>CM057389.1:50010000-51260000 GCA_030015415.1 Cynopterus sphinx | reverse complement strand
CTTTTTCTTTTTTTAAGCACACAAAACTCTTCTGAAATTTAGGAATTATAATTTAGAACTGGGTCACTGTAACACCCCACTGAAAACCAAAGCCTGCAGCCAGTCATTCAGGTATCCAGCCGACCCAGTGTTTAATAACAGGCTATCTAGAAAGCTCAGGACACCTAATGTTTTCGATTTACTTTCATACCTTACAACCTACAAGTGAAGTGGTCTTAACTGTCACTTTTAAGGTCTAAGTTTGCAATACCAGCATTTGAGAGGCAAACATTTCATTAAAATTCAGCTACTTTAGGGAATAATCACTTTCTTGGTTGCAGTATATCCTAATTCAGAAAATAATGAAATTATGGCTGTTTTAGGTGGCGAGGATTGCTATAACAAAACGTCACAAACTGAGTGGCTCAGGACACCAGAAATGTATTTGTCATGGTACAGGAGGGCAGAGTCTAAAATAAGGTGTCGACTGGGCCATATTCCCCTTGGTGGTGCCAGGCAGGAACAGTTTTAGGCCCCTCTCCGAGCTTTTGGTAGTAATTTGGCTTGTGGCAGCATAATCCCATTCTTCACATGGTGCTCTCTTTGCATGTCCTCTTACTGTGTCCTAAACTTGTCTTTTTTATAAGAACACCAGTCATGTTAGGTTAGGATTCACCCTAATGACCCCATTTTAACTTGATTACCTCTGTGTATACTCTATCTCCAAATAAGATTATATTATGAGCTGCAAGGAGTTAGGACAGCAGCATTTTTGTGGGGTAAGGGGGACACGATTCAAATGCATAACAATGGTTTTTATTTTGGCAGTCATTTTGTCATAGGTATGACATAGATATGTTCTGTTATCGACTGTGTTCTCAATGATGTTACATTCTTAAAATTTTATATGCTACATATTTATGATTAGTAATGTTTTAATAGTCTAATCATTGTCATTTATAACAATAAATAAAAACATAACTTGTAAGTATAATATGTCTTACAATAATTTAATAACTATTTCACAAATTCGGATTTATTTAGCTTTGGAGCTCTCACTGAACACCTCACTCTTCCCTCACCTTTGAAATGTGGATAGGATGTTTCTTCAACTTTCCATGAATCTCTGGGTCAAGTATTATTCTTTAGTGGTGAGCATTGTTCTAGTTATTTGTGTTAGCATGACATCAAAAACCCTTATAGCTCCATACACACAAATTCTGGTGGCTTCTCTTTTAGTCTGCAGTTAATTTTATTTTCTGTATCACTTGTCAGAGGCTAAATAAGAAAGGATCTCAAATATGCAACAGTTTCATAATATCATAGCTCCTTCCCACTATTTTCTTTATAATCAAAAGTTGATTTTATGTCTATATCACTAATTCATTGCACAGTAATGTTTCACAGCAAAGAGAACTAACTCATTTATCACTTATAGTGAATTAATTTAAAAATGCTATGTTTATTTGTTACCATTTCTTTGCAATCCTTCTAATTCTTAGCTTCGTCCAGTCACAGCTTCCTCCTAAATGACTTCCTTTCTCATGTTCCTTTTCAAGAACAAATCTTTGGGGGGGGAAAAAAAAAACAACTACCTGAAAAGAATAAAATAAGATTTATAACTTTAAATCTGTGGTGATATAGTTTTCATATTTATAGAGTTGGGTAGTTACAAGAATCTCTAAGCTACTCTGATCTGTGGTGAAAGTCTGACATTGTCTGAAAGTTCCCCAAACTATATACTAATGGAATACACTACATGATGCAGTTTCTGAACAGCGTTGCAGACCAGGATAATGGCAATTACCACTTACAAATTATGTGCCAGCTCACGCTGTGTGCTTTAAATTTTCTTTAATTCTTATCAGTTAA
The DNA here is from genome assembly GCA_030015415.1 of Cynopterus sphinx. NCBI lineage: Eukaryota > Metazoa > Chordata > Mammalia > Chiroptera > Pteropodidae > Cynopterus > Cynopterus sphinx. The sequence continues at coordinate 51,258,149 of CM057389.1, read as the reverse complement.
CATGTAGAATTTTTTTATTCTAATTATATAGAAGAAGAGACATGGCCTCAAAAGATTAAACATCTTTTGAAGGAGACCAGGTTTTGAGGCCTGATTGCTGAGTCTAACCAATTCACACGCTGCCTCAAAAACATAATTTTCCAACAGTTGGGCCTACTTAGTAATAGAAGATTCTGCCTCAGGATGCAGTGATTCCTATAGTTCCAGATTCATTAGAAACACAACACAACACAAAACAAAATAGAATAAAACTAAAAAATATAATAAAGTCACTTGTGGTCAACGGTCAGGAATATCTGAGAGATCTAAGATCCATAAGTAAGGGTAACAGATTTTTAAACTTTTGCTAATGTATGCAGACCCTTTTCTTTATCATCCTATTCATTCCCAGTTTATTCTAGTCTAGATTATTTTAGTTTTAAAAATTCTGGTCACAACTCATTAATTGTATTTCAAAAATTACTAGTGGGTAAAGAGCATGAAAATCATGCAAAAGTGATAGTCCCTCTGAGAATCTTCAATTTGGTAGCACACTTGAACATGGAACACAAACATATCATTTGTATTTTGAGACTGGGAACACAGATGCTCCCGTGCCAACCTGCTGGGTAGTAAAGATGTGTCTGCTTATTTCTACATCCAAGTTCAACATGGAGCTGAGATGACACAGCTAGAATTCTTTCCCAGGGCAGGCAAACTCCTTCAGTGGCTCTCAGAGATTCCAAGGTCTAACATGGGTTCTCAGGAGCATATTCTGGGACTGAACTCAGCTTCCCCAATTTCCTGGCCTGTCCATAGTTTATTTATTTATTCAAGAAGTATGTGCTAGGCACTGAAATTTCATCAGTAAGTGGATGCAGATATGAGCTATGCCCTCACTGAGATTATAATCTAGATTTATAATCTTTCATGCATAAACTCACACAAAGTATAGAATTGCAACTTTTCATGACACACCTGAGAGATTATTTTCCTTCTGAAATGCCTCTTCCTACTGCTTTCCCTTCAACTCCCCTTCGGTCTTCCAGTAAATATTGGGAACGAAATCATCTTTAGTAAATAAACTAAAAAAGTCACCGAAAGTATCTCTTTGAAAAAAATACACCTCCTCCTGAGCCCCCTCCCATACAAATAGCATATTATACTGTCTGTCAGGGTTAAAAAAACAAGGAAGGAAGGAAGAAAAGATAACCACTTATTTCAATTCCTGCCAATTGGTTTCCAAATACAGATTTGGAATATAGTTCATTTGAATTTGAGGATTTCCTGCAAAGTAGTTTTGCAAAGCATCATGACAGCGGCCACGTTTTCAGCAAATGTTATTTATTTGATATGTTAATTTTGGCATGTAAGCCAGACATCAGCACCTTTATTTTTCTCCGAGGTAGGTAGAGTCAAGAAGACCCATGGGACAAAACAGATTTGCTACCCTGGTTCTTTCCTTCGAATGGATTATTCTGTATTAAAATAGATTCTCTCTAAGTTTCAGCCTTCCAGTCAGTGATGGGTTTCCTGAACAGTATTGGCAGGAAACTCTGACTTTGATTTGGATTTTGAGCTCTCGTGTCAGGTTGGGTAAGGAGTTGATTAAATTATCTCATTTCATTTCTAAGGTACCATTTTAAAATGTCAAATCGTGGTTAGATGCTAGACCTTTCATTGTATTTTAAAAGTGTATTTCAGCATGGTTTTAAAGAAAAAACTCCCTAAAATACTGGAACCATGGGACCTAAATGACAGACATGTATGTAGTTGCACCCAGTTGTCTGAAAATGAGATCTAAATTCCAGCTGTTCCTTAAAGTCTTCCACGCATCCCCTGTGGTTACTAGCATACTTTTTCCAGTGATTGCCACCCAGAGGTCACCAGCGATTCTGATCTCATATCATAACATCCTCAGAATGAATCCTCAGGATGAACAATGCATTTAGTCTTAGAGAAATAAATATTTGGTAAAAGTTAGCCAAACAATCCCATTTAATTTATTGCTCTCTATAGAACACCTGCCTAAATTTAAAAGTAATTTAATGTAAGTTTTATGTCATGTTAATGTATTCCTAATTAGGCAAGATTTAGTTACTTTGTTTCTTCTTCTTCTTCTTCTTCTTCTTCTTCTTCTTCTTCTTCTTCTTCTTCTTCTTCTTCTTCATCTTCTTTTTTCTTCTTCTTCCTCTTCTTCTCTTTTTACTTCATAAAATGGCTTTCAAAGGACAGATCACAAAATGGAAGACAGAATAAAGACTAAGGCAAGAAGCTTGATTAAACATTTATGTGGGGATTTCAGATGCACCAACTAAAAACAGATGAAGCATTTTACTGGATTGTCTATAATAATCGTATATAAAATTAAACCACGTGTCAGTTCTCCTTCTCTTACTATTAATCTTGTATGAACATAGTATAGAAGTTTTGGAGCCAAACCTTGAACTTTGGGGCTAATCAAGCTGTTTGCTCACATGAGTTACATGCCTCTGGTCAAATTATTGAACTTTTCTAAGCCTAAATTTTTCCACTTATAAAATATAGATAATATTGCAAGAATTAAAAGGGTACTGCATCAAATAATCAACTTAGAGTGCCCTGTAATGCCTGGTAATCAACAAATAATAGATGTTTTTTTCCCTCCACATTTCCCTAGGTTGTTCATAGTTCACATTTCAATTTAACCCCAAAGTGGAGGGCCAGAAAAAGAATTATCAGCAGTCCTAATTATCACTGCCTGTCCTCAAGGTTCTGTGGATTATGAAAACAGAATTTTTTTCATTTTATTGCCAGTGTTTTCCCCGAAGTGTTCTAAAAATCGAATAGGTCTCCTCTTCCTACACCACCTCTGTGTCCCCAGTGTCAGTGTTACCACTGCCCTCCAGGAATGATGTATCGCTTAAAGTTGTATTTCAGCAAGTTCTTATGATATTTTTTCTGTCTGCCCTGCTTCTTTTGACTTCGGCTTGCCATCCAGATCTTATTTGGCATTCTTCTATCATCAATTTTCTTCATAAATCTAGCTCGGTGGACCTATTTTATATCAAGTAATGTTTAAACACTAGAGGACTGATTGTGTTATAAGATTCATTAATCTTGCAATTTGATATTAATAAATGCCTCTAGGGTATTCGATTATGTTTGCTCTTTTTTGTTTTTTTCCTTGAAAGAGTTGGCATCCTTCCGGATTTAGATATTTACTGAGTCCAACCTAAAATTCCAGCGGTGATGAAGGAAAAAAAACGAACCCTGAAGATTCAACTGGATTCGATGTCAAAAGTGCCTAAAAAATCTGAGTGACATTCCTGGTGGGTCAAATACAATTAGCAACAAGAATTGATTGGTGCTATTTTTATAAATTGCTAACATGGCATGAGAATAAGAAATCGTTGACCCCTCGCCATATTTTCAACATCCACGTTTTTGCTTGTCTTCTTAATTTCTCCATTCAGACTGGATGCTGAGATTGCAGCATTTGTTTACCACATTTCCTCTTTTACTATTTCAAACATGTCAAAATATGTTCTTTTCGACAATTATTCTGGGATTCACAACAGCCTCCATGTATGGGGTTATATGGTTTAGGGCAAAGTAAACCAGTTTAAAATTATGAAAATAAATGACACAGTAAATGTTTTAAATTGTAGAAACATTCACAAACTGAAATCTAGTAATCTAATTTCTAAGATTTTTTGTTCAGGGCAACACTAAGAAATTAATAAATATTCCACTCAAAACAATTATTGCAGCATGATTTTTACTGGCAAAAAGTTGAAATCAACCAAGATTATGTGTGTATATAAACAAATATTAGAGAAGATGATAGAAACATTTTTAAAGGTTGATTTTTCTATGTGGTTAGATTATAGTTATCTTTCTGTTTTTTATTATATTTGATAATATCCAAAAAATTTTAAAGATTATATATATAGTGTGTGTGCCTGTATCTACTATATTATTTTTTATAGAAATCAATACTTATTTCCCAAATGAATTCAAGAGCGCCATCCTTTATACATATGGTAACGAAAATTTAGTTCTAAAAATAAGCCGATATCCAAATGTTTACCTTTGTGAAGTTTTATTTTAAAATACCAGGCATCTCTGAAAATAGTCAAGGTTGGAACTGACCAAAATGATTAAGCGAATTTAAATGAATTCCCATGATAGAATCCAGCAAATCTATCCTCAGAGTAATGGAATCCTCTCAACTATCCTCAGGACTGATTGCATCTCCCTCATGCAGCCCCACAGTGTAAACATTATGGAGACCATAATGACAGAAAACCCACAACAATAACACAGCCACCGTTGGGTTACATTTTTATAAAATCTTAAAGTGTCATAACAACACAAACGCCTATGAAATCTAAATACAGAGGTAAAATTTACTAATAAAGTTCAGTTGTCTCCTTTTGCCAGCAGTTATGACTATAAAAAAGTAAATTAAGAGTAGTAACTTTCATGAAAAGCGAATCTTAATTCCATGGATTGCTGTTTTGAAATAAGCGTTGGTAAGATTTCATGTGATTTAAGGCATGCCACATGGGCTGTGTATAGTTTTGAAGAAGTTCGCAAAACTGAGAAATTGAACACGGATTTTTATAATTTCACTATGTAGGGAAAAATTTTGTTATGCTTTAAATTCAGGTGGATATAAGAAAATCCAACTTTATATTTCTACATCTTTGATATAAACATCACTATAGTAAAATTAAAAGAAAAAATACACAGTTTTGTGCTCACTGGCCATTTGTTATTTATGAATATTACTTTAAAGTTGTGGGTTATTACCTGTCATGTTAATATTTTTATAATGAGATTATTTTTTAAATAAAATGTATTTTGTAATGGAATGTTACTGAATGTCTATATCTCTATTTTTTCTTTTGTATAAATTAAAAGCACATATTACACAGAGACAAAATTCTACCAGAAATGCAAAATTCCTCTTTAGATTCAAAACATATAAAGTGGGGAGAAATTATATCAGGATAAGTACCAAGAATGGCTGGCAGAAGTTTGTAGGCTGGCAATAACATATCTCTTTTGGGGGATTTCGAGGTTTGGTTTGAGAATCACAGCAAAGTTAGAAAGTAAAATCTCACTCACTTAAACTTACCTGTAAGCTCTTTTTAAAATAAAATTTATTCGTGGTATTGGTTAAAATTGGAAAGCCACATGCAAAAGAATGAAACAAGACTGCTACCTGTCACCATTCATGAAAATTAACTCAAAATGGATTGAATACCTGAATATAAGACCCAAAACAGTAAATTACACAGAAGAAAGCTTAGGTACCAAACTCATAGACCTTCAATTTAGTGAGGATTTTATGAATTTGAGCTCAAAGTCGAGGAAAGTAAAAGCAAAAACAAATGAATGGGACTATATTAAACTAAAAAGCTTCTACACAGCAAAAGAAATCATCAACAAGGCAGAGGCAACCAACTAAATGAAAAATTACTTGCAAACAACAGCACCAATAAGGAACTAATATCCAAAATATACGAAGAACTCATATAACTCAACAACAAAAAAACCCAAACAATCAAATTAAAAAATAGGAAAAAGATTTGAACAGACATTTCTACCTATTAGCTCCTTTGCAAGCTCAGAGAGGCTAAATTTTGAAAATTGACATAGAATGTCCTCTTTTCCTTATCGATTAAATCAGTCCATGACCTAAATCATTGAGAATTCGGTATTTATTGATTTCTTTACATAAGCATCTCATTTAATCTTTTCAATAATAACATAGATGGTAACTATAACCCCAGTTAACATATAAGGAAACCGAAGCTTCAAGACAATCCATAACATCCTCAAGATTGCTCTGTTAATAAAGAATACCACCAGGATTGGATCCCAGTTATATCTGATTCCAGAGCCAATATTTTGTATGATTATTTTGACTTACAGCAGAAGAATATGCATCTAAGAGTCTAGGCGCACAAAATAGCCCAATAATAAAATAATTCAAATGCCATTTTTAAATTGTTAATCAATTTTTTAAAAACATGCCATTGTAACACATAATGAACAACAATCATAAAGGCATGACACTCATGCTACAAACCAAAGAGACTGTGGCATTGAGCAAGTACAAGCCATAAGGTGGAGGAGGGCAGGTTGGATCAGAAAAGGCAGATTGACACGTATTTCTTGGTCGCTATTTAGTGTTAGAAAAAATCTCAGTTTCAGTGAAAGGAATGAGTGTTATGAGTGATGTTTACTAACGAGCAGACAATACTGCAGGTTTGCAGACTGAGGGGATAATGTGCAAAGGATAAGACATCACAAGGCACTCACGTGACTCACTTGGACATTTTTCGAACAGTTTTGGCATCCTTATTTTCTCATAATGAGTCACTTGAATAAACTCCTATTGGCTAGTGGAAATGATTTCCCAAATATTAAAAATGGCTATTTTTTTATTATTGTAAAACCTTTGTTTTGACATTTTTAAGGAAATTAGAATGAATTACAAACTGATTTTTTTTCCTATGAAAGAACCCGCAAGCCCAGTTGATTTATTAAATTTAAATAACTAATATATAAGTTAAAAAGTGCTTTCTTATTTTCTGATTTTGATTGATGTTATATGCTTACTGAAGTCTTCAATTATTTTATGAAATATTTACAGGGCATTTAAATATTTTATACATTACACATTAAACATTTAATATATATATATATATATATATATATATATATATATATATATATATATTTTATATTAAGTTTAAATTAAACTTGTTTAGTTTTTTACCATACCTGATATTCCAGTATGCTAAGATGCCTTTTTTTTGGTGTTATGATATCCAAACATAAATATTATTAATACAGAACAAGTCAGCGCCTAGCCACTCCAGAGAAGTGATCATGCAATCTGCCTCCTCTGCCATCAGTCAGTATCAGTCATATGCATCAAATAGTTCTGTTTTGCACCTACCTGGAACAAAGTATGCAGCAGAAGGCTGCACATAAGAAGGGCTGGCCCAAGCTATATCAGAAATATTTGATTCATTGTCTTTAAAATTATTATTTAAAATAATAATATTGTCTTGCAAATTATTATCACATTGTATAATTAAGATTCAATACACCCCATCACATTACCAGGTCCCCTAAGAGCTCCCAGCATCTCTGCTGTTTTGAATATGCTGTTAACCCTGAAATGCAGGACCCCCTGCAAGCAGAATTCTCTTACACCCATGACCAATCACACTACTTGGTTCACATTCAAAGACTTGACTCATCAGGAGTATCCCTTCCAGCGATTTCAAATTTTTAAGGCTGATTCAAATCTTATTTGCTGGGAAATTACACATTAGTCAACACAGCTATTACACATTCTAAGCAAGACCCATATACACCTTCTAACTGGTTAACATCATCACAGGCTATCAAATCAGGTGAGCTAAGTGCAAGGCCATGAGGTAATGGGACGTATGACATTAAGTTTTTGTATGACCATAGCATCAGGAATAGGAGTCCTACCTGAGTCGGACAGGTCACTGGTCATCTACAGAAGGGAGCCCTGAGGGTGACTGTGGGACACTGTGGAGGAAACAAAAATTCATCTGTGACATCATATTGGCACATATTGAGAACTCTTACTTTACGTGGACTTTTGACCGTAAGCTGAAGATTCTTCTGCTAAGTGCATTACTTTATAACATTATTTCTAATTTTCAGGACTCTCTAAAGTGAGAACACTTATCTTAATTTTAAAGAGGAGGATGCCAACATGCAGGCCTGTTAAGTGCCACATCCAAAGCCACGTAGTTACTAATGGTTCAGCTAGGATCCGTCAGAGCCCTACCTACTCCACAGTATGTATATATCATTTATTGATTGTCATACATTGAAATTTGCAGGGTGGTTTTCTTCATAGGTCACTTTTCTTTGATTCCTTTAGGCAATATTTAGGTCAAATATCTACCTATAGCCCTGATGATTCCAACACTGGAAAAATCAACGAAGCTCTAAAACTCCATCTCCAGTGTAAAGTGTTTCCTTGCTCACCCCTTACCCCGTCTCATTATTTTTCCATTATAACCAAGAGGGAAACTCAACTACCAATTATGATCTGGAGCTATTTTTTGTGTGTGTGTGTGTGCAAAATATATGGAAAGTTAGCCCGTCATATGCTGCATTATCAGTAGAAAGCCACCTTGGTTCTGTGATGCCATGATCGCATGTCAGAATTAATTCCATAATGTCTCACTGTGAAAACTTTCATTTATTTATAGAACAGTTAAAAGTTTTATCCCCCTGATTTAGTTTTGTGTTTTTCTATTAGAAACAGACAAAGTGAAGCTTGTATTCAGTCTGTGTATGCGTGTATGCGTGCGGTTGACATCCTCTGGCTTTCTTTGATGAAGGATATAGAAAGGATTTTATATCAGTAAAACAAAAATATCCAAAGGATTTCATCATCCATATGAAAGCTGTACTTAATAAATCCAAATTACTGTAACCCCATGCCCTAAGTATATACGTTTATTCTTTTATTGCAAAGTTGAGGTAATTCACTTTCTAATTCCATCTCTTGCATGTTCCACTTCTCATATCCATGTATTCTTTATATTTTTAAAACACAAGGAGAGTGAAGAGAATGAAAGAATGAAGGAAGAAAAGTATTCTGCTCTTCTGTGCTAGGTCTTTCTCTATTTTTTCCTCTCGTTGCATACAAATAGCCTTTACCAATCCTAACACATACTTTCCCTTCTTTCTTTTTATCATAATCTTTTTTTCCAAAATCCACATTATTTCCCATTTAGCTTTACATACCTCAAAGTCCAAGAAGGCTCAAAATATATAATCATAGGAAAATATTTACATGTGGAAAATTATGTCATTTCTAAATCATTAACAGTTCAATAGAAACCATTAAGTGTTCAATAGTAAGAATTCTTACTAATACAGATATCTGGGGAATGAAAGACCTGTGTTGCTGCCTATTTCCCAGGAGATTTCCTGTAGAATAGGACTTCTCCCTGACTCTGTCAGATCATATCTCCTACGCAGACTTCCTGGCAGTGAATGATATATGAGCTTAGGAGCATTAGTAAATGAGAGAAAGACATTCAAGATCATAAAGGTATGCTATTAGAAATGCTCTCTTCCCTCTTTATCTCAACACCACAAAGCAGAGTACACTTACATTTTAAGAAAAATAGACAAATTTAAAGAAACTCAGACATTCATAGCATAATCACTGAATGGTTCTTCAAAATACCAAATTTTTTGATATTTTGTAAACAAGGACACTCATCAAGTTAAATCTATTTGGCAAATTTCTCCTGTGAGGTAAATATAGTTTGTTTATGATGATTAAAACCACATCATTGTTAATGTTTTTGATAAGACAGAGCTCAATTAAATGAACACATAGTTTAATCAGTTGTTTTAAATTGTAATATTTTTCATTCTTAAGCAATTAACAATAATTTGTTTAAAAAGCTGTGCCTTTAGGAACAACTATTTTTAGGCATCTTCCTTATTTTTTTTCCTTCTTTTGAAAAAAAAGATGTGCTTTGATAAACTGTATAAACATATTATGCATTATTAAACCTTAAAATTATATGCTTGACAGATAGCATATAGTTCTCTCTGGGGCTTTATTGCAGTCTGTGCAACTTATTACTTGTGATTTCATTGCCAGTGGCAAAACACAGAATGTTCTATAAATTAAAACATTTGGCTCTGGCTATGGGAAATTCTCCATGGTGAGCGGGGGTGGGGGTGGGGGTGGAAAGCAAATGTAGCTCTTTTCATCCAAAAAAGAAAAAAAAAAATTCAGTGTTGGCTGAATTTGTGTTTAGGTTTGTTTATCTCAGAGAGTGCACATTCTAAACAATGTGGGAGTCACAGTAATTTTAGAACCGGTGTAGATAAATTTACAAGTTAAATCACAATGTTTACAAAAGAATATATAGAGCAGTACACCTTTACTTATACCAGATGCAGGTCACCCGGGTGGTGGGCTATCAGTACAGTGGACAATAACTTGGCTCTTTTTCTTGCTGACTTCCTTTTGCCAAATCTTTTTTTTTTTTTTTTTTTGGATAACATGGGCCCACTATTTTTTGTCATTTACTATCTTTTCGTTTTCCATTTCATGTTTAATTAAATTATTTTATTTGAATTGACACACACACACACACCCATTGGCCCATGTAGATCAAGCCAACATTATTTTCCGAATCAATACATTTTTGCCTATGACAAAATAGTAGGTGATTTCATATGCATCGGTATTAGATTAATATAAAATTCAGCATAAGCACCCATTTCTATTACATCAAACATGAATATATGTGGTTAATATAACTTACAACTTTACATAGAATAGAAATGATCAAGATTAGGTAACCATAAATAAATTATTATCAATGCATAAATAGCAGGGACACTTTCAAATGAACGACTGATACCTAATTAAACCTGTCAAATAATTAAGACGGCTCTCATCAGCAACTGTTATAAACTGATGAAATTTAATTCAATAGAACATGTATAAATTCACACTTGGTAGAAACAGCTGCAAACGGTGTCAAACACTTGTTGGTGCATCAGGCTAGAGGCATTCCTGCACTCACTGCAAAACCATGTAGAAGCCAGCATCCCTTTTTCCTTTACAATATGCAGCCTTCTCCTTTTTGTTTCTCTTCCTTTTTTCTTCTCTTTCTCCTCCTTTTGTTTTCTTACTATGCCCAATCTCATCTTTATTAACATTTTACACAGATTACATGTAATCCATGTGTCTTTGCCATTAAACTCCGAATCTAAAGTATTTTATCATTGAATGTGGTTTTTGTAAACCTAGAGCTATAATAAATATATGTGCACCTATTTTGTTTTTTTCAAATTCTATATTAAACACACACAGTGCATATTTTTTGATAAAGCAATTGACAATAGATTGGCTTCAATTGAATTATTTGTTTTTCAGGCCATAAAAAATTATCAGTACTTGCTAGTTTCTTTACTCATTTGAAAGTGAGTCCTCATGTGCTTCATATGCTCTGAGATGTCCTTCTGAGCTAAAGCCATACATATCCTTCCCCTAGTCTGAATTCACATGCCAAACTATTTTAAAAGCATAGTGTCTTACATGTGAAAAAATGTACACACCTCCATATCCACCCATGCTTAGCCTTTTTCTTAAGTACAGGAGAGGTGACCACTAAGATGAAGCAAACTTGAGTAATTAAATTTAGTTCATATGTTGTTTGAAACGTGGGAGTAGGCATGATAAAAATTCTCTATTTGTGTCATTGCTTGCTGTTTATAAAGAGCTTGAAAATATATTTATTCATTACACTATAAAAATGAAGGCAGCAATTGTATCTACTTATTTCACCATTGTATTGCTAGCTCCAAGCAATGTTCTCAGCACAAAGCTTTCATCACATGCATCGATTGTACAAAAAGGTCTTAGTTACAGACTAATTGTATCTATCAGAAGTATTTTGGTACTCTCTGGGAATCAACAGATCCTTAATAAATCTATATTAATAAAATATTGAAATCAAATGAACAGGAAATTAGGAGAAAAGTATATGTGGAGGATGCACAATGGGAAGAAATACAGTTTGATTGTTTCTCTCAATTGGAACTTTGGGTGAACATTTTATTGTTTGCTTCGAAGATGATCTTAACACTCATTAGTTCTATAGCCTCAGTTTCTACATGTACAAAATTAAAATTATCCCATCTATCTTGGAATGTCAGAGCAGATACAATCATCAAGTAATGTACTCTTTATGAAAGGGAATTGGACTCTAGAAAATATTTTCTAAATGCAAAGACATTTAATTTTATAATGATATAGTGTAAAAACGAGTTCCCAAACTAAATTCAATTATTTAGTCATCATTTTCTACTTGGGCTTTTTTTCTGATTTCTCTTAATTTAACATGTAGTTGTTCATCAAAAAACAGTGAACGGAAGCCACACACCAAACACAACAGTCAGTACGGGAGATGTAAAGCTAAAAAAGAGGTTACTTTCTGTTCAGAGATTGTTTTACTCAGTGGGGCTGTGTTCACATTCCCACTACTTTCATTCATAAACTTTTCACAGTCACAGATCATACTCATTCTACAGTAGATGCTACATAATCAGAGGAAGAAAGTATAAATGAGCAGAGATTTGGGGCAGAAGTTAAACTTGATTCCTGCCTTTTGTTTAAGCCACAGGTAATCCTTGACCAATTCCTGCTGGCTATAAACTCCTAACAAATCAGTCTTCTTTCCATCAAACTCACACTACCTAAGAGATGTTATCATCCCTTTAATAAGATACTATACAACAGCCTCCTAAGCACAATAGCTTCTGCTTCAACTTTTGGCCCTTTACATTCTATTTGGCACAAAGAAGTCAGAGTATTCTTTCAAACAAACAAATCAGTTGGGTTTCGTTGCAATCTTACACCCTCCCATGGTCTCCAGTGCACTGATCATGACTTGTGGCCTGTGGGCCCACAGGTGATCTTGGTACCTAATTCTCCAGCTTCATTTTACACCACTTGGATTGGGAACACTGGCTCCCTTTCTATCGCTTGCACAGATTCACTTATTTCTGTCTTGGCACCGATAAACTTCCAGTTGCCTCTGCCCAAAGGCTGTTTCACTAACTCCTGCATTGGAAGGCTTCATTTCTGGGGGCTATTTCTCACTCTGGGCTTAATTTTGCCTCCTCAGAGGCTCCTTCTTCAATCACACATCCTGTGTTCCCACCTTGTTTTTCAAAAAGCATCAACTGAGTGTCTGCCATGATCTAAATGTGTCCCTGCAAATTCATAGGCTGATGCCCTAATTTGATGGTGTTTAGAGGAAACTCTGGGTGGCAGTTAGTTCATGAGGATGGAGCCCCCAAGAGGGGATTAGCACCCTTATAACTAAAGGAAGAGAGCTGACTTGCTCTTTTTCTCTCAGCCATGTGAGGACAGAAGACGGATCCATACAAGCCAGGAGGTGGGCTTCATCAGACATAGATGATGGCACCTTGGACTCAGAATTCCCAGCCTTTGGAACGGTGAATGATTGTTTGTTCTTGAAGTCACTCAGTCTATAGCACTTTTGTTACAGCAGCCTAAGCTGACTAATACAGTGCCTCTGAACCTGGTCCTTGCTGGTTTCTCTATAGCACATCACTAAGCTATTTCTTCCACAGTATTTAAGATAACTGCTACTTACAGATTTACTTAATTATTTATTCTGGCAATCCATAAGGTTTTAATTACAAGAGGCAAGAATTTTGTTGGCCTTATTCATGGAAATGTCCCCCAGGGCTAAGCCTAGTGTCTGGCATATTATGGATATTCAATATTTGTATTAAATAAATGAACAGTTTCACAGGTCGTTTGGGAAAAGCATTTTGTGTCAGACATTGATAGTTGCTGAGTGCATAGTACCTGCTGTCAAGCTTGAAAGGAAACAAATATGAAAGTGTTGATCCATCCAACAGATACCTTTTAGTCACCAAAAATAAGGGCCAGGTATTGTTCTATGGTAGACTCCAGGGTTGCAGCTGTGAATAAGACATAACTGAAGCACTATGGAGAGTCTACTGTGTAGACTCCTTCCTCCATGTGCTTTTGCAAACAGCCTGAAGAGCCTGCTTCCCCTTCTACTGACACTTATTCCACAAGGAAAAGCTGAGTGTGCTTTGTTTCTCTCTCGTTTTTTTCTTCTTTTGTCTTTTGTTTTTCCCTCAGGAAACACAGAAAAACTTCTGTATGTTGGTAACATATTTTCTGAAGTCAAAGCATTGCTAAAAAAAATTTCATAAAAAATACCTAAAGTCAGAGAATTTATCTCAAACCCTCCCTTTTGGCCCCTCTCTTCTTCCTTATTACCTGTAGCAAACCAGAAATGTCGCTCCTGGAAAAAACATTTTGAAGGATAAATAAGAGTTAAATTGAAAGAAAGATAAAGAAAGGTATTATTGGCAGATGGAGTAAAATTAGAAAATACGGGGCTTGTTTAGAAAATTACTATGGCTAAATTCTTTGATACTTCAATGAAAATTGTGATGAAAACCACGCTGGACGTAAAATCATCAGTATGTGTATTAGTTTTCTAGAGCTGCAGTGTGGCTTAAATGACAGAAATTTATTGTCTTCACAGTTCTGGAGACTAACAGTCCAAATTCAAGATATTGGCAGATTTGGTTCCTTCTGAGGACTACAAGGGAAGAATATGTCCCAGGCCTCTGTCTTTGGCTTGTAGATTCCTCTCATTCCCTGTGGCTCTTCACATCATCCTTCCCCTGTCTGTATCTCCATGTTCAAAATTCCCATTTTTATAAGAACACCACATTGATGAAATGGCTTTGATTACTTCAATAAAGACCTTATTTATCTTCAAATATGGTTACTTTCTGAGCTACATGGGATTAGAACTCTAACATAAAAATATATGGGGGGAGAGGACACAATTCCACCCATGAGACTGTGTCAAATGCTTTCATGAACTGTAAAGAATTGAAAATAAATTAAATATTCACATCATTACATATTTTACTTGATGATTGGAAGAACCAAAAGGAATTGCATATAAATAATATGACTTCTACAAAAAAAATTGTATTCTTAGATACTCATATGATAATCCTTTCAGAGGTACAGACTGAAATTGTTTGGAAGATGCTTTTATAAGCCACTGATTGGGTAGAAAGAAGCCCTTGGAGTTTACACGTAAAGGTGAAGCAAAAGAAAGAAGAAACGATATAATACAAGGGATGTAGAAAAAGGAAGATTCAAAAATGAGGACCACATGAGAGGAGAGCCTGGGGAAAGACAAGGGGAGTTAGAATTAGAAGGTAAAACATGGAAAAACATTTCTAATGTGTACATTATTATATCCGATTTTGGTATATATTCAATAATTTATACTGTGCCATACTCTCCTACTTTTTGACTGAACCAAATAATACTCAAAAATCACCATCTTTTTTTGAATAAGGTTGAATTTTGGAATAACAAGTAAGGTGCAAAATGGTTGAAAAGTATACGGATGCTCAATGTATAAATTAAAAAGTGAAGATTCTCACTAAGGGCCATGGAGAAATGGTTAAAAATCAAAATATCTGCTAATTTCTGTTGAAATCAGTCTCTTAAAATCGTACATTAACTAAGAATTATCATTGATATCTTTCGGTTACCATTTTTTTCAAATAGGTTATACTGCATTTCCATACATAGTAAAATTATGGTTAATCGGTTGATAACGGTCAAATAAAACTCAACAATTTAGATTTTTGTTTTGAAGACATATATTGCTGCCACCTCCCTTCATTGAATTCAGTCTTTGTCTAAAATTCCTTTCAGCTCTGCATCTCTTTTTTCTGTTTTCTTGCCCCTGCAACGCAGGCGACTGCCCACTTAAACTATTACTCTTGTTTCTTAGTTTTCACTCTGTCTGTGTTCTGACTGAAGACAATTATTCTCATTTTTAATTATGAGAAACAATATTTGTTTTCATAGCATGTTTATAAAAGTAATGCACATTGTTTTAAAAAATGATGGCAGGGCTCATGAGAAGTGACACTTCATTACACAGAGGAAAAAAACAGACCATAAGCACTGTTCATTCAACAAATATGTGTCCAATCCTGAGAGAAAATAACTTTTAATTATTCATATTCTACTTCTTCTCAAGTCAGTTTTTAGAAAGCTATTTTAAAATTTAACAGATCTAGATTTTAATCAATTAGCACCCTGATAGGAAAAATGAAGATTTAGCTTATTTTTACCAAATCTCTTTCTTTCTCCTTCTTCCAATACAGTCTTAGCATTTTTTTCATCTCTCATTTGGGAAACGTTATAACAAATCATTTCCATATAAATAGTCATTTTATATTTCTTCAATCATAGATATTATCTTTTGATTCTCAACTTTATGAAAATAGTGATATCTAGCTCTATCTCCTTTATTGCTAAAACAACTAAATTTAACCATATTTGCATTTACTTTTACATTTTCAATATCTTTTTTACTGTAATTATTTTTATGCTTAGTCGATAGGTTCATTCAAATGACTGAAACTCAGCAAA
Organism: Cynopterus sphinx; assembly: GCA_030015415.1. Taxonomy (NCBI): domain Eukaryota; kingdom Metazoa; phylum Chordata; class Mammalia; order Chiroptera; family Pteropodidae; genus Cynopterus; species Cynopterus sphinx. The sequence goes on along the minus strand of CM057389.1, from coordinate 51,242,095 downwards.
TGTTTGCATTATTATAAGTTTGGCTATTATCATATTATTATATATTTGACTATTTAAATTTCAAAGCCAAGTGTTGAGATTCATTTTCTTTATTTTAAAATCTTTGTTTGTTTTATTTTGGGGGGGATTCTAATTGCCTTCTATTATTGCAGTCTCTTGTTGTTTCTAGAATATTTTCAGCTCTTTCCTTCATCATTCTCATTATTCGGTGAGAACTATGGATTGCAAATTTGAGGAGATAATCCTGAAAACAAGGAGAACAGTTAGGAAGCTGCTGCTTTGTACAAGCTGAAATATTAAGGAAGCTTAAATGACAATAGTGGCAGAAGGATCAGCTCAAATCCATCATTATTATGCGTAAAACAGCTGGAAGCACATGCTCTTCACATAGTGTCTCAGTAGCATCATTTCACATAGAAAGTATCACACAATATGCTTATATTTCCCATCATGCAAGTAAGATTAGAGATCATAAAGCTACTCTAGGTCATAGAGATTTCACAGCTGACAAATGTGGTACACACACACACAATTTCAATAGGTATATCACATTTTTATTGTATTTTTAAGAGCTGCAATCACATTTTTATTCATTTTTTAAATTAAGTCATAGGGATAAAAAAATCCCTGAATTAGAATAAAGTAAGTGCTCTTTGTAATATGCATCCTTAATAGACAATAATTAATTGGAGCATGTATGTGTTGGGGGTGGGCATAGTGGTTAGTATTTGTAAAGGATGACCTTGACCTAGTTTGTGAGGCCTCCAAAGCAATTACTGTAGAAACCAAGACGGAAAAATTGGCAAAAAGCAGATAGACTCCTTGAATTAGTCCAAATCACAGACATTGCTCGGCAGCGTTAGATGACAGTTAACTTTTAATGAGGGAAGACACGAGGTAATTAAATCTTGGCATACAATTATGAAAGAAAATATCAGGTAACAATCTCTCTATGCAATATAAAAGAAGAAAAGACATTTTCTGAAGACTTGCCTGATGCTCTGTCATCTGAAACTATTCTTTATGAGTGCAGGGTGAAGGTCAAGGAGGTATCTCAACTCCATCAATCCTTTGGACAGTTACAAATGACCTTTCGCTTTCCATAAGACATTCAATATTCTGAATCGGAGGGATACATTTTTCTGTGTTTAGAAAATGGCAAAATTGAAACCTTTCCTATTGCAGAAGGTGCCTCTATGTTGACTCCCTTTGGACAGCCTGTTCAGTTCCCAAAGCTTGTTCAAGCTATGATCTCATTTGCATTAACCATCTCATGTGGAGAAAAACATTAGTTTTGCGTTATGTATCAGACATTGTTCTACTTGTTAAATGAGTTTTGCTTAAGTTTTAAGAAAAAACAACTTTGGTCTGCGGAAGAATGGTAATACCTTTTTTAAAATACTTGAGTAATTTCTCACCAGAAAAAAAGGCGTCCATTACATTAGAAGCTAAAAGGGGGATGGAAGCAAGATCTTAATTTTTAAATATTTTTTCCTATAATCTGATATTCTGAAAAATGGTTGTTTTTGAGTAACAGTTAAAATATATTTTAAAAGTTTCAGTTCAGAACTAAGATGTTTGCTCTAACAAATTCAGATTTTTACAATACTCACTTTTTCTTAGTTTTCCATATAAAAGGTCACAGTAATCAAGCTGTCATCAACTTATGGAATATATAACAGCACAGCCACTGGCTAAAATTACATTTATAGGTACCTTAAGATAACACAAGACTTATACTATACTTATGAATAAGTGCATTGTGACATGTAGTTACAAAGTTATAAGCATTACAAATGCATGCGACACTAGTTCAAAGAGTTAGGCATTTTATTTTCCACTTACTTACTTAATTATTCCTTTAATAGTGAAGTCTTGGGTCTCTGCTATGTGTTAGAGGTTGCTCTAGGTACTGGGGAGACAGCCAGGGGACAAGACAGACAGCATCTTGTCTTTGTGGAGGTCCCACTGTGGACAGATGAAAAGGTATATAAGCAAAAACAGAAATAATTTTATTCCAAAGGCTGCTAAACAGGGTGATAGATAAATAATGTGAAATTGGAGCAGAGGGGTCCATTTTACACAATGTGGTCAAGGAAACTTTGCATAAGTACCGTCGCCCGAGAGACTATTATAATTGAGAAACATATGTCATATAACAAGTAATTGATTGAGGCTTTGGTCACTGATTGCATTCTTCCCAAAGCCATTTCTCCAACTGAACCAAATACTGATATTCCTCATTATTTATTTTTTCTAAAAGAAAAAGGTAGTTTTTGTTTATTGACTAATCCTATAGATGACAGAACATAGGTGTTTTCTCGAATTCTTACATTGCTTGCAATACAACTTTAAAGAAAATGTTTAATGTGATAATTTTCTAAGTTTAATTTTAGATGTTAATGTAACAGGTGAATGAATGTTTGCACTTTCTAGATATTGTCATTATATTTTTATGTAAATTTTAATATTTATAGGAAAATAATTATAAAGTCATTCAAAATTCCATCATGTGTTGTACAAAAGGACATTCATTGCTCTAAAGAGGTCTTTTGTTTTTTGAGGACTACATGATAATGATAATGTCCTGTCCTCTTGGGTTTCCCTGTGACAATAAAGGCTTCCTTCTGAGGGGCAGAGAATAATGTTTGTTGGCCAATAAATGAATATGGATGACTAATCTATTTTCAACAGAAAAAAGTCCTTGGTTTTACACATTGTAAGCTGAGATACAAAATATTCTATTGACCAATCAGACTCAGGTGAATCAGAGATCTTAGCCAGGAGCAAATTTTCCTAATGATTTCAAGGATACAAATCACGAGTCGCAAGCAGAATGGAAAGTGGCCTGGGATCCCCAGCGCCTCTCCCAGATTCCAGCCTGTTGCATTAAAGACTTCACAGGGGAATCCAGGCTTTAGTGACACACACAGCCACATCGTTGGCATTCTAGTCATGAGCTACCTCTGTTTTGTGCTTTGCTACAGAGCTCATGTAACATTCCCCTGGGGGCCACATGAATTTGCAGGTTCTAGGTTTGCCAACCCAGCCAAGAAGCTATGTCTTGGTGTATTCGTAGATCATGATTCTTTTATTAGCAAGGACCACAATTTCTGCTAACAAGAGGTCTACAATTAGCCTGTTTGAAAGAAAATGTGACTGTGTCAAATTCTTTCTGTCCCTGAGACCTCACCCCTCTGCCCTCTTCAGCTGAGATGTCTGTGTAAAACATCTTCTGTTTAACCATTTCTTTCCTGTAAGCAAACTGCCACGCTCATTTTGAATTCTCCGTTTCTGGTTTATTAGTAGAGGAGCCATTTTTAGTCTTGGGTAATGAGGTGTGTTCCACCAGCATCTGAAAGGGGGTAGGCCCTTACCAACCTTCTCTTGCTCATCGAGAGGAAATTTTAGCCCCATCTCCAAATAAGAAGGATCATTGCAACAAAATCATTGCTATAATTCATGGAAATGATAGAAATCACAGGGGAAATGAAGATCATTTCATCCAGCCACCTTTTGGTGTGGTTGAATAAAACCCAAGGGAGAGGAAAGATGCCTTGGTTAAGGGTCCAACTCTATAGCTGGTGCCTGGATTAAAATCTGGCTTTGCCCCATAACCCATAAACTACATGATGCTGGAAAAGTTACTCAATCTCTGCTTGCCTTCATTCTTACAACTATAAAATGAGAATTACAATTGTGCTTTATTCCTAATGTCATTATAAGAATTAAAAAATGCATAGAAGGCCTTTAGAAGCAGATGTGCTCAGAAACAAAACAAATGCAACAATCTCTGCAGTTTCTGAGTAGTCATTGGGCTACAAGACTAGCATTATTCATATTTTTTTCTTTTTTTAATTTAACAGGCAATTATCAAGATGCAATTTTATTTGGTTAACTTATTCTCACATCACTTGCATGCAATTGTTTATGTCCCATAAATTTGCTATGTCTCTATTGTGCTAGAGTTCTCATTCACAATAATGGATTAAAGATTCTAATGGCACTAATTGAAACAATTTTAATTATAAAATATGAATATAAACATCAAACTTCAAATAACTTCACGTAAGTGTTAATAAGAACAGACATCAGTAAAACTATGAATTGTGAATTTTTGAAATGATGTTGCAATGAACATAGTTGTCATTATTTTGCACAGGTAAAGAAATAAAGGGAAAGAAAGTAAAAATAAATCAAAATTAGAATCAAAATATTTCTGTATTTTATCAATCTAGTCATCTGTGTACCCTAGTATCCAGTATGTTTTGGACATAAATTGATATCAATTAGTTGCATCTGTATCTTAAAGGACACTTTCTAGTAATCTGGTTGAGACATCCCAGAATACTTCCAAAAAAAGCTTTCTTATATTATATGAATATTATCCAAAAAGGTAAAGAAGAGACCAAAACAAAACTACAGCAGCATCACTCAAAGTCACTTTCCTTGTAGCAAAACAAGACAGATACAGTATTTCTGAGAGGTCCATGAAGCTAGTGTGACATGAATGACAAACATGCCCAGAGAACATGGTGCATTGGGTATTGGCAGAGTCCCTTCACCAAGTCACACTGTTGCACAGTGCATAACACCAGTGGCTTATGTAGCAGAAGAGGACTGGCCGTGAGGTGGATGGGGTGACAGATAATCTCTCCTTACAGGTGGATGACTCCACCAACGAGTATGGACCTCTTTTAGCAATTTGCCAAAACAGATGGGAGAAAAATAGTACAAGAGAGGATGATTTTATTTATTTATTTTTGCTCTTTTGTAAATGAATAGTTATAGCCTGAGAGGGATTTGTTGTTTTCTTAATTGGAGTGAAGAAATTGATAATTATGAATATTTTATTTTTGGAGTCATGATACTAACTGGCAAAGGTCCTTGGGGTCTGTTCTAATGAGACACCGATCACTCAAGAAGAGTCTGCCCTAAATGAACCCTTCAGGTTGTCCTCCAAACAGAATACTGGGGTGGCATTGATAGAGCTTTGTAGTAGAGTTTTAATGTTAAGAGAAATAGTGAATCTCATGTATTAGAACAGACTAAATTCCAGTCACAGTAACAAGAGCACATTTTTCAACTTCCAGAGAGTTCAAGGTTTTGCTCTTCCATTTTGAAGTCTGCATCTCATGAAAACTCCTCGTGCTAGTATGTAAAATGGATAAAAGACGAACGTTTCTTTGTGACACTGATATTGTCAGGAAATTCCATTTCCATATTACATCTAAGTGGCATAACTCGGTAATAAATACGACACCTTAAAATGCCTGACTCTGTTACTCTAGAGTCGATATATTATGTTTTTAATGTCAACAACTACATTTGAGCATTTTAAGGAGATAAGCAAATAACTTGATCAATGATAACTCTTCCAAAAAGTTATTTCTATTTTTCAATCTCTGGAGGAAAAAAAATAAACATACATCAATATATAATGTTTTATATATGTGTATATATATGGATATATATTATATATATTATATATATATAAATTATCAATTGTTGTTAACAAGTTACTACATATTTACCCCCTTAAAACAACACATATATTTTGGTTTCTGCAGATAAAGAGTCCAGGCAAAGCTTAGCTGGGTTCTCTGCTTAGGGTCTGAGAAGGGTGCGATTAATGTCAACCAGACTGTTCCTATATGGAGGCTTGACCAGGGAAGAATCTGATTTTGAATGTGTTCAGGTGGTTGGCAGGATTTATTTCCTTGCAGCTGAATGACTGAAGCTTAGTTTTCTGGCTAGCTGTCAGCTGGGGACTGCTCTGAGCTAGATATCACCCTCATGTCCTTGGCCATCTCCCACATGAAAGCTGACTTCTTCAGGCCTGGCAGGAGAACTTCCCTTTGATTAATTTGAGGTCAACTTATTAGTCACCTTAATTATCTCTGTGAAATCATTTCACTTGCTGTATAATCTGATTTAATCACGAGAGTCATCCTCTGTCATCTTCTGGATATTCCATTGGTTTGAAATGAGTCACACACGTTCTCCCAGACTTCAAGGGAGGAGACTGCACAAAGGTGTGGAGATGAGGCTGTGAGAATCATCTTAGAATTCTACCTGTCGATACATTGTTGGACATATTAAATCTGCCCCTTTTTACACTTTAGTCACAAATTCAGAGTGAGTTAGCAGTTGTGTACTACACCATCATCTCTGGATCAGGATTGGTTCTCAATGTGTTTAACTCTCTGACAGAGTTACCTATGGTTTATTGCCACTGTCATTTGTTGTGGCCTAAAATTGTGAATCGAGATGTTCTAATCCTAATACAGAATAGATGGTTACTAGTAAGGAAGTAAGAATTAGTTAGTTCTAGAAACTGTCAATTGTATGAATTTAGGTAGCTTTATGAACATCAAAAATTCAGAAAGCTTTAGAAGAAAAAATAAGACAAATATCTGCAGGCAGAATGATGAGAAAAAAGAGAGAAGCTGCTTTTATTCCAATTACATTTTCTCTAATAATGGATAAAGTGTGTTTATGTTCTTACTATTTTTTAAACTGCCATTATTAAATTTTTTTCTTATTCAATTATAACAAATTTATACTTATAGAGTGGTTCTCAATGTTTTAATTTCTATTTGTATTTTTATTTGCCCTTAAATTTAATTTTAAAAGGTTAAATACATTAATGTGTATTAGATTGAGATAATATTAATGGAATAAAAGTGATTGCTTTGAAATAGTTCTCACATATCAACTTTAATAATTGAGAAAAAGTGTGACAAAGTGGTAGAGAGAAAATATACTTTGTAACAATAGGAGATAGAAGAATTAGCTATTTTGAAAATGAAATAAAAACCAAGGAACCTTTTACCTTACTCCATGCAAACAAAAAAATTTTTAAAAGGAAAATACAGTCAATTATTTATAAAGCACTAAAGAAAAATCTAGGAAAAAAGATAAGATCATACATTTGAAATAAATCTAAGCATATAATGACATAAATAGATAAATAAAAGTTCAAAAACTTTGAGTAAATGAAACTTTAAAGTTTTTTGAGTTTGAAATTGTCATACACAATTAAAACAATAATAGAAAAAATAAAAGGTGATCTAAATGTCATAATAGATCTGGATTCCTTGTAATTCAATAAGGAAAATTCTAACAATATTAACAGATAACGGTAAAAACCTCAAATAGCTTTATGTCTTTCCATTAGTTTAAATTGTTACTCTATTTTAATACTTTTATGCAAGTCATATACATTACTATTTCTTCCTAATATTTAAATCTTATTTTTTCCATTTATTTAATTGCATCAGCTGACACTAAAAAAATGGAGTTGATAGGAAGTAACATTAAATGAGTTCTTTAGTATTCTTTAAAAAATTTATTCTATGCCCTTCAGACAGTTGAAGTTTCCAGCTCTTTCTGAAGTCTTTTTGAGTAATTTATGAAATCTTTCATTTTCATACTTATTGGCACAGTGTCATGCAAAGAATTCTCTTTACTTCACTCAATTTCTCTACAACTGATGTCTTTTCTCAAAAAGTAATTTAATATTTTTAAAACTTAAAACTTAAACAAATTGTTCCTGTAATAGTGCTTTATATTTTTTGGGGGATCTTTCCCTAGAACCTAATATTAACGTTTATTCATCAGATTTATTGCTTTTCTGTTTTCTGCTTATTTATTTGGGCATTCTCTCTTGTTTTTGTTATTTTATTTTCTAATTTCTCAAGTTGATGTTATATTTATTTTTAGTGTTTAAAGGTGACATCTTATACACTTTTGTTAAGAATGTATATACTCTTAGAGCAATGCTATGCTCACAGCAAAATTGAGAGGAAGGTACAGAGTTTTCCCATATACCCCTTGCTCCCACATATGCACAGCCCCCCCACATTATCAACATCCCCCGTCAGAGTGGGACATTTGTTACAGTTGATGAATGTACAATGACACATTATCATCACTAAAGGCAAAAGTTTACATTGGAGTTGACTCTTAATGCTGTAAATTCAGTGGGTTTGGACAAATGCATACATTCATCCATCATTAGAGTATCATATAGAGAAATTCCACTGCCCTAAAAATCCTCTGTGCTCCACCTATTCATTCCACTCCCCTCTCTCTGTCCCCAACCCCTGATAACCACTGATGATTTTTTACTGTCTCTATAACTTTGCCTTTGCCACAGTGTCATGTACTTGGGATATACAGTATGTAACCTTTTCTGATTGACTTTTTTCATTTCATAACATAAGTTTCCTCCATGTCTTTTCATGGCTTGTTGTTCCTATCTTTTTAGTGTTGGATAACATTTTATTGTCTGGATGAACTACTGATCCATTTTGAGTTAACTTTTTGAAGACTGTAAGATTACTGTTTAGATTTTCTTTTTTAATGTGTGGAGGTCCAGTTGTTTCGGCACCATTTGTTGAAGAGGCTGATTTTTGCTCCATTGTATGACTTTTGCTCCTCTGTCTGAGATCAGCATTCTATAAGGATGGTAATCTATTCCTAGGCTCTCTCTCTCATGCTCTATCAAACTATTTGTCTATCCTTTCACCAACACCATTCTGTCTTGACTATTGTAACTTTATAGTGAGTTTTGAAGTTGGGTGTTGTCAGTCCTGCATTTTTGTTCTCATCTTTCAATATAGTTGTGGCAATTTGGGCTCTTTTGCCTCTTCATAGAAACTTTAGAATTCGTTTGTTGAAATCTATGAAATAACTTGCAGGGATTTAGACTGAAATTGCATTGAATCCATAGATCAAGGTGTAAAGAAATGACATCTTGACAACATTGAATCTTTCTATCCAAGAACATGAAATGACTCATTTATTTAGTTCTTTGATTTCTTTCACCAGGCTTTTGTTTGTTTTTCTTATATGAATCCTGCACATATTTTGTTAGATTTATACCTAAGTATTTTATTTTGGGGGGTGCTAATGCAAAAACCATTGTGTTTTTAAGTTCAAATTCCACTTGTTCATTGTTTGTATCTAAGAACATGACTGACTTTGGTATGTTACCTTATTTCTTTCAGTGCTGCTATAATCATTTATTAGTTCTAGGTAAGTTTTTGTTTTTTTGTTTTTTTGTCAATAGTTTCAGATATTCACATAACATGACATCTGGGAACAAAGACATTTATTTTTTTCCTCCAAATCTATATACCTTTTATTTCTTTTGTTTGTTTTTATTGCATTAGCTAGTACGTCCAGTACAATGTTTAAAAAGAGTGGTAAGAGAGAGGACATTCTTTCCTTGTACCTTGGCAGAAAAACATTGTAAACACTTAATTGTCTACTAATTTAGATCAGGGTGTCCTTTGTCCAAATGTTGATGAAGTCACAATGACAAATTGTTTTAAACTAGTCTGCAGAGATCACAACTATTCCATTATGATAATATTGTCTTGGGTGCCTTACAAAATGAGAACAGGACAGTGTGGATGACACTTGTTCATAGGGTCACCAGAATTTAGAGGTGAATAAGCTACATATAACACACAGAAATATATAAGAATATACAATTGAAAGAAAAATAAAATGCACTTATTATCATGAAAATTTTTGATTTCAATGCCACCTAGTTGGATTGCACAAGATATTCAAAATTGGAAATGTATTTTTAAAAAACATATGCTGCTAGTGTACGGGACAATAATATAGAGCTTTTACCTTATAAATGGTGTTCAAAGTTATTTTTTAAATTAAAATATTTACTATTGCATATTTTACCCAATCCAGCCAAAATAAACAGGATTCAAATTCTACATATCTTCCCCAAAATTTTAACCAATCGTTGGCGTCATTTGGAGAAAACAAAAGTTTTAGTTAATTTAAACCTTTTTGTGTACATTTCTATTTATTTTATTTAACAAATTCATTATGTATATTTATCCCATTAAAATCTTAACTTTCACACTTCTTCTGTCCAAATATTTTCTCTACTTCTCAATAAAGTCTCCATTTTATATTCTATTTATAGCAGTAATAGTATTATTTTTGCAAATATGTGAAGCTCTTACATTCTCTGTTTCACTCTCCATTAGTTCATTTCAAATTAAATTATTATAATAAAAGGTTTTATTTTGAATGTTTTTATGCCTATTTAAAACATGCCTGTAAAAATGTTTGAACTAAAATAGAAAATAAACTCACTTTTCCCATAATTTCTTCTAGGAGCTGAGATACCAATCTTTCTTAGTCACCATAACCCTTTCAAGTATATAATTCATAAACTTTATTTCTTGAACATATAAATATTTATATATTTATAAAATAAATACTTCTTTTCTGAAATCTGCAGAATTGCCCCAAATCTGTACATATCTAAATATTTGTCCTGGTTTCCGTTTGGATCACACAATTCTTTTACATGAGTAACTTAAAACACTGAACTTATAAATAAAGGAGAGGAGATTAGACTTTGCTATTGAAGACATAAACAACAACTAGTCCATAAAAGATGATTTTCCTTACACATAATCAACAACTACTGTAACATAATTAATCTTAGAAGGCATTCATAAAAGTAACTACTTAAAATAAAATTTAAAGCAATCGCTACTCCCCACTGCTTTATAAAATTCTTTTTCGTGATTAAAATTTTTTGTTTGTTTGTCCTCATCATGAGATTTAATATGTTTTATTTTTTAAAGTTATGAGTGATAATTACACATAACTCTATATAGAATTATTTTTACTAGAAACAAAAGTACTTAAATTATGTTAAAATCCATGTGGAAAAATAAAAATAAGAGGGAATAAGTAAAGATAGATATTACAACATAGAGGGACCTAATAAAGATTATGCTGAGTGAAAGAAGCCAGCCAGAAAAGGACACATATCGTATAATCATATTTATATGAAACATCCAGAAAAGACAGAATAGATGATCAGTCACCCAATACTGAAGGTAAGAATGGGGTGTGGTTGTAGATGAGATTTCTATTTAGTGCAATGTATATGTTTTTAAATTGGATTGTGATACAGCTGTACAAGTCTATAAATATATTAAAATTCAATAAACTGTATATTTAAAACAGATCAACTTTATGGTATGGAACTTATATCTCAATAAAAAAGACATATCAAACCCTCCTACCTCCCAAAAAAATTTCATGGATAAACAAAGGCATTAGCACCCCAGCAACTGTGGAAATAACTGTTGATCTAGAAGAAGAATGCCAAAGATGCTGGCACTGGAATATCATTTTCTCTAACCATAAATTTTCTCCTTGATTCATGCTTAATCATATTCTCAGCTGGAAATGGTGACAGTGAATTATAGGTGAACACCTTGAAGCTATTGAGGAAAGAGATTAAATCTCAAAGGTTTTAAGGTGAAACCCAATATTTAATACAAAAATTAACTACTGATGTCCTTAGAAAATACAAAACTGTTTTTAAATCAGTTTATTTTCTGATGAGAAAAAGCCTTTAAAACTTTCACTGTCCCCAGTATCAATACTACAGTTTTGTTTTCTTATCTGTTGCCTAAAGAAAACTCAGGATATAAGGGTAAATAGATGAACTGATACTGTGTGGTTTCTACAAAGATTGAATTCAACTACTTAGTTTGTGAAAATTCATATCCTAGTTTGCCCAGGGAGGAAAATTAGAATCCACTTAGCAAACTGATGAGTAGATGATGGAATGGACTAGTGACTAATGCAGCATATGGAGCTGCAGAGGTAGCTGAAATAATGTTTTTGAAATACCTTTAATTTCGCAAACCAGGTGTCCCATGAATATAGAGTACTGGATCTGATTGTACAGTAATTCAACTCTATAGTGAGAAAATTGCTCACCACAATGGGGTGAATTATCTCTTCCCGAAACACCGAGGTTCCTGGGCACTAATGTACTGGCAGTGATTATTTACCGAACGCCATCCTGATCCTTTGAAGTCAATCCAATTCACATGGTTAAAACGTGTATATCTAGTGACTATTTACATTGGCTAATACCATCTTTTCACGTTAAATTTATATTTAAAATATTTGTGTTAGTGGATTGGTGTAGCTGCTGTCTTACAACCACTGGATATATGCGCAGTAAAAAATGAAAAATGTTAATAATTAGAGAGGCTTTTTCTCCTAATACTCTTGAAATGAAATTTTATACAAGACTTTAAAAGTTAACAATTGCTGCACTGGCAGAAAAAGAGAAATAAAAAAGCATAAAAAGTGAAAACAGATCTTCTATAGAAAATATCTGGTTACTTGTTCCTCTATAAAATTTGCTAGTTGGGAGTGTCGATTGTGTTAATGGAGAGAGCAATTTTAAGCTGTAATCAGGATTAAGACTACATAAGACTCTTCATTTTTCTTTTCCATTTGATGACAATTTTCTGTAATTAATATCAGTCCTTTTTTACCTCGACCAACTGCCCTGATATTACAAATAGAACATGGTGCTCTAGCTTTCGGTAAGAAGTAAATTAAGAACAGATGAATTCTTAATAACAGTCTTTTCTCACAAAATGTTCATGATTATTAAACAATACGAGTCAATAACGAGGCTGTGGAAACACACAGGAGAAAACTCATCTTAATAATATTTGGTGATTTTTCTGAAATTTCATTAATTTAAGTTCATCTGGCCTGTGCATTTATTTGCACGAGTATGCTGAAGAATCTAAAAAATGCACTACGATATTTAAGCTTCAAGTACATGCCCATTTTAAGATCAGCATATATCTATTTTAATGTTAAAAATAAGATTTTTAAAAGGACATTCAAAATCAGTCAAATTTTAAATGTTTAAATGAGGTTATCAGTCATGAACATGCAATATTAAGTACAATAAACTACATGATCAGTACATAGGAAATTTTGAATTTTTTGTTTTTGTTGTTATAGAAATCAGAAGAGTGAAAATTTTACATTAAAATATTGCCAGTCGTTATGTTCCATTAGAAGATTTAAAAAATGCATATTCAGTTATCTTGATTTCCTTTCATGCATTAATAGCTTCTGTCTAACAGACGTATTTTGTGTTGTGTTTAAAACAAATGTATTCAAAATAAAAGTGTGATCATTTATATTTTGAGAATTTTGCTTTGATGGTTTTGAGAAGAATAAAAGAATCGAAATATAAGTTTTAAAATAAACAAGTCATTTTTGTTTTTGTCTCAAATCAAATAGTTAATAACTAAGGGTACAAATGGATCTAAATGGTTCTTTATACCAGGAAGTGTAAGTCTAGCTTTTAGTGAATAAATGGAACTAATGTTATTAATCAATTAACTGCAACTGAACTAAAACAAAAAAATAGAAACAATAGTATGAAACAATACAAATGTAAAAATATATATCATATAATTAACAGCCAGAATGTGAATATCCTCTTTCTGGTTTTTCTTTCACTAAAATTGGGATATTCACCCTGATTACTGACCCAGTCAACATCATACACATCACTTGAAAAGTTATATGACTAGTATCTCCTGGAACTAAAGAATGAAGTCATGAAATTCACAATGGAGTGATGGTCTCTGGAAAATTCAACTTCTCCTATTGTGCGTTATGATGAAATGAAGATTTTCTTTTTAATCAAGAAACAAGATTTATCACCTTAAAAAAAGAAAATAGAAAAAGCTTTCTCTTGAAAACGATTCCTTTCACTTCCACACAGGCAGTAATTTCTCCACTTAAAATGTGCTAATTTCTCAAACAGATATTATCATGTTCATTAAATAAGCATGATCAACACAGGGACAAAGGTGTGGCTGGTTTATTTTGTCATAATTTCTAAATAATGTTACTTTGTTCAGTAACAACTCTTAAAAAAACATTCATATGAGCACAAGCAAATCTTTTCTTAACTTAGTTATACAATCTTTTTGGAAGTGACAATGATGATTCATTAGCAAAAAATCTTTTTTTATATTTGTTTTATGCTGTCATTTGGTCTTGAGCAAAAATCGCAGAGGCTATATTTTAAAATTTTGTTTTACCCACATTTTGAAATGCCTGCCAAGCTTTTTGTTTAAAGTATAAAGTGATTGTAAGTTTTGGGTTTTTAGAATTCCTGAGGGGCCACGAAAGGGAAAAAAAATCTGAACCTTTTAGGCTTATAAAAAGTTGAAAGTTATGCAGTACTTATATTTGGAGCAGACTCAGTCGAACAGTGTCAGGTTACTGCCTGAGCTTAGTAGAATAACAAAATATTGCTACTGCAGAAATAAGTTACTCTGTCACTGGGGAATGACAGGGGAATTTACTTACATTTGAAAGAATATCAAAGGAATCAAACTCAGAGTTGAGGCGAAACCTGAACAAAAAAATAAATTGCTTCACGAAAAAGAAATAAATAGGTGAAAGGAAATAATTTAACTACGTGTTTTATTTATTTTTTATAATAAATATATATGTGAAATAAAATATTTATATAAAGTGCACAAAATATTTTTGTGTTTTCCAGTTCAAATAAAGCCTATTTTAGGCAGAGAAGCACGTAGTGTGGAATGAGCTAAATATTGGAGTTGAATTCCAACACCTTTTTTAAAAATTTAGGTGGTATTCAGTAAGCCTTTAAAAACATTAAGTGTATTCATGATTATATGCAAAGCTTTGTTGAATAAATGTTAAATGTGCTGCATAAATCAAGTATGAATAAAATGCCTGTACATTCAGTTATACATTACCCTTTAAAAATAATTTCAAAGCCCAACATTTAAATTTTTAGGTTTCGTATTTAAAGTTCTGAAGTAGAACCAAAGCTCACAAAGGTCACACATCCAATTCATTAATGTCTCTGTTTTTCAAAAATCAAAGTTTCCAACGACCATGAGCTTTATTACTCAGTAAATTTTGAAATAGTCATGTTTCATGAAAGAAATATTAACATTTCCATGCTCACATACTTATGGAGGAAGACTTCTGAGTTAAGGGTAAAAATTTCTAAGGCAATTGGCATTGATAAAGGTATTTAAATTATCATTTATATGCGCATTTTGTCTTACATTATTAGTTTTCCTACACACCGACCATTTGGCTGGCCATAAATTTCTCAACCATCTTGTAGACAAAAATACTGAGAATCTATCCCATAATCATCTGATTCTGAAGCCAGACTGTTTGTACTTCCTTTGTGGACATTTTTATTTTTCTTGCTCATCCACCTGGAGACTTGTTTCTTTAACACAGAATTATTTTAAAGTAATTTACCTGCTACACAGTAAACCAATTTAATCTGTGAAATCTGAGAGGATTAGGTAGGATACTGGTCTTGCAATTCAAATAGTCATGGCTCACAGGAGCTTATACTTTATAAAAGTTTCTTATGTTTTTCTCTTTCACGTAAAAGTTCTTCTTTTATTAAGTCCTCCCTCCATGAAGTCATCAGGGGCCCAGACACAATCTATGTTGTTAGTCACCCTCATTATCTAGCTTCTACTCTCTGATCTGAAATGCTCACTTTAGTTGCTGCCATATTAGGCCCATTCCAGTGACAGAAAGAAGAAATAGGAAGACAGGCTTATTCATGGTCTGGACACCAACCAGGAACCGTACCTGTAACTTCTGCTCCAAAACTGTGGAGCAGAAGATCCAGGCCACATGTGACTCCTGGTACCGTATGAACTAACGGGCTGATTATCAGTCCCCTTCATGCCATCTGCAGTGGCCAACACATGAATCCTGTGTGCAATAGCAGAAGACCATATCAGCAAGAAAGCTTGCAAGAGCTGTTGCAGAAGGACCACGTGGGCCCCGCTGCTCTCAGCCCTGAGCAAGGTGCAGTTGCTCCAAAGGCAAGTGATCAGTTGGGGACAAAGAGCATCTGGGCCTCGATGTCTATCTCCTGCCTGGTCTTCAGGAAGTCAGTGAAGGTGATCACCTCATACACCTGACCAGGTTCCATCTGCTCTGTGCAGGCCCTGCCTGCCTCCCTCACGGCCCCTTCGGTGATGGAGCTGGGGACTCCTTCTAGATGTGGGAGGTGTTCTGACTGGAGCTACACCTGTCGCTATTCTTCGACCTGGGTCACATATGTGGGACAGAAATCTCAGCTTCTCCTTCCCGCATAGCTGCTCCTCATCATTGATCATGTTTGCCTCTGCTCCTGGTCCATGACAGCATAGCTGGGTTGGAAATAGAATGTGATGCTGGAAAAGTTCTTGAAGTTGCTGTTGGGCCAGGCCACTGTGCCCTTGCACAGGTTGCTGCTGTTGAAGGTCATCTTATGAAAGCTTCAAGTGAACCCTCCATGAGTATAGTCCGAAGGCTGACTTCAGGAGACACGGATTTGAGAAATTCCAAGATAATTTGGACTATTTGAGCTTCTCAGATGAAAAAGAGAGAAATATTCAAATATGACAAATTACTACCTACGCTTTAAACAACTATGCTTATTTCCCTTTGGATGTAGGCACTTGTATTTAACTCAAACATGTTGAGCTATGTGTTTAGATGTGAACCCTTGCATGTCAGTTGGCATATTTTGCCATCTAGGACCATCTGCTAATAAAAATTATTTTAGTTAATTTATTTATTAATTTTAGAATGTCACATATTTTTAAGTTATTTGGTATATTCATCGTTTTCTATATATGTTTTAAACGTTTAAGAACACTATTTGCCATTGATTTAAATCATGCATATATATTGCAAGATTTTTTAATTTTTTTTGCAGAAACATGTTGATAAAAACTCCATTTACTTAATGAACTTCCATTAATCTTTTGTGATTTACATATAATAGGCAACGTTTGAGGAGGGCTTGCTATTTGTTAGAAATTTTTCTACATTATAGTGGGTTACTTCATTTTATTTCCATGACAATTTTATCAGGTAAATATATTGCTCTCTTTTACGCAGAGTGTGGGGTGTTAGGCCCAAGGTCTTGTAGTTGTAAAGCAGAGACCACACTCCTTCAGGTGTTTCAGCGGTGAGGCACCTGTGCTTACTCTAATCCAGGGAAAACTAGGTTACTATTTCTACGCACAGGACAGGAGACAGTGGCAGTGGAGGAGAATGTGACATACATTCTGACTTGACAGTCTGACTTTCTAACACAACTCCAAATTTTCAAAAGGAGTTGGCCAGCTGCATAAAACTGCCCCTGGGACTCCCCTGGAGGAAGCTCCCACAAGTGCTCTGTTTATGTGGCTGGTGGTGTATGGCCCTGAGCTTCTTGTACATCACATGCAGAAACTGGTAAAAAAAAAGTCAAGAGACACTGGGTTCCTGTCATTCGTGTTACTGATAGGGGCACCATTGCTGGAAGAAACTCTTACTCTTGACAGTGGCTGTACTGGGAACTGCAGGCCTCTCAGAGTCAGGATTAAGTTGAAAATAAAGCTGTCATGTTTGCAAGTGGGATCTGCTGTGGCACTGATGATGTCGGGGACAGGCTTTATTCCTTTAGTCTTCCCATTTCCAACTTTGTAAGAAGGGATTTTAATTAGGTGCTAGGGACTTAGTTTTAATAAATTTTTCCTTTCAATATGTTTTCATTTAAGTAATATTTTTTCTCCTTGATGGTGTTTTTGAGGGAGGAACATTCTAGATGAGTAGAAAAATGAGGGTGGTAAATCAGCAAATTGGGAAATCTATTTTTTAAAATTGTTTTGCTCCAAAGTAAGGCCAGCCTTAATGCTAATTCTTTCTCTTTCTGAATTAATATGTGACATTGATCCTTACAATGTTATGATAATATAATTAGGAGCAATTTCTAAAAAGGCGATAGAATTTATCCACCCTTAGAATGTTCCTGTAACCTTAATTACTTATTTCATATGGCATTTATCCTGTACTAGCTTGTTAGATGACTTTAATCCACATTTCTTGGAAGGTAATATAGACATTACTTTATATTGGAAAGAACTGCAATATGGATTGGAAGATTAGTCACAGTGATTTGAATCTTAAAAGACTATAAAATAAGCTGGGAATTGAATTAACTGATCTTTATTCATTTATTCAGGAATCATACATTTACTGAGCACTTACTCTGTACCAGACACTTTGGTAGATGAATAAAAGAAACTGTTACACCCTCAAAGAGCTTACAGTTTATTAGAAAAAGCATGATTAAGTAGTTTCAGAATAATGAAATTAATATTTAAATAGAAATATTTTACTGTATTCTATGGGTACCCAAAGGCAAGAGCATTTAATTCTGCTATGGAGAAGGGCTCAGGAAAATACTACAGGGATGATGCAGTGCAATATAATTTTAAATGCCAGCTTAAAAAAATAATTTAATAATGTGGGTTTACTCTTTAACATGGAAGAAATACAATAATATAGATCTATAAATCAAAATTAAAATTAAAAAAAATAAAAATTACAGAGAATAAAATAGTTGCAAAAATTAATCTCGTGGCAAGATTAAATTGTGGCACTAAATTTAACTAAATAAGCAAGTTGTTGAATTTTAAGGATCAGTCTGTGCAAGTTAATAAAGTTTAAATTTTATGAAAGCTGGTTCATACTCAAGAAAATAAGCACTCTATTAATATTAATCCATTTGCTTTTGTTTTTCATCTATTTTGTTAATATATCAGCTTTTAGTCCTATATTTGTTCCTATGAATTAATTTTTTTCTTTTGGTTGGTTTTAACATTTTTTATTTGGTTTATTTACATAATTTTGAATATGTTAAACTTAAATATGATTTCTTTATTCTGTTTTAATTTTATAGATTCTTGACTATGTAGGTTGATATCATAAAGAGTTTTACAAACTATTAGCCATTATTTCTTTCTATTAAGTTTCTGTCTTTTCTGTTTCTCTTTTGCTTCTAGGACTACAATTGATTGAATGTTAGACATTTTTATGAGGTCCTTAATTTTGTCTTCCTTTTTAAAAATCGCTTAGCCTCTCTGTGCTTCTATCTACAGTTTTCTAATTAATACTTTCTAGTATATTATTTTCTAGTTCATTAATCCTTTCTTTAGCTGTGTCTATTATGTTTTAAATCAGTCTGTGAAATTGACTAAGATGGTTCTTTTAACTTCTATAAATTTGCTGAAATTTCTTTGTCCAATAATAAAATAGATCCTGGTCTCTTTATGTCTGATTTGGCTCAATAAAAAATTTCATTTAAGCTCTATGACCTCTCATTTCTTATGAAAAATTATTCATTCGTCACTTAAATAAATGACAATATCTAAGGCTTTAGAATTATGTTTTCATAGATGACTAGGTGGATTGTGTGTAATAATATAGACAGCATTTCTTCATTCATTAGCATTTCTAAAATTCCATTGTCATTATTTCAATAGTCAGAAGTTTGGCTTTAACTTTAGAAGTTATATTGGACATTACTGGATACATTTTAAAGTTCTTTGTATTCTGTTTTATATTGCTGGTACCTGATATGAAAAAATATTTTTAGTAAATTTTAGTGTTATCTGACAGTATAATATTAGAAAATACTATTTTATGTATTAAATTTGAAGTTCTAATAATGTAGATATGCAATATTTTTATGTGATAAAAATTTACTTTCAGGGTTGTTTTCTTCACATTGGGAGATTATCATCTATCTATCTATCTATCTATCATCTATCTATCTATCATTATCATCTATCATTTATCATCTAATCATCTGTCATATATCTACATTTACCTACATTCCTGGAATAACATTTTTCTTTCTATTTACCTCATAAGGAGAATTTTCTGTCAGGTGATATAGTTATTGTTACTCTAAACTCAACCTTTACCACAATTTTATTCTATGTATTTATTTGAACAAGTCTTCAATTTGAAAAGTGTATTTGAAAAAAGCAAAAGAAAAAAGAAAATAAAATTTAACAAGCACTAATTTAAAACAAAATATGTTATTTCACATTCAAATTCCCATTTCTATTCCATATAGTAATGATAAGATAAAATCTAAATGAAATTAATTTATATTCCTCTTCATTTATCATATTTCAGTAATGTCACACTTACTAGTCTGATGTATTTACTCTGTATTACTCCAGAACTTATGGGAATTTTCTCTGGAAGGAGCTTCAGAACATACTGCTAATTTTTTTTAAACATTCTGAAAAACTATTTTTTTGTGCCTCATTAGTTCTTAGGCACTCTAGAAGAATATGTCAGTTTTCTTCCCACCACAATATGATCAGAGAAATAAGACCGAAAGTGACAAAAAAGTCCAATAACTCATTCCAATAATATTGGAATCTAATGAGTTTCATTGTGTTTTAGTTGTACTTTTGTACTAGAAGAGCAAAATAGTGCTCACATATTATAAGTATTAGTTATGTCTGTGAAGAGGTTGTGAGATTTAAACTTAGACCTCTCATTTCAAAAGACAGTGGGGAATTTTGTAACCTTGACCTTGTAGAAATGATGTAAACCATAAAGATAAGACTGAGAGGGGACAGAAGGTGGAAGATAGAATAAACAGTCTTGCTTCCTTACATTTGATAATCATTAATCATCTTCTGATCAACTATCATATCAAAGCGAGAAGTGTTAATATAAGAATGACTATGTATTTAAAGATATAAAGGTCGACATTAAATAAATGTCGCAATTATGTAGTAGGTATTATAGGTACTACTCACATCTCACTCACACCTCCTTTGTGGTACCTGCAAGGAGTACTCTCTCTCCTTCCTAGAACTGAGTTTATAGCTAAAAGGATGTCAATCGAAATGACTGCTGTAACTTCCTGGCTGATGAACTGCATTCCAGATGGAGACTGATCCATGCTCCCCTCCCCTGCAGAGGGTCCCCTGAAGCATTGTGTTGAGAAGTAGGTGCCACAAGATTGAAGCAGCCTGGGATGCTGAGCTGCCACACGGAGAACAGCTGCTTTGGAGAGATGCCCAGACTGTAGGGCATTTTGAGCAAGAAATAAACTTTGTTGTGATAAGTCACTGAAATGAGGTGTTCTTTTTTATTGCAGTATAACCTGGTCTTTTCTGATTGACACAAAATAAACAGTGGTTGGGACATAAGTAGAAGAGGAAGTCAATGAAGCCTGTCCGATGATTTAGATAACTAAGAACCCTGCTAGAAGTGATAGCTTTCAAGAAAAACATTAGAACACGTATAAGTATTCCAAATTATGAGGAGAAAAACACAAACACATAAAACACAAACATTGTTCATGTAGTGAAAGATTAAAAGGAAACAGTGGGAAAAATAAATGACATCATTAACCAAACATACACATTGGTTAAATAAATGATAATAGGCGTAACTCAGCCATTTAAAGTAAAAAGACTTCTCTACTAGAACCAAGAACAAAACCTAATAATATATTATATACAAATTATGCACATTACAAAATAACCCAGATATAGGAAAGACAGAAACTCTCATTCTTATTATATGCAAATAAATAAAAGCCAAAAAGTGAGATTTAGCGATTTTAAAGCAGAAAAAATGATATAACTTAAGGTGAAGATCAAAGAGACTATACATTTATTAATAATATAGTCATAGGGCTAAACTATCAGGAAATCTAAGGTAAAATAGATGAAACACATTTGTAACAGAAAACTTTAGTGTATCTTTTCTATTTTATGTTAAAAGTAAATTAAAACAGAAGTAAATATGTGAAAAATCTAAATAATATTATTAACATGTAGTTGCAACTTTTCAAATTCTGTACACTAGAAATAGAAACACTTCTTAAAATGCTATGAACTTTTCAAAAATTTGCCATGGGTAATGTCATAAAACACTTCAATAGGACTTGAAAAGTCAAATTAATATAAACTATATCCTCTGATTTGACATAAGAAAGCACAAAATTATACAGAAAAATATAAAAAGCAACAATGTGTGAATTTAAAAACTATATGTGTGTATATATATACATATATTTAGTTACTCTATTGTAAAACATTTTTAAATATCATAAAATGAGTCCATTTCAGCGGTACAACTCAATAACATTCAGTAACTTGATGATCTGGTGCACAACTACCATAAATCATCTTTAGAACATTTTTATATCTCCCAGAAAGACTCCTCAAACACATCTACAGTTTAGCTGCGTTGCTGTCCCCACTCCCACCTCCAGCCCCAGGTGTCTACTAAGTTACTACAATTGCCTTCGTTGGACATTCTACACAAATGGGATCATCTAATGCACGGGGCTGACTGTGTCTGGTCTCTTAACACTTAGACTAATGATTTCGAAGCTAATCCATGACACAGCACAGCTGATCGTTCATTCCTTTCTAGTGCTGAGTAGTATTTCATTGTATGGGTAGCCTACATTTTGCTTATTCATTCTTCACATGATGGGCGTTTAGCTCGTTTCCACTGTATCGAGATTATGAATAAAGCCATTGTGAGCATTCACGTGCAAGTTTTCTGTGGACATACGTTTTCGTTTATCTTGGGTATCCACCCAGGAGTCCTTGGTCCTATGGTAGTTTTTGTTTAACTTTTTGAGAAACCACAAAAGTGTTTTCCAAAGTGTCTGTAGATTCTTACATTTTCCAGAAATGTATGTGATGTCCCATTTCTCCACAGTGTCACCAGCTTTTGTTATTGTTGGTGTTCTTTAATATAGCTGATCTATCGCCTATGAAATGGCTCTCATTTTTTGTTTCAATTTGCATTTCTCCAAATCATCTTGACTTGTACTTATCAGCTCAGATGCATGTTTCTCCCACACCATCAAGCAATTCTCAATTCTGAAACTATCTACCTGGAGACAGCAGCAGATGACACAATTTAAAAACTCAGCCCTCAAGATTGACCCCACCCACCCCCACTTCAGAGGCCAAACTCAAGTCCAGGTTGTCACCTGTGCCTCTAACCAATCAGTTGCAGATAGGAGATTCTAAAGGCCCTTTCTTGGATTACATTAATTTGTTAGAACACAACACTAAACTCAGAGAAACCTTTTACTTACTACATTACTGGTTAATTATAAACAGAAATAAATCAGGAACAGCCAGATGGAGGAAATGGACAGGACGAAGCACATGGGATGAAGTGTGGTGCTTCATGCTTTCTGGGTGGACCACTGTCCCCACAACATGTGTCCACCAAACTAGAAGGTCTCAGAACCCCATTCTTTCCAGTTTTTATTGAGGCTTCCTTACATTGGTGTGGTTGATGAAATCATCACCCTTCGTTGATTGGATTTGATCTCTAGACCCTCTGAAAGTTTCAACCCACTAATTAATTACATGATTCCTTCCCCTCCAACCAGCCCTCTCTCCCAACCCCAGGGTTACCTAGGGTCTTTCCAAAAGTCACTTATTCATATAACAAAAGACACTTCTCTGGCTCTCCTCACTTAGGAAATTCCAAGAGTTTTAGGAGCCCTGGACCAGGAATGGGGACTGGAGAATAAATACGTATATCTTACAAATTACAATATGGCCATTCATACATCTTCTTTGGTAAAATGTCTCTGTTAATGTTTTTTGCTCATTTTGAGATTTTATATATATATAAAATATAAATCATATATTTTATACATTATATCATATATATATAGATTATATATAATATTATGTGTGTATATAATTAATATATAGAAAATAATTATATCTCTCTGAATTTATAAAATAAAGCTAGAACTTCTTAGGAAAAAACTCATGACCTAAGACACTTACACTATTAGTAAAAAAAAGAAAGTAGGTGAGTTAATGAAAAGAAACAATATATATATATGTATACATGAAAAATACAATAAATAAATTAACAGATTTAATAAATAAATTAATCATCTATTTAGGAGGAAAACCCAACATATAAAATACATAACTAATTTTCTTAACTGAACAGGAGAAGATTGATAGCTGAAAAATACATGACATTAACACTGATAATAAAAATAATCACAGATATAGAGAATGTCTCCATTCTATGCCAATACACTGGGAAACATGAAATATATATATATATGTATATATATATGTGTGTGTGTGTGTGTGTGTGTGTGTGTGTGTGTGTGTGTGTACATATATATTTTTAATTTTTTTTAGGAAAACATAAACTGCCACCACCAATCATAGAACAGATAGATAATCTGAGCAGATTAATGCCATTGAAGAATCAGATTTGTCAAAGACCTATGCACAAAAGTTGAACTGTTTCCCAGAGCAATTCCTTAAGAAACAGTTAATTCAAGGCTATTTGAAATTCTCTGAAGCATAAAAAAAGAGAGCTTCCAACTTTTTATGAATATGGCAAAGTCTTAACACCAGCAATCAAAGATGCACTCCATCTGCTACACAGCCCTCTGCCCCCGCCAAAAGAAAATAAATAAATAAGAACTCGAGACCAATCTCACCCATGAATATTAACTTACACAAATATTAAATAAAATACAGCAAACATGACTCAGGAGCGTATTAATCAAGACTCAGTGAGTCCTATTCTGTGCCCCGTCCTGCTCTCTCTCTGAACCTGGCGGTTGTAGAACCCACAAACACATTTCAGCATTTAAATGCTGTTTGATGATATTTGATGTTTATTCACCAGTGGTCATAGAGTACCTCATATGCAAGGGTAGCTCTTAGGTGTCTTAAATCACTGTCAGCCTTGAGAAATGATGTCATGGCAAATAGTTGATACTAGAACTCTTCTTTTGACAAGTTACAGGGCTGCCCAGTGCTCTATTTGCTTTTGAGTTTTATTTTACAGCTCATCTCAGCTTTGTTTTGTGTTTGTGAGAAGGGGACAAGATTTTCCTAGACCAAAGATAACTGGTAGGTCATTTATTTCTACAAGAAATTTTCACTTTTGTATATAATTTATTGAACCAATTAGTGGTATAGTTTTGCATAAAATGCAATGTACATATTGGTGGTTTTGAATTAAAAAGAACTCCAACAAAACATTAATATAATATTTGAGTGTAACATACTTCGAATTTTAAGAATAAATTCAAGAAAAAAAAAACTGATTCAATTGGTGCTCAGATCCAGAGTAGAATCTATTAAAACTAGTACATCTATAGCAGAGAACTAACAGCTTCTGTCATCTCTCTTTTTTTCCTCTCTCTTATCTTAATCTATCTATTACAGTTATCTATCTCTCTTTCCATAGGACTATTATCTGGCCATTTCCTTGAATTTCCTTAAAATTCTACTCTCACCTAAGACTTAAAAAGGCTTTTAGGATAAGCTGTACATTTAGTTGCCTTTCTGTGGGCAACAGACAGCATCTGATTAGCTTACTAATGGAGGCAAATATCCAACATGATTGGGAGGAAAATGCCACAGCATTGTACCTATATATCGTGATGTAATAAGTAAGGGGTATAATGCATCACTTTTATCTGCATTTTCTGTTCTTATCGAAGGAAAGAATGAGACTAGAGTAAGTGCTGCATGCAGCAGGGTGCTACAAACCAGATGATGCTCTCTGGGCCTTGCCTGGACAAGCTCAAGAGGCCTTGAGAAGATGGGAACCGAGGTGTCAGGCAAGCACTTCATTAGAGACAGGCACTCAGAGAGAGAAGAGCAGAGACACTGTGGCTTTAGTGCTGAGAAGGAGCAAGTCCAGACTTACAGGAATTCATACACCTGAAGTCTGGGACAGTCGAACCAGCTTGCAGCCATCTATCACCATGGCGGTGAGTGGCGGCAGGAGCTGTTTGAATCCCAGATTCCTGGAGAGAGTACAACGCCAGAGTGACTACATCACAGAGTGGGTGACCCTGAGATCCAATAAGTAGATGTTCATAAAGCAAGGATCAAGAGGTTTGGTTCTCCCTGGGCACTTAGCTCTGATGACGAACAGGCGTTCATTAGAGAGATAAGGCTCAAGTTTGAGAGATAGGCCTTAAGCCTTAGCAAGAGCCTATCTGAGGCCTTCTAAAGCAGAACAGCAGGCCACCCACCGTAGTGAAGAGGGCTCAGAGAAGGCACAGCTGTGACCGCAGAGAAGGTGAGGGCCAGGAAGGATTTTATCATAAATGCTCGTGTCTCCAAGGAAAGCCGAATGTACTGGGTGAGAGAGTGTTAAAACACCCATTCTCCCTAAATAGACATATACAATGTTTTTGACTGATCTGAATATATTGCATTTCTAGTAATTCTAACAACATAGTATGCAAATTTTAAAGTTTATGTTTTTAAAAACTTTAGCACTGGAAAGGATCGTAGAGATAATATATTCTATTACATACCCACGAAAACCATTTCCAAATGAGAAATGTGACATGCAGAGATTTCTCTAACTTGCCTAAAGTCATGAGTGGTAATGAAAGAATTAATTAATTAATTCTCACATTGTTAATTCCTAGCACAAGCTTAGTTTCATTACGCGATATAGAATCCTTCTGCTAATAAAGAGTTAATTTGCTAATTACAATTGCTAATTTATTTTTTAAAACATCAACAGCAACAGCTACTGGTTTGCTAAGTTAAGCTTGTAGGAACACAGTTTTTTAAAGAATGGAAGAAAAAAGCTGCTTATGGATATAACTCATAGGTACTGGCACGTTTTATATGACTATATAAAAAATATATAATGCCATTATATATGCATTGCTTATATAGGGATATATAGCTTTATATGCAAATTTACGTATATAGAGATATATAAGCATATATATAATTATGCACATATGATTATGTGTGTGTATATATATAGTTTTAATATATAGCTATTCCTTGAGGATGCAATTCATGGATACATGGTTAGTCCCTTATTTCTGTGGAACTGCTCAACCATAGCCATCTTTAGGTACTCAGCAGTTCCAATACCATCTAGAAAAACCAGACTACTTTAAAAGCATACTTTAAAACCAAACTACACCGGCAGCGACATCCAACAGCCAAACTGTGCAGTATAAGTCTTTTGGGTCAACAGCCTCAGAATTTCTTTAGTGTCCACAATGACAATCTTGTTCCTGGCCTGCCTTATGAGTTAATTCATTCACATTATTAAATAAATCTACTTTTACTGAGAAATATGTGTATAAGTATGTAGGTAGGTGATAGATGATTGAAATAGATGATAGATTAGATGATAGATAGATAGATAGATAGATAGATAGATAGATGATAGATAGATAGATAGATAGATAGATAGATAGATAGATAGATAGATAGTTAGATAAAGACAGGAGTAATTCTTTTCCTGGGAACATAAAATGGGAACACCTTTTGATACTTGATAGCAGAGAAGAAGTGTCACAAAGAGTGTAGATTTTGCAATTTCTAAAGCTGACAAACATGGTAGGGGGTTATAACCCCCACTGCCCTGGCCCAATAGTTGAGAAAATGGAAATTCTTCTCTCAACACTGCCTAATCAGACACAGAATACTTCAATTATTATAGTAGAAACAACTTGTGAAAAATAGAACTGGAAAATTAAATTGTTTTCTTTTATATGTCATCCAAGAGTTGAGTAATTTGAAAGCTTGCCTTAGCTACTAAGCAATGATATTTTTTTTAGCTATTAGCATGACATCCTTTTTATTTTTATTTCTTAATTATAGTAAGAATACTTAACATGAGACCTACTTACTTAGCATGATGTTCATTAGATATATAAAATCATAATTTCATTTATATTTGTATTTTAAATTGTTTTTCTTTCATCATTTTTTTTTTGTTTTAGACTTTGAAACAATACAGTACTTGGTATTTAATATATAAGGTAAGGCTGCATATATTTTGAGCAAAATAAACATAATTATAGAAGTATGTTACATAATGAATTTGAAATCCAGCAAGTCAGAAATTAAGAAATTAAGAAATTAAGGTTTTTAATTCATTTTGTTTTTTCCTTAGACATTATCCATGACAAGCAACCTAGGTCTGGGACACAGTAAAACCACTTTCCATGCTTTTTAACCCTACAACTTCACCAAATTTCCTAATGAGGAAATTTAACAATGTGAGAATCAAAGAATATACTAAAATAATAATTTTAGGAGACTTTCAGTTTGGACTATAATGAAATAGCCTCTTCTCTAGTCATCCTCCCTATAACATAAAAACTTGAACACAGTACAACAAGGAACCATAGGAAGACTTTGAATGATGGAAGAAAAAGAAAAACGATGGATTGGCTAAGGACCACAGAATTTAGGAATGAAAAGATAGTGATTTTCCTAGGTTTTCCTTTTGCTTTCTATATAGTCAGGATGAGTACTGGGGGCCTGCAACCTGGAATCACAAAAAGATGCAGACAAAAAGACTCAAGAAAGACCTGCCCCATCCAGCCAAAGGAGAAGGAACAAATAGCCTACTAGAAGAGTAATCTCGGTCAAACTCCATCTAAATACTAATGGTGTCAGCAGAGGTTGAGCAGGGAGCCAGATTATCCCCACCCTCCCTCCACCTGGCAGCACAAACTGTGCTCTGATTATGCTACTAGATTATTTTTGGTCAGGCCAAACAAACAACTGAACTTTCACCCCATAGGCAACAATGAGGTAGAATAAGACAATGCAATTTAGTGCTATTCAGCAGCCCACCCCCCAGCACCCCAAGGTCAGGGAGGCCCAGGAGAACAATGAACCTCCATCCTATCATCACCCAGGGCAATGTGAGGGGGTGTGAGGCAGTGCTAGTTTGCACTGCTTTTCCTGATAAGGTGGTATGAGTCAGCAGGAAGCTGAGTTTCCGTCCCTCAACCAGCAATAGCAGGTGGTACAGTGCCAACCTCCACCTTCACAGGTCTCCTATCAGTGGAGCCCAGTGGGAACATGGACACTTATCTCCACCCAGACCTTCATGCTACAGCTAAATAGGATGATTGCCTGCTGGAAAAGAAAAAAAAAGAAAAGAAAAGAAACAGGATCTAGGATCTCGCATTATCCCATTAGCCTAGGACACAACCCAAATCACACATCATTCCAAGAACCAGAAAGTCAAAACTTGAATGCGAAAAGACAATGAACAGACACTTACACTGACACTGGTATTATTTGATAAGAGTTTGAAAAGTAGCAATCATTAATTTGCTTCAAGAAATAATTATAAACTCTTGTAATAAATAAAAAAAAATTGGAGGGAAAAATGATATGCATTCAAAAAACTATAAAACTTCTAAAAATAAATATAAAAAATTAGATTGTACTAAACTGGCTTAACAGTAGATCGAATAAGATAAAGAAATGCATCATGAATTTTATGATAAAACAATAGAAGCTACCTAATTTGAACAGTAAAGAAAAAAATAACTTTGGTAACATATGGCCCAATTTCAAAAGATCTAATATTTGTGTTATTAGAAGAACAGAAGCAGAGGATAAAACAGCATGGGCTGAAAAATTATTCAAAGAAACAATGGTTGAAAATTCACTGAGATTTGGTTAAATGCAAAAACCATCAGATTAAAGAAGCTGAATATAACCCAAACAGAATAAAACCAAAGAAATTCATACTATTTTCAAGTTGATTTATGATTTATTTCTAGATAATCTAAGAAGTCTTTTTAAAAAAATTCCATAGACATCCCTTATTGGACTTGATTTATTGTTATCAAAAAAAATAGTATTAGAGAGACACTTAAACACATGATTGTGTGGGAAATCTTTAAAAGATTTGATATAAGAGCATAAGGAGAAAGTCTCCTTTAAGAAAAAAAAGAGATTTTAAAATATAGTAATGCTTATTCAAGGTGGTTCTATAATAATTTTCATAATTTCTTACATTTAAATTAACTTTTAAGGTAAAACATAACAACCCAGTAGAATAATATTAACAGCTTTTTTATGTGCCTACCATGTCAAAAATGTACCAGATGCATTGTTTCTTTTTTATTTTACAGCATCTGTATGAGATAGATATTATGTCCTCATTTTACAGGTGAGGAAATTGAGACGAACGGAGGTTTAATAGTTTAATTAAATTTACATTGCTAATAATTAATGAAGCTTCGATGGATTCTTGTTCAATACGGTGATATGTTACCTGTGATATGTTATATGTCGTATTTTGACTACTTTATGTTACAATAAAAACAGAGATTCCAGTGAGAATTAGTACTGCCCAATATGCCAGTCACATTCATGAGCAACAAAGAATGTTTTCTGAAAACACAGGAAGAATATCTCTTTTGAGCCTCTAAACTAACCTACCTATGAGGGTTTCCATTTTGTTTTCAAAGGACTCATGTGTTCTTGATGAAAAATATGATCAATTGTCATGTTTATTTCTCATAAAGTAACCATTTATTCTCACAGAATTAGCTCTATGTTTAAAGGAGAATATAGATGAGAATTGTAAGACTGTAATGACAATTACTAGCGTAACATACTCATTTTCAAATTTTGGAAACACAAGTAATTTGTTGATTGGTTTTTTATTGCCCCAAATTCCAAACTGGAGAATTTATTACTTTTTATAATATATAGTCTCTTTAAAAATATTATTTTCCAAATACAGGCAAAGCTCACTTTATAGTATTTTTTACAAATTGAAGGTTTGTGGCAACCCTACATTGAACAACTTTGTCGGCACTATTTTCGCACAGTATTTGCTCATTCTATCTCTGTAACATTTTTTGGTAATTTTCAAAATATTTTAAATTTTCCATTATTATTATATTTGTTATAGCGTTCTGTGATCAGTGGTCTTTGATGTCACTATTGTGATTTGGGGCACCACAAACCACACCCACATAAAATGGCAAACTTAATCTCTGAGTGTTGCGTGTATTCAGACTACTCTACCCACCAGCCATTTCCCAGTCTCTGTCTATTCCCTGAGACACAAAAATATTGAAGTCAGGCCAATTAATAATCCCACAACAGCCTCTAAGTGTTCAAGCAAAAAGAAGAGTCACCTGTCTCTCATTTTAAATCAAAAGCTAGCAACGACTAAGTGTAGTGAGGAGATATGTTGAGGTAGATTTAAATTTAGGCCTTTTGCATCAGTTAGGCAAGTTGCAAAAGCAAAGGAAAAGTTCTTGAGAGAAATTGAAAGTGCTACTCCAGTGAACACGTGAGTGACAAGAAAGTGAAACAGTCTTTTATTGGTCTGGATAAAAGATCAAACCAGCCACATTCCTTTAGCCAAAGACTAAACCAGAGCTGAAGGCTGAAAGGTGAGGAAGCTGCAGACAAAAGTCAGGGGATAGCAGGAGTTGGTTCATGATGTTTAAGTAAAGAAACCATCTTTCTAACATAAATGTACAAAGTGAAGCAGCAAGTGCTGATGGAGAAGCTACAGCAAGTCACCCAGAAGATCTAGCTGGGACGATTCATTTTGGAAGGAGATGCCATATAGGACTTCCCTAGCTAGAGAAGAGAAGTCAGCAGTGCCTGGCTTCAAAGCATCAAAGGACAGGCTGATTCTCTTGTTAGGGGCTAATGCAGCTGGTGACTTTAAGTGGAAGCCAATGCTCATTTATCATTTTGAAAATCCTAGGGCCCTTAAGAATAATTCTATATCTATTCTTCCTGTGCCCTCTAAATGGGACAGTAATCAATGCCTGGATGACAGCATGTCTGTTTATAATATGACTTACTGAACAGTTGAAGCCCACTGATGAGACCTCCTGCTCAGGAAAATAGATTCCTTTCAAAATATTAATGCTCATTGACAGTGCACCTGGTCACCCAAGAGCTCTCTGATGGAGATGGACAATGAGATGAATGTTGTTTTTATTCCTGCAAACATATCTATTTTGTAGCCCATGGATAAAGGACTTATTATGAATTTCTGTCTGATTATTTAAAAAATACATTTCATAAGGCTATAGCTGCATAGACATTGATTCCTCTGATGGATCTGGGCAAAGTCCATTGAAAACCTCTGGAAAGGCTTCACCATTCTAGAGGCCATTAAGAACATTCATGATTCATAGGAAGAGGTCAAAATATCAACATTAACAAGAGTTTGGAAGAAGTTGATTCCAACCCTCATAGACGGCTTTGAAGACTACAAGACTTCAGTGGAAAAAGTAATTGCAGATGTGGAAATAGCAAGAGAACTAGAATTAGAAGTGGGGCCTGAAAGTATGACTGAATAGCCACAATCTCATGGTAAAACTTTAATGAATGAGGTGCTGCTCCTTATGGATGAGCAAACTGGTGTCTTGAGACAGAATCTATTTCTGGCAAAAATACCCTGAAGACTGTTGAAATGACAACAAAGAATTTAGAAAATACGGTGATGGCCAAGAGTTCAAATCACAAGGCCAAAACTTTCGAGATGACTTCATTTAGATTCAAAGTTTGTATTAATTTGTGATTTCCGTTCAGTATGTTACAATCATTATCATTGTATAGATTATGATTACTGTAATATAAACACTTTTTTTTCATTTTAAAATTAGTTCATTAACCTATTAATGTGTCATCATCGAACCCAAATCTCTTAGGAAAAATAATAGCGTAGTGTACTAGAAAGAGCGAAGGATCTGGAGTTTAGTTTCTTTATCTATAAAACAGAGCAATAATACTTAACGAGTTTAAAGCAGGGATGGAAAGAGAAAAAAATTATATAAAATGTTTTTGTAAAATGCAATAAAAGTTTTAATTTAAGTATCTGATTATTAATTGTAAAAATAAGAAATAAAATTGACTAAGCATATGGGAACAATTCTCAAGAGAAGAGAAATATCTCAATTACAGAAAATAAGTGTGTGGAATTCCACTTTTAGACTTATTGCAAAAATATGATAGTTTCTTGATTTCCTAAGGTGTCTAAAGAGTGTGTGTGGGACAACCCAGAGCTGAGATCATTGGTTTCTCCTTGATATGCCTCAGTTTCTGAATTTACATTAGCCATACTGCCACAGAAACATACTTGTTTATTTTTTTCTGAGTAGGTCTATGATAATGTTTAGAGAATATAATGAGCAGAAGAGATCTGGTATCATGAACGTTAATTTCCTATTATAACCATGATCTTAAATGCAATGCAAACATTGAGGAAAATTCCAGAATGTGAGATCACAGAGGAAGGAAAGCTGAAGCAGCCATCATACTTGATCAATACATGGGGGAGGAAGCCGATCTTGAGGTTAAAAAGCTAGAAAAGACTTTGCAGACTCTGTATCTGGATGCAACAGCTACCTGACAGAAACGCCCAGAGGACCCTGCTCAGCTACAAGTGCGGATAACACAGCTTGAGAGCAACTTTGCAGCTGCTGGGAAATTGCATAGGTAGAAAGAACAGCTACGTCCCTGAGATGGTGAGAAATGGGGAGACAGATATCTGTTCAGAAATCGTGTTGCCATTGATAAGGAGAAGGAACTCAAGACCCATTATTTTGTTCGTTTATTTTCTGAATTATTGAGAACTCTCTGATTTACCATAAATTCTGTGAATCCATCTTTCTCTCGCGTGTCTCTAAATTCAATATATACCTCAAGTGGTGGTAACAGAAATGCCATCGAGTTTCATTTAGGTGGAGATGAAAACTAAATAAAACGGTAGTATTTATTAACTTATGACTGGAGATGACTGGGAGATAAATCTGCCCAAACTGTAAGTGTAAATCCTTCCTACTCACTTTGTATTTCAGAGGCAAAGCGAGCCACACATTCTTCCTGGTAAGGAAAATGACACACGTCTGACAGGGGAAATTAACAGCATCCCTGCAATAGGATTCACTAAGCACTTACTGTATACAGAGCTAAGTGCAGGCCTCTCTGCTAGATGTCCACACGGGTGGACAAATAGGGCAAAGTCCCTCTCTGCAAGGGACTTTGTGGGAGTTCACAGAGTGGACACTGCGATGCACTGGATCCTAGTATATGGTTCACAGAGCAGCATAGTTACTTTATGAGATCTGCAGTTTTTTATTGTTCATTAAAGTAGTTTTCTTTTTTAAGCATTAACACGAAAGCCAATGATCTGAAGTCTGATCAACAGGTATGTGTGCTCTATTTCCCAGAATTTTCAAATTCCTAACTCTTTGAACATATATTGGTAAACCATGAATAGTGAATTCTAGTGCTTTGGACTTTTTGAATGCATGTGATTTTCTGAAGCAGTGCTTTTCTTTTCTTTTCTTTTTTAATCCAGATGTTAGTAGAGTCTGTTCAGAATTCGGGAATGAAACAATTGGCCATTAAGAGTTCTAGAAATTTTAGGTTTTCCGTGAAGAAACAAAACAATGTAACTCATTTTTTAAAGAACTTTTGAAGTGTTTCATTATCTTAAACTATTTAAACACTATTAGCAATAGTGATATTAAGTCATAATTGATTATGGTTTCCACTTTAACAGTTTGTTAGGGAAAAACCATTTAGAATTAAATGGACCGAAATCCATACCTTTTATTAATCATGACAGAAGTAATAAAATATCGAAATGCATACCCATAAGAAGATATTACATGCCATTTACTAAGTTTTGAACACCTGAGAAAATATGTTAATATAAATAATTGTTGTGTTAAAATTACAGCCAAACATATCTGCAGGTTTTAAGCTGTCTAAAGCAATTCTACATTCTCAATGAATAATGTTTAACATTTGAACCAAAAACAGTTCGGCACGAATAATTAAAGGCTTAAGTTAAATACATAGACAGTCATTTAAATTTAGATCTGCAATAACATTTACTATTATTCTCCAAGGCTTTGACTGCCTGACAGAAACAAAGTACTCTGGGATTAATTTCAAGAAATGGTGCCAACTGTGCTGCAATTTGCTGTAATTAAGACATGAAAGAACACTAAATATTCAGATTAAAAGAAGCATGATGGAGCATGATAGAGAGTCAAGGTGTGGCAGGGAGCCAATTAAAAAAAAAAAGCCAGGATATCATATTGGTGAATATGAAAACGGCGCCAGGGAAGTTTAGTGAGTTTTCTTTTAGGGAAGCATATTCATTTATCATTTTAGTCTTTGATTATCTTTAATGTCTTTCCTCACTCAAATTTCGAGCTGAGATGTGGTATGTTAGAAAGATAATGCAATCGAAAAAGAAAGTGACAAACACTGTATTCTTATAAAGCTAATTAGCTTAAGTGGTGTGGAGGCCTCGTTAGGAGGATGTCATAATTATCTTTATGGCGAAGGGATTTCCCTGTGTGTCGCATCAGTGTAGTTTGCTTTAGAGCTAAATGAAAGAGCTGCATAGGTCGGAACTCGAAGAGATTAAATACACTTTTCGTATTCATTAAATTCCTCTTTATATTTTAAAGAGAAAGAATTCATTTTGATCCAACTAGTCTCCTTTGTAATGCCCCAGGAATTATGGGAAATATTTTCTGTAGCCTTTGAACCTCCATGTATTGATTAACATGGCATTTAGGCTGATGGTGAATCTTCCTTCCAACTGACTTTTTTTTAAAAAAAAAGAAATTCCCTTTAAGTTTTGATCCCAGAAGAGATGAGGATACTTGACCCAGTTGCTAATGAGAAGCTGTATAATCTCCAGCATCCTATAGCTCCAGATAGCAGGATGCGATATAAAAAGGACACCATAAAAGGCACTATTGGAATGTTTTTCATCTTCACAGGCAACACCAGAAAGGTAGGACTTTCTAAGGAAGTCAGAACTGGTCTCCTGGAGGCCCCAAAGCCATCAGAGTCAAGCAGGTAGGGTGAAGGACCTTGACAGTGTTGGTCAAGAGACCAAGGACAAGTATGGGGGTACACACAGGGAGAGGGCACTGGAGGGCCACCTTCATCCCCAGAGCAGGTCTGCAGCATCCAG
The DNA here is from genome assembly GCA_030015415.1 of Cynopterus sphinx. NCBI lineage: Eukaryota > Metazoa > Chordata > Mammalia > Chiroptera > Pteropodidae > Cynopterus > Cynopterus sphinx. Next base: position 51,206,590 of record CM057389.1, on the reverse strand, counting down.
AGGGGACCAACAGAATCCCCATAGGGCAGGTTTTGTAAGAGGAACCAGCACACCCCAAATTGTGTACCTCGTCAGGATGGAAATCAGTTGAGCTGGACAAAAGAGATTTTCACAGGACAGATATGTGATCGAAGTAGGAAAACAAGTCTTTTCTGGCTTTGAGGTGGATGCTGTGAAGAGTGGGCACCTTCTGAGAACCAGAAAAACAGAATGGAGTTGTCCCCATGCCCAGAGAGCTTTGCAGAAAACATGTGATGTCTTTTGAATACAGACTATTTCCCCAATGTTCCAAATCTTCATTTGAAAAAATAATCACAAAACTTGAAATAAAGGGCTTAGTGTGCAGTGCTCTTAAATAGTTCAAATCGATACTCACTCTAGTAAGGAAAGTATTGGCGCATCAGAGTATTTCCCAGACACTAATCTGTATGTAACTTGGCTCAGAGAGAAATAAGAGTATTAATTTCATAGCAAAAATAAAAATTGCTTATCATCTGTGCTCCAAAATATTCATGCAACATGGAATCTTTGTAAAGTCCATAAGTTTGTTATGTTTTTTCCCCATAAAAATGAATAGCACAAAGCCATGAGCATTAGAGTATCATTATTATGACTTCTGAGCTATTGTTTGACTAAACTTTGAAATAAAAAATTATGAAATAAAATGTTAATGAAGTCACATCAGGTCCACAACAGACCGCCTTCGTCCACCCCTCAATTTTTCCTCCCACAATTCGCAGTGTTGCCAGATACGGGTTTCTGGATAAAAACCTCTAGAGGTCTCCCGCAAATTCTTTTTCAATACAACCAGATCATTGCAGATAATTGTATTACACAGTGTATCGATCCCAAATCGTCGCGTACCGGAAACATCTGAAAAAACATGATTATAGCTTTCTATTTATTGTTCGTACATCATATAAGCAGGCTTTTGTGTGAATCACCTGTAAAAAAGGCAAGGTGGAAACATCAGAGAAATTACCTCTTTACAAGAATCTATTGATCACTTTAAATCAAAGAAGTATGTTTGACATAAGATTACCTGCCAGTTTGAACATTAGGTACTCACTCTGTTACAGCCTGGGGCAGTTGTAAGTCTGACAAAGGGATTGTAAATAAAGCATGTGGCTCTGACTGCCTCTGGCTTAGGATCAAGTCAGGCTCAAGTCCAAGGCGTAGGTAAACTCAAAATAATTTACCCCTTTTTAACCAGCGTATAATGAATTAGAGCAGGCTCAGAGGGGAACTGTGACGCATAAATCTCTGAGTCATTTCGAAATGGCAAACTTCACAGAACATTCACATCCTCCGGAGTTGATAAAAGGTCTTTTTTTGTGTACATGCCACCAGTTGGCTCAAGGAGTCCTGAAGTCAGTCTATCGGCCCAAGCATATTCTTCAAAAACAGAAGTTCCTGGAACATTCTTACACCCATAATCTCTTGTATGTGGCTTGGTCACTCAAAGTCCTTTTTAACTCAAAAGACCACTAACCTCTCAATTTCAATGTCTGAAAATTCTCCTCAAATCTCATTTCTGAGGTTGTGGTATAGTTTTCTTTTTCTTTTTTTCATAAGAAATATGGATTGTGAAAGGCGATAAAGCTTTATGAAGTGAAATATGGCAAAAACTGTTCGTGTGACTACATTAACAGTGCTGAAAACATGTAAAAATACTCTTCATTTAATTGCATTTTATTATTGATCAAGAGCTCAAAAGACCAGAGCGCCTTTACATATTTTTAAGCTTGAAGAATTTTCTTCTTTAATTTTGAAAGCAAACTTATAATAAATTCTTTATCAGATTCTGCCTCCCACCCACCCCCACACTTTAACATGTGTTGAAATTATTAAACATTTAGCTCATTTGTTCAGAGCGATTTTGATGTATTTGGAATTTAATAAAGATGAGCTCTGGGTGATGCATTCTTCCTTGTTAAATATTTAGCTGTTTGCATTAGCTCTGTGGTTTCCTGAGGCACAAATTTAAACTGTTAACATATAGCAGGTTTAAGCTACAAAAATAGTAGATGCTGTGATTTCTTCTGAGGCTAAACTGGTCATTTTGAACACTCGTGAGAAAACAATGCAAACGTGTATGAAAATATTTATTAAAATATAAGTATTTGGCTGCTCAAGATCTATACATGAGCAACTGAGAATCCGATTTTCTTAGATCTAATTTATAAGGGAGATATCATTCACCTTCAAAGATGAGTGATAAATGCAGAATATTTATAGAGAGTATCTTTTTTTATGAGGTTGTCGGTAAAAGATACCTCTGATGTAAGACTGTAATACCTTGCTTTCCAACTTTATTGAATCTCAATATAAACACAATTTTTGGACATAAAACGAGAATCATTAACAGGGAAGATACTCTTTTTATAAAAATATAGCCTTCTCCATTTCCATTTATATTGGTTTGGGAATCCTAAAAGTATTTTATTTTTCCTCCGTTTTGGACTACAAGGTTGAAATGAGTGATTTTCATAAAATATCATCTTTAGTGCAATGGATTATATATCCAGTTCGATTTCAAATTACCTTGAAAAATGCACTATATAACATAAGATGTATAAATATATCTCCAAACATGTGATTAAAAAATAAAATAAAAACCTGATAATGTTTACATTTGGTGGTATGTATTCGAGGCAATAGAAGAGAAAACAGACAAACCCTTTTATAAAGGGAATATTCAAACTAAATGTACAGATATATATGTCTAGGAATACGGTCAACAAAGAACAAAGGAAAAATGTCTTTGTCTTAAATCACTTATTTTTTGAGAGCTTGAAGCATACCGCCTAGGTCTTCTTTGGTCTAATGAAAGAGTGCCATCTATTGGATGACCTTGAAAAAGTGCTTGAATTTCATAAATATTACACAAGAAAATAAATCAGTGGCGAGCCATCATTTTGGCATAATTTATAACGTATCAGTCTTTGTCTATGGGAAAATATATACACACAGATACATCCATATACATATATCTGAGGCCTAGGCTAAAGAAAGATCGTGAATGCTATATATGAACATTTTTCTTTTATAAATGTAGAAGCAGGAGTCTCACAAATAAACTCAGTGAATGTCGTCTAATCTGGACATCTAATTGTTGAATTGAAATGTTTTATAAACTTGAGATGACTGATAAGCATCCTGGACTGACTGACGTGCGTTCCTTCATACATACCTTTGTTTACTCGTGCTTTAAATAAAAGGATCTGAACATCGAATGCATGAGCTCATATTTTGACAAGAAGGATCTGTTTAAATCTTCCTCAAAGTTGCATTGCATACAATTTAAACCAAAAACAAAAGGGGAAAAAAATACACGTGCTTGGTTTTTTTAAAAGGCAATGTTCTTGTTTTATCTTTCAGCCCAAGAACTTGCCAGTCAAGATGAAAAACTTCTTCTAATGGAATCCAGCTTGAAAGCTACTCAAGAGCAGCTAACTGAGCAAATAGCAGAAACAGTTCGCCAAGAACAGAACAGTAGAAACCCCAGGCAGAGCTGAAGACAGTGACAGAAAGGATTATTGCTTCTGAAGAAGAAAAAAATGATTACAAGTGAGTTGTTTTTTAGTCTTTCAGAAAGTTTTTCTTTACCTACTGAAATCAAGTCAGTCCTTCTGACTTTCGCTGCTAAATATTTAACTCTCCATGTCTTGCAAAAGGTTATGTGTAAATGTGCTAGTTTGCTCGAGAAATTGTTGGTTCCAAAATAGATAAACTTTAGATTTGTGACACTTTTGAACTAAAATGGCATATGTTGAAAATTGTAACTCTTATTCCAGATTCTAAATAATGATGTGACAGTCAACTTTCTTGTTAACCATCAAGAAAGGTTCAAGGTAGGGTGCAAGAGAAAGGATACACTGTGTTTCTGTAGCACCTATCTGCCAATGGCCTTCTCATCTTTCTCATTTTGGAGTCCAAAGGTTACATATGGCTCTTGTTGCCTTTCTTTTTTGTTAAAGTAGCAGCACTAAGCAAGACACTATTAAATGGAGAGACATTTCGAGTAGAATTTTTGCTCAGGCTATTGTGGTATGTAAGGAACTATGAAAAAACTTAACAAAGATCCATGCTGTTTTGAAACATTCATGAAAATGGTTCTTAATGAAACATCTAGTATTTAATTTTTGTTTTTCATCATCTAAATCTTAATGCAATTATTAGACCTAATACAGTGTTTTCAGATTTTATCATTTACTTTTCAAAGAGACATGAAATAGCTTCATTTTTGAGTGCTCTGATAATTAAGTATTCTATCCTCTCTGACTTGTGCTTGATTTTCTTAGTCTGGTTTTTAGAAGCAATTATGAAAGCAGCATATGAATCACTCTCTCTCTCACTCTCTCTCTCTCTCTCTCTCACTTGTCAAGAATTATACTTTATTTACCAAACTTTGGTTAAATTGAGTAATCACAGTTAGGTAAGGCACACACATTTAAATATTTCCCCCCCCCTGTCACTCATATCTTTGAGCACAGTCCTGAGTGAAAACTAAAATGTGCGTTTGATGTTAATTGATCTTTGGAAACCAAATTCTAAACTTACATTACTAACTACATGTTTTCATACATCTATCAATAAGATTTCAAAATATTACATACGATGAACTTTAACATTCTTCTTTGATTTAAAGTTTATAAAACTAACTGATAATGTGAAAATGCAAAAATAAAACTTTGAAATTTGTTCACAAGGAATTTACTTCTGTGTTTTAAGCTAATGATTTAATATTATAAGGAACTAAAAATAATTGCAAAATCTAGGATGACATTTCACATGCTTCTAAATAAAATTAAACTTGGATAAACCCTGTTTGTCAGCTTTCAGAATTCAGACAACAAAAACCACATTTAACAAATATTAAAAGATAGAAATTGGTACCAGGGATTAAAAGCAAATTGAGCAAAGTTTCTTTGGGAATAGTAATAGCGATGTACTATGCTATTGTTATAACTATTATGATCTTTTAAAATGCTAAATTATATTAGGAGAATAATATGCCTAAGGTATATTTAGAAAACAAGAAACATAAAAATGGTTGTGAACACTTATAGAAAGCTAACGATAGTGTTTGATGTTAACTTAATGCTATTAAAATAATGCCGACATATTTTATACTGTTAAACATTACTTTAAAGGCACATTACTCAGTATACCCACAAAAATATTGCTTTATATCAGAAAACCAACATGTAATGACTTACTTCCAATGTTGAATTTTATAAATAAAAAAACCAGACAGTGACTCATCCAGTCAAATTACAATGAATGACCAAACTTAAGTTTTATGTGCTTGATCTAGCTTTATCTATGTTATTTTTCAATAAAGCTTGATCATGAAATTAAGTTGAATATTCTCTCTTAATGTGAAATTGCTGGCAAGATATACAAATATGTAAATGAGTAGTTTAAATTATATCAATACTTATAAAAAGTCACAAAAGTACAATTATTATGATATTATAAAAAATATTACTACTAAATTTTAAAGAGACTGATATGTAATTATAATAAAAACAATGATGGCTTCTTAAGAGAAACAATTTCATCTCTTAAAATACAGCCCCAATATCTATTGTCACAGGATATGCTGACATGCTAGACACGTGTGTCTTAACATGAAAAATATAATACTCTTTAAATATGAAATAAAATCAAAGACTTCCTGTCCTAGCAAACAGAAAAAGTTGGTTTATTTATTTTATTTTTTCCCCCACTCCATCGACAGGTGGCATGTATTGATCAAAATTACCAATTGATTTGGCATTGGCAATACCAGATACTGTGACATGCCCCAGTCAGAAGAAAGAAAAGGGCACATCAGGCATCAGAGGCGTGAAAGCCTTAGAGACTCAGTGAAGTCTTTGGGTTTTCACAAAAGGATGCAGATGGACACGTACAAGCATAAAGCGAAGGCCAAAGACTCGAGTACTTTCTAGAGTTCATAATTGTGGTACATATTTTGCTGCAGAGAACAGAAAGGCTCACTAGAACAAAACATTCTAGGACATTTTTTTTTCCAAAAGAAGATAAAATCATTTCTGAAATCATACTTTTTTTTTATCTTCCAAAAATAGAGATAAATGAAAAACCCTGAAACATGATTTTTAAAATGTGTGGAATGAAATCATAAAAATGGTAACAAGAATATGTATTTTAAGGGATCTGCTACAATTTGCAATATACAGCAGGGTCCTATATTTAACTTTCTAATACTGATAATGTACCTAAGTGATTTTTTGATAAGTGATTACTTCAAAATGATTTCCTTTATTTATTTACTTTGGAATAATCACTCAGCACTAGGTTCATACACCACCAGAATCTAGGACGAGGTTAAGTCACTTCTTAGCTTAATATGAAACAGTTTAAAAAGCACACACACAAAATTTGGCAATCACAAGGAAGATTGTTTTTAACATTAAAATGTGACGTGTAAGTTATTGGCTCCATAAAGCTGACTTTTTAAAGAACACATAGGATTTAAATTTTATTTTTCTCCTCCTCTCTCTGAACTAAATGTAGAACACACACCATATACTCAGTATAAGCCTGTTACACTTGAAAGATTTGTTCTGACTGTCCAGTGGGAACCTGGAAATCGTAATAATTTGTAATATCGATTGAGTGAAGCTATGCAGCTGGGGCCTCCGGTGAATAGACAGGAATAGACATTTTATTGATTAACTTTTACAGTCATATTTTCAAGACTCCGCTGCAACATAATTTTCACTTCCCAGCTTTGTGTTGCTGCATCATGAAACTTGAATTCTTCTCTCTTAACATTTACCCACTTGAGGAAAAAAGTATGGCCATGTCTGGCCAGGACTGTGATCTGCAGAGATGCAAAACTTTCTGGAAAATGATTGCTCTCAAGTGCTGTTCTACCACAAACAGTAGAAAGGAGCTAACTGCTTGTAACAGTTTTTGGAAATTTCATTATGGCAACAATGGTAATTAAACTTCTTCATATTTTTTCTCATTCTTTTCATGTTTAAGAACCTTAATTTTCCTACATACACTTCATGCAGGTAACTGTTAAAATGAATTATCTTGTGATGTGTGGTTTTTATTCATTTATACTTTACATCATTTAATGTGAGAGGAGAAGAAAAATTATTGTAATAATATTCAATAATTTAGTCTGGAATGAAAGCTATTCACTGCTAAATCATTTTGGCCAATAATTTCAAAGTATGAAAATGTAAATATATTTTGATTGGACATATGTGATATTTCTCTAGTCCAGTGAGAGGTTAAAAAGATTGTTTAAATAAAAAAAAATATGGTATTTTCACAGGTGAGCATATTACAAATATTCTGTCTAAAATCATGTGTTTATTTACCTCAAGGTCTTTACTGCTTGCATTTTTCGGTCACTGGAACAACTGCAGATTTTATACTTTAGTTTACAAATGTGGAAGATAGTTCACTGTAATTTTATTTAAGAGTTGGCGACAGATATTCAGACTTAGATTGCATTTGAAAATGAGATTTAAAAAAAATGACATCAATTTTTTTAAAAAAATCACATCTGTACTTTTTTTAATTTGTGATTGAAAAATTTATTGTTAGAGTAAATTGATTCAAAGAATTCAAGAGCTTCATATGACTTCATCAGACCAGAAGATATGAAATATGATTAAATTACACCAAAAATTTAGCAACAAATTTTAATAGTTATAGTTAATAGTCCATGAAGTTCATGCCTTGTAGAGTTAATTTTAACAGTTTATTTTCTTTTGAGATAATAGATAATTAAAATGGAATTTTGGTTCTAAAATTCATAGATTTATTTCAAAAACATATTCAAAGCATTTTACACTGCTAATTTACTTCTCTTTTAATGCAACATAAAAAATTGAGGAAAAATTGTATCTTAGAAGTGAAAATGTGAAACTGGTGCATTTTTCTTATTACATAAAATATTAATTTTTTATGATATTCATCAGGTTTATAGTTTGTTGCTTACTAGTTTTCAGAGATACACATGCTGAGAATTTGCTTTGATTTTCTCTTCCATGAAACATTAATTTATTCTGGAAGAGGTCTTACAAGTATTTTATGTACAAAATATATTTGTAGACAGTCCTTGTTGAAGTTACAGCTATCACAATCAATATAGAACATTTATGTTACAAGGTTTTCAGTTGCAGATATGTAACTGTTTTTCTTCTAGTGGAACAGGTCTTTTATTTATCATGCAAAAATGTCTGAATAAAATAGCTAGGAGTTAATTCTTTCCTTCTTACCAGAATGAGTAAAATAATGTAGAAAGAATACAGGGTCATTTTATAATGTGTGTAGCTCTTAGAAGACTCTTACCTGTGTAATCAAGTATGTGTTTAAACTTATTTACCAAAGTAAGAAACGCAATTAAGACAGATCAAGTAATAAACATAAAATACAAAAAGTCTGAATTGAGATTGATTTCAACATAATCCTGTAGAGGAATCCCCACTTATCGATCAATTTTAAAGCCCATGCATAGCACTTAGAAAGATAAAGTAAGCGAGGTCAGATAATCAAAGCATTTAAATAGTAAAAACAGCAACTGCCACTGTAGACTGCTAAAATAAATCCATAATACAAATTGCTTTAGCAAAAAGTGGATGAGCAGCTGATCTTCCTATTGAACTTGGATACTGTTCAGTGACCACACTGGGAAAAGGATTGGGAGAAATGCTGAAAGATCGATATTGAGTGAGATGTAGCAGGGCTTCATTTCCAACATGAAAGCATTACAGGTGTGAGAGTAGAGACATCTTCAGGAGATGTCATCGAGTGGGGATGGTTTCATACAGTTAAAAAATGCCATCTATGCCACAGAGTGCCAAACGACAGTCATAGAAAGGCTTTCCTAACGGTTTCAAGAAATTGTTTCAATGGGGTTTAAAACAACTCTCGGATCTGAAAGAACAGAGACTTGACTTTATACTAAAATAGTCGTCCAACTACTTACCCAAGTAAGTTTAAATGTCTATAAATATATTTTACATAAACTCATGTCATTATTACATATCTGGGATATCAAATAATTATGATGCCAGTGTCCATTTTTATAAAGAGGAATGAAAATTAATTGAGGAATAGGGAATGGAAGAATGATTTTTGGAATTTTAGGGAAGGGGAGTGCTCTTGTTATGAGTCCTTTTTTGAAACTTGTTGCAATTTGGGGAGTCTTGTCTTACTGAGTGTTTGAATTCTCCCGGCTAATTATATTCTGGCTCTAATGAACTCAAATGAGAGTTTTCAGTGTATAGATCCATGATCAGCAGAATCAGGTTTAACATCCTTACCTACTTTTCTTATAAAATTCGAGTTTAACTTCTACTTACTGAGCTATCTTCATGTCTATAATGAAGTTTTGTGGAAAACTGAACAGAATTGCAGCGCAAGTACATGCAGTTTACGGTATTTTGGAAAAATGTGATCAGAATGGACAACAGTATCATTGAATTATTCTCTATCTTTTCTTAGGTTCTCATAGGTGTCACACTCACATCATTATCTGTTTCCATGATTCTCAATTCATCAGCGTGCTCATTACATGGAAAGTGTTGTGTCTTGATCAGTAAACCCATAGGATTTTCCACACACACATTTTTCCTCTAAGTATTTCTGATGAACTATCAACATAGCCTCCTAATAATCTGAATGTAATATTTAGAGCTTCCTGATGTTACTGATTGAGAAAACTTTATCTGCAAAAACCTCTCAATATTGAACCTCTCAATTAAATTATATAAAGCATTGAATTATTTTAATTGATTTTCTTCTAGAATAGAGAAGAAAGCACTAAAATGGAGATTGGTAACATTTAAGGTTTTCCATATGAAAATGAAATATACAAAATCAGGCTCGGGGCTTAAAAGTTACATAACTTGGATTTAATTTTTTCCCATTCCTTTCTCACCCTAATGAACAGTTATTTACAACTATTGTAGTCTCCGTGTTTGCTGTATGAATTGCTGATAGCAGCGGTTTTAATAGTAAAATTGTGAAACAATATTCATAGTTGTCAGAAAAAGGTCATTCTATTTGCATTCATTAGGAAGCTAGAGGACCAGGCCTGTGAGTTTCCTTTGGGATGCTGTAGCTATTGATTTATATACAGCTGTAGGAAAAATTAATTAGGATTATATTTCACTTATTACTGCAGGCTGTGTAATAAGAAAGAAAAACATTTTTTTGTTAGAAAGTTTAACAGAAAAACCTAAATGGAACCACTGTTTTTATAACTCATGACTTATTTATGATATAATTTTTCTTTTATAATCTGGTTCAAGGCTTAGTGCATTCATGGAAATTTAATTAGCACTTAGAAAAAGGAGTGTTTTGGTACATATCCTATAATAATAATGATAATTTAAATTAAGCAAAAGAGACATTTTCTCCTTGTTAATTGAAACTTTCTCTTAGCTAAGTCAACGTGGAGTCGTCTACTGTGAGTTTGAAGGTTTGGGGAAGTTTTTTGCCAAAAGAGTTAAATCATAAACCAGACAGGGACCAAGATCAGGTGAATGCTCAAGGTGAAGAAATGGGTCTGGGCCTGAGAGTTTTAGGAGTAAATCAGCAAGTTAGGGAGGTTCACCTAACTTTTGCATTTTCAGTCTAAGAAACTTTATAATTAGGTTCTTCTGTGAATTCAATACTTTGCCTAAACTGGAATATGTGACATTGACAATATTCTCAGTTCCTGTGATCATATTAGAGTTCAGATTATTTTTAAAAATATATTTGGCTTCATTCTATGAACACCATGCACACTCTAAGTGGAAAAATATTGAATTCAGTTCTCCACATTGTTTATATGTGACACATGTTTGAGATTAATCAAATTGTAGTCACTTCTAATTAATAGCAGAGAATAATTTTGAAATGGGGCAGAACCAGATGACAAAGGATAGTTTGTATGTGTTCAGGACATGCTCTGTGAATGGAAACACATGCCTATTGTGACATTTCTAACTTGAAAATTTTATTAACTCCCCTGTTGTCTCTTAGATTTGTAGCATTTTAAGAGAAAATCACTGCTTGGTCTAAGGTGGACACTTAGGCATAGTATCAGCTTTTAGGGAAAAACAGAATCAAAGAGAAGTCTTTTGATGTGCCTATAAAATCTAAAACCAGAGTATTAAAATTCATTTGTCCTATTGGAAGTTCTTAGGTTTTATGAAAAAAGTTTATAAGAGGTCAACAGCAAAACTGAGGACAAATACAGGCTTCTTCTCTGCATTTTATAGATTAAATATTGTCTAAAAAATTAATGACTAGGATTAAAAATACATTACTTCCCTCTCGAAAACTTTTAACATACCCTCCCTTAGCCATAGTCATAGATAGCATCCACCCTTAACGTCCCCAATAGAATATAATTCTGGTAAACATTTTGTCCTTGTTCGTCCACTTCAAATGCTTGGGCCCTCTTCAAGAGAAAATGGTTTTTCCTTGAGAAATATGGAACTTTGTCCTTCCAGAGTGATAAGCAATATTTTCCACCCTGGCGCATTTTGCATTCTGTTGCAAACATTATATGAGGTAATTAAACTGAGATTCATTGTGAGCCCTTGGCATTTGTCGTGAATCTAGCTTTTCTCAGTTTGTTTTCAGGATGATGCTGTGTTAGATTAATAATGAGGTAACTAACTAAGAATTTTATAAAATCATAGAGGTCCAGGACTAAAATTTTAAGTTATTTTTTTAACGAAAACAAAATCATCAGAATGGTATTTCTTAGGGAAACTTATTGACCGATCTATATATTGGTCCACAATTTATTGAAAAGTTAATGTTTTAGAGGTGCTATTTCTTTGGGTCATGAGAGCAACGAAAAATAGCTAAGAAGTGGTTCTTTACTATGAAATGCTCTCAGCTAGCAGGGGGAAAACTCATAAAAACAGATGTTCGTAAAAGTACGTAATACGTGATTTGTTCTTTAAAATTAAAGGAAAAGTACTGTAGTATAGAAAAAAATTACTCTAGAAGGGGCAATTAAAGAGGCAAAAATTGGTAAATATATTTTCAGTGTGTATAACATTTGGTAGGATATTTTACATGGGCAAAAAGACCAAGAGGCAAAAACACAATGAGAAAGTATATATCTATTTTTGGGTCTAGAACATGATGAGTAATTTATTTTGTAGAGAACGTTTGGGTGTCTAGAAAGGCAGGTTAAAGCCACATCATGTGTGCGTGGTCTCTATGCTCATATTAGAAATACAATTTGCTCAGAATTAATGGGGAGATTATAAAGAGTTGCAAAAAGTCAGGTTCCTGAGATTACAATAATGTTAGAGAAGCAATAGTCTGAATTTCTCACATCTTTCTCTTAACATTTCAGCTGGTTTATTCCTAGTTATCCTTTAATATTGACATTTTAGGCCAGCTCTTCCCTGGGACTGCCTCCTTGCTCATTCCAGACTGAATTATGTGACATGCTCTGTGCCTCCCTAGCACCCAGTCATTCCTCTACTGCAATGCCTCTCACCTTCCCCTGCTCCTGGTGTTATAGTAAAGGTCCATTTCCCCCACAAGATGATTCCATGTTGATCACCATCCTTCTGGACCATCGTAGGCACTTTGTCTATTAACTAACTTTGATGAAATCAATAGTGGATGGAGGGAATGAACTTTGCTATATGTCTGGTCCAGCGCACCATCTGTCACCTGGGGGAACATGCTGAGGTGCAGGCCTAACTCCTAATGAATGTTGACAATATCAAAGGAAAACTTGATTTTTATCAAAGTGCAGTCCCAAGCTTTAATACCTAGCTGTATGTGTCTTCAAGACTGAGAGAAATGGGTTTGGAAATGGAAGTTTTATTGACGTAGAATGGGGTGGACAGAGATGCAACAAATTAAGAAGTATTTGTGTAGTGAGCAAGAGGCACTCACAGTTCTGCTTTCAGCATTTGGTGGAGCTCTGGTCTGAATAGTTGCACCCTTACCCTCAGATCACATGTTGAAGTACTAACCCCAACATGAAGGTATTAGTGTGGCCTTTGGTGGGTGGTAGAAAAGAAAAGGAAAGGGAAGGGAAGGGAAGGGAAAGGAAGGAAAGGAAAGGAAAGGGAAGGGAAAAGGAAAGGAAAGGTAAAAGGAAAGGGAAGGGAAAAGGAAAGGAAAGGAAAATATAGAAAAAAGAAGAGAGAGTGGTAGATTAAAAGGTGTGAGGAAGGAATATATCCTTATGCAATAGAGACTTGAATCTGAGGGTGGACAGAAGATAAGCAAGTAGACACAGAAAATACAGGAATGAAAGTAGGAAATCAACATAGCAGACATTTATGGAATGTAAAAATAGACTTAGAAGGATCTCCTTCGCATCTGAGAAGTGATACGGCTCTGTGATAGACAAAGATGGAGGGGAAATTTGAGGGTATTTCAGAAAAATGAGAATGAATTTTTGAAATAAAATCACTTGACAAAATGAGTATAGCAGGGATTTAGAGAACTGCGAGCAGGACTACCAAAAAGTACTAAAATTACAGAGCTTCAGGTGGACTCTGAGAAGCCAGTATATACTACTGTGTGTTTAAGGAAAACAAGGCTCACAAGATATTATGACTCTACATGGCAAGGATTAAAGGGTTTGAGTGAATTTGAAAAGCTAAATCAGTTTGTTCCATTCATTCAATGATTTACTCTTAATCTCATGGCTTCATTTACAGAGGGGAACCCAGTGTGGTAGGACCTCTGGGCTAGCTCACATGGGTACCCTGGTTACCTCTTTCCCACACTTTCTTCTGTTCATGCTAAAGTTAATCTAATATTCATTTAAAACTATTTTATTCTTGACTGTTATTGCCACTTAATCTCTCAACCTTCCTGGAGACCCAGACCATCATCCTCGCATTCTGTTCATGTAACACTTAACTAGAGATAGACTCAAACTCGTGGCGGCTGCCCTGTCTCTGGGCGATCTTTTATGTGGTTTAAGGCAACAAATAAGCCAAGGCTGATCTACCAAGGAGAACTAGAGAGCTCAGACAAATCCACTCAGAGACCAATTAATTTAATATTTTAAATAGAAATTTTAAGAGAATAAATCAGTGATAAATATAGACTTAGAAAGGCTTTGAACTTACTTATTGTATCAACAACAAATGCTGCTCTTACTCAGAGCCTGACCTACCTATCTAATCGAAGCCATGTTTCTCATTGTTAAGATACCTATTGTGGCCTGGGAGAAATTTGTTTTTGTTTGTTTTATTATTTGCTTTGTGTCCCTTACTCGAAAGCCTGATATATTTTTAATGACCCTGGAAAGTTTCCCAATATCTTCCAATAACACTCTTCACTGAACAATCTCTGATTTCTCCCAAGCTGGGTGGAAAGCCTCAGAAGCCTGTAACATTCAAAATTCTTTATGGAAGTGAAGGTCAAACTCATGCATAACTGAAGACCTGCAGCCTGAACACCACACATGACTTGCTTCTACAAAAGAAAGGTTGGAAGCTACAAGAAGGAGTGAGCAAAATGTCCACTGTTTACTACTGTGTGAACTTTAAATGCAATCAGGAGAAATGTAATTAGGAGAAGATCTTGGGATATCAAGAGCCAACCCAAGTGTGAAAACAAGAAATATATTGACGCCTCTTAGATAATTAAGTAATCACATTTTTTAGGTGACACTATATCTGACTTAAGCCTGAACTAGGTAAAGTTATTTAAAATTCTCTAATGAAAAATTAAAATAGCACCATAATTAAAGAAAATGCTTGCGATTTGTTGAACACTTAATATATGCTGGCTTCTGTATTAATTACTTTACATGCATTATTTCATTTAGTTCTCATATCAACTGATGAAAATTAATATTATTGCCACCACTTCCAGATAATACAACTGAGGATTTTAGAGATCATAGAATATGCTGCTGTATCCATACCTGAGATTTAATTTCCTATGTAATTAGAACATGAAATTTATATTTTTGACCATTAAATAAATGACATCAATTTAAAACTACAAACATACAGTGAAGAAAAACTTTGTTGATGGATGAAGAAGAGGTATACAGTGTTTATATGAATAACAGCTTCTGGAATCAGAGAATTCATTTTGGCCGCTGTAGATTATATCAATAGCAGACAATATTGCTGCAATTTTAACTTACAAATATTGTGAGAAACAATGAAAATACTATAAAAGTAAATTTTAAACACAAATAAAAAATTCTACCATGTCTACTGTAAGATATTTTAGGAAAAAAAGCTTTAGCGACAGATCAATCCATCCTGGCCAATGGAGCAGAATATGACGCAATTTGAAATGTTTTGTATCATAATGATCAATCAAGATCACTTGCCTGGGAGATTTCCAAATAGTAACTACTATTACATCCACACATACATGAGATATGCAACCATAGAAACTTGTGGAATATGAATTTTATTCTGACACTGGCAAGAAGTCTATGTATATTAATTCAACATTGAATAGGACTAAGATTCTATGATATTTTGAAAAAAATTCTGAATATTCACCCTCCTATGGTTTCTCTAATTTTCTTAAGGGGTGAAATGACATTTACAAATATGTTTATATACACACACACACACACACACACACACACACACACACATACACATACATACACATATATATGTATGTATGTATGTATGTATGTATGTATGTATATGTTATATACACACACACACATATATATAAATATATTTAGTTGCTTCACTGGCAGAAAGGGGAACAGAGACATATTTTAAAAGGTCAGAATAATTGTGTCAAATCACCGATCTTCGTTATTGTGGAGACGACAAGCAGGCAGGCTTGATTTTCTTAATGTTCCAAGTAAAACTATGCTACCTTTATGAGCTTACAAGCCTGGGTTAGTGCACCTGTCTAAATGCATTTTCGGGAACACCTGTTTTTATTCTCAGGTTAAGCCCCGGGATAAATACACATTGGTTTGCCTAGATTTATTTTCCTCCTAATAAATTAGTCAGGGTTTCTGGCCTAATAGCTTACCGAGAATAGCTTTTTGTGAGAAACAAAGAAATTTGTGGAATCCATGCTGCGGGGATGAATGGATTTGTTGCTGTCCCTGGCACTTCCCCTGCTCTCTGTCCCTGAAGATGCTTGGTGGTGTCAGACACCATGTTAGCATTTTGTGGCAAAGATTTGGGAAGACAGTACTTTCGATGGAAGAACTGTTACGTTTTCCCCTGACGGATCTGGAAATCTAACATGACTTTTAAGTTTAACTGTCCACTTCCAGACAAGGAGAGGTACTACAGAACCATGCCCATGGTTAAGGAGAAACTGGCACAAGCACTGAAGAAACAAGTGGGCACAAAAGGAAGAAAAGGAGGGAACGAGGCTGAAAAAATGAAATAAAGAGATCAACTTGCATTTATATTACATATTAGCTTCCTATGTACATTGGCATTTCAATTTGTACTATCTTAATTGAACATTAATATGCATCAAAATCAGTTCTTTCAGTTTTCAGAAGGTTCCATCAACTTTTTTTTTTTAATTATGAAGAAATCAATATAGATAAATTCTGTGACCTACCCCAAGTCTAGAGGTACATATGGGGCTGGCTGGAACACTGATTTTCTGAAGAACCTCAATTGTCTTCTAATTAGGAGTTCTAGTAAATTAAATCTGAGTTTTATAAATAAAAATATCTTTACCAAAGGACTCTATATATATTAGTGCACATGACCTAATGGGATTGTAAGAGTTGAGGTTCTGTAGATAAATAGTAAGAATGCAAAGTGCAAAAACAATTCTTACCCTTAGGTGCACATTTCAAATATGTTATTCTGTGCTTGAGGTTAAAGTAAATTTTTGCTCATGCGAGGAATAAATTCTGCTTAGGTAAAAGGCAGTGTATTATTTTCCTTCTTATAATTAACAAGTGGCCTTGAGAAATCAAAATCGCTGAGCAGTCTGATAAAGTACTTGCTAATGGAGACACATTTAGCCGAAAAAATAATTATTTTTTCTGAAGTGAAACCTCTTTAGCTAAACAGTATCACAGTTGATCTCTTCTGCCAGCCCAGACCGTGAGCTCGGCTGGGCTCAGGTGAGATGTCGCTTTGCAGAAGAGAAGCTTTGAGATGTCTAGCCTCCAATGTCCTTAGTCTCATTTGACTGCAGCGGATAAAGGAACTGAACTCTCAACTACTCAAAGGACGAACACATACATTCTTCTCAACACTAATACAGAATCTATCCTTAAGGGGTTTTTACTGGATGCAATTGGAAGCAATATGTATGTTAAGTCCATGTAAAATTCAGGTGAGCTTATAGAAAAAAGATTTAAAATTAATATATTGAATGAATCATTTGTTTTTCTTTAAAAACAAAGAGTCCTCACATAGTAGCACAGCATCTCATAGTGGGCTGTGGATTCAGACAGGCCTGAGAAGCTATCACCACCTGGAACAAATGGTTTCACTTCTCAGGCTCAGTACTTCCATCTGTAATTTGCAGATAGTCCCAAATTCCTCCTGGGGGTGTTATGAGAAAGCAGACAATTTTGAGGGGTTACACATAGTGCTAAACATCATCAAACTAGCAATGGAGGTTCTTTCTTGTTGGATCAAAGATGCTACAATTTTTTTAATAACAAAACTTCACCATTAACTATTGCATTGGGACATAGTGGATATGGGATTAAACAGAACAATGTATTGAAGAAGAGTACCCGTATTTATGTCTTGATAAATGGATATGACATAGCCTCTGGCACCCTCAAATAAAGATTTGTGTGTGTGTGTGTGTGTGTGTGTGTGTGTGTGTGTGTGTGTGTGTGAGTTTCAAATGCACGTGGGTTATTGCCTGGCACCAGCTCTCAAGGAAAAAAAAATATATCAAAAAAGAGTGCTTTCTTCCAAAACCCAGCAGCATCGTATTTTAAATATTATTGATCACTTTAGAGAAAGAAAATCTGCTTCTCTTAGTATTGTCTAGAAGAATTCGCTTTAACTTGCAGTCTCTGCATATCTAGTATTTTGCAAACTAGGTTAGATACCACGTTAACATAACCCTTTTAAAAGAAAGAGATTGATTAATTTGCTGCTGACAAGGGTTCACATTCTTTTTGTCTTTCTCAGAGGGTGCATCTGCTTCTTATTTTGAACATGGTTCTACTTACAATCTAATTGTGCTACCCTACACTGCTCTATTATTTTCTGAGTCTGAGCCTACATTTGAGGCCAATCGTGGAAGAGGACAGGAAAGAAGACTTAGAAATCGAAGGTTACACACATACATCAGGATAGCTCCTTCATAGGCATGAGCATGGAGTTCTAGTCTTCAGGCTTGTCCCCACCATTTCCTGAGATGGGTCAGAATTATTGTCTCCGTATGAGGTGTGATATGTATCATCTGATGATAAATGATTGAACGATTTTAAGTACTTATTTTGGCTTCGAACATTGCTCCTTTCACTGTGTCTTGGGCTACGTAGTTGGACTCTTTTGTCCAACTACATATATAAATGAAAACTAAAGAAAACAAAAGTTATTTCAGGCTCTATTAAGTTCAACTACTAAATGATCACAGTGAGTAGCAATTAAATTAGTACCCGTGAAACACTATAATCCGTGAGATACAATTTAAAGCAAATATTACCTATGCAAAAGCTAAATTCAAATTAAGATCACCTCTTTTCCATGTTAACTTTGAAGGAACAGGTATAGATTTTCGAGGATGAAGATGAAGTGGGTGGTTCAGGGATGTGTGGCTGGAACATCTTGAATGAGGATGGAAGGCTAGAGTCGGGGCCAGGGAAGTGGACAAAGGCAAGATCAGGAAGAGTCTTGTGGCTCTAAAGAGTTTGTTTTTTACTTCTCTTTTCAGTCAGAAGCTGTTGGATTTAACTAAGCAGGCTAATGATTTGATCTGATAACCCTTTTTAAAATATTACTTGAACTGCTTCTCAGAGAATTCGCTAAAGGAATACTAAGCTCTTTTGAGGTACAGTTTATGTGAAAGGGTGAAAAGACATCTTTGTCAAAGATGTCTTTGATTAAAATCTATTTTCCGAAATGCTGATCTAAGTCATACAAAACACAATCAAAAGCAGCATGGAAACACTTAAACTTATCACTTCTACCACGACTCAAATTAGAATATCTTCAGAGGTATAAATGTGAGATTATTGTCGCTGTCATTATTAAGAGTAAACACACCCCATGAAAGTTCTACTGGAGAAAATGTCTGCATTGCCATATTTTACGTACATGGAGTTTAGTGGGAAGTTTTGTGGCATATTTATGATCAATACATAAGGAAGAAAAAACCTGTGAAAAATAATGTTGCTTGTGAATGATAATACATGTAAATACCTTAAATTCCATGACAAATATTGACCAACTGCAACATACTAGGCCTTCAGGTGAGACTTGGAATATTAGGATTAATAGATATTTGCTACTATTTTCTCTTATAGCATTCATCTGTGAATCATATGTAACGAGATAATTCTATGAATTTAATTGTGCTTTAAAAATATCCATTTTGTGCACTGACAGTAAGTTCTACGAATGTAAAAAGCAAATTTGTTTGCCCACCCAGTGCACAGTACCTGGAAAGAAGTATGCTTTCAATTACTATCTGGTAATACATAAATGAGTGAATAATAGAAGAAAATGAAATGTGGCCTAATAGGGTAATAATGGGTATTTCTCTTTTAGGAATGAATCTCAAAATCATATACCACTAATTGCATTATTTTTGTGTGCCAGGTTTACAGTGATTGTGAATGTAAAAGTAATTTCATACTCAGAAAATTGTAAGTATCCTGTTTTAAACTTTTTAACTGAGGATTTGCCTCATAACAAATCCTTCTTCTGGGAAATTTACACTGCAATTTGGCTATAGCATTGATTTTTTAAATCTGTGCTTCCCAAAACATAGCTCAATGAGATGTATTTCTTAACTCAACACTTTCTCATTATGTACTTGTCTTCTGTTTCTCATCCCTTTTCATTAGTTTTCGTTCAATATTTTTTTGAAACCAATTTAAGTCATCATCTTTTCTCTAACTTTGAAATAAACACTATTCACGAAGTTTTTGGTCATCATATGATAAACCAACATAAGTATTGGATTTAGAGAATTCTAATTGAAAACAAGTAACTTTGACATTATAGTTATTTCATGTAAATTTGCATTTCTTCTCAGACTTTTTGAAATTTTAGGTGAATCTGCATGTTTTTTGGAGGTTACTGAAAAGAGTATAGACTGTCTTATCACTCGTTTGGAGTCATACTAGAAAGAGCTCCTTTAGAAGGTAAATTCAATAATTAAAAATCACACTGTACATTTCCTAGAGACAAATTTTATTTCCTTAGGTGAGGAATTTCTTTTTGAAGGGCCAAATAGTAAATATTTTAAGCTTTTCAGGCTGAGAGGCAAAAGTGATAAAAATGATGCAGGTTCTCATTTAATGGAAGAGAGAATAAATTTTCACAATATTTTTATTGGTCATTGAGTACAATTTAATTTTTGTAAATGAGAAGAATAGAGTCCTCTTTTGAGAGAGGATATTTTAATTGGTTGGAGTTCAAAGTTAGTATTTCCTAGGACCAAAAAAATTACAGATATTCATCTGTAAAAATCTTCTTAGCTTGTGGATCAGACAGAAAAAGATGGAAACTGAAACAGGACAAGTTGTGGTATCGCATGGTATCACACTTATGATGATATGTCATATCTAATTTGCAACAACATTGGTTTATCACCTTTAACATTTAAGTAGGAGGAACCAAAAGCTTTATGCAGTAATGATTAATTATATGAATCTATTTTTAATTGGGAGGGATATTAAAATCAAAGGAAAAAAATTCTAAGTTGATATCAACAGAGTAATTTGTATTATCTTTATTATACATCTTTGTAATTACTGGAAACCTTCTAGAAATTGTAAGTCAGGTATAAATGTAATTTGAAGAATCTGACATTATTTGCTGTGATTGAAGAGTGTCTAAGGATAATGCAAACAGAATGTCATGCCAATATCTTTTTGGACACAAAGGGCTATTAACTTGAGGAACTATTTCTGTTGGTTTCTATTTATTTTCTTTTGTTTATAATTCCTACATAAATGTAAAGTAAACCAAAAATGCATTTGAAGTACTTCTATCTAAATCTAGTGACTTTTTCTTAATTTAGAAATATAGCTACAATAATTAGTATATCAAGACTATTTGGGAGGAAGCATGGGGATTGTACTAAAAAGCTTATGTTTTTAAAGGAAAAAATGAATTCAATTAAATCAAGAAATATTTTTAAAAAATAGAACGTGGAATCTTTATGTTAGAAGAATAAAAAAAAAATTATTGCCAACAATCATACTAAATAGGTCAGCAAATTCTTTACCTAGAACAAAATTATCATTCACTACTTTTTCTAGGGTTGGCATGGGATTCTGTTTTAAAGGGTCACACAGGGACCCAGGCTGAAGGAGTAGCCATTACCTGTAAGGTTTTTCAACAGTTTCTATACTTCTATAAATCTTATGCTTCCTCTATGGAATAAAAAGGTGAAACTAGATCATTTCAAAACATTCCACTCCTCAGGCATTATTTGGCACTATGTCCATTAAGGGAAGGCTTTTCCTTTGTTTATCGCATATATTCATACTCTCTTATTATTGTTTATCCTCCAGGAAATTTGATTCGATGTTATGAACTCCAAACCCTGAATTTCATTTGAAAATTTATGCATATGTGTGTGTGTGTGTATTTGTGAGTATGTACATCTACGAAAACATAAAACTATATAAATGTCCATCCTGAAAGATCAAGGTAGAAATGAATTTCACCAATTGCAAACTTTCCAAACAGAATCCAGTATTTACTCATTCTCCTAGTTCTAGTTTGGACAGCATCTCCTAGGAAGGTTGAAGAGAGCTCATTTATTAATTACTAATCTCTAACTCACATCTCAAACTTTATCTAATTGCATTTTATCTTTTTCCATAACACTTGCTAAAACCTACTATAGATCTTTAAAATATCTTTTAAAGAGTCATACATTTTTAGAACACTTATGACTTAACCTCCATGTTGATACATTCTCCATAGTATATCAGAATAGATTTTTGGCAACATAATTTGGCAATTTGGGGCAACTGTGTAACACTAAGTATTGACATCCATTTTGTATTCCCTGTAAAGAAATATACTTTTTCACTTTCCTTTCTGAATTTTCTTTGCTAAAGCCTCCCAAAGGGGTGTGGGATTGCTTTAGTCATAACCTCCTGCCCATTAGGGATGTAGGATATGTCACATCATTGCGTCTGTTGTGATTTTCCTAGTTTATCTACTCATGCACTAATGGAGTTATGTTATAGTATAGTAATATGATTTTGATCTTGACCAGGGTACCCCAGAATAGCTGATTCAACCTTTGGTCTATCCATTCCTCCTTTCAGAATTTGTATAAAAGAAGTACAATAAACCTTTCGTATTATCAAGGAAACTGGATCTGTAACATTTACTTAAACTGAAATTGAATCAGGGGAAGACACTGTTTTCTCCTGGCCAGAAAATCTAAATAATCTTTATTTCATGCCAAGTCTGAATCCAAAGAGAAAAACAAACAAACAAACAAACAAAACAAAATAACTCCACATAACTGACTTTATCACAGGGAATGCAAACTAGAGAGAGGGAGGAAGGGAGGGAGAAAAGGAGAGAGAGGGGGGCGGGCCTGGTCTCAGCTGCCCACCACAAGGATGTTCAGGCTGGGACTGCTGTTTCTCATTCCACTGTCGTGTTGAAGGAAGAAGCCAGTTCTGCACCTGGCAAGAAAAGCAGACAGAGGGGGCTCCTGGCCATTCTGACTCAGCCAGTGGAAGAGAAAAAGGAGGCGGTTCATACTTCTGGGCACTTTTTTCACTCTCTTTGAAAACTCATCCCCCACACAATGCGATCAGTTTCCTGCAACTTCCACAATGCCTTTTATCCTGGGAAGGTGATATTTCCTCCATTTGATTCTGATCGATTCTTGGACTCGGGTGTGGGGGTTCGTGGCAGGCAGAAAGAAAAGAGGGGAATGTGAGAAAGCTTGCACTTATCCTGGTGATGAAAAGTATTGATTTCTATCTCTAGAGCTCAAAAGTCTCAGTCGTTTTTTGTTTGTTTTATTCAATGGCAGATGACGTACTGATGTGATACTATATTCACTGATTTCAGGGGCTGTGATGCTGATTGGGATTTATATTAGCTAGTTTTAAATAGCAATTTTCCCAGTACATTAGCAACTTAATTTCATTCGTAAATATAGTAAAATAATTCATAAATATATTTATCAGTAAATTAAGACACACCTATGAATTTAGAGAGATTTTTTTACTACTTAATCGGATATGAAAATGTTAAAGGCCATTGAATTAACTTTGAAACTTGTTTTCTAAAGTGTTAAGAGTAATTTAAGATTATATTAAAAAGTTTGACTATTTTTGTCTTAAAAATGAATGAATATTGGTTTGATTTAGAAATAAGTGAAAGAGGTTTTATTTTTGAGATGAAAAGGTAGCTTTACTTTTTTTATTGTGGTAAAAAATCGCATAACATGACATCTACCATCTTAACAGATATTTAAGTGTATAATGCAGTATTACATTGTTGAACCTCAGGTCTTAAATAGGTCTTAAATCTATTATAGAGGCTCTTCATTCCTACATTTTTTTCTTAAAAGTTCACGTAACCTTAGGTTTCTTTTACATTCTTAACATTTGTTCATTGGACTCTCCGCCTTAATGTGGCTAAGGCTGGGTACCAGACCCTTTGTGCTTGAATTCTGAGGCTGTCATTTCTAGCTATAAAACTTTGAACAAGGTGATTTCTGAACTTGAAAGTCCTCCAGGGTTTTCATAAGCATCAAATAAGATGACTTGCACAAAGCAACTCACATAGTGCCAAGAACTTATAAATAATTAATAGGAGATATAACAATAATCATTATTGTTCTTAATTAAACACAATGTAGTTGAATGCACTGATGAATTCAAACCTCAGACCAGCACTACCCAATGTGCTTTTCTGTGATGAGAATGTCACACAATTCTGCTGTCCAACATGGCAGCTCTTAGGCACATGTGACCAGTGAAATGTTTGAAACATAGCTATTGTGGCAGAAGAGCTAAATTTTTTTTTATTTCATTTTAACTAATATAAATTTAAATAACTACATAGGACCAAGGAGTATTACATCGAACAGCACTGCTCTAGGCTTTTATTTTTCACTTCTTCAGGGACTCAAGTTCACAAAATTAAAGCACGTCTCGCAACCGACCCCACCTCCTAGGCGTTATGGATCATGCCACTTTTCTGAATTCCCAATTGCAGTTAACAGCATCACCATTCACCAAAGCAACAACATTCAAATGCTGTGTGATGTATTAGGACTCATTCTGAAATGAAAAGAGCATGACCTTTGAATGAACCACACCTGGCTCCAAAGAGGGCATCTTCTATTTCCCTGCCATTTGACCTTAGGCAAATTAAATAACCTGCAAGAATCTCATTTTTTTTTTTGCATTTGTTAAACAGAAATAAATATGTGTATCACACGGGGCTATTATCAGGATTAAATTGCATAGCATATGTAAAACACCTGGCATAGTGCTGGGCATATAAAAAGTATATATTTCATACATATACATTACTGCTCTCCTCGCCTCTCATTTCAAATGAATTAGCAGATCCTATTGATCTCCTGCTGAAATATTTTATGAGTCTTTCTTCTCTTTTTATTTTCATTGAATATGTTTTTATTAAACTCCTTCTCATCAGATGTTTCCAGTAGTCTCTAACTCAATTTGTCGTCTCTTTTAGTAACATCTCTTATCTAATCCATCCTCTAAACATCTACAATATAGCTTTTTAAAACATAGGTCTGATCCTGTCACTATTTAGTGCTTTATAATTCTACTACACGAGTAATTCTGTATTGCATGATTGTAACATAAAATAAGTGGTATCACAACAGTATCAGTACAAATATTTTTCTGCAGGTTTCAAACTTGTATCTCTAGGGTCCACAATTATGGTTTAGGGTACACATATTCTCATTTATTTATTTTTATATTTATAGCAGATTTTAAAGTATATATGACTACAAGATCTTTTCTTAAAATGTTGAAAAAATGTAAGGTGATATCTCCTGAATACTTTAGACAGAAAAAGAAAAATCAAACATCTTGAGGGTAAGCCTCAGAGAACCTTTCTGTTAAACATTAAGGGTGTAAGAACCGGCCAAATTTCCATGGGTACAGTGGCAGACATGAGACTCCCAGGTCAGGAATGAAGAATATGTTATTACAGATCAAGACCAGAGTATGAATATTTTTGTACCAGTTCCCCAAGTCTTGATTCCCACAATGCAATGCAAAGTGGGCCAGGTGGCATTTGAATGTGTAGAGGCTTGTGTTATAGGATAGAGACTCTTAACTTAGGGAACAGGATCTTTAATACAGAGACAGTGCATTTATTACTCTAAAGAATAAGCCAATCTGTCTCTTGGCTCCAAAGATAGACACTTGAGAGTCTTTTTGAGGTAAGAAAACATGGCTTTTGCTCCAGAGAGAGACACTATATCTCTCTTAGTGGAATGTTTGCTAAATCCTTGAAAAGATATTGCTGAAGGAACAGTCAGTGCCTTACTCACAAGGCATGCAGCAACAAAAGAGCCATGGACAATCGTGGCCTGATGAAAAGTGGACACAAAAGCTAAATGAGTGTCATTAATACAAAGACAGCCATTTCATCCTTTTAATTTGCTAGAATTTTGTTAAGAATTTTTGCATGGATATTCTTGCAGGATAGCTGTCTATATTTTACTTTACTCGTGATGTCTCTGGTTTTGATATAAGGATCAAGCTGTTCTCATGAAAAGAACTAGAAAGTGTTCTCTCCTCTTCGATTTCTCTTGAAGAGTTTCTGTAAAATTGGTAGTATTTTATCCTTGATCGCTGTGTATGCTTTATTAGGAAAATCATCTGAACCCGAAGTTATCTTTGTTGCTTTATTTATTTGACAATGGTTTTAGCAAATTAATTTAACAGATACAAGGCTATTCAGGCTATCTATTTCTTCATGAATAAACTTTGGTAGTTTTTGGCTTTCAACAAATATTTTCTTTTGTCTAAGTTTTGAAATCTCTCAGCCCAATACAGTTTTCTATATTTTTTTATTTTCCTATTTCTATCTGAAAAATTTTTATAAATGTCACTTTATCATTCATGATATTGATAATTTACATCTTTTTTCTTTTATTCTTATTGGTTTACCTAGAGGTTTACTAATTCCATTGATCTCAAAAACTACATATTGGTTGTATTGATTTTTCTCTCTTGTTTGGCTTACTCTTTCATTTATATATTTTCTGATTTTTCTTACTGCCTCACTTCTAAATACTTACAGCTACATCTGTTCTTCTTTTTCTAGTTTCTTAAGGTAAAAATTGATGTAAATGATCTAATACAGGTGTTTAGTGTCTTTATTTAAAATAGTATTTAATACAGGTACTTAGTATATCTGTATATAAATATATAGTATATAGAGACATATATTTATACCACATAGTATAAATATATACTATATAAAAATATATACTACATATAATATATAAAAATATATTTATATTTATTTCAGACACTCTAGTTTTTATTTGTAGAGACTTGATTTAATGTTTTCATATTGTACATGTCTCGAGTTCACCTTTTGATCATATGAGATACAGTAATAACTTTTAATGTCCTTGTCTGCAAAGGCTAAAATCTGTGTCAGTTTTGATTCAGTTTCAACATATTGATTTTTCTCCTCATCACAAGTTTTATTGTTCTGCTTTCTTGTATTCTTTGGTATCAAATGTCGGGCTTCCCTCTGGGGTTTTCTTCTCTCTAGAATCTTAGTTCCTCAAATCCTCACTGCCTCTTAGATCTCCCATACCTTCAACATTTTTTTTTTCAGTATTTATCTCAGTTTTTAAATTGTTCTCACTGGACAACTGGCACAAAACAAGCTTGGCTGGGTTGCCATTGCTGGGAGTGAGATTCACCAATTATTGCATTTTGACCAGGATATAAAATAACAGTTTACAGAAGTAAGTTATCACTAGCTGCAGTTGAGTTTCCTGACAATGAACACTTCTTAATAGAATCAGTGGTTTGGAGAAGGTTTATAAATGTTTCCCTTTGGACTTGTGGGTGGAGTTCTCTCCCAGCTCTTCATTGCATAAAGACGAAGTAAGACATTTCTTCCACAGAAAGACTTCAGTTGAAAAATCTCTACTAAAAAACCGTCAAGCCCTGGATGACACAGACTTATCCGTTTGATTCTCATTGCATCTGATCCAGTGTCTTGACCTTTATTTTCTAAATAAAGTAGTATTTTGAGTTTGTAAAATTATTTTGGGGAAAAATATTAAAAATCTTTTTAAAATGTATGTACTTATCATTGTGCTAAATGATTCAACTGTGTTTTCTTATTAGCTCTGCACAGCAACATTATGGTGTAGGTCTAAGGCAGGGCGAGCTCAAATCTTGCACACAAGGACTGTGTTATATTCTTTCCCCAAAAGACAATATATCTGGGCTTTGCTTTGTTAATTTGAAATCATATCATAAATTACATATTTAATGTTTTTGCATCCTAGAGTTACATTAGGAATGTAGATGATTATGTCTCCATTTTATTTTCATTAGCAATTATGTGACGGAAGTG
Source organism: Cynopterus sphinx (assembly GCA_030015415.1). Lineage (NCBI taxonomy): Eukaryota > Metazoa > Chordata > Mammalia > Chiroptera > Pteropodidae > Cynopterus > Cynopterus sphinx. Next base: position 51,178,862 of record CM057389.1, on the reverse strand, counting down.
TTTTAGAGTTAGACGTCACTTATAGTAACATCCTTGCTATAATATTACACATCCCATGCTTTTCCCAAGAGTAATAATAAACGGGCTACGGCTTGGATCTTGTTGTCACTCACCCATCCCTCGCCCTGGCTGAATGTCTGCTCCATTCAGAGTGTACATCTGCCTCCCCTTTGCTCTGTCCCCATTCTGGTGGCTTCCTCTTTGTGTCCCAGTTCTCTGTCAACTGTCACAGCCCCAGACTCAAGCACTAACTGCCCACTGCTTACCTTGACCATGAGCTCCTATACTGCCCAATGCAATGCTTTGTCTGCAATGACTCTCTTAAAAAATTATATTGATTCTTTCCTTAGAGGAGAAAATCTAGCCCCAAATTCTGTCACTTCCACTCTTTCCCCAATAAGGCTGGGATTTACAGCTCACTCAGTGAGGCTAGAGACTAAAAGTCAGAAGAGGCAAGCGACCTACCATGTAAGGTCACTCACTTAAACAGTGGCAGCCCAGAATCTGAGTCCATAGTTCTCAGTTCGACTTGACTAAAATAATAATGAATCAAAATTTTACTGTGCATTACAGAAAAGAAAGATAGTCTACTTATATATGTGAATCTATGGCATTATATATAAAAACCAACTAAAAAAGAGATCCAAGTAAATATAAAAATATATACAGTATTTTTGTAATTCAAAGGTGACTACTTTCCAACATTTCAATATTTTTGTAGCTTACTGTTATAAGTGTATGTATAATTATAGCACTTTTTGTTTCTTGTTTTTGTCCTGAAAAAAATTAATTAACAGTGTGTCTCAGAAGCCAGGAAATTAGTATTTGTCCATTTGTTTCTGGTTATTTCTCTCTGTAAACATCATAGATTTCAGACTCATTAACCAGTTTATACTCTTATAACATGATTAAGCCATTTTATATTGACAAGCTTTGGTCATAGCAAAACACAAATAACTTCAGGAAGATAAGCATCATTCTTTTCATTTTCCAATTGTAAATATCTATGTTTTCAAAATGCCTTATTTATAGTGGCACCATAAATACTAATTGTGTTAATAGTTTTCCACCTTAACTAAGTGTAATGATAACATTTTGAGTTAAAAATGATCTGTTATATTACAGTAATTTAAACAATTTTGTATGGATTTATATTTTCTTGAGCCAAGTGTTAATCTTTTAGGCCTGGTTAGGCCATTTAAAAAATATAAAACAGCTTTAAAATCAGTATAAATTGTTCATAGTATTTTTATTCAATTTTCTATTAAAGAAAAAATCAAACATATTTTTCTTTAGCCTTTAAAGTGGAGATTTGGACTCATGATCACTGGACCAGTAACATATGATGGCATGAGGAATTGGAATTATTTTACCTTAGCGTCCATAGAGCGCCCTGTCTCAGAGTTTTATCACTTTTACAGAAAGAATTTATGTATAACCTATGAAAATTTTACTTAGGTTTAATTTTGAAACTATATAAACCCATCCTGCAGTAGTAGGCACTGAATTATGTGTTCTCAAGTTTGGTTTCATGTGATTTTATTTGCATTGTTTTCAGTATTTGGCATGAAATTGGCAATAGAGAATGCATTATTATGCACTTATTGTCTCTCTTCTCTGTGCTAGTTTTCTGTTGATGTTAAAAGAAATTTAGTCTGATCAATTGAAAGTAAAAGCCATATCTGTAGTTAAAGCATTTGAGTTACATTTTATATTCCTCTATAAGTAAAAATAGAAACTTTACATGCTGAACAATTGTCATGCACCAAACATTGCAAATTTGTTTTTTCTCCATAGAGTCAGAAATTCAACATACATGAACACTATCACTTCAACATCTATTCCAAAAAGTGAAGAATAATTATTATGAAAGATATGTTAGTAAATGCACAATGTCTTATATAACCTGACTTTGAATTCAAGTTGGCCAGGAATTTGGAATACTTTAAAATTAAAGTTGTAATTTTTTCCATGTTATCAATTTTAAAAAATCTAGTATGCCAAAGCCTTAATGCTGTAACCTAAACAGAATTTTTGCATGGGCTGATGTGACATTTCATAATTTTTTTGCATAATTTTTGTTATTCTCTTGATGATTTTTAAATAATTTAATGTCTGAGCGATGACTTCTGTTTTAATTTTTCTCATTTTAACTTTTTGCTAGATAATGGGAACAAAATTTGATTTTTGTTGCATAGGAAACTTAACTTAGGTGACTTTTAAAAAGACTGCTAGGTATAACACCAAACACAAACAATAAAAAAAAATGTATATATGGCACTATTCTCATTTTTTTGTAATATTATTAATGATGGTAATAGAACATAGTCAACATTTTCTAGGTTCTGCTCTGGAGTCTTTAAACTGTAGAACGGGAGGGTGATTTCTTTAGTTTTCTTGAAACACAGTATATGACTTCCATGTCATTGAACAGACTTCCCTAGGTATTGGTACTCATGCCACACAGAAGGAATCCTGCATTAAGTCTAAACCAAGGCACTACTAATAATTATGAAGTTTCCCAGGATAACAGGCATAAACAGTACTGTCCTGGAAAAATGGCAGCTTATATTTTCCCCATCCATAGAGGTTATTGTGAGGTATAAATAAAATAACCATTTTCCCACTATATCTCACCTGAAGCTCTTTGTTTATGCAAAAGTTACCTCAGCATGACTGTTTAAATTTCTTTCGAATTAGGCTCACATTGTTTTTTATCTCCCTTTTGTCTTTCATGAAAAGATTTGGTCTTTGACATTTCATAGTTTTTTCCTTCTAAAATTCTAAAATCTTTCATATAACAACACATTAAAAAATCGAATAAAATAGGTTGTTAGTTTTTTTGGTTGCTTTTTTATTTGTTTGTTTGTTTGTTTGTTCTCTCTTCTTTTAGATAGCAAAAGGCTAAAATGTATATGAGAAGAAAAGTACCAACAAAAAAGTGTGTGTCCTGACAGAAAGCATCTCACGTAAGTGAAAGAGCACAGTCCCCAAATGTCCTTCATTGTATACACCTCAGGAAAATGGCTGAAAGGACCAGTTTTGTGGAGACTTGCAAGGGAAATAATTCTCATTTTGAGAAAGTAGAAACAGTTTTCTTTATGTTAATTTAATAATAATAATTTAGAAAATAAAAAATACTTTGTTTTTTACACTATTATTTATGCTTGAGCTAATACAATACTACACATAATTTTATTAGGCCAAGTTAATGATATCTGACACTGTGTAGGGCATAATCCTTGTATCCTGTAATATTAACTGCATAACTGCTTGGGGTGAGAGGTATCTCAGGTCAGGACGCAAGACGTAGCTAGACTAAACCAGCTAAACTAAAATTAATGGGTTTTCATCTATCAGATTTTAGAATATATTTTAATTTAATTAATTTTGTTTAAATTGAGTTCATTTCTCAGAAAAAAATTTTTAAGAGCACAGTTAATTAGCTCAGGTTCAAATTTTCCAGCTGATTCTAATTTGATGAGGGATTTCTATGGGTTCTTAATTGCTATATTTGCCTTTATAAAATCACAAATTTGAAGTCTAAGAAAAAGTTGCTAGCCAATTGCATTAATGCATCACAGAGAAAGCATATATCAGCAAGAAGCATTATTGGAACTGTGTGCATTATTCTAAAAATATGAAAATTAATATGTGTGACAAGCAGAACTGTAATTATGTCTTTCAGATATCACTGGAAATTTGGTAGAAAAGTCTGCTTATTGAAGAAATAATGCATTCTATTGAATAAAAGTGTTACAAAACAATGAGTATAATGCTTTCCAAGAATGGTATATTGAAAGGATATTTTTTAATTTCAATTTTAAAAATGCAACTACCATTAAAAATATTTTGCCTATGTAAAATGATCTTTTTGAAAGATGCATGGCAGAAAGTCATATCAACCAACAGATTTTTACCTTTAAGATGGTATTCTACAAAACATAGTATATCTAATTGTTCCAATGCATTGCCTTCATTATCACTTAAAATTAGAAAACTTCTTTAATTCTTCACATTGAAAGCAGTATATATCATTACATTATCTTGATTCAGAAACGCTACTCATATTTCTATGACAAAAATTATGAAAGAGCAATGTCTTTACTTTAATTAATTAACTTTGAGGTGAACCATGATGAGCCGATTCATTACAAGCAAAATAAAAAAAATAAACCTTAAAATTAGGTATTGACTAGTTATATTTTCATAATGATGCTATAATACTGGAAACTGATGCCTAAGGCATCTATATTATTCACATTTTGAAAATTTGAAAGTATTGTTCAAATGTATTGAGATTTCACAAATTGATAGATTCAGAGTTAAATGATTTTGTGTTTTAGTAGTATGTTATTTGCAGATACTTTCAAAACCCTGAAATATATATTATAGTGGCTACTGTCCTCAGGGTTGTTCTGAATATTAAAGGAATCTTCTACTGATATGCAATTTGTAATAATAATTAAATGATAAATCAAATGGCTCTTTAGCTACTTAAATTATAATATGAAAGGTACTATGTAATAAGAGATAAGACTTAACTCTTGGTTCAGACAATTCACATCAAGTGCTAGCCAATTAGCATCTATGTGCACTGAGACAAGTTGCTTAATATTTCTGAACTTAAGTTTTTTATCAGTAAAATGAAAGTGATGATAATATCAACTCCCATGGTTGCTGTGAGAATTTAAAGAAAAAATAGTAGTTATTAGCCTACCATCTAATATAAATAATTATCATCATTATTTTTAGACTTAAATCACTAATAGTAAAAATTGTTCTTAATTCCTTACTTTTTTCCTTTCTTCCTTTTTTCCTTCCTTCCTTCTTTCCTTCCTTCCTTCCTTCCTTCCTTCCTTCCTTCCTTCCTTCATTTCTTCCTTCCTTCCTTCATTTCTTCCTTCATTCCATCCTATCTCTATGGCATCCTATAGTCCAGTGACTCCCTGCTTTTTTGTTTTGTTTTGTTTTTTAATACTTTCTATCTCTAAGCAGGCAGATATCTCGTGCCTGCATAATGTTGTATTGAAAACAAATAGATTTTTAAGTTCATGTGTGAAAAGACATGAGGGGACACATTTACACCAAGTGGCTAGGGCAAGGCTTCCTCTCAGAGATCCTGGATTTTGAGCTTGATATGGTGGCCGGATGGGGATTGAGGTTGTGTGTCTTAGAGAGGGCTGACTGCATTCTCTATCTGGAAGAAAAGTTGGATGGGCATCTGGTAGCTAAAGAAAGAACGGTGGCAAAGAGGGACCAGTCATTCATTACACCTACAGTTTCTCTCCTTTGTAGTGAGGCATGGCCGCAGACAAAATTCTGGCCTATTGACAATGAGCTGAAATTACTCATGTCACTTCGAAGTCTGCCCCATATAAACCTCCCCGTGCTATATTACTCTCTCTTTTCCCATGCACTGACAGAAAATAAATGGCTCTAAGATCTGGGGGAGTGCTGGAGACACAATTTAGAGTGAGTCAGGTCCGTGAGTCACCACTGCAAAGAATGGCCCTCAGCCCTGCCCCTTCAGAGACATACAGGTGGAGGTTTTATAAGAGGTAAATAGACTTCCCATATTAAGCACAGAAATTTTGAAGTTGCCTGTTACTGTAGTCGGTCTGTCATGACTGATCCACTTTCCAAGCAAAGTAAGATCTACTTCATGTCCCAGAAATTTAAGAGACGTAAATATGGCAAAGCAATAAAAATGACCTGTGTGGAAGTAGAATGTAGTGTGCAGTTGAAACTAGCAGAAATGGTACGTGCAAAGGGCAAGAGGAAAGAGAGGGAGGGAGGGAGGGACATGGTAGCTTATTTAGTAAACTTTAGTCGTTTTTGTCTGTTTACTAGACTCCTTCCCCACCCTCCCTTTGTTCACTGGGCTCTAGACACATTGGGCTTCCATGTTCCCTAAAGACACTCATCTCTTTTCTGTCATAGGACCTTCACAAATGCTGTTTTTGTTTTTGTTTTTGTTTTTGTTTTTGTTTTCTGATAGAAATGTCTTCTCTGGAATCTTCTTGGCTACTCAGATTTAACCTGTGTGTCTCAAATTCAATGATTCCTTCCAATAAGAAGCATTTTCTAAAAATCCAGTTTAAATTAGTTAATCTCTTTCATAGCATCTTGCTATTTTCCTTTAAAACAGTTTTCATAATACATAACCACACTTTTTAAAATATCTGTCTTCTCACATATTAAATTGAATGGAAATTTATTTATCACTGAAAAATACTCAAAATACAGCAAGGACACAATATTTAGCAAAGAGAGTAGCTTGTACAAGATAAAAATGGAATGTAATTGAGAGACCATTTTTGTAAGTTGTTTTTTTGTACTTTTTCTAGGGAACAATGGAGAGTCATTGAGGTGTTTTAAGCCATGGACTTAAAGAATCGTAGTTGCTTTTTGGAAGGATTATTTCATTTGGAAAATGAGTTGAGAATAGGGTAGGATGAAATGGTCTTTGGTAAATCTAGAGGAAACTGTTTCCATAATCTATAATTTAGCAGAAGGTAGTATTAATTAAAGAAGTATAGGTGAGGATCCCAAAAGCAAAGAAGTGAAAAATTCTGTGAAGGAAGACTGAACGGAGAAAACAGGCTAAGATGACAGTATAATGCAGAAACACTGAAGTTTACTCCCGGCCACTTATAGGCTGGGTGATTTTGGTCAAAGGGCTTAACTATTTATCAACCCCATTTTTCTCAGATGAATAAATATGTATTCCTTTGGTAGTTTTCAACTTTTATGCCAGCCATTAATTAAAAAATAAAATTATCTGCAATGATGGAGTTCCTTTGATTGAACCAGTGGGGTATGAAACCCCAAAGCTCTCAAATCTTTGTACTGTTGCCTTTCTTGTGTCCTCACACTGACCCTGGGAAACTTTGGGAATCCAGGGAGCCAATGAATACATGCCTGGTCCCCTGCAGCTCCACTTGGATGTCACAGACCCATCTCAAGCTGACTCATCATCATGTCTCAAGTCTACTTCTCCACCTACTGTCTCTTCTTCCCTCTCAGTTATGCCATCTATTCTCTATGTTTTGTGTACCAGCTATTTACTAATTAATCTTAAATTTATCATCTCCTTCCCATATGGTTACTATGAGGACTAGTCATCAACATCAAGATGACCTACTAGGCCGTCATATATAGTAAATTAAATTCCATGTATAATCTCTATCTACACACCAACTTCTCAACAAATATTTTCTCACTAGAAGGAATTCCATTAAACTTCTATCTAGCTGCTCATGTTGAAAACTTAGATAAGTCTCTCTCTCTCTCTCTCTCTCTCTCTCTCTCTCTCTCTCTCTCTCTCTCTCTTATTTATATGTAAACTGTTAAGAACTCAACTTCAATCCCAGGAGAAACATCTAGACAGAGTCATATTTATTCAGCTCATCAATTAAGTGACTGAAACCATGAAAACTGATTACATTAACTCAGCAACGTGAGCATAATAAGATGAGAGGGCCAGGGGAAGTCACTTGTAAAGTTCTCTTTAAGGACTGGAAAAAGAACAAGAACAACTAATAATAAGCAAACAAGCAAGCAAGCAAATGTGAGAGAGTGGTACCAGAAGTAAGAGAAAGCCCAAGAGAGTGTTAAATGGCAAAAGTAGAGAATCAAAAGCAGTCAATGTTGTGAGATACCACAAATGACACAGCAAGCCAGGGCTGAAAAGCAAACACGAAGTAAGTGACAAAGAGGGGCTGCGAGTTCTGGGCATAGCATTTGTGTCTAATTGTGTTGAAAGGCTCACAGGAGGGGGAGAAGGACAGGTGGGGACACCCATCATGAGTCTGTCATGGAATGAGGGGTGGCAAGTGACAGCATTTCCAGGCCTCACTTTTCTCATCTATTCATTTGTGGTGACCTATACTCTGTTCTCCTTTATGGGTGGGACAGTGGGGGCATCTCTAGAAACTTTTCACATCTTCATAAACCCCTGAAAAAAGTTATCCTTTTATGTTTGTGAATAAGCACCTTATAATTGCCAGCACATTATGTTAAAATGATCTGCCTGGAGAGGCAGTGACCTTGAGACAGGCTCTGTCTCACACAGTTTTGTACCTTCAGCCTCTAACATGGCACACAGTATAGAGGCAGAAGACAAGAAATGCTGGTTTGTGTTCCTCGAACTAAATTTTGGCATGCAACTTAAATTTTGTAAAACTTAGAGTGAGTGGCATTGCTCCCAAACAACAAATAGATAAATAAAATGGAAGATAGAAAAGTAAAAGCCATTTACGAATCTGACCCAGCGTGTCCTTCCTTCTTTTCCTACCAGAGAGAGGTCAAGTGCAAGTATTTCATTCAGCCCAACGCTGGCATATGATGCTTCCAGTTTTCAGGTGTAACCACTTACTGTGGACAAAGATATCTATAGGAAGACACCCACTAGGCAGTTTTTCTTCTTAATTCACAGGTTTTCTCCATCGAATGGACAAAAATTAGTAGTAGAGATTCTTAGGAATATTCTAAAATCTCAAAATGATACTGTACTTGTTATTTGCAAAATGAGATTTGAAAACCCTGAATCAACCTCCTTCTATATGACAGTATTAACATTACAAAGTAGAAAGGTAATTAAGCTTGGAACATATGCAGAACACTTAGAGTTCCCTGGTTTTGGATGTTATAGTATATCTCAGCTTATATTAATTTGAAATTAAGTTTTGGCGTCTCTAAATTCTCCTTTGAATAACTTAGTTTATTTTTGACATTCACTTCTTTGCTCAGAAAGTTTCTCTCATGCTATTTGGTATAGAATGTCATGGCCCATTAGCTATGAGGCCCAATAGGCATTATTATATCCATTAGAAATACTCTGTTAAACCAACTGAAACCCATTTCATCCCTAGAGTCATGGGTCAAGTTAAGGGACCTTTGTGAAGTTCTCAAATTAAGAGTATATGCAACGTAGGGGTCAAGGTACACCAGCCTTGTTCACAACCCTAAATGTTATTGAAACCAAATATAATTGAATATTCCTCTTAAAAATATATTAAATTTATTGGGGATGACACTGGTTAATAAAATTATATAGGTTTCAAGTGTACAATTTTATAATACATCATCTGTACATTGCACTGTGTGCTCACCACCCCAAGTCACATCTCCTTCTGAGCCCCTTCTGAGTGTTGCTTTGAATCTGCTTTCAAGGCCATCAGGGTCTGGTATCGCTTCTGAGCTCACAAATGGAACTCAGGTCGTTAATAACAGTCTTGAGGGATATTGTATTAAACTATTGCTTCGATGTTTAAAAGGAATTATAGACAATCAGAATGATTTCTCCCCAAAGAGAGGAAAGATGTTTTAAGGAACAAGATGATAGGATACATCTATCAGAGCTTATGTGATTAACTTTTCACCAAAGCAACAACATTCAACTGATATCTTTTAAAAAAAAAAAAGTCTGGGAATATTCTAGACATCTATATACAATGGTCGTTACTGGTGACACTATGGTTCAAATGACATTTGCCATCGCTCTGTCCCTTTCTCTGCCCTGGGCATTTTTGCTACTAACAGCCCTCTCTACTCTTCTTTGGATAATTGTTCTCCTTCCACTGGAGCTACTTGCTGTGCACTCATGTTGAACCAGAGGTGCCAGAATTCCCATTACCCCAACATGCTCATGGCCCTCAGGAGGGGACAAAGCTAAGACTGGGCGGAAGCCAACCTTTGAGGGAGCAACTTGGCCTGAAATCACTTTCTTGCTTCTTTTTCTTCCCCTTTATTTATTCTGTTCCTCCCAATTTCTTACTGGCTCTCTTAGGAGCCCTTTTTAATTAATCACTTCCATAAAGTCCTGTCTCGGGTTCATTTCTGGGCAATCCAACATAAGGGAGATATTAGGCACAAACATCCTTGCATGATACTTAGCTTATTTTAGTGCTGTGCAATGACTAATCTGTTTGTTGGGAAGAAATACATATATTTAGCTAATTCATTAAAGATATATTTTCTGAGAAGCTCCTGGGCTCCTGGCACTGATTTGGTCACTTTGCACATAGAACAAGGCTTCCCCTTGCCCTCGCCCTGGGGCAGACATGGCCTGTCATGAAGTGCATAGTCAGAGATGTAGAAGACATGCAGAGGTAAATGAATCCAGATACAGGGGAGGGCTGAACTAGACTGGGCTGTCAGAGAGAGCATCACCAAAGAAGGCAAATTTAAACTGAACTCTCAAGATGAGTGGGAGACAACTAGGTTAATAGGGTGAGGTCATTTCCTCAAATGAGGGAGCAGCCGATGAGAAAGGCCCAGAAGTAGGATGAAAGGCCAACATGGCCCAGGTGGAGTGGGCACTGGGTAGTGGCCCCAAAGAAGGCCGGGGAGCTGGCTGTCAAAGCATGTGTTTCCTCTTCTTAACAGTAAGGATTTGTGCTCTGTCCTACCAACAAACCCTGCTGAGTTTAAGAGAAGGGACATGCTATTTGCATTTCGGAAAACTGCCCTGGAATGCCAGCGTTAGTCTGGAGAAAGTTCAGGGGCTCCTCCTGGAGGTCTGGGTTCCACGCAGGTCATGATCATGGCTGTGGCTGATGCAACGCAGAGGTGGTGGACAGGAGAAAATGGTTGGATTCAAAGACATTTAAGAAGTAGTCCTGAGGGAAGAGTTAGACATGGGGCAGGAGAAGGTGAGGTGTCGAAGACACAGTCCCCTTCCTGCCATGAACACCTGGGCGTACATTCCTGTTGTTGAGCAGTGACCACAGGAAGGAAACCAGATTTAGAGGTCATAACAGACACTCGAGGTATCGATTACACACCTTGCATTCCAGTTATGTCTAACACATAAAACAAGTATTATCAGGGAGAAACACCTGTAATCTGAGTAGACATAGGAAATAGAAACAAATATGGGTATTATTTTTAAGTTTTTGATCAAATATTTAACTTGATTATGACTTTCTTATACCTACAATTCTTCAAAATATAGGAATATTATATAGGTCGGGTTAGTTGCCTAGAAAATGTAAAGGATATGAAGCCTTTTGGGAAAATATTGAAGGAAGAAAGGAGGAAGGGGGAAATTGTGCAAAGAGAAAGAAGGAAAAAAACAAAGTGAGAGGAATTCGTGGAAGGAAAGAAGAAAGAGAAGAATGAAAGGATGGATGGATCGATGGATGGATGGATGGATGGATGGATGAAGGAAAGAAGGAAGGAAGGAAGGAAGGAAGGAAGGAAGGAAGGAAGGAAGGAAGGAAGGAAGAAAAAGTGTTCATTTTCTCCATTAATTGTCACAGTCATATTTGACTCCATATCAAGCTCACTCTCACCTGTTTCTAATGAAAACAAATGTATATACTGGATCCTGCCTATATGATAAAACAAAAACAAAACAAAACAAAAAACATATATATATATTTTTTTGATTGAGGGTTCAGACTTTTAATTTGGTGTTTCATCTTTTTAAAGGAATAGACTGAATCAAACTTGGTGAGCTTGTAAATTCCGATTAAGGTTACTCTGATCTACCCTATGAGCACAATACTTTATTTTTTTTTACAAACCATAAGGTGAGATCAAAGCAATACATTTCCATTAACTAGACATTTCCCCACTAAAGGTAAGCCATTTCTTGTTCCCCAGAGAGTATCTACGAATAATTTAGAAAGAATTCTCAAATGCGGCCCTGCGTGAACAATCACACCCAGTATAAATCCTAGAGGGATGCCTTCCATGTTCCCTGGCCCTGCAGTGTGGGTTTTGTAACATGATATCAAGAACTCTTCGCCTGTCGTTATCACGAAAACGTTGTTGTCTCTTACAAGGTTCCGTTTTTGATCTCCCTTCTATAATAATCACTCTTTAATCTTTTTTCCCCCCTCCATTGCCTCGTTTTGCCTTCTCCAAGTATTATGCATGCTGAATTCCATTATTGCTTTTGGTTATTAACTAGGGATGGATTTGGAAAAAGTAATTTCGTGCCGGCTTGATGTAGCAGAATAAGCTGTCAAACACCAGAGCAGGTGACAGTGTGCTGTCCTTCTGTGGGGCTCCGGCACAGTGTGTGTTAGATCTGGAAGGTTATAAGTAATCAGAGAGGATTACGCACGGCAGCTTTATTAAATATCTGTGGAGGTCTACTGTGGCTGCGACCAGATAATATGAGCTTCCAATATGAAAACAGGAAATTATTAATAAACTGGATTGGCTGTTCTGAATGCCCTTGCAAAAGTTTATCTAATTTTATTTTCCAGGGAGATGAATGTCAAGTATTAGATTTATTATTACTTAAGGTGTAGGCCTTTCGTTCTTTCAAGTGATTCTCTTTTAATTTGTTATATTTCCCAGGGTGTTTGATGATATTAACATTGTTTAAAATGGAATGTTTCCATTCTTATTTTCGAGTAAGTAGATTTTGACAGTTCAGAATGGAGCGGGTTTTGTGTGTTCTTTCTGACGGTGTCTGATAAAAGATGGTTTACCAGGAGACCTAGATCAATATATAAGTTGGCGTGATGCTTTTCTACATTCGAATAAATCATTTTTATAAGCTTGACTCAAAGGTAATTCCTTAAACCTTTTTTTTTTTGGTGGACTTTTCCAAAAGCAAAGAGTTTATTTTGCTCATCTTTTAAAAGAATTCTAGCCTTAATTGAAGAAATTGTTGATTTATTTTTGTTTAATTGCAGCAAAAAAAAAAAAAAGGCACAGCGTTTTAAGAACTCCTGCAACCGTTTCTGATGCACCTTTATCTCTGCACAGACGTGAGAAACGCAGCACCTGGGAAGTTTGACAAGCATTGAAACCAAAAAGGAAGTGTAAATTTTACTAATCAAAACATCAGTACTGTGCAGCCATTTACATTTTCCTATCAAGACATGAGAGAAATGTTAATTTTAGACGACTCTTTTTATGACCTATAATTACTGTCATTAAGAAAGCTCTGGAGACTTACAGGGAGCTTTGACTGAAATACAGTTTGACGTGTACTATAATTAATGCTGAATTAACGTGCTACATGAAGTGCCTTAGAAAAAAAAGGTTTCTTTTTCTCAAAGAGAAGTCAAAGAAATTGTATTACAGAAATGCCCACCAGAGCAGCGGTATTTCAACTTATATTATTGAGCTCATGAAAAGCTGACTTCGCAGGTACCTTAAAATTCTTCTTAAAACTTTCCTTAGCTTCAGTAGGATATGTGTATATATGCAGAGATATTTGTTTCTGAGTTCTTTCTTTCACAGTCTAGATGAAAGGTAAATTGATGCTTAAAAGTAATTAGTTCCTTTTGACATTTTAAGAACACTCTGAGAACACTGAAAACACAGAAAATGTGATAAAAAAATGTACAATGAGGTTTCTAGTGTAGTCCTTTCAACGTTTTCTTCTAAAGTAGGTTATTTAATCCTCCACTAGAATATAAGATCCATGAAGGCAGGTCAAATTGTATTTAAATTCTTTGCAAGTAGAATTATGCATGATGCATACCGGCCACTCCATAAATATTTGATGAATGAATTAGGAGAATAAGCAGTATATTAATAGTATTGAAATGCTTCCTATGATTTCCTTTATGCTAATTCAATATTCAAAAAAATTTGAATTCTCTGACAAGCAATGTGACATACTTCTTTTTAGCAATGAACCAGAATGTCGGGTTTTGCGTATGTGAGATATGAAAACAGACCAACAGTTTCTTTACAATAATCTTTTAAACAAAAATTGCTCAAGTGAATTAAAGAGGAAGGTCACATTTTGTGTAAGAGCACATTTCATATTAGTTCTTATAACTTTATATTAGTCACATCCAAAAAGAGTGAAACTTACTAAAAAGTCTGAAGACATTTATAGAGAGTATCTTAACCAGTTTCAGTTCTAATAATATTTGTAAATAAAAATATTTATGAAGTTCTTTGCAATCGAAAAAATTGCTAAAATTATCTCCCTTATAATTCTAATTATACTGTTTTTAAATTTTTACTTAACGTTAACATCCTTTTTATTTAATGTTAATATTACTAATTAGAAAACAGATGTTCTGAGGAAAATTTATAAGTACTCTGTCTTCTACCACATTCTACCTCTAATGCTAAGATCCGGAATCAGTCTTAGGGGGTTAAAGGAAGAAAACACTAAAATACTTCTAGGTCAACCTCCTAATATTTAATTTCTTATGGTTTGTAAATTTAGGTATCTCTGATCATGTTGTTGTTTAGAATTTTCTAGTTGATCTCAGTTGAGGTGCTCTGGCAACAGGAGCAAGCCTAGACATGGCATGATCTGTTGAACAATACCACAGTGAAGAACAAACAAACAAATCAGAAAGCACACAGACAGCCAATAGCTCAGTAAAAGCAAGAGAGACTCTGGAATATTATAAGTGAAAAAAACTTAAAGTAAACTGGGCTCTCTTCTAACTTGGTGATATTTCTGTTGTTGTTTCTGTGTGAACAAATTTTTGTTTTTATTAACATTGGTTTAGGAGCAGGTATGCAAAATTAGAAAAGAACACAGAGAATTAAAAAGTATATGCAACCAAAATTAAAGATCATGTCACATGCTTTTAGATTTAAATTTTGCTTATCACCACATATTAGAGTGGTTTAAGTCTTTGAAGTTAAGTTTCTATAAAAGTTCACATTGTTATTATGATTGCTTTTGCAATCCTATGTTGTCGGAGCTCAGAAATATCTGAGTTTGCAATATTATTAGGGATTTACTAGCTGTATTTGGAAAGCCTTAATTTGTTTCCATCCTCTCTTATCGTTTGTGGGGAAGTGAGCTCAACACTTAATTTTGAGCTGTTCAGGTGAGAGAAGCAGAAAACATTGTTCCAGTCAGGACAAGTGCAATTAACTGAAGTTAAGTATCATACACAATTATTTTTGTAGGCATTATTTTCTACTCACTTTTGGAAAATAGGGAAATGAAATAATTAAACAGTAGATCCTGTCTCATCTTTAGCCTCTTTACATTCCACAAACCATTATTCCTGTTTGAGTGGGAGGGCAGGGCACACGTGCTGGTCCTTTCAGAATCCTAACGTACTACTGGCTTGGATACAGCCATGTCCCCAGCTTTCGCTGAGTGCTGATGACACAGACACCAAGCCTGTCTGGAAGAGGAGGCATCCTTCTGGAAGGAGGCAATGTTCATCATCCTCTCTCCTTACTTACCTCCTGCTTCCCACTGTGAGTTTGAAACGAGAAGGGGCAGGAGCGGCGGGGACAGAAGTCCCTGTTGGCTGGGTGGCTTCACATTCTTTGAACCTGAGTCAGTCAAGGTGACCTTTTCTCTCAAGAGGGCATTTGGGAGAAACTCAGAGTTCCTCACGGGGGAACAGGCCTTATAACACCCTTGCTTCTAACCCAGCCTCCCTCCTGCTCCTCTCTGCTGTTCCTCTCTTCTGAGCTAGGACATAATGATGGGGTGCAGATCCATGAATGTCTCCATTTTTACCACTGCTTTCACAGGGGTGAGTGAGGCATGAGTGGTTCTCCCTGGTACCACAGGTCAGATACCTTCTGTAAACCTGCAGATGTCCCCTCATAGGGCACAGGATGGGGAAGCAGGGCCCCTCAGCAATCTCTACATTGCTCATTCCTCTCCAAAGATGTTGCTTTGGGGCCCTCTTTCAGCTATTACCCTTCCTCATGTCCCCAGCCTGGCCTACGGCCCTGGAGTCACAAAACTTTTAACCGTCTCCAAAGCCAATTCTGCATTTCGACTCTTTCATATTTTTGTTTTCTCTGCAGGATCTTTCTGTTGAATCATCTGTTCCAAGTTCATTGCAAGAGGTATGAAAGAGGAGGAGAATTCAGCTGGTAACTATTTTGCAGTCCGACTGAAATATTTAACCAGGTTTCTAAATAGTGAAACTATTTCATCAAAGAAAATATTATTTATATGTTCAAGAAAATAAAAAAAAATAAATAAGAAGAATCGCTCATGGAAGTAAAATCCATTCACTTGGAAGGGACATCTCTTCCTCTCCCCCTCCAGCTCCCTGGCCTAGAAACCACCACCCTCTCCAGAAAGCAGTGGACACGCAGAGAAGGAATTGAAAAACCTCAGCTGAAGATCACATGAAGACAACCAGAATGTTTACACTGAAGAAAACTGGAAGATCACAGCTGTGTTAGGAAGACAGTGAAGACCACGCAAACCATTAAGGAATAAGAAAGTGGTTGCGGCAAAGACAGCTGGAAAAGACAAATCTCGTGTTGGCATGTGAGGCCTGAAGAGCTTGCAGGATAGGCCAGGCCCATGCGTGGCCTTATACTTTTCGAGGACTCCTCCAATAAAGCATCTGTCCTTGGGGGCATCTAATCACCAAGGATTTACCTCATCCACACAACAGTGCAGTCGCTGGAAAGTGTAATAGCCAATCAGGACTCCTGGAATTGAATGTGGCAGTGGCATGGCTTGCCGAAGGTTCATGATTTTTAGTATAAGGGATGACTTTCTAGTAGTCATAAATAACTTTATACCAAAGAGGTGATGAATCGCTTGTCACTGGGTGCTCAGTCTTCATAAGGATGCTTATTTAGGATGCATGCTAGTCAACACACTCAAGCGTTTGCTAAGTGGTTGACTGCCAACTTGCAAGTTATTTCGCAGATTTCAATACCTCTGCGTCTATGACCCTTCTTAGTCCCGTTTGGGTTCTAAGCTGAAATGTCAACATGCCAGAAAAACTACTCCTATTCAACTGAAGTTTCCATGTGTCAAACTTGTACGTTTTCCCACTGTCCCAGCTCACCCATATGCTACCCGTCACAAAAGGAAGTAAATAAACCTAGAAACTCCACAGAAAACATGATTTCCTCATGCTATGTTTATTTGTCATCAGATGACACTATAGTTTACCCAATGACACAAGCTAGAAACACGAGACTTATCTCTGAGCATTCCTGTCCTCTAACCTGCTAACTGTCGTGTTTCCTGAGCATTTTGCAATGCCTATGTGCCCTAACACTTGTCAGTGATTTCATCTTTCAGATACAATTTAAGAGCCTCGGCGTGGCAGACAGAATCCTCTTGATTTTGACCTTGATCATGAGCTGGTAGATATTTGACTTTTGCCATTTTTTTAAATGACATTTTATTTTTTATTTTTCACAGTAATAAACAACTTTTCGTTCCCCAGACATACACTAATAACACACATATTTGTGTCTCAAATGCTTGGGTTCCTTTTCCGTCTGGAAAATGTTCATTCTACTTTTGAAACTTGATCAGCTTTTAAAATGTTTCTCTAATGACTTCTTTGTTCTACTTAATGTCTAACAAATCATTAAATATTTACAAATATATGGTGGGTATCTGCCTACCTCTAAATATTGTGACTTCTGAAGCAGCATTTTAGAAATAAATAGAAATATAATGTGATCCACATGTGTGATTTTAAATTTTCTAGGACTTAAGAGAAGGAAAAAAAGAAAAGTAAACCTAATTAGAATAACATATTTAACTCATAGCGGAAGCTTATTCTTTAAAACTATAATCAAGACAAAAATTATAAATGAGACATCTAAATTCTTTTTTAAACTAGGTCTCTAACTCTGGTGTGTATTTTACACTTACAGCCCATCTCGACCTGGACTAGCTAAGTTTAATTGCTCACAGCCACATGTGGCTAGTGGCTTCCATGCCTGCAGCACAGCAGCAGTTGGCCAGCTTTGATTTGCCAATCAAATTCCCCCCAACCCCTGTTTTCATCCAGCTGGGAGCTAAGATGAAGTTTTACATCTTTAAATTGTTGAAGAAAATGAGAACAAGAATAATATTTATTGACACCTGAAATGATATGGAATCTCAATTTGGGAGTGCTTTAAAGGGTTATTAGAGCACAGTCATCTTGTTCATTTATGAATTTTCTGTGGTGAATGTCATGTTAAAAATGACAGTCCATTCATTTTGAGAGACTATAAGACCCCCAAAGTTTAAAATTTTGCCATCCAGCCCTTCACAGAAGTTAGCTGACCTCTGCTTCTGAGGTTTTGCTCTGCTTGGAGCATGATCACATAGTGATCTTCGCAGTCAGCACAGGGCTAGCACCCAAAAGAGACTAGATAGTTTCAGAGTAGGATAGATAGATAGATAGATGATAGATAGATAGATAGATAGATAGATAGATAGATAGATAGATAGATAGACAGACAGATAGATAGACAGACAGGATAGATAGATAGATGATAGATAGATAGATAGATAGATAGATAGATAGATAGATAGATAGATAGATAGATAGATAGATGATAGATAGATAGATAGATAGATAGATGATAGATAGATAGAATAAATTCTGTTAAAGAAGCATTGATTGAACAACTACAATCCTAAAATATACCCTTTCTCTCTAGAAATCATACTGTAGAAGTTTTCCAGTCCAGAACAATCTGTCACCAGAACAAAAAAGCAATAAGACAGAATCAAGAACAGAATTCTCAGTTCAGATAGATCTGGGTCCACATCCTAGCTTTGCCCTCTCTGTATAATACTGAATAATTCACTTATTCTCTATAACTGTTTCAATATTTACAAACTGGGGCAAAATAATGCTTACCTCACAGGGTCATGATGATGAAATGAGATGATGCTAGTAATAACAGTATTGTGATTGAAACTTGGTAAGATAAATATTAGCTGTCTATGATGCACATATCCAAAGTTTCTTAACCTAATGTATTCCTTTCAATGGCTTTTTGCCACTGCTTTTGATACACATGACACTTTAATTAATATGGTTTATAAAACTAAGTATTTATTTATTTTGGGAAGTCTTGGCACAATCTACATAGGACAATTAAAAATATTTCAGACATCAAAACACATTACTATCATGTTATAATTAGATGAGTCTTTTAAATATATATAAATGTATCACTTAAATGGAAATGAAGAATATTTTCAAAGAAAAAAATGATATTGGTGTATAAGGAACAGAAAAAAATATAACTCAAAAAGCTTTAACAGTTTTAGAATCATAAACATGTTTCAGTAATATATTACATAGCTTAACCCTGGATCCACACTATATGTATTTTTAAAATTGCAATTGAAAAATTAATGAATGGCATTTAAAAGTTATAGAATATCATTATATTCACTATGACAAAATTATTCAAATCTCATAGTTCCATTTATTTCCCTTGTTGAAATGTTAACATAGCCGAAAATAATTCTTTGGACAGTTACTTTTAATGTAGGTTTTATGGCCCCTCAGAGTGAAGGGAGGAAGACTGCTATAATTTTCTGGATGCAGAGAATTATTTGCTGTGGTAACTGGATAAACGCTTGTGCTGCCTCCCAGGACTAGGATGACAAAGAGTAGCTGGTTCTATTCTGCTGAGATGCCAAGGTCTCTGTATCCTACAGAAATCAGTGGCCCTAGAGGGATCACAGACTACTGGGGGAGCATGATCCCTACCCCTTTACTGCTCATCTGCTGCCTTTGAAATCAACCTGAGCCCTGTACTTGGAAGCAGCGCAAAGGGCAAGGTGGGAAATAAAAATACGGCCTAGCACTAGGGAAGATCTGGTGACTCAGATGCAATTCTCTGGCACGCTGGACTCGCCATTGGCATACCCCAGTTCACACCATCCTAATTCACTCCACGGAAAGGATCCTGCCTGGCTCCACCATTACTTCTTTAATGGAGATTGCCCTTCAGTTCTATTTGAAATAATTCATCAAGTTTGTAATACCTGATTTTATCAAATTATGCAGGGACAGAAAGCATCTGGGACAAAATCTAAGTGTTTAAAAACTCCCAGGACATGTAAGGCTCATGTGTAATAAAGTATAACCACCCCCTCCACAACAGTCTGCCAAAGTTTTCTCTTCATTCAAGCAGTTTCTGAAACTGTACATAGTTCTTTCCTGAATAATTAAAAATGGGATTAAACAAGTCCCCTGGCTTTTTGTTTGGCATGCAACAAAATGCAGTTATTCTCTCCATATGTAAAGAACATTATTTAAAAAATAATGTTTGTTGCATTGTTTCATTTTATGGATGCACAGTACATGTAGGTATTGTGTACCTTACAGGGTTGTTTTATATTAATATATTAATTTTGTTTTTATTTTTAGTCTCCTCACCAATTGTGAGGATCTTGATTTTTCCATTTCATAAAAAAAATAAACTAAAATGTATTCATGCACTGGAAATATATATAAGAAATCTAGAAAACAACTTTCAGCTTGTGATATTATACAATGGACGTTTACAGATTATTACTGAAATTAATATGTTGATTTTACTTTTCTTACTCTTAATTTGTAATATTATTGCCCACTTTGATATGTTTATGCATCAAAAATATATCTAGTTTTGGGAAACATTTATTATCATGAAACGCTTACTAACAACAATGAAATAATTGTATTGCCCTCTTCTCTTACAAAAAAATGATCAGTTGGATTTCTATCAGAGAAGCCAACCATTTAATGAGGAGAGAAAGGAGATAAATGGTCCAAAATGTAACTATAATTTATATTACTGATACGCACATAAATGTTATATTTCTGTAAATAATTTGTTTTCTAAGAAATACTCTGTAATTGACTGCAAAACTATCATGTAACTGGTGCTTTATGTAAGTGTGTGATTGTGTGATTATTAATCAGTTTCAAATCAAAATAACACAATCATTTGGTTCTTTCAGACTCTAGTTACACATCAAGTAGTCTCTCATTTTAAGTCAAACTCCCATCACCAATCATGGAGGAACAAAGATATGTCCAAATTTTGAAGGAACATGGGCGTCCCAAAGCTCAGATAATGAATTTTAGCTCTCTCTGGAGACAAGACTTTCCTGTATGTAGTCTGGCAATATTCCAAGATTTCTTTTTAAAAGTAACTCCATATGTGTACTGAAAATAAGCTAGTGATGTTTTAAATCAACTGGAAAGAGAGGCTGTTCTTTTCAATATTTTTTTCCTGAGCATAACTTTGAAGTGCAGCATTTGGGGATTACGAAGGTTTGGGTTACCTGCTGAATGAAGGCATGGAAAATTATTTGAAAGTACCCTTTTTTTTTTGAAACTGTACTTTAAACTTATGAAATATCACCTGTGGTTAAGAGGAGATATGCAATTCAAAGCATTTTTTCAGCCTAAAGACAAAGAGTTAATTTTAAATGGTGATTATATTTTCCAAGTTTTCTATGGCTGCAAGATTATAATCAAAAGTTTGTGGTTCACTTATTTTAAAGGCAGGAGATGATGGGGAAGAGTAAATGCTATTAAATTAAAGAAAATATGAGTAAATTTATAATGAGTTAGGCACTGTGAGCAAAACTGAGCCTAAGACCACAGCTTACTATGTTCTAATGATGCTCTCACAGCAGGTATTTTAAGTGACTTAATTTTCAAATAAATTCAACTTGCATCTATTTCTCAGTAATGTGTTCTGAATTTTCTTGATGTTCAAAGACTTGGGAATATAGATAGTTGTAATATCTTACCTAGGAAGAAGTTGCTTTGTTGCCGAATTTGCACCATGTACCCATAAAAAAAATGTATTTGAATAAACACTCTTTTTCAGAAAGCAAAAGAATTGTAAGAATATACTTTACTTACATCATAAAAGATATCCTTCATCTATATATCAAAGAATCAATGATTATAGTTAAATACCATTTAAGAGCATTTTGAAAAGATAAGATTGCACAGTTAAATATTTGCTTGAATATGCAAAGCATTTTACTATTTTGAAACAGAAAAATGGTTACATCTTCTTTTTAACAACGTTATAAAATGGCAAAAAAGTGACAAAAATCTGATGCTTATTAATATCAATGGCAATTGTGTTAAAAATCATCCCTCTGAGATACTGTAAAGAAATTACTTCGGAAACTCATTTCCAAAGTAAGTTAACATTTATAAATAGGTATATTTATTTTAATTTATATCTCTTGAATGCATATACTATATGGTTTATAACTTCAGGTAAAACTATAATGTTCACTATGTCTATTGTGGCAGGCACTGTGCTAAGGGCTGAAGAGCCAGTAAAATACATTTTGTATTAGCTTTTGATATTTGTTAGGGAGAAAAAAAGTAGTGCAGGGAAGGGGAATACACTATTTTGAGTGTATGTTGTGTAGGGAGGTTGTTAAAATTTTAGACGGAGAGGCTAACGAACTTCCTTGTAGTGGCTTTTGAGGAAAGTCAGAAGTGACCCATGGGAGCAGATACTGTAGAAAGCTGGAGGAGGCGTGTCCCTGTCCTTGGTACCAGATGGGAATGATTCTGGGTTCCAGGAGCAGTCAAGAAGGCAAGGTGGCTGTGACTGTGTGGACGAAGGTGGGGAAGCTCTGGCAGAAGAGGTGTGAAGAGGCCAAGAGAGGCAAGGTCAGGTGCAAAGATGTCAGGTTTTAATCAGAATGAGCCAGAGGGTTCTGAGTGGATGAATGACTTAATGTGAATTATGTTTGTGTGGACCACAACTATTTTGAGAATCAACTGTAAGTGGGCAAGGATGAAGGCAGCAAGGTGATTTAGGAGTCCATTGCAACAATCAAGGAAGAGGTGATGGTTTCTTCAAACGTGGGTTGTGACAGTGGTGATGGTGGGGACACTTAAAAAGTGGTTGTATATTAAACCTACAGTAGATTTAAAGTAGAGCCAGCAAGATGTGAGGATCAATTTTATGTGAATGTTAGAGTAAAAATAAGAGTCACTGATGGCAAGAGATAAGGTTGGAAGTTTGAGGTTCTCACTGACTGATGGAGAAGAATGGAGTGGATTTGGGAAGAAAAAGTCTGAAACTCTGACTTGCGCAAGTTTGGTTTGGGATGGCTATTAGACCATCAAGTTGAGCACTCTGATAATGGGTTGTTTATATGTCTGAAATTCATGTGGAGACCTAGAGTTGAGATACAGATTTGAGATTCATTAGCATGTTGATTGCATAAAGAATTACACTGTGTGTCTACCCACTGAATACAGTAATGTCTTATTGTGAAGTTAAACATAGTATTTATCCACTTTTTATTTTTATATTTTTGAATTCATTTATATAAAAAAAGCAAAACTGGATAATGCAACATCAAGAAAAAGTAGCAAGATATTGATGAATAAAGAAAAGGTGAAGTTGTAGAATGATTATAACCATTCTGGTAAATAATTTATTAGTAGGTATTGTTTTTGAAAATGTGTATGCCTTATGACTTAAAATTCATGCTTATTATAAAGGATAAGAAAATGTTATATAAAGAATAGTTATATGTCAAAGAGACATATACAAAGATTTTTATTGAAATATTGTAATTCAACATCTATCAAGAAAGAAATGGAAGAATACATGGTAGCATAACCAAACAATGGAATAGTATTTAGTTGTCAAAATGAAGAAATCAAAACTATATATATTAACTTTGGTCTCAAACGTAAAACTGATAGTGTGTGTGTGTGGTGTGGTGTAGGGTGGGGTGTGCGTGTGTGTGTGTGTGTGTGTGTGTGTGTGTGAGAGAGAGAGAGAGAGAGAGAGAGAGAGAGAACTGAATTAGAAGACTTCCAGAAATTGAGTTACTACGCTATAGAGTTGGATTGCTACTAAAACTATTAAATCAATTGTAAAACACTTGTCTCTTAGTAAAGGGTTTTACAAAACTCTGTTATTAACTTGTATTGTTTGCATTTTCCTTCCACTAGAATCTCATAGACAAATATAAATTCATAGGATCAGATATCTAGTCTAAAATGAAAAAGGAGGAAACAAGTTACATCTTAAAAGGAAAATTCCAGCCCCCACACAACCCGGTTTGTAAACTGAAATAGACATCCTGGAGAGAAAATTCACACACAGCAGATGCTGTGGTTCACTTTTCAATTGTTGATATTAAACAAGAACACCTCTGAGATTCCACATCCTGTGTTTATGGATTGCAGTTGAAATGGTAAAATAATATATTCTGGTACTTCTAAATATTTCATGATACAAGACATTTATGATGAAGAATCATTTTACTCACAAAATGTTAGATTTCCTCTAGTATTCTATTTATTTTAACTTGGAAAGAAACTGCACCTTTAACTTGTACCAAATGAGACTGGAAATAATGATAGCATAGTGATACAGAGTGATTTTGTGAAAAATAAATTATTTCATTTACAGAGAGGTAAATATTCACACAACATGTGGAATATGATTAATTTTTTAGCATTGTATGTAGTAGGATTCTCAAAACATAATAAATTAGCGGAATTAATAAGTAAGAAAACTCTTAAAATCAAACTACAAATTAGTTATTAGAAAATATTCTATATTATAATGATAGATCGTTACTAATATAGATAGAAAATTGTTTTAAATAGTTAAGGGAGCAAAAAGTTACACTTGCCAAGTTCAAGTTAATCCATTAGGTCTCATTAGGTTTACGTTCTAGATGTTTTAATAGTTACATGAAGATGAATTATGTTCCCTATCGCTTCTATTTCCAATTCTTTATAGCCACCTTACTCATGCCTGCTAGTGATTACGAGGGCATGAGAAAGTGAAGGCATTTCTTTGCCATGAGTTTCCTTTTACTGAAACAAAACAGTGCTCTCGCCGAGCACATGAGCTCCGTCTGCAGACTGCCTGGGTTTAAATCCTATAGTCTCTCTCTCTCTCATTTTCCTCACCTTTAAAATGAGCTTTGTCATTCTGCTAAGATTCTGGTGAATAATACATAAAGGTGCCTTGTGTTTGGCACCTGGTATGACTCAGATCTCATCCATCCACGGCATAATTAATGGTTTTTGTTCTCGTTAGAAAAAAAGTAGTTTCATAAATGGGGTCTGGCTTCTTGACATCTGCCTTGAACTACACCCCCCAAACATACACCTTTAAATTCATTCACTCTCAATTAGGACCATTTAGAAAATCATATCTGATTAGGCCTCTTCCCTAATTAAAACCATTAACAGTTTTCAGCTACTTCTAGGGCATAAACCAAATACCCACAGCATACCCACTGGGGTCTAACATAATACCCCTTTGCCAACCTCAGCAGCCTCCTCCCTACTGTAGGACAATCTCATACACAGGCCACCCATCTACCCAGTCAGCTCTGATGAGTCCTCTAGATCTATGCTAAATTCAATAGCTTTGAATCTCCCAGGACCCTTCCCGAAGCCTCCTGCCCAGGTTAGCTCCGCTCTACAATACACACTTCTTAGAATTTTGTCATTAGTTCTATTATGGGGATGGTATTTTAATAGGATGACAAAGAGAATGTTCCACCTGGAAAGGATGTAATGAGCTAGAGCAAGGAGCGCCACACGTCATGCAACTGCCCATGACTGTACCAAGTTCTGCCAGACAAGCTAAAGGGGGAAGAGGAGTTCCAGGGGTAAGGAAAGAGCTTAGGTTTTGTTGGGTCCCTGGGTGAGGGAGGCAGGGAGAGCAAGTCACAGCAAGAACAGGAAGGTATGTAAATTCAAGAACTTTGAAGGTTAAGCTTTTAGGATGCTTGACTAGGTCTCAGTAAAGACAAGAAATTGGCCATACCTCATCTCACATCAGATTGAGGAAGCGGGGAAAAAGTGCTAATAATGTTTTTAGGCATTTGACCCTGAAACAACATCAGACCTTCGTGCAGCCCTAGAACTCTGCGGATAGGTTTCTTATGCCTAGTGGCAGCACAGATGCTCTTTCGAGAGACATTGTCACTGAAACAGGTGAGACAGAGTACAATCTTGCACAGCATATGGCCTTTTAGTCAACAGCAGGCTGCACACGTGATGACAGCCCATAAGATTACAATGAGCTGAAACTTCCTGTCACCCAGTGACATCTTGGAGATCACAAGTCTTAGCCCAACATATCACACGAACACTCACCCTCATGCTGCAGTCACCTGGAGGACTTGACACAGGAACATCCTACATGGATCTGTAGCCAAGGAGCCATAGGGACAGAATGTGTCACCCCAAAGTATGTTTCTTTGGCATAGGGATTATCTTAGGCTGGTTAATTTTGAGGAACAGCACACAGGGGGAAGAGGAGAAAACCAAGGAGCAGGCAACCCTCTGTGGAAGATGTTTGCATTTGTAAGGGCCTCACGCTCCCCGTGCCAGGGAGAGGGGGTGGCCTTATCTCCTGAAACTCGTATCAGGGCAGAAAAAATGACTTAACTCTGCCCAACAGCCTTACCCTTGTTTACCCTTGTGCCATTCCTGTCATCTCCCATAACCGACACCCCTCATCTCAATATCTTTTTTGGTCTTTTGCTGAAGCTGGTTTTTAAGGAGGTGGCATTGGCCACTTGGGACAGTTACACGGTTTTCCTGGGTCTCTCCCAGGCATCCAGGAGGGATACGTGTTGTAAACTTTTGTTTGTTCTTCTCCTGTTAGTGTATCTTTTATTATGGCACCATCTCATCCAAGAACTCAGGAAAGTAAAGGGAAAATAATTTTTCCTCCACGTCTATGACATAGAGCCTAGACGTGTAGCAGCCTACACCTTCTAGGCTTGCATCAGCACAGTCTGTGATGTTTGCACATAGACGAGGTCACCAAATAACACATTTCTCAGAACGCATCCTTGATGGTAAGCAGCTCATGACCACACAGCAAAACTACACAAGGAACGGAGCTGGAGGAAAACGACAGAGGAGGTGTCAGCAAATGGCAGGTAAGAACACGCCACGAAAGCTCTGTGATCACCACCATGGCTGCCACATGAACGATGCTGACCCCCTTGTCTGGGCTGGTGCACCAAGAAGTCTCCAGAATTTGAACAAATCCTCAGAAAAAAATGTGTCCACTAATAAGTTATGGAGCAGAATATAATTGAAGTTCAATTATAAGAAGATAATACAGTGACCTGGCTTCAGTCCAGGTTTATCGGCTATATATCTTGGCTCTCTTAAAGTGTGTACTCCAGGATAGATGATAAGCTCTGTAAAGATAAGGACCTTTACTATCTTACTTCTCTGTTGTCCCAATCCAGTACTCAAGTAACTGAATACATATTTTCTGCCTGGATAAATAGCAGTAATGAAAGCATGATAAGTATATGGGCTACTGGCCATGGACTGGAGGCATTATCACATGGAAAAATATATTTGAGTTAAAACTTAGATATTATAAAAAGATTCTTTGACTTACAGGCAAGGATGTTGTCACAAGAGCTTCAAACACTTGGCCAATCTGGTCTTCAGTTGTCATATCTGTAAAATTGAGATAATAATACCTATATCACTGAGTATTGAGAGAATTAAGAGAAATAATGTATGCACATTATGTATGAGGCTCATTTATTTAAGCTGCCATTTTTCTCTTTAAAAATAATTTTTGCAGATAATATATTATTGAATTGTATACTTGAAACCTAGATAATTTTATTAACAATTGTTACCCAATGAATTTAATATAAAAATATTTTTATAAGCTCATGTGAAATCAGAAAAAATATTTTTCTTAGCTCTATTTTGTAGGAAATAAAATAATGCCTATACTTTAGTAGAAAATGTTATATATATATATATACATATGTGATATATTCTCCAATATACATAATTATTTGACTGTAAGTAAAAGTTCTTTGTAATTGAAACAGTTCTTTATAGATACATGCATCTGAGGATATTCTAATTTTCTTATTGGTACATAGGGATTTATTTCAACATTTTGTCAAATCTTCATGGCACTTAAATTATTCTCTGAGAGTATTTAGAGAAGTATCACAGCTATTTAGATTCATGGATAAATATTCATAAAATTGTTCTTTCAAGAGTAAAGACATTTTTTTATAGATTAAAAAATAGTTTGCCAAGTGAGAAATCTGACTAAGCTACTGTTATAAGAAAGATTGTGTCCATGCCGCACCACCCCCTCTCCCCCAAGGAAAAGGCATGGGTTGAAGCCTTAACTCCCACTACTTCAGAAAGTTACTTTATTTGTAAATGGAGCTTTCAGGAGGTAATTAAGTTACCATGAGACCATGAGGATGGGTCCTAATTCAATCTGATTGGTGTTCTTATAATAAGAGGCAATTAAGACACACGGAGAGACACCAGACATGTATGCACACAGAGAAAAGGCCATGTGACAGTGGGCAGGCAGTCATCTGCAAGCCAAAGAGACACGCCTCATGAGAAGCTACACCTGCCAACACTTTATTCTTGGACTTTCAGCCTCCAGAACTGTGAGAATATAAATTTCTGTTGTCTAAGCCACCTCGGTCTGTTATTCTGTTACAATAGCACAAGTAACTAAACTAATACAGTTGCCATCAGTATCATTCTTTTTTTTTTCTATGAGAAAATGTTAATTTGCAAAATAATGATGTTTAATATCTTCTTGAGCTAAACATGACCCAGGATTTCATTTTGGCGTCTATGCCCAACAGAAACACATGCTGAAAGCCACCATAAAGATGTTCACAGCAGTTTTATTCCTAACAGCACTAAACTCGAAACAACCTAAAATGCGCATCTGTGTGAAACATAAAAAATAGATTGTGGTATAGTCACCAAATGGAATGTAGCACAAATTAAATGAAAATGAAAACAAATACTGATACATGCCACGACAAGGATGAATCACAAAATATAAGCTTGATTGAAAGAAGCTAGACAGGACAGAATACGTGCCATATAATTTTATTTAAATGAACTTCATGAACAGCCCAAACTAATTTGTGGTGATAGAAGTCAGATTAATGATCACAGTGGGTGGTGAGTGGGAGACAGAGCATAGCGAAGAGAAACGCTAAAGACGTCAGGTTTGTGATCTGGTCGGCATATATGTGAGTGATTTTAGATATGCCAAGAAAATCATGGACTAAAACACTTACTCTTAGCATGGTTTATGTAAGTTATACCTCGATTACAAAATAAAAACAATATTATTTACTTTATACTATTTTAAAAAATGTGTATTTCATAATAAACAGGTCACTGTGCTTAGATCGACTCTAATATAGTTTTAATTTGGGATTTATAATGTGCATTGGAATAAAGAAGGTCTACATTTTGCTTAAGTAGCTCTTTTTTGAAAACAATGCCATTTTTTAAAGTATGATAAAACTTTCCTAAACACTTGAGCTTTTACATAATTTTTGTGCAGGTTCGCCCAGGACACTGTCTTTGCCTTCTTCTCCAGCCTCATCCCTCTACTGTGGAAAGCTACTTGTTCTTCCAGAGACAGTTGAAAGGTCTCTTCTGCCTCCTCTCTGAGCCCTTTCTCAACACTGCCTCAGGCAGCATTAATTAGTTGTCTCTGTTCTTGAACTTCTCACACTATCTTGTAATATGTTTCCATATGAGTGTCTCCTGCATATTAAAGATGCCCAAAGTGTTTGTTGAATGAATAAATTAATGGAATAAATCGTGCGTAAAGTTAGCCATGGGATAGGAATGGTGTTGGCTTCTTTGAATTATATAAGAGAACATGTTTTCTTTGATCATAAACAAGCCATCCTCCTTTATTGCTCACATGGTAATTTGTGCATTTCTTTTCATAGCTTGATTCAAAGTATAATTTATATGTCAATCTCCCCTGCATGCTATAAAATGCCACCAGTGCAGCACTGTACTTTATTTATTCTTATTTTCCACTCACCACACTTAGTTCCATTATAGACAGCAGTGGGCACTTCATAAATATTTGTTGTATGATTATGAATTGAGGAATTTAGAAGTAGTTATTTAAACAATGAATGCAAAAAGCTGTCACAGTGATCCATTCATGATATTGGCCATACTAGTCGTTAACATTTTCTAAGCTGAGTCCAAAAATTTTGAATGTCTTTACAAGAGTACAATTTGTATCAGAAAATTTGAACAGCCACTCTTGGATACCAAAAATTTTCTAATAAATGAGGACAAATAAAAGGCATTCTGGGAACATACCTCAAAAACAAACTAAAAATTATAAAAATAAAGTTTATTTTACTTTGTATTTAACAAAATTTAAGTTTTCAGTTAACAAAATTTAAGTTTTCAATGCTACATCTTAGAATAAAGATGAGATAAAATATTAATTTGAGGTCTTGATCATATATTTCAACTAAATTGTGATAAGTGCCATTTGATATCTTTCACTGTTTCTTTGATTTGAGCATAATTTGAGCATAATGATAAATAAGGTCATTTAAAGAATATTAGAGGGTTTCATTCATTTTATCAATTATTGTTCTTGATCCTTTGATAGCCATCTATTATCAGCATCTGTCTGACATTCTCCTTATAGTTTAACCAATATAAATGAGTCAGATCCTCATCTGTGAATGATTTCAACTGTAATTCAAACATTTAATTCAGTATCACTTTACTAAGAGTAAGAAGTCCTACAACTTTTTCAAAACTTACAATTTATCTTTGCAAAGAATTTGTAGTGTATTCCTAAAGCTTTTGGGCACACTGTCTAGCAATTATGGAGACTTAAATATAATGAATGGAGTAAATAATTTTAAACAGATGACAAATTTTAGACAATCAGTCTTATAAGAATTATGTTAGTGACATCCTTTTATAATAATCAGATCTGTTTCCATTCATAACCTCAGAACTGTGAAAAATAATTATACAGGTGACAGATACTCATATAATAAATATTCAGGTTATCAACCTATAGAAATAATGCAGGAAGGCTAAGTGAGAATATATAAGTGTGTTATTAATTTCCAAGTGGTCTTCTACATCATTTACATACACCATTATTCCTCAGTACAATCATACCATATAGATATTTTTATCCTTATTATATAAATTTTTAAAAATTAGATAAATTAATATTAAGAATAATACCCAAGATATGAAGGCAGAATTCAAACCAGGAAATCTTAAATTGTCAGTGTCCTTACATGCAAAGCTATATGGACATCCTTTTACAGACCAGCCTCAACTGATGAGGTTTTAGAGAGATGGGCTAAGTGATCTCTAGAAACTTTGAATGTCTATAATACACTAATAATGAACTATCGTTCAGTGTAACCATTAGTTTTGATAATTATAGCATATTTCTGAAACTTCCATTTTTTGTAATACACACCAAAAATTTCCATTTTAGTGTGTAAACAAACAACTCAGAAGCCTCTTTTCCACTGAACATTAACACTTACGGAAGGCAGTTTGCAAAATGTTGACTAAAAACGGGAGCTTCATTTGCCCTTAAATTGTTTTGTTCATCTTTCCTCAAACACCATTTGGAATCTATGTTCTCAATGAACTTGTTTGTTCATCCCCTTATTTACATAAAAGAAACAGATGATTCTTTATATAACACATTATTCAATATGATTTATTGTTGAAAAAACTTTCAATGGTAACTTTTAAGGAAATTTGAGAAAAATTCAAACACTATCTCATAAATGTTAGTTATCCCAATTGCAAACATCCCTCTTGAACAGACAGCTACATGGTGCCACTTAGGAAACTTGAAAATAAGTTTTCTTCCAATGAGGCAAAATTCAGCAACAGGAAGAATCTCCTTCTCAGTGGAATAAAAGTAAATTTGTGTGACTGACCTCAAATGATTGACCACCACAACAAAATATTGCGATATCAATATCCACACTTTTACAAGATCCTGTCTTTACAGCCACTCTCTGGACTCCAAGTGCCAAACATCATCCCCAAGACAGAATCTCTGTGATTTCTGTCCCCTATATTAAAAACAAACCACATCCTACAATCGAAAAGGAAAATAAATTAGTCTACTTTCCTCCTCAAATA
Organism: Cynopterus sphinx; assembly: GCA_030015415.1. Lineage (NCBI taxonomy): Eukaryota > Metazoa > Chordata > Mammalia > Chiroptera > Pteropodidae > Cynopterus > Cynopterus sphinx. The sequence goes on along the minus strand of CM057389.1, from coordinate 51,147,219 downwards.
TTTGAAGAATTTTTTAACTAAAAATCTCTACAATTAGAGTGGGAAAGATGAAGTTAATATTTCATTAAGTTAAATATTTCATTAAGCTTTAGTATCTTCATAATTTCAGTCCACTTTGTTCCAGCTCTATAGAAAGTGAAACAAGCTTCCTTTATATCTAATTTCCAGAGATCAGAGAGAAATTTTGATAAAGCAAAGTAATTCAATAGCTGTATGAAAGTATCTATTCTGATTTTCTGCCTCCTCTTTGTGGCACCAGGCAGTGGTATAAAGCCCTATAAATACACAGCCCCATTGGGGAAACCAATAGGTTGATGTGAGTGGAAATTCAATAGAAGCGGGTTTGACAAATGTGGGGAAATTTAACATTGAGCCTGTGGGATTTGGGGCCAGACTTTTAAATATGATTGATAGATTTTGGAATTATATATATATGGATTCAATACAAGAGGGTATCACGACATCATAAAAGCAATAATCTCAACTAAAGAAGTTAAAGAAGTCTATCTCCCAGGAGGTGGATATGTACTGTCTTTTTAGCCACTGAAGTTAACTGTTGCAATCCACTCGTTTATACCTAGTTTTAATGTGGTTTTTCAGTTTGCTGAGTTTCTTGCTGAGCTTCCAAGAGATGTTCTTTTCACCAAAGCAGCATTTGGTGATGAGCACCAAAGATAATCTTTTCTACTACTTTCTGTTTGATTGCAGTTTTGTTTTCTAACATTATTTTAAAATTCAGTTAAATAAAATCCCTTCTGATGTTGTTTCTCAAACTCTCTCTCTTTTCAAATATAGTATATATCCTTGCAGATATCCTCTTTGATCTAATGGAAAGTAAAAATACTAAACTATGCTAATAAAAGGAGCATTTTAAATGAGGATTAATTTTCTTTTTTCTAGCCGCATTGGTAGAATATCTACAAATACTTTGTAATTTTGAAATCAGAAACTGTAAAACAAAATTAGTAGCTATGAATGTAGCCTCAAACTGCATTGAAAAAATACATATCTTTGAAATAAACATCTCATTTTCTACTTATTCCTGTAGTAGTTAATTGGTGAAAGTTAGTTTGAAAGCCAAATAATAGTTCACTGACTTCAATTCTTTAAAGAATAATAATATTTTATAGAATTGAATGTATTAATAATTTTTAAAAGTTTCTGGTTGATGTTTAAGCTTCCTTTGATATTTTCATTGTATAATACACTTATTCATATCCTTAACTTTATATTATTGACTCTATCAAGTTTCGGTGATGTTTCAAATATAGTTTCCTACAAAAAGCCTTCCGTTCATTCATTCCACAGAATTAGTCAAGTCCTTACTTTGTGCCACTCATGGTGTGACTGGCAATGTGGGTATTTCCATAAATCTTCTTCCCACCCAATCTTCACATTCTCCTCTTGGGGTAACAAGGTTATGATACGGGCTTTGGCAACCCAGCCTCCTCCCACCCAGTTCACCTGTAACAGGTAAAGCTGATTCCCACCCCCCCCACACACACACCACCTGCTCCAGTAGGAGGCCTTGTCACTGAGGCCTAAGCCAGTCAGTACGTTTCCGTCTTCAGCGCTGCAGAGGTCAGAAGACTGAAGTGAAGAAAGGACCAGCCCAGCCACAAGGCAGCTGGTTCATTCCACTTGCTCAACTGTGACAGGCTATGTGTCTGCTTTTTGCTTCTGCCAGTTGGTTTAATTTTTTAGCCACTTCCAACCTAGACAGTATTAATACATATTTTAGGTTCATAACAAACAGGAGATGATGAAACCATCTCTGTCTTGTGGATTTACAAGGCCAACGGACTAGGGAGGGATCCAGGATGATCAAATAATTATGAATGTGATGTTGATAAATGCCAGGTATCTCTAACTTCGTCAGGTGTGTGTGTGTGTGTGTGTGTGTGTTGCACAACATGTGTATATTGCACAGAGTTCCCTGCATGTTTGCAAGACAACATTTCCAAAAATGAACAAGCAAATATGTAGCAGGAAAGGCCAAGGAATCAAAGTGGCATTTTAAACACATGGAAAAATAACATGAAATCCTGAGGCCAAAAAAGAGCATAAACAAAAAGAGGCTGGAAAATTAATGATTGACATTCAAGTGGGACAATACTTGAATCTTTGAAAGCTATGATGACAATTCTGCTAATTATCTTACGAGCAAAAATACAACACGAAGCGTTTTGGAAAAGGACCACACATGCTGAGATTTTTTGCTTTTCAAGAAGATAACTCACACCACAATGTGGAGGGTGGAATGACTGAGAGAAAGTTGAGGTGGCAAGTTACTGCCAGGGCAGGTGGGGTGTTATTTATCTCTTTTTTTGTGCACATTGCCAGATGGTTTCAAAAACTGTGTACCCATTTCTTTTTGTCTACTGATTTTACCACAGATTCTCCAGGATGGTGAACCCCTTATTTTAAACATGAGAAAAGTAAAGCTGAGAGACTATAGAAATACAAGAAAATGGAAGTGACAGAGTCCAGCACGCTGACCAGAGGCACACAGATCTCTCTGCTAAACCACTGAATCTATCCCTTAGCACTTCTGTAGGACCAGGCACAGCATAGTCCTTCATAAATTATAACATTTACAACTGAATGATTATTTCCAAAGCATTGATACCCAGGACGACAGTCAGCAATAGAAATGCAAAGGTAAGTAAGATCGCATCAATTAACAATAGTCGAAACACCCCCCTTTGAGCTTTTATTCATTATTTATGAATGTCATGCCATTACGGACAGGCTTTACACACAAAACGTGCCAAAGCCTGTGGCTTTATTGTGTCCTCTAGAGGTGGCAGTAGTCTGGAAATAAAAGCATCCTCTAGATTTTGTTTTTTGAATGATGTGGCCACACACTTTATTCCTAATCTCATCAGAATCCAAGTGGCACAGGACATTTATTGCTGTGAATAGCCAGCGAGTTATAGTTTAGTCAAGTGTCATATTTGTTCCCTTGTTAGAAATGCCAATCAAGGAGATCAGATAGAGCTATGAAAATCTGACAAACTGCAGAAAACACTTAGAAAAGTGCTGAGTGGGTTCAAGACAACGTGACTGGCATCCTTTGCCCTCAGCAACATGATAGTGTAGACTAAATATCAGATATGCATTTTTAAACATGGTTGTATGGTAATTATTCAGTTTTCTTTGTTCTTCTACTTAAAGTTAAAAAGAAAATGCTACAGGTTTTTGGAGATTTATTTTAAAATTCTAATCCTAAAGTTACATTAGGAGATTGTTTATTTTGCTTTATTTTTACATCTTTTTAAAAAAATTTGTGTTGCTTATTTTTAAAATATTCCACACAAGAAATTTTCCAGAAAAAAAGAAAAGGTATATATTTTAAGTTTGCTATGAGCCAGTGGCCTTAAAAGAACAAAAAAGGATCATTAGCAATCCTGTAGGAATAAATGGACCTAACATTTGAGCCCATCTACTTGTGTTCAGTGATATCAATTTAGAACCGTGTATGTGATGGTTCCTGACTGCAGAAGTCCCTTTAACACTTGTTCTCCAAGGTTATGGCTCTTCCTTTCTTTCATTTTTCCTGCACAACTTTGAAAGTTGCCCTCAGTTCTAGCCTCAGGAGTTCTATTCACCGCTGAGAGGCGAATTCTTCACTCAGGTCCTTTAAGAATAGAATCCAGACTCTGTTTTGGGTCTCTAGTTGATTATCTTAGACAACAATAGGTTATTTTGGGGGGAAATGGTAGTTTAGGTAAAATAATCAAATATCGCACAGTGGTGCAGGGCACCAAAGATAGGATCTGATTTGCGTCCATAGTGGCTGCAGGGGTCCTGACTCTCAGGCATGCTCTTGTTTGTCTGCATAGTTTGGTTTAGGCGTGTGCACACATCGGAGGCCAGTGACAGGTGCTGGGCCATCAGTGTGCAAATGCACAGCTAGAGGGGCGAGCCCCAAGTGTGTGCATGGTGGTGAGGTCAGCTTTCAGGGGTCTAGGCTCATGCCTTTTGCTCGTGCAGTGGGAAGTTATCAGGGAAGGGTTCAGGTGGCTGGTGTCAGTGAATGTGCACACATGTAAGGCAAAAGCTGTTGAAATGACCCACAGCAGCCATGGGAGCTGTTGGTTCCTTCTTCGGTGGCTTAAAGTACTGGAATTATCTGTAGAGTCGGTGTGAACCTTGATTGTCCCTACTGCAAGGTTGCTATGGGTGGCCCCTGCTTTTCTCCCCTTGTTTCTAGGGGCCCAGCTTTGCTGTGTTGGGTGGGGTGAAATTGAAGTGAGACCCTTGTGCAGAGAACCCCAAAAGGTTGGGGAAGCTGGTTGCTCACCCCACGCTTCCTTTCCTTTTGAGGTGACACCAACTGGAGTATCCTCTCTCAGCATTGAAGGACTCTAGGTTGGGAGATGGGCAAAATGTGTTATAAATTTTTTCACTATGTTGCTGAAGTTCCTTTAGGGGACTCTAGAGCTCTCCCAGAGCTGTTTTGGTTTGTGGACCTCTGTATACTTTCACAGTTAGCACTTTCTAAGGGTGCTCCTTACAATTAATTTTAAGTTCATGTCAAATATTCACTTAAGAACATTTTTATTGTATCAGTTAGTTAACAATGTGTCATCCGCAAATCTGATGAGTTAGCTTTCTAAACCTGTCAAGGAACAGACACAAAGTGCTACCCTAAGAATTCTCCTGTAGGTTGACAATAATTCCATTAAGTCTACTCACTGTGGCTTAGTCTTAAGAGCCGAGACTCACAGTCCAGGTTGCCTGTATTTGAAAAATGCCAGCTCTATTACTGGCAATGACTTTGTGATAGCTGCTCTCCTGTAAAATGGGGAGGAAAATTAGTTTATCTTGTAAGACTGTGGTGAGCATTAAATGGTTTAATACATGGTAAAATGCACAGAACTACGACTGAGATGCATGTTAAATATACCATAAATAGGACTGTTAATGTAGTATTATAGTTCTTCTAACACCTACCAATCTACTTAGCCTAGGTGCTGTCAGCTTTTCTTGTATACATTACAAGAGATGAGGATACGCAATGAACCTAGGGAGTGCTTTGTTTCAAAAAGCTTGCAATTTCAAATTTTTGTTATCTTTTCTGTTAACATATCTTAGATATGGTAACTTTAAAGTTTCTACATTTATGACAACATCTGGCTAGAGGAGATGACATTTCATGCAGTATTTTTATTTATGCTCTCTGCTTTCATCAGAATATTTGTCTCCTAAAAGCTTTAAGTATCTTTAAATATTTTTACATTTCTATAAGACAAAATAAGAAGTAATTTTGTCTGATTTACTAATGCAGAATATTTTAAGGATCTTTCAAAAATGTAAATTTCCCTGTTCCTATTTTATTATTTATTACATAATACTAACATATATAACAGACGAGTCTCAGAAGAGTATTATAATATAAATTTTGATTTCACTTTGAGTAGGTATATATTATCTCTTAAATCATATATTATCCACAGTAACACTCTAAGAGGCTAATAACCAAAATTTCATTACATTAACATTTTTTAAAATATCAAAGGTGTCATGTATTAAATTATGATAGAAAAAGTAGTCCAGTTAAGGGTGGAGAATATTTTTTGAATTCTAAAAACGTCATGTTTGTTATTAAAAAAGCAGTGTTTTTTTAAGTCTACACCATTATTTGAAAAACATGAATATGTGTTGTTCTTAAAAAGATGTAGATGGAAAGATTATACTGAAGACATACCAATATTCCTCTCATACACTTCCCATATGGCCTACTTTAGAACACCATGCATTGTTAATCATTTCTTACGAATTGGAGGGTTAATGCTTACTTAACATTTTATGTCCATTTCCTCAATATTTGAGATTTTTTGTTAGTAAAAATAAATAGCTAGGTCAGCATTTTTAATTAGTAAAAATGAATATTACATCAGTATCTTTAATTAGTAAAAATTAAAGCTAGAACAGCATTTACATATAATTCTTTAAAATTAAGAATCTTCTGAAAAAACATGCGATTTAAAAATTCTTTTCTTCTATGTTTATTAATTGCGTAGAACATACTCAGATTCCTTTTCCACACTCTGGTCGCAAAGTGAGGAATGTCACATTTTGTGTCTCTCAGCTAATTCTTGTGATGCCCAACACAAACAATGCGAGCTGGCTCCATTTTCCTCCTGGCCATTGAATTAAACCAGCAGCGAATGTGCAATGCATCCTCCTGGGGTGGCATGACGAAGGAAAGTAACTCAGATTGCATAGTCTACTTCATTCTCAAATTAAATAATCGTAGGTAGAACTCCATTTTAATATAAAATAAATTTCCACCAAATTGACATTATTTCAGGGAAAGTTTTGGAGTCAATTCCATGCTTTTCTTTTTTCCTATCATATTTGTTACATTTATGTCTTATAAAAATAGCAATTAATTGATAACACTGAGTCAAGCTCTTTTAGTCACCTAACAGCATTAAAGCTAGAGATGGGAAATGTAGAGTATAGAGGAAAGATGCAAAACCTTTTTTGATGACAAAATAAGATGGTCTCACTGTATTTTTCATGCATTAAATTCGTTAGCCCTTTAAATCTCTGTTCATAACACCCAAGGCTAATTTCTTCCTTTCACTCATCAGCATGTAAAATTTTAAAGGGCACAGTTCTACCTGCTCTATGGGTACACGAATGACCATCACCCAGGAGCTCCCAGCATCCTTTCGTATCATCTTAGAAAAATGGACTGGGAAGCTGTGGGATTCTGTTTTTAAGCATCTTTTTATTCTGTGCCCTCTCACCCTTGATCATACAATTTTTAGACATCTTACATGTTTAATAAATGTCTACTTGACTAGAAATTAGGAATTAGCCCCCACTTAAGCTTTTTATATTCTAAAGATGATAGGGCTATGCCACAGCTGTGGGGGCTTCTTTCATAGAACATGACCCTGAGATAAACTATTTCTGAAGTACAAAAAATATAAAAAGTCTGTAGAATTACCTCAAAAGAAGAAACTCTAGACATGCAAAGGGTAAATTAGGAATAAAATAAAATAAAATAATAAAATAAAATAAAATAAAGTAATAAAATAAAATAAAATAGAATAATAAAATAAAATAAAAGCAAACAGCAATTGTCGTATCTAAAAGAAACAAACAAACAAGCAAACAGACAAAAGGACCTCAGTCTTTCATAGTGTGACAAGTCAGAATTTCATTACCAGTCATTAACGAGGACTTCAAACTCCTGGGTTCAAATCTTAAGAATGGTTTAACAGGACCAAGCAATCTTTATAAAGGACCCAAAGTCAAAATCGTAATATTTATCAAAGCAGATAATGAAATCTACTGTAAGCGAGTCAAACAGCATCGAAATTGAACAGGCTAGGCGATGACATATATACACACAATTATAAAACATAAGAAAATATGTAGCATGTAAAGCTCCACATAACAAGTACCCATTCCATTTTTATGAAAAAAAAAAAAAAAACCTGACTTGAATTAAAACCACCTCTGGAGGTAGACTAATGTATATAATAAAAAACGAGTAAGTGTAAGGCGTGGGAAGAGTTCAGACATTCCTTCTGCATATTGAATCAATTAATCGCATGTACGAGGAAACCCTGATTATTTGAAGGAGTGGAGAAAAATGACTTGATTCTTTACAAGGAGTCCAGACTAGAACGAGGATTCCAGATAGGCTGTGCTGTGGAGAGGCCATCAAAGGCTTTGATCTGTCTGCATCCGCAGCTGGGGACTGCGCCCAGCTCCGGGGTCGCAAGGCCTCAGTGTCGCCTGCGTCAGGGAAGCGAGTTAATGGTTGTGAATGCTGATCCGGGGGTCGCAACGCAAAGGCGCCTGACACTGGGGGCCTCAAAGACCAGATTCCACGTCCTTTGGACCAAAACAATTAAAGTACTCATAACTGACTTCTCATCTTACCCTGTGTTCTTATCTATAACTCCCTGATCCTCTGTTTCTTTTTCTTCTCTCTCTTTCCTTGTTCCTTCCCTCCCTCCTTCTTTCCTTCCTTCCTTCCTTCCTTCCTTCCTTCCTTCCTTCCTTCCTTCCTTCCTTCCTTCCTTCCTTCCTTCCTTCCTTCCTTCCTTCTTCTCTCTCCCTCTTCCTTCCTCCTCCTCCTTCCCTCTTCCTTTTCTGTCTCTCTCTCTCCCTTCCCTCCCTCCCCTTTCCTTTCTTCTCTCTCTGAAATGCTCTAATGGAAGAGAGAGAGAGAGAGAATTTGGTGAAAGTCTGAGAATCCATATTTGACAGCTTGAACAAAAAATGAAAATAACATTTCTCTGAAATCCCCTGACAGCAAGGAGATGGCTGACTGTGCACTGTGCACATGACCCCTAACTGCACAATCCACCATGCTAACCCATTGCAAACGACCACATTGCCAGCTGAATATGTTTAATTTTTTTACGCATTTACATTTCGTTCATGAAAAACTAAGTGGACGTTAATGCAATTTGCAGAGGGTATATCAGAAATTACCCCTCAAAATATCATTCTCCCTCTCCTCCTATACTTCCCTCCCTCCAACCCCAATCTTCCCCTTGGTTGGCTCTACTTTCTAGCACTTTGTATTTCCCAAGCTTTTTCACTTCTGTCATTTCACATATGTTGGTCAATATTTCATTCTTGGAGCACCAGGCCAACCTATACTGGAAGCACAATTATCCTCTAACCAGTAGGGTTTGGAATTTTTCCTGTGTCATACCTGCTTATTAAGGACACAGAGAGCAGGTACTACTTTCTAGCTGAGGTACAATATGACACTGTAGGTAATGAAAACTACTTATAATTACCCTCCAGTGTTAATTCTAATGTTAGAGCCAATGTTACTTAAATTTTAAGATTAAAAATTTAAATTTAAATATGCATTACTGAAAAAAAAAATGTGCCGTGCCGTTACTTTCATCACTTCCAATTCCCAAAGTGGTGAAAGTGGAGCATGCAATTTTGCCTTATTTCTCAGAATTTGAGCACCATGATTGCTAAGCTACCATTTAACCAAGTTTCTTAGTGTTCTAAGAGCTACTACTCCCATTGTTTAGAAGCTCTAGCATCTAAAATCTCTGGGAAATATTTTATCTCAAAACATTATATGTCTTCATTTAACCTCTCCATTTTCTACTAGTGCTCATGTATTTTAGTATCAATTGTAGATATATATTTTATGCATTCATATGAGTTGGGGATTTTTTTTGTGTGTGTGTGACTGCTTTGTCACACTTTTTAGTTTTATAAATAAAATACTAAAAGGCTTGAAGATAGTTGACATATTTACCCAAGGTAGAGTTAATTAGACTAATCAGTGCTATTTTTTTGTCTCTGAAAATATACATGATTGACTAATAAAATTTTTATTCCAATTTTTTAAAAAACTACGGTTCTCTGGATTATCTCTGAATTTTGATTATTTTGTTGTTTTTGACCATTTTGTGTTATCATAATTTTTTTAAAATTGTCTCTTAGATGTAATTGCACCAGCTTCTAGTTATCAAGCTTCTTCCTCAATCTTTTATTTTTTGGATCATCCTACTTGTTGCAATTTTTAAAATTCTTATAATACATATATTTGATAAAAAATAATCTTTTATTACATTAGATAGGAATTCTTTGTCATAGCAGTGCTATATGAGGACTCTTCAAAAGATTTAGAGTAGCCCCCAAAATTTTTCAGCACAGATTCTCCCTTTAATTCTATCACAAAATGTACATGGAAGACCTCTTTTTGGTTACTCTGTAAAGATGCTTTGTGAGACCTTAATGATAAATATTGAAGCCAGAAGTCTATTGGGCTCTGTTAGCTTTTGTTGTATAATATTGGGGGTGACCCAAATCTAGTGACTTTAAAAAAATAATCATTTAACTCATGATTCTGTTAGTCTGTTAGGTATTCACTATTTTCCAGGTGGCTTGATTCATACTGGGTCGGGTGGCCCTTGTGTGTACAGTTGGCTGGGGGTAGATGAAAAACTGACTAGCGTCTGGATGATCTAGAATGTGCCCATTCACAGGTCAGGTGTTTGGCTGGCGGTTTGCCAGGGAGATAAGGCCAGCTGAGATGCATGCCTCTTCTTATCATGCAAGTTGCCCTGGGCTTCTTGGGGTTCCCAGAACAGTAAAAGAGCAAGTGTTAATGAAGAAGCATCTCTCAAGCATCTGCTTGCATTATATTTGCTAATATAATACTGGTCAAAGCAATTCAGAGACTGGTAAAAACACAAGGATGCAGAAGGAAGGCTCTCGATGGGAGGGGAAGAATGTATGGATATCTTCCTAAACTATCCCACAGCGACTTTACAGTTCCAATGCTTGCTCTGTTCTGTGACCCGAAGCAAGTCATTTCGCTGCTCTGCTTTTTGATTCTCCTATAAAATGAGATGTCAGATTATACAATGTTTAAGCCTTTCAATCTCTTCTGTTCAAAAAAATATATATTTTAAAAAAATATTGAAAATCAATATTTGTCATACCATTTGTTTTCTGTCATAGCCCAAATTAGTTGCTGACATATAAACTCTTGTGGTGAATTAATGAATTCACTTTTAGAAAATTCAAAGTTTACTTTTAGAAACATAAATTAGGAAATTAGCGTGTTTTTTATTTATTTGGTTTTGAGACAGTAGAAAGAAAAATTTAAATTGATGAAACTAGCAACTAATATAATAAGTAATTAGAATTTTAGTGTTGAATATTAATTTATATCCAAATAGTTGGCTGTGAGAACAATGTATTTTTAATGTAATGTATTAATTTAAAAAATTACTATATATAACATATATATGTATATATATCATATAATATATAAAGACACACATAATACGTGCAAAATATATATATTATATACTTTTCCCAAATAGGAAGTTGAATCCATTCTTTCTGCCATTAGAAAACAGATCTTCATATCATCTTGAGGAGTTAGGGATACTCACCTTTACTGCCTTTTCTAATGTACACAGATCGGGAGAAAAAAGTTAAATTGCTTTCATCATCATGATTGTTGGTTTCAAAATGCATGAAAGCCAAACCTCAGGGAAACCTGCAAAAGCAACTTGCTAAATCCTTCCTGAGTGCCACTCAATTTAACTTCTTTCTCACTCTGAATTCTTTTATCAGGGTTAACCCTGCATCCTCTGTCATCGTCTCTGGTGACACTCCACGACTGCCCTATTGTCCTTGATGTTCAATTTGGAACTAAGAACCTCTGTCTACTCCTCACATGCAAGCTTCTTCTCCTGCTAGAATCTGAATGAATGAGCCACGTGGTGTGAAATCACCAAATTTTTTATTTCAGTGTTGACTGCAGCTTTATGAACATAATTAGAAAAGTCTAGTCACGGTCTCTAAATCCCAACTTCTCTACTGTTACAATAGAATTGATAGTGCCTTTTTTGTAGGTCTTTGGAATATTAAATGAAATTACTGTTAGCAAGTTTCAAAAAAACAGAAGTATTTCCCTCACAAACATGGGTCATTTTCCTGGAATGCCATTTCTAAGCCTCCAGTGACTTATGACATTTGACTTTGTTGAATAAACAAATAGCTAGGAGTCTAGCCTATTTTTGTAGTCTGTACCACCCTGATCATAAATTATCTATTAAGGACTCTAATCGATGGTTACACCAAAATAAACAGAGTGTTACCCTTGTGTTGGTTTACTTTTACTAATATTCAAGTACTTTTTTAAATTTTATTTTTCTTACTACATATTATTAACTGATAACCATAATGATGCTACTAATTAAATAAAGGCAAAGCATTTCTGTTTTTATGATTATTTTCCCCTTAAAATAATTTAGAATTCATTATACTATTACATCAGCATTTCTAAAGTTTTGAAGGATCAAATGTTAAAAAGAATGGCATTGTCCATCAGGGTAAAACCATACCTATTATCAAGCTTCTCAGATTTATCCTGGAATGTTTTAGGAAGAGTGTTTGTTAAAACCACACATAGTTTGGAGAAAAAAAAATAATACTTCAGACTGTACAAGTTGTGAGTAAAAACACACCTTCTCACCCTGTAGAATGAGGACTCAGGTGACACACGTAGCTAGACTTTCAGGATGTAAGCCTGTCCCACCTATACCTCCTTCTGAACTTTCTCTCCCAGAAATACCTTGCTCATCCCAGGAACATGACCTCAAACTCCAAAGTATTGACCATAAGTTTTTATTTAGCCTTTCATGAGCCTATTCCTTTCTTATATGGAGAAAAAACACACCTTGATGTATTATTTAAAAATACAAGACAATTCTTTAGTTTCAATTTTAGGTCATGCGCCCTTGAATTTTTTTCTTTGAAAAAAATAAGAAGAAATGACATTAGTTAATTCATTAATACCACTGGAAAACATTTGACACAATATTAATTCTCCTTTTTCACTAGGCCATGGGTATAGAGAAGTTACCCTTAACCGAAGAGCATATTTCTAAACTAATTGGACCTCAATAGCATCGTAGGTTCTGTACAGCCTTTCTATTTTTACCGTTTAATACTTACTAGACAAAGAGCTCGCATAATAAAACTCTTCTATTTTCCTAAGAATGAACAAAAGCACACAGCTTTGTAATGCTTCCAATTCTCTTCTTTAGTCTGAGTAACATTAGTGAACTGACCTTGGAAATGGTACTTTTAGCAAAATTTCAAGAAAAGTATACTGCATCCTTTGGCTTTTATAATTATTAAAAACACAGAATGATTAAGTCTGCTTCTTCCAAGAAACTTTACATTACCTATGAGGGTATGGGAATTACAAACATTCCTACTGGCAATTGAAATTGTTTTTAATATCAAAAACATGTGCAAATGTCTGTTATTCTCTAAACACTTCTGAAAATATGCAAATGTCTTAGGTCTCAAAATATTAAGGTTGTCCATTTTCCCCCTATTTCCCAAATGCCTACTTATTTTCTTTCATGTCTGGGTAATATTCTAAACCTTACTTTGTTATCAAATTAAATTAAGTTCAAAGTTAATTCTCCTTTGTTTCACATTCAGAATCCTATTATGGTACGTTCAGATTTAATGTCTTCATATTCAAGGATACAAACAGAACAATGTGTGATCCATTTAAGGTTTATCTTTTTAAAAAAACAAATTTTTAAAAGCTAGCACTTGATTCAGTGAATACTTGTGTTGTTCATATATTCATAATGATTCTCTGTAAAAATCAGTTTTGAGTTATGCATATTTTGCTATAATCTTATATACATTATACTCAAGCTTTGCACTGATTACAACCTTTAATTTAAAAAATAATCATTGTATTATAATCCCAAGGGTTGAAACGAAACTGATTCTAACATGAATGCTTTAAAGAATTTTTTTTCTATCAAAACTGGTTAAAAGTAATCATTTCAAGCACATAATCATTAAAGAATATTTAATTAATTCATTCCCTCCTTTTAATGCATTTGAAATACATGTTTGATAAACAAAGGAAATCAAACAAAATTATTATTTATTCTTAGCCTAATTGTTTATGCACGTGAATGGCTCATTGAATTGACTAAAATGATCTGCTTCGTTACACCGCTCATGCATGGTCCTAGCCTTTAGTAATTTAATTTTAAGTACACATCATCTCGTATAAGAATTTTCACATTTACCATCTATCCAATTCTTACAACCTTCTTGTGAGACAAATAAGAGTACGACTCTAAATTCTTTTGTTAGATGACATCAGAAAAGATAAGTGGACCTATATGAGGTTATATGGCTATTAATGGGAAGCCATTAAATAAACTTCAACCCCAACTTTCTCAGGAGAACATTTGATAGATGGGTAAAATTGGACACTGAATAGGAAGTAAAAGCACCTTTATGATCATGAAAGAAAAAAGAGACTAGTGAATTAAACCAACTTGTCCAATATGAATAGAACATTGAAAGTTAAAAATTATAAAACTGACATATAAGAGAAACCAGATGAAGAAAATGGTCCTTGGCCCTAGCAAGATTTGATTGTTAGTTGATGGTATTAGCATATATAAATATATATATATATGTGTGTGTGTGTGTGTGTGTGTGTGTGTGTGTATATAGATAGATAGATAGATAGATAGATATAGATATAGATGATATAGATATAGATATAGATATATACACACACGCGCGCGCGCGCACACACACACACACACATATATATATGTAAAATCCTCTCTTTCCCTCTCTCTGTGTTGTCTTTTATCTATCTATCCATCCATATATCACCTATCATCTATCATCATCTCTCTATCTGTCCATCCATCTCTTACTTACCTACCTGTCAACCTCTTATGTCACACAATTTTTAAACCAGCATTTCCCCACTTTCTCAGCTCTGACTTAATGACAAATAATGAAAAAGCTGGTGTAAAAAAGAGGACCGATGGGAGAAAAAGTTGACACAGTCTTGGAAATTGAAAATAAGATCATCAGCCTCTGAATAATAAAGAGAAGAGATGTTAATTTTACAAGCTGAATCATAAATTCCTTTCAGTGAGAAGCAAATCGAAAAAAAATGTGGTACTTTTAATGGCTTAACCAGCTGTGAACTGAAGTCCATGCACTACACACAGAATTGGTTTTTTATATATATTTTTTTTCAGCACAAGCAAGGACTTCGTTCCCCATCTCCACTCATGGCAGATTTTCAGCTAATTTTTGGCAGGTTGTAGACACGATGTTTCCACAGTCACCAGATGTTTCCACAGTCACCAAGTGGCTCATCTCATTCATATAAAGATGACTATTTAGCATTCAAAAACAAAAGCACATATCAAATGGATTGAAAATACAAAGAGTGTAGGATGAAGTGGGAAGCCACTAAATTACTATCCACCAGCTTTTCTATTTCATTGCCCATGTGAACTAAATTGAACAATTCCAGATGTTTTAGGGCTCCTGATAGAAACAAGATAACCTTCCTCTTCGTCACTCTTCCCAGCTGTATATTTCCTCACTTTCTAACACCACTACTACTGGCAATAGCAAAGAAAAGGCCAGTTAATGGCAGTTTCGAGGTGCCCAAAAGCCCACATCCGGACTCACTGACTTTTTGTCCACTTGAACTTTTAAACAATTTTTATATAAAATGGCCCTGATTAAAGGTGGTGGAATTAGAAGTCTCAATGGTAGAACACTGCAGAAAATAGTTTTTTAGGCATGAGTTATCCTGGCATTTGATTCATTTCTTCTTATACCTTTATGTCTGTAACTAGAGATGCAAAGGATATGTTTATTTGCTTGCCAGTTTTGGGGAGCAAGAATGTCAATGTTATTGGTCTCCAGTTGCCTCAATTGGAAAACATCATTCCTTTCAATGTACTTGAGTAACTGAGCCTCAAAAATAAAATAAATAAAATAAAATAAAATAAAATAAAATAAAATAAAATAGAAAAGGCATACTGTCTAGCTAAACTGAATACATTTTAGGTTGTGGTTAGACAGTTATTTGATGTTCTAATTTCCTTGTCATAAGTTTTTAGGGTTTCCTTTGATGTCTACACTGGGATAAACAAAAATCGGCCTTAGTATTTTTAAATACATATACCCAAATGACTACTTACAGGTAGTATAAAATTAAAAATTTAATTTTCAGATGAAATTGTCATGGGTACTCCTTTTTCTCAAGAAAAAAAAATTCTCTGAAGTAACTAAAAGTGATAATCATGACGTTTTAATTATTTGTATTGTTTTCAATTTAGGTTGAACATATACAATGAAAGAAGTAATTTATTCCTGATCTAAATGTTCAAGATTAATGAAATGTATTTTATTAAATCTCAAAAGTATTATTTATATTTATTTTAATGCTTGCACATCAAAATATGTAACTGGTAAGGAGACAACTAAATATTGAAAAGTATACTGCTTAGGTACTAACTTTTTCCAAGCTCTCTTTAAGTATTGTATATATCCTAAACGCAATAGAGGGTGAAATAATATATATTTAATAAAGGAAGAAGCTTGACTTGCATGGCTAAGTGTGAGGAACTATCGCTTAAACATCTAATTTCAGATTCTGTATGTTCCTTGTCTCTTTCACAAATCATGACAGTGATTAATGTCATGATTAATACCTTTTAGAGATGGTGAATATAAACATAAAGAGATTTAAGTGAACTGTTTAAGTTATTATACTTTATAAGTAGTGAAATTTTACTCTTTCAAAGATGGTAAGAAACTTACAAAGGAAAAAAATAATAAAGAACTAGACAAGAGACAGGTTTCCAGAGACGTAAATAGAATGGCCACTTAATTTATTATTCAAACAAAAATATTTTTAAGAATAAAAGGGGAAGCCATTTATAATTACATAGGGACCCAGGTACAAACTGGGACCCTCCTGGGCAAATTAGGACATTTTCTATCTCTATACATAGATGCCAAGACAGACAAGACATGCCATGATTTGAATTTAAATGGGTTTAAAAGAAACCATTTCAGTTGAGATCAGTTAAGTAATTAATTTTTCATTTGTTATGCAAAATGTGTGTATGTGTTTTTGACAATGGCTAAGAAAAACATGGATCCTGTCTTCTTCAGAGACCTTGCAGGCAAATGGGTTGGGGCAGGCAAAAGGGAAGGATGGACAAGCAGAAGTAAGACAATGAAGTCAATACGAAGGTGATACCTCCTATGAAGGAAAGACTGCAACTACAGCTCTTTGAAGGAGAGACAATTAAGCCTTTTGTCCCCTCATGTCAATAGGTCATTGTCTCAAGTCTGGGGGGAGGGGGTGGATAGGGAAGAAACACCTCCATGGAAGTCTCTTTGGCAAACCCTCCACCAGCAGAAAGATTATGACTCCCTGAAGGCCTAGGTGAAGGTTGGCCTTTTTGGCAGTAAAGTATTTTTCAATCAAGACGTATACATCGTTTTTTAGACATTATGTTATTGTACACTTAATAGACTATACTATATAGACTAGACTATACTTTACAAGCACCGGGGGAACAAAGAGTTCATGTGATGGTTTATTGGGCTAGTCGCTTTACGGCTGGGCTCTGGAGTGGAACCCACAGGATCCCTGATGTGTGCCTGGGCAAGCAGAGTTGAAGTGACAGTATTCGCTGCCACGGTCATGTATTCTTGATTATTCTTTCCTTTCAGATCTGCTGAAGAATAAACATATGAATCATTTTTAGTGATGGTATTTCATAAAAGTTACCTATAAATGCTGACTTTAGGATAATAGAGCTTTGGAAGGTAGGTATAATTTCTTTTGGGGAGCATGTGATCTATCACTCAATAACCATCCATTGAGAAATTTTTGTACGGGAAATGATGATTGAATATTTTAAGTAATGCAAAGATTTCTTTAAGCGTTTTATAACCCAGCTTTGAGACATTTTTGAAGTTATTAATTTTGCACATAATTGGATGTTAAATCAGTATTTGATAAAATTTAGTAGTTTTCTTAAAGAAAAATCTTTCAAATGTCCATATTGACACAAATTAGTTTTCTTATAATAATTTAAATATGTCCAAAATAAAATTAGGTTTCCATATACATATAATTGATTGACATTGAGTGGAAATATTTATAAAAATGGTCATGATCTACAATGTGTTTATAATAATTTTAACTTATTGTTAGATGAAACCACAATAACAAAACCAACACACATCGCTGAACTCCTAGCAGCCTTTAAATCTAAATGGAGGAAAAGAAAGTTACTTTACTGCCATAAAAATAAATAAAATAAAAATTCAGGAAAAGAAAAACAATCACACACACAAAAAGGTAGAGACATGTTACAGAGGAAGAATGGGCCATTTTGGACTAATTGAAGAGAAAGGCGGGGGTATAGCTCATGAGGGGAGGGCAGAGTTGGAGACAGGAGTATGGCATGTTTTGGCAAAATGTAGATCATTCTATTAGAAACCTTGGTTTCAGACTTGTTTGGATATAACTACAGAACCCCCAAATAATAGTACAAATGGTCACTCGATGTTTCGCACACAGTATGTTACACAAATTTATATGAAAAACCACAAATCAGGATATCCACATTCACATTTACTGAACTTTTGTGTTTGTAAAATCTTAGGTAATAAAATACACTATGTTTTCTCTGAATACGACATTCCACTGAGTTCACATTTGCTTTCTCTTCGAAGATTCTCGGCTGGTTACTGATAAGCTAGATCCTTAAACATTTCTGGATTTTCACTCTTCAGAAAATGCATTCAATTTCTTCCCACTTTTGACCCTGACATTAGGTCAGTCCACCTCCGCAAGCATTGTGTTGAAATGGCCTTCTTCATACATTCCGACTTGTTGTTCTTCGGTGAAATTGTCACTTGAGGGTCAAATTAGAGCTCATTCAACCAGAGCCAACGCAGTGACAGTAATCAGCCTCAGGTCATTCCCTCCACTTGAGAATTTTTTCGGGGCAGCCACTTGTAGAGCATTTCTTACTTTTACTAAGCATCACTGTCTATTGGTTACATTGTATAATGATTCTGAATTCAGGTTTGCAATTTTATAAACTTACAGTATCTGGTTGTTAGTATTGATTTGTTTTTCACCCGTGACCCCAGATTTTCTTTATTACCAAAATATGTATTCTTTTTAATGTTTTTTTTTTTTTTGGTGTTAAATTTTATTGGATTTATTAACCAACTCAGATCATAGCATTTTCGTTTATATATCTTCCTTAACCTAGGACAAGTTTCTCATGAAATTTGCCATTGATCGGGCCATGCATGCAAGCATTCTACATAAATATTCCTGGAATAAAAATCAGTCTTTTTTGTGCATTCTAGAATAGTAAGAGCTAAAGATAGTGATCTATCCTTTGAAATAGATCACTATTAGCAATGAAGGAAAAGACCTTGTGAGTACAAAAATTTATTTTTTTAGATTCCTCTTTACATGAAGAATAAGAAACTATATGTAATTTAAAACTTGAAGAATTTAACTCTAAAAAATAAAAAATCTTTTTAAAGAAAATAATGCTTCAAAATTTTAATTTCATATATGATTCACCTTTTTAAATTTGCACACAACTATGTTCCTTTAAGTCTTCAATGGCATTATAAATGAGTAATTATTCTATTAATAATTTTCATCAACATAGAAACAGATTTTCTTTTTAGGCCTTTGAAATTCTGAATGTACGATGAATGGTATCACTTTAGTTCAATGGATTGAAGGTATGAACTTCAAAGTTTCTATATATTGAAAAATTTAGTCCTGACAGTAGCACTGAACATAGCTAATTGATCATAGTTGGGTGCCTGGAAATGATCATTTGTGGTGTATAGTTCATTAATCTATAAATATTTAGAGACAAAAATATCTGTGTCAGTGGAATGTTTGATTAAAGACTAAATTAAGAATCTACCCACTATTTCTGGTCCTGGCGTCATGTCCCTCCCTACCCAGCAAATACTGGCTGACCCCCCTTCACTGATTTCAGGACATTCTCCTGCACC
Organism: Cynopterus sphinx; assembly: GCA_030015415.1. Lineage (NCBI taxonomy): Eukaryota > Metazoa > Chordata > Mammalia > Chiroptera > Pteropodidae > Cynopterus > Cynopterus sphinx. The sequence continues at coordinate 51,127,806 of CM057389.1, read as the reverse complement.
ACTGTCACTGAACCTCCAGACCAACCTTGAAGTTTACTCTTGGAAAATGCAGGAGATGATGAGGTAGAAAATAACTAGGTAGGTCACCTGGATAGGAGACTGTATCCTTCTCAACATTCTACAGGTTTTGGAAATATAACGAGCTTAAATCATAAATCATCACCCTCAGTTCCCCAAACCTACTCTTGTTAAGAAAGGTTCTTAGTACCCCCATGTCCATTGTCAGATTATTTACAATAGCTAAGATGTGGAAGCGACTGAAGTGAAGTGTCCACTGATAAATGAATAGATAAAGGAGATGCGATGTGTGTATGTGTGTATGAACACAAACCCACATGTATGTATATAATGGAATATTATATAACAGTGAAAAGGAATGAAATCTTGCTGTTTGAGACCATGTGGATGAATCTAGAGGGCATTATGCTAAGTAAAATAAGTCAGACAGAAAAAGATAATTACCATACGAGTTTACTTACATGTGGAATCTATGAATGAATGAATGAATGAATTAATAAAACAAAAGAGACTCATAGAAACAGACCAAAGGGACAGTGGCCAATGTGGCAGAGGAGCAGGGATGGGTAAAAAAGGTGAAGGGGAATACAGTCAATAATATTGTGATAAGTTTACATAGCGACAGATGATGACTAGAATCAGTATGGTGGTCACATTGTGAGATGTCAAAATGTCCAATCACTGTACCACACATGTGACTAATATAAGATTGTATACCAACTACACTTGAATTAAACAAGCGGAAAATAATAATTCTTAGCTAACCAAAGGCACAATTTTAGGAAGTTCTTCAATTCCCTCCCACTCTAGACCCAGAAACAATTCATCACTTATCCTACTGATTTTAGCTCCTACACACATATCTAAGTGTATGTTCCTGCTCTACCCCACCACCTTGCCCCTCATACAAACACTCAATCATATCTTGCCTAAACCATTGGGTTTCTGAGTTCATCACTTTCAGCTTGTTTTTTTTTTCACAGTTATTAAAGCATTTCAGTTTAAAGTTAAAGTATTTCAACAACTTTCCACTATTCTTAGAATAAATATCAACCTCAGTAAGCGAAAATCTATGATTTATAACTTAAATCTGCTTAATTTTTCTACTTAAATCATAAGCGAAGGACAACAAAAGTTGGCATGATAGTTCTTCACCAAATCAACAGCAGCAACAGAATTTTAGTTATGAAGGAAAAAGAAGGAAAAGAGAAACCAATACTACATTCAAATATACAAATTGACATGGTGATCTAAAGTGATTTTATTAGCTAAATAAAAAATACCCTGCCACAGGTATAAAAACATAATATATCATCATTTGCCTCAATAATCTAGGTAATTTAGGTAAAGGTAGTCAATTTTGATCAAAACATCCTCTTCCACAAATACTATTATTCTATGCTGTTATTTATGTTTTGTCCCCTACATAGATTCTCTGTTCCAACACATTTGGGTTAGTTACCAACTAGTAAGGGGTATCTTTGCCTCCAGAAGTTTTCCCCTCTCCCCTATATTTGGCAGATTTCCTTTACTCTATGCTCACTTCTTTTCTTCTTAATACTGATCACATTATTCTATACATCCTGATAGATATTTGTCAAATATATCAGGTCTCCTATACTAACGGAATTGAGAAACCCCGATAGCCTGTACTTGATACGTTTCCTTTCAACTTGAAGAATGTATGTTGCTTCTCCTTCTAGTGTACAGAGGGAATTCTAATCTTGCGTCAGAAGCCAGGGGACAACAGGGCACCCGTAGCTGTATCTCCTCATGTTTGGTGGTGTCCTTTCTCAATACCATTTGTAGTCTCCTAATTTCCTTCAAATGACATTAATACATGGCTAAGTCACATAAAGTCATAGAGCAGAAGTTAAATTTAAATTTTTCTTTTTTCTTTCTTTCTTTTTTTCTATGGCAAGGAACTCCCTACCAGAAGGAAAGTTATTGTCTGTAAGAAACTTTTCTTGTAGCATTTGATAGTTTTAACTGCACGTTAAAACATTCATATTGCTAGCTGTCACTGGTAAAATCTTATGAAACAGTATCAAATGCTTTGCTAAAATAAAGGTATACATGTTACTGCATTTCAATTCACCTGCTAATCTCATAACTCTGTTAAAAAAAGTCTCTTTTTCCTGGTATAAAGTAATCTTTATAGAAGTCTCCTTATTCTCATGATTACATTAGATTGATATGGTTATAGATGTTATCCCTTTATATCTGTTATAATATTATTCTGCTTAAGGAGCTTATAAACCATTGCTTTCTGACTTGAAATAGTTTTAAAGAATTTCTTTGAGATTTTAAGTATCAAGATGATCCAATTGTAATTTTTTGAAAGCAATTTTCTCTTAAATTTATCTAATTATTTTTTTTAATGTTTAGCCTATGTTGGTATTTGAAAGATAGATGACACAAAGTAAACAGTTTATGAAAATAATAAAATGGCATCTATCATATGACAGTAATGAGTAAATATGCTGTGTATGTTATACATATAAGAGAGCATCTTTCCTTAAAGAAACAGCACAATGTATTATAATTTCTTGCATTCTCTTTTTTCTCATCCTAGTTAGAAAAATCTGTTGTCTAGACTTTTGTTTCACGCACTTGCTTAAGTTTTAATTTTATCAATGGCTCTTAACTTGCATATCAAGTCTGTCAAATAGGATAAATGAAATCCATGCACAGAAAATGAAAAAAAAAGGTAAGTAAAACATTAAAAAAATTTTTGTGTCACCAGATTTAGAGCATTGCTTGGTAAACAGGATTGTCCAAGTTTCATAGGAGACCTCGGATATGACAATGATTATACATCACTGATTAGAAAAGATGCTTATTAGTGAATGAGCCAACCTATATATAGTTACTATTTCTGTATGCCACTTTAAACATATGACTATCTAATATGACTAATGATGCTATGAACAATTGACATGTGTCTTATAAGGTCTTGTTTAGATTAAGTTTTCCTTGTGAATAGGTTTTTAGACAAGAACCTTAGCCCTACGTTTGACTGTCATGCAGGAATTAAGCAAATAGGAAACCACGAAAACATCACTCTCCAGTTCAAACTCATAAGCGGAGCTAGATACATTCAGTAGATGCATGCCCTCTGATGGTCTATAATTTCTACTTCTTTTTATAATGGTGGCAAAGTCATCATGTATTAATCTATAACAAATTTGAGGAGTTTTGTTTGGATGATTTGAAAGCATTTTCTTCCAAACCCCTATAAAAATAGAGACTTTTAAATTGGTTACCATGAATTGCCCATGGCAGCACATTTTTTTATTTTAAATGAAAATTTTCATTGTCAATGGATTTTATGCAGAACCTTTAGAGGTTGTTCAAATTGCCAGCAGTCAATTTAACCATGCTAATCTTTATACCTGAGGGCCTAATTCTTAGAAAAGCACTTGGCATGTTTTCATAGTCTACTCATAATAATTGTATGGATGAATCGTGGATTTTAGTTGTCTATATTATAATCACCTCATTTTATGTTTTGGAAAATGAAAAGAAAAGTCGCTTTCCCCAATTACACACCATGTACCCACATACAAATAGCCATAATCTCTTGGAAGAAGGTTCTGAACATCCAGCTGAAATGAATAAATATTTCTTTGTTAAAGATAATATTAAAAGTAGAGTGTATACATTTGAACTGAGTCCAGCTATAAACATTGCTCCATTTAACCATTGTATACAATTGTTTACAGTTTTACAAGATATACATAGTTACCATAGCAACAGCTCAGAATAAGCATGGAATAAAATTTATTCGACTCCAGCAAAATATGTAGCATTATATGTTGAAGTTGAATTTTTATCTTACTTTCCCAAGAATTGTTCCATAAATCATGGCTGGTCTGTTAAAATTTATTATCTTAAAACGAAAATATAGTCCAATGGTCAAATAGATTAACCAAAAAGAATACACTTAAACCACTTTATTCAAATAATTTCCCAAATAGCTGGGGAAAGTTGTTATGATCTATATGATTATGTGCTTTTTTCCCTTACTATTTTCTAATTATTGCAATGGAAAATTCAAGTTGTTTCTAGTCTAAACCCTGGTTCAGTATCATTAATATGCTTGTTTTTCAGAAGACATAAAAAGAGATTTATTATTTATTTTTTTAAATCCATAAAATGTTATTGAGTGTCTATTTTGGTCCAATTGCTATTAAAAGAATTGAGAATTCAGAGAAAAGTAAAACTATGTATATTTACTTAAAAAGATAAGAACCTGGTCTACCTTATTCATTTTGTATCTTTTATAAAATAAAAAGATGTACTGCCTTGGAGATATTTCTTGTTTTTCTTAAAAACTTTTTTCTTATTGATATTTTTTTTATTTCATATTAATATACACACATCTCAAAATATCTACTTGTTCATATATATTTAAGGGTGTGCTCCTTATTTGGTTAATAATCAAATTCATGATAAATTACATTTGCAGATTATTGAACAATTATATTTACTTTTAGGGGACCTAGAAAATATTTCATTGTGGATAATAGATCAGTTCATTACACTAATATAACAAATCTTTACTTTCATCTAAAGGATACAAGGCATGACACCCACCAACGATGTATAAAACATAATCTCTGATCATAAGAAACTTATAAGAAAGCAGAAAAAAATGATAACACAATATGCCTACAAATAACAAAAATCTAAAAGTGTGGGTACTGAGAACTACAGAAGCAGAATAGGGCATAAATGCTATCGGCTGGAAAAACAGAAGGACTTTTCCCAGAAGATGATGGTGAAAGGTAACAACCTGGTGTTACTGCCTTCGGTTGTTTAGTGATCTGTAACTCTAGCTAAACATTAGAGTCAATTGGTAAATTAAATAAATAAATAAATAAATAAATAAATAAATAAATAAATATTCCTAAGATCCATCCCACAACAATGACATCAAGTCTGGAGTCACAAAGAGATAGTTTGTAAGGTCCTCAGTTCACTCTAAGACACAGACCACTTGGAGGACCACCAAGGTATGCACAGAACATAAACACACTCTAGAAGAAACAAGATTTGCAAGGAACAGAGAAGGAAAAATTAACACAGCACATTGTAATAGAAGGTTACAGTGAAATACACAGAGTATCCTAAGGAAAAGGAATTACATGAATTTTGAAGCTGAAGATAGAGTACTAAAATAAATTTATTCAAAAGACCATGGAGTTTAAGGGAAGTTGGCAAATAAGGGGAAGAAGATGAAGTAGGAGGAAGAAAAGAAAATAAAAATTAGTTATATTTCATATCCTATTTAATATTTTGTTCTCTGTTTTGTATCTTCTATTGTAAGTTGGATCCTAGAAAAATGCTATTTTCATTCAACCTTCTGTATTTAACACTCTCGTGACTTTAATACTTTTTCATATCTCCATAGCATCTGATCCTATGACTAATTGTGACTCATTTATATAATATTCTAGTAACATAGAATGCAAATATTCTTAAATAAAAAATAATTCATTCACAGGATATACCTTAGAAGTATCTTAACTGGGTTTTAAATTTTATAGTTTGACACTTCAACGAAGAGGCTAGCAATCTTGGACATGTACGATGTTGCTTTACTTCTTACTTTAAAATGTTTAATTTGAGATCGTGATTACTCTTCGTTAAAAAAAAAAGTTGCTTTAAGAGTGACACAGCATGATCTAAACATTAAAAGAGCCATAAAACTGACATTTTATAAGAGAAAACAATATGTGAGTACTGCATTTCTTAAAATTGTGATTGCTCAAATTTGGTGAATTTGAGTCTTAATATTTTATATAAATAACACTTACATATAATAGACTTTTAAAAGTGCCTTTGAGATACATCACAACCCTTTAAGATAAAGTGATTTTCACTGTTTTCAGTTCTATTGCTGGGTTTATATAAGAATGTTGTGTCTTTAACTCGAGTGCTAAAAATCATTCAAAGAGATTGAATTTTCAGCGAAGTTACTGGAAGAGGATATGACATTTTAAGCATTATAGTCAAAGATCCTAAACATAATTTAAACACAAAATCTTTCCTTCCTTGCTTTTCTCTGTCAGTAATAGTTAGTATACAATATTTTAAAAGAATACGCAATTTGATCAGTCAATTGATTTTTAGGATCTTTAATTTCACCTTTATCCTTACTCTTTCAAAGATTACCTTCACGTTATATACATTTCAACAGCACATAAAAAGGCAGCATTTTGCTTATTTTAAGGACAATTATTTCAGTAAAACAGTGTTAAGGCTTTGCAGATCCCGAATCCTGGCCACATGGTATCACTTTGAATCCAATTTAGACAAGTTTCACTAATCTCACTCTGCCTAAAAGAACTATAAATATTAAGCTGTGACTAAAAGCTCTTTGTGATGTTCCTTTCTCCCCTTCAATTAATTTGCAACAGCTTTTACATCTGGCAGGTGACTTGATCCAGGATCCACCAAATAATTCTCAATTCTTCAAACTCCATACAGGTTGTGTTCAGTCATCAATAGTCATATATTGTGTTTACTTTTGGTCTTTTATTCCAAATATTACCAGCATGTAAAAAATATCATCCCTTTTCACAATCCCCTGATTTTATGTTTTAGTGTACAATTTTGATTCTCTTCATTTTAGAGAAAATAGAATGATGAAATAGGAGCTGAATATCTGTCTCTGTGCTCAGAAGAACAAGGAGCTGGGGGTGACTTTTGACCCCTAGGTAGAATGTTAAGTAACTTTATCTTGGTTGTGCATATGGCAAAAAAAAAAAGGAAAAAAAAAAAGTAACTGGATATCAGAGAATGTGAGAATGGGCTGCAAGAATGAAAAAGCCATTCACCTTATGTTTTCTGGTTGAATGCACTCTTTAGGCTGGACTATTGGTGAAGATATTTTGTAAAATTAAGTTGCTATGTTTAAATTTCCAATCACCCTTTTATAAAAGCAGCATTAATTTGTGGCATTAGTGCATTGGATTATTCTGGGTTTTGCCATCATCATAATCACAATTAATAAAGGTATTACATTATCATATTTATCCAAACTGTTTTCTACAAACTGCATACAGCGCATAATTTTTCCACATAGTCCATTATAATTAGGTTGCGGCCTTCAGCTTTAAGATGCATATTTGCACAATTCTTTCTTTTATGTTTACTAGTCAATTCATTTCTTCATTCCTCTCTAGACTGATGCGATCACAATCCAAACAGATAAGCATTTTCACTCTCCTTTCTAAAATCTTGATGTTTCAACAGACTCAAATGTCACAATAACTCCTATCAATATAGGTAAGATATTCTAAAATGTGTTGCTGATTCTGGTTGATAAAAGGTTCACTATTTAATGTAAAGAATTGTGATCATTCCTTCATTATTCAGATGAATGAGTTATTAAGGTAGCATGTTAATATGACTACTGTCCCTGGTAATTTTAGAAAAAAAAAAATTAAGGTACAGGTTTTGCTTAGTGGTGACAGTGTAATTTAGTAGTAAAACTTTTAATCTTCTTGGTTTTCTTTGTGATATGACTCTGGATTTTTGGAGAAAGCCTCCCTTGATCTATTTCTGGCCATGAAGGCATCTAGATCAGTAGTCCTGGAAAAGAACACCCACATTTTCAGATCTTCAAAAGGCACACATCAGTGTGGTGAAGGCATGCTCTCCAGAAGAACAAAGGAAGGACACTACAGAGAGCACCTGATTGTAGCAGATCAGAGGGACAGCATTTGACCCCAGTTGAAAAAAAAAAGAAAGAGAGAAAAAAAAAAAGAGAAAAGTTGAATAAATAAAAACACCGTGATCAAACTGCAAATGGTTACCGAGGGATGGATGCGTTCACCAGGTATTTGTTTTGCTGTGTGTTCCCAATGTTTGACATATCCTAAAAGGAATATAAAATATCCAAAGTGCATCTTTAAGTTATGTAGTTGTGTGACTGCCACAAGGTTTCCCTCGCGCCGTTAAATTGACTGAAGGAAAGAAATCTTGGGGAGCACAGATGTTTGCAGTTTTCTGTTTGCATACTCGAAGACTTGCAACTGGCTATTTAACACATATATGACTTCAGTTGATGATTATTTTCATACACGCTTTCAATCCGTATTACATGTAACTAGAAGGAGATTCGTAATTCCTTTGACTTGTTTCAGGTTAGGTCAAATAGGGATGCCCTATATTTTTCCTGGTGATCTTTAAAGGATTTTCTCCTATGATTTTCTCTACAGTTTCATTTCTCCCATCTCATTAGTCCCTTACTGTCAACCTCAGTTAATATCATTGCTTTGGGGGAAATGTCCTAATTATCTTGTACACAGAACATATTGGATAGGTTAACATTTCGGGTGCACAGTTATAATAGGCTTTAGTATCTACGAAGGCACATTTAATTGCAATGAAAAGTGAAAGCTGATCCTTAAATATATTGATCTTTTGATGGACCTCATTTGAAAGATTTGATGCACATATTTTATATTTTGACACAGGAGGGTCTCCTAAATACAGAACAAGTCTATTAGAAGAAACACATAAAACTTAGGAACAAAGGGAAGATGCCTAACACTAAATTTTCCAGTGAGAACACTACAAAACTATTCAATATTAGTTAATTTACCAAAGTGATTACTTTTTAATATACACAGACATCGATTTGGGAAATCCAGGTTATTAACTGATCATAGTGGTTTAGTACTGCATATTCGAGTTGATGGTTTATTTCAGTGATTTTCTTTATTTGAATTCACTGGAAACAATTGATTTGAATGAGGCCAGACGACAGATATTTAATGACTCTTCTTATAATCAGAGGCTAGGATTTCCAAATGTCTAGTCAGGGATACAATTAATTTCTTTAACATAAATTTTTAGTTTAACATACACACACACACATACACACACACACACACACGTATTTTTAACTATGAAACAAATTCTTACAAAATAGGTAACTGCCAATGTTTAAATTTTTAATTTTAAACTGGGACCCTGTGAACTAAAAATAGTTTAGCTCTAAATCTGTGGCATCAGTGAAATAACATGCAAGCATAGTGAGGATGGAAACCTAAGACTTTGAGAACAGAGAAATATAACCAGGGAGCATGTGTTTGACAAAAATCCATAGGAACTACGGGTTTTACATTTCACTCAATTCCATTATATTCAGTTCAACAAACCTTTGTGAAACACTATACTGTGGGAGATACAAAGGTGGCTGTCAGAGTCACCATTTTTTTTTGAAACTTACCTCTTGTGGACAATATGTGAAGGGGGGAGTAGTGGGAAGTAACAACTCATCACCGCATTGCCCACTGGGACACGTAGGTACTTTTACTGTATCTTCTTAGTGCTAACATATTAGGAAGTCTGGCATCTCTACAACATGAATAGGACAAGTACTTTGAGTAGCTGCCTGTCTGGAATCCCCAACTCAATGTCTTGGGAAGCAGGGCTAGTAGCACAAGTGTTTAAAGCAGCCAGGTAGAAGACACTCTATATGGAAACACTCATTCCTGGTCTTGACTCCTGCCTTCCCCCAAGATACGAGTTTGGGGACAAGTCTCATAAGCTCTTTAGGTCTTGGTTTTCTCACTTGAAGTATAAAAGATGGCTGATATTCAACAGCATTTGACCCAGAAAATATGCAGTTCCTTTTGGTTCAACTTAGAAAATGAAGAGGTTTAAATTCAAGGTCACTTTCGAGATGATCTTCAGTTACTTGAAGAGATTGCATTTGGAGGAGAGTTGAGAGAGCATCAGGTTAAGAGATCATTGAACACAGGTGGAGAATGAAAATGAGTAAGGAGTCTTTGAGAAAAGAACCGGTGAAAATGAAAACCTGAAGTCTTGAAAAAGTGGAGAAAATTTTATGAATTCTATAGTCTGGTCTCACTGGGTCTCTCTGGCCTGTATGAACAAGATTCATATATATATATATATAGACAGAAATAATGATAGAACAAAATCTAAATCGCTTTCACACAAATGGAGAAAAGAAAACGTGATTCTAGCAATGTCAGCATATAATTCGTGATAACTTGGAACTGAGCTTAGCAGTACGGAACATGAAGAGCAAGGCAGAACTTCCTAAGGGGACTTGTGAGTTCTTCCAATTTGCATATCTCATTGAGAGCTCTAAAAAAAAATAGAAGTTCTAGTAGATTTGAGTCACTCAAACCACTTGACACAAGAAAGCTCATGCCTACTTAAAAATGGCACAAAACTAAGGAGAAGTGTGTAGAGATGAGTCCTCAGTCTCAGGTGGGTGATTTATATATGATCTAGCTCTAATGAGGTAACATAATTAGCTTTCCCTAGCATAGTGGTCCCCAGTGTTTTTGGCACCAGGGACCGGTGCTCCTATGAGAATTTAATGCCTGATGATCTGAGGGGGAGCTGAGGCCATGATGCTGGCGCTGGGAGCGGCTGCAGATACAGATGAAGCTTTGCTAACGTGCCTGCTGCTCACCCCCTGCTGTGCAGTCTATGGACTGGTACCAGCCCATGGCCTGGGGGTTGGGAATCCTTGGCTTAGCATGTAGCTTAAACAGCAAGAGTAGATCTTCAGTGATGAAAAACAATTTTGTTTGCCTTGTTCTCTGACTGTTTTTGATTTAAGCATGTCTAAAACACATTTCTATACAACGGTACAAAAAGCTTTTTTATAAAAAACAATGCCTTGGCAATGAGAACGAGCCTGTTGGAAATGAGAGGAAATTGCAGTCAAGAAACTCCAGTCTCTTCTGTTACCAGCCTAGAGTTGAACCTTGCCTCTTCCTTACAACCTGAGCAGACATTGCAGAGGAACCACTGCTTGAGACATACTTAAGCATTTGCTTTTGGTGACTTTGCTTTCAGATATTCCATATGCTGAAGCGTTTTGATTTTGTCTTGACACAAGTAAAAAGAAAATCCTAAGTGGAAGCAGGCTAGTCCTCCCATTCTTTGGGGTTCTTACCAATCTGCCTCATCTGCAAAAAAGAATTGGCTCCTGATGAGATGCGTTCTGGGGTTTAAAAGGGTGTCCCTTGTTTAGGCAGTTGGGAAAGGTTGGGGATGTGATCTGTAAAAAAAATGTATGGGCTTTGTACATTATTACACAAATTTAAAATTTATTCCAGGATCAAAGGAAGGTAGAGGAGTGGGCCACGAAAGCATAAGTAAAGCAACGACATAATTTTGTCTGCCAGAAAGACCACTCACTGCTAGAAGCATATGCAATGGTTTTGATTGAAGTGTAGTAAGGATTAATGTTGAGAATATTTGGGGATATTACAAACAGATTATCAGAAAAATGTCTTTGAATCAATTGCATTTAATATGAAAACAAAGGAAGAGAGAAAGCCAGTCATCTGGAGAGCCGGGGAAAGAACCCTGCAACTAGATTCAGCATTTTTGAGGAATAGAGTAAAAGCATGGATATGTATATTAAATGAAGAGAAGAGAAGTAGGCCTCGTAAGGGAAATTTAATTAAAGCCTTGCAAGAAGTTTTGAATTTTATTATTTCTGTAACAGAAATACACGAAGGGGCTTTAGGCAGAGAAGTATCACAATCCCATTTGTGTTTCAAGAAAAAATCCTCTTCTCAGAGTCAAAGAGTGAGGACACCATCATGGACCATAGACGAAAGAGCAAAGAGACAGGCAAAGAGTTTAAGGGTCTTTCAGTAAAGATAATGGCCTGAGTGTAGTTCTGAGGAAACCCAACACTTTGACGATATACAGAGCAAGAGAAGTCAGAAGAAATACTCAAAGCTGAGAAGCAGCCAGTGAAGTCATCAAAAAACCACAAGAAGTGGGAAGGACACTAGAAAAAAAAATTTTTTAAAGGATGGTTTAAGTGCTGAAAGAAAGGCCTCCCCTTCTCTTTTATTTTATGATTAAAATGTTATGTTTTATCGTTAAAATCAAACCTATATCTGAGAGGCAAAAAGGCACGGATTCTTAAATCATAACACATTTGTGACAATATAATCACAGGATTGGAGAGCATAATCATACAGAAGGAGCAAAATCCAATACCTATTGATGGCTATAACATGAAGCTTAATAGTGTGAGCAGCAGTTTGCGAGCGGGATTGATTCAAAAACTTCCCCAAGCCTCAATGCATTACCATAAACAAGTTATAATTCTTTCCACTGAATCCTTTTAAAGAACACTCTGTTATGAAATTGGGAGCACTGATCACAGCGAAGATCAGCTATGGAAGCCATGACTCTGGTCGGAGCGTCATGCTCCTTATCTCAGAAATGGAGACACGACCCTCCCTCCATCCGCAGCACCTCCTGGAGGAATTTCAGTCTCCATGGAGACTGCCTTCATTTCAGTCCGTCAATTAGAGGTGGAAGGTATTCCATTTGCAGTCACCTAAGCCATACAGTCCACCTATTTTTTTTTTTTCCTTTCTTTCAGCCAAATGAGATCGTCTTCTCTAAGGGGGGGGGGGAATCTGAGTATCGTGGTCATTGCAGTTGAGCTTGTTCTGTCCTAGTTACTCTTTTTTCCTTTGTTTCCAATGGCAGCATTCTCTAAATCCGATAAAGAACTGTGTCATTATGCTATCATCCTGGAAAACTCCCTAATTGTAGCTTTTCTTCCCAAATCACTGAAATAAAACATCTATTTCTACTCTAAATATTAATTTATTTCCAGTTACACTTATTATATTATTTACGTAGGTGACAGTACTTGCACCCTTTTCTTTTCCAGGGGTAACCCTAGAGTATAGAGAACTATTTTCTAAACAGCAGGACATTTTCACAAAATGCAATGAAAACTATGCAGCTTAGAAGTTACCATTGTTCTTTACTACTTCCATATTTTCCCCCGAAGGACAGAAAAGACTGCTGTTATTGCTTTTGTTTTATATTTAGTCACTGCAGAAAAAAAAAAAAAAAGTCACATCGAGTGTGATTAGATCTAATTAATTCCTGATTACAGCAATTACAATTTGTACAAAATGAACAGAGATAACGAAACAATAAAAAACAACATAAAACTATTTAGCAGGAATAATTTACTGCTGAGCTTCTGTTATTGTATTTTGCTCTTTATCCTTCTTCCTCGAGAAATGTAAAACCTGGTAGCATTTATTTATAATCAGAAATGTGTGTGGTGGCAAATGACAACAGCCCAATCCAAATAGATGTCAGCTGGATAAAGAACTTTATGCCGAACTTAACTGGAGAGTTTAGGAAGCTGGCTTCAGGCGTGGCTGCATCAGGGGCTCTTGTATCACTGAGTCTTCCCTTTTCTATTTGTCTATGCTTCTCCTTGAGTCTTGCTCAAATCCAAGGCAGGTAATCCCCTTGAGGGCCATTATGCCTAAATTCACCTTCAAGCTTACATTTTAAACTTCCAGTGACCACGAAGTGTTTTTAGAATATTGCAAAGTATTTTTTATATTGGTTTACATCATGCATTCGGTCAGTCCTCAAGCAGCTACTGTGGCCCTACTTATGCACTGTGGTGATTGTTCCAGGTGGCTTTTGTGACCACCTTTGGGGTAGAGGGATAGTCAGCAGAGGCAACATGAATGACATAGACTTAAAAAACAGGAGGAAAGTTTCCTTAAGAGAAATTGGGTTACTTTTACTAAGAGAGAGAAACTGGAGAGGTTCATGCAGACCTCCCAATTCCTTGACGTTTCTGTTCTCCTAACTTTCCTCTCCATTTTATTTTTTTATCTTCAACATGACCACATCTGATTCCTTAGACGAGCTCTCCACATGAGATTTTGAATATACAGTCTCTACACACAACCATCTTCCTAAATTTCTAAACTTCTCACCCTTAATATATTCGTTTTTGCTTCCTTTCCATTCTCTGTCCCCTTCACCAGCTCCCTCTGACCTCATGCACCTTTCCTGGGTTCCATTTTCAACCCTTTGAATAATGCTCTTGCTGGCCTTTAGGACACTGATGTTTTATCAGTAAATGAGTATTTCTTTGGGAACAACAAAGAATTGCAATTCAGAATTTGTGGTCTCTTGGTGAACCACGTGCAAGTCCAGAGAAAAGCAGGAGAGGACTGCATTTTTATGGATGTGGGAGGGACTGTTGTAAAGAACGAGTCTATTGGAGGAAACAGAAAGTTCGAGGTAGAGTGACTTTTCATTGGCCGAGTCATGGCAGCTTCCCCTTAGCTGAGCTGTTACCGGTCTTGCTGGGCTGGTGAAGCAGTGTCACCTCCGGTCTGAGCTGCATACATGCAACTGTTCCAAATCACAGTCCCTCAATCTTTCTCCTGCTGATTTCAACAAATAAGCATTAGCAAAAAAGTATTTTTTCCACCTTTCAATGGCGGATCCCTCAAAAATATTTTTCTTTTCCTGTCCTCCTAATGTCACATATTCTCTTACAACTTAAGATCAATTATGTTCCTTTCAGCCTTCAAATTTATCCTCCTATTACTATACCTTCTATGACCAGACAGTTCTATGGTAAATAGTCTGTAGCTATTATCTCAATTTCTGACCATGTCCCTAGTAATTTGACTCTGGTTTCTGTACTTTTTCCTGTAACTACAATTTCCATGCTCCCAATAATGCCTAAGGCAGCAATATTTTCCAATATGCAAAATTCAAAACATAAACAACATGGAAACTCTTGTTAACCATAGGTCTTTAACATATTTTGCACCTAATATCTTCTAAAAAGTGACATTTTTTTTGTTTTGTTTTGTTTTTTTGACATGTAAAATTTCATATGGAAGATGCTACTGAAATTACAGGGCCTCCCAGGAGAGGGATGGGACAGCCAGAGGACTTGAGCAGGGAGCAAGAATGCTGTTTGTCAAAGGGAGGGCCAACCGATTCTGGGCTGTTTCCTGGCAGAATTTGACTTACTAAGATTAACATGGAGAAACATCACAGGAGAGTTCTAGGAAACAGTAGCTCAGGCAAGAGCCCATGAAGCTAAAAGAAGTGTTCATATGGGTGTGATCACAGCACTTCTTTGTATAACTTTGCTCACCTGTCTTGCACATCCTATGGGATGATTCTAAAACTTTTAAAGGTCAAACAAGGCACTTTTTAATCTGGCCCATACCTATCCACTACTCTTTTTAGCACGATAAAAGGCTGTATTTAAGCACTAAAGAACTGTTTGTACACTCATGATTATGTTAAGTTCTCCATCCTAATCCTCCTGCACTTTATGCTTCAACAAGAAGACTTGGTTATATATTCATGGAAAAACTCCTCTGCGCCTTTGCATCTTCTGTCTCTTCTGCCAAAATGTGTGGAAACCTCTGGTTTTTCCTTCACGTACTCTTTATTTGGGAGTTATCCCTTCACCCCTTCTGGTTCGATGCAGGCGGTTGGTCTTTGATGTCCTAAGTGTTTGTCTTATCTCTGTTGCAGCTGCATTTATGTGGGCTTTCTACTACGAGTCAATTGTCCAGACCTTAGCAATGAACTTGGAGAAACCACTGCCTCAGAAACATGACTGAGTGGGAATGAAAGGAGCTGGCTTAGGAACACTTAGTATTTAAGACAGAAAACCCCTTTTGATGAGTCATTGTGATACTTCACCACGACTTTGGGGGAGCAGCTTCATATGTAGAGCAAACAAAAGAGTTCTGAGACAGACAAATTTGTGTTTTCTTTCTTAAGGCCAGAATCTATTCCTCATTATAAAGAATGAAAATGCCAGATACTCATTTTTCCATAATCCATTGCAAATAGGGCATTCACACGTGATCCAGTTTTGGTCAATTTGATCTAAAAGGAAATTTGTTGGAAGACTCCTCCAAAGGATTTTCTTCCTAATAAAAAGACACCCAAAGGCAAAGGGTCTCATCAACCAGATATGATTTTGTTTCCATGTGATGCTTGTAACTGCTGCGGCCACCTTTTTGGGGCAAGCCATTTAGAGAATGAAAAGCAGTGAATAGAAAGAGCCCTGTCTCCTTGAGACAGTGTTGAAAAATTGAGCCTACAGTCTTCTTATCAGGTGGCATGGTAAATATTATTCATTGCTCTTTCTAATTATATATTTTGGTGCCCTGTGACAGAAGGTTCTGAATTGATAAGAGCTCTGAGCAATAACATGGGGAATTTAGGCCTAATGAATGTGGACTGACCAAAACAGATGATAACACTAGTGGGAAAAATTGCTCCTTCCTCAATATTTCCCCATCCTGGGGCCCCAGTCATTAAAGCTGGGTGATGCCTGCGCTATGCCTGATAACTGAAGTGGTCTCTACATTAGACAGTTTTCTGTGTCTCCATCTCATGTGCTCTTCCAGCATTTAAATATAAATGAGCAATAAAGAAAAAAATATATATAAGGCAGCCAAAGTACCTATTCTCAGCAGCAAAACCATAGGGTAGTATCAACAGTTGAGTGTGTGCATATGTGGATGTGTGTTTGTGTGTATTTTGCATATACATGTTTAAACACAGCCTCTGACCACTTTGCCTCATTTATTGACTTTCATGTTGCCCTTGCTGGTTGGGAAGCAGGTGAATAAATATCTCATGAAAAGTGGGCAGAGATGGAGTATGGGGTAGGCAGTACTATTTTCCTGGGAAAGTCATTAAGAGCAATGAGAAATGAGCCTGTGAACCCCTCTGAGGATGAACAAAAAAGCCTACACTTTTAATTTGAGCAACAGGTGACATTTTTTGAAATGAGTAGAATAGAGTCATCGAGTGCTGTTAAACCACACTGAATTTGACATATTTATCACACCTGTATGTAGTGATAACAAGTTGTCAGTTTGAAATCAAAGTCTGGTCTTCAGGTGAGATGTAAGGGTTGGAAGGTTGATGATGCAATTGGAAGCTGTCAGTTCAAGAAGAAATCGACTTTTATAGAAAAGAACTTAAATAAAATTATATTTTTTTACATGTTTGTTCTAAGCTTCTTATTATTCTAGAATATATTACCCAGCCTGAGACACATCTACATAAACAACACATTATTGAACTTCAAAGTGAATTTCTATTTTAAAACATTTTTATGCACTAAAATGCATGATGACTACTAAAAGTACTAAGATTCTAAATATGACGATCACTAAAAATTTCAAGTAAATCCTTTTATTGGGAACATGTATTTAAATTCTTAGGACTATAAATACAATGAAAACATAAATTACATTAGCTATATAATCTTTATATTTCAAGAGTTGAATAGTGTTACCCTTTATTTTGTTTTATATTATATGAAAGTCCGTATTTCTTCAATTCTATAAATGTAAGCAATAGAATATTCCCACACTGCTAATGGAGCTTGAAATTAGGGCAGCAGCTTGTGTATTGCCATCATGATGATATCAGCAATTCACATGAAAAATGAAACGTAACCAACCCAACTTCTACAGCCACAAAAAATAGTCAGCTCTCTACATCTGAATCAGCTGACCATGTACAGTAATTGATGGTGTAGGGAAAGAAAACATCTTTTCAAGGCTTTGCAAAACCAATGGCAAGTTTGTTGGCAAAGAACCTCATAAAGATTTGCACACAGTAAAAAATTTCCATTTCACTCCAAAATGCATAAGGTAAAGTTTAATATAGTTTCTGTACATTACTCTAGGAAGTAGAGTTTGGTAATTATGGTATTTGATAAATTCTACTTATAAAAACATTAATTTTTTTTCCAACTAAAATTACATTTTCCTTATGAATTATCAATTTTTTTATATTTAATTTCTAAAAATATATGTGATAACTCAATCTCAACCAAGGTATACTATGGTGTACCTATACAGCATAAATTTTCAAAATTTAAAAAAGTATTTGAGTATTACAGAGCCAAGAAGATCTGTGTTTGACATGATCTGTGTATATAATTTTACATTAAAATTTCCCTAATTTTTAAAGATGCCATTAGTGAAGGTTAGAAACATTTTTTTTTTTTTTGGTACATTGTGTAGTGGTTTTATTAATACCCCCCACCATCTCTCTTTCTCTTTCTGTTTCTTCTGAAAATTAGCAAGATATAATGTGATAAAATAATCATCAGATTACTTGGCATTTCAGAATAATTCTCGTATTCACAGAATAATTCTATAATTCCTTGGATAACATGATGTCCAGAAAATCTACAAGAACTCTGTAAGTGATCTGAAAGTTTAATGATCCTACTTGAAAATCAATTCAAAAGTAAAGTCACACATTAAATGTATATAAAATGTATGTACAAAGTCACTTTCTTTAAATTTTAGGTTACAGAATATTTTTAAAGCTGTGACAAATGCCATATAACAGAAGTTCAGAAAACAGTAAAACTCTACAGTAAAATTGTCCAAATAAATTTTTCCACTTATCAAGCAAGTGTTGAAGCAAACATTTTAAAAATGCTAAAGAGGAGATAGCTGCTTTGTGGAGAGTTTTTATATTGCTAAAGAGTGGGATATTGAGAGGTTGTTAAAGTAATCTATGAGCATTTGGCCAAACAATGTGACAGTTGTCGTTTGCTTTCTTCAAGAGATCCTTCTTTTGGATTGTTGGTTTCTGTTGTTACTTAGCTCAGTTCTGTTCCCTCCTTGCACTTCAGTCACTGTATGTTTAGTCAATGTGGGTTGTATGTAGTAGAATTTAATCTTTTTATTTAGCCTGGGTTGGCTCCTACCAAAAATGTCTAGCAATACTCCTAGTTGCTTCCCATACCTTGGCTATAGGGAATAATGCCACAATGATCATAGGGTACAGAGATCTCTTCGAGATAGTGATTTCATTTCCTCCTCCAATAGTAGAATTTCTGCACCCTGTGGTAGTTCTATTTTTTCACTTTTTTTATTTTTTAAGAAACCTTCATACTGTTTTCCACAGTGGTTGCACCAATGGACATCCCACAAACAGTGCACAAAGGTTCCCTTTCCTCCACATCCTTGCCAGCATTTGTGATCTCTTGTTGTTTTATTTTATTTTATTTTATTTTATTTTATTTTTTATTATAAACATTCTAACAGGTTTGAGGTGATACATTGTTATCGTTTCATTTGCATTCCCTGATGATTACCAATGCTGATGATCATCAATTTAGGTACCCGGTAGCCATTTATATGTCCTCTTTAGAAAGGTATTTATTCAGGTCTTTTACCCATTTTTAAAATTAGATTATTATTATTTATATATTTTTGCTATTGAGTTGTATGAACTCTTTATATATTTTGAATATCAACCCCTTATCACATATGTGGTTTGCAAATATTTTCTTCTATTCCATAGACTGCGTTTTCATTATGTTGATTATTTCTTTCACTGTGCAGAAGCTTTCTAGTTTGATGTAGTCTCACTTGTCATTTTTGCTTTTGTGGCTTGAGCTTTTGGTGTCATATCCAAAAAATTGTTGCCAACAATCATCAAAGAGTTTTTTCCTATGTTTTCTTTTATGGTTTCAGGCCTTACATTTAAATATTTAGCCCAGTTTGAGTTAATTTTTGTGACTGGTATATGACAAGGGTTCAATTTTATACTTTTTCAATGTGGACATCTAGTTTCCAAACATTATTTATTTGAGAGACTATTCTGTCCTCACTGAGTATTCCACAGATGACATCCAAATTAAAAAGAAGGAAGTAAAAGGGTCTGTTTTCAGATGACATAATCTTATAAACAAAAAACTATAAAAGACCACCAAAACCAAGCAAAACTAATAAATGAATCCAGTGAAGTTGCAAAATATAAATATCAACATACAAAAAATCAGTTGCATTTCTATACACTAATAAAGAACTACTAAAAAATGTAAAGAAATGATATTATTTATAATAGCATCACAACAATAAAATATTTAAGAATAAATTTAACTAAGGAAGGGAAAAATTCAAATATGAAAAATTATAAAACTTTGATGAAAGAAATTAAAGTCAGAAACAAATGTGTTCATGGGTTGGAAGAATTAATAATTTTAAAATTTTCATACTCCCCAAAGCCTTCTACAGAGTCAATGCAATTCCTATTAAAATTTCAACAGCTCTTTTCACAGATAGAAAAAGCAGCATTAAAATTTATATGAACCACAAAAGACTCCAAGTAGCTAAAGCAATTTCAACAAGAACAAGGTCAGGGGCATCGTACTTCCTGATTTCAATTTATATTATAAAACTATAATAATCAAAACAGTATGTTACTGGTATAAAAACAGACACTCAGATCAATGGAACAGAATTGAGAGCTCAGAACAAACACATCCACATACAGTCAGCTAATCAAGAATACTCAATGAGAAAAGGATTGACTCTTAAATAAAAAGTCTTTTTCTCTGTTTTGGTTTTTTTTTTTTTTTTTTTTAGTTTTTCTTTCTGGTTCTCCCTGCTAGGGAATTAGCAGGCATTTAATAAATTCTTCTGGAATGAGTTAAATAAGTTCCATATGAAAATGTAAGAGATAAATGCATACATTACTGTAGCCCAAGTGTGAGCATTTCTTAATGAAAAATCTACTCGGTCTCTAGATGTAAATTACTCACCTTGACTTACAATGATTCCAGTAGAATCATATAATGGCAAAAGTTAAAATGATATGCTATAAAGTATTTTACTTGTGAAAGTGTGACTAATAGCTCTATAAATGTGTTCATCTTTAAAATTACATTTTTCTTCATTTTTGTGAGTCGGGTTAAAGCAGTATTCAATATGCATTTTATAAAGTATTTAGAATAACAAAATTTGTTTGATTTCCTAAAATGCTACTTTGTTCATCAAGGGTCTCCATTCTGTGCTGTCATTTTTATTTAATTGTCACTCAAAACACTTAATTTACATACATACATATATATATATATATATATATATATATATATATATATATATATATATGTTTGTTTTAGTGGAAGACGTAAGTTCAATTGATTCTGCACCCTTTAAACTCAGAAGATTACAGCAATTACTCCTCAATTTATTGTACTATGTAACTTCTTAAATCTTGCCACCTAACCAAATCTTAAAGCTCAAACCCATTATTTCTCTTTCCTTGAATAACAAAATAACAATAAAATATAAGAGCAAGAATGAATAAGGAAAAATTGATTATTCAAGATATCTTCTAACATACCTCAGTCGAGACAAAAGTACTTCTTCTTATTTGCTATTTTACGTTATAGAAATTGATTTTCAATGCCTTTCAATATCCTGTTCTTTCACACCAGCAAATAGATTTCTAGCCCTGTAACTATTCTAACAAAATTCAATTATAGCTATTTTTTATTTGCCATGTAATTTTTTATATATTTTACCTATTTTGTCTTCCTCATTTATGTTCAACTTAGTTTTTCTCTCTATGATAATTATATAACTTCATTATTTTGACTTTTCTTTCAAGTAGTTTTAATTTCTCATTATCCATCTCATTTTATATATTTTTTTCACAGTTGTCTCTACAAATTGTCACACATATTACATTTTGTATTGCTGCCTTATTTTATCCAGATTATCTTTTTAGTGTCCTTTTCTTTCCCTGAAAAGACTTCCTCCCCACATTTTAAAATAGTTATTTACCAACAACTGTGATTATATCTTCATACACATATGTAATTTTAAATATAATGTGAGATAGAGAGGTGGAGTTTCTTTCAAAAGCTTGGATTGATGTAGTGGTCGGTAGAGACTCAGTCCTCATGCAAACACCTTACCTAGAGAGACTCTCTATTATTATATTATTCTTTTATTATTTTTTAATTATAGTTGACATTCAATATTATGTTTCAGGTATACAACAAAGTGATTCAACATTTATATACCTCACCAAGGGATCACTGTAAGTCAAGTAACAGTCTGTCACCGTAAAAAGCCATTACGATATTATTGACTGTATTCCCTGTGCTGTTCTTTATACCCCAGTCACTTACAGGGGTGAGTAGTGGGAGGATAGGCAAAAGGGGTGAAGATTGAGAGGTACAAATTGCCAGATAGACTCTTTTAAAAGATGGAAGGTAGATCGCTCTGTCAGAGAGCTTACCACCAAGTAGGATGTTGGGAAAGTCCAAATGGAACATGAGTATGTTACATAGAAAATGGACATACTAACTTAATCTGAATTATCCATTCACTGAGGTTTTTATAAGAGTCCTGTTAACTAATAGCAGGGTTTGATATACTGCATGTGAGTGATTCCCATCACTCACTTCTACAGTAGTAAATGTACCATGCAGCTTTATAGGCTTATATTGTCTAAATTTTAAGGCAGACGTGGTTACTCAAAATTGTGTAAAGAGTTTTAAAAAAGTCTACAATATCCAAGGTCACTTATGATATATGGTATGACAAGAAGCAGAATTTGAATATTTTCAAACTTCTTACCATCTCCCTTAACTTTTTAAGGAGATATTGCATGTCACTTTTTCCTCTCCTTTCCCTTTCTGGCCTTCCCACTGGCTGCTTGCTCCTCTTTAAAAGACTCTCTGATACTACCTGTGTTCCATCAAGCCTTAAAAGTCTAACCAAAAGTGAGATGATGATTCTCCTCTCTCACCTTAATGGTAAGTACTTATATTTCACAAGAAACACTTTCATAAGAATGCTACTTGTTTCTCATACAGGAGTCCTTGATTGTTTTCTATGTACAACGCTGTCTCTCTCTGTGCTTTATTTATACATCCACACAACACACACCATCTTTTTTTATTTACTATCCAAAGAAAGGAAAGGAATGAGTCAATGGCACAGTGACAGGCTGGGGAAAACTGGCTCACAGAATCAATGGGCATCCAGGCTTTGAGTGTAACCTGTAAAATTGGAGAGATAAAGATCAGGAAAGGACAACTAGGTTAGAGAAGGGCCACCTCTTTAATTGAAGCCAACAACTCATTACCGATAAGATTAAGGTGCCTCCCAGAAGTCATTAGTAAATGTAAATGAAGATGGAAATTTAAAAATTTTAATATGAAAAGGGAGTATGTTAAAATGAGAAAGAAGATATAATAACAGGTGCAAACTCAATGATGATGATCATCAAAGAGCCTAGGGGGAAAAACAGAAGTTGAGAAAGAAGAACATATTAGTTTTTCCCTAGCACCTTCCCTAAGATGAGTATCTGCTCGCTCTCAATAAATGGAAGTATCCCCAACTCGGTAGTATCTACTTCACGAGACTACCACAGTTGATTAGAACTGCCCTCATGTCAATCCTCATAAACTGATTCTTTATTTACCAAGCAACTAAATATCTTTTGGGGGAAAAAGAAAATCTTGAAAAAGCTTATCTGAAAATCAATTCACTGACTGATATTGATGTTTCTTTTAAATATACTTAGTGTAGTCAATTCATCACTGACTTTTAGCTGTATAAATCTATCTCCTGAATAAATGAACACATGCTTATTTATAGTGAATATAGTGATCAGGACCCAACCAGAGAGGCTATGTAAGTACGAAACTGAAATGGAGTGGAAATACATATTTCTTTCTTTTCTCTGTCAATGTTAACTCTTTACTTTGTAACAATTACTTTACATTTTTAAGAATTTTTTTACCTCAAAAAGATGCTATGAATAGTAAATAGTATAGGTACAACAATACTTTGAAATATGTGAAAAGCTATATACAATCAAGGCACTGTAATTGTTCATATATTTAACATGGGGAAACATAAAATCGAGTAACTGCAAATATGCAGAATGATGCACAATCTGCATATATAGTTGTCTTGAATCTATCCTGGAATAGCACCCCATGGAGTTTTGGAACCCTGATAATGAAACTTCACAACATGAAAGAAAACTTGAAGAAATGTAAGGGATTTTTTAGAAAAGAAAGACCACCCTTGATTCTTATCTAAGAGAAGACAAAGGAGGCAGAAGCTTGGAAAATTTAGATTCCCATTAACAAAATGTTCACTAGAGGTTACTCCTCCTTCCTTTTGTTTCCTGTGCTCTCTGCATTCATCAAGCTCCATGAGTCTTTGCTTCATCTTTCTATAAGAGAGTTTAGGGACCATCTCGAATGTATGACCTGTGAATACAATTAACTTATTTCACTCGTTTGTGTATCTGCAGCAACTATTAAATACATTTTTAAAAGCACAAAGTTCAATTAATATTTGTGAACTGATGCCCAAATGAATTCAGTCATGGTGTCACAGCCAACACCTTTCATTCTGATGCCTTGTAGTCATTCTTGAAGATCAAAAGAAACAAGCGAACGTGGGTTTGCACAGCAGTTGAGAAAGATCATGTTGGTATGTTAGCAAATAAGGGTCACTTTTTTTCCCCATTATAATCTGTTTTCTCTCCTTTTAAACATCCTTAGTTACTGCAGAGTGGGTAAAATAAACTAGATTATTTAGGTAATGCCACTTATAGATTTATTTTCATTACCATATTTTGCATTTGATTTACATTGGTAGGAATAAAATTACAGAATGAAATAACAGCATATAAACCAGATTAATCAAGGGTTGGCATGGAGTAAGAACTTAATAAATATTATCCACTCTAGAATTATTTTTTGTGTTAGTTTCATAAGGTAAAATCAGTTGGACAACAGGATTACTGCTATTGTCATCTCCATATTTATGTGAGCTAATCTGTACTTTCTAACTGCACATGGATTATTTTTGTAATAAAAAATGAAGCTATTTTAATTTTGAGATGAATGACTGTATTTTGTGAGATATGCTACTGAATTTTGCATACTGTTACTATTTTACTTGAATGAAGGTGTCATTTTTCCTTCAACCATAACCACTATTCTGAACATTTAAGCCTCCTCTGTGTAAAAGTTATTCATCCCAGTCTCCTTTGCTTCATTAGAGTTATCACTTAATTTTTTTCAAAACATCTAAATTTACCAAATTTCTACTGAAGATTTTTATGAGTAAATATACTTCTATAGGTTACTCTCCTCTTTTGTCCTTTATAATCACTAAACATAATAATTAGAAAATTCATATTTGATACAAAAGTATTCATTTACTGAATTATGAACTATTACAGGAGAAATGGACATAATTACTAAGTTATTTTGAATTCTTGAAGTTCCATGGCAAAAATAATTGCAGGCCTTTTGGGGGCCAGGGCTTCTCATTATCCTTCTTTATATTCCCAGCCTCTAGCATAGTGCATGATAAATTAAGTATTTAAATAGAATTAGCCAAGAAAGCTCTCATTTCTATGGTGCTTTACAGCAAAATAAGATTGGATAAGTCAAAGGAAAAACGTCAAAATGAAACCATTCATTCATTTCATTTCTCACATATCTTCATTGTGCCAGAAGTCAGGGGTAGGGCCAGGAACAGAAGCAAAAACAAAAACAAAAACTCTATATGCTTCAGTTTGGGACCTACCACTAAAGGTTTGTGGCATTAAATACTTTAGGAAAAACTAATATAATATAAAGAACATGATATTAGTTCTTCTGAAAGTGTTTAAAAACATTTCCTATATAATAGGTGTTGCTGTGTCTCTAAAAAAAAAAAGATAACACAATTATAGGCGAATTCAGAAATTGATGGAATAACGACAAGATTTGTACAAAAACCTGTGATTTTTATTTGTATGCGTGGGTGTTTTATCAAGATGGGCCTTATAAGTAACTTATTAAGAAATCAGAACGTAGTTTTAAGGGCTTACATATCTGGGGGACTATACAGAAGGGAGAAAAAGAAGCCTGGCCTCTAGGATGACAAGTACTGCCAGGCCAGCAAGAGCGAACGACAGGCATTTGCCAGCTCATAATAAACACTGCAAAAGGTCCCCAACTAGCAGTATTGTTTCTTCATGATAAATTCACTCTATCCTTCCTACAGGAGCTTGGGAACATTACCAAACTCAAAGGGAGGATGGGTGGAAGGATCACCCCTGAGCTTCCACCCATTTCCTGTTGCTAAGGAAACCACTCCCTTTGTACCTGCTCAGAATAGCAGGTTCCTTTGAATCCTGCCTTTCAAGCTCTATTTTTTTTTAAAGGAAACATATAGATATATAACCCATATTTTGAAATGGACACCAATTCATTGTTTGTTTCTACTGCTTGGTGAAGATGTCTCGCCAGTTAAAGGATGATTTATACTTGCAGATAAAAATACTGGATTCAGACAACTTTTGGGGTTGTTTTCTGTACTGGAAAATCTACAGTGCATTCCAATCCACAAATGAGTCGGTAAAACTAAGATATCACTGTGGCCTGTAAATATGTATTGCTTAGTCTTGGCTCACGTATTTTACAATTTTGATATGTGATGGGACTGGGAACAATCATACTTAATTATTCCATAGCGACACTTGTTATACGTTAATATAGGTGCTGAGAGATCCTTCGCTGAGACAATATGTATCTTCTTGCTTTCACGTAAAAATAGTGGAAAATTTCCCCAAATTTGCTTCTTTAATATGTTGTGGAAGAACTGGCTCAAATGCTAGATTTCAATAAATTGGCTCTCAGAGATAAAAGATGAGAATTAGAGTTCTATTAACCCACAGCGATTGCTGTGTATATTCGCCAGCCATTAGCAAACAGCATGTGTGGACACTGGCCATAAATACTGGCTGATTTCATAACTTGGATGGTAAATGCTATAATTATATGCTGTAATTCATATTATACAACTGAGAATCATAGCCCAGTCCTCCGCTTTATTACCACATTCTCATGAATGTCCTGTTTATTTGAGATCTTCCAAAGAATTCCTTTGAGCACCCATCACGATATTTTTAATTATACTCTTTATATCTCTTCAAAATGTGTTGGACCTGTCTTACACACTTTGATGTGCCTGATGCCCTAAAACCACAGACAACAAACCCAAATGACATCACCACACAGTTAAAATGGTTTTCATTATTGTATCTATAAAATAATTTCCCTCACTGTGTTACGTCTATTCAGTGATTATAGCTTCTGATTGTTTCAATTTCAGTTTTAGATAAAAGTACACTCCTAAGCATTAAATTGGCTTATTTAATTGACTTCTCCGATTGTGTGCTATTATGCTTACTTATTCGACTTGCCTATTGCTTTCATTCTAACAGCCATTGACATAATGCCACATTCCCTGCAGAGACGATATTGTTTTATGCAGAAAAGGAGATGTAAAAGCATAAACATGTTTTAATTTCAAGGAGACTATTTTGCTGATAAGAATAAGAATACATAATTTGGTTTGCTCACTGCTCTTCTTACTTTAGTTGTTCAATAAAGATTTATTCAGTAATGGTAAGCATTAATTTTAATGTACTAAAATTAGATATTTGTAGTCACCTATCACAATGTGGAGGCAGATACAGGGCTACACACTGCCGCTTCTTATCAGCTGGCTAAAGAAATGATTTGAAATTTCAATATTTGATACTATTTCATTCCTCAGAGACCTATATCCACTCTTATTTCATTAGTCAGCAGTGTATCGGCAGTTTGATTTTAAAAACAAAACCACCGCTTTGGTTCATCAGTTTTATGTTTTGCCTCTGGTAGAATAGTGTTCAATGGCTTTTGTTGGCTTATTGCACTTTAATTAGCATGATGCCATGTGCCTTTAGTAGCGTGCTGCTACGCTACCCTTAATTGAAATCCTTCTCTTGCGTCTGTGATCACCGTATCACCTTGATGCCTGGGAATGCTGTTATTGTGGAGTGTGTGGCAGTGTCGCATGAGCCCTTTGAAGCCACAGAGTTTTGATTAGCAGGATTAGATGAGCTGCTGAAGGGTGTCTGACTCTCAGCTCTAGTGTCTTCAAATGCCTTTTACAAATTACCTACTTCCCTTAATACTCTAAATATGCAGATCCTTAAATACCACTTACTATACAAAGTGAAAATTTATAGTGGAAATTTGATTTAAAGGTCACGGCTTCAGCATGTTCAATAAAAAGGTCATCCCCAATTTTGAACCCAATGGAAAATGGTTTAAAAGTAAGAAAAGGCATGTGAAATCTTCTTTCCTTACTATCCCCCCTTGACTGTAGAATATTTACACACCACTTTCTAAGTGGTAGTTCTTTCCTTTTTGGGTTTTCTCTATGCTTTTTCTAACATACAAGTACACATGCTTTTAAGAGTCCTCAGAATGCTCCTATAGGGTGATGGGATTAAACATTTTTTACAATTAAATCAAAAAGAAAATAACCAGAGGTAGAGAACAAACATTTTTAACGAACGTGCAAGATTCCTTTGTCAAAGTAGAAATTTTACCAAAAAAAAAAAAATTGTATTCAAATAGAGAACAAAAACCAAAAACAAAACCAAAAACATCACACACCTTAAAGGTTGGCACAGAAGTAAACTCCAGGCAGAAAGCTGAGAGATTAACAACCATGGCTCGCCACTATGGAGGCTTGGAGGGTTATGAAATAAGGATAGTTTGAAGATTGATGCAAGAAGATTTTCAAAGATACTGGGCCCAGAAACTACTGCTTCCCTTAAATATTCTTTTTTAAATGGATAGGAAAATATATGGCAGGGAGGAATATAACATGGCTAGAGGATTGTCTCCTTTTCTTTAACAAAGCTGAAAGCAGACAGTATACAATTCATCACGTTCTGGAGAATTTAATGGTCAGAGAATTGCTGGCCTAATCCCATGGCCTGAAGGTGACCAATGGGTCTGAATGGGCTGTCTCTGTAGGGTTCTGGGGGGCACCTGGGGTTGGAACTCAAGAGCATGAGTGGCAGGAGAGAACCCTGCAGCAAAGAGCTGGAAATAAATAGACTTACAGTTAACTGTGTTTTCTGATGATATGGCTGTAAATTATTTTCTTCTTCTTTGTGGAAGAATCTATAGTGTACAAATTTTCTAAAATGACCAGGAGTATTCTTGTTATCCCATTTCTCTTTAAGTTATTTGAGTCATTCATGAAAATGGGTGGCTCCAGAAGCAAATGCTCCTACATTTTCACTACTAAACTCTTTGTAAACAGAAGATGTCAGCTTTATAAACCAGGTGCCAATCCTAGCTGAAGTATTAGTTTAAAATTGCATGTATGTGATGTTAGTTAAAATATGTGTGACTTAAATTAAAATCTTATGTCTCAATTGAATGTTTTATAAGCATACTGTGTGGAAAAAAAACATTTCCTAATTTAGCCTGCTAGCCAACATATATACAATTGCAGTGAATTATTTGTGAAAACTGTAAACTTTTTGATAGAATCTTTAGCAGTAATGATAGCAAAGATATTAGTAAATGAAATAATGATGCAGAGAAATCTTAGCCATCTTATCTGGGTGAATATATACTGTTTTTAAAAATGACATAAATTTCTTTATTATAATATAAAATGAAAGATTCATAGTATATTATATGTGTATGTGTGTATACATGTGCATATGTGTGTATAAACACATATAATCTTATAATGAAGATATTAGGACAATCAATATAAAAAAACATATTAGGTTAAAGTACATGGAAATGTCGTCTTTGTAGGTCTATGTGTATATATGGTAGGTTTGTGATTTAAAAACAAATTGGTTTCTGCCTCTACAAAAGAAAGCATAATCCAACATTAAATTTTAAAGTCTTCACAACAGATCTAATAAAATACTGAGGATTATTTCTTGGAAATGAATATTCTAAAATATACTAAAATAAAAATATAGATTAGATTTAGAAAGTTGTTAAATACTTTCTAGTGTTTCCTCAAATGAAACATTTTCATATAAGATAAAAAGTTTAATTTTTTTATTTGTGTAAACTAATGTTCATTTACCATTTCTAAGTTGCTGTCTATAACCTTAAAAAAATATAAAACTAACTTCATATGAGTCATGAATCTTCAAATTCTAAAGTGCAAAATTTATAATAAAGAAGCTAGTGTGCCATACTATTTTAAATATCTGAAGTCAAAATATTGAACAATATGAAATCACCTATTCTTTCATTTTTTGGCATACAAATACAACTGTTTGCTAACCTAACTGACAGAAACAGTAAGAAGTGTTTCTGAGTACGTGTAAGGGGCAAGAATTCTGAGTGTATAGGAAATGTAAGAATTTGCCACCTGGTTCAAAAAATCTTTATATGGTCAATCCTGATTGAGTTGCATGAACATTCCATGCTAATACCTGGTCATTTTGGCAAATAAATAAATAAATAAATAAATAAATAAATAGATAGATAGATAGATAGATAGATAGATAGATAGATACATACATACATACATACATACATACATACATACATACTCAAGAATACTACCAACAAAAACTACACGTTGCTATGTCATATTCAAACCTTAGAAAATCAAGATAAAATATATCTTGAAAGAAGCAAGAGAAAAGGAACCAAAATGGAAAAAAGTTCTACTTTATATAATTTATATGCTAAAAGGTGTAAATGGAGACTAAGAACTTAGAATGAGAAAGTTGGACTTACAAAAGGCTGACAGTGTAATGAAAACAATCACTTAAATGGAATACAAATTTTAAACATATATTTGAATGGCATTATAAGTTGGATATTAAAGGAATGATTTAATAGGGTAACATGTTAGAGGGAAAAAGAAGAAACGGGTTGTGAACACCCCCAGATTCAATTCACACATATTAGAGGAGGGAATTAGAATAATAAACTAATTTCTTCATCTTCAATAAGGGGTTTTAAACTAATTGCATCATTCTTTACTTAAAAATTAGAGAAATTTCAATTTATAAAATATTAATTACTTAGTCCTGATTATATAAATGCATGTATATGGTAGAAAACTTTAAATGGAGACCATTATAGAGAGGAAAAACAAACAAAAAAAAAAAAACACCGTGAGCAACCCAAATCCAGGTCAGGAAAAAACAGAATGCCAGTGTGTATCTTCATTTTTATCTAATGCAAGGACACTTGTACCCACACTTAAGAGAAGTCCCCATACTATATGTAGCTTGTTTTCCCATATTAGTATTTTATTAGAGTAAACCCTAACTCTGTATATATTGAGTTACATTTTCATATTTATCCAAAATTTAAGTTATTACTCAGATATAAGCAAACATTTAAATGTTCTAGATGATTTAATATTTTAAAGCAGTTATTTTTTAACTTTATAAAAAGCATTTATTTAACATATTAGGATGCATTTATGTAGTTCAAAAATAAAAATAAGATTTAAAAATAATATTAAATGTATTAAAAGTTCTTTCCTCTTCAAACCTTGTCCTAATTCTATCCATGCCCCGACACATACACGTTATTAGCCGTTAAGCATTTTCTAAAAAAAGTGAATAATTTTTTAACACATCAGCTTGAACTTCCTTTATAAATAATAGAAGTGTAATATACATAATTCTGTCCCTGACTGTTAACATTTAAAAACTCTTTTTTACATTTTTTTCATATATTTTTTACAGATTGCATCCTCATTCTGTTTTACAGATGCACAGAATTTCGATTTCATCGGGTGGTTGCATGTAATTTATTTAACCAGTCCTCTCCTGGTAAACATTTAGGTTGTCTCCAATACTTGCTATTATAAAATGTTACAGTAAATAACCTCATGTTTGCATGATTTTATGTGTGCAAGATGTATACCTATAATTAGATTTGTTGTGTCAAAAATGAAAGATATTGTAGTGATGATTTCAAAATATATAAAAATATTGAATCATTTCTTGTATACTTGAAATTAATACCATGTAATATCTCAACCATACCTAATAAAAATAAGATATATAAATTTATATTGTGATATACTGACAATTTGTCTTCCATAGGTATTGTGACAGACAATACTCTAATTAGAGATGTCTTTTTTTGCCTCATTCTCCAACACCGCATCAGTGCTATCAGATATTTGACTTTTCGCCAATTCTGTTTGATGAAAACTGCCTCCTCACTAAATTTTAATTCACATTTGAACCTATTTCATAACTTTAAAAGCTGTTTGTATTTCCTTTTGTAAATTATTGATATTCTTTATTCATATTATTCTCTTTAGTTTTGGTCTTTTTCATAGTAGTTGTCAGAAGTCGATAACATATTAAGATTTATTTATAATGTGTATTATAATATCTTCTTTCAGTTCAACTGTTTTTTTGACATTGATTATCTTGTTTCTTTTTTTTTTGCTATGAACACAAGATTTTAAATTTTGTGTAATCATGTATAACACATGGATTTTGTCAAATTTTTTGAATGGTGATAACAGTTCTTATATTTTTCCAATATAAGTAGGATGCCCTTAGTATAACTTCACTAAATTTGTTGTTTGGTTTCAGATTGATATAATTCTATCTTTTATCATATTGAGGAGCTATTTATTATTTTTTTAGTAAGTATGCTTCTATTGTGTATATTGTTGAATTATGTTAACTTGTTTAACTTCTAAAGTGATGGTCATACCTCCTTCTCATTGTGAGGCTTTGCAAATCTGTCATTTCATTGAACGTTTTCACACATTTTGCCTCTGAAATTATTTTAATAATTATCTTTTATTTAATGGCTTAATAGCAATCTTGGAAATATATGGTCTTGATCTTTTTAGGTAAGATGGATCCATAATAACTATTTTTAATTTTTATAAAAATATTTCTGATTTTTACGGATTTTACAAATTATATTTTCCTAGGAAATTGTCCATGTTTTTTCTTTATTTGGATTTTCAAGATGTAGCTTGGAAGAGATAAATGAAATTGTTCTTTATAATTTTTAAAATTATTTTCCATCAATTTAAATTTTTGTACTTGCTCTTTTTATTTTTTTAGTTCTCATATTTTTAAAAAAATTTTTGAAACAAAACAAAATAATTCTAGATTGTTTTTGTTTTTTATTCTAATCATTAAATTAATTTCTCTCTTTTATTCTTTATTTTTAGTTCTTACCTCCTCCCTTCTTTTCTCCCTCCCTCCTTCCATTTCTGTCTTTTTCTTTTCCTTTTTTTTTCTTTTTTCTTGCCCTTCCCTTTTCTTTCTAATGTTAAATATATGACCCTGTGGCCAATTTTTTTCTGTTAGTTATTTGCTCTTATGTTCCTTTATTTATGGTCAAAATGTATTCTGAAATTGTTTCTTCAAGAAAGGCTAATGGAAACTTCTTGCATTCTTTCATGTTAAAAGCTTATTTTAACCTGTATGCTTGAAGGATAACAGTGCTGAAAACTCCTATTGTCACATTTTTCATGTCGAAGACTCTTGCAGGTAATATTCCATTGTCTTCTAACACTGAAATTTTCTACTGAGAATTCTGAGATAATCCAGTTATTTTTCTTGCAAAAAAAGTGATCTAATTTTTTTTTTAATTTGGGCTACACAAAGGAAGAGTGTTTTTATCTTCGAATTCTAAAAACATTATTAGGATATAATGTGGTATGAACTATTCTGAGGAAATCTGCCCCGAAATATTTTGTTCACTCACAGTTTGCATATTCAAGTCCTTTTGTTGTTGTTGAAAAATAATTATATTTTCAAATATTCTCTCTCTTCCTTTATTTAGGTTTTTACTTTTTCTGTGGGAGGAGCTCCATGACATAATGTTAAATCTTCTTTGTCTGCTGTATTCATCATTTTTCTCTATTTATTGAATTTTTATATTTTTAATTTTGCTTTCATTTTTACGCCTTTTTTCATTTCTATTTGCTACATTCCTTTACTTTTCTCAACATTTATTTTCCCATGGGTCCTTTTGGTTTTATCTCCCAATCTTTAAAAGGTTTTTTTCCCTTACTTTTACATCTGAGATCATCTCTTATCAGTTTACAGACTTTAATCATAGAAATTATTGCTGTTTTAAGATTTAAAAAAAAATTATTGCAAACTGGTCATAATTTTCATCTGCTTTAGAATAAGAACTTTCTCTGGTAAAAATCTCACATTCTTATATTTTGCTGCCCCCCCCTTTGTTTTATTATAGTATCTTTGTATAAATGGTGTAGAAGATGGAATTCTAAAAAGGCCTTCAGCGACCTCTGATCTTATAAGACTTCTCCTCTTGAGTGAAAATGGAATCTCTGTCATACCTATAACCAATAATATCTGGCAAAGATGAAGAGTTTTGCAGATATATCTAAGCCTCCTAATAGTTGATTTTGAGTCACTTAAAAGAGAAACTAACCTGGGATGACCTAACCAGATTAGTCTTTAGCTGGTGGATTAGGCTTTTGTGGAGACAGATACTGTCCTGCTGGCTTTGAGGAATGCTACCAATACCTGAATCAGCCTTGGGAAAGGGCCCCAATCCTCCCATGAGACTGAATCACTGGCTGACACCTAATTTCAGATGGGTGAGAATTAGCTAACCCCTGTCCACACTCCCAACCAACGGAAACTGTCTAATAACAAATATAAGTTCTACCTGCTAAATCTGTGGAAATTTGTTATGCATCACCCTGTCGAGGTAGTCTTGAATCTTCTACTTTTATGAACAATATTGGCCTCAGAAAATCTACCAGCATCTGGCATTGCACTCCTGGGACTGCATCCATTATCAATCAGTATGCATAATTTATACATTTCAAAGGATAGCCTTTTTTCATAGGAGGTACATGCTCTGAGAGCTTCCACTAGTGAGCCATGTTGCCACTCTCTAGTTTCATTTCTTTATTTCATCTGTGGCACTGTTTTCTCATCTCAACTAATGTTGACCAACTTGAATTGTCCTTAGAGAATACATCTTTCTCCTAAATTAATGTAAATTATAGTTATCAATGAGTTCTCCCTGTTACTCTTTTTGTTCTTTGAATGGTGTTCAGACAAGAGAGAGCAGCTGACTGATGCAGTTCATGCTGACAACCAGTCATGACTGTTTGTTAATAATGATTTTAAGTGAGAATAAACACTCTAATATTTGCTGCTGTACATTTTCACATGTAGCCCATATAAAGTCTTAGCCTTAAAACAGTGCTATGTTTAAATAAACATAGTTTCAGTAACAGTCAACTAATTGAAGCATGTGTGAAATATCTTCTGATGTACATGGCATAGTCTCCCATTTTCATCCCCTTTCCCTGCCTTTCTAATACCAAGACCTTGCAAATCTCTCTCCTGCAATTTCTCAAGTCACCCCATAATCAATTTTGCAATCTATCTATCTATCTATCTATCTATCTATCTATCTAATATATATATATATATATATATATATATATATATATATATATATATATATATATATAATCTATCTATAATTATCTGCTCCTTCTAATGTTCTCTTCTTTCTAATAATAATAACTGTAGACCTCCTGGCATTCCCTGCTCTTTTGCACTGCACATTCCCTTTATTCTACAAAAGAAAGACCAGAAAAAAGAAAGAAAGTAGAATTACTCATAATAGTAGGGCATGAGAAAAAAAGAACTAAGAATATTTGTTTATATTTTTATCTATCAAGAATATATTGCTTGCACACAATCTTTTATTAGGTGTCTGATATTTCTCTGTGTGTGACATGACTCACTTTCTGAATAGTATCTCCTAAATGTATATTTTAATCTCTAGTTACTTTACCATTCTCTGTGGCTCAAGAAATTTTCTTCCTGTTCTCTTTCCTATATTTGCTCCCTCTGCTTCTTTTACCCTCATTTCCAGTTTCATAAGTAATTCCTCACACGTCTTTTGGTTTCTCACCCTTTCACCTCACAGTGAAAAATTACTCTTCCTCCCCTCCCAGAAAATGACTTTCTCTTTCATCTCATACCTTTAGCATTCATTTCCTGTGGGGTTCCATCACAAATGGCAGCAGGTGATGTTAACTGTTTAAAACCCATGAAGGGAAAAATAAAACAAAATAATAGGCATCTGTTACCATAGCTGAATACACACACACACACACACACACACACACACACACACACACACATTCACTTCAGGTGCAGCAAATTGTCACAAAGAGATAGATATTCATTAGTTTTCTGACATGATGTTTTGCTTTATCCAACGATAGCATATTAAACAGAGGAGGTAACCTAAAACACACTAATGATTTTCTTTTGTAGGATATCTAGCCATACTGGCAAGGATCAGACTAACCAGGGTGTGACTTTGTAACAGATAATGTTAGTAACAGGCGACAAATGTTCTAAGTCTCATTCAGAATTTCCACTGGACATGAATATACCTTTCTAAAATCTTCTCAGTGTCTAGAATCTTTGACTGCTAAAGCAATGTCCTAACACTGCTGGTTTGAGTTTTTTATGGGCCATTAAGTTGAGTGCAAAAGTCATAAATTATCTGTAAAAGCTACCCAAATTATAGCTATCTGTGGTTTTTCGATAAAGGCCAAGAATGTGTTTTTAAGAAGCGTACCCCATTGCATGGGAAACAGCCAACCATGAAAAATATGCCTATTTATCCTACTTATTTAAAGTTTTCTGAGCCACTTCAATGTTGCCACTGAACTCCTCTTCAACAAGAAATTCCTCCTTAATACAGATTTATAACAAATATTGCCAATATTCCCCTTACTTATGTGTTCAAAAGAGTATGCCTGCAAAGAAAGGGAAATCTCTGCTTTAAAGCTGTCTTGTTTTGTTTCGTTTTGTTTTGGGGTGAACCAGAAAAAGCATTTATAAAAAAATAAAACAATTATTTTTTCAACTTCATAAGATCATAAAACTCCAATCTACCTGAGCTAAACTAATACAGCTGAGTCTCATTAATACGCTTACCCAGAACAGTCAAACATCAAAGACAGAAACATCTGTATTCTAAATCAGACTTTATTTTATTTAAGAAATAAAAATTATGCAGTTCTTTTCATTTTTGAAGTCTAACAAATTTCCTGAATCCTAATGCTTTGTGAGTTATGGCCACAGCACTGTCAGGTCTGGAGATGGTAGAGCTGATAGCAGTCTTTCTTTGCTAATTAGAATAAAAATAGCAAAAGTAGTTGTTGTTGATACTGTATCCTATTTAAAATTGTTTTTCAACAGGCACCCTTCCCTACACATGCATTAAGAGGTTTCTAGAGAAGTACAACATTTAGGATGTTTCTTACATAGATTTAAACCAAAGAAAATACACGACTATTAAAGATGTTTAAACAGGATGTTATATATTATTTACTTGCTTTAAATAGTGCATGAAGCAGTGCTCAGAGAGCAAAATTGTTGTTTTTGCCCCTAATAATTACAGAAAACCATAATTGCTATGGATCTGAAAACTGTAACCGTTGCCTTCTAACTTTGATTTTTCAACAGAGGGAAATTTTTGCTTTTCACATAGGGAATTCTGAACAGATCGGGATCCAGGCTTTGGCTTGAGGGTTCCTGCACTCATCTGGTGGTTAACTGAAGTGGTTTTATGAGATTTATTAGTTAACAAGTCAGTCGAGAATGTGAACAACAAGAGTTTTGGGAATCCTACACTGAAATCCGAGTTATGAAAAGATGGCTGTGATTCTTTCAGTCTCAATGTCCATTTAATTTCTACATTTCATGTGCTATCCTCATTTACAAATCATTGTGATTCATCATCCAAGCAGGCAGTGTACCTGAGTCCACTAACCTGATGCTTTTTACAGTTACGTTACTTAAGAATGATTTTGTTTGGAAACTTTTCTGTGGTGACTGTGTTTAAAAACTGAAAATGTTGACAAAGAGGGTTTTGGCAGCAGAAAAACAAAGGGCTTGAGCCTTCCTTGGGTTTCTTGCTCACATTTGTGAGCATCGTGACTTTTTCTTGCTACTGTGAAATGCTAATACCAAATAATTTGCTTTAATAAAACAAACATTAGATTTGTTGAATAAAATATTATAAATGTAGTCCAGAGCTTGCTAGCAGAGAGGCTGTCGCTACATTGTGGCGCAGCTATGTCCCGTTGCCTAATATTTCTCCCAAAATGTCGTGCATAAAACCACCACTGTTTATTTGCTCCAGACTTTGCCCTTCTGAAGGGCTTGTCTGGACCTCTCCTCTTTATGGTTTGGTTGAGGCAGCTAAACCAGCTATGGAGGACCATTGTGGTTTCATTTACACGTCTGGTGTCTCAGACCAGATGGCTGCAATGGCCAGGGGATGGCGGGACCTCCTTCTCTCTCCCTTTGAGGACTCTCATTCCATAGGGCATCTCTTCCACGTGTCTGTCACCAGCAAGGTGACTGGGCTTCTTCCCATGACAGCCAGTGTTAAGCTGGTAAAAGAATAACTGGTGGGCCTCCTAGATCTAAGCCTAGAACTGGCAGAACATCACTTCCAGCATGTTCTGTGTCAGAACAAATCACAGCTCTGCCAAGGGGGAGGGGACACAGAGGCCACCTCTTGTAGGGTGAAGCCTACGAGCATGACGAGGATGGGAAAGATTTCTGGCAGCTTTCTTTGCACAAGAGCTATCACAATTTGCTAAGAAATAGGTTCATATTATTTAGTTTGTTAATTGAGTAGCCTTGGGTAAACCTCTTCCCCCACCTAACCTTCTCAACTTCCTAAAATTATCAAATGCAAAATGACCGGATGTTAATCTTTTTTTTTACAATATTGTGATAATTAAACAAGATGATGCCCATTCAACCTTAAACATTATCAGTCACATTGTATATTGCAATAAATGGGGATTATTATATAAACATAATGTACAATTCAAATTAATCTCCAAACCATTTTAATATAATGCAGATTTATAGAATTCCCTAATTTCAGGGAATAGTCTGGCCATGTGAGATTTCAGTAAATCAAAACTTTTCATTCATAGCTCTGAAAAGGCCCATTTGGATAAGGCTTCCCTCTATATTTTATGTAATATCAAGAATAGTAGGGTTGAAAATTGCAGTATGAAACTGGAAGAAACACCTCTACTTCAAATACTTGCCTACACGTTGCTTGGGTAGTATAATTGCTAGTATTAAATTCAACCACCAAACTTTTTCTTACATGGTTAACTATAAAAAGAAGAATTAAGAAGACTCTTTTAAAAAAGATGTCCAGACAGTATTGTAAAACAGAATATAAGAGATCCTACGAATACTTTTCTACAAACCAGCTACTTCTGAATAAATCAATGTCTACAAAGGATGTGAAAATACTTTTCTTACTAGATATACATTACAGCAGAAGACTGAGGTCCCATGAAGTCAGGAGAGAAGGATAATCCATTGAAATACAAGTTTACATTTTAATCTCAGGATTTTCTACTGTCCTTTTTCCCCGATGGAGAAGTCAGAACTTTGTTTTCCTATGCCTTGGGGAAAACCAGATTAAAGGCAAAAACTGATAGAGGGTAATCTCTCTTCCTGTGTGTTAAAAGCCACATATGGCAAATTTTATGTGGCATGCCTTGAGTGGGAGGAAAGGGAAGAAAATAAGAGTGAGGTGGGAGAGGGAAATATTGTAGCCCAAACTGGGAAGAGGCAATATTGGGATTCTTTTTGCATCTGCACTCAACCTGAGTTGCTATTCTGAAATCCCTATTGAGAAGCAGCCTGAGTAGAACTAAGAGACCCTGCCCCGACCTTGTGCATGTACAGTCTAGGATGAGCTGCATAGTGCTACATAGATAAGAAATAACCCTGAGTTTCTTTTAAAGAGAAATTTTCAGGAAGAAAAAGGGACTTGAATAAAAACCTAAGGCTTAGATGATTTAGGGCAACGCTGATTTTGGCTCAGTTAGCTGAGGTTTGGAGTGCACTCTGAGTACCAGGATGCGTGTGTGGGAAGGAGGAATGGCCCTGTATGCAAGTGAGATGGAAGGGTGGGGCATGAGATGCTGAGTCCCCTGCCACTTGTGCAGAGAGGGAGCTGTCCTAGGGGCCACATGCTGCTGCAGCAACAGGCAGTGCCATTCAAGGCACCAGGTCTCAGCAGCAGCAGTGAGCTTCCAGGCAGATTCTCCTGTCTTAAGTCTCTGCACTGAATCAGCCCACTAATATAATAAAATAAAAATATAACAATGAAAATGTAATCTAAAATTGGTGTATCACACAAAGTGCCAGAATGAACTCTTTCTTAGTCTTTATTGATATATACTAATTTTTACCTTCATTTGAAAGTTGAAGATGCAGATTAAAGAAGTTAAATCACTAGCTCAGGGGAATACACAATCCAAAAAAGTTAGGATTTGAACCCAGATTTTAAAAACATCTTGATCTACCAACTTAGCTACCTTATAACATTTATTAAAAATCATATCTGATAATAGACTTGAAAACTGATTATCAGTATCACGTAAGGCAAATAATAAACAAAGTTTTATATTTGATATTGTCTAACATAGGTAAATAGGTATTTGTGTGTATGCGAAGAAGAAACCAAGCATTTTCTTATTAGATCTATCTCTTTATCCTTAGGCAATAGTACACACTCAATAAATAGGCACTCAATAAGTACCTGAGTTGTTAGATTAATGTGTATGTAGGATTCTTTATAGCATATAAATAAATACTTTTTCTAGCAGATTGGCAGGAAATATGCAACCATGTTCTTATCAGTGTTCACACTGGAGTTAATTGAATTGTGGAAATTATAAGACAAACACAATAAAATGTAGGTATGCGAATAACATAGGCTTGTGAAGAAAATTCGCAAGGCTACTTAAATGCCTGGTTCCCACTATGCTTATGCTAGAATAACTTATTGTGGCTGCGACATTCAACATAACTAATCTGAAATCCCTACTGAGACACATTATTAATTAAACAATATCAACCAAGAACTATAGTCTGTCCAAGACAAGACAGAATCCTCATCTATAGAATTAGACACTACAGTTGAGCTTGCAGTATTTGGGAAAGAAGTAGAGCTGTGTGTAACAGGCTGGTTACACCATCTAGTAGAGGGCTATTTCTCAATAAGTGTCCTCTACTACTGCTACTTATGACAAAAGTGAACTCTTCACACATATGACATATATGCAGCTATTTATAATTACAATTGATTCGAAGGCCTCCATGAGAAGGACCCCTGTCTTGAGCTAGCTTAATTTTTTATTTTCTTTAAGTATACAAGCACATACTGTTTCCGAATGTGTGCTAACTTCTGATTCAGGATCTCTCACCAACTGAGAAATCTGAAATAATACACAGTGGTGAGAGTGTATGAAAAAATTATAGTACTTTTTGTTAAAAAAAAATGCCACTTTAAAATATATATTAAAAGTCCAAAGCCAGAAATAAACATTTATAAAAACACATGGTCTATTTACATCATCATACGTGGAAGTCAATGTCTCCCTTTTAATAATTAAAAATTCAGATAACTTCATGTGCTCATTTGAATGTTTAGTGTACTGATCTGAGTGTGTTATGATTTAAATATGTGGTAAAACAGTTTATTTTACAGGCACTCATCTAATTCCATCTGACATTTCACATTCCTGGGTATGCAATGCATTGAGTTGGACTATGTGATTAATAAAATGTATCTAGTGTTTGCTCTATTTCCTATTATTTTTTAAGGCAGAAAAGGAAATTAAATGCCTCAAAACCTTTCACCTTTGTGATTTTGTAACTTATGCTTTAGAAGAGAGAAAGTTTTTTTTTTTTTAAGTTTAAACTTAGTTACTGAACTGCGTATCAGCTGCAGCTCACATATCTATTAAGAAATAGAGGAACGTGCTATAGATTAACCCAATGCATATGGAATCCACCCATTCTGGTAGTTATAAGTTGCAAGTTGCAGCGCTCTGACTTTGAACTTCTAAGATTTCAGGTACAATTGTGCCCTAATTGCAGGATTGCATTGCTCTTTTTTTAATTTTAAGCTTCAGGAATAATCATAGGTAATTATATGAAAAAAAGGAAACATTCTCTGTTAAAAATATTACCAAATTTTGAACATATGATATGCTTCTTATCCAGATCTATACTCTCAAGTCCTTGAATACATAAATCGATGAAATTTAAAGTAGTTACTTGTCTTTTCATGTGTTTTGATTTATATAAAGTCTGCCTTAAATTAAGGAGTGGTGTCTTGCCTAAGAAATAAGAAAGATCAGATAAGCTCAATGGGCAGATAATTCAGAGCTGATGAGCTTCAACTGATTAAGAAACAAATAAATACAGCACAATAGCAGTAATCTCAACAGCTAAGGATAATAAATCACATTTAAGCACATGGAAGCAAAACACAAATTCTAGTCCATTTGTGTAGGTCCATCAATGAAAAGTATATTCTCCAGACTTTGTGTGCTATTGTGAACATCGAAAAAACACCCTAGATTTCAGAAAATTAATCCTTTCTGAGAGTAGTTTTATTAACTGTAGTCCATAATATGGGTTACAAAAAATTGATTTTATGTGTCCCACAGTGACTTTATAAACTTTAAGAAAAAACCAACCAGAGTTAACCAACCCTGCAAAGTGATGAACTGTGTCCTAAGTTTCCTTATCTGGAATGGCCTCCCCCATCTTACTCTTTGTCCTCTCATAACCCAGAGTCCTGGTAAATAAAGTTCCCCTACTTCTGTAGAGTATTCCTCAATTACACTAACATATGACCGCCTATTATAGAACTTTCCTCTAATACTTTATTACATACGTGATGCCTGGGACTCATTCATAGTCAGGACTCGATAAATATGTTTCTTTAAGTGAATATGAACAAATATATTTTTGGAATAGAGGAAGAAATTTGTCCTTTATAGAGTGCAAATGTGGTCTTGCTCTGCTACTCTGAAGACTGTCATGTGCCTCTCCTAGAATGCACAGAAAAGGACTCACTGTCACTTTGTGGTTTTTCTGCCCAAAATGCATGACCTAAATCTAATAATGAGAAAATATCAGACAAACCCAAATTCAGGGACATTCTAGAAAATAAATGGCCTGTTCTCTATGAAAATGTCAAGCTCCCAAAAGAGAAAAAATTCAAATTAATAGAAAAACTGAGAAACGGTTTCTAATTTTAAAATATTAGACATGATAACTGAATCCATCAAGTGACTCTGGACTGGAGTACAGATCAAGTTAAAAACAAACAAAATTTACAGTAAGAGAAATCATGATGTTTGCATCAAGTATAGAGCTTTGCCAATAGCATTGTGTCATGAAAATTTCCTGATTTTAATAATTATAATGTGGCTCTGTAAAAAGATATCATGGATTTCATAAATACACCTTAAAGTATTTAAGGTAAAAGCTCATCATATATACAAGGTACTTTCAAATGGTTCAGAAAGTATGTGTCAGGGTGGAGTGTGGAGAGACACAAAGACAGAAAGATAAAGCAAATTTCTAATGTTTGTGCAGGGAATCTGGGCAACCAGCATATGAGAATACTTTAAACTAGTGTTTCAATTTTTATTGTCTGAAATTGAATAAATGTAAAAATATAAGTAAATGTGGATAAAAACAAGGTAAGTTTCACTTTCCTCTTTTCTATTTATCACATGTGACTAAGAAATAAATCACTCTTCTTGAGGCAACTTGACCACTGTCACGTCCCTGCCTCCATTACAACCACCCACAGTCAAATTTACAAATAAAAGACAGGCATGTCAGTACTTGCATTCTTCTATAACTCTGACATTCAGAGGAGACCACTATGGGCTGGGCTCTGTGTGTGCATTTGTGCTTATGAATATGACATGATTTCATATTGGCTCAAGAGCTGCACAATCGAGGGTCATTCAATTGCACAAAACACAATATTTAATGCTGAGTGATGGCTATTGCTTCGAGGACTAGTCCGGACATCCACCAGAAACCTATGTTTTATGTTTGTTTGCTAATTACCTAAAGAAATATCTAAATCACATCTATATTCTGTTTTTATTCACTCTAAGCTCTTGAAAAGATGGTTTTAAGAAATCTAGTTTTTGTATTTAGATTGTGTTCACTGTATATTTGTGAATGTAAAAGCAATATACCTATGAAAAACAAAGATATAATTTTTCTGGAAAACCGAAGTCTTAAAAATTGGAAACAACAAGCTCACCATAAACTAACAAATAATATTTTACTTTGAAAAACAGCTCAGTAGACATTCTTCAGTATGTTTTCCAAATCTGAAATAATAGATGATATGCTAAAGTGTCAGAAATTGAGAAATTAGAATTTAGGAGCATTTCAGAAGTTACTTTGAAGCACTAAGAAGAAAAAAAATATTATGAAATGAAAATTATTTAGATATTTTTACTAATATATACTTTGCTTAAAGTAAGGTTTACTTTTGTTTAGTTTAGTAGGTTTAGTTCTATACTGACTGCTCTTTTAATGGTTAGTGTACCTTAAATTTAATATTTGTTTACAAAAAAGTATAAATTTCTATGTTTCCTAGAATATGTAAGCAAACCTCTTTTAATCAGAGTCCCATCAGATCTAAAGGCCTGATAT
Organism: Cynopterus sphinx; assembly: GCA_030015415.1. Classification (NCBI taxonomy): domain Eukaryota; kingdom Metazoa; phylum Chordata; class Mammalia; order Chiroptera; family Pteropodidae; genus Cynopterus; species Cynopterus sphinx. The sequence continues at coordinate 51,083,724 of CM057389.1, read as the reverse complement.
TCCACAGAAATTCTGTTTTTTGGAATGTTTAATTTTTATGCTTTTTGAAGTTGTTTTTCTTAATTCTGCATTTAAATAGCTTTTTTTACACAGATATATTTTAAATAATAAATTTCATGTAACAGTTGCCAATAGCAAGAATAAATTCAATGGTTTATCTCAAGCAGCTTTTTAAAAATCATAGTCCAGTTTTTTATTTCTATACATCCCCGTCTTCTAAGATCTAAAGAGACACTCATAAAAAAATGTTGTCAAAATTCACATTGTAGTCTGTTCTCACTTTAGAAAGACCAGTTTTTTGAGAAGTGCTTTTCTTTTAACTTTGAAAAAAAACTAAACTCCCAAAGTCACAGTGTTATACAGGATAAGAATATCAGAGATGCACGATCTTCAAACACATAATCTTCATAAACACTACCACTGATTTTCATTGAACAATACATACCATTTTATTTTATGAAGCCTATGTTTCAATAATAATTTTCTTTCAGAATACAAAATAAATGCATCTTGCTGAATAAATTATTCCATGGAAAAGAATGGAGAATATTCAAATATTTCATCTAAAAATGATTTATGAAATATTTATGCCAGCCCCATTTTTATCAGTAGGAATACAGCAGTGAATAAAACAGTCAAATATCTCTGCCACCATGAAACTTACATCCCCCCGGGAAAAACCCAAAACAAAACAAAAATTAATTACAATAAACATATTAGATGATAATATGTTACAGGAAAACAAATCCAGGAGAAGAAACTATGGATTAGAGGTCTTAGAGTGTGAAAATTTTCAGTTAGGTTGTCAGCTTGAACCTCATTGAAAAGGTGAGTTTAGTCAAGACCTACAGAAAACACATTTTGCAAATATCTTCTCCCATTCACTTGGTTGCCTCTTTGTTGATGATTTCTTTCAAGATTGGGGAGACATGAGAAATGAGAAAGAGAGAATAAGAAGGGAGGAAATGCAGACAGGGAGTATTAAAAATATGTTTTAAGATATTTATTTATGAAAGAAAACAAATGTGGTTAGATAATGGAAGTGTCTGGGAGTTTGTGTGTGTTTATTAATGACTAAAATTGAGCAGGTTGGTTTCCCAGAGCTGAGCTGGAGGTGAAATCATACATGTCATTACATTATTGGTGGGAACAATTTCAGAAGTGCAAAGGGAGGGAAACTGGGCTGAGAAGGGGAGGAGAAAAGTTGGGGTAGGTGTTGACTAGAATACCTCTTGATATCTAACATGACTCATAGCTGGATCTCGTGGGCTGTCCTTCCAGTAGCCAGACAAAATACTACTTCTCAAGGTTTTCTGGCCAGAGGTGTAAGAAAGATTTCTACCTACCAGTTCCTATTTCCCATTAGGATGTTTTGATCAAAATTGACTACATTTACCTAAATTACCTAGATCATTGAGACAAATGATGATATATTATGTTTTTATACCTGTGACAGGGTATTTATTTAGTTTATAAAATCACTTTAGATCACCATTTCAATTTATATATTTGAATGTAGTATTGGTTTCTCTTTTCCTTCTTTTTCCTTCATAACTAAAATTCTGTTGCTGCTATTGATTTGGCGAAGAATAATCATGCCAACTTTTGTTGTCCTTCACTTCTGATTTGATTACGTATTACCAAAATTGTTTCCTAATAATTAAAATGATTTGTATTTGCATCTACCACAACAGATGTTCAAGTTTTACTTGACTGAATAAAGATACTACTGAATGAGATGAGGTGAGTTCCAGGGACACTCACTGATGTTCTATATTATATATTTTGGCATAGTCTGTTCTAAGATTTTAGCTGCATCTTTAGCAAAAACATACTAGTAGAAGGAAATTTATACAGCTACACTTCTGTCATTAGATACTATAGGATCAATCTTTGCCATCTTTGCCTGGGATCATGAGGGAACAATTCCCTCCTACTGTGTTTCTAAGGGATGATAACTCAGACCATATAAATCTTAAGATAATGTGACAGAAACAGAGAGGCAAGAATTTCCTCTTGATTTTTCACTCATCGGCTTGAGCTAGTTTTCTCTGCAGTATTTTAGATTTATATTCAACTTAGAAATAGTTGTTGGTTTCCAATATTTTTTTTCAGACATTCCCCTCCCAATGTTTATAGCTTTAAGGCCTCAATGGTTTCATAGTTAATGGTTCACATAATTGAAAAAGCAGGTATTTTTTCTTCTAGGATGTTTTTTACATTTAACAGTGTCCTTTAATCTTTCCTTGTTTGGATAGTACTGTAGCTAAAACACTACTTAAAGTTACATGAGAGCATTTCAAATTTTAAAACAAATTTCTCTATGAAAATTCAAAGTATAAGTTCCATAGTTCACATTGTTACATTTCATACATCCATTAGGTTGAACTTTTTAAAAATTACCATAAAGATAAAATAAAATCATAAAATGAAAATTAATATTTACATTATAATAAAGTGTTAATAGTATAACTTATGTAGATACGTGGTTAATTTTCTATTGTTAAATATGATGTTTATACTATGATACTTTGAGTTGGATTTAGCTGCATTCACATAAACAGGGCCACATCATAATATGTATATGTGTAAATAAGATGAGATAAATTTCTAGGCTTAATATAACAAAATACTAAAATCTCTTTATTAAAATTAAACAGAAAGTAAATTAAAGCATACATAATCCTATCATATTTATGTTTTTTTCTTAAGAAGATGTGTTCTCATCAATTTAAATTTCAAATTACTAAAAAGAGATTATGTTTACTCATACTAAAATAATTAGGATCATGATGGTGAACTGTTCCCCACTGGAGACACCAATTCAACTATAATACATGGAACAGTTTCTTCTGTAAGGGACCTAGACACCTGGTAAGGGGCTCCTCCACCCAGTGTGAGCACAAAACCAGTCACATCAAAGCTGGTAGAAGAATCTGTGGCCCGCTCTTCCTATGGTCCCTCCCAATGGCAGAGCCCACATAATTGGGAAGAAATTTCCAGTTCCCAGCTTCTCCCTGGGAAGAGAAAGAGCACATTTGACTATGTGTTCGACATTCTGTCTTTTCAGGGGGTTGCTGGAGGGACCGGTTTCTGTCCCTCCTCTCTCACTGAGCCAGTGAGATCCAGCATACTCTAGATGCCTGGAGGCTGCTAAGAACAAAAGAGCCCAGGGGTCTGTTGCTGCTACAGAGGACGTGTGGTACAGCAGACAGCCTGATATGGCTCAGTGCCTTCTCCCCAGGGAGAAAGAGAAGAAGGGAGCATATGTCCAACATTTCAGCTGTTCAGGGGTTTGCTGGAAGAACTGGCCTCTGTCTCATTTGTCTCAGAGCATGGACAGGATGCCACATGCTCTAGATGCTTGGGAACTGATGCTATAGACTGACTGTCTGTGTTCCCCCCAAATTCATATGTTAAAACCTAACCCTCAATGTAATGGTGTTTGGAGGCGGGGCCTTTAAAAGGTGATTAAGCAATGAGGATGGAGCCCTCATGAAAAGCATAAGTCCTCATACAAAGAGTCCTCAGAGAGATCTCTCGTTTTCCTTCACGTGAGCATACAAGAAGATAGTGGCCATCAATGACCCAGGATGAGGCTCCTTGGCAGGTGTTAAATTTGTCAGGGCCTTGATCTTGGACTTCCCAGACTTTAGAACTGTGAGAAATAAGTCTGTCGTGCAAGCACTCAATCTCTAGTATTTTTTATTAAAGAAACTTGAAGAAACTAAAAGGTGCTGAGAATGAAAGTAAGCTCAGTGTCATGCTGTTCCTTCAGAAAACATTTGGCACAGCAAACAGTCACTAAGGTAACAAGAAATTAGATGTTCCAGAAGAAAAGAAAATGGCATATCCCTCCAACTAAATATCTATACAGAAGATACAGCCACAGAGAAGTTTTTAAAGGCCCCCAGCTCTTTCCCTGTACAACACCAGTCCATATAGACTGGAAGAAGTGACTGTTTCTTCTAATATGTGAATACCAACACAAAGTCACAAGGACTACAAAAACAAGAAAAAATGACCCAATCAAAGAAACAAAATAAATCTACAAAAGCAAACTTAAAATAAACAGAGGTACATACATTATGTGACAAAGAATTCAAAATTAGTCAAAAAGATTCTTGAGAAACTCAGAAAATCAATGCATGAATAAAGAAATTCTTCAAAAAAGAAATACTAAATATAAAAAACAACCAAGCAGGAATTTTGGAAGAATGTAATAACTAAACTTAAAAAAAAATCACTAAATGGGTCCCACAGCATATATTATCATGCAAAAGAAAGAATCAGTAAATTTAAAGATAGCCATTTGAAATTATCCTTTCAAGGTACGAAAAGAAAATTAAAAGGAAAGAAAAGATAGCCTAAGACACTTGTGGGATACATTAAAAATATCAATACATGTATTGTGGAAATCACAAAAAGAGAAGAGAAAGATAAAGGAGAAAAAAAAACTTATTTAAACAAATAATTGCAAAGATTTTCCAAGCCTGAGGAAGGAAAAGACATTCAAATTCAAGAAGCCTCATATATACGTTTAATAGGATAAAATCAAAGAAATCATATACAAATTTTCAAAAGTCAAAAGCAGAGAATTTTAAAAGCCACTAGAGATAAGTGACTCATCCCAAACAAGGGAATGCCCATAAGATATTAGTGGATTCCTCAATAGAAACCTTGAAGAGGTGGGATGATATAGTCACCTATAATAGATACACACAAAAAAGAATCAAATCATGCTACTATAAAAAAAATCTATGAAATACAAAGGAAGGCATCAAGAGAAACATAGAGCTATAAAAAAGACAGAAAATCACTAACAAAATGGCCTTAATAAGTGATTACCTATCAATAACTACATTAAATATAAATGGATTAAACTTTTCAATTGAAAGACAGAGTGGCTAAATAAGTTTAAAAATACAACAAGATTTGAACCATAGACTGCCTTACAAGGAGTTCAGGTTAGATTTACGCAAATGGGCTGAAAGCGAAATGATATTTTGTACAAATAGTAATCAAAAGAGAAAAGGAATGGCCATACCTACATCAGACAAAATAGGATTTAAATCAAAAACTTCCACAAGATAAAGGAAGACATTATATAATGATAAAATGTTCAATCCACCAGCAAGACAATACAATTATAAACATATATGCACCTCAAATTAGAGCCCCCAAATATTTAAAGGAATCATTGGCAGAAGTGAAAAAGAAAAGCGCACAACACAATGATAGTAGGAAATGTCAATACCCCATTTCCAATAATGGATAGAACATCCAGACAGAAGATCAATATGGAAACAGAAGACTTGAACAGATATATAGACCAAACAATCCTAGGAGACAAATTACATACACTATATGCAACAGCAGCAGAATAAATATTCTCCCCCAATACATACAGAACATTCTCCAGCATACATTAGGTTAGGTCACAAAACAAGTGTTAATAAGTTTAGAAATATTGAAGTTTCTTCCCAACCACAATAGAATGAACTAGAAATAAACAGTAGAAGGAAATATGAAAAAATTCACAAATATGTGAAAATAAAACAGCATACATGTAAACAACCAGTTGGACAAAAAAAAATCAAAAGAATGTTTATAAAATATCTTGAGACAAATAAAAATAAAAATATGACATAGCAAAATTTCCAGGATGCAACAACAGTAGTACTAGGAGGGAAGTTTACAGCAATAAATACCTAAATTAGTAAAGAAGAAAGACATCAAATAATCAACCCAAATATATTTCTCAAGCAACCTGAAAAGAATAAAGTAAGCCCAAATAATAAAGATTACAGAAGAAATAAACAAAGAAAATAATAGGAGAAAATAGATAATAATGAACAAAACTACAAGTGTTTTTTACAAAGTGAACAAAATTGGAAAACCTCTAGTCTAAGAAAAAAGAGAAAAATCAAATAAAATCAGAAATGATAAAGGAGAAATCAAAACTAATGTGACACAAATAAAAAGGATCATAAGACACTGTTATGAACAATAATACATTGAAAAATTGCATAGTCTACAGGAAATCAATAAATTCCTAGAGATATGCATGCTGATGAGACCATATTTTGAAGAAAGACAAAATCTGAGCAGTCCTGTAAAGATTTATGAGATTGAATCAGTAATTAAAACCCTCCCCAAAAGAAAAGCCCAGGACCAGACAGCTTCATTGATGAATTCTACTGCGTAAAGGAGAATTAATGCCATTCCTTCTTAAACTCTTCCAAAAACAAACAAACAAAAAACAAACAAACAAACAAAAACTAACAATTAAGTGGAGGAAACACTTTCAAGCTCATTCTACGAGGCCAGCATCATTCTAATACCAAAGCCAAAAAGAGACACCAGGAGAAAAGAAAACTACAAACCAATATCTATAAAATAAATCCAAAACTCTTTAACAAAATATTAACAAAGCAAATTCAACAGCATATTAAAAGGATCATATTCTATGTAGAATTTATGCTAATGCGATTTATTCCTGGGGCACGACTATGGTTCAATACCAATTATTATGATATACCACATTAAAAGAGCAAAATTTAAAAATCACATGATCATCTTGACGGATGCAGAAAAAGCATTTGGAAACATTCCACACCCTTTCATGTTAAAAACACTCAACAATGAAGAATAAATGAAAATTATCTTAACATCATAAAAGCCTTATATGAAAAGCCAACAGGTAATACCATACTCACTGGTAGAAAACTGAAAAAATTTCCTCTGGGACAAAGAACAAAACAAGAATGCCAACGCTCTGTGCTTCTATACCACATAATACAAGAAATCCTAGCCAGAATAATTAGGCAAGAAAAAGAAATAAGCATATTCAAATCAGAAAGATAGAAGTCAAATGATCTCTCTTTTCAGATAACTTGGTAATAGGTAGAAAACTCTAAGATTTTACAGACACACACACACACACACACACACACACACACACACAATTAGAACTAATAGATGAAATTCAGTAAAATTGCAGGATACAAAGTAACATACAAAAGTCAGTAGCTAAAGAAAAAAAAATCAGTAGCATTGCTAAGGCTAATGATGAACAGTCTAAAAAGAAACTTAAGAAAATCCCATGTACAATAGCATTAAAACAAATAAAATATTTAGAAATAATTTAACCAAGAAGGAGAAAGATTTATAGACTGGTCACTACAAAACATTTTAAAAATTAAAGAGGACATAAATAAATGGAAAGATATTTCACATTTACAGATTGAAAGAATGAATATTGTTAAAGTGCTCAGACTACCCAAAGCCATCTAAGATTCAATGAAATCCATATACAAATCTCATTCTAACAACGCTTTTTGCAGAAATAGAAAAAGTAGTCATAAAATGTACATTGAAACACAAATACTCTCAATAGTCAAATAATCCTGAGGAAGAAGAGAAAAGTAGAGGTATCACATTTTCTAATTTTTAAAATATATCATAAAGCTATAGTAATCAAAACAATATGGTACTGACATAAAGACAAACATACAGACAATGAAACATTATAGAGTGCCCAGAAATAAACTCCCATACACAGTCAACTGATCTTTGACAAGCATGTTAAGAATACACAATGGAAAAAGCGTAATCTCCTCAGCAAATGGTATTGAAAAAAATGTATAGCCATGTGCAAAAGATTTGAATTGAATCCTAATCTTGCACTGTACAAAAAAAATCAATTAAAAAATACTTTAGAATATAAACATAAGACCTAAAAATGTAAAACTCCTAAAATAAAACTAAGTGAAACCTCATGACAATGGTCTTGGCAATTATTTCTTGGATATGACACCAAAGAACTGACAATAAAACTGAAAAATAGACAAGTGGGATTAAATCAGCTAAAAGCTTTTGCACAGCAAAGGAGGCAATTAACAGAGTGAAAAGACAACCTATAGAATGGGAGAAAACATTTGCAAACCATACGTTTAATCAGGATTTAATGTGCAAAAAGATTAAAAATGGGCTATGAAACTGAATAGACATTTCTCAAAAGAAATCATACAACTGACTGACAGGTTATGAAAAAGTGCTCATCACTCATCATGAAGGAAATGTAAACAAAAAGGACAATAAGGTATCACCTTACATTTGTTAGACCAAAAGAACCAGAATACTACAAGTGTTGGTGAAGACGTTAAAAAATTGAAGCCATTGTGCACTTTTGGTGGGATTGTCAAATGGTACTGTTGCTATGAAAACCAATATGAAGTTTCCACAACAAATAAAAAGAGGATTACCATTGATCCCGACAAACCCACTACTAGGTATTTATCCAAAATAATTAAAGTAAGAATCTCAAAGAATTTATCCAAAATAATTGAAGTAAGAATCTGTATTCTTGCATTCACTGTAGCATTGTTCACAGTAGCCAAGATGTGAAAACAACCTAAACTCTCACCTGTGAATAAAAGGATAACGGAATGTGTTCTAGCATACAATGGAATATCATTCAGCCTTCAAAAAAAATAATAATTCCTGTTATTTGCTGCAACTTGAGGACATTCTGCTAAGTGAAATAAAAGAGTCAGAGAGGGACAACTATTTCACGATTCCAGTAATAGGAGGTATCTATTACTGGGGAGATGGGGGCTCCTGTTAACCAGCTACAGAGTTTTAGTCGCGCGAGAGGATGAGGTTCTACAGATCTGCTGTCTGCCTTTGTGCTTATCGTTACCAATAGTGTAGTGTTCAGTTAAGTTTGTTAAGAAGGTGGAACACATGTTATGTGTGTTCAGTACAATTTAGAAAATCTACATTAAGATGACAGGCTTGTTCTTGGTTATGTTATTGAAAAGAAAAAGATTGGACGATGAGTGATGAGAGCATCTGGGAGAGGATTTTTAATAGCCTTTTCAGAATGAGCAATAAAAAAATAATTAGAAGGAAAAAAATTGCACAAAAACGCTACCACTGTGCTGAACATAAATCAATTTTTCATGGTGTTTGCAAGTCTTTGGTGCTTCCAGTTCTTCAGCTTTATTCCAGTATCATTGTTAATCAACCTAAATAGACTATTGTTCAAAGTAAATAGATATGAAGAATTTGAACATTGTATTCAAAATTAGATTGACCTCATAACTTTAACATTTTTTTAAAAAATCGAACTATAACATCATTCTTTCAGAAAGGAGATGGCCATAATGCAGGCTTAGTTTGGAACCACATATTTAGACTTCAGAAAAATGTATCCGCAGAGATTCATTTTAACTTAGCCTATGGGTAAGACACTTTTTGTAGAATTTTGGAATATTGCTGCTGACAATCTTGGCTCTTGTTGGTCTTGGAAGACCATGGCCTGTCTATTAAAGTGGAATCCAGTTGGTATATGAGAACTGCTGCCCCCAGTCAGGTGACCAGCTGGCCAACAGACCACCTTTTCTGTCATCCCTGCTGCTTGCCTGCCTGGGTTCGACCTCTCCTCTGCCACCCCTTCTTCCTCATGGAAAGGCAGTGGAGGCCCCAGGGTTTGCTGTCACATCCACTGATGTAGGGAACAGTGAATCCACAGCTTCCCTAAGTTCAAGTCCACTCCCAGTTTGCTGGTCTTGACATTCAGCAGGTTCCAACCACTCTTTGTCCATTCCTATAAACTGAGAGGGCTCTTGTACTCCCTGCAGAGTTGTACCCACATTTTTGGATAAAATCCTTTTAACTATATGCTTCGGCTTTCCTCAGTGCTTCGTGTAGTAACATGTCACCATTCGCAGGGAGTTACAACTTGTGTCTTCCTCAAACTCCAGTGGAAAAAGTCAGCTTTCACTCTGTGTGTGTGTGTGTGTGTGTGTGTGTGTGTGTGTGTGTGTGTGTGTGTGTGTGTGATGCACTTGTGTCTTGATAAACTGTGACACGTTGCTCTCTAGGTCCCAGACATCCTGCTTCCCTTTATTAGAGATTTGTAATAAACTTCTAATACCACTTATGAAAATCAAAATATTGTCCATTCAGCGTTTGGTTCTTAAAGTTTTAAATAGCAGGACCCATAATGATTTATAGATCTTAGAAGAATTGACAATTGGGGCACAATAGTATCAGCAGAACTTCTGCCTTCATTAGAAGTAGCTGCCATTGGCCATATTACAGCTGTGTCTGGAGTGACCTCAAAAGTCCTTCCTCTCATTGCTTTCACTGGAAACTGCAGATCATTCCAGGATATGAAAACAGAATAGAAAATCTACCATTTCTAGATCCTTGCTAATGTAAAAGTATAGTAATTCTATTTTTCAGTAGTAGAGCTGTGGGATTCAATACAAGCAATTCCGATTCACTTTGTACCACCCAAATGAGTTAGCCTGGGTGGGAACAGGGCTTTGCCTGAGCTACCAGCACCTGCTGAAATCAAGGTGGGGAAGGTAACCTTCCTGACGACAAAGGCAGAAACCGAGACTTGGTAACTCCACCTATTTTGGAAAAAAAAACCAAAACAAACAAAAAAAAAAACCCTGCTGACGTTAGAATTCCCTTAGAAAACCAGAAAAGGGAGGCCAGAGGAACACTGTGTGAGAGTATTTTCTGTCTCAATCATTCAAACAGAAGAAAAATCCTGATGGAAAGCAACTGATAGAAAAGGGGGAAGAATTAATCCTAAGCCTGATTTGAAAGGTGATTAAAAGGAAAAGGAGATACAAAGAAAAAATAATTCTCAGTGTGGCTGAGATAACTGTGCATGTTTTAAAGCATTTCTCTTGTTTGCATTTCTCTTACAGACTTTCTTCGAGTCTCATTGTCATCTCTCCTAACCACGGTCCATGCTGTACGCATGTGCTACTTAAAATACACGTTTTCATTTTCTTAACACACTTGGAGCATCTTCTGTGAATCCCATACCCAGCTCCCATTCTTTTACCATCTGGGCTGCTGAACCTCAGAGTCTCTCTTCCCTCTTTTCAAGTAATGATGAACTATCTTTTAAAGGCAACGAACTTAGAAGATCACTGGAAATGCTCCCAGCTGCTGTTTCCACGTTGGGCCTTTGTCCTAGGTGAGGCTTATGAATTATTAAAACATCACTTATGATAAAGCATGGATTAAACATGTTTCTCATGATTTTGGAAAAATGGAATTTTAAAAGCTGTATGAAAACTCAAACTAAAAATTAAGAATCAAACTAGTACATGGCACTTACTAGTTTGTGGGAACAAAAACCTCAAAAATTTTCATATGGTCAATGTGAATTCTAAAATCCTTCTTCATCAGCCTCTTTATATATGTCCATCAAAGTACTTAGGTGGTGTGGTGAGACAGCCTGCCAAAACATTTCCTAGCATGAAGCCAAAACAAAGGATGCTTCTAGTGTTGCATCCGGTCTTACATGCCATCGGCCATCGGCAGGGTAAACTAGTCAAGGGTTCCTCATCGCCATATAATAAAAAAAAAAAAAAAAAAAAAAAACAAAGACAACATAACACAGTGCATCACAACAAAAAACGTAGCCCAGACCTAGAGTAAATGAGCATCGATTTCTAATGTCCCCCTAAATTGCCACTACCTGATGGGAGGCGTTATGTGTTTGAGGAGGAAGGACTGAACTTGGCCACTGGGGTGGGAGGAAAAGTAGCACGGGGCACTCACAGTAAGTAGGCTGGCATCCAGGCCATTGTGGTTTAGCGAGGACATGGAACGGCCCCACCTCTCTCTACTGCCTTTTGAAAACTGTGGGTGACAACTATCCCTTCTCCACCCATTCTGAAGCACTTAAAAAAAGTATTTTGTGAACTTGTACATTTTTTTTATCGTTGCTTCCTATAAAGCCACACTCTTCATAACTCCCAAGGTAGAGTATTTCTTATTTCTATACTTCTGCATACCTCACTGATACTGTATATCTTTGTTTAGAAGCTATGGCTTCTATTAAATTTAATTACTTACCCCTGTGGCTTTAAATTGAGGGTGGCTATAAAACAAAGACGGCTTCTATTAAATTTAATTACTTTCCCCTGCAGCTTGCATAGGAAGGGTGGCTTCTATTAAAAATGGCATGGTATAGGTGTGGCTGCTAGTCAAAGATGCTTCTAAATGAAGATATACAGTCTGTCGTAATAATTAATCAAAGGAGAAGATGTTAGGTATAGAAACAGGATTGCATGATAAATGCCAATTCTGAAATTTATTAAAGTAATCTTAGCTCGGAAAGAATTTTCATAATTTATGTTGTTCTGCTTTTCTTCATAAAAAATATAGGTTACATCTGCACATACTATATAGGATATATTAATGTTCCATTGAGAAAGGTAAATATTTTTAAACATCGCACTTTATCAGATAAAGAGTAAGGCTCTGATGCTTTTAACTGACTTTTCCCTTTTGATAGTAGCTGAATAAAGAAAATGGCTTACAGATTTGGCTATGTATATAGTTTGAAAGTAACAACTGAAAAATGATGTTCGTAATCTGAATTGCAATGAAACCAATTATCTGTACTGTGCTTGTCCGCATGGGAATTCTCCTAAAGGTTTAGTATTTCTTAAAAGAAATTAAAAACAGCTGTAAAAATACCATAAAACAAAAATAGCAGCTGCAAAAGAGATTAACATTCCTAAATTTCATTTGAACCTGATATGTTATTTTTCCAACAGCAACATATATATTCTGATTTTTAAATCTATCTTTATGAAATTTTACCTTAAAGAAAAGGACTACTGAATGCATTTTTGATATTACCAGTCTTTGATATTCACATGAATTTTATAAAATCTTCTGCCTTAAGATGATGGCATTATTATTCTATCTTGTTTAGTAATTCTCAAATAGGAGCTATCATTATAGAATAATAGAAAGTCATTTAAGATAAAACATTACTGAGTAAACAAATTATAGCAAAGTATGCACCTCTCCCCCAACCTTTTTTTTTTTTTCTCATTATTTAAATCTGTCAACTGCCTTTCCCACTGCATCAGGAAGACCAAGGGCCTTTTAAAAATTTTATACAGTGTCTGCTTTCCAATTAAGCAAACAACCACAGAGAAAAGTGGTTTTTCCTGTATATATACATATCTGCGTATATGCATAGATATTAAAACAAAATGCAATTTATAAAACAGATCTGGAGGTGGTGACAGTATAAAACAGTTAGTTTTGCTGTGCTGTTCAAAACATATGGCAGCAACTTTTCTAGACTTGTGCCAGATGGAGGCTTTTAATCGATCCAGTCTGTTATACCGTATGTTATTTCTCCATTAAAAGGGGTTCCACCTCCCCAATTTATAAATAAATTGCTAAATTTTTAAGTGCAATGAATATTCTGCAATATAGAAATTAAAAAATGAAGAACCTTTATTTTTAAAAAGGCAAGAAATTATTAAAGAGATTAAAAATATCTGAAAGTCGTATTTGTATGTTTTTAGCATGACTCATCAGCTGTTCAGATTTAACATACATTAGACGTAGTTTACATGTCTTATTTGTTTGTTACTTTGTTGGCTTAGGAGCCAAATTCTTTCAGACAGAAGTATTATACTAAAAAAACACTCTAGTAAATATTGCCCATATTTACTGAGTCAATTAAATCATTAAAATTGGTAAAATTTCAGTAATTACTTAGAATTTTCAAAGGTAAAAAAATGTTCCATTCCAATTGGATTTCATTTAAACATATCTCCAAATTTTCTATACCATTTTAAAATCTTTTTTCCATAAATAAATGTTTAAATTAGACTGAATGCCATTTAAAAGTATGTAAGAGACTAAATCAGGTGTAAGGTAAAAGCTTTTATATATATATATTAATATGTGAAAGGCAAATTTAATAGAAAGATACTGCTGTTATAAAACATAAATAATTGCAGTTTGTTTTATCTTGAATATGTTAGCAAAACCAATTCTCTCTCTTTCTCTTTTTCATATACACACACACACATGCACACACACACACATAATTTAAAAAATATGTGAGGAGCTGAGAAATGAGAATATAACATTTTGGAATAGTTTACTGCTATAGTTCTTTTGGTATAAATATTATTTGTGACATAGGTTCAGATTTTGAAGTAAACTAAGATGTGTGCATAGCAGAAATCAAATAAAAGCAACCAGTCTCTGGAGAAATGTGAACCCTTTTTTAGAACCCAGCTCTAATGTACACTAGTACTTAACATATTCACAGCTTATAACAACTTATGAAATGGGTGAATGTTAAAACAAAATATCAACCAGATCAATTGTCTCTAGCATGTTTATTTATGACTACTTTCTTTTGAGAGAAACCAGGAGTATGATAATGGTCGCACACAGACTAAATAGGATGTGTTTTCATGAGCAGTAATCCCATACAAGAACAAGAGAGAAAAGCTGTATTTTTCCAATATAATACTACAAGGGCGAATGACAGCCTTACCTGATGGCTGATATCTTTTATAGTACAACTGTGACATATTTTATGCATCACAAAGAATGATCAAAGAAGTCTCCAGAGGCTCTCTGTCATGGAATGTGGCCCCACAGCCCCGTCTGCCTTTAAATCAGGCAATAATGTACCTTTAAAATAAGTTGGGCTTGCCTTTCAGAGTGATGATTATTTTGGATATATTTGAGCATGATTTTGATTTCTCTCTCGGTTATGCGAGTTCTAAAATTATATGCATGTTTCGTTTGGTTGTGAAATGATAAGTGACTAAAATAAACATGAGATTGTATATTTTTAAAAGTCCATGTTTAACATATAGTTCTGCTTGTTTTTACTGCCTTTGTAATATAATGTAGTTTAGAAAAGAAAATGCAGTTCAGAAACAAAACCATTCCCATTTGTTTCTCATTAAAACATATTAATAAAATAACTTTGACATAGTTTTGTTCTTACATCGAAAATTTTGCATTGCAGCTATTTTTCTTTTTATCAAACTTAAATGACTATTTAGATTTTCTGTATAAATTGAAAATAAATTGGAAACTTTTGGCAACCACCCAGTTAATTTTAGCACAGAGCCTCCAATCTTATAATATCTGGATAATTTCCAAAAATACTATTTTCCTAATATTTTCAAAGGTTTTGATGAAAATGTCTTGTTATTTGGACTTATCTAGATAATTACATTTTCCTTTCTTTCTGGAGTTTGTCTCCACACATAATAAAAGACCCCAAAAAGAGATGTTTTAATTCCATTCAACCCTACTAGGTAGTCATGGTGAGTATTTTGCTAGAAATACATGTTTTTAAATGAACAAACAAGTAAACAAAACCTGATTATGATTATTGCTTAATAATCTCTGTTAATGAGAGAAGGCTATCAGTTGCATAAATCAGTCAATTGTGTTTTGTCTCAACAATAGAACTATATTTGCAAAGAATTATCACTGGCTATATGACAAGACTTTCATTGAGATTTTCATTTAGTGATAGAATCTGTTAAATCACTTAAACTGATTCTCAAAAAACACAGGGCCAACCAAGAAATTATGAACTCAGTTAATTAGTCTTACTCACAAAACCACTTAAAACAGTTGTCTTAAAGTGAGTATGTAGTCAAATATATCTTTTATTTCTAAAAAACACTCATACCCAATTTCAAGTAAATGTAGCCTGTAATCTATTTTAGCTAAAAGGTTATTAATCTTATTGCCTTTGCAGCCTTTTAGTGCTATTTATAATTACATTAAAATTGTAATTCTATTTGCTCTTAGTTCAGTTAAATATATAGTTCACATTTGAGTTTGTTGTAATGTTGGCACATTAATGATCATATATAAATTTAGTTTTCTTGCAATTAATTATTTATGAAAATTAATTGTAATTTGTCAGAGTATATAATTTTTAACTATTTCCCACAGCACCTGAAACCAATAAAATGTCATAAAAATGTAGAGAAAAAAATGTATTTTTCTAAGAAACTTATTCCTCGGCTTTTCAGAGTCACGAAGTGTACATGGGTTTCTGATTTTACGAGATTACCAGTTTATGTGTCCAGACTTTTCTGAGATTTAACTTATTTTAATGTTAATATTTCTAACAATGTTTCATTTTGAACAAATCGGTAATATGTCATTATTTGCAGCATCTATAAGTGTTTTGAAAACTGTAAAATATTAAAGATATGCATGATTATTATTTGCATTTGGTAACCATAAAAATATCTTTTTATACATATGAGAAATTCCTTAGCACTATATATCTTTTTACTGGTCATCTTTCAAAATCCTATTAAAATGAAAGAAGCTCAAACTAATAATTATGAAATGCTATCTTACTAAGCGAAAATTTCACAATCAATGTTTTAATTATATCATGTCTCTTTGTTTACAAAGAGTCCAGAAGAAGAGTGTGGAAAAAGTTAAACCTTTTAGGAAACACATTTTTACATATTAAACTACTTTTAGAGAGAAAACAGACAAAATAATTTACTTTGAGAATCTTCTAAGTCATCAGCTACTTTTTGTATAATTTAAGATCTATAGTTTCTATAGTTTCACATATCTTTAATTTCAACATTTACAAAATGAAATCTGATCAGATATTTGAGATCTCTTCCACCTTTAGAATTGAGGGCTTTAGTTTGGGAAGGAAATCTAGAGTTCATCTTTATTTTTATAATTTGTTTCTTTTTTAAAATTATTTATCATTATTTATGCCTATAGGACCTTGTCTTCCTAGGTGGTCTCCCATCCAAGTACTAACCAAATCCAACCCTGCTTAGCTTTGGAGAACAGACATCAGGCTTGTTCAGGGTGGCACGGCCATAGGCCATGGACTGTGGCTCCACTGGGGCATGAACCCAGGACCTTCTACATGTCAAGCAGATGTGCTCACTGCTACACTATGGAACCACATCCCCATCTTTACTTTAAAATCTCAAACAGTATATTAATCCTCTTACCAAAATATTAAAATCTAATATTTATGCATACATTTACAGATCACAAAATTCTTCAACATGTGTTATCTTAGATCATTCATATGATAGATAGTTCCCCCAAGTGGGTCCCATTATGCTTTCATAAGATAATGATGAAACTGAGTCTGGATGAGCTGCTTTTCTCTTTATATCTCCAGGAAGTGGCCAAATGGGAAATAGAAGCCAGGTCTATTTCAAGTGTAATATTGTGTGCTGCCTTCAAAGGACCCTTTAAATACCCTTGAAAAGTAATAATTTAGCTCATTATGACAAGGAGCTCATTACAGTCTAAGTTAGTCTATTTCTTCTTGAGGTCGCCTTGTAATAAAGCCATATAATATTTAATAATTACTTTTTATTGTTCTAAATATGGCTCCTTGTTATATGCAGTGCTGCTCTGCCTCTGAATTTGCACCATGCAGTGAACTTCTCAAGGGTAAGGATTGCAATTTATATTCCTGGATCTTCAGTAATAAGCACAGTGACTGCAACATAGTAGATGCTCAATGAAGGCTTGCTGCATATGTTGCTTTTGATTTTTGAAAGTGTCTTATCTAAAACCTGTTTTAAGTTTGTGGAAGTGTCATATCTGTTTGCAGTTGAAACTTCCCCAGCCATTTCAGCATGGATTTAAATAGCCTTGTTCACAGATATGCTGTCAGCACTCAGAACAGTATCTGCATGTAGCTGGCAATGCTCCTCTATACATGCACCATATATGCATATGCACCAAGGTATGGAACGAATAAGCCATAAGTAATAAAACTGTTTTTAGACAACCCATTAAATTTGGATAACTCATCCCGGTATACATTTAAGGTTGTCAAAGTCCCAAAGAAAACATGCTACTTGACACTAAATATAAGAAGCACAACCACTCTAAGTATCTCTAAGAGAGGTAATTTTACCTGGCAAATGTACTTTGATTCAAAATAATCTACTCATAAAGAATTATTTTAAAACAACTCATCTACATAAATCCAGGACAAGTCTATATTAGAATATCAGAAAATAAGTTTGTAATTAAACTAAGGTCACTAGGAAACATAGAAACTAAATAATTTAAGAAAAAAAAAACTAATCCAAAGATTATTTTTGTCAGTGTATATGTTTTCACTTTAAGTTATAAAGAAGTTTAAAATTAGCAATGTTGGGCAAATGAAATAATTTTATTTGATAATAGGAGAACCCACATGATCCAAGAGGTTTAATTTCAATGATTATTCAAATCTCATGTGAAAATTTGTTTACTTATAACTCCTTTCTTTAAATTTCTTGTATGTGGAGTTACTATAGTGATTATATTTTTATATTATATTTAGAATTACCCTGATTAATTCAACATTTCTCTAATATTGGGTATTTACTATCATTTCATTTCAAAGCATAATATTTCTCACTCAGTGGCCTATGTCAAAAACAAATAATTCTCTGTAAATATCATGTGAGGCCCATAAATAGATTTTTACATAATTTGTTTCTAAAAGCTCAGAAAATATATTTATAAGATAGGGAAATGGCTCTTAAGGAGTCATTTTAACTCTACTCTAAACCGATACTTAAAAGAAACATCAAATCCTAAATAAATCAAAAATTAATGCTTAAATGCAAATCAAAATTATTTTTTTTATAAATAATGAATTAAAGTATCAGCAACAACAAAACGTTTCCTCCATTTAAGGTCGTCACAGAGTTGAATCCAAGAATTAATATGTTTCAAGGTTATTTAATAAGAACAACTAAACCTTTAATATTGGACGTATCCGTTATAGCAAGTACTTGAGTCAAGGCCAAGAATTACGGGTCCCTGTGCAGGAAAAAGAACTGAATTGAAATCTCCCTACTTGGAACCTTTGCTGTGTTTAGCCAGGATAAAATGAGAAATGGAGACAATTATCACGGTAATTCAATAAAAAGCAAGCAAGTAAACAAATTTACATAATCGTGTTTATTCACAAACTTTAGGAGGACATGTTTTTGTCTTTGTGTTTAGAAAGAGCATGTCTGCACTCAATAAACTTAAACAATCAGAAAAGAATGAATGCAACAGGGGAAGGGGCTAACTTCGCAAAAAGAGATCCAGACTCACTTTCCAAACCTTATTCAAATGGCTGTTTCAGGATATGATTTTGGCCTTTTAAAAATAATTTTTCAGACATACGGGTCCAAGCTGAGTGATTTAGCTCAAGTTCTTACCTTGTCTTATCCCGACAAGTCACATATGTATCTACATATGTAGTTTTTATAAAACTTGAATGAAAAGTGAGTAAGTTTGTTTACCCAGAATATTTATTTTTCTACTGTCTTATAGATATTGCTAAATATCTAGGGGAAAAAAAAGGACAGAATACTCTATTAGTGAGGCTTCAAGGAAAGAGGCACTCAGAGTGCTGATGAGCTAGAATAACTGGGTGAATCTCAATTATATTATGCTGAGTGAAAGAAACCAGTCTCAAAATGTTATATATTATATATTTACATTCACATTACATGCTATAAGAAAAAGATGAAATTATAGAGAAGAAATGCAAAGGAATGGTTGCCTTGGTTACAGAGATGGAGAGAGTGTAAACACTATGGGAGAGCTTGTGGGGGTGATGTGACTCATCTGTATTCTGAATTTAGAGATAGTGCCACAAACTTATCCTTCAGTTAAAACTCATTATTATGTGTATATAAATACATATGTGTACATGTGCGTGCGCGCGTGCGCACACACACACACACACACACACAGACACACACACACACTGAACATCAATTAAAGTTGATAGGCCTGAGTGAGTGGGTATGGTTTGGATCAAGACAAGAGACAAAATGAAACATCTTAACTTCTATCATTTAATATTGTTTGGATTTTGAACCATGCGATTGAATTATCTATTTGAAAAATACAATTAAATTACAAAAGAAAAATTAGATCCTTGGCTGGTTGCTTCCACCCCCTCCCACAGGGTAATAAATTATTTACTTAATATTTCTTAATTCAGTAGGTACAATTCTGAATTAAGTAGATAAGTATATACAAATTCAATTGGACTTAATTTTTTTATCAATCTTATTTCTTTCTATCCTATGTGCAGCTGCAGGTAGAACACCCTGCCCAGTCAGCATCCATGGCTCTTTCTTCTAGAATCAATTCCTCTCTTGACTGAATCAGGAGCTTTGAAATAAAATTGGGAGGAAAATGGGATTCTGGTTCTTTGTTAAAACACTCATACCCACACGTTTTGTCTTAGTCTCTACCTAAACTTCAATTGACTGTTTTGCAAATGCATCTGTGTTTTGCAGTATGCAATAGTAAGACGTTACAGAATTGAATGGTAGCTACAAAGCTGCTTTATCTAGACAATGGGAAATTACTGATTATTTTTCCACTCATTCGACCTCCTTGATTGCTTTAGTCTTGCCTATACTGTCCAAATGTGAAACTTATCAAAAAGTACCTATTCATTTCCATTGGCGTTCGTCTTTGGTGTGTTCTCTGAAAATCAGAGAAGCTAACATCCGTACCCAGAACACTCGAGCTTGTTTCCCCACGTATTTTCACAGCCGGCACCACTACCTGTGAACTACTGTTTGCTCCTTTGATATTTAAAATACAAAATTTTCATTGATTGATTGATTGATTTTAGCCAAGGTAATGTTTGAAGGAAACTGTTGATTCCTACCATCAACTGTCTATTTTTGGTTGTTAGCTTCAACACCTTCTGGAGAACAAACCTTTCTGTCCATTTGGAAGAAAGACTCTTGACCTTTTCAAATATCAATGAGGAAGCAAAAGGCATTGAGACTTGATGTCAAATTTCCAGTTTGAAGAACCACAATACCAAAAAAAAAAAAAAAAACTAATCTAGTTAAGGAAACCAGTAGATTTACTCCACAAAGCCAACCTCTTGAGTGCTGCGGCTACATTATTATTTTAGGTTTGGGTCTTCAAGCTTTTCAAAATATTGTAGATTAAAAATTGCAGTTTGGAGATTCCCATGTCTGGCTTGTCTGTTGCTTACTAAGAACAACATAACCAATGCCCTTGTAGAGAAAAATAAAACAACATGGTATGAATCCAGTTTCCGGAGTCCAAATAAGCTACCACTTAAAACCATAATGCAGAATGACTTAAATACACGCTGTATTAACTTATCCTTAACCATCTTAGCCAAATGCTCCCCACAATGCTCTTCATGACTGGGATCAGGTAGCTAGGGAGTTGTTCATAATTTTGTATTCTGTGGCACTGTACTAATTAACAACCCCTTCAATACATTAACAAGTCAGAATAGGCAAGGAGGACACTGAAAGTTTGATATGACAAGCCACTCATCAGTATTTTCTTAAACCAAATAGACTCTTGAAAAGCAACTCCCATCCCCACCCCTGAGGAGAACGATGGTAACGTGCTGGATTGTGTATGAGGTCTTATTACAGAGACGTCAGTTTTAGCTTGAAACATAAACATATTTTTATTCATATATTGGTAGTTACTGTGATCAATGATAGTGTATCTAGTATACTCGGATTTGTTTTTGATCAGTAGAAAAACAATTATTCATAAAACTCAAAATAGAGGCAAAGTTGTGAAGGAAAAGAAAAGAGTTATAGGTTTCTTACAGGGAAGGTAATTTTAATATAGACGAGATTGGTCCAAGTTCTGCTGTTTGGATTGATAGATTATCTAGCAGAACTATCATTTCAATAATCTCAATGACAATATAGCACTGGATACTTGGTACGGTATTATAAATTAAATTTACTGCAAATGTTATTGCAGAGAATATGGAAGGAGATCTATTATTTGTGTTTGTGAAAGTTTAGATAGGAAAAAATTTAAGACTCTTTGACAAATCATAACAGGAATGATCTATCTGATATGGCTGTGTTGCCAGCTGTCAAAATTTTACTGTAGTCATTACTTCTTCATCAGTGTCCTTGAATTATAGTGACATGATTCCACTTGTAAGAAAAAAATATCGTATTAATCAACTCGAATGTTCCCCTCATAAGGTGGTGCTTTGCTGTGTTTGGCAAGGTAGGATTCAGGTAACTTTTTAGAGAAATGTATTAGCTTCTATTTCTTTTGTCTATTATTGAGAACTTGTAGTTGGATACTGATAATAAAAATAATTACAGCAGATAAAATTTATTATATTTATCATTACAATTTTAACATGCATGATATATTCTTACTGACTTATTGACTACTCTTTTATTCATATCTCAAAACCTATATGTGATATAACTAAAATATAATTTCATGTCTATTACCTATCAATCATCTATCTATTATCTATCATCTATCTTCTTGCTTACCCAATTAGCCTTACCTAAAATAAAATTAAGATCAGTGTGTACTTCTCAAGTATAATTTTTATCCTCAGAATATTCATTCTGCTTCACTGTTATTACATTTTATACGTCTTATCTGCTAATTTGTAAGCTTCATAAGAGGCAAATACCTTGAGCATTCAGCACACTGTCTGACACAAAAAGAAATAAATTAGAGATAGTCAAACTACCAACTTCACTTTTCTCCACACATTCCATTGGATGCACACATATACACCAACAAAAAATCATCTTTTCTGCCAGGTGATGAAGCACTCAGGTTTTTTTTTTCACCATTGTGAGGTTCCCCAGATGTCTCACTGACTTAGAAAAATGCATTAGTAAAATACCAGGTTTTAAGAAACATCTTTGATGATGTCAGTGTGATGTAAGCACTTGTCCCAGAGAATTCTGTGTATACACAGTGCTACTCAAGGGAGAAAAATAATCTCATTTCTCAAATAAGAAACATCACACTTCTCTACTACATTGTTGATGATGAAACTTAAAATACATTAGAAGACAGTAATGACATTTAAAAATTTTTATATGTCCCCCAAACTTCTATGCACATCCACCCCCTTCACACACACATACACTAGATTGTGGGACAGATTTTAAGATAAAGGAGGGATAAATTTGGGAAAAGGAGAAAGAATAAAAACTCTCAGGGCTACTGATGACTGGAAGTTAATGGAAATCAGAGAGCAGAGAACTGGATCCACCATTACGGAAGTTCAAAATATCTTATCAGCAACTCGTGGGAACAGGTGACTTTGGGGGTTTAGAATTTGTTCAGGTTTTAGGATGAAAATATCCAACAATGAACAAAGCAGTAGAGCTGAGTCTGGGGCAGCACTTTCTGATGAAACATCAGTATTTCCCTAGTAAATAAATACACATTTATACCAGTGGAGTAAGGACAGTGAGGAATAATCACATTTTTGTTCCTAAATAAGCTATTTCCAAACTTATTAAACTTAGATTTTTCAGAGTTTTATTTATTTTTGATATGATTCTGTCCAATATTTCTTTGATGACCTGCTTTAATTCTATCACATTCAAAACAATGTAGGGTTTTTTATTTTTATGACTTTCATGTGGACATTTTCTTCCAATCTTTAAAAATTACTGTGGTTGCTAATAAATACTCTTTTTAACTCTTTTAGTCATTCGTCATAAGTTACACCCTTTCTCATCTTTTGGGCTCTAATAAATGGACTTATACATTGTTCTAATCTTAGAGAAGTTTATAGACTTCCTTTTCTTTCCATCCAATCTTAATCCTTTTTAGGAAGGACAATCCTAAGGAACATAAAACTAGAGACCAAGCTATCCTAAATTAAAAGGTGACAAGGTGACATTTGAAGAAGGGAATTATATTATTCAGTGAACTAATAATAGTAGAATCGCAAAAAGGAAAGTATAGATCAAAAACTGTTTAAAAATTCAAGTTTTATATTCTTTTTTTTTCCAATCACTTTATCTCCAGCAAGTAATTCAATTATACTTTGGACATAGTTTATGCTTTTGGTCAATAATCACACTAAACAATTTTCTAAATTTTGATTTGAGCTTCATGTTTATACATTCATGCATGCATGTATGTGTGTGTGTGTGTGTGTGTGTTTACAGAAAAAGGAAAAACATGAGAATGACAAAACTGATAAATTTAGTAGTTTCTGGAGCTTACAATTTGTAAATAAATTAAAATGCCCTACTTTTTTAATGAAAAGTTTTAAGGGGGTGAGTGCTCTCTGTCGTTTACCTAAAAATGCAAAAATGTTGCTTGTCATTCCTGCCCTGAACACCACACACAGCTCTTGTCCACCTAAATCTTCAGCCACATGTCCTTCTTTCATGGCCCAACTAAACAGAAGAATCCAGATATGACTTGGGACTTTGTGACGCTTAGAAGCTCATGTGAGGGGTAACTAAACAACTAAACAACAGGCACCATTATAAAAATTCAAATAAAGGAGTTAATAAATATAAATATCCAAGAACATTTCTCATATGTAAAAAGACACATATTTGCAGTATAAATTAAGATAGATATTATAAATCATATGCTCTTCCATTGGGTAACATGTATAAAGATAGAACAGGTAGAACATTATTTCTTAACTCTGACTTCATGACAGACTTTTGAATAGCCAACTATCCCAGAACTTGTAAAATCTCCAAAAACATCTTTGTAAATGCATTTCGGTTAGAAAATTATTTCTGTTCTAATGAGTACTGTGTGGAGATAACATGTCAGAAATTAGACACAGAAATATAAAGAGGTGTCAAAGCTCCCTAAATATTGAATATCATTACTTGGACATCACTTTAATTCATAACACTGAATAGCAAGTAAATGAATAAAATGCCACGTAGTTTTCTATATGGTTCTCCCACTGTGAATATTAAACGACTTAATAAACAAAAGTAGAATTTAGTTTAGAAAAGAAACCAAGAGCAGTACTGGGTCCATTGGAACAAAAAGTTGTGAAGACAAGTGCCAAAAGATTTCTGCATTTCTATTGAGAATTAAAATATTTACAAATAGAAAGAATCATTTGGCACTTCAGAGATATATACTAGCTTTCATGTTACTTTTCTCACAGCTCGTAATTTGGAATATTCTCTGCAGATTACATAGGGCAGGGATATTTTTCCATTTTTAGTTTAAGAAAAAGAAGTGCAGAAAAATATCACTGATTATTAGATGATATGAGCCGAAGAAGGTTACACTCAATAGCTCTATTTTTTTTTTTTTTGGGGGGGGGAGGTGTTGCTTTATGCTTTTATTATTCATTTGGTCTTAGGTCTATTTTATAAAATATTAACATGGCTATTCTAGTTCACTTTTTTGGTTTTATTTTTTTTAAAGACTGTATAGATCAGTTATAGGTTCACAGCAAAACTGAACAGGAGGTACAGAGATTTCTCATAAACACTCTGCCCTCACATGTCGCCTCCTCCATTTTCAACATCCCACATCGAAGTGGTGCATTTGTAACAATCGATGAACTCATATCGATACACATCAATCACCCCAAATCCATAGCTTGCCTTTCGATTCTCTCTTGGTTTTGTACATTAGTTTGGACAAATGTCCAATGTATAATGACATGCACCCCTCATCTCGGTATCACACAAAAAGAGTTTTACTGCCCCCCAAATCCTCTGTGCTGCATCTCAGTCAATAGCTGAATACCCAGGGGCCTGTCCCGGACCACAGAAAAAGGTTCCTAAGGCACTCATGTGAGTAGGTGCTGTCACGTTATCTTAAAGTTTGATTTTTTTATGTAAAGAAATATTCATTTTAGAAAAATAAATGCCTAGTTATAGTACAGAAAACTCTACCATATGGTGATGTAGACAGCATCTGAAAAAAAAAAAAAAGAAGAGGAATTTGTAAAATAAAGTTGAGGCTGAAGGCCTCAGGGATATTGATATTTGACATTTTGGTTAGAAGACCAGCATTTGGTTGTATTGCTCCTGGTCAGTGACCTAGCCCCAAAGAGTGAACTCAGTAATAGCAAGTCCTACAATCTGGTGACATTTTTATGAGAAATACCCTCTCGTTTTGTGTATGAACTTAAAAGCAGGAGATTTCCTCCTTATTCCCTGGCCCTTTGATTCTGCCAGGTGTTAACGCCCCGGGTGCTTGGTGTGCCAACACGTGGATGGGCTCCAACACTTGTCATTCTTGGAGAATTCTCGGGGAGCTGTTTCTCATCCCATTTCCCCCCAAAGTGGTGATATCTTTTTAACATTTTTAAAGAATTATCTAGATATTCACCCCCAAATTTTTATGGAGCATATCCCTTGTGCTCGGTGGCATCCTAACACTTTAGAATGGGCCAGTAAATGAGGCTCACCTGTCCCACTGCCTTTGCGTGACGTTCTTACTTTCTGTCACCATCTGGTCCTGCATCTCCATGCCACTTCCCTGACACCTACCTCCTGTCCTGGCCCATGCTTCCTCTGGAAACTTTTCTTTTCTTCAGATCTCACAGATGCCCACAGGTCCTTTTTGGAACCTTATGTCCGTGGTGAATTTATCTTCACTTGCTTGATGATCTGCTTAACAAGAAGTACCCTGGCCAGACTGGGAACTCTGCAATGGCAGGGGGACTGTCCCTTTGTTCGCTTTCACTTCCTAACATGCAGCACTGTGACTGGCCAACCCCAAAGCTGCAAAAATGCATGCTTAGACAGTCAGAGGACTTGATGGCTACAGCAGAAAAATGAAACACTTCCAAAACCAAAATTAAATATTTATGGGACCTTAAAAAGTTATTCTTCAAGTTTTACCTTTGGCAAAGCATCCAGTGAAGACTGCTTCTGACTGGAATATTTTTAGGACTTTTTTTTTGTACGTTAACAGAATTTTATTCAGGACTCGGAAAAATATCTAAAGTTATTTTATTGACTTGACTTATTAACATTGTGAACTAAGGTTGTTTCCTTCAATAGAATTAATTTTATTTCATCCTGAAACCTAATATCAAAAATGAGTTTGCTACTCGGTAGTTGAAATCTTGAAGGATTGTTCAGGTTGTTGAGACACATTCTTTTTTTCAAAAGACCTCATAATTCAATGTAAAATTTAACTGCGTCGGTTAACGTTATGCCGTTAAAGAGTTCCTATGTCTAAAACACTGTTATTTTTTAAATTCCCTCAATAAATTACTAAGTCCCAATTTTGCTTCTGAAAATGTGGTTGTGGGAGAATCTAGAAAATAACATTGCAAATTTCAAATTTATCCTACAGAAGAGAAGGAGTTAAAAGCAATACTTGTGTATAGGACACTAAGGAATATCCAGAAGCTTAAATGTTTCACAGAAATGATGGGGAACGAAACTGAGAAAAAGCCACTGTATTTATCAACAAGATATAGGTAAACACTTCAGAGAATAGTTTTCAAGTAGATATAGAGAAAGAAACAAAATACCTGGTATTAAGAGAGATGGAGTTTGAAAAAGTTTAGTCACTAAGTATAAATTTCAGATTTCAAGAGTGGGAAGCGAGAGCAAGTGGAGAGAATTTGAACTAGAGTCAAGTAGCTTTATTTGAAATAGGGAACTACAAAGTAAAAAAATAAAAAATAAACAACATTAAAAAGAGAGGCATCTAATTGCCAGTACAAGATCCTCAGCGAGAGAGCAAGGCTTGAGGCCTGAGTACAATGGAAGATATAATTTTATAAAATGAGAAAGAATGTTTAGTTCTCGAGACTTGAGAGCTGAACGACCTGGCAGATGTGGAAATTTTTATTTGCTAATGTGAGAGCAGAACTCTGTGATCCTCTGCTGCCTTGTTCTTCGCAACCCCCACTATGCTTTTATTATCATTCTGAGGTCCTCACCATCTCCACACAGCTTCGTGAATGTGGAGAGGAATAAACCAAGATTCCCGAAATAAATTGAGGCCCTTTCAAACTAACCACATTGCATTTGCTATTTCCCTTCCTCGGCTCCCTATTCCATTACTTTGTTTACATATTGTTCCAAAGACCACCAACCATGAACCTTCAGTTTTTCACAGTTTTTGCACATACAGCTGACCATGAACAATGCAGAAGTTCGAGGTGCCGGCCCACACAACTCAAACTCCACATATAATTTTTGACTACCCAGCCATTCCTCACTGCCTGTGGGGGCTGGTACCAGGTCCTCCCCACGACAAAACCCTCAGATGCTCAAGTGCTTGATACACTGATGCACAGTTTGCCCTCTGCATCCACAGATTCCCTGCTGTGGTTCAAATTACTACTGTTTTCGATCTGCAGTGGGTTGAATCCACGGATGCAAAACTTTGAGATAGGAAGAACTGACTGCATTTATGGTTAAAAATATGCACATAAATTAAACCATGAAGTTCTAGGGTCAACTCTAATTTTCTCCTTCTTTCCCATCATAGCAGAAGAATATTTTTTTCAAGGGATAATCTCATCACCAGGTCTTTGAATCCCAGACCTGATTTTCTGGTTTATTTTCCTTTTCTGCATATTTTCATTCTCTCATCAGCTCCCTCCTTGCAAACCTTAAACTCTCGAATCATCTCATGCACACAGGGGTGATGTGTGCATACACAAAGCACACACTTGCACACATTCTCCGACTCCTGTAGTCCTACTCAGTTGGTCTCTTTCTCTTCAAGTTAAGCGGCATGAACAAGTTTTACAGTCCTTGACTCTGCTGCCTCAAGTTTACTTACTTCTTAGTCACCAGGAATCTAGACTCTCACCCTAGATATCAACTAGAAGTAATTTGGCATCTTCTTATTTATCAGAACTATTAAAGTCATTCTGATATTTATTTTCATTGATCTCAAAGCAGCATCTGACTCCATATTCTGCATGATGAAACTCTTAGGAGTCTCCCACCCCCGCCCCAACCGTCCATCTCTGCATATTTCTTATGGATTCTTCTCTATCCTCCAAATAGTTTTATCTATACCAAAGACTACAGCCATGAGCTCTCTGCAGAAGATGCCAACAGTTAGAGTCCCAATCCAGTCCCTTCTGTTGAACAATAGACACCTCCTTCAGAATATTCTAGAAGTGAAAAGTTGAAAAGTGAAGTCAGATTTGCATAGGGAGGCCTCTATCAGTGGTCTCTCTCCAGGTAGATTAGATCTCTATTCCTTGCTATCAAGCCCAAATCCTCAATTCCACTTTTGTTTTGCTTTTTTATACTCTTCCCACCAATATGTTATTAGCCAGGAAATCCATCTGACTATGCATAATAATATATTTAAAATAAAATCCTCCTTTTCTATGTATTTGATACCTACAAACCTATGCATAACTGACCTCTATGATGTAATTTTTCCTTTACCAATTGCACTGTTTTCAGTTCAGACTTTAATCACCTCTTCCACAGAATACTTTACCAGCTTCTTAAATAATGTTTCTTTCTGCTAGGCATGGCTCCTCCAAAAGTCTCTGCCAGAGAATCTTTCTAACACAAAATTACAATCATGTGCTTTGCTGTTTATGAGTCTTTAAATTATGCACAAATACTTATTTATTTCCAATGTCTTATCTGTGGCTATTTTTCTTTCCCATACCATGGACTTCTACATCAGTATTGGGTAGCATGTTTTGGCTCTATATAAACAGGGGTCAAAATAGCTCCATGATATGTTAACAGCAACAAAAAGAAAGAGGCCCGCCCTGAAATAGTATCTAGAACAATATTCTATTTTTTAAATGCATAGCCACATATACTTATGTGATATGTACCCCGTGATATATAAATATGTATTTTTATGTATATATGTTTATATATTTACATAACATAGCTTGTCTAACTCTCCATCTTTCACTCACCTTTCTGCCTACAGCAAGAACATATCTGCACATTCCTTAGATTTCCTGACGTGTGCTTTTACATGAGCCTGAAATCGCATGAAGTGCAAAGATACTTCTTCCACCCCTACTGATGTCAAATGGCCCACCAGGTTCTAGTGATTCTGCATTTTAAATATGTTTATTTAAAATCTAGTTCCTTTCCTTCTATCATAATTTTTAACGTTAGCTCTGCTGTGCAGTTTTCCTTACTTTTCTGTGCAAACATGTCATATATTTTTCTATTTGTTCCCATAATTCCCAGGCTTTCTCTGTCACATCGTCTCTCATGTAGTCTCTTCATTTTTGTTGATTTTGTTTGTTTGTTTTTCCTTTACTAACTGTAAGGAACTTGACACCACTGGCTGCATCTGATGATGGGGCTAAATTCAGCATGGTGTCTAGTCTGTGAAAAGCGTTTAATCATCTTTTGTAGAAATATTAATAAAACACACTGTGCTGGGCACATGGCGATTGCTCATGGCCATGACACAGAATGTTTTAATAAATGCTTTCTTGTTTTAAGTAAATTCATGATATATATAATAATTGTGGTATGTACAAAGTTAAAGCTGTAATTATGTAAAATCTACTGGCAGGACAACAGAGAAAATGTGATGCTGTTGCTTCATGTAAAAGTTACTTGGAGTAGTAAGAAAGTGATTGGATGAGAAGAGAGTTGGCTGCTTCTGCTGAGGAAGAGTGTACAGCATAAAATCTCAAGTATTTGTGTCCCTCAGTGGCAAAGATGCCAGACACAGCGTGGCAGGGGAGAGACTGAAAGCCATATATACCAATGACTCTCATGATGGGGCCGGTAGATGCAAAAGAATCCATACTTTAAAAATATGGACATATTCCTTCTCTGTTTCACTTATTGTTTCTGTCTCAGACCATTTTTGTCTCTAGTTCCTAAGTCAATAGAAATTCCCTATTTATTACTTCAAAGTTTTTATTTTTAGGTTAAGTTCTGTAATTAAAAAATGTATTCTTCTCACAAACACCAGATCAAATAAACTGACCACAAAAATAAAACAAGGATATCATAGTAGGCCTGCTATAAAGATTGAAATCACTAAGGAAAGAGGCAGGAGGGTCGTGCCCTGTGCTGAATGAAGGAGGCTAGGAAGGTGAGCAGAGTGATATTTGGTGAGAGTGGAGTGTGTGGGGGACGCTAGGACAGAAGCACTCAATCATTCATTCATATAATGAGTCTCAATTATGCATCACACTATGGTAGGCCTGGGGAGGTCAGCTGTGAATCGAGGAGGCAGATCAGCGACCTTTGTGGGGTCCACAGGAACACAGACCTGAAATGTGCCTGGCAGAGGCCAGTGTGAACATTTAGAGGTTCAGATTTTGCCTAGACCCATTTTTAGCAATATAGACAATATTGAAAATATAAATGTGTCTAACCAGCATGGATCAGATAATGATGATATGTAAATTACATTGTCCACACACAAGTATATTAAAAATACTTTCCCTAAATTGAGGGGGGATTTCAGATTAGAAGATAAGGCATGTAATATGGTCAAATTTTAATAACTGTGACAAAATTTATGTAAGATATATATTATAATATATATAAAATATATATATTATACACACACACACACACACACACACACACACACTTTGTATACAATGTCTGTCATGGCATGTGTGTTACAAATAATACTCATGCGTGATTAATTATACCCAGAAAAAGTGTGAAAGATTATACTTCAAAATGTTGCAGTCAATGTTACCTGTGATTCTTTTTCTTGTGGTTTATCTCAAAGATGATTTTTAAAAAATGAACACATCTTTCTTGTAAAGTCATCACAAAAATAAGTCTGCAGATGACCAGTTTCTGCTAATTTCAAGTGAACATTGTATTTATCAAAGTGGTCTTGGCTCCAAAACCGTTAGAAACTTCTGTAATCGAGTCATACCAATCCACATGAGGAGTGTTTATTCCTCATGATGTTGCTGAGGATTATGACTTTTATAAAGCAGAATTTGGTAAAAAGGGCAATTTATCGGCTTCCATTTAACTGATGTTCTAACACTTATTTCTTCCTTATTTACAAAGCACATAATTTTCAAGTTTTTCTATAATCCCACATGTGAAAGTGAAATTGCAATGTTATAGCTAAAATTTGTTTACAAGGCTACTATAAGAAACATAAAGAAATTCCAAAAGGAATGAGTTACCAAGAAGGAACTGGCCATATAAGTTCAAAGTGTTTCTTCTTCTATTAGGTGGATTTAAAGGAGGAAAATATGGTTTTGGCATGCTCTCTCGAACAATTGTTCGAATGTCTTGGGTTTGGCAAAGTTAAAACTGCATTTTCCCATTCCCTTTTTTCTCGTAATTTACAAAACCATGTATATTTCAAGGGAAATTTAATCCATATGTTCTGATTCATTTGCACTTAACTTGTCATAAGGTTGTTCATGAAAGTCATCTCGTGTCCAAGAAAGTTTGTGAGATTATTTTTAATAAGTCCCCCTTCTCCGCCTGTTCTAAGAAGCTGCATTTTGGCATTAGGTAGCCAAAGGGGAACAATAAAGGTTGAAATGTGAAATGTATAAATTTCAAATGAATTCATACTTGGCTAACATTTCTGTCCTATTTATGTGTGTGTTGTAATAGGGATGCTAATCGTATTGTGCCGAAGACTAAGTGTCGAGACGACACGGCTTTTGTTGTTTTTAAAATCAGTTCTTAGGAATACTTCTTAAAAGAGTTTTTTTTTGTATTTCATAAATATGTTCTCCCAAATCAGAAGTGTGACATCTCCATAGAGACAATATTATATTTCTACTAAGACGAATTAAAGAGCAGATGCTAGATTTATGAGAACCTTTGTCAGCTATCATTCTTTCGAGCTGAAAGGCAGCCACCAATAATGAGTCTAACACAAAGGGAGAGAGAGCCGAGACTCAAAGAATCACACCTTCTAAAAGTCGTAATTGCTTACCCTGTGCAGGGTTCCTTTCTCTGTCTCTCCGAGAAGGCAAGAGGGATCTTAAAAGATTTCCAATCAAATTGTACACAGGCATTTGAATGCTCATGTCACACACTTCAGATATATATTTTTTAATTTAAATAAGTTGTTAGGAACTGTAGATTGTCGTTTTTATCACCAGTGCTTCTAAGTATTCTTCCAGCTACATAATACGAGACTTGTGCATTGTGGCTGAACAAACCCCAGCACCCCAGGTATTTCAAGGACGTATTAGGATGGTAATATAAAAAGCAGAAGGAACTGCACACTGTTTAAGAGATTGGACCCCATTAAAAACTCCCCAGGATGAGTGAACCAAGGTCCAGAGTGAGACTAAGATGGTGAAAATTCAGGTTTTTAACCAAACCTAACGTTGCAGCCCACGTCTATTTAAATTGATGTTAGATCGCCTGTCCCCGGAGAGAGTGGATGCGTATTTGCTGTGCTGCGAACGATTTTAGAGCAGGAACATTGTACAGTCTCCAGTAAATGTTTATGTGCACATCTGGATACATGCGGAAAGCTAACGTAATTAATGTCCTATGTAAAATAAATAACCCTATTTGAAATATCACTCTTTGATTCTGGGTGAGTGAGTTTGTGGTTTCAAAATTAGGGTCTCCAGAAGACATATGCGCATTTACAAACACACACACACCCTATGCCACAAACCACCAACCCCAGGAATAAGTGAGGAATTTCGGCCCTTGGACCAGCTTGAGACTGTTGATTAATTTCATCTGGCCTGTCATACCTATTTCTAAAAGGAGAAACTTACCATGTTCCGTTGGAACATATTTTCAAAAGCTTGTAGCAATTACTAATTACGAGAAAGATAACATTCTACATATTAAATCATTTATATAAACAAGTTAGCTTTATGGATGGAATAGTGTCTCATTTAGCGATGATCTTTCTGATAGCTTTGTATGACCATTTTTCATTCAACTTTATTTGTTTGTCTGTCTGTCTATCTATCTATCTATCTATCTATCTATCTATCTATCATCCATTTATCTATCTCTCTGAATATCTATCCATCCATCCATCTACTATCTATTATCTATCTATCTATCTATCTATCTATCTATCTATCTATCTATCATCTATCTATCTATCTAATCTATCATCTATCATCATCTACCTATCTATCTACCTGTCACAATTTTTTTTTTTCAGAGTACTAACATTGTGCCAGGAATACCGTTAGACTTTAGGGTGGGAACCAGACAGGATTCACTTACAGACTAAGCAATCCCAGTGTTGGGGATGATGTTGGTAACTCGTTCTCTGAGAGCTCTGGGTGACTCATGTTTGAAGCATTGACCACCAAGACAAATCAAGAACTGACTTTTTCCTGGAATCCAGAAAAGGTCTTCATGGAGGACAGGTTGTTTAATTGAGTGTGGTGGTTTCATTGCATTCTCTGGATCATTAATTCCATGATAGAAAAGTGATGTCTTACTCAATCCAGGGGATTGTTATGAGTTAGTCTTCCTGGTCCCATCTTCGCTGCATCCTTGGACTCCAGCTTGCTTCCTACTGCATGAAACTGAAATGACTTTCTTTTAGGAAATTTTCATTCTGTTGGCCTTGGGGACTAGAAAAGAGTCCCAAAGCTATGCCAAACTAAGGTATTCTTTCTTTTCTCTCGCAGACACCTGAGATATAGAAATCTCTCCATTATCCAGCAGGATTCCTCCCAGTTCAACTACACATCAAACAGGACCCAGCAGAGGCCACCTTATCCTGCTTTCCATTCCTGGAGCATTCACATCCAACAATGATCAGAGAAAAAAGAGTCATGCCCACACCCAAAACAATGACATATTTAAATGTATCCACTCGTCATTTAAGTGTTCAAAAAAATTAAAAATTATCTACTCTATGTTTGGCAATGTGAGAGAATTAAACATACAAAGATAAGCCTCCTGTCATCTAGATTACACATTTTTGGTTTTTAACAGCCCATTCATTATTTTTATACCAAAAAAGCATACCGTATCAACTGAAGATTAGTTTCATAGTTTCATACCAGTTAACTGTGCTGAAAATAAAATTGTCTTGTCTTTACCAAAACATATATGTTTCTTTGTGTCTAAAAGTATTATCTCTAAAGCATAATATTTTATGGGTAGGTTCCAATATTTCCTGAATCATCTGAAAATTCCTTCTTATTCAAGGCTGAATTTTTGAGGGTTTGGTGTAAAATATGCTGTTGATGAGAATTAAAAGGGTATTAACAGACTGTTGGTATCTATTATAAATTAGGTACAACTGTGTTCATAGACAATTATTTTATGTCAATGGAATTATTAGTCTAAAATAAATATGAAAAATCTGCCCATTTAATCGCTGCCTTTTCCTGACCCCTACTCACTTTATAAATACTTCTTTTTTG
This sequence comes from Cynopterus sphinx, assembly GCA_030015415.1. Taxonomy (NCBI): domain Eukaryota; kingdom Metazoa; phylum Chordata; class Mammalia; order Chiroptera; family Pteropodidae; genus Cynopterus; species Cynopterus sphinx. The sequence goes on along the minus strand of CM057389.1, from coordinate 51,048,803 downwards.
AGAATTATCACATTACATGACTGTCAGTATTGTGTGTATCTTTCTCAAACTAGTTAGATGATGAGGACAAGGGTCTTATTCATCCCTACATTGCCACTGCTCAGTGTAGAGCCAGACACAGTGTAGACTCACTAAGTCTTTGTGGAGCTGGTGCATTGACACGTGCCCTGGGTTTATCTGTCATTATCACTCTCTCAAACACCTGCCCGTCACCCTGTCCTGACAATAAAAAAACATTCAAAATTAGTGACATCCCAGAAGAAAGTCTACGATTTCCACATTTTGTTGAACAGTTTAAAATTTAAGTCCCTATTTGTTCAATGTTTGAAATCAAATTGAACACACTCATAGTAAAAACCCACCAATAAATTCCTTATATTTTACTTCTGGTCTTTTCACAGTGGGTGGGTGGTTTTCACAGTCTGCTGAAATCTGTTAGTGGATGGTCTAGAGATAGAATTTTTCTTTTAACTTTGCAGAGCCAGACTGATGGTAACTTAATCCCACAGTTAAAAAGCATTTAAACTTTGCACATGGGTGTGTATATGTGTGTGCAATTGCAAAGAAATTGTGCCCACTACACAACTACACCCGTAATTCAAGTTCTCTGATTTCAGTAGGAGTTAAAGGAGTAAGTATGACACTATAAGAATATTTATGGCAAATACCTTTTGGTGATTTTGTTTCTGTCAAAATGTGTTTGCTTTTTCAAATTCCTTTCTAGTGAAGAACTGGGTTATAAATGTAAAAGCAGGAAAATGGAATTTGTGATTAAATAAGGCTAGAGAAAAAGAGACTTAGAGTCAAAATGGCATTAGGTCTTCTTAAAGACCAGGGTTGAATATTTATTTATTAATCAATATAGAAAAAAAGTAAAAGTTTATTCAATAATTGGATCAATTTGGATTTTTAAAAAAATTCTACCAAAAACAAGTACTACTATTTTATTTGTTTTTATATTTCTGCCTGATTTACCAGATTTGGCATTCAATATTTACCATATTTTTTGAATTAAGATCTGGCATATTAGGTATATCTGCTTCTGAGAGAGCCTAAATATGTAGGAATGAAAAACAAAAAGGTAATTTTAAAAGTTAAAGAAATAAAGTTAGGAAATCCATGTTGAGAGAAAAAAAAAATTCTTATTAAAGCCCAGATGTCACTGAACGTCCCTACTTACTAATAATTCATGCCTAATTTTATTAGAAGTACAAATTATGCCTGGAAAGGGTTGTAGGACTCTTAACATATCTCCTAAAGTTCAGGGTGGGTACCAGGTAATTATAGAAAGATACAGAAACAAAATCTGAATGCTTGGTCCTTAAACTGAGGCTTTTTGCCTGTTCACTCAAGCATCCCAAATATCTAGAATAGTGTCTGGCACATTATAACTCTCAATAAAGATTTATTGATTAATAGCTTCCAGACAGTGTTAGGGCTCAAATGTGGTTGACCCCTAGCTATGGCATCTATATCGAGAATCTATATATTCTTATATTATTTCTGTAAATAAAAATGTATCTTTAATCCTTTCAAAGTCAGGGTAATTATAAGAAATTCTACACATATTACTTCTCTCTTTTCATTGCTTTGGTACTTTCTTTGGGTGATAAAAAAGCACCCCACAAACAAAAAAATTCTGTAGGAATGGCAAAGCCCAGTTGCAATCTCCACGCTGATGGAAACGTTCCATTAGCTGTTTCATCCAGTCACAACAGCCATCGGCCATGTGTGGCTACTGAGAACCTGAAATGTTACTAGTGCAACTGAGCAAGTACATTATTAATGTTATTTAATATAAACTAATTTAATTTAAATTTAAATAGTCACGTGTCTGAGCCCATTCCATCAGACAGCACAGCTCTAGAAGAATATCTAAAGAAAAAGCTATTTGACTCCCCTGTTTGTATTTCTTGAGCCCGGTGTGTTGCCTGCCTCTTCATTTTTCATTCTACCTCGGTAAATACCAAGAAAATTATTTGTGCAAAATATGTGTATATAGTCTGGTCATACAATCTTTCAGGAACCTGTGGTTTTCCTCATGCTCACCGCTCTTACTTCTTCGCTCTACTTATATCTTACAAAAGCACACTGTTTCAAATACGCAGGCAGATGTGATAAGCACAGAGCGAATCACGGCATAGCTAGGGCTCCTCTTACCCATATGACACTTTTTCGAATAGATTTTGGTTCTTGGAAACATCAATGCGCCTGATACATGTTTATTATCTAAAATTCTTGATTCTTCAAAACCAGACATAATAAGTAACCACATCAGTAATTTACATATCAGTTTTTTCCTTGTTTGGTGGAAGATGTGGCTCTGGAAAACAAACCCTAGAAAAGGTTTTAAAAAATAAGAGGGAATGACATGCTTTTATATTCAATGTTCTATCAACCCTGTTATGCCACACTCATTGTCGTTCGTATGAGAAGCTCTATGACTGTCAAGGCTACAGACAATGCCATTTTTTAGAGCAAAGGAAAACTGCAGGAAGGAAATAGGACTTTTAATAAACAGAATTAATTACTGCTACCCACAATAACCAGAATGCCTTGTTGGACACGACTGGTCAGCTTCTCCTAGAATTTCCTTCACTGCATGGCAAGAATATCATCCTGGACAGAAAAGCTATCAGCACAACGCACTGCCAGAAACATAAGGTATCTTTCTGTTTTTATTAGCCTGGCTCCTCTAACAAGTCCCTATAAATTCTGTGCCTTTCCAGAGCCACAAAGAACTGGGAAATAGATTATTTTCAGGGTTTGTGTTTCTTTGTGCAGGCTTTCGTGGAGAAGCCGGATAATGATTCTTGAACCAGGCCCACCGTGTAACAATAGCAGAGATGATATTATAAAGAGTCAACTTACTATTCAGCTTCGAGCTGTCAGTAAATTGGACCTATTTTCTGGGGATAAAACTGATTACTTTGAAAGCAAACTAAGGATTTTCCTCCTGATGCATTGGTATATGTGGGATTTCTTTGTATTTTGAAGAGATTTGTGGTTGCCTCTATTGTCGGCAATATTTATTACGTACACATTCAAGCTGTTTTTCCTCTATGTTTCAAACATGACATGTTGATAACTGCTACAGAAGAGTTAAAAAAAAAAAACCCAAAACTTGGTTCCAGTTAGCTTGTTCACATACTGTTTTGATTAATGTAACAATTGCTATAAATAATTTAAATATCTAAGGCAAAATTTAATGAAAATTCTGTTCAATTTTCTTATAGACAGCTTTTACATTTTTAGAGGCTCTCTGGTTTTTTGTTTCATGGAGGTCAGATAAATTATTTCCCGTTGCCAAATTTGGTCCCTGCATAGTTTCATGGTTATTTCTTAAAGAACCAGAGAGGTTCCTCTTTAGAGACACTACAGTCTTTTGGGGGTGAGGCTAGAATAAGAGAATTGAGGTAGTAAAGGGCAAAGGAAAGAGAGAAAGAACAAAATCTCACACTGGTGCCTTGTGTCTCCTTCCTAGCAGAATAATACTTTGTGATATTGAGCTACTTAAAAAATTTAGTCACATTCATCTGAAACATGGCATTTACCAGCTCAAAGATCACAGTGATTCTTGGCCTATTTTGCTGCTTAGGTCCCAGTGGTTGTAAAACAAAATGTATTATCAATACGAAGAATATAATAAATGGGAATTTCATAAACCATCTATAGCCTTAAACCAGAAGCCAACCACTGTCGCCGTTTTTCCTGCTTTCAATTCCCGAAAGACTCACAAGTGTCATGTCACCCATAGCCAGACAGAAATGAGAACTCCTGGAGTCTGTGTCCTTTTTGTCCTGTCTGCCAAGAAGCACGCGGAGGTGGTCTACATCTTTGCTTCTGTCTCAGGTGAACTGCTCATGAATTTTTGACCAAGAGGATAAGGAGGACCCAGGCTGCAAACGTCTCCTGGGCACGATCATTGTCTGGTTTGGGCAACAAATGGGCACGTCCTTAACATTATCAGAGGATACTTGATTTCATTTTCTACTGCTCAGAGCTCCAGGTGTTTTAAGACTTTCCAAAGGAAAAGCATTATTTTATATGTTTTATGTACTTTTTATGTACCCTTAAATATTTTCAATTTTTTTGGAGAGCAATTCACTCCAACAAAAGTCATAAATATATCCATCATTATATAGAATGTGGAATGAAGTTCTAGAAAGGCTCTAAAATACACAATAATATATATGGTACCTGCTTATCCATATCTTTAATTCAAAAAATTAAACTTTTAAAAAGCCCTTTTTTGGTAACTTTATAAATAAAATTATGTTTGTCTTTACTTGTATTTATATATTATATTCATTGGTGATTTGCTTCTTTTTTCTTTTTTTCTCTTCCAGCTTGCTAATAATCCCTATTGTCTGTTTTCAGTTGAGATGTTTAATTTTATTCATTCATAAGAGCTGGTCATATGCATGGCCATTAACCCCTTTTCTGACATTTTTCCTGTGTACTTTTTCCGAGTTTATTTGACTTTATAATTTATTTTGATAATTTCTGAACTAATAAAAACATACACTTTTAAGTGTCAAATTTATTAGTCCTAACATTTTTTATTAAATTAAGAGTACTTACACTGTTTTTAGACATAGCTCTATATTTTACTTTTTTTTAATTTAACTTTTGATATAAGCTAATATTATTAATTTTAGTGTAGAGTGTCAGCTTTAGATCTTTGTCTGCCAATTTAAAGAAATTAACCCAATATCAAGACATAAGCAAATTATATTCTCCTGACTGATTTGAATTTCACATTTATAATACAAAAAATATTGCTAACATTAGCAAAATACAATTATTTTAAAATCTGTAGCATTTTAACACCTGCTATAATATGTTAGGACATGGCATAATATGGCTTTCTATATTTTGTGGGTTATTTCTCATATTTATGATTTATATTGAATTTTAGGATGATTTTGGTTAAATTTACATATTTCCATTTCAAACATTTATTTGTAAATTAATATCTTTATACTATTTAGTCTTCACAAACAGACACAAAGTATGTCTTCTTTATTTTTGTTCATCTTTCTTTCACTTCAAGAAAGTTTTTGGTTATCTTTAGTCAGTTCTTAAAAAGAATGTTTCCTGAGTCAATTTTAAAGATTTATATTTAGCTAAAAAATCACTCATTTCCTCAGGATTGATTCCACACTTTATTTCATAATTTATGACATTCAGAGTATCTGCTGCTATATTTCCTATTCCTGATTTTGCATATATGCAGGTTTTTTATATTTATTAAAATTGCGATATGCTTGCTTTTAAATGCTTAACTTTAATTTCCACCTCTAAATTTACTTTCTCTTCCCTACAGTTTTCCTTGTTTTGCTTATTTTCATACTCATATATACAAAGGTAACACTTTGAGTAAATATGAATCATGATGTTTGCCTTAGAGCAGAAGAAGGTAAAGAAGCCTCTCATCCTGAACAGTGAAAAGAGCAGGAGAAGGTAGATCAATCTGACTTGGGGGACTCTGGGCCAGATGCCAGAGAGAGTATAGTGGAGAGAGGCTCACTCAGGAGATGAATCCAGAATTCAGAAATTTAACAAGAAGCAGGAAACATGAGCTTCCGAGCACACATTTTTAACAACAGTTACTGTTTCACAAGATTTATGTAGTAATAAATATAATACGAGTTGTGTCGTTTCTGTTTAAAAATCGGATTCCTGTTATTGTTTCATATAATAGCTAATAGCATTATTTTAACCTGTTTTAATTCATAATCATAATCTCATTTTTCCAGTCCTGGGAAACAATGTTCCTTCACTTATTCAGGGGATCTAATGGCAAATCATGTTATTTTATTTATCCTTTGCTTTCTGAAGTAAAATCTCTGTGACTTAGGTGGGAAGATTTTAAAAAAGTAAATGCTGTGAATTGGAAAATGTATTGTTATCTGCAAGTATTTTGTAATAAAATGAATGCATATTTAATGCTACAATAATTTTATTATAAAGGAATTTATTTCCTTTGTGTGTGTTCTACAAATAGGCTCACTTTTTTAAATGCAATTTCTGTAAAAAATGTAAGAGGGCTAACAGATACTGACATTCATCTCTTGAAGACAGAGACATCCTGTCACTATTTTGGTTTGTACATCAAAAAAGTAGGAGTGGAAATAATTATTCTGGAGCCTCCGGCCCCCCTTCGCTGGCCTGTGTATTCAAGCTGACTGAAACTTTTGAAGCTATTTCAGACTGAGTCACACTGGGAGATTCTTTGAGTTTCCTTGTCCTCCTGGATGCCATCTTCCTTTCATTTCACTTTTGGTTCTTTATCTGTGCATTTTAATCCATTTGTGAATATCCCCATATTCTCTTTGTGCTAGCTGCTCTTTCTATTTTTTTTTTAAGTGAAAAAGAAGCTTGCTCTTAATTTTTATTCTTGGTTAACACATACTTTTGTCAATGCCCTTGCATAGATAAAGTGCATGTTTAGAAATATTTCCAATAGAATATTATTCGACTATTTTATTGTTTCAGATACTATTTAAGGAGTGACAACTATGTGCTGGGTATAATACTAGATATTTTCATAGCATGACAAAGGTAGGAGGCTTTTGAGAAAATATACAAAGGCTGGAATCTGTTGCCTCACCTACTCCTTGACCTACAGCAAGTCCTTCAAAATTGTGGAGTCTTACTTTCTGAATATGAGAAAAGGAATTATAATGACCTATTTCTTATAGATTTCTTTTGAGAATTCAAAGAAGGAATACTGGCAAAGCACTTGGCGCATCTTGCCCAAAACAATCCCAATAAATTTTGGTCATTACTGTTATTAATACTCCCATTTTTTTCAGATGAAGAAAGTGAGTTAATAGATGTCAAATAATTTACCAAAGTTTATACAGCTGACACGAGGTTGCATCGGGTTATGAACCTCTCCAAGGAGTTCCTTTTCTCCACTCTTCTTTCTATAAAAATCTCCCATTTTTACCTTCCCTGCCCATGCACATTCTTTCGCTCATCTCATCTGACTGACTTAAGTATCAATTACATTATTTACCTTTTCCCTAAACTCCAGACCCTTGTATGTAACTGTGTATTTAACACCTCCAATTATCATGCATTAGTCATCTCAGATGTAACGTGTCCAAGAGAGGCCTCCCATCTCCCCTCTTCCCGAAGGCTTCCTCATTTCAATTAATGGCCACTTAATTTTTCAAGTGGCTCTTGCCAAAAACCACGGGGTAATCTTAGATGTCTCTTTTACTCTCATGCACTATAGTAAATCCATCAGCAAACGTTCCCATACCTGACATCAAAATATATCCAGAATATAATCGCTCTTTGCTAATTGCATTACTAACGCCCACAGCTGAGCCTTCAGATAATAAAGAGAGAGATTAATCTTATGATCTTTCTCTTTCTTCTGGAGTGTATAGCTTTTGGGGGCAGGGACTTTTACCCATTATTTTTCTACTGTTGAATCTCAGATTTTGCATATACAGCTTGTGTTCAATAAATATTTGTTGTGTGAACGAGTTAATACATGAATGAATAAATGGCAAATATCAGGAAAAGTAAGATTTCATTTTCCTTTCGATATTCTTTTCTTAAATCTTTATCAACAGAAATATCACTTATTGTATGTGTGTGTTTTAAGACTTTATTTTGAAGAGCAGTTTTAGGTTCACAGCAGAATTGAAAGAAGGTCTGGAGATTTGTCACAACCCCAGGCCTCACACATGCACAGCCTCCCCCACCGTCCACAGCCCACACCAGGAGGTACCCTGGTTACAAGTGATCAACCTGCACTGACACGTCAGCCAAAAACCCACAGTTTACAGTAGGGTTCATGCTTAGTGTACAGCGCATGGGTTTATATAAATGGATAATGACATGTTATACACTTTCGTAGAACGTGTATAAAGATTGCTTGGTCGTTGTTTATTTTATTTTCTTCCAATAATGCTCAGTTTAGTTGAATATACATGGTCCAAATGAATCAAATATAAATCGAGTTTAAAATGTAAGCAAACGGAAATTGTGTTTCACAGTTTGCAGATCATTCATGGAAAACTTCAATTTACATTGAACAGCTCCAATGAGAAAGGACAAACTGACTAAACTAAATAGGAAATTTCTGTCTCATTTGGATCTGGTCTTGCTGTGTAGATACAAATATAAATGCTTCTTACATATATATATATATATATATATATATATATATATATATATATATATATATATTCATTCATATATATTTATGTATATGTGTGTAATATATATATATATATATATATATATATATATATATATACACATAGATGATAGATGATAGATAGATAGATAGATAGATAGATATAAAGCCATCATGACTTTACATTCCACTATTGACAAGCCAACAAATAAGAACTCATCTGCAAAATTTCAGACTCTTCATACAATAGCCTTACCCTGGGTTGAATATAGAATTTAGAACTGTCTCCACAGGGGCTGAGAAGGGTAATACTTAGCAATTGTACTAATCTCATTAAGTGTCGGTAAGCACCCTGCAGGCTTGCCATCCCTGTTCTTGAGCAAGTCCTTCTCCACTAGATATTGTCAGCACGAGCAAAGAGAAGTGGACACATCAAAGATGCAGATCTGCATGCTTGGGCTTTTTCTTATGGTTTCTTGTTTTATCTTTCCTTGCTGAAGAAAAATGTATCCAAAGTGAGAAAAATATATTGCTGGGTGAATTATTTTACAAATAATTCTCCATTAATTAAATGAGGTTATTTGTTTGTTTTTTGAATTTTGGTTCCTTGGGGCATCAATTTGAGATTAATTTTCTCAATAGTGAGATATCTGAAGTAATGGGGACTTTAGGCTATAAGTTTTCCTGTGTAGAAACAAGGCTAAGAATATTCTCTAATGAGGGATAAAGACTCACCTCTAATTGCCATGACACGCAAATAATGCTTTAGGGAAGCATGTTTATTTTTTCCCTTTTCTATGAATAATAAAATGCTTGCCTTAAAACATTTTAACTAAGACCTACATATCCACTGGGAAACTAGCACATCATTTAATTTCAAATTTTATATTGACTTGTAAAATCTTTCTGAGCTAGCAATACTAATTAAGAGGAACAGGGATTCAATACAGGTGTTTCTAATATGAGGTGTTTTTGAAGGAAGTTTCTCCAAACCACACTATTCACGACCACCCAAGATGAGTGCAGGACTAGTTAGTTACACCTGACCCTTTACCAAACTGCATAGCAAGTTTCTCATAACAGTCTTGAATGAGCAACCAGAGAATATGTTGAGACCAAACATAAAATGAAAAAAAGACAAGGAACAATTAGTCTAGCATGGTGAAAACATATATTTCCTTGGCTCATTGTTGGGCCATATCCTAAAAGTGTGTTAAGCCTAGTGAAATTGAAATAGGCCCTAAGGGACCACAGGACACTTGATGAGGGGCAGTAGATTGACCCATGAGTGAAATTTTGAGAATTTTTTTTCAAATTTTATAGTTTCCCAGAGAAAACAAGAAAGTTCTTATTAAAGTCCATACATTGAGATGAAAGGCAGGCCAGAATTGTCCCTTCTGTTCCCAAGATGGCTGAGCCAAGTGCAAGCTTATTAAAGATGGCGTGTGAGTCCCTGGGAGTCCCCCAAGAGTGGGGCCTCCCAGGTAGGTTCTCTCACACGCTGCCTTGTCTCTCGGTCTTACTGATTGTGGTGCATGACAGATGAGCATGCAGGATGCATGCCAGGACGCCTTGCTGTCAACAGGCCCTCCTTATTGCACTGGTACCCCAGTTAGAAGCACAAAATGGAACCGAATAAGGCAGCTCTTCATTAACCCCCTGGTGTTTAGCAAGTCCATTCCCTTAGACAAGAATGGCACAAACACTAAGCAAAAACGCATGTCAGGACCATAGGTAAAATCATTTATTTAGGTGATGTAAGCTAATAACACTGTCTTTAAAAATATACATTTCTCTAATCCTCTTTTATGCTACTAATGTCGGATGTTATATTACTCAGGATTTTATAGAGAGATTTGTATATATCTATATACATTTGTATATCTGGTCTCTTTCCTCTCAGAGTTTAAATTTAAATTGGAATGGGGGACAGGGAGAGAGAGAGAGAAAGAGAGAGAGAGAGAGAGAGATCAAAACATTAAGTTCCATTTTTAAACAAAAAATAATGTCTAATGAGAGATAAAGCCTCAAAATACTTATTTGTATTATTTGTTTTCTTTTTTCTTCTCTCTCTCTCTCTCTCTCTCTCACACACACACACACACACACACACACACACACACACACACACACACTTGTGCACAAGACCATCACATGAACATGAAGGCCAAAATGGAGTCATGGGCCTAAGTACAGGAACATCAAGGATTTGTGTCAACTCCCAAAACCTAGGATAGGGGAATGAAGCAGATCCTCTCTCAGAGGCTCCAGGAGGAACTAACACTGGGGACACTCAGGTCTCAGACTTCTGGCTTGCAGAGCTGTGACCACACGTTTCTGTTGTTGTCCCAGTTGGTGGCTCCAGGTTACCGAAATTGTAACTGTATTAGCCACAGAGCTTAAGTTTGTGCTTCCCATGGGCTACTGCCTGCCATCTACCAGAATGAGGCTGAGGTCAAGAATAATGGCCCCATTTCGAAGCAGTACATATTTTCATAAATAATTCTGGCGTTGAGCTCATGGGGGCACTCAGTTCTAGTTAGCAGTATCGTTTGTTAAACTACTTCCTACACGACACCGTAAGTTGAAAAGAAGCTTGTGAGTCATTGTGTTATTTACTTCTTCAGTTATTTGGTGATTAATGTAAAGATTCAGAGTTTTTCAATAAAGTTACCTTGAATATGGCCTTTTCCTCAATGTTGGAAGATATGACTAATTGAGATTTTAGCTCTTGCAAAATCATTTTTATTTTGTTATTTGCTTTTGTGGACTTCCCATGAGCTCCACTCTCAGAGTTGTAGGATTTGGAGAAATGCATGTCAGAAGAACACAAGGAATCATGCATGAAGCCCACATGTTTTTCTGATGAGGAAACTGAAGCTCCCCCACATGGCAAACTGAAACAGGGAGGGTGCCGTGCCCCCCATCACCAGGCTTGCCAGCCCATCCACACCTCACTTCACGGACCAAATTTCTTACCCAGAAGGTAGCAGTTTCCCCATTTCTTTCAGTTAACAAGTTAGCATCAATGAATATCATTTTAAAAATAAGACCTGAAATTAAGATGAGTATTGGCTATACATTAAAGAAGATGGGATGTTTTCATAAAAATATGTCTGCTCTGTGGGTTGTTTCATTTTATTTTAGTATTTAATCCCCCACCCCACCCCACCCCAAAAATATCTTTTATTAAATCAGAGGAAAAAATCCTCTTCTGTGCTTTGTACATTTTTAGAAAATAAACATGGAACTGTCATTTGAATCATCATCATGTCTAAATATCTCATTTTAAGGCTGTCTGTCCCTAACAAGATACAGATATTATGAAAACAATGAAAAGCTCTAAGTAAGGAGTTCGAGGCTTCCACTACTTAGTATGAAATCTGGACATGAACAGGGCCTATGTTCCTTATTAGAAATTGTCCTGGAAAATAAAATTGTTGTTAAATGTTAAAAAACACCTGAAAATATATTTAACGTATAAGAACATTTGACATCCGTCTGTGCTGCCTTAAAAAAGACATGGTTCACCTACAATCCTTTAGTCTGTGTTCACCAGGGAAGAACTGCCACAGAGCTGACAGCCGGGGACAATCTCTCTATCAGTTTAAAGGGCAGTAAAGAAACGCTTCACGTTTTAGCACGAGGGAAAATGTAAATATGTCCCTAACACGTAAGGATTTCAAAATATAATTGACCGCATCTGAGTTTTTAAAATATAATGTAAATTTTACAGAGAAATTACAATGTTGGTGCAATGCTCTATTCTCTAGAAATTGTTTAAAAAAGTATCAAGTGACTTAACAACAAACTTATGATTTCACCTACAAAGTGCTCTTTGTGTCCTGGAATCGCTATGAATTTCCAGCTTCACAGTGAGTGTCGTCAAGATGTTACCATTTTTCTTCCCTTACTTTTAAATACCATATTCCCAAGGGGAAGGATCAGAAGGCCATCTTGCATTTCTAATCTTAATATTTTATATAAAAGAAACCACTCTAATTCCCATCAGAGCACTTAACAGACTAACAAAGAGTATCCTGTATCATCTTTTACAATTGCAGCTATACGCGAGTTATGTACAGATGTGTGGGACAAGGATTTCTAAAAAAAAAAAAAAAAAAAAAAAAAAAAAACATGAGGACCTATGCCAGAATTCTAAAATATCTAGACAAAACACAGTTTTTATTGTATAGAACCACAATATTTCTTTGTCTAAAAACAGACGATAGAAGCAATCCTTGACAGGGACAGTACATGAAAAGAAACCTCAGGAGCATAGAGACACTATAAAAAGATCTAGAAGGAAGCCATTATGCCGTTGAGGGAATAAGAAATTTAAGTCAGAGAGTTGTGAAATGTTCTCATTATAGGTCATCTCGGTAATTATCTGACATCTACAGACAGAGTCACTTCTTAATCAAAAGAAGGAATCATTACTGACATCGATTCAGGCCCTGATCTTTGAAATAATGAGTCTGGTAACTCAAGTGTAAATTTCAAGGTAATTCCAACAACTTTTTGCTAAAGTTTTATACTAAATAGTAAATAGCATTTTACATTGTTGATGATTAAATTAAAATAAAGCCGTAACTGAGAAGGAAATTACGACAGTGCCATCTGCTTTTTAAGACCTAAAAATAACTGAGGTTGCTAATATTTGCAATGCCACTGACACAGTTTAATTATTATGAAGTAAGACATAGAATTACTCTCTCCTAAGAATGCTATGGACATGAAATGTAGAATATAGGATTTTATTGGCCGAAAGAGTAATTTACTGCTTTAAAACTATCTCAGAATGAAGAGGCTTGATGATAGTAAATGACTAGCCAGTTTGGCAAAGAAAAATACAGCTAAATCCATTTTACATTAAACTCAATTTAACATTAGTTGAGTTCGGACAGGATCCAAAGCTATGATGGCTATAATCTGTAGGCAATATGCTCTTAGTCAAAACAGACATTTAATGACAAGGAGGGCGTGTGGATGCCACAGCTGGATCCACACCCCAGAGCAGCTCTTTCCTGGAAAAATGGTCTCAGTCTCCTGAAGCAGTGAGTCTGCCTGGGGTGCCACGATGCTCAGGATTCAAATCCAACACAAGATTATCGGTTTCATTCACGTGAAAGGGAAACTATTTTTCCTTCCAGTATCAGAGTAGTAGAGCTTGCTTGGGTTCTTAAAGTCCCAATAATTACCACCATGGGATTGAGGAAGTTACCTGTGCCTCCATTCTCTCTTAGTAGAGATAACGTTTGTACTATTATTCAGCTTTTTGAGATGAATAAATGAGTTAAGTGCTCAAAAATGTCAAATCATCATCACTGGCTTATCTGGGAAGCATCTGATATACTATATCATGTGAACCTCCTCAAATTATATATCATGTTGCAAATCCCACTTGATTTTTTGGTATATTGTGTTGAGGAATGTATAAAAAAATGAATCTAATTTGTTATTAAAAAAAGAAGAAAGTGCCTTTTTCAGTCTGCTGTTGGATCAATGTAAGTATTCATTGTGATAATTTGGGTTACACAGTTGACAGCATCCTTTAATGTAACCAATATATAATTGCTAAATAACCTTGAGATATTTCAGCAAGGCCCTTTACTTAATACAGTTTAAAATCAGGCTTTAGGGAATAAACAGGAGGGCCAAAAACACTTTTGGAAGTAAATAGAATGTGATTTTTGTTTTCCATAAACTGATTCCAAAAGAGTACAGAAAGGGTTTTTTGCAAAAATTTTTTTGTGACAAAAAATGTATTTAATGGGAGTTTCATTAGACCCAAATTTTCCAAAGAAAGCAGTTTGACCTATCAAGTAAACAGTGCATAATAACTTCTGAAACGTCTTGCAAGTCATTCCATTTCCTAAAGGCTCTTATTTATTATACTGTAAAGCATATTTTGTTACATTTTTTACTTTCTCTTTAATATTGCTTTTTCCATTTTAGGAGTTTGGATAAAAGTCTGGATTGTTCTAAACAAAATAATATATCAAAATAAAATTTGAAATCTTACTTTAATTAATTCTAGAGAGATAATTATTTAGATATTTTCTCAAAATTGGGATGTCATCATCTTTTAGATAAAACACTGCAAGTATAGAGACCAGTTATTTTTATTAAGATATATTGCACTATTAGAAACAATGTGTAAGTTAGAAAACTTAAGAGAATTAAAAGACTTTTCAGAGTCAGTAAATGTCATTGGGCCAAGTCTTATGCTTTTTCCATGAATTTATGGGAAAATGGTAAATCTTTGATGAAATGCGAGATGGTAGGATAAGATACTCATAAAAACCTGAAAAGCAAAGAACTTTCAGCTAGTTTGAAAAGGACATATGCCATAGGTGGAATAATAAGAATTGAAAGCCATAAAGTCTACCTGTCGAATTACATGGCTGTACCTCCCGAGCAGAAAAGGAGGGGGCTTAGGGCTGTGAACACAAGAGCTTTTTTCCCTCCCTTCCCAATTAAGTATCTGTTAGTTACAGAGATGCATCTCTCAAATTTTATCTTAAATCCCTTACAGGAGCCTGCTTTGTTTTGCTTCCCACTGTCTCCACTTATCTCAGATGCAATTAGATAGCCAAGCTGGATCTTTAACTAATTCTCAAAAGGTATATTAAAAACTCATAAATTGGAGAATAAGATATTTAGTTGATATTAACTAGTTATAGAGCAGATAAGTATATTCATAGGTTCTAAAATAAATGTTATAACACCACATTTAATAACTTTTTCCTGAAATATGCATATTCATATAAAAAAGGAATGCTGTCAAATCAACATTCATTGACAGCCAAATAGTATATTTTGTTTATCTTAAACCTGACTGCACACTTAATGTTTTGACATCAACCTCTCGCCTTTTCAACCCTGGATCTTCAACTGAACCTCATAAATCAAAAATTATTTGAGCGTCATATCTCAGTTCTCCCAAGAATGATGCAGTTCTAGATGTGTAGAAAAGAAATTAATTCATAACATTCAGTGGATGCCTCAGAGCACTAAAGTTTCATTTTCTTAGGGTAACTCGGTCAAAAGCCTGTGCCCACACCCTTAAACCAGAGTCTCTAAAAGTGAGACTTAGGCATCATGTTATTTGTTATTTTTATTTTATAGGATCTTCATAAATTCCTTATAGAAACAAAAATTCATAGTGGGTTTTCTAATATGACAGCTAGCAGAGGAAATCAAGATATAAACATAGGTAAATGATCACCAAGATGAAGAAATTGGGAAGCTGGTTCCCTACCTGTCCTTAAGGGAAGTTTTGAATGACAGTGGGAGGATAATAATAAGTAAAATAGCTCAAAATTCCCTTTAGAATTAGTAATACATGTAAAGTTCATTTGTGATAATGACATTGTTGTACAATGAATTGAAAAACTCGAAAAACTTTATTTTCTAGAAAAAATGACAAGTAAAATAAATATTTCCAAAAGAGGCATTCTCATGTACAATGTGGGGTAGAGGTAAGTTATGAGTTCACCTCTTCTATCCAAATGGAAGGGCTGTCTGGCTCAATGCTTCTTGTGAAGATAATTTAACAAAAGCTACCAACTCATCATCAGAAAAAAAGGCAATTAGACACTATATTTTGCATGCATTTCATATATTTTTCTGACTTATTGAAGTCCATACATGGACTCCACATGAAAAATTCCTGCTAGTTTTGTTACAAGTATAAGTTACTCAAAATGTTTGCTTCATTTCTGAATTATGAATATTGTTTTAAATATTTTGACATGCTTATCATATTTATTAGTAATTAGCATGAAAATTTATAAATATCCAGATTTTATTCTATTAAATCAAAATCTCTTAAGGCTTATTATGTCTGATACTTTTCTAAATGCTTTTCAAATAAGCATGCATGTCTTCTTTCTATATTTAGTAAGATTTAGTAATCTTACTTAGTAAGATTTTTCAGAACTCTGTGCATAATATCCAGTTTAATACACAAATTATGATAAACCCAGATTAATTTATCTGCCTGACATTAATACCAAACTGCAGAAAAAGTTAGTCAGATATATTATCTGACCCATTTAGATATAGACTTTATAATAGTACATTTATATGTTTGAGCACTTGGGCATAAATGTTTCATTGTAATTACTCAAAATGACTATATTTCTAAAAATGGCCTTAATCATTTAAGCAGTTAAAATGTTATAAATAGATATTTATGCCTATGTGTGTAAATAGGGAGAGTTATTTATCAACAAGTCTTTTGAAATTTTTTTCTAAATTATGTAAGGAGCAGGTAAAGTTAATTATACAATATATTTGTAACAATGCCTCCTTTAATTTCTAACATGTATGCCAGTTTGCAGAAATTGTCCCAAACATGCTATATTGTACAATGTATTAATGAGTGACAGCCACTAAAAATTAGGATTTAAAAAATAAATATATTTATTTTAAGAAATTTTTTATTAAAAAATGATATCCAACTATATAAAGAACAATTACAATAAAAAATAATAAGCTAGTTTAATTCTTCCCAATCTTCTTACATTAACAATAAAATACAGGGGAAGACTTTCAAATTGGCTGAAGAAACACAAATGCAAACTATCTCTCCATGTAATGAAAAAGATAACCGGCAAAAATTGTCAAAATCCACTCAAGAAATTAACAAAAGATTTAGCATGATCTGAGGAGCATTAATTCAGGAGAATAGCTGAAGCTCCTTCAGACAGCAGGAATCTGGCCTACTCCTAACTTCCTCTCCCAGGCTGAGCAGTGGTCTTAAAAAGAGGGAGGCTTGCAACTGCAGCACCTGTGACAATGTGCAGTCTTGCAGGCAGTGGAGAGGGAACATTGGATTTGGAGCTCCTCCAAAAGTCCAACCCTGAGAACATGGACATTATCTGACCTGGCTTCCCAGTCCCTGGAAAAGCCCCATTCTCGGGGCACCGTCATATTTGACCTGACCAAGAACTCGCTTCACGGGACAGCCCTATGCTCAAGGTATTTGTCATAACAAAACACTGGCAATTGTTTAACAGCACAGCCACATGAAGTACTAGGTTAAAAAAGAGCCTCAACAAAAATGTAAAAGGAAGATCTAGGGGAAAAGATATATAAGAGGGCTTTAAAAGTTATGACATATCACTGAGCATCTTGGGGAACATGCATATGAACAGGGTCAGAACTGGGAGGGTTCAGGTCTCTCATTTGTGGCTCACCTCAAGGATCTGAAGAGCAGAAAATGAAAGCTAAGACAGAGTTGTAAGCTGCCCAACTGTTGAAGGCATAAAAAAATACACATACTGAGCCAGCCCTTCAGCAAACAGTGGAGAATTTACTGATTCAAAAATGTAAGGAAATCTCTGACCAGTCTTTAGCCGACCATTAAATTAAGTGAGCAGAGACTTCCGTAGCTAAAAAGAAATATAAATTTCATAGAATCAGTACAGGGAGGTCACTAAAAAATACATACATAAATACATACATACATACATACATACATACATACATACATACATACATAAAATAAAAATAAATAGCAAAAACAATAAATCTCGAGGAAAGAAAAGATATGATTTCAGGAGTTGTCACATAATACTTTCTAAAATGTCTAGTTTTCTACAAAAATATTTTGATAGAAAATGACACAGGAATATACAGTCTATACACTGTGTTGGGTGGGAAGCAATCATTAGAAACTAATCCTTAGAGGGCATAGATGTCAGACTTACTAGACAAAGAATTTAAAACAGCTATTAAAAATATTTTCAAGGATCTAAAGGAAGCTATCTCTAAATAATAATTAAAGGAAAGTGCGATAATGACATGTCACCAAATCAAGAATATCATCAATACAAAAGCACAAATTTTAAAAGAGCTAAGTAGAGATTCTGAAATTGCAAAGAACAACAACTGAAAGGAAAATTCCATTAGAGGGCTTCAACGTTCTGTTTGATTTATCAGTGAGCACAGAGGTTAGGAGGTGGTGAGATAATACATCAGTGTGCCAAAAGAAAGTCTGTCCATCATATACTTTATGTCAAGCAAAATTGTTCCTAAAAATTGAATGGGAGATGAACACATTCTCAGATGAAAATCAAGAGAATTTTCTGCTTAGCAGAACTACCCTACAAGAAATACCAAAGAGAGTCTTTCATGCAAAAATAAAAAGAATTCAGATATTAACTTAAATCCTTAAGAAAAAATAAAGAACACTATACAAGATTGTTAAATGTAAGAGTATAAATGTATTTTTTCACGACTGTTTTTTTTACCTGATTTAAAAAATAATGGCATAAAACAATGATTATAAAATGGTGTTGATCAACTTATAATGTATAAATGTGTAATTTGGCAAGAATGATAAAATAAAATGGTGTCTATGCTCCCACATGACACTAATCTCATCAAAACTGTACTTTGGTAGAATCAATTTGATGTTCAAAAAAATTTGAGGCTTTCCTAGGTATATATTTTTTTAAATAGGAAGCAATGTTTTCCAAACAGTAAATTAACCACAAACTTAACATATTGGAATTAAGTGAGAAATTCAGACATCACAAATCTTGGATAGGTTTTTTTGTTGTTGTTGTTATTGTTGTTGTTTTAGAAAAACACTGTCTGATTTTCACTTTCTGAATAGCTTTTCCAAAATAAATACATAAAATAAACCCTACCCATTCTGTCTATAAGTCAGTGCTTCACCTGCTGAACAAAAAAATTATCTTCTTAGTATTCAATCACAGGAATTTTAAAGAATAAATTTAATATGTTTATTCTAAAGGCCCAGATGCCTTTAGATTTATAAACCAGAAATCTTCCTTGGTAGGAATCTTTTAACCCTTCTTTATATATTCTGAGTTGTTCATCTACCCTAGAAGGTTTTAAAATTTCATTTGGCAAACATTTACTGAATATCATATACATACACTTCTATGCAGTATGGACATGTATGAGACATTAAACTTGCTTACAAAAAGTGTCATCATATATGTGTGCCATTTATGAAATAAAATTGTAATCCATTGAAAGGCCTCCATTTCTCTCTGGGAGATCAGGGAAATACAAATCTAGGAAATGTTGAATAATAATTAGGAACTTTGCCTTCATAGATGACTATGTAAACCCAGGGAAAGCATTAGAAATGGAGGCAACATTTTATGTATAACTGGTATGAATATACTATAGTGTTGGCAACTTTTCTGTTTTATCATTCGAGTACTCATTATGAGCAAGGTGGCAAACTAAATTTATTGAATACTTGCTATATGCTAGTTTGTTCAAGACATTTCTAAATAAATAAAAGAATGAACAAACAGCATTTTTTACTTAATTTGTGAGATAGATATTATTGATTCCAAATTTAGTTCTGTTTTAATTAAGGCAGGTTGATTTACATGAGGTTGTGGAAATTCATGTTTCATCAAGAGCAATAAACCAATGTATGTTTCCGTGAATTAGTATCTAGACTGCTTGGAGGAACAGAGAGAATATGGCCAGGTTTCCTGCAAGGAAATTCTGATTTATCTGTATAGATGGGTTTCTATGCTGGGTAACCAATGACCAAATACACAGTGGCTTGAGCAGCACTTATAAGGTAGCTTGGTTTCCTGAGTCAAAAGTCCAGGCATAGCATGACTAGTTCTCTGTTCATCTGCTTTCAGCCTGAAATCAACGTGTTGGCCAGACTTAGTTTTTGTCTGGAAGCTCTTAGGATGTATCCACCTCCAAGTGAGTTCATGTTACTGGCAAAATTTGGTCCCTTGTGATTGTAGGATCAATGTCCCTATTTAATTGCTATCTTCTGTGGGTTACTCTAAATTCACTGAGGCCACTCAGGTCCTTGTCACATAACCCTCTTTATCTTCAAAGACAAATGAGAAGTTTTCTTCCTTTCACATCTCCATCACGCTGTTAGTCTCTCTCACTTTTGATTGTTGGCTTTAGT
The DNA here is from genome assembly GCA_030015415.1 of Cynopterus sphinx. NCBI lineage: Eukaryota > Metazoa > Chordata > Mammalia > Chiroptera > Pteropodidae > Cynopterus > Cynopterus sphinx. The sequence continues at coordinate 51,028,704 of CM057389.1, read as the reverse complement.
GAGACACCTGTTCTTTTTTGGGACTCACTTGTTTAGGTCAGCAACACTGAAGATAATCGCCCATTAGGAAAATGAACTGTGCCAAATAACAACCTCAGCCCAGGAGTAAAATTCATCATGTTCATAGATCCAGAGATTATACAGTTTGAACCAAGAACGGGCGAGGACCTTGGAAGTCAGATTGAAATTCTGCTGATCACGCCCTGTGACCTTATGCTACTCCATTAAACCCAAAGCTAATTTTCCTGTAAATATGGAAATATTGACTTCATAGAGTGGCTATGAGTATTCCCAAATGGTAATATGTGAAAGTATTTAACACTTATCTGGAAAATAATAAGCGTTCAATAATAAGTGTTAACAATTATTTTACTAGTTTAAGGGTTTAATTAGAAAATAAACAGTAAACAATGTAATGTCTTAACCATGAGAGTTCATCTAAATATTTTATTATGCATATTTTGTGAGCCAAATAGGAAGAAAAAATTTGATGAAGCTGGCAACTTTGGTTTAAAATAATGTGCGTGATTTAATAATTCTTACATTTTTCTAAGAATTAAGTATCGGGATTGGAATGAGAAATAAATAAAAAATAATAAAAATTTCCGCACTCATTTTAATCATCCTCATGAGATTCTAGTCTAATTCTAATTCCAGTCATTATAATCTCTCATTAAACTAAATAGTGTTCTTTCTGTACCATAATTGAACATATTCCTAATGAGAAAGTAGTAATCATAGAATTTACCATTTACACACTGAATGTGGGTTGGATATTATTCTTTATCCTGCCAGCTAAACCAGGCTACTATTACTGGGTTGGCTAAAATTGAGAAATTTTATATTTGATTTCAAACAATTCAGTGAAAAAAATATGATCTATTAAAATACCTAAATGTCTGTTAAAATTTTGGGGTGGAGCACATAATAAAAATCCTACTTGTTTAAAAAATAGACAATTATTTTTACATCAGTATGATATAGGAGTAGAGATTTAGAGGATTTGGACACAATAACAGATAGTTTCAACATAAAAATATGCTCTTAGTGCTGAAAGTCTACAACTTAATGATGTGGAATAGAGAGAAAGAATATTTAAATGTTATGAAGAGATGATCACATTTTTATAACAACAAAGATTAATAGCTTAAAAAATTAAACAATTCTGAAAGGAGGATTTTAGGAGAGCTGAAAGCAGAGTGCCAAGTGATTTAGGATTCTGAAACTGCTTTTTTCCAGTTTAAGTAGTCAGTGTGCTACATTTGAAATGGGAACAGTAAATAAAGTTCTCTGCTTTACTTTTCATGGGGAAGTAAATTTTTCAAGCTTATTAAGGTAGCATCTGTAAGGATTCTAAATGTGATTAATCTGCTTAGAATAACATTCTTTGAAAAGGAACATGTTATAGTATATATAGTTGAAAAATCAAACACATTATATAAGGTATCTGCTATTAAAAAAATGGATTCCAAATGTTGAGTGTGTAGTTCAGATTCAAGATCAGACCACCTAGAGTAATTTGACCAGTCCTGTACCTTTTTGAGTGTCATTTATTTTATATTTTACATTTACAAATTAGCAGTATGCTTTCCTCACAAGAAAGGTGAGGATCAAAATGACACAAGCATGATAAGATTGTAAAGACTTTACATAAGGTTTACATAAGTTTTTAGAATGTATTAAAAACAAAATCGTATTATGAAAATATTATCAGTACGAAACTGCTATGTCTTACAGATCTACGAGATCTGACTCATAGGTAATGAGACGAGAGATAATTATACTGTATTTCATCTTCAAATAGCTTTAACATTATCTAACTGTAATGCATATATCATACATATTGAGTTTCCTTCTTTCTTTTTTCCTACTCACCCCTGCTTCTTACTGGAATAAATAATAATAGGAATAGATGGTTTTAATTTTTCTCAAATGTTTCCAAAAACTGCAGTTCAAGAGGAAATAACCAGACATAATCACATAAAAAGTGAATGGAATCTTTCGTTGCTGTAGAGAGCTTGGGTTGAGCATTTCTCAGAAAATCCAAAGCAAAGAAACCTACTGCCAAACAAATTAGCCCTCGTTTATCTTTATCTTCTTCCTAGCCATACAAAACTCTGTGCTTTGTGCTCTTATTGAAAATTCAGAACATATAATTACTTAAAACTTTACTAGAACAAACAGGGCTGGCTTAATTAATGTCAACAGACATGCTAGATGTTACATAATAGTAGCATGTGCTTGTATATGGTACAAACACATTTTTTTTTTTTGTTGGTGAAGATAAATATTTTAAATGGATTAAAATGCAACAATACTTAAGATTAAAGAAAGATAATTATGTATGTTTACAATGAGAAATTAGCGGTACCTTAATCACAACCCAATCCAAAAACGACTAAAGATTATTTTCAAATATGGCAAGACTTATCTTTGACCTCCAGACCCCGCCATGTAAACATCTTGATTTAAACAAGACTCTTTTCATTGGTGACTAAACTAGGTTTCTACAATGTTAGTTCTTAATTAAATGGCCTGCAGAACAGATCTGTCCTGTCACCGGGTTGTCAGAGTTTTGGTTAAAAAAGGAAATGGTATTTCATTAAATACTCAAGATTAATTTTGCCATCACGTCACATCTAATGTGGAAGCTCTTACACTAATCATCCCCTTTAAGCTGACATGCTATAGGGCTGCTCTGAAAATATGTGCAAGGAACAAAAGATTAGTTTTTCCTGATAGGTTTTATTGCTCTTCTTTTCTCCCCAATAGGACACATTAATTGGAATTACTGTATAATATCCCTGAATAGAACTGTCCAGGACACAAAGTTTGCCTTTAGTCCTCTCCTCCCTTTGTGGCAGGTCCCATGTCTACTTATAAGACTCAACAGTAGCCACCCAATGACCACCTGGCACAAGGAACATGAACGCTATGCGCAGATGTCCCTGACCGGTCTGCTTTGTGCCTTTAATTTTGGCAAGTTTCTCACACCCTTGGAGCCTCAGTTTCCTCATCCACTAAATGACATAACCTGTAAAATTACTGAGTGGATTAAGTGAGACACTCTGTACATTGAGGATATAGAAAATAGCCATTAAAAGGTTGCTATTATAAGAAATCTTCTTAGGCTGCCTTTATGTATTTTTACCTTTCCGAGATTGCCTGATACTCAGACAAGTTTGTGGTCATGAATTTTTCCTAGTCCTCAGAATTTTCATTAATTTACCGCATTCCAAAATCACTCTTTTATTCTGCCATAAGCTAATCAATTATGGGAAAAGGGTAAGAAAATAATTCCCAGGTAATCCAAATGAAATTTAACAGCTTCTTTCTGGAGATAATTCCCCCACTTTGTTAGATAATGCCAATATAATAGAAACACCTTCAGTTTCTGGTTAGCTCAGTGTGCGTCAAGGACCTGAGGCTGTGAGTTCATTGTTTTATTCAACCCTAAAAACAACTCTGATGGGTTGTTATCATTTTTTTGTTTACAAGGGAGAAATGGAGACTCTCTGGGGCTAAGTGATTTTCCCAAGTCACCCAACTGGTGACCAGTGGATTTAATATTGAGACCTACATTCTTAACATTCAGTATCCCAAGATTAAAGATTTAAATGACCAAAATGGCAGTCTCCACAGGAGAGAACTGTTGTATATCTGCATTTGGAGACACTGGAGAATTTGTGAACTGACAGATCACCATCTCCCAGGCCGTGGTCTGAGTCACAAGATATGCAAGATTATTTAAATCTCTAGAGCTTTCAATGTATTTTAATACATATTTATTTTAACAGCACATTAAATTAAATGATTTCATAGTACTTCTTAAGGCCAGGCTAAGTAAAAATGTGTATAACTTAAAAAATTAAATAGTAGTACGGATGATCAATAAATATTACAAAGTTTTGAAGGTATTAAGGAAATTTCTAATATTAAGCATTACTTCCTCAATCCACTCTACTGTATAGTACTGGGGTTGACATAAGCAGAAATGGTTAGAGGCAAATTTGTTTTTAAATTATCGTTTATCTTTTCTAATTGTGTAGTAAAAGAAACACTATCTTAGGTCACATAGTGACAGTATTTCTCCCTTTTTTCTCACAAAAACTCAGTCTTATGTTTTTATCTGCCTCATATGATGATGATTTTTCTTTCTGAATTTGAACTTGTAGCCTCTCAACTATGAGGCTCCCTACACATTGTTCAAAAAAAAAAAAAAAGTCACCTTGTTTATCTAGGATTTCACCTATCTAAATGAAACTAATATTTCATCATCTCTCCTTTCATAATCTCAGAAAACATTACCATTCTCTGACTTCCTACACTTTCCAATCATTGAAAGAAAGTCTTTTCCAAGCCAAAATTATCCTTCGAATATTTTAATCTTTAGTCCTAATACAGTGTCTGACACATAACCAGTTTCTTATGAAAAGAAAGGGAGTAGCAGATTTCAGCTCAGTTTTAGTGTCCATGACACTCAGGCTTGTCTCCTGGATGGTGTGGAAATAATTTTCAGTGTAAAAATACTAAATACTAGACAAAAGATACAAGAGACAAATGCCTGAGTGGTTCAATGTCAGGGTCAAGCACATTTTTCTGTATGGAGAAGTCTGGAAGTTGGGAAAACGTAAAGCAAGGGGAAGAGAAATGGGGAGAACATCCAACAAAAAGAGGTCTGGAAGGGGAGATAGAGAAGGGGACCCGAGCTGGAAATATAGCCCCAAACACGTTCTCTTGAGAACCTCCTCTTCACACTGCATCAGCAGTGGGGCTGTGAAGTGTTCCAACAATCTGACATCATATGTGAATCCCGAAGTGAATGTGTCTGGCCTCCTCAATTTCATTAATGTGCACACAACAGAGGAGGCAATCTTGCTTGATGATTTACGGGCTAAGCAGGAGGGTTGTGAGCAGCAGCACACACTTTTGATTATATGCTAAAGACTGTGTCATTTACCCCACTGATGAAATGTTGGAAAGATGTGACAGAAGACGTACATCATTCCGATTATTCCCAGACAGACTTCCTCTTGGGTCTGCTGCTAATGGAGAGGATGACTAAAGAAGCAGTCACATGGACTCACACTGTAGGCTCTCAGAACCTGGAATTGAGAGCTACAGTCTTGATAGCAAGCAGTCAGTCTCTGGTTGATTCACCCTCAGCATTGTATAAATACAATAAGCATGGGATTTTAAAAATGTTTGAAAGCTTCTGTTTTTACTTATTAGACTTCGGTAGCCCATTGCAGCCAAGATAAAAGTATCAGCAAAACAAGGTTGTTCTGCATGCCGAAGCCTCCTAATTTGTTTTTTAATGCCCGGAAGAAAAATTACAATCCAATAGTGATGTGATCGTGTGTGGTACTAGAGTGGGCAATGCTGTGTAGCACAGAGGCAACTCCTGAATTGAGCTCAGGAGCAGTCTCTTTCTCTCCTCCTAGGATCTTAATGTTAGTATAAATGCATGTAGTGTTTTACAAAGTGAAATAACCTAGGAAACCAGCAGAGAAATCCACTACAGATATAGCCTCCCAGCTAAGGACTAACCTGGATGTGACTCTTTAAGCATGCTTGGTGTCTTTGTTCATTTTTACAATTTACTTTCATCATTTAAAGTCATTCAATTTAGGTAGAAGAACTTGATGATAATATATGTTTCTTGGAGAAAATCTCTGGCCACTTTTAGGAGTTTTCTACTTAGACTTGAATTTTTTAAGCTCTTTTAACCTTTAAGCATTGGCTGCCCAAAGTTATTCTGTACTCACAATGAACATTTCCAAAGCTCCTAATCTCTTGCATTTATCTGCACAATATCTTCCAGTTTTCAACGTGCTTCAAATTCACTGTTTCAGGTCATTTCACAATAACCTGTGTTGTAAACATAGGATTTATAATAATTCTCAGTCTACTGGTGAGGAGACAGTTTCCATGAGGTTGAATTGCTGGTTGCTGTCAAAGTTAGGTTTTGAACCAAAACAATTTCACTTTTCTTGATCATTGCTCATACCCTTTGTCTTCTATGCATAAATAAGAAGCTAATAATGAGATATATAAAGGAAAATTCAATTGATCTGGCATTTTGGGAATCTTTAGTGATAATTAACAGAACAACATCAATTCGTCAGAGAGCCTCTATGGGTCAAGAATTGTGGACACCTCCTTTATATCTGACAAGGTGCCATGGTTTTCTGGACCTGGACAATACTTTATGTAATTATCCAGTGTTGGCGCTCTCCATCACAATGTGATGGGTGACATACACTCAGGTAACATGGCAGGCTTGGGTCTACAACTTCTCAATGGTAGCTCTGTTTGAAACCCTAACAGTGTGAATGTCTCACTTCAATGCCACGTTCTTGGCATGGTGAGAATCAGAGCTTAAACACTGTCCCTTAAAGATTCATACCAACTTAGAATCTCAGATTATGGCTCTATTTGGAACTAACGTTTTTACAGATGCGATCATTTAAAAATCTTCAAGTATTGTCACACTAGATTTGGGGTCGTCCCTAAATGCAATGACAGATGTCCTTATGAGAAGAGGATCAGGAGACACACAGAGAGATGGAGGCCCTGTGAGGGCAAATGTGTGGATTAGTGTGGCAGAGCCACAAGGCAGAGAATGGAGGACAGAGACTTCCAGAAGCTAGAGAGAGGGAAGGGATGGCTCTTCCTTAGAGCCTTCGGAGGGAGCACAGTCTTGCTGACACTTTGATTTTGGACTTCCAGCCTCTGAGACTATGAGAAAATACAAATAACTTCCTAGTGTTTTAAGCCACCATTCGTGGTCATTTGTTACAGTAGCCCCAGTAAACTAAGACAGTAGTCAAGCCATTCTGGATAAGACAGCTCTCTTCCAGTTCCTGGTGTTATGTCAGGAGCTCAGGTCCAGCTCATGATGGCACATGAGGTTCTGCTCTCGGCCTTGCATGGCCACTACAAGTTTAAAAATAGACATATCTGCTCATGCATTTCTCACGGGTTGTTTTAGCTTGAATACACTCTTGCTACTTTAGGCTGAAGTTCCCCCTTATTTGTGTCATCTGTCTGTTTCATTTCTTGGTTTTGAGACTAGCAATATATTTCTCTCTCTCTTTTTTTTCCCTCTGTCATACCCAATCTAGGAGTTCTATGTGTTCACATGCAGGACGTGAGGTACAGGCAAACCTTCTGCCAAGTTCTCCCGCCCTGTCTTCCACTAGCCATATATCCTGGCTGGACAACATTAAATTAAAAAAAAAAAAATCCCAACTCAGGCAAGGGGCTGGACATGATTCAATTAATAGATAAATGTGAAAATCTTTTCTTGGATGAAAATGAAAAGGATATTTTCTCAAGCATCTTTTTCCCTTGGTGACTTAAAATTGTTTTCCTTTGCAATAAAATTTCTTGATTTTCACAATCTTATAACACAACTGAAACATATTTTGTGGAGGTACAACTCAAAGCACCTTAAAAAAAGTCCATATTTTCCAAAGGACTGTAGTATGTATTTAGGTGGCTCTGTAAACAGTGACAATTTACTGTTAACATTTATGCTATTTCTGTGTTCAGTAAGTATTCTCTATATGCTTTTAAATCACAAGTATCAGTTCTCCTTTTTTGAATAAAAGAAGAAATATGTTTTGTATTTTAATATTTTCTTCCTTTATATTCCCCAAGTCTCTTGTCTGTGGAAGCCAACACAGAATTATTTGAATTTAAAAAGTATAAGGCAGCTGTGCTAATGAAAGCATTTGTTTTCATTTATTCTATGTGCACATACCTAAAGAATTATGCAACAGCTATACATTTATAAATCTAATGAATGGATATCATAAATAAACACAGAAATAGACTTTGGTTAAAAACCAGAATTTGCAGTTAAAGGAGAAATATAAACTATACAAATAGACAGGAAATTCCAGCTCTGTGAGATTTTGAGGGGCAACAATATATCATCACTTACTTTTAGTTTGACATCATTTTCTACTTAATATCTTATACCTGAACTTCTTTGCCATTTGGAACAGCACAATATTGAGTATGTAAATACTGGTTGAGTTAGAATATGGCCTATTGAGCTATATAAGTTATAGCTGTAAAAGGTCAATTTAAAAATGATAAGGTATGGTCATAGTCATTTAATTTGTACAAAAAGTATAGACAATCATTCATAATATTACTTGCAAAAAGAAAAGATATCCAGATAGTAGAACTAATGTTAATACTTTTGAATAGAACATATTCTAAAGTTTTCTCTCCCAAGATAACTTTACTTTGATAATTGAACAAAATTTAAAATGTTAAGTGGCAACTTTCAGTTTCAGTTCTGACATCTAAAGAGCTTTAAAGTCATAACTGCCATCCTTACAATAAAACAAAATAAACCAATGAAAACAGTGAATTTTCTTGGACCCATCAGAAAACTGAGGGTTCAGGGCACACCACCTCCCCAAATACTAAAAAGATGGATGATTCTAGAGAGTCACCTGGACAGAAGTCACTGGAGTCATAATTGATAAGAACACAGAAATTTTGACAAATCCACACATTGGTGGAGACAGGGTGAAGACTAACATGAGAGTGAGAAACTCATGGAGTTTGAAGTCTAATAGAATCCCTTTACTTTTGTGGGGTTTACCTACACTAACCCCATCAGCTTTTTTACAGTTAAGAAATATCTAATTGTGGTTCCAGCTGGGAGCAAAAACTAATTATCATGAAATGCAACCAGAACATTCTCCACAAGAAAAGCCAACTCCCCAAGGGAATAAAAAAAAGACTGCACCAAATTCTTATTACAGAAGGGCACAACTGCCACTCCAGCCATATCCACTTTTCTGTCTCAGCAAATAGTGGTAGAAATGCTAAACCACTGGACATACATTTGTGAACACTGATGCCTGAACACACATGGCCACTAAAAGACTGAGATTTAATTTTAAGGTCATAGATCACTCCCCTCCATGTACCTTACCACCATGCCAACAAGACTCTAGTGAAAAGAGAGTGGCTTACAACCCAGGCAGCTGCAGAGCACAGACCTTATGGGAGGAGGGCCTCCATTCCTTACTGTGATTACACATGGCTTCCTAATTCTGGGAGTGTGTGAATAGTTAAAGCCCATATATAGACACATCGGGTCACTGAGCTCCCATGAATTGTTCTGGCATCGACGCACTCTAGGTTTGAAGTTCCTCTTCCTTTCTGGCACCCACCAATTTTACCTTTTTTTCTTGAGACCAGTAATATATTTACATATTTTGTCATAGTAAAGCCAAACTCAAAGGAGACAAAACAAGGACACTGTAGGAAATTCAAGCTTACTGTCTACAGCTGTAGTAAACATGAGACATACTCCAACTCCTAACCAGATTCACAAAAAAAAAATAGCTGATAATAAAAAAAAAAAAAAAAAAAACAGAACAGGAAATCCAACAACTGTGGGGATAATTCCAAAAGATATAACCCATTCCCAAGAACTTTCCAAAATTAATCAGACACAAAAACACTGACCCAGGAAACTGAAAGGATACCAGTCAGGATGTCACAAAATAAATAGAGTTGGCATATATTTTCTACCTTCAAGAAACCAAAGACAAAGAGAAAATCTTGCAATAATCTGGAGTGAGGAAGGGGGTCTTTAGAAAAACAGGGGTAAGAATTACAACAAACGTCTCATTAATAAACATGAGAGAAAAAAAAGAGTTGAATGAAATAGTTAATGTGTTCAAAAAAGATAATCTAGACTTTTATGTCTAGTCAAATCATCCTTTAAAGCAAAGGAGGAATAAAGACTTTTTCACACAAAGATAGAGACTTCAATGGCAACAGACCTCCTTGCAAGAAATGTAAAAATAAATTCTTCAGGGAGAAAAAAAAATAAGTTGAAAACTTAGACCTATATAGAGAAAGAAAAAAAATATTGGAGAAGGAACAAATAAAGTAAAAAAAAAATAGATTTTTTTCTTCTTAATTAATTTAAAAGATAGCAAATTGATAAGTGAAATAACAGCAATGTCATGAAGGATGGAAAGGAGTAATTGGGAATACTCTATTATAGGGTTTATATATATATATATATATACACACATACATACATATACCCTATAACATGACATATATATGTGTGTGTGTGTGTGTGTGCATATATGTGTGTGTGTGTGTATGTGTATATATATATATATATATATATATATATATATATATATATATATATAGAGAGAGAGAGAGAGAGAGAGAGAGAGAGAGAGAGAGAGAGTGTGTATGGTATTACCTGATGGCAGACTAATAATTTTTAGAAATGTATATTGAAGCTCTAGGGAAACATTAAATTTTTTTTTACTATAATAGGAGAGGAGATAAAATCAGTCATGTAAAATACTCAATTAAAAACAGGAAAGCAGACAAAAAAAGTAGGAAAAAGAAAACTAACAACACAAGGAAGAGGAAAGAGTTACAAGCCTGGTTTGTATTAATCCATTGATTGCAATGATCACTTTAAATGTGAATTACCTAAATATGCCAACTTAAAAGTATTAAGAGCTAAAACTAGGTTAAGAAGTCTAAAATAAAATAGAAATAAAAAAGACCAAAACACAATGATAAGTCATGTTAAGAAATCTAATTTATTTTTTATTTTTTTAGGCAAGACCTCACAGATTGCAAGGACCTTGTCAGCTTACAATCCCTTTTTATTTATTTTTTTTTACGCTTGTAACACCTGGTCTCCTTATGCCATCTTCCATCCAAGTTCTAACCAGGCCTGACTCTGCTTAGCTTCTGAAATCAGACAGAATCAGCTTTTTCAAGGAAATTTACTTTAAATATAAAGACTGATAGGTCAAATATAAAGGGTAAAGGTCACATTACCACTAATGAAGAGGAAGTTGGAGCAGCTATACAAAGAGACTCACCAGGGGAAAGCAAGCACTTTACACAGTGATAAAGGGGCTACTCCTCCAAGAACACAGCAGTTCCGAATGTGTGTGCACCTAACTACTGAGTGTCAAAACATGTGGTGTAAAAAATGAAAGAAGAGACAAATCCACCATGTGGGTTTGGGACTTTGGCATCCTCTTGGTAGTAACGAATCAAGGAGGCAGACTATCAGTAAGTATATATTTGACTCAACAGTGCTATTAACTATTGACCTTATGAAATGCTGCATCTGGCAACAGAAGAATACATATTCCAAGAAGAATAAGAAAGTTCACATGGTATAGTCACCATAATTGACCACGTCTTGGATATAAAACACACCTGAAAATATGTAAATGAACACAAATCATGTAAAGTATCTTCTCAGACCACTGTGTAATTAAACACGAATCACTAAAGCAAAGATAACTGGAAAATCCCTAAGTATTTGGAAATCAATTGCACTTCTAAATAACTCATGCATCATATGAGAAAAGATAAAATGATCCATAATCAAAACATAAGCTTCCTCTTTAGAAAATTAGGAAGAATAATATAAGCCTAAAGTAAATAAGAAAGTGTGGGAGTGCTTTAGTAGAAGCCAATCCAAGATGGGTGAAGAAGAACCTCCCAGAAGACAAGCATAAAAGAAACTAGAATCATGGTTGAAGTCAAATAGAAGTTATAACTATGAGAAAAAAAAATGTCCTGAGTACAGTTTAAATCCTATTAATTACAGCTGTCCTTAACATATATGTTTATTATAGGGATTAGAAAAAGGGAGAGAAGAAGAATACAATGAAAGAAGAAAGTAGAAAGAAAGACTGGGCAGAGGAAGTAAGAGAAGAGAAAAGGAGAAATATATGAGTAAAAATATTATACATCTATTTTGTTGAACTACAGTCATTTGTGCATAAACAATGTGCTCTAAGAATGTGCAGAGGGGAATATAAAGGCAAGGGAATAATTATCGCTAAGACAACCATGTGGTTTTGATACCACAGAGCAAAGAATGTCTGTGGGGGAGAAAGGAAATTGTAACTCACTCTCACAATATGGATGTTGATATGAATTAACGAATCACTTCAGCTGAAATGCTCACTCTTTTTTTACCTCCCACTCTCTTTTCAACCACTGAAACCATTTGTCACTGCTGCCAAAAACAGCCCCCATCTTGCCAAATCCAATATTTTAGTCTCAATATTCACATTACTCCATTCTATAGAAGCAATTGATAAAACCGATCACATCTTTTTTAAAACCTTTCTTTGCATGACTTTCAGGATATTATATTTACTTGAATTTTATTCTATCTCCAGCTATGTCTTCTCAAGTTCATTTGATAATTTTCATAATTTTCTTTACTTCTCCCCTAGGCTTTGGCCTCATATAACCAACTAGGTGTTAGACATATTTCTACATGAATGTTTAGCAAGAATATCAAATTTAACATATTTAAAACAAAATGATTTTTTCTCCCCCCTATTGGATTAGTCACTCGGGCCAAATTTCACTTATATACATATATACTTATGTATAAACATATATAAATATATATATGTGTGTGTGTGTGTATATATATATATATATATATATGTTTGTATTTTCTCTTGAAAGTCATATCAGTTACAAATCCTATCAGTTCCACTTCCAAAATGGAATCAAAATGCAACCTGCTCTTATCATTTCTACTGGTCCAGTGTTGTTCAAGCCATATTATCTCTCCCTTGGTGAAGCAGTAGTCTTTATTCCCCAAAGAGTAGTAATACAATCTTTTAGAACATAATAAGAGAGTATGCCTCTTCTCTGTTCAAAATTTTTCAGTGAGGTTTCTGGTTCTACACATCAGGACCTTAGAAGACACAGTTAAATCCAAATAACAATAAAAAGCTGAATGGATCAAAAAACTCAGAATACATCATGGATGAATAAGAGAGAGGAAGACACAGGCCAAAGAGCTACCCAAGAGTGGAGAGAAAGGTTGGTGAACATAGTCACTAAGACTTACCAGAAGAGAAACTCACATAAAGAACTCACGATGGGAACAATGCCAGGGTGAGAAAACCTGAGCTATAACAACAAATATCTGGAGGCTCAGTGTGGACAACTCTGAGTTTTAAATCTACAAGAGGATGAGACATAAGGGGTAAACAAGGTCAACAAATAGAAAATAATAATGGGTATGGAAATATTAATTCAATTACATCAATAATTACTTTGAGCATCAATCATCTAAATGTACTAATTAAATGTCGGAGATTGACGGAATGGATCAAAATCAATAACCAAACATATATTCTACAAAAAAAAACCTGCTTTGAATATAAAGATGCTTGTAGATGAAAAGTAATTGGTTGAGGAAAACTTACCATGCTAACACTAATCAAAAGAAAGCAGGATAGCTATAGTAATTTCAGACAGAACAGATTTCAAAGCAAGGAAACTTATAAATGATAAATAAGGGCATTAAATAATGATAAAGAGATCAATTCTCCAAGAAGACAGAACAATCTTTAATGTGTATATACCTAACAACAACATCAAACACTGTGAGGTAAAAATTAATAGAACTGCAGAGAGAAATAGATGAGGCTACTATAATAGTCAAAGACTTCAACACCCCTCTATCAGAAATGGGCAATCTAGGCTGGCAAAATATCAGTAAGGACATAGTTGAGCTCAAAAACACCATTAATCAACTGGATATAACTGACATCAATAAACTGCTTAACACAACAACAGCAGAATATGCATTGCTCTCAAGCTCATGTGGCACATCTGCCAAGATACACTACATCCTGGGCCATAAAACACACATAAACAAATTTCAAAGAATAGAAATCATACAATGTCTGCTCTCAGACCACAATGAAATAAAACTAGAAATCAGTAGCAGAAAGATAATCAAAAAATTTCAAAATACATGAAGATTTAAAGATTTAACAACACACTTTTAAATGACATGTCAAAGATAAAAAACTCAAAAGAAAATTTTAAAATATTTTAAACACAGGATACAAAATCAACATATAAAATCCATTGTGTTTCTATATACTAACAACAAAATTTCAGAAAAAGAAATAAAGCATTCCTTTTGCAACTGCAACAAAAAGAATGAAATATCTAAGAACAAACTTAACAAAGAATGTGAAGGACCTATAGAACTGAAAACTACAAGACATTTTTAAAAGAAATTGAAGAAGATACAATGAAATGGAAAGATCTTCTGTGTTCATGGATTGGAAGAATCAATGTAATTAAAATGGTCATATAACCCAAAGCAATATATAGATTTAATGTAATCCCCATCAAAACCCAATGGAACTTACTAAATAAATAGAACAAAAAATCATCAGATTTGTATGGAATCACAAAAGACCCCAAATAGCCAAAGCCATCCTGAGAAAAAGAACAAGGCCAGAGGTATCACACTGCCTGACTTCAAATTATACTATAAAGTGACAATAATCAAAACAACACAGTATTGTCAGAAAAAGAAAAAAAAAAAAAAAACAGATACACAGACCAATGACACAGAATTGAGAGCCCAGAGAGCCCAGAAATAAACCTGCATATATAAGGGAAAATAATTTTGACAAAAGAGCCAAAAATATACAATGGAGAAAAGAAATCCTCTTCAATAAATGGTGCTGGGAAAACTGGAAAGCTACATGCAAAAGAATGAAACTAGACTGCTGTCATCGCACAACAAAATTAACCCAAAATGGACTGAAGACCTAAATATAAGATCTGAAACAATAAACTACATAGAAGAAAACATAGGTTATAAATTCATGAACCTTGGATTTAGAGATGATTTTATAAACTGGACCTCAAAGGCAAGGGAAGTAAAAGCAAAAATAAATGAATGGGAGTATGTCAAACTAAAAAGCTCTGCACAGCAAAGAAACTGTGAACAAAAAAAAGAGACAAATAACTGAATGGAAGAAGATATTTGCAAACAACTCCTCCAATAAGGGGCTATTATCCAAAATGTATAAAAAATTCATAAAATAAACTAACAAAAAACAATCCAATTAAAAAATGGGAGATGACTTGAACAGACACTTCTCCTAAGAAGACAAGTGGCCAAAAGACGTAGGAGTATATGCTCAACTTCACTAGCTATTAGTGAAATGCAAATCCAAACCATGATGAGATACCACCTCATACCTATTAGAATGGCTGTCATCAAGAAGACATGCAACAACAAGTGTTGGAGGAGTCGTGGGGAAAAAGAACCCTCATACATGGCTGGTGGGAATGTAAATTGGTACAGTCAGAGTGGAAAACTGTATGGAATCTCCTCAGAAAAGTAAGACTAGAATTACTATGTGACCCAGCAATCCCTCTTCTGGGCATCTACCCCCAAATTTTAAAAATATTTATCCACAAAGACATATGCTCCTGATGTTCATTGCAGCCGTATTCATCATGTCTAAGACAGGGAAACAACCAAAGCACCCTTCAACAGATGACTGGGTAAAGAAGGTGTGGTACATATATACGTTACTCAGGCATAAGGAAAGATGAAACACCGACATTTGTGACAACATAGATGGATCTCGAAATAATCATGCTAAGCAAAATAAGTCAAGCAGAAAAAGTTGAGAACCATATGATTTCATTCATATGTGAGATGTAAAAGCAAAAGCAACAAACAAAAACTCGTAGACAGACAACAGAGGGAAAGAGGGGAGGGAAGGAAATAGATGAGGATAACGGGGTTCAAATATATGGCGATAGAATTTGACTAGTTGGTGAGTACACAATGCATTATACAAACTTGTATTGTATTACAGAATTGTACACTCAAAAGATATATAATTTGATTAACCAAGTCACACCAATAATTTTTTTAAAAAATAAAAAATGAAATAACTTATCAAAATTTGTAGGTTGCGTACAAGCAGTGCTTAGATAGAAATGCATACTGCTGAATATGTGTACTAGAAAACAAAAAATATCTAAAACCAATAATCTAAGTTTTTACCTTAGGAAACTGGAAAAAAAATAGCAAATTAAACTCTAAGTCAGCAGAAAAAAATAATAAAAATTACAGCAGGAATCAATGCTACTGAACATAGGAAATCAAAAAGAAAAAACTTCAATGAAAACAAAAGCTGGTGTTTTGAAAGGATCAATAAAATAAAACCAATAAGCCTCTAGCCAGGGTTACCAAAAGAAAGAAAAAAAATACTGCAAAGATTATATACAAAAGAGGGCCATCACCATAGATCCCAGGGGCATTAAATGAAAAACAAAGTGATTTTGTGAAAAATTCAAAACCCACAAATCTCATAACCTAAAAATGTATACAAGAGGAAATAGAAAATTTGAATAGGCCTATACCTATTAAATAAATTCAAGTAAACGTTCATAAATTTTCAAAAATAGAAAGATTGGTTTCTGATGGGTTTACCAGTGAATTCTATTACACATTATAGAAGAAATTATACTAATTCTCTACAATCTGTTTCAAGATAGAAGCAAAGGGAATACTTTCTGTCTCATTCTATTAGGCCAGGCAAAAACAACAGAAAAGAAAACTATGGATGAATATCTGTCATGTACATAGATGCGAAAATCCTCAACATGATATTAGCAAATCCTATTCAACAATGAATAAAACTAATTACATACTTTAACTAAGTGGGATATCATCAACATATCTGGGTCAACATTAGAAAACATGTCAGAACTGATCCAAACTATGTAGTATGATGCAAACTATGCACCAGACATGGAATCTCCCGTCTTTTTAAGCCTTTTCTTCAGATTTGTCATCCAGAGGGTGACCACAGGAGTGAGGAGCTAAACTTTCCTTTCACCATGCACAGGTATTAAAACTGAATGAACATTGGTGAGATTCATAAAAACAAATAGAATATGTTCAAATAAGTAACACATTGCAGACCATCTGTTCATCCCCGTGTGGAATATTTCCCCAAACTCTCGTTATATATTATAACCTTAGTTTGCTCTCAGATAAAAGAACTTATGCCAGCTAATGGGAACACCAGAAATTATACATGCACTAATAACGCCCACCTTTGATTATGTTCGAATCCAGGTAAAATTATAATCCATGAGCTTTTCTAATATTCTTAAACATTTAACCAAGTAATTTTTTTTCTTGAGCAAAATTAACTCTTGACAATTGATAAAGAGCTCCCAACTAAAATACACTTAAGACATTCACAAACTGTTATGTTGGCATTTCTCTATGGCTGTTCAGATTTGCACACACAGAACCAGAGTTTCCGCATCTCATATGTAAGACGTTATTCATGGTGTGCTTTTTGCTGTTGTTTTGCATAGCATTATTTGTGAGAATAATGTTTTGGCCTAAGGAGGAATATTATAATGAACAACATCATATTTTTGGTATGGAGTTATGGTACTATGGTTTAATCTTTTAAAATTACCTTGGCAGCCAAGTTAACAGAGTTAATGTAAGCGAGAGAGAAAGACAGACAGACAGACTAATGAAGGGAGAGAAAGAAAAAGAAGAGAGAAATTTCAGAAAACATTATTTTATTTTTAAAATCTGAGACTCAATTTATTAATAGATGTAAATAAAATAGCTTTAAAAAATTACTTGCCCTTCTAAGTAGTATATGTCTTTTACATATATTACCCATAGATTAAAATTAGGGTATAAAATGAATGGTGAAAATCAAATAATTACTTTTTTTGTGAAATAATTCTACTCTTCTGATATGTATTTTTGTAAGTCTACCGATTAGAATTATAGAATGCCAATTCTAAAAAGATATCAGTATTCCTGTTATGATGGAATAATTGCATGCATATTTGTTGAAAGAACATGTATCAGGCCCAAAAGTTAAAATCCTTTAACTAAACTGGCTCAAGTTTCAAAATATTTTAAATATTTCTAATTACACATATATACACAGAAGTCTGGCAAAGTGGTTTTTCGTAAAACATTTAAATGTCTCCAAATCTTGGTGTATTTCAACAAGGAGTATATACGATTCTGCTTTTGCTTTACATCAAAATGACCCTGGTGCATTGGCTTGTTGTAAAGATAAATTGTGCCCGAATGCATTTTTGCAATAACAATTTCAACTCATTTCTGAAATGATGCATTTCCAGAATGGATCCTCCTACACATTTGCATAAACCCACTGAATATACGGTTCACCACTTCTCCCAATACATTAGCAATATCTGCATTTTCTTTGGGTTCCGTTCTTAGCCCAGGCCTACTGCTTCCATGTGAAATGTGTTGTTTGAAGTCAATGCGTGCTCTGCATGTGGCAGAGACTCATGGTGTGTAGAGAGAGACGAGAATTGCAAATTTGGTTCTGAAACATCATAAAAACATACTTATTCAAAAATTTAAACAACTAAGCTTACAGTTGATATCCATATACTGTGAAACTTCAGACATGGCTTGATTCTTTGTTTTACTTGGGGTTATTGGTCTTAATATCTTTAAAATGCAGACTTGTACAGCAACTTCAGTGGCATCTAACATCATTCTATGAGACTGCACAAACAGCAATATTTTAGTCCATCACACATCCCCCCAAGCCTGTTGTGTCTCCAAATATCTAAGCATTTCCTCTAATATCCATCATTTTTTTCTGTCTACTCATGTATTCTGTTATTGCTCCTCTCCTGAGTATTCTACTCTAGGCTACCTACCTCTCCACCTGTCTTTTTTTAACAGAAAACTTCCCGGAAGACATGATAACCCTTACCAATGGAGACTCTTCTCCCATTTTCTTGAACCCACTCCCATCAGACTGTCAACACTACCAATCCACGCATCATTAACAAGATCTGCAGTGACTTCGACACAGCATACTAAGTCCTCAATTAATTACCATCCCTTGACTTAGTTGATCGCCCACTCCTCCATGAAACACTTCCCGACAAAGCTTTTCCTCTCCACATTTCTCCCACTCCTAGGCCTGTCTGGACACACTTTCCCTGTGCTAGTTTCTCCTCAGCTCCCTGCTCTTGGACTTTAGATCGCTTCTTTAATTCACATTTATTCTCTGGAAAGTCTTGCACAGTCTTACAGCTTAAACACCGCTTGACTCAGATCATTTCCAAATTTTATTTCTAGGCCCGATCACTCCCATGAACTCCAGATTTGAGTAGCCAGCAGTTGAGGAGACATGTCAACTGAACAGCTCAGAACCCAAGCCCTGGTCTTCCTCTAAGCCACCTGGTTCTCTTCTCTCATTTACCCATCTCAGGTAGAGAAACATCAGCCTTCTTCTAAATGGTCTGGCCTCAAATCTTAAGGCTCACAATGAATCCATTGTCTCCAACCCCCCATTCCATCCTCGGGCAATATCAGAGCTCTGCCTTCGTGACAGACCCACATGCAGACACCTTTACACCTTTGTGGTGACCAGTCTGCCCCAAACTACCATCATCTCTTGCTTTTTTATCATTGTCTACTTACTGTTCTTCTCGATTCCATGACTGCCACCCCTTCATCTATTTTCCACACAGTTGTTAGAATGATCCTGTTAAAAAAAAAGGAAAAAAAAAAAGCAGTCAGCCCTGTCATCCGAACCCTCTAATTAATGCACACTGTCCTTGAGAGGACCTACCTGGTCCCACACCATTTATTCATTCAGGTGCCTCTGGGACCTGCTATCCCACCAGCCTCATCTCAGCTCACCCCACTCCCCACAGCCTGTCTGGTCTCTGGCGTTTTGAACTTCTTTGTCAAGCACCTGCCTCAACTTGTGGACTTTTGATCTCCTTTACCTGAAATAGTTTTCCCCGACATATGTACACAGTTCATTTCTTCAATTATTTTATTTATTTATGTATCACCTCTTCTGCATGGCCTTTTTGGTAACTTATTTAAATTTCACCTGCACTTTCCTTCGGCATAATGCTTCAACATTGCCCTTCTCTGTTTTGTCTTCCCTTTGTATATGTATATCCACACACACACACACACACACACACACGCACATATACACACACACGCACACATGTATATACATATATATGTATACACACATATATACACACATATACAAACATACCTATATCCAGGTACATTAGATTTAACATATGATGTATAATAAATATATAACATTGTATATGTATGTGTTATACCTATGGTTTATATATAATTTTTTATTTATAGTCTTCTCATATCTGATCTAAGTTATATGAGAGCAGATTTTTATCACTCATATTCACAGCTGTATTCTTATAACTTAAAACAGTGCCTGATACATGATATAGTCTCAATAAGTGCCTGCTGAATGAATAGAAGGACTTCCGATTTGATCAAATTCCTGAACACATAACTTTAGTTTGTAAACTACTTGATTGGAAACTACTGGGCAATAAAAAGGTTGTTTTCAGACATTTTATTCTTTCTTTAAGACAACAAGAAATAATCTTCTTGTTGACCCTATCCAAACAATTTTGAAGTTTAGTAAAAACTGTATTTTCTGATGTTATTGGAGCAGTAGGTAGTCAGTTTAGAAAAGGTCAATTAAAGCAGCAACACATAAAAATGATAGATATATACATTAGACCATGTGTTTTAATTGAAAACATACATATATGCATTGATTTGTCAATCTTTTGATATAAGAGCAGTGTTTTCTTTTAGTATAGTTCCACTTATTTTAATTTTTGAGCTGTCATTCTTGTATAAACTACCCATGATATATTAACCATGAGTATCATTCCCATTTTCTTTAAAGTGAAACAAGAACTTAAAAACATATACAGCAATTTTACTACTTTATGATATTTTCAGCCTTTTATTGATCTTTTTATCCACATCTAATTTGACAGTAATAATTTTTGAGTTATTAACCTTTGTTGAATTATTTAAAACCATTCACCTTAAGTTTCAAACATCCAACTCAAATTTCATATTCATGTAACATCGGTCTATTAAACATTCAATTAAGTTAGGTAATTGGATATAACCAGTAAAACTGTTATAAAAAGATAAGATATACAGCCTACTTTTAGTAAGAATTGAGTTTCAGGCTGCCCAGGCAAACAAGAAATTAGCCAACACCTTCTGGACCTGAAGTACATCAAGACTGTGAATCAGAATGCACAAAAGGGGAGTACAGAATGTCGTAGTCTATTAGAAAAAGGTTTACTTGAAAGACCATTTACTTTAAGGAATTGACACATATTTACTATTTGACAATATATTTCTTTTTATAACCATGAGAAAGGTGCATTTTACAAAACGTAATAGGAAAGAGTGTTTCAGAGCTATAGGCACCCTCTGCACTGTCTTTGATGACTGAGTGGCAGGGTCAACCCTAAAAAAGATTTAAGAAATAGTCATTGATAAGTCAATGACAACTAAGTTGTTACCTTTTAATCCTAACTTATCTCGGAAACACACCATTCACATATTCACACTATATCTTTTGACATTCTCTCTTCATGGTCTCTAGTGGTTGTATCAAAACTAAAATTTAGACTCTGGTGGTTACAATAATCCAAACAAGAAAACCCAAGGGGCAGCCGAATTTCTAAAGGAACCGAGCAAAAGGGGACAGGGCAATTAAACTTCCCACAATACAGACACTGTATTTCCAATACTAAATATATGAAAGTGTACTTATTTTAAAAAATAAGGCTGATAATTTCTCCACAGCTCAATTGGCAATAACTGATGAAAAAAATCATCACCAAAACTTAAATATCTGGAAATTAAAAGCTCTGACTTGAGTTTTAGTGCAATTTCCCTAACAGCAATTTGTATCTGTAAAAACTCACTGTGCAATTAGAAGGAAGCAATATGTTATTTCTGTATAGGTATATAAATCAATGAACATTCAAATATTGTCTGCATCATCTACATGGGCAGAAAATAAATCACGTACTGATTTAACTCTGGAGGTCATTGTCTTATGGTTCAGTGATGGCACAGATGCTGGATGTGCACAAGAAGAAAAGCCATGAAAAGAGGAAGAGTCCTTTGGGAACTTGAGTATAAGCAAAACCACCTCTACGAAAACATAAGCTTGATAATGCATCCTTCGATTTCAATGTTCCTCAAAGTGTGGTTCAAGTGGCATCAGTTATAATCGCATATGGACTCTTTAAAAACACAGCTTCTCTGCTTCCATTCAGTTCTACTGAATCAGAACCTTCAAGGAGTAAATTTAGAAATCTGCATTTTTAATAAGCTATGCAGATGATTTTTTGTGCAAAAAAGTTTAAAAATCTTGACCCAATCGCTAAGTTCAAGGACTTAATGTACTTTAATTTCAGAAGACATTTTGAAAAAAAGGAGCCAGAGAAAAAGCTGTTTTTCTCTGTTAATGCAACTTGAAATGAAGGAAATGCTGTAACAATAATTTTTAATGTCTTTTCATTATGTGAAAAACTAGAAAACATTTTCATTCAACATGGAGAGAAAGGACTTACCAGAGGCTTGCATGAGAAGATGTCAAGAAAATAATAACCCAGAGAAAAGAATTTAAGCATTGTAAGAATGAAATATGATAAAATGGAAAGCTATTAATTAAATACGCTAATGTATAAATAATTAAAACAACTTTAATGAATGAAGCAATAGAGATACACATTTAACTACACTATTACAGGGAACAAAATTTTTTTAAAAAGAAAAAAACAAATAGCACATTAAGTTTTTAATTTACATCTTTGTTTTTGTTTTAAATATTTTCTAACATATATTTAAAGAGAAATAACTATTTAGATGGCAAAATAAAAAATAAAGAAGAGGTCGTCGTGATAATGGGAAAGAAGACTAATAGTAGACCATGAAGATTTTTAGAGAAGAGATTCCAAAGTGACGGGAATGGAATAAAAATAGTCAAAGAAAATAACGCATAAACTAAAATGTGAATTAATTTATATGCACATAGACTTTACATGGAAAAAAAGAACAGTAAAAAAGATCTATCTATGAAAAAATGGGAAAATTTTATATGCTGCATTATTTATTTTTTAACTACGCCATTCAGCATTAAGTTCCTAAATTATTGCCTTGAACTCTTCTAATACAAAGAATAAAAGCATACATTAGAGATTTTTACATCTCCATATCAAACTCCTAACGTATTTGTTCAAGAAATATTTTTTAAAAGCATCGAAGTGATGCAAATGAATTCCATATGGTATGCTCACATATGCTAAAAGCAAACTTTATTTTTCTAATCTAAGGAAACATCTGCACTTTATAACACATTTTTGGGTGTACGTGATAGTCTGTTTCTTTCGTACAAAATGGTTAGGCCACCATTATGCTCTTTTTTCCTTCAATAGCAGGATGCATTTCCAACTATTTTAATTAACTTAAAATTGATAGCTTGTTTTTTGCCTTTTTTAATGTTTATGCCTGATTATTTTTCCAATAATACTTGAAGATCAGCATGCTACAGGGCAAAAGGGGGCTAGAGGAAATTAGCTGTCACCCACAGCCGAGGATTCTGTTTTTATAAGCAAAAAGGGCTGTGCTGGTTATGCATATAGATCATGTAATCTCTATTAAAAACTAGACATCTTACACAGATTTTCCATGTTGGTAAAGAAATAAAATTTATTTACTTTTTAACATTACATGAAACTTCCATTTTGTTCTATTTTAAATAAGCAAATAATGATGAAATGTGAGGGAACCAAAGCACTGTCTTAACTAATGAAGCATTTTTAACCCTCTTTTATTTAGATAGTTAATCTTCCATTTTGGTAAATATTTTCTCATTAGAAATATTAGACGTTTTATCGTGTTAATAAAAATATATTTGTTTTTAAAAAACACACTTCAATTGCTATTTTTCTTAGATGGAGAGTATATTATACACGGTTATTGAGAAAATTTCTACACTGTTTTCATTTTACTATCATGAATGTCCTTAAAATTTCCGTGAGAACAATGAGCTAACAATTTTTAGCCTAGTGAGTTACAAAGCTATGGTCTGTGCTCCACCAAATGGAGTAGAATAGCTGGATACGAGGTGTCTTCAGGCTTCTCCTATCTGTTGTTGATGTGGTTGCTTTGCTTTAGGTCTTTGTTGCAATAAAGTCCCCGGGAGGCAGCTGATTATGTTGTCTGTACTGGTTCTTTAGAAAATATGTTGTTCAAATATTAATATAGCCTTGTATGTGTCTGTGAAAAAAAACTTAAAAACCGATTTGCTCCTAAGCATTAAAGTTTTCATTCATCAATCCAAAAATTGTAAATAATAAAAACAAAATCAGAGTACGAAGATTGTGTCTGTGTGTGTGTAATAGAAAGTTTACTGCCACGATTGGTCTCTCTCTCTCTCTCTCTCTCTCTCTCTCTCTCTCTCTCTCTCTCTCACACACACACACACACACACACACACATGCGCGCACACTTGCTCACACATTCAAACCTCACAGATTATGCTAGGAGATGAGAGTCAACATGTCCAGCTATCATAAGTGATTAAGCCTTTCCATTTATGCAGCAAGCCTCAATCACGTTATCACATTCTACCTAGAGGCTGTGGCACTCACTTTAGGTGTGATAAAAATATGCATCTATATTTAGCTAATTTTGGTAAGAGGCGAGGAAGGTGACATTTTACATTAAAAAAAAAAAAAAGAAAAAAAAAGCTATTTCCATGATACATCCATTCCTGGGCTGAGTCAGGCACTGCATTTAATCGTTTCTTTTGACGCTGGGACCAAGCCCCTACAACACTTTCTTTTCCTGATTATCACTTTAGCAGATTGCTGGATTACTTTCCACTGATTAAAAATGGCTATTTCTTACACAACTTGCTTCCTATAGTGTCAGTCGATATTTAAAAGCAATAGGTGATCCATCTCCCTTTCATGTTTTTATAATGTTTGGAAATTTTGCATGATTTTTTCAAGGCAGAAATGCTCTCTTCGCCATATCTTCTTGTTTTCAGGTTTCAATACACTGCTCAGCAGCTTTAAGAGAATAATGTGAATTCTGCAGTGGCCTTTCTTCACCAGTCTACCAAAGAAACTGCTTCCTGGCAGCAATACTCTTCTCCTTGCTTTTGTATTTTTTTTTTTTGGGGGGGGGAGGTTTAAGGTGGTTTACTCAGATAAATAACCACAGACAGGACAAATACTACTACTACCAGGGACTATAGTCCTGGAAAATTTAGTTTAAATACACCTAATATCAGAACTCCTTATACCTGTGACTTAAGAAAAATACACTTTTCACTAGAGCCTTGATGTTAAAATGGCCATTTATGTATAAAATAATATTTAAATATTTATAAATTTTATGACATATGCATGACAAAATAATAAAAACTACAAATTCATAATTATATTTCATGAAAAAATATGCATACCATTTCAGCATCTGACTTCAGGAGACATACATTTCTAATCAATATTAAATACAATGGTCACTTTCATATAAAAACACATTTTGGTGATGATAGTTACACATGAATTTATGGAGTTAATACACCTTGACACAAGCAACAAACTCGAGGTTGCAGTTCAGAGAATAACCCATGTGAGTCTCAAAAAAAATCAGTATTTTATATTATAAAACTACTACATTGAAAATTAATATTTGAGAAAGTACTAGAATTAAGAAAAATCTGAAAACAGACATATTTATATGCTGGATGCAGCATGCTAAATAAAAAAGTAAAAAAAAACTGTGAATAGGAATAAACTATATGATGTTTGGCATCTGATATTAAGGGAGCATGTAATGCTCTTCTAAGTCTGTGAAAAAAACAAGCACTACAGAGGAACTCTAAAGAGCAAGATAAAAAGAGATCGACTATAGAACATATTTGATCAGGGAACCTCCTGGGAATAAAAAACAAAAATAACCCAGGAACGTACTGAACTGATTTAAACTTGTTGGCACAGTGACTTGTTATTTGGAGATGGGATAGATGGGTTCCCATCCGGTCAAGCAGAGAAGTGCCAAGGACGAGCTACCTCAGTGGTCATTATGTGATCATCAAGGATGAAATATCAACTGAGATGAACAATTCCCAAATCTAGATAAAATCTTTCTCCGTGACCCTCTTCAGCAAACTAAATTGTTCAGAGGAAGCCGTGTGATCCAGAAGAATTTCCTTAGACTAGAGAAATCTCTAGAACCACTGAAGTTTTATAGAATGGTTTATTTGCTTTTAATTAAAACACCGATTGCTTGATGTACTTGAGAGAATCATATTAAAGTAAAAGGATTATTGTTATCATTATTGCTAATTTTACAAATCACTGAGTACTGTACTATGAGCACATAGTATAAGCTAGGCATACAGTTATTACTTGACTTAATTCTCACAATAAACCTACTACTCGTTGGAGTAATAAATTAGTGCTGATAAGAAGTGAGGAGATGCCCAGGGAGGCATTATAAACAGAGAGAAAATAAGAGCAAAAGTGTGTGCTAAGGTAGAGTAAATGACAGCATGGTATATTCAGAAAATTCTGAGAACTTCAGAATGACTTGATCATAAAATAACAGAAACATGGGTGGAAGAGAAGGGCGCAGGAACAAAGGGCAGAGCTTTCATCCAAAGGTTAAATCAAGACTATTGTCCCCATGACAAGGAAATCAATTGCTATCCTATATTTAATATACATCCACCGAAAATACTGAGCAAAACAGAGCTTGATCATAATTTTCTTTTATAATGTTAACTCTAATAATGTTTGAGGACAGGATGAAATGGTGAGACTAGAAGTAGACAGAACAATTAAATATTATTACAGTAATCAGGCTGACCGGATCTCAAATTAAGTTAGTGCTGTGGGAGACAGATGGAGGAGAAGAGAGAAAGCATGTTTAAAAATCCTGGAATCTACAGGATTTGGCACATGATTCACTGTGGCAGGACAAGAAAAGAATGAAGTCTCGGATGGCTTCTAGATTATTAAGTCTTTTGTGAAGACCCAAACCTGGTAAATAATATCTAAAACTTTTAAATCATATACACTCCCATATTAAAACCAAAACTAATAAAAAAAGGCCTGCTTTTTCTCAGTCCGATGCACAGTGGGGGTAAGTAAAATGTTGAATAAGCCTGAAACTCAAGGGTTTTTTAACCAGGGTCTGGTATTTCCTTCCATTCCTGTTTCTTCTGTTGCTACTCTATCCAGAGTAGCTGCTCTTGGCATCGAGAGGCTAAAGAATGCCATTTGTAAATTATACTAGTTCAGAAGCATCAGAAAAGATGATACTGAAAGATGATAATGAACACTGCAGCTTCCATCACATTGTCATTTTGCTCCTGGAGGCCATAAGTTTAGTTCAGTCCTTTCCCAGTGGAAAGTAGGAAAGGGAGCTGAAGACACTCTCACCTCGGCCTGGAAATCTGCTTTTGTAATACAGGATCCAGAAGCAGTTAGAATATAGAACTGCGACCCTTTCTGGGAGCCTCTCCTGAGAGCCCCTTATCTCTTCCAAGGCAAATGGAGCTAAACAGGGTGCTCCTTTATAGGGCTCCTGTTTGCACACTAGACAATGCCTTCGCCATGATGATGACAGGAGAATGTGTTTTATTAATGAGCGTGTGAGTGTGTGTGTGTGGGGGGGGCGTGTTTGGTGCATTTTGTGTATGGGGCAAATAGGAGCATGGCCAGAATTAATACTACAAGAGCCTGTATCAGATTGGGTGTAACTATTACCCACAGTCTCTTAAATGGCATTTCTACCCTAGAGAATCACTATTTCACGTTAATGTTACTTAATGTGAATCACTATTTTAACATTAAGCTAGGTTGTGTGTGACATATCAGTTAGAATATTATCAAAACTTGTTTTGAAAACTATTGGTGTTTTCTCTTGAAAATCAATAACATCTAAAGTTAACCTGCATACATTTTGAAAAAAATATTCCATATCAATTAGATTATTTTGGCCTGGGTTCAAAATAAAAAGTAGATATATAGATAAGAATGCAAATCAGTTAACAAAATTGAAAAAAGTCTAAAGTTGAAACACTTGAATTATGTATATATTCCCCTTAAATGTATATCCATCTAGAAATGTTTTGCTCAAACTTAAGTCTGAATTGAATTAGAATTCAGCTATAGCTTTTGGAATAGGAGTATCAATGATAATACTATATATTTTAGTGAAAGGTTGGAAGGATTCAACAAATCTGGAAATGATTAGGCTTCCTTCAGGAGCACATATTTCAAGTTTTTTGTGGACTCAGGAAAAATAAGCCTTTTAAGGGCAGGAACTGTGTTTTACTCATATTTAAATCTCCAAATGTAAATATAGGTCTGACTGAATCAAAATTTTTTTAAAAAGGATGAATTAATGATAAATGAGGACTCTCTTTCTCTCTCTCTCTCTCTCTCTCTCTCTATATATATATATATATGTATATATATACACATACACATGTATATACATATATATACATATATATACATATCAGATTGTAGAAGAACATACATTTATTAAGCTCCTACTGTGTTCCATACATTATTCTTGATATTTTCACACAATAATTTATGCCCTATCATCCATACAATGTGCTCATTATCTCGCTGGGTGCTATGAGAAATATTAGTGTATTTTCATGAGAAATTGAAGGTATGATTTTTGCTACTTTATAGCTTGCAAACTTGTTGAACAAATGAAATGCACAGTGATGGGAAAGCTAGGAGACACGATAGTTGGTTGAAAAGCATTGGCAGATGAGGAGTGACTTGTATGTATCCGACACAGCATTCTCATTTCTCTGTCCACTGAATAGAGCTGCCGTCGATGAATGCCTACACAGACAGGAAGCTATATTTAATAGGAACTGATTCTTTTAATCCAATATGAACAAAAATGAATGTGTGTTTATTCAGGAACAAGAAGTTTAAATGTGAAAGTGTCTTCTTGGTGTTCTCTTCCCCATTTGGCTGGTTGATGGTTACCAAGATCACACCGAAAGTCCCAAGATCAAGATGTCACACCTCACACCTTCCATCCGCATGGAGACCTGATTGAGTCTGTGGATAAGGACTCGAAAACATGGGCAATTATTCAGTGTAATTAATGAGCAAGATACAAATGTCTATTGATTTTGATCCCTTACACTGTGGTGGTGCTATGTGTTATAGCAGTTGTATCATTGATTGGTGTGTGTGTGTGTGTGTGTGTGTGTGTGTGTGAGCTAGCTGGTGGAGGAAGGACTTGTGCAGTTTCACCAGGAAAGGATTGTGAAAGAATTTCTCCATCCATCTGGATGAAACAGGACAACTGGTACATGTTCTAGTGAAAAATTACATGGAGTGAGAAATATTTTAGGAGTGTTGATTTAATAATATTGCAAAAGTGGCCTTAAAATGGGACAAAGAAAATTAAATAAGAAATAACTTCCAATTGCAAAGTAGACACAAATAAGAGCAGCTTTAAATTCGAGGGTGGCTGTTGCAAATTCTGTTCGTGTCCTGGAGAGTGATGTAACTGGATGAAACAGGACAACTGAGTAGACACTGAATAGAAAATGTGGGAGTCTGTCCTACCTAAAGATGGTCTGATTAAATTAAAAGAAAAAAATCTGTCTGCATGGCCCATAATCAATCAGTCTGGCTATCTACTTTAATAAATACAATAATTATTTTCATACATATTTCTGAGTGGAGAAAGAGAGGGAAAATCTACTTGTGCCAAGACCTACAGAGTGTGAAAAATATGAAAGGGAATATACATATATAATATATAATATGTAAATGCATAATACATAATATATATAGTTTCTATTTTGACTCTTACTTTTCCATGACAAACCTGAAGATTTGAAAGGTGAAAAGGCTCTGCTAAAGTTCCACAGTAAGTAAAGAGCAGATTTAGAAGTAAAATGTCCATCTCCTTTCTGAAGTCTTCCCCTTTACGTGATGATAGCATGATAATGTTGTGATTCATGCCACACACGTGTCATTGGTCGTAGAAAAATATGTGGCTGAGTTTAATATCAACAGAGAGGGTCGTAGCCTGCCTTCATGACCAGTCTAGAGTAGAGGTGTGGATGTAAGGAGGGGTGAGGTACTGGAGTCAATCATGCAATCTGTCACTCCATTTATTCAAACCTACTATTGGGAATGTCAGTAATATCTTACATAGAATCACTTAGAGCAGATAGGAAAACTAGTTTGTTTCTTGTGGGCTTAGTTATAAAACATGTAATTAAAGATTTAGAGATAAATCCTTTTATATTTTAATTCGTGAAAATTCTGTTGTGTCAATTAGAACATTTTCTGACTCCACTCCATTATCTTTCCTTCATTTCTTTTCTTCCTTATATTCTTTATTCATCTTCCCCTCTTCCTCTTCCAGACAAATTTTGAGCACTTATTTCATGGTTAGTAGTTAAAAAGGCAAGCTAAGGGGTCAAAAATACCCAGGTAAAGAGTGGTACAGGGAATATCATTTATCATATCTAAGCCATATTTCACTCAGCTATATGAGGAATAATTGCCACCTCACAGAACTCTTGCAAGGAACGAATGCAATAAAGCAGGTCAATCATCTGGCAAAGTACCTGGCCCATATTAAGCTCACAATAAATATTAATGATTAGTGATTGTAGAAAGGAGAATTTCCAAAATCCTCAAAAGTAAATGTAGAAATAGTAAGCTTAGACTGCTATTCTAGAAACAATACTCCCTTTAGTAAAACATCAAATGATTGTCTATTTCTTAAAATGATTTTCGCCCAGTCATCAATAACTTGATTGAAAATGACTTTCTCCTCTTGTAAATATTCCTAGGCCAAAAAAGATTCCAATTTTTCTACATTACCAACTAAAATTGTTTTATCTTTGCCATGAAAATTACTGCTGCTTACACTGATTACACAGGAAGTATTATTCTGAATAAAACTCTTATTTGTTCAAAAATCAAATGTGAAATGATCCTCAACTTAAATGAGGCTGAGTATGACATCCATAGTCCTTACAATACTCAAATTTGAGTATTAAAATACACACGTATCTCTGTTTAAAATATAACAGTACTTTTTAATCAACTCAAAACATCTTTAAAATTATGTTTTACATTCAACTGTTCAAAGGTTATGCAAAGTCACAAAGATTCCATTGTCTATGTATAATATTTTATTAGGCGATGGGCTAAAAGCAAACAAAATATTTGCTAAGAACTTAGAAAAGTAAGTTCAGAAATATTCTTGTAGTGAAAAAGATCTGTAACTAACTTCATTTTCAGGTTCTTAATTAGAAAAGATAAAAAGTCAATGCTTTCATAGTTATTGCAAAGAAATGTTTGGTGGTATAGGAAGATACCCCAAGGGGAAAATAGGAGGACATATTGCTTTCACCGACTTAAACATTTCCTTTAATATTTAATAGAGTACTTAAAAGATTTGAAAATTTTGAATTAGAGGAGTATGATAACTATAGAACTGATACACTTCAATGAATTAAAATCACATTTAATATGAAAACTAGCATTTTATCAAAGGTAAATGAAAATGGCAACTGTGTAATACATTTCTATGGAAAGGATAAAATCCTTCATAGAAAAGCAAAATTTTATTCAGTAACTATTAAGCTTAGAGAATTTTTATTTTCCCAAAAGGGAGAATAGAGAATGGATGACGAAATTTGTTATATTAAAAAGTTGACACAAATGTGTAAGCAACAAGATGCTGCATGGAATCACAGAATCCTCTCAAAATATGCAAAGTGCAAGGAGATGCTGATGGTGGCCATTCAATACTTGACTCAAACAAAATGAAGGGGGTGAGCTAAGCAGTTATATATTTGGAGTGCCCTGACAGTTAGCCACCACCCTGACCAGTCTCCTGGGCCACGAAACCCTTTCTGCTTCTCATCCTCTTATCCTCCTTCTTCCCTTCCACATCTTTCTACCATCGTTAGAAAATATATGCCCAACCCACAAGTGGAGAAAGATAAATCATTCAGTTCTTAACAAGACACTATAGAGAACAGTGGCAAATGAAAGGATGTCAGAGACAACCAAAATTCAGTTTTTGATCTAACAGGAGAGAATGACACTTTCAAGACAGAGATAAATGTCGCATCAGAGCTGAGAGGGGACATCGTGGGAGTCAAGGAGAAAACACAGGAAAGGTGACACAGTATTTGGCCCTAAAGAATGAATAAGTCTTTGCCAAGTAGAGAAAGTGCCAGAAGAGCATTGTGGGAAAGGGAGAACTTTGCAGGTAAATGCACCCTGGCTCTGAAACCATGGAATGCTTGATGTGTATAACACACAAAGCAGAGAACAGAAGGTGACACATGGCCTAGGGCCTCTCGGATCAACCCACCTCCAGGTTTTCCCAGCATCAGGGTCACCAGGTCATGAATAGGTTCTACTTTTGTAATAATAATGCCGTATGCTGCCCCCTTGACAAATGGCCACTGAAGCCCCACAAAAAAAAAAAAAAAAAATGAGACATGCTTGGTCTTGAGGCCTGAGCCAAATGATCCTGCTGAAAATTATTGTCCCCCCTGCACCACAGGTCCCATTTCAGCTTACATACTATATGTAGAAATACGTACATTTAGGATGTAGAATGGTAAATTGTCAGAAATAAGTGGACTGTCTATGTGGATGTTGAGATTAAGGAAATATGAAAATGAAAATATTTTCCAAATTACCCCTAGCTGGGAATGAAAGGGGGATGGGGTTCCCAGAAGGGGTGAAATAAAGTTTTAATAACTTTATTAAATATAGTTCCACCCTACCCCCCCAAAAAGGGAAATATTTTCTTTTTAAAAGAAAAGTGATGTGATACTATCGCTTTGTTTTAATCCTCTTAGGTAGAGTCCATTTGTTTTAAATATACCCACCACTGGTCTGTATTGACCACATTCAGCCTTTTTTGTCACCTTAATGAATATCGATAATCTGTGAAATATTTAAGATAAATTATTATGTAATAATTAGTAAATCCCTGCTCTCACTTTTCTCGTTTTCCAAATTAATTCAACACTTACAGCTTTGGCGACACACATCCTCATTTCAGAAAAGGGTCAATGGACAAGACAAACAGCTTTACAAAATTCTACTCTTTAGCTTAGAAGTGTTTCTAAATCAAAAAAGGAAGCATTGCAGGGGACAAGGAAATGTGCCGCAGATATTTATGGGACCCTGGGTCTTCCTCAAGGTTTCTGGGCTCATCCCTCTGCATTTGTCACGTGTCACAGAAGATGGACACTTTCCAAAGCAATAGAGCATGTTAAGCTGGGGGAGTGGGAGTGGATTTGGGGAGCAAAGAAAATAAAGGTTTATGTGGGGCAAGGAAGGGAAAGAGCACACACGACTTTGGGGGACAATGTTGAATATGGGACTTTAACAAAGAACACTGTGTTGGCCAGTGAGGATGGGCAAGAAAGGACACCTAGAAGTCAGGACCCATGTGGCTCAGGGTCCAAGGCACTGCTTTCAAAACGCTGTCACACATTCTGAAGTGCAGGCTCGTAATCAATAAGTGTCCTCACGGAAACGTGTCTTCCCCATCCCCCTGCTTACCTTCATGCCTTTCACTATGAAACATGGGAGGCCTTTTAATTATGTTTATTTCTCTTGGTAGACTCTATCTTTTGAATGAATTTGATCTCTACTAGGAATAGAAGTGACTGGCATAGCCATAATTGCTATTTGTCTCTTGAAAATTCTGTGAAATAAAAAAAGTCAATTCCCTGATTTTACTGAGTTGTGGCCAAGTGACAAGCATTTTCTCATCGTACCAATCAGTGCAATTGTGGAACACACACACCTGACTATTATGGAATGGATTCAGTTTTTTACTGATAACTTTTGACCAGTGTTAAATGAGAAAGAACCTTGTGATAGGTTATTCCCAACACTTTCCCAAAGCAAATGTCAGCAGAGCAAAATAAAAGCTGGAATGAGAGTGTGGGAAGCAAGAAAAGAGTAATCTGGATGGAGTTTTCATATCATTAAAGAGAGAGAGAGAGAGACAGAAACAGAGAGACAGAGAGAGATTGCCATTCACTGCACCAACTCTTCCAGAGTTGGGAGACACATATCACAATATCATTGCATCATTTTATAATTAAACTTCAGCAGCATTTAGTATATAAATAATCCACATTATACAAATTCGCTGTGTGGATACCTGACCTTTCTGTCCCTTTAAAATGATGACTTATTAGACATCAAATATTGAAAAGTTGCTTTCAAAAAGAAACCCACGAAATCTTCGTCTCTACAGTCCTGTTTCTCTCTGGTGTGTTATTGCAACCCGTGGGTCTGCATAGCACGGGGTAGGCTTTATGTTCTCCACACTCTTAGGCTTTGTGGAACTGTACTTTCCAATTTATAACAGGAAATCCAATTCTATAAAAATCTAATTATTTCACAGGGTGGACTCAGCAGGACTCCCCTCTCCACGCCCTTCCCCCTGCTTTTGGCTGGGTGATGAGTGTATTTCCTCTCGGGTTTATATTTTTGCAACCCAGCTACATTTTGAGAACACACACAAAAAGGCATTTGGCACACGCCTTTCCCCATCTCCTTTCAGTAATTATAGTTAATGAAACTACGTGTGTTTTTTCACTTGTGTGGTCTTCTGGAAAATAAGAGTTTGTTTGACTCCAAAAAATGTCATTTCAGTATTTGGGTTGGTTCAATATTATTATCTTTTTCAAGGGTAACAAGCAGATTCATTCCAAAAATATGTTAATAATTATGGTATTAACCGAGAAAGGAATTGCTAGACTTCAAAATTAAAATTCATCGCCTGCCGCTGTCGTCTGTAATAACTAGGTCATCGGTTTGGGTGTGCCTGCGTTTACTATCCACATGTATTCCCACACCTAGAGGCCTGATATTTTAATGAGATTATATCAAAGGATGGGAAGGCTGGAGACATTGTAACATCATTTTACTGGGTAATTCCCAGAACTCTGATCCATTTCAGTGAGGCAATTAAGACTGCTAACTACAATAAATGATACTGGGAGATTATCGAGGTTTTTCTGCATGGGTGCAGGGTTTAAAAAATAATTTAAGTTTACTTAACATAAAAAAAAAAAACTCCACTTCCAGAGACAGAAAGTACTGTTTCTTTTTTTCTTTTCATTTTTCAATTTAGCTGAATACAAAGAAGCGGTTTCTCTTACTGTGCCTGTGTGGTACTCATGAGCACTCTGATAATAAATGATTTCTTTGAGGGGCACTGCTGAAAGAAGTAGATTTTAATTGTCGGCCTTTCCCGCATGTCACCAACACCCATAACGTTTGTTAGCCTTCCATCCACCATGTGGCTTAGCTGGGGAAGACTAATAATCCTAAACGTTATTTTCATGAAAAAGCTGTGTGCGTGACCATCATTCCCTCCGAAGACAATAGTAGAATGCCAAAAAACAAACAGGAAAATCAAAGTTTTTTGTCTTGAAGAGTTAATTCTGACAGATAGGTGACCTTTATCCCTACCTACCCACTCTTCATTATTTTATTTTATTTTATTTTATTTTTTACCCAAGCCTCTCCAAAGGGACTCATCATATGCAGGGCTCTATGAAGAGAAAAAGAAGAGAATTGTCCTTATCACCTCCCTCCAGAAAGTGGCAGAGTAATAGGACTTTGTAAGGCGAAATGAAGCCGGGTCTGATGGCTGCTGATTAAAAATTGACTCTGCCACATCAAAGAGGAGTTGAAGGTGAAAATGATGATCGCATGCCTCTCCCAGGGACCCTGCACCGTTTCTTTTATTCAACCTTGAAAGGTTCTTTCTGAATAAGATAATATCCCTGGAGTCCATTCTGCCTTGGCAGCATGGAAAAATGTAGATCAGTATGCCTATTCTTTATGAAAAAAAATGGGATTTTGTTAATGACATAGCACTTTAAAGTGATGGCTTGTATGTGGTAAATGCTGAGAAATTAATTATAAAATGCTTCTTAGGCTGCAGATCAAATTAATTGCTGGTATGCAGCTGCTAAAAAGACCACCGTAAACTTGAACGGCCTTTACTGCGTTTTTCTTTTTTTCCCCTGATTATTTTCACCCTTAGGTTGAATATAGCTGCTTCTGTGCCTCTTTATTTTCACGTTTTAGAAACACTGAATTCTCAGAAAGGTTGTCATCTGTACTGTAATATCCTTACACAGAAAAAGAAAAATCCTTTTTTTTTTTTTTTTTTTTGCCAACATGCACTTCAGGTCTATATTTCCTGAATGTTTTATGCTACCTACCCCTTTGCAGATCAGTCCTTAGAGCATCTAAATACATAAATATTCATGTATGTATAACTATGGCTACACACAGAAACAGTCTAACTAGACAAACACATGCACACAGAGTTAAAATATCTGTAAAGAAAGATTTTATAAACAGATACAGAACACGAATCTACACAAAAACATCCAAGACAGATGGAGAAAACATTTTATCCTACTTAGAAAAAATAGTTTAATGTACAGAATTCATAAAAATTAGGTACTCAGAATTGTCACAGAAACATAACACACTAAAAATTGAAGTGTGATTAAAATTCTTCATTACGACTTGAAACTCTTAATTCATAATCTGAAAATGAATAAAATGAAAGTCACACATTTGAATAAATAAGGTATTTTTAAATTTAAATTTTCTAAATAATTTTGTTGTGAGAAATATTTCATCGCCTAGGTAACAGACTATGTGATTTATAGGTCTCATACATCAATGTTTATACCTTGCATGATGTTTATACACAGGAGATAATTTTAAATTTCAGAATCTATTAAGAAAAATAAGATGATGTGCTTTGAAACTCAACAATATAATTAAAAGTCTATTACAGCATTTCTGATATTATTTTCTTGTAACATTTAAATAAAACTGCATAGTCTCATTAATAACTAAGGGGAAAGCCTTCTTTCTGACATGAGATAAATTATGATATATAATTATATCAGAAAGCAGCAAGTAAACTACTAATGGCATTTAAATGTAAGAATAAAAAAATCCCTATTGCTTCAAAGCCATGTTTAAGGTGCTTATAATTAGAAGTTCATTATCTGAGTCAACTTATATCTAAAATATGTTTATTTGCTTTTTAATACCTAGGCACCAAAAAAACTTAGTCTGCCTTTAATACAGATATCCAAAGAGAAACCTTCTAAATTACAAATATATTATAAGAAAATGGCCTTTGGAGAAAAATAGTTTAATATCATTTTATCATTGATGTTCATTACGGTAATATATTTCATATTAAAATGTGACAATAAATTCAGTCAAGTTATTGGAAGTTTAATCCATTCTTATTTCTAAACTTTATTATATTAATTAAATTGTATTAACATGGAAGTTATAGAATTACGAATGTTAAAATATGGCCTTTTAAACGTGTTCCTACTTTTCTACAATTTCTTTCAATATTCCCAATTAAATTAAAATGAAAAAATTTTTTTTGCTCTGGTTCTTATAGCTGCAGTCTAGTTTTGCCTAAGGCACACACACACACACACACACACACACACACACACACGTATATTAACAAAATAAGAAATTCGAAATAAAAGGTATATTAATCTTGTTCTTAAAAAATTTTTTTCACATAGTCCTTACATTTCAATTCCATGGATTTCTAAGCTTTTTGAAAGCATAAACCCAGTGAACTAATTTACCAAAGACCTTGTCAGCACGTGCAGGAAACAGATTTCATGATTTGGTTGTGAGACCTCAGATACAATTTATCAACAATTTTATCCTAATTAGAACATCTATTTTGAGAGAACAACCCAAACATTCCTCAATCACACCTAACTCATACTGCTTCCCTGAACCCACAGTGCTGAGTGAAAGTTCCTACACTGTTATTCTGACCCAGCATTTCTCCATGTTGGCACTATGACATTTGAGCCAGATCATTCCTAGGAGGAATATGTCAAATGGGTCTCTTTTCTGCCTCATAGTTGAGACACAGAACTAAAAATGAACAGATGTTAATCATTTAGGCTCTTACAGCGGCCTCCAGAGAACTGTCACACTCTGTCTGTAGAGCTGCAGGTCCCCAAGGGGTTTATAGTAACCACAGCTCAGATGGGGGACATGTCTCCTGCTGGCAAACACCAGTGACCTTCACCACTAACTTGGATTTAGGAAGAGAACGATTCCCACTTTGCAGAAAACACTTGACAACACCAACACACTCGGATGTCACCTTTCCCATCTGCCGCCACCATCACGCTCGTGGCTCACGGCCTTCGCCTTCTTTAATGCTGCTTCCCCCCAGCTTAGCACCTTGACCACGTTTTTAGGGCAAAGGAAAGAGAATCTTATACAATATCCTGTGCATGACTGTTGAGTGTCTGTTCTCCCCTTAAAGACTTGCATTGAGGAGACGTGACCACACCTTGAGAAATGACCTGTCACTTCATTTGATGGTGGCGCAGAAGAAACACTTGAATGTTTGCTCCTGTGTCTCTCCTCCCATTTATATAATTAGGTTGGTTAATTTTATGTGCCCGTACGAATTAGATTTTTGGATAAGATCCACACTTCAATTGGTGAAGTTCAGGTAGAGCAGATTGTCCCTTATAATGGGGATGGTCCTCATTGCATTAGTTGAAGGTTTAGCTAGAACTAAAAGACCAGCGTCTCTGAGCAAGAGGAAATTCTCCAGAAGACTGCCCTTGACCTTCATCTGCACCATCAGGGTGTCCAGAGTCTCCCCCTTTCTCTCTCCACACCAGTAATAATTTGAACTGAAACTGCACCATCAGCTGTTCTTGTCTCTACTGCAGATAGAGCAGACTGACCCACAGGAAAGATTTTGGACATCTCAGCCTCCATAGTCACCCGAGCCAATTCTTTATAAATATATATTCTATTGGCTCCGTGTCTCTGGAGAATCTTGACTAATACAATAATTAAGAAAAAGGGGGCTCCACTATATTGCCTCTTAGATTCATTAAAATATATAAAGGATCTAAATTAATTTTTCAGATTAAAATTACTTTCCATTTCCAAACTATTCTATAATAGAGTGCTGAAATTCTAATTAGTGTTTCTCTTTAATTGGCAAGGTTGTCAGGGCATAAGTTCAATTTCTATGTGCGCCTTTGACACACGGTAACCTTGGACACCAAATATTTTAAATATTTTGTAAGGAGTAGATTCTAGTACTTTCTGTGGAATGTATACACACATATACACACATATGTATAAAATTATTTATGAATATGCTTATAAATACATACACACATATATACATACATAAATATATAAAATCATTCTAGGCTCAAGTGTCTCAGAACTAACTTCACATTAACTCCCTCCCTAGGACAAAACCCTCCTTAAGTACTTGCCTGCTTTTAGTTCTGTCTTTAGAAAATTCTGTCTTCCTACTGCAAAGATAAATTTACTAAATGGTTATCAGTGATTAAAGTGTCATCTATGATTATGCCAAAAACAAAAGAGAGAAATTTTGTCCCTGTAGAAACATTTTGGTTGAGTTTTCATCTCGTATTTTTCAATGTTCTTGTTATTACTATGATTTTTTCAATTTTCTTTCTAAGTTGCTTCATCAGACACTGAACTTTTTCTCTAAAACCGGTATATAATGTATGTAAACAGGGCAATGGCCTAATCTAAGACTTCAACTCTGAGTTGAGATGTAAATTAAAATTCTTAATAATGCTTTAAGCATTTATGATTTGCCATAGTGTTCAATACCTCTCAAAAAAATATTTGAAGACGAATGTGATAACAAGCTAACATTATTTTCTGAGATTTTAAGTTTGGTGTTAGAACAGACACGAAGGGCAATCCCACACTATTCTGTAGTGATATATTCTGGATGGGTATTTTTTAATACAGTATATAAATTAAGGTAAAGAACATTCTTTAAGAAAGATACACAGATAATTTGTAATTGAAACATAAATTATTTTTAAGTAAATTCTGGTATTATGTCTACAATCTCTGCCTTTTATTCATTGAAAAATTTGATGAGCAAGTTAAAAGAAGATAGGTGAGTTAACTATAGAGAAGGCATAACTAGATATATGCTGATTAATGTGGATGACCAACTGGACTGGTCAGCTAAATCAAATATAAAGGTTTGTAATGGGGATGCATATAAATCCCTCTGGGATTTCTGTCTGCATTCATAAACACATAATAAAAGAATTGGCAGTTAGTTCTTCAGTAATCTGAATGGTCTAAGCTCTACTGGAGGAAGTGAGTTCAGGCTTAAAAAATATAAACCCAATTGACATGTGCTATGAGTTGAATTGTGTCACTCAAAAAGATACGTTAAGTCTTAACCCTTGGTACACACGAATGTGGCCATATTTTGAAACAGGGTATTTGCAGATGTAATCAAATTAAGACAATGTCTTTTGGGACTACTGTTGGCTATATGGGTGTCTTTATAAGAAGAGGGAAATTTGGACACAGTCACAGACAGAGGGGAATGTCATGTGAAGACAGATAAAGATGAAGACACAGAGGAAAACCACTCAAAGAAGAAGATTAGAATGGCCTATGAGTCCACGAACACTAAATATTGGCAACCACCACCAAAAGCTAAGTGGCAGGTAAAGGTCCTGTCGTAGGGCCTTCGGAGAGAGCACGGCCCTGCTGACACCTTGATTTTGGACTTCTAGCCTCCTGAATGTTTGGAGGATACAGTTCTATTATTTTAAAACACACGGTGTGTGTTAGTTATCATAGCAATAGGGAACTAATACAACATGTATTGAAGAAAAAATAAGCAAGGTTTGATATGTGTAGAGTAGATTAATCAACGCAACAGGAATATTTCGTCTGGAGAGAGTAGCTAAAGAGATATGACAACTCTTTATTTCCAATTTATAAAGAAGGATTAGGCATATCCTAATGGCTCCAATAAGTGGAACAGGATTAATGAATTATAGTGATATGAAGAAATATTACGGTTGTCTACAAGAAGTTGTGAATATT
This sequence comes from Cynopterus sphinx, assembly GCA_030015415.1. Lineage (NCBI taxonomy): Eukaryota > Metazoa > Chordata > Mammalia > Chiroptera > Pteropodidae > Cynopterus > Cynopterus sphinx. The sequence continues at coordinate 50,987,925 of CM057389.1, read as the reverse complement.
TAGGATTGCAGAATCTGGAATGACTCTTATTAGTGAAAATAAATTTCTAAAAATTTGAATTTACTAAAATTACTAAGACCACTTAGTAAGCTGATTGGATCCTGCCTGACATTTGCAATCTGTTCCATTCTTGAAATTTTATAATTAGCAAAGTGAGATAAAAAATAAATTATCTTACATATTTCCTTTATAAACATAATTTTGTTTCTATCCTGAATTTTAATCATTTGCTTAGAAAATGTTTATTAAGTGTCTATATGCACTGTGATTTTTGGTAAATATTTGGGAAAGAAAAATAAATACTTGCTCATGTGGAACTTACATTTAAGAGAAAAAGAGACAGACATTTAAACAAGTTTTATGTTAAAGAAATATTTGTCATGTCTTGGGAGCCCAAAGTGAAGGGTTATTTCTTCTTGGGAAAGGAATCAACAAAATGACAACAACAACGAAAAAGGTTAAATTACATCACTTCCACAGGAGTATGGACACACATTAATGTGACAAAAGAAAAAGAATATTCTAGCATGAGGAAACAAGACTAACGTGTAGAGGAAAGAAAGATATAGTCAGAAAAGTGTATTACAGCATTTGGGACAATAATAGGAAGTGAAACTGGAAAAAAAAAGATCATGATTAGTTCTACTGGTGCTTTAAGAACAGTCAGTGACTGATGGAGACATGCCAGTGGCATATGTGATGCAACCCATCCCCTTCCAATCGTGCCGAGCATCATGGAAGTTACTTTGGGGGAGGATGTTGTCAGACAGGTGAGCCTCGCTTTCCCACCAGTGCTCAGTAAAGGACTGTGGCTACCTCAGTGGGAGAAGAAGGCCACAGTATTTTCCACCGAGAGGGATTGCTCCAGGAATTTGTTGGATACCTGGGTCCAGGGTTCACAAGAAAAATCCGAGTTGAGGCTAAGGACCTGGAAGTCAATGTAGTATCATAAATGAAACTGTAAACAATGAGAAAATTGTGTGTATTTTCCAACAACAAAAAATTGACTATCCATTCCATTTTGATGGTTGAGTCTAATGCAGACACTTTCATTTTGCAATATTTGCAAATTTTAATTACCTATTAAAAACCATAAAATTGTAAAAAGTCTATTTCATCAAAAGTATAATTCTCTTGTGTGATTATTGTGTTTCTGTCCCCTCCAGTAGATGACACCCTGAAGCCAAGCATTACTCCTTTACTACTGTATCTGCAAAACGCATCTCTATAGTACTATTGGTTAGAAATGAAATGGAAGATGTAGAGATACAGATATATTTTCTGGATTTCTGAAATTTTCATCATCACACAACTTAAGCCAGCACACTTAGAAATGTTCTTCTTATAAACGTGATTTAAATAAATTTATCCCTGGCAGATAATTCACACGGAAAGTCATTATTTGAAAAATCTGCGAACTTTATAAGCATAACTTTTCTACAGGCATAAATTATTCTTTTCTATAAATAATTTACACCAGTGTGGTTTCACCTTTAGATAGCCAATTTGTCAACCGAGACCCCATATCGGGCAGACACTCAAAAAAGCTGTGTCTAAACTTGTCTACATTGTGTTTTTCAGCTTGGTTCCAACATTTCAGCCCAGGATGCTCACTCTGCCCTGAGCGGTGTGACTGCATTTAATTACAGTCTGACATGTGCATTCTGGAGAAACAGAAGTCTGTGAACTGAGGGTGATGATTAACTGTTCTACTGAATAATTGCTTAAACTACTACTTAGGTTATGCCGCATTATCCCCTCAAACAAAGTGATGCTTTGGCCCTCTGTGCTGCGCTTACACGATGGACATGTAGTCTCGTTTTAACCCTCATCAGAGTTTTCGTTTAATGTGCTTTCATTATTGGAAGGGGTATGCCTTCGGGGACCCTTCTTTTGGTAGAGAACCATTCTGGAATCAATCTCTCATGGCTCAATTTCTCTGCTTCAAATATGCCCCATCTTCGAATGTTCTGGTGGGGAGGGGACCAACGAATACTGAATGGTGACATAGTATTCAAGAGGAAGACAAGACAGGCTCATCCTTGGTATGCCCAGCCACAGATGCAAATACCTGCAATGTTATGATTTAAATGCAAAAACCAGTAAACTGGAAGGTTCTGAAATGCTCTGAGGACAAAGCTTATGTTCCAAACCCATGTGTTTTTTTTTAAACATAAACAGGACTAATGATCCACAGACTTTGTTCATTTTTGTAAATATACAGTAAGAAGTCACAAGTAGTTATAATGAGCCCATATCTTTGTTATTAGTGACAAGAAAAAACAATTCTAGGATGTTCTTAATTAAATTACCAGGGGCCAAAGAATGAGAGAGAGACAGAGCCATTAGCCTGTTCACAGGTGGGGACCAGCAGGGGAAAGCAACTCAGTTTCCTGCACACATGCTGGGGCTTTGTCTCAACACCCAGGCATCTACTAGGTGACCACTAGATGGGCCACCACACCCCACAGATGCATGAACTTTCAAGGGCTGTCACTTGCAGCCAGTCAGAATTAGTACATATTTCTTCGCTTGAAACTGTGTTCTTATCATAAAACCACCCCTGCTTTACCTTGTCCCATCACTCTTATCTGTGGCCATTGTAAACTCTTTCAAAACCACTTACATCTTGCTTCTTAATGTATAAAAACTCCTCAAGTCCAGGAGGGCAGACATGTCACCTTCTGCACCAAGCCCTGTTGCTGGTGGTAGAGGCCGTGAGCCCCGGCCACATCCTGTCTCCAGCTACCAGTGTCCACAATAAACCCTTTCTTTCATAAAAGCTTTCAGCCATGGAAGTCACGATTTTGTTAAACATTAGGAAAAAATTCAAAATTCCATCCTTGCCAAGCTTTAATCTATGTAGAGGTCATTATCTGTCTCACAGAACTTTACTCCTCTGCAAAACCTCTCATCTTTCAAGTTCATGTTTTCTCCGAAGACACCTCTCAGATCTCATCACATTTGCTTGATTTTGTTCCACTCAAAGATCTGGCATAAGTGCCATAGGGAAAACTGCCTCCAATGAGGTCAGAGCACATATTATTTTAATGTTTTTCTTGCGTTGTAACTGATATACAATAAACTGGATATTTGTAAGATACATAATTTAATCAGTTTTTAAATATATGTATATATAATCCCTAAAACATCATTAGCATAAAAATACCTCTTAACTCACAAAGTTTCCATGTATCCCTTTTGCTTTTCCCTGATACTTTCCACTCCATCCACAGATATCACTGCTCTGCTCTTTGATCCTATAAATTAGTTTGCATTTTTATACAGTTAATATAAATGAAATGATGAAATGTATACTCTCACTTCTTTCACTGAACAAATATTGGGAAATTCATACAAGTTGTATTATATCCGTGGTTGATTACTTTTATTTCTCAGTAGAGCCACACTATATAGAAATACTACAATTTGTTTCTATATTATCTGTTGCTGTGGCATTTCTATTGTTTCTGGGTCTTATCAATTGCAAATAAAATTTCTATGGACATTATTTTACTAGCATGCATCAAAGCATCATTTCTTTTAGATGAATACCTAAAATTGAGAGAGTTGGATCATATGATAGGTAGATACACATACACACACACACACACACACACACACACACACATATGTATATATATATACATATATATATAATGTAATAAAAATTTTATTATCACAGGGGTTTTGATTTTATAAATTTTATAAAAATGTAAATGTTTCTTCTCATGAAGTTGTTGGAAGTAATAAATTAAATAGTGAATATAAAGTACATGAGTCACAATGCTTAGTGGGTAATAAGAACTTCAAAAATGGTAGCTGGCCTACTATATCAGAGAAGAAAAATGGAGGAGGGTTATAAGAGAACAGATGGGGTAGAGGAGAAAGCCAAAAACAAAAGTCAGCATCAGGCAAAAGACGGCTGGAACAATGCTCTCTCAGACTGTAGCCTCTGCAAGGTGGACAGAACAAAGGTCCTGATGTATTTGGTAAGGCAAAATAGAACCCATGACTTGGCACAGCTACAATTCAAGCTGACAAAGGCAGGATTCTCCCATGTTCCCTAACTGCTCCCCTGTGCTAAAGTCCCCATTATCCCTGATGCTCCTCTCATCTCCTCCACTTCAAAGCATTGATCTTCCAGTCATATTTGATTTACAGAAATCATTTGCAATCCATCAGCCAACCCGGCATTTTTTGTTTTTAGTCCTGCACATCTCCTTATCTCTGTCCAGCTCTCAGAGGCACAACAAGGCAGGAAGCCACGAGAACTGGATTCTAACTCAACTAGCAGTGCTTGGGGCTGGAAGGGGAATGCTTCTTGCTGACTTGATAGGAGTAGCAAGCAGAATAGCTGAAGCCCTGGGAAGGGCATGGGCATCCCACTGATTATAGACTGGAAAATCCTATGAGTGTCAGACATTACCATGATCATCATTACCATGGTGAATTTTTATTCCGTGTTATCTTTGCCTAATTTATTCAGGCCTCGATGTCTTTATCTTAAAAAAAAAATGTTGTAAACCTTACCCTTTACTTATCTTAAATCTCAAAATCGATAAAGCATGAAGAAATGTTTCTTGAAATGTAAAGTCTTTTACATAAGTGGACATTGATAGTTTAAGAACTTTAATGAAAATACGTCATGGATATGGAAAAAAGTAAGTATTATGAGTGACAAATCATTTCTAATGCATGAAGCTTAAATGGTAACTCTAGTTATGTACATATGTTTGCATGTGCATATATTTGCCTCTCAAAATATCTGGTAAGGACTATTATGATAAATGTAAAGTTTTTTGTCTTTTTTGTTTTTTATTTTGTTGTTGCTGTTTTGTTTGTTTGTTTATTTTTGCCACTGCAAGTAAATCCATAGAATCATTCTGTAACTTAAAAGAAATGTATGAATACATTGGTGAAATCACTTTGGAACGCAGTATGAAGTCCAGACTTATTTTTGATAGCCTGTGTTTAGGTTTTCCATGTACTTTAACAGCCCTACTTCTAAACCAAACATGCATTACTAGCCAAATGGCATTTGCTATTCCTCACAGAAATTTGCCTCGACACAGTACATGTGTAGAGATTCAAAATCAAAGTAAGAGCTTAGAATTGGACTCTATTCCAAATTAACATAATCTGACAGACTAAAAATTAGTTCCTGTTTATCTGCACATGTGGATATTTAAATTTAAGTTAGTATTAAAATGAAATTAAATAAAAATTCAGTTCCTCAATCATATTGGGCATATTTCATGGGTAGAGTAACATATTATTTGAAATGATATTAGTGAACATCCAGAAACTTTATTACATTTGCATATTTTCACCACACCTTCAGATTTAAAGAAGGGGATTTAGTATATAATTTTTAGCTCTAGTGAAAATTTGTCAAATTTAATTTTCCATAAGACATGAAAATACCCATCTCATTCTTTATTCTCACACAAATAACATAAAAATTATCATATATATTTTAAATTGCAAAATTTAAATATTTGCATGTAACTTTTTAACATTTATTTCTATCTTGCAAAGGTAATTTTAAAATACTCCCCAAATTTCAATATTTACATGCTGGTCAAATTTTCTGCTGTCATATCAATGTTAGACAAATCAGAAGGACATTTACTTATTAGCCATTTCTACAACAAGACAACTAACAAAATTAAATATAGTAACATACTAAGTACTGTATTTTTATGATCAATATTTCCTTACGAAAACATCGACTATCAATGAAATGCTTCACTGGACATTTTAACCTATTTTTATATCTTTAGAAACATTTAATTCATTGAGTTGTTCACCCGACATTTTTACAGATTGCTTTGATTGTAAAAACGTCATTTTAAAATGACGTTTTTACACTGTCTTGGTCTTAAAAACATCAAATGGGGGATAATTCTTCATTTGAAGTTATTAAACATGACTATAATCATAAAAGTGTCATTTTAAAATAATTCTTCATTTGACCTTTTTACACTTAGCTGCTCCTTTCTTTTTTTCCTTAAAAATTTGATATTAGAAATGAAAGTTAATAGAAATTGAAGGCTATACTTAGAAACTCTAAGCAGGATTTCACTGCTAATATTTCCATGGTCCTTCAGAAATGGTCTTACTACCAACCTCCATACCCACCTCCCCACACACACACTGAGGGCTGGATGGCACTTGGAGAATACTATGTGCAGCATGCATGTGCCTGCGTGTCTGTGTGTGTACCAACAGTGACATCCAACAGCGCCTGGGTCTTCTCACAAATTATCTATGACTCTTTACAACTTTCAGCTCCATTATTGCAATTTCATAGCATATTACTCTCTATTATAGCAAATCACACAATAGCCATTTTCTCTCTCTGCTATGGAGACTAGAAATATGGCTTTGAAGTCATATATTGTGATAACTACTAAAATACAGGATATACTTTTGTTCTATGCATTACTCCCCTTTCAATAATTTTTAGTTTTTGTTTATATATATGCTTGTACAGAAAGCACAGTAAGAATGGTGTTCAATATTTGTGTTTATTCGATGCCTTTTTAGTGTGTAATAAATATGCTCATATTTTGGGTGAATAAAATAATGTTGATAATAACATTTAGTACATATTTTATGGCAGGCACTGATGGGAGAATTTTATTTGTGTTGATTAATCAATGCTTATAACAATCCTGTGAGGAATATATTCTTGACTGACACCTGAGGACAATGGATCCCAGAAAGAACCAGAATTTGAAACCAGACAGGCTGAAACACTAAGATAATGGAGTTTTCAGGATTTCTCAAATGCTACTTGGAGGACATGCTAAATTTTTTGGATTATTATGACAGGAGTTTGGTTTCAGCAATGAAGATGCTAAAGAGGCATCTAAAAGCATCTTTATTCTCCTCTTATGCTACAAGCTACTCTCTTCTTTTAAGTTACTGGGGCAAACAGGCAGCTACGACATAAACAGTATCATAGAGACAATGATTTCTGGTGTTTCCTGTTCTGAGACTTTGAGTCTCTGGAAACCAATGAAAGGAAACCCAAGGATAAGGATCATCCTGGAGTAAATTCTGGTGAGACTTTGACCAATGGACGCCATTGGATCCCCAAAGAAGGCTGATACAGAGCATCTTAACCGTACTTTTTCTCACTTCTTGGGGGAATCAAGGGGCTCAGAATAGATCATCTGAGTGTTTCTTAGCCTTCAACTTGAGCCAAGCCCAAAAGCTTCTTCTTGGTATCTGCAGAGGGGACAGATGACCTGCCTGCTGTGATAGCTCGAGCGCACAACAATGCAAGCCATCCTACTCCCCATCTTGACAAAGATTTTATTTAGTGTTCTCCAGCAGTGGGAACTAACATCAGCCCATTGAACCAATAGAGAAAAACAACAACTCCAAAAATGGAGGGGGGGTGGCATAAGTTAGAGAGAGGAAGAACAAATATAAATTAGGGCAGTTCCACAAAAAACAGACCTACCAGGAGAGCCAAGTATAAACCTACGAAACAAAAACAAAGCTAGTATCCAAGGACATTCAAGTCTAGAACACATAAGAAAAAAAAATCTTTGTAGACATGAAAGAAGATAGTTTTATGTTAAAAAATTTTATGGAAAATTGAAAAAAAATGTTATTAATGAGATCCAAATTATTGTCTCAAAAGATTGATTTAGAGAGGCAAGCAATGAAAAAACAAATCACTCTAAACTAGAGAAAGTACTCAATCTGAAGACTCATTAATCTTAAGTTTTGATGAGAAGAATCTCTCTTAGGCATTTAGTAGTAAAATCCCTGAAGTCTGAAACCAAGAAAAATACTCACAAGCTTTCAAACTGAAAAAAAAATTACTTTTGCAAGAAAAATAATGAGATCAGCATAAAAATTTTATCTGTGACTTTTAGGATTAAAGATAGTGAGATAACATCTATAAAATATGGAGAGAAAAACTAAATGATATTATTAAACTATCAAGAAATTATAAGCAGATATGCATTAAATTAAAATATTTATTTACTGAAAAAAATGCACTTAACAAAGTATTAATCAAACAACAAATGAATCAGAAAATAGAGCACAAAATAAATCTCTCTCTCTCTCACACACACACACACACACACACACTAAATAAATAAATAAATAAATAGACAAACAAACAAACAAACAAGAGTGAGCCTTGAAACTCTTTCTTAGTTGGAATATCCTTCTACTGCACTTTCTCTATCCTTTCCTTTTACTTTTTCTAACCAGTTATCTATACAGTTAAACCAAAGATAATTATGAGCTGAATAAAATGTGAGAAATAAGTGTTAATACAAATCTTTGAAGTTGAAGGGCCTAGATTCAAAGACAGTATTAAGGGTCAGAGATGAAAATATCAAACTAATATAGTTAATATAAAAAAAAGAACAAGGTGGGCAGCACGATCGCAAAGAATACAAATAAGTTAGTAAAGGTAAGACTGTGGAACAGAATGTTTTGATGGAGACAACAGTATCTTATTTTCATATACGATTCAAAACAAGTGTTTGATTATGACCACTCATGAAGAATAAAACTAATGAAACAGAAAAATACAAGAGATTTTTTAAACTATAAATTGGAAAGCAAATAACAAATATCATGTTCAATCCAAAATAATAATAAAAGTAAAAAAAAAAGAGAAATAAAAGCAAATTTTAAAAATAAAAATGTCAGAGAAATAAAATCAAATGGAATGCTTCCATTAAAAAAAATACATTGTCCAATTGAATTAAGAAACAAAATCCTATTATATGTCTGTTGTGGATCATAAGGATGCTTCAAATTCTTTACTCCTTCCTGTATCCATGACAAAGGGGCAGAATCATTTGCCCATTGCTTAAATCTGTGTTATGTGTTAGGTGTTTTGTGTTGCTCCTGATTGCTTTTGCACCTCTGCTACCTCTGGTGTTGGGATAGCCCACAGGTGGATGAGAAACATGGCATATGCTGAGTTGCCCCAAGTTGTCCCAGCAGAGACCACCCTAGATCAAATGACAAACAGCACGTCCACCCCAAACCACACACTCCAGGTAAGGGAGAGAAACCAGACAAAATCTGAAGAACTCCTACTCATACAGTCAATACAGACACATAAACAAACCCATCTGAGATCAGCCAACCATGGGCCAGAACAGCTGCATCTTGCCACAAAATTAGTGAGCTATGAATAAATCATTATTGTTGGAAAGCTCTGTGGTTTTGCGATTCTTTATGACATGTTATTGTGCAAATAGAAAGCAGAAAAAAAATGGTTATAAGAAAGACCTTAAAACAATATGTATATATCTGATAAAAACAGAAATAAAAGATTGGGCAGAGATGGTAAACAAATGCAATCAAAGAGAAAGCAGGGAGACCAATAAGTCATAAAAGAGTGGAATATGTAAGGTTAAAAGTATTTGTCAAGACAGAATGAAAAACTGTAGAAAAGTACAAGGCATAATTCATGGAGAAAACACCACAATCATTAACTTGTATTTACCAAAGTAGCTGATAAACTACTATCGGAAGCAGAAAGAAAATTTGATTTACTGTATAATATTAGTGGGATACTTCCATAGATCTCTTTCTAAACCCAACAACTCCTGAAAGAAAAAAAAAAGTAAAATGTAGAACATTTCATTCAAACGGCAAGTTTCGTTTCGATATATGGCTTACTAAATTCCATTTAGTACTCTCTTTTTTAAAGACCTGAACATTTAAAAAATCAAAGCCCAAAACAAAAAACTCCGACACTTCCAGTTTCTGGTTCCCCATGTATGAAGATTAAAAGTTGAAACTGTGTCCTAACAACAAATAAAAAACTAAACAGAAAAACAAAACAAAACACCACAACTCTCCTAGGATCTACATGATGGGAGAGAACCTGAGCAAACTCCTTCCCTGAGGATTAGAGAGACAAGCAAATACAGGGGGTCATGTCTTTGTTGAGATTCAGGAGCAGAAATGGCCATGGGAACCAGTGCTGGGGCAGGAAAACTTTGTGGTGAATGAATTGCTGGAAGCTCACTGTGGATAACTCTGAGAATGAAAAACTCCAGGAGGACCCAGTCAAAAGGAGACTCACACAACTTTTGTGAGTTTAGTTCTTGGAGCAATACCAGGCTCTCCCAGTAAATACTGAGAGGCGGGGACAGGGAGGGGAGGGGAAGGGGAGGGGGAGGGAAAAGTAGCTACAGCTAATTCTTGAATTACTGGGGGTGGGAGGGTAGAGGTGTTGACCTGTAGGCACAGTCAAAAAACTGTGTGTAACTTTTTAACTCTATAGTTGTCCCTTTGCATTTGCAGATTCAACAAACCATGGACCAAAAGCAGTAATCTCTTCAACTGGGAATCTGCAGCTGGGAAACAAACCAGTTGAGAATATGAAAACACTGTTTTCAATCCCTGGTTGGTTGAATCTTTAGATGTGAAATCCTCAGATACAAAAGGCTGACTGTGCTCACAAAAAATTGTATGTAAGTGGACCCAGGCAGTTCAAGCCTAGGTCTTTCGAGGGTCAGCCATGTTTTAAATTCAGAGTTCTCTGTAAACAAGAAGAGGATGGAGTGAAATGTTTAAAGTGCTAATGGAAAAACAGCAACAATCTAGAATTCTTTACCCTGAAAAACTATCCTTTAAAAGTGAAGGAGAAATAAAGAAATCCTTTAGAAAGAAAGAAATTAGTATAGTCCGGATACAGATAAAAGTTTGTTTGAAATGATAACAGCAACAATGTCAAGTGCTTAATTAAAACCACTCAAGACAGAAAAAGAGTGGAAGACAAAATAGAAACACAGAACAGTGACAATAAATAGAAAAGAGTAACAAACATGGTAGATATTAATCCAACTATATCATTCATAACTTTGAACGTCAAAAGAACCAAAAAAGCACCTAAAAGCACCAAAAAAATTGTCAAAAAGCAATAACTGACTATATTGAATAGAAGAAGCCCCATTTAAATACAAAGATGTGGATGGATAAAAGTGAACGGATAGAGGAAAAATACACCATGTTAACTAACACTAATCAGAAGAAAGCAGGAGTAGACTATGGCAATGCCACCCTGAATGTGCCCGATCTTGTCTGACCTTGGAAGCTAAGCAGGTCTTGGTTAGTACTTAAATGGGAGACCACCTAGGAAGACCAGTTGCTGTAGGCATTAAAAAAATAAAAAGCAGAAGTAGCTATAGTAATTTTAAAAAGAACAGACTTCAAGGTAAAAATTTAGAATGCATCATATTTTTACATTGCTGGTAGAAATGCAAATGTTACTGTGCATCTATTAAATTAAAACATATACCATTGGCTTATGAATTTCACTCCCATAGCAATTCATTCATTCCATATAATTTTTTTTAAAAATTAAAAAATAAACATTGATGTATAAGTAGATACATTGCAGAAATGTGCATAATCATCAAAAAATGGAAACAAATTGAATGCCATTAATAAGAAAACCCATATTGTGAATAACTGTACAGTCATTAAAAAGATTACTCTTTTAGAGTTCTTAGAGTGACTCATATGTAGCATTTTAGGGTGAAAATGCTAAGACACAGAAATAGTTTAATATGTTCTCATATGTCAGACAAAGGCCTTTAGGTGTCAAAACACCTCTATAATAGCCTGAGCATGAAATGATGGCATTACTAACTACAGCAATGGTGCTGAGAATGGAGGGGCAGTGACTGGACTTCTGTGGCATTCAGCTACACTCAAATCACATTATTGGCTGGGCCTCTGAGGGAATTCACTAAAACAGTTATTTTTATCCATCCAGGTTCCTCTGAGTGTGTGTGTGTGTGTGTGTGTGTGTATGTGTGTGTATTGTAGTGTGTCCATGTCTGCTGTATGTGTGTGACATGTATTATAGTTAGGATACATCTGAGTGATAGAAAAATAATATATAGAGAGAAATGCTACATAGACACTGAGGAGAATGCTGATAGATTTTAAAAATCTAGGTTTGGCACAAAGCTGGTCACTAGATATCTTTATAAACATGATTTAGTAGAGTGGTGGGGGTTTAGCAGGGTAGGGGATTGCAGAAGAGCAGAGGTGTAGAGTCAATAAAAGATGCCACTGCAGACTGCATGTTTAGGAAGTTTGTCAATAATAAGAAAGAAAAATGGCAGTGGAAAGAGACCACGGTTAGGTCCTGGCCATGGGACTCAGAATACAATACACTAACAAACCAGTATTTGGAGTAGAAGCTTAAAAAAGGTTAATCATTTGTCAGTGAAATTTTTAGAATATATTCTGCATAACTGGTCAAAGAAATTTAACTAAGATTTAACTTACTCCATGAAGAGCCAAAGGAGTTCTCATGATTCTTACATGCACACACAGAGAGGAGGAGAAAGGAATATACACACATGTGTGCACACACACACACCCTAAAACAATAAAAGTATACAATTGGGGGGCAAAGAAAAAAAATGCAGTTGCAAAGCACATGGACAAATTAATATAAGGGCATATATTTTAATTGGATGACAGCTAAAAGGTCTCAGAAGAAGTCATCTAATGCACCCCACTTCTCAGGAGTGATATGATTCCCACTAGAAAGACAAAATGGTTAAAACATAGTGGATTTAATCAAATTGCCTGAGCTCACGTGGCCAGGGCCAGCAGGTGGGGAGGTCAAGCTCATGGTCATTATTTGCTCCTCTGCAACATTATGCAAACCTCAACAAAACACCCTTCCTAAACCAGACATCCTCATCTCCATCTATGTAGTTGTAATCCCATATCTCAGTGCTAGTTATGTGACCTCACAACACACACCTGGGTGGTTGTGACACAGTGGCTGCTCAAGAAATCTCCCTATACACGAAACACTACAAGGCTGGCTATTCCCCTGAGGTATTCCAAACACAGATCTCTGAACGCTGGCAGGGGAAGACCCTTCTGATGAGAGAAACTTCTGGAAATTAGCACTAATTTTAAGGACCCCAGGTTTAAAATTCTTTAATAGCCCACTGGGTACCAGTGCTGTGGTTGGATTCATTATGCCATCTCTTAAACTTGGCTGCTATTTCCCACATGTAAAAACTACCAGTCATCAAAATGGAGAGTGCTATAATTTAGAACTTTAAATTTATGGCTTTCTTTGCTTCATTTTTGTATGTAACTGTTCTGCTCCTATTTGCACCATAGTATTAATTAATGCCCTGGCAAATTACAATGGGATTCCTGTGGAACTACATTTTTCATCTACATGAGTACCAAAACAATTCAGTATGATTCATATTCCAACAATGAGTACCATAGGAACTAATTGTGATTGTCTCATTTACTATAGCATGTTGCCAAACAATTATTAGGTGCAGTTGATGAACATTTGAATAAATGCCATCATACTCTGTACTCAATTAAAACTACAGCACTCATGATTAATATCACTATTATTCATATTAAGTTATGGCTGTGGGTATTGTGTGTTGTAGGGAATGATGAGAGGAATAAATGTTCATTTTAATTCCATTTATATCTTGCTCAGAAGTATTAAAATGTAATTTGCATGAAATGCATGCATCATTCTCAATGTAGCTCTAACTTAAGAGAGCAGCTTTCTCATCTGCTGGGTGATTGAGAAAAGAAATGACTTTTTGAAAGAAAAACTAAAAATGCATAAAGACAGATGCCTCATTTTTTATAGCTTGTTTGGTCAAGAAAATATTTAGCATTTATTTCCTGAGAGATAAAGGCAATTTGTAGTCAGTTAGAATGAGTAGTTAAACAACACACACACACACACACACACACACACACACACACACACACACACACACACACTCACAATCAGATAAAACTATCCACTGTCTAAAATTTTAAAAAAATTGTTCAATCAATTAGATTAAGTGATCTCAGGTCCTATAAATTGCCATCTGGGAGATGTAAATATGAAACTGCTGCAGTCATTAACATATTAAAAAACAGAATTACATTATCAATGAAACTCCTGCTTTTCAGGATAGGAAGACACAAAATAGGTATGTTTTGGTAGCAGGACAGGAAGAAACAGTATATGTCTATAAACAAATGTTGCATACTCTATAATCCAAAGATATATTTAGAGTTCTTTCTTCACCAAAAAGATGCCACAAAATTGAAAGTCTCAAAGATGGCCAGATACCTAACTCAGCTGCCTATAGTGTCTTGAGACATCTAAACGTGCTGTCCCAGTGTCCACCTTCAAACTCAGAAGGATGCCAACAAGATGTTCTTTTGGAAACTTCTCAACTTCCATGCAATGGTCTCCATATATAAGACTCCTCTTGTTTTAAAATATAACAGAATATAACATGCCACGACATAAAGTAGGTTTAGTGGCACAGTGAGGGTGAGAAATGATAATATATCCACTACTCCATAATTAAAACCAAAAATGAATTCACTGGAACTTTAGCCTACTGGAGAAGAAGGAATTAAAATCAGCCACCCCATTAGGTAGTCCTCTCCTGATTACTGGGAGGTGCTATTGTAGGGTGAAAAAAAGAAAGCAGAAAATGGAACTCTTGGTAAACGTGCTGATAACTGACCTCCTAGTATATAATCAAGTGGCACTTGCTGGAGGAGTCCTGACACATGAAATGCTTTTGCAGGGTGCCCCTGGTTTGGGAGTGCTCACAGTAAACAAATCTATGCTTTATGAATCTATGATTTACGAATCGATGAGACACGGCTCTCTGGGGAACATCAGGTGAGCACTACAAATCCCTGGGGTATGAAATGGAGGTGTTCCATAACCTACATTCATCTTAACGTCTTCCCGAACTAACCTAAAACCTCTTTAGCAACCCCATCTATAGCCAGAGAGTTCGAGACCCTTCCAGGGAAGAAGGCTCCGAAGAGCCACAGAGCACTCTGCAGGTCCTCCTGCTTTACCTGTACATCTTGATCATGGACATCTTTGGTGAAGCTTATTACTGTGCAAAACATGTGCTTTATGAGAACAGCAACCTTTGGGATACTTCACTTACCTCTAAATGTCTTTCCCAGAGGTCAAGCATTGGGTACAGGCGTTGGCATGTTTTTCAAACTGCCCACATGAGTCTCGTGTGACCGCAGGCTCCTGGGACAAGACTATGAGCCCAAATTTCCCTAAGACCTTTTTTCTCAATGTTCAGTGTCAATCACTGCCCACGGTTATTTATAAATACCCTAAGTTTTCTTTTTTTCTTCAATGTGTGTGTGTGTGTGTGTATATATATATATATATATATATATATATATATATATTTTTTTTTTTTTTTTTTTTTTTCCTGGAAATAGTTTCACAGTGGTTTCTGATAAGCCCAAGAAAATCAAGTATCGAAGAACTGAAACTGAGTCTATTTTTGTTCTTTAACATTAAACGTTGTTTCATCTGTTTCTCCTTCTGTGTCCCCGCCAAAGAGTGATTTCCAGTTCTTTGTTTTTTGCCGCATAAAGCAAGTCAACTACTCTCCACTCAAAAGTCCATCTAACACTTAACGCTCTATTCAAATGATATCTTTTTACTTTATAGATTCTTTACAGTAGGAAAGCTATGCAAAAGTATCACTAATGTTTGGAGTTTTGCTTCTTTGCTTCTCTTCTACTACTTACTTTTTCAGCTCTGGCTTCTAAGACTTCCTGCAGGAAGCTCTCAACCTCCAGTAACCATCCTCAGATTGTATTCCATCTCCAAAGGAAGCTCTACAATGCACAGGTGATTCTGATACACATCACTGTGTGCATACGTGTGCACACACACATGTACACACACTCATTAAGAATCAATGTTCTGAGATAATGCATTTTCACTTTGCAGTATTCGTGATATGGCCAGTGAAAGCCAAGATTCCATTTCATGGCTAAGAAATGTAATGAGAAAAGCGACGATCCCTAATCCAGGTCTCATTATTACTTTGCTTTAATCTGTTGGGCTGACTGACTCTTTAAAAAAAAGGGGAGGAGCTATTAGAATATAATAAGTCGGTGAATGTATAAATCCATTTATAGCCATGTTCTATTTCATAGATAAGATCCTGTATTTCGTATATTTATTAGTGGGGTGAAAAATGTGTCTTGCACTGGATATACAATGAAATGTGACTCTTACAATCAAGAAAATGTGCTTGAATCCTTCATTTATTCTTGAACAATATATGTGGTATACCATTATCTTTGGGGGCGTCTTAAGTTATTCAGTACGAAGGCTCATTTTCTCAGCCAAAGACTGAAGTAATAGTATTTATTTGAAATGTAAATGAAGACTTCCACCAAGGAATGTATGTTTCATTTAGCAGTAGTCTCTAATCAGAATGTCCTATGAATAATGTAGTATGGCACCAACGTCCTCATTAAGCCAGTCTCCCATTATTGCATTTTCTGATGATAATCTTCTCGTTAAACTTCCTTCACTATTTTTGTTGATGATCATTCATATGCTTAGGTCTTCAATATTAATCTGAACACACAGATATACACACACACTCACACGCTCAGCCTCCTGTAGATCAGAATCAAATTATATTGATGACCAGATGTCCTTTAAATAAAGGATTGTTATCCATTGTACATCCAAGAAATGGCGTGGAGTTGAATTGTGATACTGGGCTAAAAGAGAAAATGAGTTTCAAACTAGTCTCAATTCATATCCATCTATGAGGCAATTTCACAATTATACTTGACTGACAGCAATGGCCAAGAAAAAGCAGATTGGCCAGATAAATGGACTAGCTAGAATAGTTTTGTTATTGTGTTTTCTTATTTTTCTTTGACATTTAGTTAAAAAAACACAGTTATACCATATTAGAATTTGCCAAGGACTTTGCAAGATCCTTATTTTAACAACCTCATAAGTGCTTTTCATAACCAGCATACAGATTTCAACTCTAAGAAAAATATAGATCTTTATAATTTTTAAAAGAAAAATTCACATTTTACCTCCTTGAAACTTTGACAAGATGAAGAAAGAAGGAGTGGTTAACTTAAGGGATGATGATAACGATGTGTTGAAACCAAGCTGGAAAGGAAGCTTTTTTTCCTAGACACAGGCCTTCCTTCTTGACGTTCCTACAGATCTCATTTGAACCATATTCAAGGTTCTAGGAAAGAATTCATTAATCAGGAACATGTTCCCGTATGCTTTTATGCATTTATTTCAATCATTCTTTCTTGAAGGTAAAGATGCTAACCATGCCCTGTGTAATAGTGAATGCTGCAGGTTTAACACCAAAGTGTCAAAGTGTAGGAGAGATACAGTCTACGGCCATGCCACCCTAAACAAGCCTGATTCTGTCTGATCTTGGAAGTTAAGCAGGGTCGGGCCTGGTTCGTACTTGGATGGGAGACCACCTAGGAAGACCAGGTGTTGTAGGCTTTAAAAAAAAGAAAGAAAGAAAAGAAAGATACAAGATATATACACAAACAATAAGCCGTGGTTACTCCTGGGGAGGGGATTGAAAAATGAAAGATTTTCATGACTCGATGTAAATATGTCTGCCTAATTTAAGAGCATTATGATGATTTTATATTTCTAATTATAAAAATAATACATTATTGTCTTCAAACTTTCATATGTTTAAGGGCTCCTGTTAGTGGGTCTTTGATCTAAATTAGCACAGATTTACAAAATTTTCTAACAGATACAATTTTTTTCACATAAGTCATTTAAAATCATCTGCAGGCTCTTCTTGAAACCTTTCCAATTTTTTATATTATGTCTTATGAACATTGTCCATAATTAGACATGGTCCTTTTGTAAGCATTGCACTAATATTGAATTAATAAGATTATGTGTCTCTATGTGAACTTATGTTTTTATAAGGAAAATGATATATATTGGGGGCAGATTTTCAAAGCAGTGAAATTGAAAAGATAGTTTTTTTGTAAAACTTGTTTGGCTTCAGGTAAGTTTAAAAATCACCTGCCCACCTCAAGGAGGATTAAGTTTGGATAATGTAAGTACTGTCCCATGATTACAGTATGGAGATTCCTATATTTCCAGAGTTTACATTTCTAAAGCAGTTACTATTGAAAAGCACCCAGGAAATGCTCAGTATTTGCATTGCTATTGTTTTATTCTTCAAAGTTTAAAATTCAAGAGAGCACAAGAGACCCACAGGAGAGTGTGGCCCTATAAGAATTTAAAGGGGAATCTAATATGTCAATAAATAATTAAAATTAGTACATCTTATAGCCCAGCTACTTAAACAGCAAAATTAACACAATTCATTTAGAATGGTTGGGTCACTATCCAGTTAATAAATGTAATAGTAAAATTTAGTTGTGTCAAGTGGGAAGAAAAGGTAAAAATTCATCATTAAAGAGTAGTATCTATTTCAAAGTACCTGGTCAAAGGTACATGGTTATTGCACAAATTACCTTAGAAAAGATCAAGAAAATTTGGTATCAGGCCATAAGGGAGGTGGGACTGACATTTTTGTACATATTTCTGGCCTCTTATTGCTGA
Organism: Cynopterus sphinx; assembly: GCA_030015415.1. NCBI lineage: Eukaryota > Metazoa > Chordata > Mammalia > Chiroptera > Pteropodidae > Cynopterus > Cynopterus sphinx. Next base: position 50,969,480 of record CM057389.1, on the reverse strand, counting down.
CCTCTCCTCCACAATTAAGGACCTATTGCTGACTTCCCTTCTATCTTTTCAAAACAGGAAACCATCTGTCACTGATTTAATATTACTTGCCTCTCTTACTGGTGTTTGCACTTTAAACTGGAGTCAGAAATGGCGGAATGAAAGCCTTCGTACCCTGCTTTAGGAGTTTCATGCATCAGCAAACTATGTATGGAATGATGAGGAATAAATGACCTGATGTTACTGGAATCTCATGGAACTCAGAAATGTAACTTTACTTTAATGGTTGTAGGACACCTAGAAGTGAGGTCAGTTGTACCACCTACAGACACAGTGGGATCATAAATTGCTGCTATTTTCTTGCTTCTGCTGCCACTTCTGTTGGGATCATTTTACTGCAAGATGATGTCCTAAGAGCATCTGAGCTCTGTGGAATATGGCCCAACATCGCTGCCTCCTGGTAACCTAAACTCGAAGCCCCTCTTGCAAGGCATGTTAACAAATACTCCTTTGCTTCATGCTCTTATTTCTTCCACTTAAACTTTATTTTCTAGTCTAAAACCTACTCCTTTTATTTCAAATTTTTAAGATCTATTTTTCAATTACAGTTGACATACAATATTGTATTTGTTTCAGCAATACAACATAGTGCTCACCCCAGTAAGTCAGTACCTATCTGAGCAGCCCAGTGAAATTTCACTGGCTTTGGAATAAGGCAGAGTCCGAATTTGCATCCTGATGGAACACTGTGAGCAATAGCCAGGAAAACTTGAACAGGAACTTGTTTCTAAATCTTAATATACTGATCTACAAAATAAAAGAAAAATCAATATCCTGAAAAATAGTTGCAAAGATTACAAACAAGGAAGATAATGACTAAGGCATGTTTTCAATAAACGGTAGTTATTTAGATTCAACTCAACTCCGCTTCTAACTCCTACAACAAAGTAGTTACTATTCAGATCTACATTTGTTATGAACTTCTTTTGAACTAATAGTCAGTGTGACACAATTTTGAAGTTAATTGGTCTTTAATTGTCTCATGTAGATTATATATGTCTTGCCAATTTGAATGTAAGTTTGTCAGGCACTGTATTTGTGGTAATAAAAACCAGAGTGAAAAGTTCTGGAAATACATACTGAAGACACTGTCAGAGTTGAGTTCAGGGTGTTGGTCTAGGCCTCCGTGTTTTCGGTAGCTAGATTTTTTTTTTTTTTAGGTCAATAGGGTTTATTCTTTCTTTTCTTCTTTTTTTTTGGTTTCTTTTTCTTTTTTATTTTTATTGTGACATTGGTCCATGAAATCCAGTAAGTTTCAGATGTACAATTCTACACTAAATCAAATATTTATATATATATATTTGTGTGTGTGTGTGTGTGTATAAATACACATATTGCATTACATGTTCACCGCCTATAGTTAGATCTTTTTCTGTTGCCACATATTTAACCCCTTTTACTCCATCTACCTACCCCTCCCCCTTACCCTCTGGTAACCACTAGTCTATTGTCCATGTCCATGAGTCTCTGTTTATTTGTCCTGTTTGTTTGTTGCTTTTAGGTTTATATCCCACATATAAGTGATATGCAGTTTTCAACTTTTTCTGTCAGGCTTATTTCGCCTAGCATGATTATCTCAAGGTCCATCTATGTTGTTTCAAGTGGCAGTATTTCATCTTTTCTTATGGCTGAGTCATATTCCATTGTACGTATATATATGTACCACAGCTTCTTTAGCCAACCATCTATCATTGACCACTTTGGTTGCTTCTATGTCTTGGCCACTGTGAATGATGCTGCTATAAAACTGGTGTTTAAATATATTTTTTTTCAGATATATATTTTCAGGTCTTTGGGGATAAATACCCAATTAAAGGGATTGTTGGATCATATGGTAGATCAATTCTTAGTTTTTTCAGAACCCTCTATATTGTTTTCCAGAGTGGCCGTACCAATCTGCAATCTCACCGGCAGTAACAGAGTTCCTTTTTCTCTGCATCTTCTCCAACACTTTTTATTACTTGTCCTGTTGATAGCAGCTATTCTAACAGGTGTGAGATGGTATTTCATTGTGGTTTTGACTAACATTTCCCTAACAGCTAATGATGTTGAGCATATTTTCACATGTTTGTTGGCCATTTGTATGTCCTCTTAGGAGACATGACTGTTCAGGTCCTCTGCCTATTTTTTAATTGTATTATTTTTTGTTGTTGTTATTGAGTTGTATGAGTTCTTTATATATTTTATATATTATGCCCTTAGCAGAGGTGTTGATTGCAGATATATTCTCTTATTCAGGTGGTTGTCTCTTTACCTTGTCAACAATTTCTTTTGCTGTGCAGAAGTTTTTTAGTTTGACATAGTCCTATTCATTTATTTTTGCTTATTTCCTTTGCCTTTGAGGTCAAATTCATAAAATCATATCTAAATCTAAGATCCATGAATTCAGAACCTGTGTTTTCTTCTATGTAATTTGTTTCTCTGTACACTGGTATTTACCCTTAGAAAGAACAGATATAAATGTTAAGAAGATTTATATATCATCTAATATGTTTTCTGTGGATATATTTTTATATATAAACATATTTTCAGAGAAGAGGATCTCTTTGTTATACCATAAGTCTTGAAAGATGTGTTCTCCATATCCAATTTTGCTGTTAACTTGACTATTCTTATAATTAAATTTTAACAAGATTCTCTACTTCACTGTAGATTGCTAAAAACATCAAAGTTAAATAAATTGTTTGAGAAGATCCATTTATATGGTTTGACTTAGTATGAAACAAACTAAACTTCTCTTATGCCAGACAACTCAAATCAATGGGCAGTTTAAAATACATTTGACTGTTTCTTTTAAAATTTTCTACACACTGAAGAGATTTAAAAAAAAAAACTTGTTATGTCATATATAATTCCCACAGTTTATTTTCAAGGGTTTACATTTACATATACTTATGTGATCTAAGTCTATGAAACTATAATGAATATATGTATATGTGTGTGTGTGTATATATATATATATATATATATATATATATATATATATATATATATATATATATATAAAATTATACACATATAATTTTACCCAAAGAACTACAGATCATGTTTGCTTGTTGATTTGTGCCTTACTAGACCTTAATAATTGTACACATGGAACTTAAGCAAAAAATAAGCACCAGGAATTCGGAAATTATGGAAAAGTAGGACACAGATTTTGAAAAAAGCTAACTTTTTTATTATTTAAAAGTTTTCTTTTGATATTCTCTTTTATACTTTACATCTGTAAAAATGTATATAATCATTGAAGTGCTATCTCCACAGGCTAACTCAGTAGTTTCCTCCGATTTATTCCTGTCTATTAGCAAAGCCAATATCCTATCCCACACCCTCTATCTCTTCCCTTTCCTCCTCTATTGCCTACACTGCTCTTATTGCTATTACTTGAGGAAGTTCTTCTGTTGTGAAATTTGTTTTAAAAGGACTAATAATTAGTAACACAATCCACAATAGAGAACTATTATGTTTTTAAATTTCCAGTTAAGTCTTTTAGACAAGTTACAATACATTCAATACTGTCTTTGAAAATATATTGACGCCTAGTTGAAGAATTTCTCCTTTTACTACCAACAGCTACCAACTCTGAATCCTCTTACTCTGAAACACTAACCAGATGTTTGCAATTTGCCCTCAAGGAGAGACTAGCAGATACACGCGAAAAAGCAACAAATAGGCATTAAGTTTAAACATGTCAAACAGCATGGCTGATCAAGCCCCTTTTAGCAAGTTCCTTTTTAGTGTGAGTAACCTGAGAAATTCCAGCCAGGTCTATACTTAAGGATGAGTGTTCCAGCACTTTTCATCGCCATTCCTGAATGGCATGCTCTATTTGAGGGTGGAAATGCCTCTGAAGGCTGCAGGAGAAAAATAGGGCATGGCAGACTTTCTGTGGTTGTGTAAGGCAAGTGAATGACTGTGTTCTACATTAGTTTTAAAGGCCAGCAAGAAAAACATAAGATCTGTGTATGCACGTGTACATGTGTGTGTACACATAAGTTTTATAGAAAGTTGAAAAATTAGTGGTACCAAAGAATGATATTGATAAGCATGCCGAAATTCCAATATAGAATATTCAAATATAGAATTCTGAAAGCCCTAACAGAAAATGTTTAGTCTGATTCTCTACTTTCCACCACACTCCTCACAGGAGATGTGCAGTTTCAAATATCATCATAAAAAGCCAAAAGAAAAAAAAATGTTTTATAGAAGCAAAGCACCCAATTCTTTCCCAAGAAAATGTAGAAATAATTCTGTGAATTGAACCAGCTGAGTTAGAAAATTAGGCAAGTTAACTAATTAACTTTAGACACAAGTCTAAATAATTTTCAGTGAACTTCAGAAAGTAGATTATGGAAAGGTTTGTTTTTTTCTGCAAGAATGATTCCACTATTAAATATAATTTTCCTAGTATTTTTTTTAAAAATTTTGTTTGTTTTGACTTTTTCAAATGTCTTTAAATGCTTCATATTTAGTTTATTGCTAAGTAATATAAAGCAAAGAATTACAAAAATAACAAACACAAGAATTTAAAAAGCATCCAGGGATAGTGAAAAATAGATTCAAAAAAGTCTTTGATTTCCAAGTTTAGGGCTCTTTCCCAGAACTGCTGGTTAACTGGCTATTATAAACATCTACATATTGAAAAAATAAGGATCTGGTGCAATTTATGACACAGAGAAAACAAGGAAATGCAGAAGAAAGTTATTACAAAGTACATTAATAAGACTGTTGTATTCTCATAAAAAGTTTGCCAACAATATATCAATTCTCAGATAAATAAATAAAAATTGGCTAGCAAAAAATAAATGTATTTTTTATATTTGTGTGAGAAAGAAAAGATGAAAATAATAAAAAGTTACGATGATGGGGTAGGGTAATATGCTTACAAGTCAGTCATGCTTTTAGACAAGTTCTATAACGACACAAACTACATTCACACTATGTTCAGTTGTTAGGTTGCTCAGAGAATATTGTTCCCTCTCATTAAAAAAATAAAATTTTTAAGCTAAGAGTAAAATAGTTGCCGTCTATCACTGGTACTAAACAATTGCCCTTGAAATGACTGATTTTCTATTACAGTTCTAGTTTTCTACCACTAAGCTGACACAGGTAACTTCTTGGATCAAAATGAACATTTGAACCTGAAGCTTAGAAATGCATCATTAACATAAAGCTAGGATTCTAATTTTTAGTTCAAACTAAATTTATTTTATTATGCTATATTATAACACTTTTGTTATGACTAGGCTAATAGTTATTATTATTGAGAATTAACTTATAAATGTATTGTCTTTTCCTTTAATTATAATAGAAACTAATTTCCATGGTAGAAGAAAATTTAAATTGAATAGCATAAAACCCTGAGAAGCAATTAACATCTTTATTGATTTCCATTATTGATAAATTCTATTTGGGATTATAGAATAAATAAAATTTTCTATTCAGATTATTTTATAAATTAAAATTAACACTTTTCACTTTTTTATTGTTCCAAATTAATTAGTAGCCTTTAATAACAAGTTAGTGGTTTTCTCTACCAATGATTCTTTGAAGTATAATGAATTGCTTAACCATCCACTGATAATTACAGTTTATTTATGATTTATAATTTAATTATAATATAATAAGTATATTTCTTTAAAAATCTTTGTTTCATTATCTCTCATTTCCCTAATATTACTAACAAAAATTGAGTTGTTGAAAATTAATTGTTTTTTATTATTTTCAGTAAATACTGGGAAATTGCTTGCTAGAAATGGCATACCACTGAAGCTACTGATATGGCAAGTGAGAAATACATCTAGAAAATCTTCCTTACAAAGAAATGGCACCCTGCACATATATATTTCATATATATTGTAAGTGCTTTTAAATTAATACTTCATCTAACAAAATATCTAACTAAATGAATATTTAAACATGTTCATAAGTACTAGAGTTAGTAAGAGCAATTTTAGGCATGACTAATGAAGACGGAGCTAAGGAACCGAACAATACACTAGCAAGCTGATGATGAGACAGCCATGAATTTTTGGGAAAGGATAAAAAGGATTGGTCTTTGTAATCTTCAGATTTAAATTTAGTTTGCACACTGGTAGCCTGTGAATACTCACACATAGATAAGTAGTTGTGAAACAGAATAATAAGCATAAAGAAATGACACTAAAAGTAGTCAAAGAGTACAAATTCACCATCCACCATAAATATGGGATACTAATAAATTAACAGCTTTCATATGCTAAATATGAATGCCAAATTAAAATTTTCTATCCAAGCACTATTGATCAAGAGAGAGAAAAATTTTAATTGTATGCATGTAAGGTTTTAAAAGTTCTCTGACTAACAGATCTTACTCAATAAATTTCAAGAATGTATAATTTAGGGGGAAAAAATCAACCCAAAGTGAAGAAATTACATAAAAGAAGCAATAGTGAACAAAAGAACTGGTAAATACATGGTTAAACCTAAGCAAATATTAACCACAATAACGATAATAACAATGACAACAAAATCTTAGTTTTTGAATACACAAACAAGATGGATATAAAATTAGAAGAAAAGAAAATATGAAAAGAGAGACTTATAAAGAAGTTTATAACAATGAATGCATATATTAGGAAAAAGAAAAGATCTAAAATCAATGCATTTACTTTAAGAACCTAGAAAAAGAAGAGCAAAAAAATTTAAAGTAAATAGAAATAATAATAAAAATTAAAGAAAAATCAATGAAATTGAAAACAGAAAATAGAGAAAATGAACAAAACCCAAAGCTGGTTCTTTAAAAGGATTAATTAAATTGATAAGTCTCTCAATAAGCTAACGAGGAAAAAGAAAAGGGAGATAATATAAACTACCAATATCAGAAATGAAAGAGGAGATATCACTACAGATCCCATAGATATTAAAAAGATAAAAAATAGATATTATGAAAAACTCTATGCCCATGAATTTCACAAACTCAGTAAAACAGACCAATTCCTTCAAAGACACAATCTGCCAAACTCACACAGAAAAAATAGATAATTTCAATAGGCTTATTTTTATTAAAAATTGAATCAATCATTAATAGCCTTCTGAACAGAAAGCACCAGACATAGATGAGTTCAATGATGAATTCTACCAAATACTTAAGAAAAAAATTATACTAATGCTCTACAATCTCTTCCAAAATATAGAAGCATAGAGTATATCTCCTAATCTATACTACAAGGCCAACATTACCTCAAACCAAAACCAGATGAGAACATGGCAAGAAAAATAGACAGTAGACCAATATCTCTTAGGAAAATACATTCCAAAGTCCTCAACAAAAACATTAGCAAATTGAATCCCATGATGTATAAAACGTATAAAACACAACCAAGTGAGATTCATTCCCCAAATGCAAAGATGGTACCACATCTGAAAATCATCTAATGTAGTTCATCACATTAAAGGCTAAAAAAGACAAAAAGCACAAGAAGTGGAAAAGTATTTAATGAAATCTAACACCTGTTCAAAATAAAAATTGTCAGCAGATTAGACATACAGGGGAACATCCTCTACTTGATGAGCAACCTCTACATAAATTCTACAGTTAACATCATAGTTAATGTTGAGAAACCAGAAGCCTTTCCCCTTAAATTAGAAAGCAGATAAGCATGTGTCCTCTCACTACTGCTTTTCAAAATCATACTGGAATTCCCAGCTAATGCAATAAGACAAGAAAAGGAAATAAAAGGCTTAAGGTTTGGAAAAGAAGAAATAAAACTGCTTTTGTTTACAGATGGCATGTTTGTTTACACAGAAAGTCTGAAATAATCAACAGAAAAAAATATCTGAATGAATAATCAATTTCAGCAGCAAGATATAACCTTACATATACACCTGCAATTAACAGCTGGAATTTGAAATTTAAAATAAATTATCATTCATATTAACATTGCAAAAAATAAAATATGTAAGTACATGTCTAAAATAGCTACAAAATACAAATACACACTATATTAAACATTACACAACTCTGATAAAAGATATTAAAGCACTAAGTAAATTAAAAAATATTCTATGTTTATGGGTAGGAAGACTCAATATTATTAAGATGTTAGTTCTTCTCAAATTGATATATAGAGTAAATACAATCTCAATCAAAATTCTATTGTTATTTTGCAAATATTGACAAGCTGATTCTAAAGTTTCTATGAAGAGACAAAAGACATAGAATAGCCAAGATCATATTGAAGAGAAAGGACAAAGGCAGAGGACTGACACTAGTCAACTTCACAACTTCCTATACAGCCACAGTAAATATGACAATGAGATATTGAGAAAATGGACAAATAGATCAACAGGACAGATAGAAAGCCTAGAAACAGACCAACACATCTTTGATATGGAGCAAAGCTAGTAAAATGGAGCAACAATAGTCTTTTCAACAACTGGTGCTAGAACAACTGTATATTCACATACAAAAAAAGAAAACATAGACATTGAGCATACGTATTTTACAAAAATTATTTTCAAATGAATCAGATGCCTATATATAGCACATAAAACTATAAAATTCCTGGAAGATAAAACATGACAAAATCTAAAAGACCTTGGTTTTGAAAATATTTTTTTAGATACAACACTATAGGCACGATGGATAGAAAAAACTGATAAATTGGACTTCATTCAAATTAATGTTATGTTGTGCAAAACTGTCAAAAATAAGAAGTCAAGTCACAGACCATCAGAAAGTATTTGAAAAAAAAATATCTGATTAAAGACTTTATCCATAGTGTACAAAGAACTGTTAAGATGCAACAATAAGAAAATGAACCACTCAAAAACTGGGCACAAGATCTGAACAGACACCTCACCATCGAAGATATGCATGTAATAAATAAGCATATAAAAGGTGCTCAACCTCATATGCCATGAGAGAATTGCAAATTAAATAATGAGATGCCAAACATACCTATTAGAATGGCCAAAATCCAAAATGCTGACAACACCAAAAGATGACAAGGATGTAGAGCAATGAAAAGTCTCACTTACTGCTGTTGGGAAGACAACATGTTATTGCCAGAGAGTTTGGCAGCTGCTTATAGAACTAAATATCCTCTTTGTATAGGATCCAACAATTATGCTACTTGGTATTGACACAAATTAATTGAAATCTGAAGCCACAGAAAAACCTGCATGCAGATCTTATTTATAGCAGCTTTATTCATTATTGCCAAAACATGAAAATAACCAAGATGTCCTTTGGGTGAATGGTAAATAAACTGGGGTACAGCCATATAATAGAATATTATTCAGCACTGAAACAGGAACACTGAATACATAGTACTAAGAAAAAGAAGCCAATCTGAACAGGCTGTACGCCCTATGCCATTCCTATATGATATCCTGGAAAAGGCACAACTGTGGAGATGATTAAAAGATAGATCAGTTATTGCAGGGATTAGGGGGGATAAAGAGGTGAGACACAGCACAGAGGATTTTTAGGGCAATATTCTGTATGGTACCACGATGGTGGATGTGGAGCAGGATGCCATAGGGAGGAAGAACGTTGAGCCCTTTGAAAATATGGGTTATATGGAAACTCTACTCAATTTTGCTATGAACCTAAAACTGCTCTAAAACATATTCTATTGAAAAACAGAGAGAGTCCAATATATTTAGTAAAAAATAGAGGGAGGTAGTGGACTATTGCCAAAGCATGCTAAGTATTTATATTTTATTTCAAGGAAAGTAGAGAAATGTGAATTTCAGACTTTGCAAAGTCAAGGAGGACTAAAGAAGGACAACCAATGATTTCTAACCTAGTGATATAAGAAAGAAATGGAGAAATATAGCTTAATAGTTTTAAATAAGAGAGATAACCAGATCTTTTTTAACCAGGGTAACTGTGGAATATTGTGTATAAGCCTCGTTCCTATAAGTACACCAAAAATGTTAAAAATAAAGGAAGATACACTAGAAAAATAAAGGACTATTGCAGTTTGACTCATGTTAATATAACTTTGAGGTAAAAATAATTTTTAGAGAAAAACAGATGCAATATACAATGATTAGAATTTTGAGTTTGTTTGCCCCTAATAATAGAGTTTAAAGTATGCAAACCAACACTGACATAATTACAAGCATACCTTTTCAACTCTATAATCATGGTGGGATATCTTAACATACTAATTTTAACAACTGATAGATAAAGAAGATAAGAATTAGTAAGGTTATATAAAAAAAAATCCATTAGATACACCAGGAATACTTTGGGAGCGGAGAGCTACATGTATACATTGATGTAACTTATATTAAAACTATATCCTGAGCAGAGCACAAAAACGGTCTCTAATTCACCTCTTCAATGAAAATATTCAGCGTGTCAATGAAAATCAATTTTACTTTTTTTAGTCACCCGACATCTTCATCTAACTATTCATGAGCATTTAATTGAAATATATGATAAATGTTTGGTTTAATATAGTAAAACATGATGAGGTAATTATTTTTCATAGTGCTTTGTAAAATAATAGCTCGCCATTTATAACTATTCTTAGCAATAATGTTAAAGATGGACCAATTAAAAATGCATTCGTATGATATATAATAGATTCATTATAATTAAAAATATATCCATTTACATGAATATCTATGAAAAATGTACACTCTACACTAAAGTATCCTTTTGGATAAAATTTTGTCTGGAAAAGACAGGGACATTTTTTCTTTTTGTAACTCAGAAAAGTCAGTTTTACACTCTAATATATGTGTATACATAATGTATCATAAAGATTTAATATAATGACATTTACTATTTTAGGAAAAAGAGAAAAAGCTGATATATTACATGAATCCCATAATACTTAACTTGCATAATATATTTAATCTTAGATTATTATTTCTGTTAGTTTTCATGCTTATACTAATTCTGTAGAAAAAATTAAATCTAACTATATAGTTGTTATAAATTTTTTAAGGCAAGTTTGTTTGATGGCAGATTTAAATTGAAAGTCTCCTTACCAGACAATTATGTGTTTTAAAAGGCCGTCAGCTGATTTATGCAGAGTTTGTCCCCATAGTATTATATTGTATTACTTTAATTCTTTAATTTTTTTATTTAAAAGTTTGATCTTAAAGCACTGATACTTCAAAATATTAAAAACAAGAGATTTTTACTCAAAGAATATATAGAAATCAAATATTTTATTTTCTCCTGATCTTAAAAGTTTAAAATTATTTGGTTTGCAGCAAAATATGAAGTCAAAACAATGCCTGAAGTATTTTGAAACTTAAAATGAAAAAACAAAACTCTTAAAAACAAACTCCTGAAATCTAAGTTATCTTAATTTTGTAAAAAAGCATTGGTCAAAAAAACAAAAGTAAGTATTAGCCTAGAATATTCGAAGTAAAAAATGTGATATTTGTTTCATTAAAAAGAGAAATTTTCTTGTTAACATTCAGCGTTCTGAGAAAGATAACAGAATATTTGTGCATCTTTGATAATCATGCTAAGTGAAATAAGCCAGACAGAAAAAGTTATTATTATGATGATGACATTGGCTAATGAAATCCAGTAAGTTTCAGATGTAAAATTCAACAGTAAGGCACATAATTATTGTATTGTGTGTTCACTGCCCATAATTAGATTTATTTTTGTCATCACGTATTTGAACATTTTTACTCCACCCATCTATCCCCCTCTCTCTTCCCCATCTTCTGGTAACCACTAGTCTTTTGTCCATGTCCATAAATCTCTGTTTGTTGCTTTTAGGTTTGTATCGCACAAAATCATCGTGCTTTATATTTAAGATCTGTTTACTTACTAAAAACATATCTATTAAAAGACAAATAAAGATGATGTATCCAAAATAGTCAAAAAAATAAATAAATATGGAAAACAAATTGCAACTCTGTCTAGACTTCAATTTCTTAGGAGCTAAATTATATATTTTATTTTTAAATTTGTCTTCTGAAAATTATATGACTGTTGGCTGTTCCATCACTGGCATTCGACATCATTCAATGACTTATTTAAAAAATGTTCCACCAATTATTTATTGCTTAAATATCATGTAGCAAACATTATCCTGGTTATTGAGGATCCAACATCAAATAAGAAAGAGATTATTAATGCTCTTGTCAAATTTATAGTCCACACAGACTCTAGATAATTACACAAGTCATTGTTTATTTACTCTTGTAAGATAAAAAATATACATAGTCTATCTCCGGGAAACTCATAATTTAATTAGATGGATAAAACACACAAACACAAAAGTTAACTAACCCTATAAATCAGCACTCTGTGTGGAGTGTTGTGGCAGACACAAAGATGCACTGCCAAAATCTTCCTTTCCTAGCAAGGACTTCCCTCCCCAGCCTTCAATCAAGACTCCTTTTGTCCGGGTTTCATGGTTGGTGCAGGTATTGGAAACCACATTATGCACGGGCATGCCCTTCCTGTGATGACCCAAATCAAATAAACGACCAAGGCAGGCGTAAGAAATCTCATCTTCCACCAGAATTGAGGGACAATTCTGCTTCGTGACATAAGCGTCCTAACTCCACGAGAGGTTGATTAAAGCTTTGCTGGTGGTTCATTGGAGTTGGTCTCCTCCCTCCCACCAATTCGTCACCTCTGCACTGCTCCCTTTTACATTTCTTATTCCCTAATTAAGAGCCTGTACACACCACACTCCACTTCAGTGTCTGCTCTGCTTTCGAAGAAGCCAACCTGTGATATTTGAATCTGGGAGTCATCCTACAAAGCAGGTGATAGATGGAGTCGGAAAACTCTAGCTGGCAGCAAGGGCCCCCAACAAGGTAGGTAGAGCACAGATAGCTCCTTCCGCAAAAGGGTGAGCTAATATTTAAAACTGTCACTGGTAGCAAATTGAGATGATTTACTCATAGAAGGTAAGGTGCTAACTGTTGTGATTTATCAGGCAAAGAGTCTGGAAGGAAACAGTAAGTCTGAGGATAATGGGACTTGGTGGCTGTTATTAAGTGCCATTGATAACCATTTTATTTTCTAATAAAATCTTATGAAGCTCACTCTAAAAAATAGATTAAGTCAGGGCATGTGACTAGAGTGGGAGGAGATGTGGAGATACCTGGGCATGTCTGGGAACCACCTCTGGGGCCCAGTCGAGACCCACTAGTATAGAGATTGTGTTCCGTAACCTACAAGAATCCTTTTTCATTCAAATTATTTTACATTATCATTTGTGTATGTAGAGTCTGACGTGCTGATATGTAAGTTTTAGGGACAGGAATGCAGGCCTTTAGAGGTCATGGCTGAGTGGTCCTGCAATCTGGGGTCTGTTCCTTCAGAATCATTGTTCTTATCAGCACCTGAGGTGATCACGCCCCGCACTGCCCATACCACACTTCAGACACCCATGGCTCTCAATTTACTAATTCCCAGTGAGGCACCGTTGCCATGGAAACTGTAAAACTTGATGTTTAAGTGATTAGAGATATTTTCTCCTATAAGATATGAACAAGGAGCCAGTTGTAATCTGACAATTTACTCCTCTAGCGAGTGTAAAGTTAAGGGAAAAGAGATATAAACATTCTCACAAAAGGTCCTGAGGCTACGTTTGCTTGAGACTCTGCTTCGAGATGAGTGAAAATCTTTTCAAGGGCGGAGAATTTTGGGAATGTGATTCAGGCTCCCACTGGTCAGTGCTGAATGCACACTAACCACTTTCTGCCTTTAATCTTCAAGGTGGTATCATCCTTAAGTGATAAGTTCATTTTTTTTCTGTATCTTCACATGTGCTGTATTAATTTCTAATTCTCCTGGAACAATTTAACATAAACTTGGTGACTTAAGGCGACTGCAATTTAGTCTCTCACACTTCTAGGGACTAGTAATCCAAAACAAAGGGTATGTGTCTTGGGTCCCGCCTCTCTCTGTCTGCACTGTGCCTTGCCATCCCCATGAGGCCCTTGTAAGCCTGTGTGTGGTTTCTCCAGGACCTGTGAACATGAACTTCTCTGTTTCAATCTCTTGTGCTCTGTTCACTGTCCAGCACCCTTCGCACCACTTACCAAATGTTTATTTAAGAAAGTAATAACACTTTTTGGTCCATGATGAAGGAATTGAGAAAAATGAAAACTGGAAGCAGAAAGCCACCCAGCATCCAAAACTCCTGATTAAATGACAGATACAGGTTTATAGATGAGAATTTGGCAAATTTTAAATTTGGCAAATTTTTCTCTAGATTATGTATGAATTATTTGGTGTTAATCGAAATCCCAACCCATCCTCTAAAGTGAATGTTCTCATTCTAAAGATAAGGTAGCTGAGAGACACAGGATATCCTGATTTAACTAAAAAAAAGCACTTCTCTATTTGAGAAGACAACTGCTTTTCCTCTCGCTCCTCTTGGGCATTGTATGTAATATTACAATGTGAACTATAAAGAAGGTTGAAATGTGGAAGAGCTAAGTAACTGCTAGCAAATAGCTACAGGAAGAAATAACAGGGGGGGAAAGCAAAGATTCTTCAGAGATGACACTATGAAAGAAAACCAGTCTCAGGGCTTCACAGAGAGTAGTTTTGATTTTTAATGCTTTTGCCATAAAACTGTAACTTCCCCTAAGAAACTATTCTTATCCTATTGATATTAAAGCAATATAATACTTAGCTTAAAATTATTCAGCTGGGTCTCGTACTCTCTCTGTATCTTGAAATGGATAAATACTTACTTCCTCTGTTGACTAGAAATAAAAATATGGAATACAGTTCAGGCCACAAAGTACTGTCTTTAAGAGTTGGGAGCATCTGTTTTTTCTTTAATTATTTGGTAAAAACATTTCTCCACAGCTACAACTTGTGATGTAGGTTATAATGATTTTTGAAATTATATTCAAAAGAGCTCTTATGCCTTTAGAATGACATGGGTAAAGTGTCAAGGAAGGAAAGGGTCTGACAGTCCTACTGTTAGGTCTCCATGTCCCCACACTGTGACTTTCACTAGTGCTTCTCACTTACGACCCTGTCCCCTCCTGCTTAGGTGGGACGGGATGGCTGGAGGAGGCTGGAGGTAATTCTGTTGGGTCTGAAGAAATCCAGTGTGAGCCTTTGAAAGAGAAAATAGGTCCTGCTTGAAATGTAAGGAGTCTGAGCCACAGCTGGGACTAGGATTGCTCTCCCCTGGGTTCCCTGGATCTCTCCATCCTGGCTGCTTGCTCATGGACCTGGGTTTACTTAGCCAATCCTGCAATAAACAACCCCCTCCTCCAACACCCCCACAACACACACACACACACAAATGTATGTATATGTGCACACACACATATCTTCCCTTGGTTCTGCTCCTCCAGTCAAACCCTAACTGATACACTTTACATTCATTTTTCAGGCTTCTTTGCAAATACTTTCTATGTGCATGATATAGAGAACAGTTTCTGCTGCTCATAACTAAGAACCTGACTCTCACACTTGCCACCTAGACTAAACTCCCCAAGATCGGGAACTGTTTATTCTGCTTCTTTTTTGTCCTATCCAGTGCTATCTATGAAACGCTTCTTGAATGCCTCCAAGAACACATGAATGTGGTTTCTTGCAATTGTTACTGACTAATTTGGCTTATTTAGTTGCTCATTTATTTTTTTACTTTGTGTTTTGTTTTTTTCATTCTTCTCTACTTTTTTTTTTTTAGTAGAGTGGTGAAATGTAAAGTTTCTAAAGCCAGACTAAATAGATTTGAATATTGGTTCTAAATTTTAACATCTCTATGACCTTAGGTACAGCTAAACTCAATATGACTAAGTTTTCTCATATTAAAAATCAGCATGATTGTAGTATCTAACACAAAAGATAATCAGTTATTAAATTTTAATTAGATAGGACAAACAAATGACTTATTTGCTATTTTTGCTGCTGTTCTTACAATCATTTATTGAGCACTGGCTAGGTTATGAGGATTTTCTATTTTCAAAATAGAAATTTTATGAGAAGTTTTATTTTGTGAATACTAAGCTAAAATGTCCATTATACTAGATCTATAAAGCCAATTTTGTTTATATAGCATTTTAAATCCTAGAAATAAACACACTTGTGTGAAATCCGTAATTAAGAGGTATTTCCATTTCCTTCTATGGGGTGGAATTTCTCCTTACTGGAGGACTTACTGATATTCTGTAAGTTTATCTTCACCACTTTTTGCAATAGTTGCTCACAGGTTTAAGTACGAAGTTTATCCACAAAGCATTTTGATGGAAAGCAACAAAACATTTTCAGAAAGCCTAACTTTAAATATGGCCACTGCTAAAAAAAATGTAATGCAGAAGCATACAAGATGTATGAAATTATGTAAATAGGCTGGAAAAAAACATTCCAACTAAACTTGACTACTAGTTTTTTGAAGACTTGCCAAACTCCAAATAAAAGCTGTATTGAGTAGAATGTTTAGACATCTGGATACTTTTCTTTAAATTCCAGGCAAATATTCTGCATTTGGTTTGAAACGTGGCTACCTAAGTCGCTATTTCCAGTACAGTCAAAATAGTTATTCTTTGTAATTTCCTGTTTGTCATGTTACTTCTTTTCAACCAGCTGATGATTAAAGATACTCACAATATTTTTTTAAACTGTTTTTCCTGCCTAATTCTCTACTTAGTGTTTTAACAGGCTTGCATTGGCAAGCCACCTTTTTCTTTGACCTATTTGGGATTTCAATCTTTAGATTTCACTCTACTGCCAGAACTATGCAATTTATTAAAATTAAATTGAACACTGCAGAAAATATTAACAAAGTTCAGCAGTTCACCAAATTTAATGTTGAAAATTATTTTTCCAGTCATGTTCATGTCGCAGGAAATTCTTTGAATACTGAATCTGTCCTGGGCAATTTCAATCTATAATAAAACCAGGAAGTAGGCCTTATACTATTATGTGACTTTTTTCTTCAAAATCCTGTATGTTAACCTCTGAAAACTCAATGTGTTTAGTTTAGTTCTATTACATAAACCACATTTGGTGTCCTTATTATTTCACTAAGAATCTCACAGCCTGAGCCCTAGCTCAGTCAACATTTATTCAATCACATATTAATAAAATGCAGACAGTTAAGGCGGTATTCAGACATAGCTTTGCACAGTTAATCCAACTTCTGAATAAAGAAATTGAAATTCACACAAGTTAAACATATGTTCAGTGGAAAATACGGTGTCTTTACAATGTGCTGTATCTATTTCAATCTGATTGCTCACTTGACACATGCACAAAAACAACATGGCAGATATAAAAAGATGTTCTATCTGAAAATAGAAATATTGTTTGCCCATCTTTAAAAACCATGCTAAACTTGCACTTACAATTTACTGTGTCTGGTGGCACATGAGGGTGTGTTTATCCCTCATTACATCACATAGTATTTCCTCAATGGGGTCTCTGTGGAGAATATTAAGTTCATACATAGCTTTTTATCACAGTAACATGTCATCACATATCATCACCAAAGAACTGAGCTGTTTTCTTTTTATTCTTTGTTTATGGGTAGATAGAAACCATAATTTTTTGAGGTGTTTATTACTATGCCAGAGAACTAGTCTACATTTAAAAAGAAATAAGTATGTCTATAAAATAATTGGCATAAACTTAAACATATCCAGTCAAATTCTGTGAATATTCTTGCCATTGAGATGTGTTCCTGTTTCTTATAGAATATGTCTTTTAATTTTATTTAAATTATTTGTTTTACATATGTAGGAAAATAATTAGAATAAATTTTCATAGAATATCAACAGTCAAAAGATAGTGTTTGATATAAACAGGCCATAGCAATAGGAAAAAATATATAGTGTATTGAGATCCTTCAATGAACATTTCATCAGATAATTTATTATGAGCATAATCTGTGAAAGTTAAGTTTAAGTTGGTAATGTCTCCCACAAGAATTTATCTCAAGATCAAATAGCTTTAAATGAATAATCTTTTATAATTTTGAGCTCTGAATGTCAATGAAAACTATTAATACCAATTTCAGGAGATATCTCCTTGTAAAAAATTAGTAGATCAGGTTCTATGTAATATTGTAGAGAGTTATTAAAATCTAATAATTCTGAAGTCAAGAGAGTGATCACCATAGCCCAAATTAAGTACATGTCTCTATTTCTCTGTCTCCCAGTTATTCATGTATGTGATTGTGGCCCCTTTAAGTATCTCTGTAGTTTTTTTGTCAAATAAAACCCACAATTAAAAGATAGGTATCTTTTCTGTGTACAATGTTAGTGTTAATATAATGAACTCACAAGCCAGAGCTGAAGAAACTTCCAACAAAAGTAGAATTTGGGGGGCAACTACCTAGGGTTTGAAGGCAAAAATGGAGAGTCGAAGAAACCAAGACGTGGAATCAAGAGATGACTGAGAAGTGAGGTTCAAAAAGTGAACTTGCTATGCAACAGTTTTGCTTCTTGACATTAAAAAATTCTTAGACTACACAGAAAAAGTTCCCAGAAATTGAAATAGAAATCTTCTGAATCATGGAGGGGAACTTTGTACAGTCACATGCTCTTAACGAGAAAAAAGAAAATTGGTTCATGACCTGCTAATAGAGAGGTTCTTAGGAAGCACCATATCCTCTCGTTTGGGGCCCATGGAAAGCTGTATTCTAAGAGCTGGAGTAAATGATGAGTGGGACCAAAGCAAGAGTCCAATCCAACCTTTAATCAGATGATGGCCAATGAATTATGATAAGTTCCCCTAAAGTCTCCAGCCTATCAGAGGAAAGGATCAATCCTCTCCGGAGGAGGATCATGTCATCAAAACCTCTATTATTTACCATACGGAAGCATGACATTCAACCCAAAATTATCAGATCCACCAAGAAACAGGCACACACACACATGTACAGCACAAAAACAAATGATAATAACAACAAACAGCAGACAATAGTAACAAGCTTAGAGTTAGCAGTCATAGACTTTAAAACAGCTGTGAGAAATATTTCCAAAACAAGTAAACAGATTTTACCAAAATATTAAAATTTATAAAAAGTAATTAAATGAAGCACCTACAAATTTAAAAAATAGAATTACTAAATTCTGATAGATTTAGTAGAAGAGTGAACATTGTAGAAGAGAAAATTAGTGAATTGTAAGATAGATGGGATGAAGGTATCCAGGATGATGTACAGAAAGCAGAAATTTCAAAAAAATACATAAAAAACACAAGAGGAAATTTTATTGGAGATTTAGAAGAGGAGAAATTAATCAGAAACAATATATTAAGTAGATACTGGCTGAGAATTTGCAAAATGATGAAAAGAATGAAGCCAAAAATTCAAATTTCTTTATAAACCTGAAAAAATAAATAAATACATTTAAAAAAGCAGATAGAGGGGTACATCACTTTTAAAGTAGCAGAGATAAGACAAGTATGTTACTTCTTCAGAGTAATGATGTAAAATAGCACACAACATAATGTCAGCTTTTAAGTGCTGAAAGGAAATAACTGACAACCTAGAATTATATGCTTAGAAAAGTTTCTCTCAAAATTGAAGAAATTAAAAAGAAATTTATAATACCATCCCTGAGCAGCAAACTGCATCAAAAGGAATAATAAAAAGGATGCTTCAGGGAGAAAGAACTTATCATAGTTAGAACCATAAAAATGTTGAAAGGGATGAAGAGCAACGAAGATGGTAAATACAGAGATCAATTTAAATGAATGTACTATACGATAATAATAGTAAAATATCTTTGGGGATATAAATTGTACAGTTACAATAAATTACATAATAACATAAAAGGAAGAAAAGAAAAACCATGCAATTAAAATGATCTAAATTCTAGCATTGCCTATGAAGTAGGTTGTTAATATGGTAAGAATAAATTTTGTAATCTTAACAGGAGTGTAATTTGCAAGTTAATAGAGAGAGAAATTAGGCTAAATATTTAAAAAATATGTAAGAGGTGAGAAATATAGAAAAACAAATAAGATCTCATATGTATAAATATATATATGTGTGTATATATATATATACATATATATTCATACATGTCAGTATTTCTATTATAGTAATCCTTATAAGTGGTTTCGTTTTCCACAGCTTCAGTTACCAGTGGCCAACTGTGCTCTGAAAACATTAAATGAAAACTTCCAGAAATAAACAATTTGAAAGTTTCAAATGGCATGACACTGGGAGCAGCGTGACAAGGTCTCCCAGTGCTGGCAGATAAAAATTCAGAAACTTCAAAGCTTTTAGGAGAAACAAAGTAAATTATGTAAATATTGTTCTCCTTCATTTATAAATAATGAACTCTACTCAACTGAATATACTTCTGTTGATATGTCTTAATAATACAACTCTAAATAAATACTCTCTAAACACAACTTTTCATTGAATTATTTCAAAATAAAATGAGCTATAGACTGAACTATATTATAACTGATGTTTAAAAAAAAGCAAAGACACCCACCTGTCTTTGATAAAAAAAAAAATTATCTATTTCAGCATACTATTTCATTACTTGCTTCTGGAAGTACTACTTTTTTTTTCTCTGTATGAAAGTATGTTTATGCATTTTAAATTTAGAACTTCTGATTATACAAACAAAATATGTTGCCAAAATCAACTGAAGCAATTGGAAATTATACGATTATTTTTTATTCTAGCTGCAGTCTGATAAATTAACTTCATCTAGTCTCCAGGAAACCACTGGGCACCACAGACGAGGCTACTAACACTTAAGACCCATTGCTCACAAGTTAACCTAGTCCCTGTGGTGATACCCTCAGAAAGCTTTCTCTACTCCTATTTGCCATAGGAACAGGCCTGTTGATAATAGTATACATCTCTGAAACTGCTGTGATGAATAAACATCTCTCCAAATCACTCAAATTAATTTCAGCAGGCTGCAAAATTTTCTACTACGGATTTTTTTCAGTCCATCTTTGTTCTAATAAGATATTTCACAGGCAAAACAGTTTTCTTGATTTTGCCTGCCAACACTTGGGCAATGTAGAAAACTATGGCAGTCAAATGCCACAAAACAGACCATTAAGCAGTCATAAATATTCTGCCTTGTTGCTTTCAGCAAGTCTCTAATATTAAATATTCCTTTGTCCATCTTAACCTTCTAATCACATCGTATCATAATGAAATAGCCCTAATGTGTTCTTTCCATTCTCTGATACATGTAAACAGGTTGCTGGTAAGGAAGGTGTTTTCTGTAATTCTGAGAGCCTTTATTGCTCTTATTACTTGTTTTTCACTGTACTAAAACTTCCCAATTTACTCCTCTAAGGAACTCAGAAAATACTACGCTCAGTGTAAAGGTAGAAATGAAACTTTTCTTTTTACAAAGACAAGCCTGGTGGAAATTTTATGCTGAGGGTTGTCTACTTTCACTAAATAAATTAAAGATTTACAGTAATAATCATAATCAAGGCAGAAAAAAATAATGCATTTTTAAAAGGACTCCATGACTATGTTTTCTAGTAGTACAAATCATTTCCTCAGTTCATTCTGAAGTTTTATGCTTGTAATGTGAAGTTCACTTTTATTCATAGTCTCAAAACAATGAGGGTATGTCTAAGAACCTTAAGACATAAATAGAAAATCCAGCACCCTAATCTCTTATTTTTCTCAGGGTTTTGGGTTTCCATGGAATTCTTAGTTTCATAGAAACTTGGATATCTGTGTCTTTTTAATATATCTAACATGGGAGATTAAAAACCCTATAAATGTTGGAGATTGCCATTCTAAAGGGGACTGTCACATACATTTAATAATATCTTAAAAGTCTGTGTATAATTGCCTGAGGTCCCTCTGGAAGTAATCACATATTTTAGAGTGCAAAGTTATCACATATCTTTGGGAGTAAGAAAACATTTAGTAGTCTTTTTCTTACATTTTGTTGAATCACCTGGGAATACACATGCAGCCATTCTGTTCTCAGGTCCAGTGATGGTGATATGTGAGTGTGATGTTTATGATAATGGCAAAAGTTATTTTCTATAGTGTATTCCTTCATTTTCTTATTTATTCAATCAATAAATGTTAATCAAATGCCTTCCGGATTTAGAGAATGTTCCAGCTGCTAGATACATAACGGCAAACAGGACAAACAAGGTCCTTGAAACTGGAGGTACACTCTGCACTGCTAGTGTATCAGAAACATAGATCTACATAAAGAAAGGAGGAGCAGAAGAGAAGAAATAAGTGAAGTTAAAATAAAAACTTTTGTTATTTTTCTTATTTCTAATTGATCTAAATTGTTCAAAATAAAAACAACACTGTTATTGACTATATATATAAATATATATATGCACACTAATGTATGTTCATGTACAATTAAATTAGTGACAGCAATGATACAAGGACAGGAAGGAGAAATTAGGATTATTTTGTTATTTTAAGAAACACGCCCTACCTGTGAGTGGTATAGTGTTATTGGAAGTGAACTTGAATTTGTTGTAAATGTGTATTGTTAACCCTAGGGGAACAAAAAGAGTGGGGGAAAAAAAACTGATATGGTAAGCAAGGAGAGAAAATGGAGTTATATAAAATGCTCAATAAAACCACAAAAGGCAGAAAAAAGTCAAAGACCAAAAGACAACAGGAGTAATAGAAAAAGTGTGATGAATTGGTAGATATTAATCCAAATGCATCAATAATCATTTTGGATATAAATGTTTTAAATGAACCAATTAAAAGACATAATTTCAGAGGAGATCAAAAATGCAAAAGCTAACTACACATTGTCTACAAGAAACCTGCTTTAAATATAAAGACACATGTAAGCTAAATGTAAATGAATGGAGAAAGATAAACCATGCTGATAGTAATCAAATAAAAGCAATCATAGCCACATACATTTCAGAAAGAGCAAACTTCGATGTAAGAAAAATTATCAGGGATAAAAAGTGGCATTGCATAATGACATTATCCAATTCTCCAAGAATATATAATTATACTTAATGTGTATGCACCTAATAACAAAGCATCAAAGTATGTGAGGCAAACTGATAGAACTGCAAGAAGATATGGATGAATCTACTGTGACAGTTGGAGACTTCAACATCCCTCTATCAGAAATGGACAGAATTAGCAGACAGAAAATCAGTAAGAACCTGCTTGATCTCAACAACATCATCAATCAACTTGATTTAATGGATATCTATAGACTACATCATCCAACGCAAGCAGAATATATGTTACTCCTAAGCTAACATGAAATATTCACTAAGATTCCTAACATTCTTAACAAACTTTAACAATGTTAAAATAATGAAATCATATAATGTCTGCTCTCAGAAATAAGTAACAGAAAGAGAGCTGGAAATCCCCCCAATACTTGGAGATTTAAAAACAAATTTCTAATTACTATATGGTTAAAAAAAGTCTTAAGAAAAAAATTGAAATATTTTGAACTAAATGAAAATAAAAACACAGCTTATCAAAATTAGTGGGATATAAAAAAGCAGTGCTTAACAGAAATTAATAGCATTGAATATATATATTTAAAAATAAAGAAGCTCTAAAATAAATAATTTAAGCTTCCACCATAGGAAATTTAAAAATAAGAGGAAATTAAATATGAAGTAAACAAAAGAAAAAATAAAAATTAGATAGGAAATCAATAAAATTGAAAGAAGAAATTAACAGAGAAAATGAACTAAACAAAAAACTGGTACTTTGAAAAAATGAATAAAATTGATAAGCCTCTAACCAGGCAAACTAAGAAAAAAAGAGGGAGAATAGAAATCACTAATATCAAAAATGAAATAGAAGACATCACTATAGATTCTATGGACATTAAAAGGATAATAAAGGAATCCTATAGACAAGTTTAGGCCCAAACATTTCATAACTCATGAAATAAACCAATTCTTTGAAAGACACAATCTGCAAAAACTCATTCACACTACATATAGACAATCTGAGTAGGTCTATATCTATTAAAGAAATGGAATAAGACATTAATAACTCTCCAAAATAGGTCACACCCAAATGGGTTCACTGGGGAATGCTATCAATCATTTATGGAAGAAATTATACCAATTCTCTCCAATTTCTTTCAAAAGATAAAAGCAAAGGGAATGCTATCTAACTCACTCTATCACACTTATATTACCCTATATAAAAACCAGACAAAGACAGTATAATAAAAGAAAGCTAAAGAGCAATATCTTTTTGTGAACATAGATGCAAAGTACTCAACAAAACACTAGCAAATCCAAGAATGTATAAAAAGAATTACACACCATGACCAAATGGGATTTATCTTGGGCATGCAACCTTGTTCAACACTTGAAAATCAATTAATGGAATTCATGACATCAACAGGCTAAAAAGAAGCATCACATGATTATATGAATAGATGAATAAAAAGCATTTGATAAAATCCAATGCCCTTCAATAATAATTTAAAAAACTTAATAAGGAAGAATAGAGGGAACCTTACACAGACTATGAATGTTTAAATGTGACTCCTCCTCCTCAACTTGACAAAGAATATCTACAAAAACTCTACAGCTAATATCATACTTAATGGTGAAAAGCTTTAAGTTTTCTCACTGAGATCAGAAATAAGACAAGGTTATCCCCTCTTATCACTATTTTCAACATTGCAATGGTGGTCTTAGCTAATGTAATAAACAGGAGAAGGAAATAAAAAGTATACAGGTTAAGAAGAAAGAAAGAAAACTGCTTTTGTTCACAAATGACATAATTATCTATGTAGCAGATCTAAAAATATTATTAAATCTCCTAGAACTAATAAGTGATTATAGCAAGTATGTAGGGTACAATGTTAATACACAAAAATCAATCACTTTCTTAAATACCAGAAATGTGTACATGGGATTTTAAATTAAAACCACTGTGCTATTTACATAGTACTACCAAAAATGAAATACTTAATGTACATCTAACAAAATATGTACAGAACTATATAAGGAAAGCTCCAAAACTCTGATGATAGACATCAGCAAAAATAAATAAATGAAGAGATATTCTATGTTCATGGATAAGAAAACAGTATTTGCAAGATGTCATTTCTTCCCAACTTGACCTAAATACTACATGGGTCAAAAAGATTCATGCAATATCAATCAAAATCACAGGAAGCTATTTTGTTAATATTGATAAACTAATCCTCAAGTTTATTTGGAGGGGCAAAAGACACAAAATAGACAATCTATGACAAAAGAGAGGAAGAAAGTTGTTAAGACTGACACTATCTGACTCAAGAGTTACTATAAAATTACAGTAATCAAGGCAGTGTGGTATTGTTGAAAGAAACGACAAATAGGGCACAGAGTGGAGACCCCAGAAAGAGACCTACATATAGTTCGTTGATCTTTGCTAAAGCAGCAAAGGCAATGCAATGGGCCAGAGATAAACATTTCACCAAATGGCACTGGAACAACTGGACACCCACATGCGAAACAGTAAATGTAGATACAAATTGGCTATAAACTCCTGGAAGAGAAAACCAAGATGACCTTGGATAAGGTGATAACTTTTTAGATAAAGCGTCATGGTCTTGACCCTTGAAAGCAATAATTGAGAAACTGAACTTCATTAAAATTTAAAACTTTCGCTCCAAAGAAGACAATGTGAAGAGAATGTTGTGACAAGGCAAAGACTGGGAAAAATACTTGCATGCTACACATCTGTTAAAAGACTCTTATCCATAAAATACAAAGAATTCTTAAAGCTCAGTAATAAAACAAACAACCCAATTAAAAAATGTGCCACATGCCTTAACAGACCCCTCACTAAGGAAGATATACAGATGAAAAATAAGCACGTGAAAAGATGCCTAGCACCTATGGTATCAGGGACATGCAAATGAAAACAACAGTGAGACAGCACAAAAGACATATTACATGGCAAAATTTAGAACAGAGATGACACCAAGTGTTAATGAGGATGTGGAGCACCAGGAATGCTCATTCACTGCTGGTGGGAATGCAAAATGGTTCAGCCACTTTGAAAGGCATTTGGCAGTTTCTTACAAAACTAAACATACTCTTATCATATAATCAGCACTCATGCTCTTTGATATTTACCCAAAAGAGTAGAAAATTTATATCCACACAAAAACTTGCACAAACGTTCATACTCATAATTGACAAAACGTGGAATCAGCCAAGTTATCCCTCATTAGGTAAATATATAAATAAATTCTGGCATACCCACACCATAGAATAGCACTCAGTGCATTAAAGCCACGAAGAGACATGAAGAAACTTAAATGCAGATCAGGAGATGAAAAAAGCCAGACTGAAGCAGCTACGTAGTGTATGATTCTAACCATATAACATTCTGGAAAAGATTCATACATACAGTAAAATGATCAGTGGTCTTTTGAGGTGTTGAAGGGGAGGAAGAGATGAACACACAGAGGATTTTTAGTGAGTGAAACAGGATTTTTAGTGCACATCTGTGTACAGGTTTTTGCATGAATGTACATTTTCAATTCCTTTAGGTAAACACCAAGTGGCATGGATACTGGGGTGTATGGTAAGATTACCTTTATCTTGTAAGAAAGTGTAAAACTATCTTCCAAAGTGGCCCTCCTATTTTGCATTCCTACAAGTATTAAAAAATTTGTGTATGAAACTATAATGATAGATACATGGCATTATACATTTGTCAAAAACCATGGAATATACCACAGCAAGAACTAATCCTAATGTAAACTCTGGACTTGAGGTGATTACGATGGATCAATGTGGGTTCAATGACTGTAACAAATGTCCCACTCTGGTAGGGTATGTCAATGATGGGTGAGACTCTGTGTGTGTCAGGGCAGGGGGTATATAGGAAATCTCTTACCTTCTGCTCAACATTGCTTTGGTCTTAAAACTGCTATAAATATTGTCTTTTAAAGAACTGAACATAAAAAAGGACCTCATAGAAAGAACAGAGATTCAACAATAAGTAATAGGAAATACAAAAAATAGGGAAAGGGTATTAGAAACACTAGTCGAACATAAAGTAAAATGTTTTTGCTGGAGTAAAGAGCTCACCCTCTTCCATGCAAGTGGCCCCCAAGGACAGACAACTTTTGTTCTCATATCATGAAGCCACTATAGACTTGGCATCCTTCAACAGCATTTACTCCACGGCAGACACACAGAGCTCTGCCATCTCTCAGACCAGGAACAGGGATGCTTTCATGGGGTACCATTCTAGTGTTTATTAGCAACATCTTCTGACAGCAAAGGGCAGTGGAAGAAATAACAGTGGAAGAATGATATAAACCAGAGCCCCATTCTTCCAGCCACGGTGAGATAGTCCTTCTGGCTGGAATTTGCAAATGCCTCTGGTTGCTTGAAGAAAACAAGGTAAACAAATGAAGAATAATATGGGAGGAAAAGAGTGAAACTGTCCATATCACAAGCAGGTATCCGAACAGATCTAAGTTTCTTGTGAAGACTCCAAAAAGATATAATCCTTTTTGATATAGGATTAGCATGGATCATCCCATAATATCACTTTGGTGTGGAATCAATCCACTGCTTTGTGTTTTGGGTTGTCATTGAGTTTTAGGCATATGAGAATTTAAGTATATTTTGAGTATACAGAAAAGCAATTGCCAGTAGGTAGAGCTACTAATCATGTCTGCCTTGAATGCAATGCTCAGAGAAAAAAAATTAAAGAAAACCTAGAAAACTAGAAAACATCAAGGAGCAAACATACAAACATATAAAAGATGAAGAGATGCAGCCCAATCCCTAATGTATGGTAATATGTAATCAGTCAAAAATCTAAACGTATAATGACTAAAGCAACACTTAAAATAAATTAATATGACTAATAAGGGTTAAAAACCATAGTCATAAATGATATATTAAAAAATGTAAAAATGAAAGAAATGTTGCAGGGGATAGGACAAAAAATCACTGGAGTAGAAAAGTTATGTTTTATTGCTAAATATTTAATCTGTATAATTTATTTAGAAAATGATATTATTAAACTTGTAAGTTCTAAATACCACAGCATTGCTATTACCAAATAGAGAAATGCTGGGAAAATTTAGCACCAATAAAAAATTTACGGGAGAGTTTTAACATACACTTATGCTCTAAGAGACTCACTGGGCAAAATGTAATGCAAGACATACAGGTGAGTGATGTGATTCCTAAGATATAACACATGGATAGCAAATTGTGTGTCTACCAAACCTTGCTTTTAAACTTTTACAAAATTAAATACATCCAGATTATTGAGAAAACCTTAATTAATTTCAAAAGTTATAAATGGCAAGGGTCACATTTTCTACAAATGAAACAAAACAATAAGAAACTTATTTAACCTCCGTGTGGTTTAAAGAAAGGTACATGGTATATGTCAGTGCATACAGCTCATTTATGGGACGAGCTCAAAAAGGCTTCTAACTTAAAAATCAATTCTTACTTACATGCATTCACTAAATGCCTAAAAGTCAATTCCTCCTGGCTGGGTTCTTCACTTTCATTTATGTGTCTGTCCTTTCCAAACGTAGTTGTTGTTGCCTGTCCTTATTCATTCTCAATGCTTGTTTTCTAGCATCATATCTGTTCTTTTCCATTCCAAATAATTAAACTTACAGTCATGTTGCCAGGACAGCTCTGCTGTGTTATCCGCATTTCCCTATCTAGATTTATTCAACACGTAGGGAGTGCCTATTCTCATCACACACAGCGCTAGATATTTTGTTTAAAAAAATGAATAAAACATGGGTTAATTCAAGAGGCGCAGAATTAAATGTACGACTTCAATATTGTTCCAGAAATATTATAACAGAAGCATGGGCACTGAGCCTCGTGGGTTTGGGGAGGATGACTAAGTGTTGTGCACTTGGGTTTCGAGCAAAGGAAAATGTTGACAAAAGCGGACAGGGCACCGATTAAGTGGCACAAACACTGTGACAGTGCTTTTTGTACAATAGCTGTTTGTGAATATGCATTTAACTTTATGAGGCGACCAGAATTATCTCCAAATATCCGTGTCTTCTAATGTTCTAAGACAAAGAAGCAGCAGCCACTTTCCTGGGTCTCACTCAGAGCTCTGCCCTGTGATCAAGTGCAGGTGCAGTAGTATACTGAGATTGCATTGCCAGGTGACTAAGGACCTCTGGCTTTTCATTTGTGGGGTAAGCCTGCCAGATATGGTTAAACTCTGTCCATGGCACCTGGCATTGCAAATCGTAAATCTACCCAAAAGGAAAGCCCAGGTCATAAGGAAAACTTAAGGAATACCATTGTGTAGTTCTTTTTTATTTCCTCCATCATTTTAGTGCTTAAAAGATTAAAATATTCAATATTTCCCCCAATGAGTTTAGGATTGTTGGAGGTTGTCTAATGCAAAGTGTCCACATGAGATCTATTTTTATCATGGACGATGCATCACACAGGGGCCAGAGCATGCTACCTCTCCTGAGAAATGACAGTCTTCTCTAAGATTCAGCCACTGTGCTGCCTATCATAATGCAGCCAGCGAGTCTCACTCTCAAGAGGAGGGGACAGAGAGAGAGGGACACTAAATCACTCCCAACCAAATGTTGTTTAATTTGTCAAGACTGTGCTACAATGATCAGTTCGATGCACAAGCATCTTTACCACCCTTGTGTCTTCAGGTTCTGTAGCATCTAAGGCTAGATGTCATTTTTGGTGTAGTTTGACCATCAAATACCCTTTTGTGATTAAGATGACATTAGCAGTCTGCTCAGGAGCTGCAGGTGGTGAAGCAAAATGTAAGTGGACACGGAGAGTAGAAGATGCTCAAACCACCATCCTAGCTTGGGGGTTGTGGAAATGGCATTTAGCCAAGCATGTGTGGCTGAGACTCAGTGAACCCAGTGTCAGCACACAACTCGGGTTAACATCTCATACAAATGTAATT
Organism: Cynopterus sphinx; assembly: GCA_030015415.1. Taxonomy (NCBI): domain Eukaryota; kingdom Metazoa; phylum Chordata; class Mammalia; order Chiroptera; family Pteropodidae; genus Cynopterus; species Cynopterus sphinx. The sequence continues at coordinate 50,939,613 of CM057389.1, read as the reverse complement.
CCATCAGAAACCTTGGGGCAGGTGACGCTAATAGTCTCCTGAAGGTCTGGTACCTTTCACCTGCACATGAGGCTGCCATGATGATTTTCTTTGAAAACAGCAAGAAGGAAGCAATAGAAAATGAGCCAGAAGTATTTGCCGGCAAGATTTCTTAGTGTCCGTTTCAAAAGTCACAGATGAGAGGCGAGAATGGAAGCCCCCTTTTGAACAAAGGAAAGGTTAAGAGAAAATCCAGTTTGCCATTATTGCTGTACAAAGGCAGCTCTGATTGCATCTGTCCTGTAGCTCCCCCACATGTACCACTGGGAGATTGCCCAAATCTCTGGAAATGAAACAGAGGGACTTCAGTCTTAGCTGCTCTAAGGACTCAGCCTCACAGGCACCACACCCAGCCTCTGTGCTTTTCATTTAGTGCACTTTACACACTGCTTGTCAGGGGGGCTCTGCGTGGTTTGCTCAGCTAATCCTAGGAACATGTGAAAGTCATAGGGATGATAATTTCCGAAAAGGAAATAAAGTCAATTGGCCATTGATTGTTCTTTCCTCTTATCCCAGGATCTGGTAAGAGAATCCAAGTGTGATCATTGTGAACTCGAAGAATTTCTGTTTCGCTGCACTTTAGCTTTGCTGGTAATGGAGTCAGTGGTTTCAACTTTAGCTTCCCCTATCTCTCTGTCTGTCTGTCTGTCTCTCATCTCCAAAGGCCACTTGCACAAAAAACAAATAGCAAATATACTGTTTTAGCCTATGATCTGCCTTCCTTCAGTCCTTAAAAAAATGAGGGAAAAAAATTAGAGAAATAGAAGCAGACTTCTCATAGAGCAAAATCTATTTTACTTAAAAAACTATCAATATAAAGAAGATAGTAGACCTGAATTTTGTAATCTTTTCCTGATTAGCTATTGCTCCTAACAGTAGTGTTTATATTTTATATTCTAGTTTTTTGTTTTGTTTTGTTTTGTTTTTTCCTGCAACTGGTGACATTACTCCTTCCCACACCCACACCTGACTCTGGGGAGCAGAATAATATTAACTTGTTTGAACTGCTTTGCTCTTCGATTCTAAGGGACATGACAAGCTTCCACCAGCACTGATGGCTAACACTGATGGCTTGAAAAACCTTCGCGTTTTCACAGATGCCTCTGTCCCCTTTTTCCCATATGTCATGACTCATTTCTGAGTATATTTATCTACATTTTGTTAATTGTAATTTAAAATCCCATTTCAAAAGATGTGCATTTATACCCTAGTAATTTGAAGGCAAGAAGTTATTTCAGTGGGTTGTCACTCTTCCCAGAAATCAAACCCTCCCTGTCACATATAAATAGATTGCTTGATATACATGCAATATCCTGTCAGTGTCATGCACTCTTTCCTTTAATCTGACTGACGTGGCACATAATAAAATGCTCACTTCAATATATGTCTGTTGCACTTTGCCTAATTCTGGGCTTAGTTTAATATGAGTCATGAATATTTCCTCCAACTAGACATGAATTTGAATATATATAAGGCACAGTTTATGTTCATACTAAAGCACAAGCTTCAACCTGATTTTTTATTGCTTCTCCTGTTTGTGATGAATTAAGTCATCTCCAGGAAAGAACCGAAAGCAACAGGGAACAGGACTGTTATCTTTATCCACAGTCAGGCAGAGTGCGAGTGGGTAAAATTCGACCACCATGCTTCGCTCCCCTGAGCATCCGAGCTGAGAGTCGGGGAGGCCTGCTCGGTGGGAGAAAAATAACAACACACAAAACCATGTGACGCCTCTGGATGTCTGCTGGGCTCAGAAGCCAGAGTGGTTTGCAATACCCGCAATAGTGTTATATTCATTTGATATTCTTTTTTAGCATAAAGAGGAACAATTTCATCAGCATTTCTTCTTTTTAATTTAAATATCTTCAAGTTGAATTGATTAAAGGAGGAAAAGAAATTAGAGCATTATGCACCTGAGTGTACATGTGAAGGTACATGTATACACACGCCTGTAACACACATGCATGTGTGTGCACATACATGCATGGGCACCTGTGTGATTTCATACATTCAGGTCCTAATAACTTTGGTATATGTTCCTCCTGGTTTGCAATAATTATAACATCTTTTGGGAATTTTCTTGACCTGCTCAAATGCAGCAAAGAATAACAACCATGTGCCTTTTCTCTGTTCCTTTCGGAATGTTTTTAAGGTGTGTCACATTGTAACAACTCTCATGGTGGATCGACATGACTTATTTTCATATATCTTATAATGTCTTTTATTTCAAGACAGCAGTGCCTCAATGCTATATTTAAAATGAGAATCCACAGACTGGTTGGCTCACATGTATTGCTCTAATATTTCTACCTAAGGATCTAAATGGAAACACACCCAGGGAACATTCCATGATAAACTGACTTTCTGTCACATGGGTTTAAAAACCTTACAGGGCAAGCCATGTTAAATACATTTCAGCAAATAAAAAGAGGTTTCAGATAGCTCTATCCATCACCCTTTAAAATTATAATTGACTTTTTGGTTTGTATCAATACATCTGATATGTGTGTGTGTGTGTGTGTGTGTGTGTGTGTGTGTGTGTGTGTGTGTGTGTCTTGTTTTGGGACCCTCTTTTTCTCCTTAGAGATCTTTCTGTGGCATATTTATTTCATGTGACTACATGAAATATTTTATTTCACAGCTCATCCCTGAAACACAATCTTACGCCTTCGCTACAAAGAAATAGAGCCCACGTTGTTTACGTGATGGGCAGCCTGCGCTCCCAATGGATGGAGACAATGGAAAAAATGAACTACTGGCTAAAACAGATTAGATGCCAAACTCGGTTAGTCCTCGCCTAATTCTATAAAAGTATGTCAGTTAGGGACTGACTTGACCTAAGAAAAAAAACACATCTCGAAACAATATCCCAGCTGATTACTTATTCAGACTGATTATGCTGCAGCCATGCTCTGTGGAAACAAAATACAGTCATCTAACCCTCGCCCGTTCCCCTGGCCAGCCCGCTAAAGTCACTGCCATCACAGAGTGTGCGACTCAGTGACACCAGCAACGCAGATTGGATTAATCATACAACAGCGTGATGAGACAGAAATTAGGCCCTAGTTACACACAATTCTGTAAGAGTTTTACATTGTTCTTGGTAAGCACTCCTGATACACTTGAAGAGTTTAACGACACGATTGTTCTGAAAATCTTGGGATCATCTATTATTATTATTATTATTATTATTAATGTAATATCATATCATTGTTATTTTGTAAGATAATTATTTATGACACCTAAGCACCAGGAGACTTAGCGGTACTAAGATGTCAAATATTTTGGAGAAAATGGAGAACACATACACCCCCATCTGAGTAGCTAAGCTCTCAGGAGAGAAACCATCGGACACACATGCTGGAATGGCAGTTCTGTGGGTAGATGCTATAACCCTCCAATTAGATGCTCCAGAGGGGATGAGAAAGGAGTTTCGAATTGGAAACGGTACTTTAAAAGATGATGCTGGGTCAAGTATCGAATGAGCACTGATGTGAGTGTGGAGTGTAATATAGCGACTGGGTTTTGAGAAGCCTGCGGGTCCCAGGTAAGCCTATTGTTCCCTAAAGGCCATTCACAGCTCCTGTTCACACACTTCCCCGCTTTCAGCAGAGCCTTCAGGAGCGGTGACAGTGCTTGCAGATGCGATGCTCATGACAAGGCTGTCTGCTTCGAAAGCATGTCAAGAGCCCGCACACTATTAATAATACTAATGCAGAGATTATCTTTGGCTCTGATTTTTTTTTCCTCCTTTGAAAATAAAAGTGGGAGGTTTGTTTTCACACCCTGCCCTTTTCATAAAGGTTGCGAGGAGCGAGGGAGCCTCTTCGCAAAAGCCTTCCTTTTCAAGTTTTCTGCCTAATTAAAATGCATTTACTTGGTTAAAAGTGAGCTCTCTGCTAGTGTGTTTTAAAGATCGAAAACACAATCGTAATAAAATTAGCAGTAATCCTATGTCAGAAAAAGTGAGCATTCGTTAGACTGCATGGGCCAAGGGACAATTATGTATTTCTAAAGTACCTGGTAAAGCGACAACACCGTGTCAGAGCTTCCCTAATGCAGCTGCTGCTTCAGCAATGACACATAAAGGCCGTGTAGGAGCCAATTAGACAGAATTAATCTGCGTGCTTCTGCAGAAAAAAAACACGTAAGCAAAATTCTTTCAAGAACGTTTAGGAGTGGAAAAAATAAAATTGTTGAGACTGGCTAAATACGCGGTCGCTTTGATACCCCAATATTTACAGCTTCTGAGCTGAGAGGTGGTGCTTAACACAAACGTATTAAATATTGTAACAAAAGATACTCAAAATAAGGCCCTTTTAAAAACGAGTTCCCAAAGCTCGCCATACCAATTGCAATGAACTCTCCAAAAAGAAATATTTTTCCTATTTTTGTGAAATGTGGCCTTATGCAGAATACCTCTTGCAAGAATTGTGTAATTCTTTGGCAGAAGTCCTCCTTGAGAACTTACAGAAAAGCTCCCCATGGCACAAGAGTCATTCCACACTCTCTCCTTTTTATGCTTTTTAAAGCTAAAAGTTAAACAAATCATTTCCTAAGACAAAAGTAGGAAGGTCACATTGTTTTTGTTTCTCTGGAACGCTTACTGTTTGTCTTCCACCCACGTTGGCATTCTGCCTGCCTTTCTCTTTTGTCATGGGCTTCGGCTCTAAAGGGTGTTCGTCTTTAAAACTAAGCCTCACTGTGTCACACGTTCAACCCTGCTCCATACAACCCAACACAACTTATCACACTCTGACAGCTAATATTTAAAAGAGAACACACACGTATTTTGAGGTTTGATAACTGCTATCAATCTCGATAATGGGTACCCAATCCAAAATTGTGACAGGTATCTAGTAGATTGAGCATCTACCATGAGCAGCTAATGCTGAAGTAAATGAATCAGTGAGGCAGTGACTTCACACCTATAATTAAAAATAAAGCAAATAAATGCCACACAAATACTGGAAGCCTGAGAAATCCAGAGCGTGGCTGCAAAATGCATCAAAGGATGAAAGGCAGAGACACCAGTTTCTAATCAAACTTTCTTCTTCTTTTGATTTTGTTTTAATAGCAGATTGTGAGATTTTTTTCTAAAGATTTTTTTTTTTTAATGGTTAAAATTTCAGGATTCCCAGTTCAATTTGTCATTGAACCTTGTTTTCACGGAAGCTGCCAGCAGAGATATAGTGGGCCCTGAAACAGCATGGCTTTGATGCTTAGAAAATGCTCTCTTTTAACAAAGTAAATCAAGGTACAGTGACCTCCAAAAGCCGAATTGCAGAACACAGCATAATGGGTAATGCTATGTAAATTGCCACGCTGGCAACTGGGCTGCTATTATACAGCAAGACCAAATGGTGGTCGCTAATGACCTCGACGTGAGGTTTCTAGGTGCATTTTATTTTAGTTTTTCCTTGATTCGAAAATATATCTATCCGAGGCAGCAGCTTTATCACACTGATTAGCTTGAATAAAAAGTGTGAATTTCTCTATAGTGACTACTGTATTTTAAATCAACCAAATTTGAAGACAGTAGTTGCGTCGCCTCCAAATCATTCTAACGGTGGTATATATAGATATGTATATAGAGAGATAGATAGATAGATAGATATAGAGATATAGATATAGATATATAGAAATATAGATATATAGATATGTATTTACATACGTATATAAAATAAGCACAATGTTAATTTCTCACTTGCAATTTAACAATCCAATTCCTTATGAAATTATCCCCCTAAGAAAAATGTAATGCATAAATGTTTGGTTTTGGCCTTTCCACTTCTGAGACAGAGAAAAGAGAAAGGGTATAGGCATAAATCTGCTTGTTCCGGCCTTAGGGTGTCCACCCCACATTTAGTAGTAAATTATTTGGGGATTGAAAGGACTGCACTGTGTATTCTTAACAGCCATTTGTTCTAGGAAGTTCCGTTATTGAATATCGTGGCATCGTTTTTGTACTTGAAATGAGTTTCAGTACACGGCTGGCACATTTTTGTTGAGGTGAGAATAAAATGAAAATGTTTCGCCATGAAGTCTTCCCATAACTCTAGTTAGGATTTTAAAAATAAATCATAACCAGAGCTCCAAGAAAATATTTATTGCTCTTCCTAAGCATTAGGAGAAATGCTTACTCTGGACCTGTCATTCAGAGCAAATCAAGTCCTACTGTTCAGACGTCGCTACAAGAATCACTGAGGTATTGTCAACGTACCTAGAGAAAAGATTCAATTGTCTCTTAATTTATTAACAATTTAGGGTATTTAGAACTGATTGATACAAATAAGCACAAAGCAATTTTTCCCATGCTGCATCCTAACGATGTTCAAAATGGCTCTGAATTCTTTTTCCTGAAAGCGACATGATTTCTTAAATTATCAGATTACTTATGTCACACTGGAACACCTCTCTAAAAACGATGTTGGAATTTGTGTTGATCACTCTAAAGTCTGTGTTTCTGACATACAACTACTTCGGGAATTGATGTCATAGAGGATATGTGTGTGTGTGTGTGTATGTGTACACACATGCATGCATATGTGTGTGTGTAAATATACATGCACATATAGATTCTATTTTAAGTATTCTTACTTTTATTTTTTCGCAAGGTAATCAAATTGCTTATGAGGTCACCAAAAATATTACTTAATGTTTTTTTTGTTAAATGGATGTTGGAATAAAATATTCTTTTCTATTGTAATAATTGCACTACACAGGTAAAATTTTATAGATGGAAAGAATGTCTTTTTTCTACACTGACTTCTATGCTTCATGTATGTGCACTTGGAGCTATTTTATATCCCATTATTGGTTTAGTTCAGGACAAAATAAATTAAACAATGAATAGGCTACGGATATTTCCCCTGGGGTGAGGGCACTTGATTTTATCCCCCCCACCCACATAATATTGCAATAAGTGTCTTTTGAAACTTATGGCAAGCGGTCTTTAAAACATACAGCATATTCATGAGTAGTGTTGGACATGAATTTTTTTCATTAAACATGTTTGCACATTCAAATTACTTGGGTGAAATTTTAAGCACACTTTGGTGAATACATCCCATGTGTATTCATGCGGTGTAGATAATCCCCCTGCACACATTCTCGGAGAGGCTGTAACAAAGGAGTAGCAATACCAGCTCGAGAACAATTCTGTGTGGCTTTCCTTCGCAGTCAGTTTATCAGGGACAAGGAATATTCCACAGTGGTGCGCAGATGAAGGCTGCGTGCGTCCCCAGCGCTGCATTGTAGAAGAAAATGAAAAACCTAATAGCATTTTGATGTATTCCAGTTAGGTTTTCCATTAAGAGAAAAAGGTGATATGTTCACACCATTTGTCAGGAAAAGAAGAAATGAAGAAAATGTTGACAATTTCATTACACTCTGGTTATGGGGTGATCTGAACTTACCTATTACAAGATAAAAAAAAAAAACTATTCCAGATATTATTAGTTGAAAACATTATTGTTTATAGTTATTTTAACGCGTGTACTGGTATAGAGTTGATATAACTGTATAAGCTCAGATTTTAAAGGAGATATTTTATATCATTTACAACCTTGCTCAAAAATTTGTATCATTTTGAATGCCATCGCATCACACCAAGTCACGCGATGCCAGGCATTTCTCTGATAAATCCAGCCCTGAGAAGAGGATGTACAGATACCAGAAAAATGCTTCTAAGTATATCATTCTTTTATTGACCTATGTATTTATTCAAAAGATCTTTTTCCCATTTCTCTCTCATTTTTTTTCTTTTTTATTATTGACTATAGGACTCCTGGATTTTCTGTTGAGAATATTTCCCTAGGGAGAACGGTTACTGTTCATTTAAAAATCAAAATTAAAAAACTGAACATTTTTCCTAGTGAGACAAGGAGTAGATCTAATCTATTCAACTGGAAATTGAGGATTACAAACAGAGCTTTATTTGTATTTTCTTTATTAATTAATATTAACTGTGATATTAGGGCTTTTCCTATTAAAGCCTGTTTGTTGTATGTACACTAACTGCAATACACATATGATGTATTATTGAATTATACATTTGAAACCTATATAATTGTATTAACCAATGCCACCTAAATACATTTAATAAAAAAAATAGAATGTAAAAATATTTTTTAAAATAAGCATATTTTCTAAAATACTCTTTGTAGTTTTGGGAAGAAGCTCTTTAAAATATATCAGTCATAGACTTTAAAATATAAGGAATTAGAAAGTTGCATAAACATAAAAAACTTTTATCTGATTTTTAATTAAATGACTAGTGAATTTACTACCCAAGGATAGTCATGCACATTAACCATATTTCACATGCACACACGAAAAAGTGTTAACAACTGTGGCAGCATAGTCATGGGAGGCCAGGGACACCAACCAGTTCACAGAGCACAGCGGATGGTCTACCTGGGGATAAAGCTGGGGATAAAGCTGACTGGTGAGTGGGCAACAGCAGGCATGAAACGAGGCCACAGGCAGCAAGGTGAGAACTAAGTTAATGTGAACTAATTTCTAATAGACTAAGGCATGTCATAGTCACTAACACTAATAGTATCGTCTTTCTGCTTTACAAAATCTGCACAGCAAATCGTGTTAGTACATTCAAATGTTATTTGGTTCTTATTTTCTAAGGGCAGGTATCAAACTTTAGTATCAGTATTTAGGGAGGTTTTCTAAGACTTATTCAGGAGATGCCTATGTACCTGAAGAGGCAGCTACGAAATAAACCATCAGGTGTGTTTTCCAACCAACTCTGTGATGAATGTTAAAATACTGACGTTGTTACAAAGTCAAATGTCATGATTTCAAGGAAATCTCAAAAGTGTTGTATTATACTGGTTTATAAATATATGAGCTAAATATACAATAGAATATTTGTTTTTCTGAAACTGTGATACTAATAATATGCACCACATATATAAATTACATCATTTGCTCAACACCATAAAGGCTTTAAATGTTTACACATGTCTTGTTTTCAAGTCATTTACTAGATTTTTTTTTATCTTACCCACCACATTTTCTTTCCTCCTGCAATATAATCTACATTTCAATTTGTAAAAATTTAAACATTTAAGCTAAAAAAAATTACTTTTTTTCTAATACACAATTATAAACAAAACGTATTTAAATATTTTAAAGTGTATTCATTTAATGTCTATAACATTCTCTCTCTCTCTCTCTCTCTCTCTCTCTCTCTCTCTCTCTCTCTTCCTCTCTCCAATGAGTTTGAGTGTGAATCAAGTAAAAAAATTAGGAGGGAAAAAAATGAACAACTTGGGCAAGTAAAAGAATGTTGGCATAAAGAAGGTCAAAGACCAAATATGTATCACACATAGGTGTCATTGTTATTGTGTGAGATGGAGACTATCAGATCTGGTGACCCAGCTTGAAGATTTGAATGTACCCTTTTTCGTAAAATCTTCAGTTAAAGTAACTAAAATATTGCACAGTCGGGACAAAAATCACATCATTGCGACAGTCTCCAAAGTCCTTTCCCAGTTTCTCAACTGGGTCGCCAAGTTCATATTATTTTAAAAGTTAGTCTCTGGGAGTCTCAATTGCTAACTCGAATATCTACTTAATTTGTATCACTTCCAGTTGAATTTGCTATGATACATATCTGCACTTGAAGCTAGGGCTTTGGAAATAATTTTTAAATCTAGTGCTATTGTGAAAAACTTACAGTGAGTCCCATCTCTTGAAGCAAATAAAACAATAACAAAAGCTAATGCAAGAGCTTTCTCATAATTTGCTATTTTTTTCAAAAATCAATTTATCATTGTTCTGTTCTCAGGCAGAAAGAGAGAGGGAGAGACAGAGACAGAAAGAGAGGAGACAGAAAAGAAAGAGAGGGAGAAAATGATACATCCCTAGGAGCCTCTCAATTCTTTCTAGAAAAAAAAAAAGAAGAAGAAGAAGAAGTAGTAAACAGCTAATCCAAGTACACTAACTTCACTTTGGAGAATAAAATATGAGACGCTCACGTGGCCAGTGACATTGCTGAGCATGTGCCATTGCAGGTGGCTAGCTTCTAGAGCCTAGAGAAAACTGAAGCTTCCTTTTCCTCCACAGTATCCTTTCTGGTATCACTGGGACAAAAGCATCTCACACAAACTGGCAAAGTTGTCTGTAACGGTCGTCAAAAATAAAAACTAGCATTCATGGAGCACTCTACAGGGTCCAAATGGTTTTTCTTAAACATTATTTCTCTTCTGTTAGAAAAAAAGTCAGCATTCCTATCATTATTGTGCAGATGACCATATGGTCAAAGAATTTATGTGAATGCAAGTCAGACCAATGACCAAATTTTTTCAAGCCTATCTCCTAGAGGCCCTACTATACTTATGATCACCTGTTGTTGTGTGTGCTGAATTCTAGAAAGTTCTATGCTTCATCTAAAGAGCATCTCATAAAATTTTCTTCTTGGTTAAGGTAAACATCATAAAGTTGTAAGCAGCACTAAATAATACGCAGTCTTAACCTCCAGGTCCTTCTCTGTCACTTTCGGAACTTGAGAATACTATAGCTGGACATGAGCACACAGGATATCTGTATGGTTGTGTTTAAATTCTTTTTTCAATTAAATTTTTCTGGATCATTATTTGCCAAAACAAACAAATAAAACACCAAAACAAAACAAAACAAAACAAAACAAAACACCTGTAAAGTCAAGGAGGAAAAGCAATAGTTGCTGCAGAAGTTTGCAGAAGGAGAAAGTAATAGCTGACATGTACCACCAAGGAAGATAGTAGGCCCCAAAGTGTATGACTTATCGCTTTTTGTCACATGAGTCTAGGTGGTGAGAGGCATCCACATGGACATTGTTCTTCAGTTATTCTACAGAGTACCAGTGAACTGGAAGGGACAGTACATATACCTATAGATATATGATGATGATAGACGATAGATAGATGATAGATAGATAGATAGATAGATAGATAGATAGATGATAGATAGACGGATGAGTGGGTGGGTGGGTGGGTGGATGGATGGATGATAGATACACACACACACATGTATATACACAATTGTAGCTAGAAGTACATATTCAAAGATGAGTACATACGGCCATGAGGTTTTGATTAAGCTGCATAAAGTGTCCCTTTGCTCCACAGGTAAGGAACCCATAGACCCAGCTGGTACTGACTGTTCTGGGCCCCACCCATTAGTAGCCTCTTCCTTTCTCACACCTGTCATAGGTCACACAAAATAACATAGACACACTCTGATCACGGGAGTTAAGGAAAATGATTTAGCACTTGGCACTTAGCCAGTTATCACCTTTACTCTAAAGGCTTTGAAATAGAAGAACATCACGATGAGTGTAAATAATTGGTGAATTAAGTCTGGAGAGTAACAAATGCTAAATAAATGTTCAGATTGTGCATGGAGCACAGCGGGCCACCTAGCTTGAGTGCTCTGCGTATCTGAACATACCAGGCAAGTCACCACTGGGGAAAGCTTCAAGCTGTCTTATTCTGTGCAGGAATCTTTTAAGGCAAGAAACAGAATCTGATAGTATAGCTTTGTGAGAAGAAGTGAAATATTTGGCTCATCCAGTAGATTCTGGCCGGACTTCTTCCCAGCTCAGGACCAGGATGTCTGAGGGACCTGCCCAGGTCAGCGCCTTCTGCCAGCAGTTCACTCATTCACACGTATGTTCCACCGAGTGAACAGTAAACAGAGTTTTTAGAAACATATACATATTCAGAAATATAAATAATAAATCTCTCTCACTTGTAAATTGAGTTTTATAAGTTTTACAGTGTCCACCTGGGTATGAAGCTTTCGAACAGCTGTTTATCCGCATGACATGCTCCCATGTGTCTTTGGAATAAACCCAGTGGAATCTCGATACCAAGACCTTGCCACCTCACTGGGCAGATTACCAGTTACAGTCTGAGAAAGTAAGAAGGTTGAACTGAGGCATGAGACTGTTAGGATAAAAAAGAAGTTCACTAGGATAAAGGAAAATAAAATTGAAATGTAACCCACAGGTGAATGAATTTTTTAAAAAAATAAAAGTCTGCCTGTTTAAAACGCAGACAAGGTCTCTACCCACAAGAATCTGCCAAACTGTTTCTGGGAATTCTCAAAACCTCTTTGCAGTCACCATGTGTCGCTTGCCCTGCTCACCCCATCTGCTCCATCTCCCACTTGTCTGCATGCTCCATGAGCAAACAGGCTCAGAAAGGCTCTGATGCTGCCACCACTCACCTTGGGGTCATCTTGTTGTATTCTCATATTCTCAGAGCAAAAACGACAGTGCTAGATTCTGGAAAGAGGTGGGGAAATCATGTTTTTGGCTCCTGAGCACTTTTGACTAGTTTCTTCAGCATCTTCTTCAAACTTCCCATCTCTGTAGTTGTCTCAAGTCTGCCCCAAGATAGTAGGCATGCAATGGAAGCCTGTCCACTCCAGTTTTTACCTCTTTTTCCTTTTTCCAAGGAAAAAGCTGCCTTGCTGCTAGTGTAAGAGAACACCATTTCTCTTCATCTCACTGCTGAATGAATCGCCTTCATGTACAAATATGTACAGGCAAATTCTGGCATTTGTTTGAAAGAAGGAGGTGGCATAGTCTACGCAAGCTGACAGGGAGTCAGAGGTGCCTTGTGATTCAAGAATATGAGCGTTTCTTCAGGAAAGAAGAATGTACTCCATAAAAGTGACTTCTAAAATTATATAAGACTCATCATTTTGTACCAAAATATTTGCAGATTGAGATACGACCTTACAATCTGTGCGTTTGAAATAGTTACTTCCTGTTCTTTTATAACATTTTTTAAGTAGACCAAAAGAGACTACTCACTTTCCCAACTTCTTAAATGGGGCACAATAAACAAAATTTAATTTGGGGCTGATTATAAAATATGTTATGAAATACAGTATTTTATGGTTATTACCATAATAAAGTAATACCATCAAAATATTAAATCAGCAGTTTTTATCAGATGACTTTCATTAATGTGGCAGACCTGAGGTACATGAGCCTACATAATAAATAAAAAAATGTTCTATTTCTGTGCAATTCAGAGAAGTCACTAAATAAACAAACCAGGACCAAAACCTCAGGAACAGAGAGCAACAACAGCAAGCCCCAAAAGAGGGAAAGAAATCTAACCTCCAGAGTCATTACTTTATATTATTTAAAAAGTTCATTTTTAATAATATAAATAAACTAAAATGAGATATATAAATAAATAGAAAAATATTCCTTATACCTGGGGCAGGGGAGGGAGAAACCAATTAAAATTGTCCTTGAGGAAGCTCCGATGATGAACTTATTATACAGATTTTAAATTGACTATTATAAATAAAGTAAAAGCCAAAGGAAATCACGTCTAAAGAATTAAAGAAAATTATAAGAACAATGTCTCACCAAATAAATATCATCAACGAAGAGATCAAAATTATAAAAAATAGATAAATAAATAATATCTCTGAAATTGAAAACATACATAGCTAACATGAATAATTTGCTATAGCAGCTTAACAATACATTTGAGCTGGAAGGAGAAAGAAACAGCAAACTAAAATACAAGACAATTGAAATTGTCTTGAAGAACAGAAAAAAAAAAAAGGGAAACACACTGAACAGAACCTCAGAGATTTATGGTGAATCATCTAACACACCAACATAAACATAACAGGATTCCCAGTAGGAGAGAAAAACACAAGCAGAAAGAATAAAGAAATAATAACCCAAAACTCCCCAAATATGATGAGACATCCAAGAAGCTCCATGAGTTCTGACTAGGAAGATAAAGACATGCACACCGAGACAAATCGTAGTTAGAGAATGGAAAGAAAAAGACAGAGACCCTCAAAGCAGCATCAGAGAAATCATCTATCAAATGTAAGGATCATCAACACCAACAACTAATTTCCGTCAGTAATTGTGGAGGTCAGAAAGAAGTGAAATGACATATTCAAAGTGTTAAATAAAAATAATGTCAACCAAAGATCTTATAGTCATCAAAACTATTCTTCAAAAATAAAAAATAAATTAAGAAATTTCAGAGAACTTGTTGCAAACGGTCCTGCTTAATAAGAAATGTTAAAGGGAATCCTTCAGAAAGAATGAAAGTGCATAAACAGTAACTAAATCCATTCAAATAAAGAGCACCAGTAAAAATAACTACATAAATAAATAAAAAACACGACATAAACGTATGTTTGTTTACAATATACTACTTCCACATGATTTAAATGACAACTACATAAAATAATAATTATAAATCTGTGCGGATAGGTTTATCATAAATAAAGATGTACTTTATATGACAAAAATAACACAAAGACGGTAAATGAAATGGAGCAAATCAGATCCAATATTTTACATGTTTTTCTAATTAAACTGATATCAATTCAAACTAAACAAATTCCTTGAAAGACACAATCTTCTGAAGTTGACTCAAAAAGTAAAAGAAAATCTCAATAGATCTATAAAAGTAAAGTAATTGTATTAGTAATTAAAATACTTCCTACCACCAAATTATGCTCAACACTTCAATGATAAATTCAATCAAATATCCACATAATAATATTACTAATCACTTTTAAACTCTTCCAAAAGACAGACGAGAAAGAAGCACTTCTAACTCATTCTATGAGGTCAGGATTATTCTGACACCAAAACCAGACTATGGCATTGCAAGAAAAAACTGCAGACCAATATTCCTCATGAATATAGAAACCAAAATAGTGAAATACCAGGTTACCTAATCAATCAAACTATAAAAAGAATAATATCTTTATTCCTTGAAACGAAGGTAGGCTTAACATCTGAAAAATCCATAATATAATACACTTTAAAGAAACAAATGTCATAATCATCTCAGTAGAAGCAGAAAAAGAATTTGATGGAATCCAAAACATTTCATGACAGAATCACTCGGCAAACTATGAACTGTCTTCATTCCCCATTAAAATAAAAAAAGCAAATAAGCAAACAAAAACTTTTAGAACTATGTCGATAACAAGTATTGTCAATGATGTGGAGAAACTGGAACCACAATACATTGCTGGTGAGATTATGAGATGAGGTGGCCATTTGCAAAAGAGTTTATCAGTTCCTCAAAATGTCAAACATAGAGTATCCCACATGATCCAGAAATTCTACTCTTAGGTATATACTCAAGGGAAAAGCATGTGTCTATTGAAAAACCTGTGAAAGAACATTCACAGCAGCACAGTTCATAAAAGTCCAAAATAGAAACAACCCAAAGGTCCACCAACTGAAGAGTGGAGAAACAAAATAAGCTGTAGCCATACAATAGTATATTATTTGACAATAAGAAAAATGAAGCACTGATACCTGCTATAGTATGGATGAATTGTGGAAATATTCTGTAAAGTTGCAGTAGATTTCAAGGATTTCAGAACTGGTCAGGAAAAAAAAAAAACATTTTTATGAGGTGGCAGTAAGGTACATAAAAGATTTATCCGGATAACACTGATAGGTTTGTTTTGGGGTGGAGTGGGGAAAGGTGCACTTCACAGCTTCAAGTTTTCAAGATTCCTGTATTTTATCCTGATTTTCTCCATGATCAAACTACCACTTTCTTAGTCCTTCCTCCCCGTCTCCACCTCCATGCACAAGCAGTTCTGATTTAGGAAATCAATCTTTCTTCCAAAGATTCTTAAGTCAAAGGTAACAGCAAAAACATCGCTTTTTAATTAGAAAGCATGTTTAGTTTGCTCTCTGTCACCCTCCTTCCAGAAGCAAAGTCATTCAGATACTCTTAGCATTGACACTGGAACAAGGCGGGGGCTAACCACTGTATGTAAAGTTTGATTTTCTGGACCACCAAATATCCACTACTATTTACAGATTGACATAACGGACTGTTGTACTTATGGGAGAAAAACAAACATGTGAAAATTGAATTCCAGACTCTTGATCTTTAATGTT
Source organism: Cynopterus sphinx (assembly GCA_030015415.1). Lineage (NCBI taxonomy): Eukaryota > Metazoa > Chordata > Mammalia > Chiroptera > Pteropodidae > Cynopterus > Cynopterus sphinx. Next base: position 50,923,646 of record CM057389.1, on the reverse strand, counting down.
GCTCAAACACTAGATTCCTATGAAAATCTGGCTAATGATGTGGACTTTCCCTCCAGAGATCTCAGTGTGTACATCACTTTGTCATATGTTAGAGTTTCTTCAGATAGACTAATGGCCAACTTATGAAAGCAGAATGAAATAAACACTATGTTAATTGGTCTTTTCCCTAATTTTTTATTAATTTAATCAATTTTTCTTAGCTACAATATATTCTTGGATAGATATATTTTTCTATTTTTTAGTCATTTTTTCAAACACAGAATAATTTTCTATTAGCAGATTGCTTGATTAGTGTTTTGGTCACTATCAAAAGCTATTTAACCTGCTACTCTGTAGTTCAATTCCAATTTAAATATTTCTAGAATATAGAAAGGCAGCCCAAGCATTTGGGGCTGGGGGCATTTTTGTAGAATAGCTCGAAAATGTTGCATATTTAATAACAATTTTTTGGAGAGATCACATTAAATCTACGTGCCATCCATGTCTCTCTTGCCTCAATTACAATAGCCTCAAACTCCCTGATAGAAAGAAATGACACAGATTCTTGCAGGAATCCCTGATATCTCATCAGTCAGTGCTCACCAATGGACTTTTGTAGAAATAACTTGCTGAGTGCCAGAAGAGTAATTATCTCCATTGCAAAATCAAGAGAAATTATATATATATATATATATATATATATATATATATATATATATATATATTCCCTTTTTATAGAAATTTCACAGGCATAGGTAACTATTCACCAGACCATTTCCAGTGGCAAGTAATAAAAAATTGAATGCAAATTAAATAGGTTACTCAAACACAACTGAAAAGTCTAAATCTAATCGGTCTCCAGGCATTGCTTGACCATTGAGTCTAACAATTTCTTCAGCATTTTTTTTGTCCCCTCCTCTATATTACAGTGTCCTCTCATGGTGGACATGAACGTTTACTGCCACCTGGATTGCATAGCTCCCCTTTTCAGTACGGGATGAGGCCACTTCCTGTGCCAATAGAAACATGTCTATGCTTCCCTCTGACTGGAGCATCCTGAACCAATCGTTACCACCAGTGGAGGACCATAAGCTAGTACATGTATAAGAGTTACATACAGCAATATTATACAATTTGAAAGACAAACAAAAAAATAATGGTATACGTATGTATGCTGTTGATTTTACTGAAAGACATACATATCTGAGTGTTATTAATATGACACTTATGTATTCTTGGTTTCACTAATCTACCTCAAATCCTATGTCACCAAATTTATCTGTAATGTATTTAGTTATGAAATATCTTCCCCTTGCCACCCACCCCATTTACTATTACAGTTATTATGAGAATGAAGTGCAAATGAATTTGACAGTGACTAACTGGCTTTAGATTTATAGCATGTTATCTTTGCAAGAATAAGCTGCAAACATAGTTGTTGTGTGCCTTTTAGAAATGGAATTTTACCATAGACTTCTTTACAGAGTCCCTTCGAGGACCTCATTCTATGCCGTTCGAAGAAAATTAAAATGGACATAACAAAGTCGATACCCAAATTTCATGCCCTCAAGTTTTTTTAAATTGTGTTTTAACAAGAGTTACTTTTAAAGTTTTATTATGTTTTGACAGAATAAGATCCTGTGTTTATCAGGAGCACTCTTTCTTACCAACATTTTGAAGCTTTTAGCAGCTGGACATTCTTAAAAATAGATTTGAAAGTAAGGGTAAATAGGATTGTCATAAATAGCCAATTGATCCATCCATCCATCAATCAATCTTTTTGCCAAAGTAATATTTTGTACCCATATTAGAAGGAGCATATTATTTCCCCAAAACATAATTTATTTACCTGTCTGTTTTGGAAACAGTTGTTTCACTCACATTCATGCACTTCTAATATGTGTTCATATGGTTCAATTAAGAATGCATTATCAGTCTCTATGTCTGTCAACTGGGAAGAGATGTAACTGGTATAAATACCTACTATAGTTGTTTTTCTTTATTAAGTATGTTGTTCAGAACCTGGCACTAACTCTGTATTCAAAACAATAGACTAACATTGTTGCTATTATTATCATTATTACTGTTTAATCTGATGCTTCTATGGTGCAACCAATCTATTTTTTCCAGTTATATTTAGATATAATGGACATAGAATACTATCAGCTTAAGGTGTATACATAATGATTTGATTTACATACAGCATGAAACTTTTACCACAGCTTTAATTAACATCCATCATTTCAGATACAGACAAAAAAAAAATTCCTGGTGATTAGAACTTTTTGGATCAATTGTCTTGACAACTTTCATGAACACCCCAAATACGGGAACACCACAAATTTGAGCATCACCTTTGTGCAGGGCCCGTGCTAATCTCCTCTGTATCATTCCAATTTTAGTATATGTGCTGTCAAAGTGAGCACAATCTATTCTTTTTAAATGCCTATTTCAGCAGAGCTTCCCTTTTGTCAGACAAAGCAGTTCTTTTCAAGAAATTCTTTACTTCTTAACAGTGCATTAAGTAGAGAGGAAGTGAGATTCTGTGGTCGACAAAAGATGAGAGTCATTCTGAAATATTTATTTTAGGCCTCAGAATTTAAACATCGGACTTTTGCTTCTCTGGATCATCTGAAAGATCAAATAATAAACAATTGGATGTGACAGGTTTCCTCTTTGGTGTTTCATGTGTCTGTTATAACAACAAGGGGTAGCACTTGATGATGGTCTGGTGGGGGAGGTATATAAATAAACCAAATTTCAACTTGAAAGTTATTAATTGTACCTGGGTATTAAAATGGATGTAACATACTTATTATAGTATCTTTCTGCCAAATAACTGTGGCGTATTGCAAATAATGGCTCCATAATCACAATATCATTGTAGAAAAGACATTAGCCAAACATAGTGTCAATATCGTTATTTTACTAAAAACTCATCTAGCATATTAAACATATACATCTCTGAATGTTTAAAGACTACATTTAATTACCCATAGAGGCAAAATTTTCCCTAAATAATGTTATTTTTTTTAACTATTTTACTCTTAACATAGGGTCTGCTTCTTCTTAGCTTAAAGCTTTTGTCATATTTCTTTTCAGTATTCTGTATCTACTCTTACTTTCCATTCAAATAAGTTCACTTAGGCATAGAAATTTAGTATCTCAGCCTATAATAGAAATAGTAATCATCCATTCCTCCTAATTTGCTTACTGGAAAAAATTCTCTCAGTAGTACATTAGATGGATGCCACGCACTGAAGCCCCATACTGACACCTCCAGGAGCAGAGGGACACACAATGGTAGACTAACATGCGTCCACCTCAGTCACAAACTCCAGGAGTTCTAACTGCCATCATAATAGTTGCTCCTGATTCCAGTTTTAAATGTCATCGCTGGTCAAAGTTTAACAAGCTCAGTTTTTGTTCTCGGTTTTTTGTTTTTTTTTTCCTGATTATTTCCTAAGCCATTCAAGGTTTGCAATCAAACACTCCTATTCATAGTAAGTAAGAGAAATAAATAAATAAGTAAGTAAATAAATAAATAATAAGTAGATAATGCCTAAATGAAGACAAAGCCAGGCTGAAAAGAAATTATTATAAATGTTATATTTCTGTGGTCCATCCCGATTTCCACTTCTGGTAAGTTTTTATAAAGCAATAAGCAAAGTTATGACACAATTTCTGAAATTCAATCACCTAGTCGACAAATATTTGTAGTATCAGATACTTTTCTGAAGGCATGCAATGGACAAGACATGCAAGAACTTGGCTCCATAATGCTCATGTTATGGAGAGATGGATGGATCGAGTGGTTAGAAAAATAAAGAAAAATATCTTTATTAAACAAAATAGTTCAAGTTAGTAATAAGTGTTATTAAGAAGAAAAAATATTGCGACATACTGAGAAGATGTGTTTTAGATTTGGTGTTTCAGGAAAACTTTCTCTAGGGAAGATGTTAGAGATGATATCTTAATTGTACAAAGTACTTGTGCATATGACCAGCTGGAAGCAGAATTTTCCAGGCAAAGGGAATAAAACGTAAGTAACAACTGATGGAATATTTATATTTCACCAAAATGTAAATTGCAGAGGCTCTGTTCAATGATATTTTGGTTTTCGAAATGTCCTGAAATATATTCTATTGTTTTAAGATATGTTATTTAAGCGAGGAATGAAAAAAATGTTGCAGTGACTTCAAAGAAAGATGGAGAGTGATCTGGGAACCGAATAGTCTTAGCTGATCCCATTGTCATGCAATGTGTGAATTAGAGTGTTTAACTAAACAATCAATTTACTACCTACTTCTTTGCAGGAGGATGCTCAATGATCTCAGCCATAACAAACTTTTTTACAGGTGATCCTGTAAAAAATACTTTTATAATCTATTCAAAAAATATTTTTACTGTTTGCAGCCTACACCATAAGGAATACTTTTTATTTTTCAATCCTTATACATGTACACACACACACATATGCATGGATAGCTAAACACTATGATTCACTAAACAATATGTATTATATCTCTGAGTGATGAACTCTAATATTTTCTATCATTTCAGTTTTTAAAAAGCTCATCACAACCCACTAAATTGATATCATAACCAACCAATAGGTCTCAGCTTAAAGATGAAAAACTTTGTTCTAAGTCATTCAGCAATCTGCACATTCTAATCTATATTGAAAAAAAAAACTAGACCACTTCCTATAGGGTAATTAAGGTTATTTATTCTTTCAGCAAAAAATCATTATAGTTCTTCAATGTTTTGACAAATGCAAAATTGAGAAAAATTAAGAAAGAAAAGGTAAAATTAAACTTTTCCTGCCTTGGCCGCATAATAATATTTTTTTTTCCTAGGAAGGGAAGGCTAATATTTAATGGGGTAATAGAATGAATTCCTTACTTATGAGGAAGACTAATTTTTTTTCTCCTAAATTATCCCCTAGGATATAGAAAGGAAGCATTTAAGAACTTGGCAGTAGAAAACTCTAAAGAGAATTACAGTAAGAGCAAAATGGTGTCAGTTTAAAAACTTTATAACAATGACTCTCCTATTTACAAAGCAAACTTAACAGTGCTTGATGTTTTACTTAAATTTCTCTAAAATTTTGAGCACCTCGAATATGTGTGTCACATAATAGACTGTTCCAAAACTAAGTCTCACAAACAAACTTGTCCGCAAAATATATATTTATACAAATATCTGATGTTTTAAATTTACCCACAGTCCACGATAAAGTAAATTCACACTCGTGGCCTTCGTGGTTCCTTCTTTCTCAGCTCTGACCTCTTAGAGTCTCATTTCTCACATTGGTTACGCTGAGATAACTTTTTAAAAGCTGTTACACATGGGTCACAAAAATAATATTGTGCAGATGTGTAACCCAGGAAGTCGAATGGGTTCTACAGAGTCACGTAGGAAAGAAGCAGCCCCTTCACCCACCGCAGGCAAACCCGGAGCCTTGCAAGTCGTCTGCTGCAAACTTCCAGTGGGTGGGCCATGCTGTCTGACTCCTGCACTTCTGCTCACTCCTTTTTTTTCTTTTTTCTTTTTTAACTTTGGGTCACTCTGGGCCAAACCACCAACTCTGTTATAAATATTTACAGACTCTACTGCAGACTCAGAAGGCATGTGGCATGGTCCTATCATGATCCCACAAACTCTCCCTACTTACTGACTCCATCCGCTGGGCGAGGGCATCCAAGCTTCCGAGCTGGTTCTGGTGGCAGTCCACAGGCTCCCACCCTCATCTCATGGAGAAGATTCGTGCCACAGTCGGGCCTCCTGCAGGTAGATACTCCCACCGCAGGCTCATCTTGACATTTCTGGACAGTAGGCCTCTTCTTTCCAAGAAATTCTCAAACACAGCGCTACAAACATCCATGAATTGAAAGCACCTTGTGCGGATCTGAGAAGGTATTTCACAGACATCACTTCACTTTTCTCCAAGGCATCCTTATGAGCTCTGGTTGAGCCACAAGCTGCAAGCAAACCCCTACTTAGAGAGAGTGACTGTCAAGTTCAGGAGGTATGTTTTGGTGTTTAAAATAAGAGGTGTCCAAATATTTTCATGGAGGACCCCGTGATCAGAAATCCACATACAGAGGTTTTTTATTTCTTTTTCTTTGTTTCATTTTGCGAATCAACTTTATCGAGGTACGATTTACATAGAATAAATCACAACTGTTTTTGAATACATGGTGGCTTGTGTTTTGACACAGTTGCACACATGCAAAATCACCAATATCATCAAGATCAGAACATTTACATCACCTAGAAAGTATCCACATGTCACTGTGCATCCTTCATCCCAGATCTGCTCTCTGGATCTCTTAATTAGTTTTGGCACATTCTCGACAATCATGTCAATGAAACCATGCCATACCCACTCTCTCCTGGCTGGCCCCTTTCATTCTACACATTTCTCCTGAGAGCCTCCACTGTCTTTGCATTTATCAGCAATTTATTCCTTGACCAGTAGTATACCCTCATCCAGATATAAACCAGAATTTGTTTACTGTTCACCTGGACATTTTTGGTTAGGGAGTATATAAACTTTGCAGCTTTTCTAGAATGTAGCTTACTTAAAAAAAAAAAAAAAAAGTTGTTCAAACCCAAATATTATAGGAAACATAAATTCCACAACAATCATAAGTGTTTTTTTTATTGCTTTACATTAAATAATTTAGAAAAGAGCACTTATTTATAGTCAATAAATTCTCTAAAATTTTTCTCAAATCCTATTTTATTTTCAGCAAACAATTCTTCATTTTTTTTTTTAATGAAGGGTTCTATTTAGCTCTTTTTAGTTCGTGATGATAAATGAGTGCTATCTCACATTTCCATGAACCCAGTGTGTTTTAGCACTGAATTCTGACCCTTCCCTGAACAATCTACAGTGCCCTTGTGTTTCCCTCACAGATTATAACTCAGCGTGTTTAGCATTTTGTTACACAAGCAACTAAGTATAAAGCCCTTGATCAGAGGAAGGAGCTAAGTAAATAGCAGTTGGTGTCCAAGAACTTGTCATCTTACATATTAAAATAAACCAAATGCCCACCTTCTGGTTCATCTTATTTCAAGAATCCCTTAAACTGGCAATAGAAAGAAAAGAAAAAGGAAAAGAGAAAAAAAGAAAATGAGAAGCTTTAAAAGTTTTTCTGTCATCTCTTGCATTTAACCTGACTTGCAAACTTCTCAACACAAAGATAAAAACTTGTCTTTTGAGTTGAATAAAGTGTTGAAAATACACATTTCAATATTTTTTCACTACAGGAACGTATTGGCAGCAAATGAGCCCAGCTCTTTCATATTTAGACCTAACGTGTCGCATGCCTTGCTGGCAAATAGTTAGATCCTACCAGAAGAAAAAATTAGAGAGTAGGGACAGTGTGTTTCATATCTTGGGTGCTCCTGATTTCAAGGATAGAATTAAATCAGGAGAGAATAGGGACATATGATGTCAAAAAGAATCGAGGTGTAGAGAGGGGCAGGGACAACAAAGCCAGATAAGGGCTAAACACACAAGCAGATGTCTTTAGTGTCCTAAGCAGACTTCTGAAGGATTTAACCAAAGTGATGATGAAGTCTGATGTTACTTGAAAATTGTGAGAGTTTGGGAAAAGCAAATTCACTTGATTCAGGGATGGTATCTCCCTATTCACTTGACTGGCTCTTTCGAGATTGCCTGGCCGGAAGAGGTGACAGGATGAACGTGGAACCCAGAAGGCTTACGACAGCCTTTACCAAGGCTTGTGCCCGAAGCTCAGTCAAGGGCACTTTTCAAAATTCACATTTCTCTTTATTTCAAAGGTGCTTTGTGTCCTGTATGCTATTTAATATGTGCATGGCTTCCGCAGACAAGGAAACAAACAAGAAACAAATTTAGACTAGAGAAACTCTACCCAGGCACATCCTCCAAATGCAGACGTCTTTCTCATCTGACCCCAAGTGGGAATTGTAATAATGTTATCATTTGATTCCCATTTGAGGCACTTTGCATTTTGATATATGCTAAAGAATGCAGCAAGTCATCCAACTGGCATACGCGATAGGAAAACTTCCTCTGCAGCACAGGTGCACAAGCAAACAAATTCTTGCTGTGCTTGAAAAATGATCCTTCCATACAGTAAGCTCTCAGCAGCGTGCCGAACTGGCAAGAGGAGGGAGAAGAACGCACATCTGTCAGGTAGACGGGACAGATGGTGGTCACCTCCCCTCCCCTGCCGGCAGAGGCAAAATAGATGTCACCCCGAACTGTCTTTTCCCAGCCAAACTGCAAATGTTGATTTATTAAGAACAAAGTGAAGTCATTCTGTGGGGTGCTCTGTTTGTTTGTTTGTTTGTTGTGTTTTGTTTTTAAAGGAAGGAAGGAAGGAAGGAAGGAAGGAAGGAAGGAAGGAAGGAAGGAAGGAAGGAAGGACAAAAGGAAGAAAGAAAGGAAGGGAAAAAAGACTCAGTGGAGTAGAAGCTGTGTCATTGGGGTTAGACCAGTGTGACCAGGTGGTTAGTTCTGGGTGCCCTGGAGTGATAACCTCATGCCACCTCAGGCTGTGCAAGGGGCAGTGGGTTATAAATAACTTTTGAAAGCTAAACAGGGCCAGGAATGTATCAGAGCAGCATTAAAGTGAATAGTTAGTTAAACAAAATTCAAATGGTCAGACTGGTCTCCTAACTTATCCCTGGAACCTGGATGGAAGTCTTGCAATATTGAAAGAACCCTCCCTGTGACCAGCTCCACGCATGGATAAGCTTCGCCTACCACTGAGTCACAAAAGCTAAGATTCCAAATTGAGAAATTAAATCATTACCCAACTCCCAGAGCCCACATTGTTCATGTGTTGTCAAACCCTGAAGCCTCACTAAGTTACATCAAATGAGGTCAGTAAAACAATTCTCTCTAAATGGAATAAGATTATTTGGCATCTAAGCCATCTCAACCTGCTCTTCTTTAGAGCTTATCTGTTTCTTAAACCATGAACCCTAAAAAAAATTCTGTAGTTGACGATCGTTTTAATATCGACAGGTCAAGCTTTTCAACACTGTTTTCTTCAGCCGAATATCAGAGCCCAAAACTGTCATTGGATGCGAGGTAGCTGCTTGGCCTTTCTTTTAAAATATCGATATTACAAACATGAGCCAAGCACGCAAGCCCACACTCCCTCCAGCTTGTATGCTTTGCAGACACTCGTCACCCCTCTGTCTTCCCATGTACTTCTTCAGTCGGGTCACTCACAGGACTGTCCCCACGCGCACCCCCAACCTCCATCCAGCAAATTCTTTCACAATGCTAAGGCGTCTGTAGGTTTTGGTGGGGATGAGTGGAAGACATCCAAGCTTTGATCAACATTCTTTTTCAATCCCTCAACCAAGGCCCCACTGTTTCAATCCGGCATGTGTTAGCCCCTACCCTGGTCTCGAAGGCTGAATTATGCTTCTGCTCTGACAACACAACCAAATCACATTTCACATTGACAGTATAGCTAACATGCCATCATTTTCCAAGCCTCTTCATTGCTTATGTTTGTATCTAAACTTTTGTTCCAGAAGTGTAAAAATGCCTGCCACGCCTACGAGTCTCCATAAATAGGCTCAGGCATTTTAGTTCTACTTATTGCTAGAAATTGTCTATTCTTATTTTTCTGTTGTTTTTCTTTCCTCCCACTTAAAGAGGAAGAAACTATTTTAAAGCAGATTTTTGGCCCAGCCGTATTTTCAGGTCTAAACAGAAATTGTTTCTTTTGCATGCATTGTCCATTAAAGTAAATTCTGTTGCATTTGAAAACCTGTCAGCTTTATTTTGTCCCAGTGTTCCGAATTCTCTCCTTTTTGACCATTATTATATAAAGTTCTTCTGGGAAGATCACATGCATGATTGCAGACTTGCCTTGTTAAAATCATGGCTTTTTATGCAGTCATGTTTGCACCTATGAATTATGCATGAAAGAGGATCTCATTACATTTCATTTTCTTTACTGTGGCATCCTCACTCCTGGTTGGACTCAGGCTCCCATCAGCCGGGCACCCCGCGCCCTGCTGAACCCCCCATCTTGATGCCTTCATGGCGTTTCAGACAAAATGGGTGTGTTTAACTTGTCACCTCACGCCTGGTATAAATTATTCACTGAGGCTTTGCACAGATTTGTGACATGGCCGGCCTGGAAACTCAGGGAAATGTCACAGGCTGTGTATGGGGATGTGACTGACACAGACAGGGGCTCCTTCTCCAGCAATTGTCCAAGGCAGAGGGGGACAAATGGGCTGGATGCCCCATCTGAGCCCCATCTTAAAGCTTAAAAATCTCTCACTCTCCTTCTCAAATAGAAATGAATTATAAATGTTTACTCCTTCGATGGGTGTGTTTCAGTGTTTTAGTATTTTCCTCAGAACTAAAGGTCAAGGAACAAAGCCCTGTGCTTTTTTTTCCCCTTTTGAAATGAAGCCATTGGTCTTCCATACCTGACAAGATGAATTAAATGTGGAGAAAAGATCACAGAATTTAATCAGCACAGTCATTCAGTGTATGTGGCCAAGAACAATCACTCAAAGAAGCATATGGAAAACTAGGTTACTGTGTTGTGTGTCTGTGTGTGTGAGTCTGTGTGTGTGTGTGTGTGTGTAAGACAGAGAGAGAATGTGTGGATTATGATGATTCTTAACTAAGCCTACGTCGCCGATTCTAAACATCTCCTTATAAGAAAATCCAGTTAGAAATAAGATTGATTTTGCCTGTCAAATTATGCCACTCACTAAAACAGAGTCACGCTATAAAAAGAGGTCACCCGACAGAAGCAAAAGAACCTCCAACGAATCCAAGTTAATATCAAACCTGTGATGAACAAATTAGCTTCTGCTTTGCCCTGTCCAATTATTTTCTTAGCATCCGTGGGGATTATGCAGGTAACAGAGAGCAACTTTCTCGGGTCTGGAAAGGTAAAAAACACATTAAAGTTTATTCCTAGACAAAGCCTTGCTCAACTTTTTTTCGTTTCTTGTAAGAATGTGGTCGCTGTGACAAAAGACTTTCATATCCCAACTGTCATCTATTCTTTCCGACGAAGAATTGAAACCTTCTTAAAATGAAACCCAAGGAAATGACTCATAAGCTAGTTGCACCAAGAGCCATGGTGGGGAGGTTTACAGTTCTGCCAATCCCCTTTTGAAATATAGCCTCTACACATGCAGTTTTCTGATGTCTGAGTTTATTATAAAAGTTTTATAAAAGTTTTATCATAAAAGTTTGAAAAGCAGATCCTTTGCTCACCCCTTTCTCTTTTCGTCCTAATCATATATATGAAATATATTTTTAAAACCCATTTTTATTTAACAAATACATGCAAAATATATTTCTATAGCTTTTGTGTATACAGCACACACACACACACACACACACACACACACACACACAGCTTGTAAATTCGATGCTCGCATATGTTGCTGAGATGGTGATGTGACTGAGGCAGGATGTAAGTAATATATCAAAAAGCTGCGGCCCAATTATCATTATCAGTTGTTAAGCTCCAGGGGTTTCTTTGTGTTCCTCTTTGTCCCCTCCTGACTTCAAGGAATCTTCATGGCGATCACTTAAGAGTAATATGGAACAGTGCTTTTACGTCTTCAAAGTAGTATTTGCTTAAACACCTACGTGCTTTTGTGACAAATAATGCATTTCTTCCCAACTTTCCTGCTATTTCTTCCAACGGTGGCCACCCAGTCACACCTTCGCTATTGATTGGATGGCTGTGCATCTATTTTTATGTGAATACAAAATAAAAAATGTGTAATTGGCATTTGCAGTGGATTCCACTTTTCTTTGAAAGCTATCATTTGGCATAATGATTGGCATTAAAAGAATGCTCTTTAGCTCTTGGCTGAAAGCGAGGATGACCTCTTATTTTCGGTGGTTCTCTAACACATTGGAATACACAGAAGATATGTCTAAAGTTCAATATCAACGCAGGTGAGGGAGGGTGGTTCTGATTTTCTCTTCAACAAATGACCTGTTTCTTTCTTCCAGCAATAACTACACATTAAGCTCCTGATAGAGGGTTTGTTAACCCAGTTTGATTTCTGGGAAACCTATTCAATCAAATGACATGAATAGCCAGGGCAAAAGATATAATTATTCATATGCAGCCACTTGATTGAGCACTGGCACCAGAGTATTTAATATTAAATATTTTCAACTGTAGTCTAGGTTTACATTTCTTCCTGTTTCTTTGTTGTCTTGCCCATGTTATTAAAAAATTCAGGATAATTTAGTGGGAATAAAATCTCATCTAAAGATTGATGTCATATTTGCTTGTTAGTGCTTTCTCTGTGCAAACGGTTGGGTTACATTTTTCCAGCACCCACGAGAAAGATACTGTTTTGTCTGGGGTAGAAGGATAGTGGAGTGTGAGTAAAGAGTTTACAAATTAAAATATTTTTTTCCTTTACATTATAGTCTTTAATATCTTCCACCTACCCAACATATACTATTTCTACTTCTGCTTCAATAATATGTATATTTAGAAATCTAAGCTACAAGAATAAAACAAATTGCAAAGAATATTCTCCTAATCTTTCATAGCCTAGAAATAGAACTGATTAATTAAAGAACTGATTTATCAATTACCAGGCAAAGTGAAATAATAAGGCCAAGGAAAAGTGTACATTGCATACACCCCATGCCCCGATTGGGTAAAATATGAGGTTCCCTTCCTCTTATCTTTATTAATTCTAAAATGCCTCTCTCACTAATCCCTCTTTTCTAATCACATTGACATGTGAACTGTTTTGTCCCTGCCGAGTGAGTTATTTGCAATGGCAATATTAATATATTTGAGTAGTACTGAATCAAGTCGCTTTCAGAAAAAGATATAGTTCTTGGGTCGGAGTACATAGTATTTCAAGAAAGTTCTACATACGTTTGACATGAGAAAGGCCTACCTAGATTCAAATAAGGCTAACGTGATTTGGAAATTATAAAAGAGGTAACAGTATGGATTTATCTACGTTGTAGATACACACACAGGAGATATTTAAAAAAATTACTTCAACTATAATTATCAATAAGTATAGATTATTTGACAGTGATATAACTGAAACCTAAAGGAAATTTTTTAAGACATAGAAGTCATGAATAGTGTCTAACACAGAAAGAAGAAAATTAAAAAAAAAAAAAAACAAGGAGAGTTGCTACTGCTAGCTCTAATGATTATAAAAGATCAAATCAAATAAAATCACCTTTAGTTACTGCAAGAGAGGATTTCTATTGAATGTCAGAATATATATTTCTCCCTCTCTGAACTCTATCATGTATTGCCCGAATCAATCATTTGAGAATAAATCGAATATCACTTTATGACTTTGCTATTGCTCTATTTAAAGGTTATTTTGCATCTTGTGGTTTTAGTTTATCTTTTGATTGTGAGCTTGAGACCAAACGTTAATTATTTTATTCCCCATAAGATACAGCTCAATTTTGTTTGCAAATCGGCCTCCAAGGAAATATACTTAAAAAAAATTGATTGATTTGATCTTCACACCCGGTGCCTTGAAAAATTAAAGGGCAGTTTGGAATGATCTAAGACATCATGCTCAGCATCAGAGAAATAGACCACGCGATCTCTCTGATGCCCCAAGTGTTGTTTATAATTACATAAGGTATGATAACCAGCCCGTTATAGCCTCTAACAGAATAAAAATTGAGGGTTAAAAGTGTAATGAAATGCAAATGAAACTGTCCTAGAAACAGAACTGCTCATTTTATTTGTTTCTTACAGAATTGAGGATATAGAAAGTGTTCATATTAAGTACTATCAACTGTATTCTAGTTTTAAAATAATGGTGGAAATAATTCATAGCCGAAAAGCCATTGCCAGTTCAATGTGAACGCTATCGAATACTTTGGAAACTAAATGTGGTTCCATCAATTCTGTATTAAGAGTTCTAAGTATCTTACGTTCCCATTTGACTGTATTTCCTAGGTCTGTCAGTACGACAAGTAGAATTTAAGCCTATACTTAACTTCACATACCTGCTGCATATCCAATTTAAAATCAAATATAATTAAGGTTCAAGTTTTACTCTGAACACGCTTATCTAAGAGAAATCTTGTTCTCTTTTTTTTCCCCACAGATTTCTCCCTTTTAATGAGAAAAAAGTACAAGATATTAAAATCTTTGGACTTCTAAATTCCTTTTGACATTTATGCTATTTCAAGTAGACACTATTTTAAATAGCTTTTAAAACAATGCTTATTTGGGGTTGCGCTTAATTAAATAGAAGACAGAATAGGGCAGTCTAAATACCACTGGACTTGAGAAACTCTAATTTTGCTGCATCCGCTCATTCTCTTTGGGCCGTCGCACAAGTCGCCTAACCTACTAGGACTGTGAATTTTTTCAGCTGTAAGTGAAACTACTGGATAGAACATCTCTCATGTCCTTGCCAGCGTGAAACTCGTGGAAGCTCCATGATTACTTTGAACCTCAGCTTCCTCATTTAAATGATGTGCTCGATGATGAAATCTTTCCTTTCTTTAGGTTTGTTTTGAGAATCAATATTTCTAAAGTGATAAGAGCATGGTAATGGCCTCAGTATCCCTCATTTACTTCTAACATAAAGATGATCATTTATTCTTTTCCAAGGTGAAGGCGCTGCTTTAAAATCAAAACTCTGCAAACTGAACCAGGCACACCACACATGGAGGCAGATGTTGCTGTTTCAACTTCTGTCTTCAAAGGCATATCTAGCTTCTAGAAAAGGCTGATTCCTAGTCAATGACTGTTGAACAACTCGATTTCTTGTAGAAAAATTCATAAGCATGTCATAACACTCCTTAAACAAATTACCTCAAGATAGGTTTACCTAATTAGACTTGTAAACATATAAAAGTTGGTCACTTGCTCTACAGCTCAGACCAAATTCTGTATTTTAACACTTTCTTCAATTTGATTCAAACCACATTATAAACTTATGAGGAAAAAAGAAGCCATGTGCCTACTTTGAAGTACACCCATCTATGGAGCTTTAAAGAATCTGATATTCTATATGTTAATTTGACATAAGTAAAGTTTT
Organism: Cynopterus sphinx; assembly: GCA_030015415.1. NCBI lineage: Eukaryota > Metazoa > Chordata > Mammalia > Chiroptera > Pteropodidae > Cynopterus > Cynopterus sphinx. The sequence continues at coordinate 50,908,601 of CM057389.1, read as the reverse complement.
TCAAAATTGGTAAGATTGTCTCTGAATACTTGGAATGAAGCTGTTAGTGCACAAGTCAGGAAAGGGAGCTAATGGGACACTTAGTTTATTGTGATTAAAAGGACGAAGGTTAAAGTAGAATTTATGATGAAACCAGGAAAATCTCAGACGTAATTTTATCGTGGAACGTAAATGACTACAGTAAATAAGAAAGAAAATCTACTACAAGTAGTTCTTAAGACAAATGAACAGGATTGTAACATTCTCTAAAGAATTTGATTAACTGAATACATTAAATATTTTCAGAAGCATGGCTGACACCTGCTGTTTAGTAGAGTAGTGTGGTTTAAACATTTTACTTTTTTTCAGTAAGCTAAAAAGTACAATATCTAATTAAAATCAAAGCACTGAAAATACTCGATGAGATTGCTTAAAGATTTTACAATGTATAAAATTTGCTGTTATTTTTATCAGCTGAAAATAAGTAATCAAATGTTGCTGGAATGCTACATAGCAATAACTCATTTTCAAAGGTATCCTCTTGTTTACAATTTAATTTTTTCCTTTTTTTTTTCACAGATTGCAAGGACCTTGTCAGCTTACAATTCCTTAATTTTTATTTTATTTATTTTTTACACCTACAGCAGCTGGTCTTCCTAGGTGGTCTCGCATCCAAGTACTAACCAGACCCAACCCTGCTTAGCTTCTGAGATCAGACAGGATTGGGCTTGTTCAGGGTGGCGTGGCCATAAACTCTGCTGTTTACAATTTAAATCTGACTACTATACTCACAAATTTAATTCCTAAAGAGAAGTTTTCACTAAATTGATCTATAATTTAGAACTTTTTCTCTCAGAATAAATGAGATGGGGATCAACAAGTTTAATAATATTATAGTTTCGAGAGAAAATATAAATATATACAAATAAATACATATGATATTAAAAGTTCACAGATCAAGAATCGTAACACAATAGTAAAAAAAAAAGCAGAGTCAAAAAGAGAAATTTAAAAGAATTCCAATATTTTGTTAAGAAATCACACTTTGGCCTACCATTTGACTAAGCATGTACCTTTGCATAAGAAGAGACCGTGATTATAATCTGAAACTTTAATTTTCTCCAAATATGTCATTCACCTGCTCTTAATAAATTAAAAAAAAAATCACACATAACGCTGAATGGACACTATGGTTACCTGTGTCCTCCGTTTGTCTTCTGTGGCAATGCAAGATGGGGGTGAGGCTCGAGCAAGGCAAGGTGGAGGGAGTTAGGAGGCTAAAAAGTGATAGTGAGCAATGACCGTGAACTGAGAGCCATCGAAGGGACTCTGACCTTTACTCACAGTAGGATGGGGAGGTAAGGCTGGGTTTTGAACAAAGAGTGACAAAACCTGAATCATCCTCATCTTATAAAAGGATCATTCTTAGTACTTACATGGGAGACAGCTGGGCAGCAACTCTGTAAACTTGGGGGATGAGGCCTTACCAGGTTGCTGCAATAATTTAATCTACGTATCCCAGAGACTCAGACCAAAGTGATGGGAGTAAAGAAAGCAGAAAACTGGTTGGATTGTGGCTGAAATTTAAAGTTAGAATTGGTAAGACTTCCTGATGCATTGGATGCCAGGTAGGAGGGACATGGACCCAGGCTCTCTGGACTGTGCCACCCATCAAACCAAATTGGTAAAACTCTGGAAAAACAGATTCAAGGATGGCTATTATTAGTTATCTCAATTTAAAATGTCTATTAGGCATCTATATTGAGTCATCAAAAGACTCATCATATACATGGCACCAGATTACGCAAGAGGAGCCTGGAATAGAACCATAAATTAGTAAGTCACTGACACATATATGCCATTAAAAATCATGAGACTGGATGAGTTCATCAGGTGATGAGTGTAAGCAAAGAAGTAAAGAACAGAAAAGGTGGCTTAGGGCAATCCATTATTAGTGATTACAGAGAAAAAGAGAAACCAGCAAAGGCTGAGAAATAATGAGAGAAAAAAAAAAACAAGAAACTATGTGATCTTAGAGGCCAATTAAATGTGACTAGGATCCATTGTCATGTTGCTGAAAGACTAAGTAAGGAAAGGATCACTGGATTTTGGACAAATGGATAGAATGCAGTGAAACTGCTCTGTGTAATAGTGTAGTAATAGATGAATGTCATATATATTTGTCAGATTCATAGAAAGTTCAGCACAAAGAGTGAACACTCAGAAAAATGTGGACTTCAGTTACTAAGATTCTATCGGTATTGGTTCATCAGTTCAAGAAAATGTGCTCTATTAATGCAAAATGTCAGCAATAAAGGAAATGAGGAGGAGGCCATGTATTTGAACTATACTTTCTGCTTCATTTTTCTATAGACCTGACATAAAAAGTGTGTGTTTGTGTGCACACATATGTATGTGTGGATGGGTAGATTTTAAGCCAAGTACATTTGTTACACATAAAAAATTAAATAATATTTTGTTATTAGTAGCATTGCACATTCTAATCCCTCTGTAATGAGAGGAAATGGGTGATGTTGTCAACAAACAGCACAAACTCCCAGTAACAAGGTGAATAAGCTCTGGGATCTAATGTATGTCACTGTGCTTATAGTTAACAGCATTGTATTATATACTTGAAAGTTGTTAAGAGTAGATATTAAATGTTCTCTCTACCAAAGAAAAAAAGAGTGATTATGTGAGGTGATGGAGAGATTAACTTTATTGTTGTCATCATTTCACAATCCATATGAGCATCGGATCTTCATGTTCTCACTTAAACTTTGCTAATATATGCTGTTGAGTCAGCTCTCACTCCTGGCAAGCCTATGACGTGAGTGACATCTGCAATGTCCTGTCCTCAGGGCCCTGCTCAACTCCTGCGCACTTGTGTCTGTGGCTTCTTTTATAGTCACTCCATGTCATAAGCGGTCTTCCTCTTTTTCTGCTGCCATCTATTTTTTTCCCAGCATTACCATGTTTTCCAAAGAAGCCTACCTTTTCATGACATGCTCAAAGTCAGATTTGTCATTTTTGCCACCCGTGTTATTTTTTCTAGGATGTAATTGCTCATCTTCCTGGTGGTCCAGGGTGTCCGCAGAGCTCTCCTCTAACACCATATTTCAGGTGAATCAACTGTTTTCCTATCAGCCTTCTTCACTGTCCAATGTCCCATGCATCAGAATTCAAAATATATAGGTGTAAACCAATCCTAGCCTTGGTCTCTAATGACACATTTTTGCTCTTTCCTAATTCCTTCATCTCTGTCCTTCAGAGTCTCAGTGTTCCCGTGATTTCTTGGCTGCAGTCACCATTTGGACTGAATCAGGGTGAGCCAGGTAAACAAGGCAATCATAAATTTACACAATGTTATATGTCAATCACATCTCAATAAAGTGGAAATTAAAAAAAAAAAAAGCTAAATTTCAGCAAGCTCGAAAAATGTAACCTGAAAATAAACATTTGCTGATAAAATTGTTGGATGATGTGGTCACTTCTGCCATCTAACAAATATATTTTTCACTCGTTTTGGTTACAGTTCTGGTACTAAACGCATCTACTTCCTCTGTATAGTGACAAAATGACACAATTCATGTATCAGATGGTCTTGAAATGCATCTCAGTATTTATATTCTTGACAAATGGCTGTGCATAATTACCTTAAATGCTTAATTTTTAATGGACCATAATTTCAGCACTTAATGTAAAAAAATAGATTATGTGCTGCAGAGGTGAAAGTCGAAAGGTTCAGATCTTCTGTTTTGCCGTAGAGCTCCACATGACCCTTTTTGTGCAAGTGGCAGTCTCAGGATGGCAATGATGCTGAGCAAAGCCACAGAGCTCTGCATTCAGTATAATTACTGAGTATAAATAACCTTTAACTAGACGTGTCTGGAAAATGGTTCATTGACATTTCTAGCTTTGAATTCTGTACGTAGAATGTAAATAGCATGATACTGATAACTGGATATGAAGATAGATATAAAAACATATTATAACATTGGAGAGTTGAAAAATATCAGGGGGAGAGAGAGAAAGAGAGAGAGAGACAGAGAGAGAGAGAGAGAGAGAGAGAGAGAGAGAGAGAGGCATGAAATGGCCCAAAAGTATCCATCCAGCAAGGCAAACAGGTGTGACAGTTGGCCTTAGATGATTCTGATTCATGCATCTCATCCAAACGACTTTCTCTTTCAAAAGTGTTCCCTTCTGGAGATTAAGCTGCGTGGTCACTCAATAGTCAAATGTTGCTGCCTTATAGAAAGAAGGTGCTTGGGAATAGATATTTCTACCTTATTTTCCTGTGGTAGATATGTATAGGATGGTCTATTGCACATTAGTTGTTTGAAATCAGATATTCATTTTATTATTTCCCAAAGCTATCCCACATCACCAATGCTGAACTTCACAGAAAGCAGAAACTGAAGCCCTCACACCACTATGTAAACAGTGTGAAGACAAAGGAAATGAACCAACCATGATTAGTTTACTTTGAGTCTTCACGGAAGAATTAGAGCACCACAAACTCACAATGTAATTCTTATTATTTTGAAGAAATAATTTGGTAGAAGTTTTTAAAAAGGAAGCTCAGACTAAATTATTCTTATTCAGATTCTTTTCTAACAATCTTTACATTGTTCTTTGAAAGTATACCAGAACTCCATTTTGCCCATAATAAAACTAATTAAAAATAGTTAGGACATTCGTTAGATTCAAAGTTTAATTGAGATTGTTTTTTTCTAATGCATCCATCCAAAAGTAATCCAATGAAGGAAATGGTTTTCTTACTTATTGTTACTTTTTTTTTTTCGTGTGGGATCAACTTTAATTCTCTTACTTGAGATTTGTTTACATATTAACTGAGAAAATATACCTCAAATCTAATTCTTTGGCCATTATTCTAACCTCCATACTTTGTATATATGACAAAGTTATTAGTCACATTGGGGAACTTCATGATAAGTTTCCCTCCTTTCCTTTAAATTAGAATATACAGTGCATTACGTACAAGACGAATTATGGGCACATGTGTCAGTGTTTCATTCGCACGTTCATGATGACTCCCTGTGAGTCATGATGTAGGCAGCCACCTCTCAGGGCAGAGCCGTGGCAGGAAAGTGCCACTACGGACAAGGCCTCAGGCTCATCATGAGTGATGTCTAAATAACTCATAGAATATTAATATATTCCATCAAACCAGAAGGAAAGGTCATTTCTGAAAAAATGAAGGCTTCTCTCAATACTATATATTCTGCCCATGGTAGTTTAAAATTTACAGAGTCGCCTTTGTAATTTCTAGCCATCTGGAGCTCAAAATTGTTGATGCCCAGCTCTTGGGTTCTCTCTACCACATAGTTAGCACGAGGGTTGTCCCAGGAAAGAAAAAAAAAAAATACAGAAAAGATGTACAGTGAGTTAAAAAGGGGGCAGGGAGTAACTCATCTTACTTAAGAGTCTTATAATCTCCTTAGGAAGACAGTAGAGTTGTATACAAAAAAAGGAAAATGTGAGTAAAATAAAATTATATAGAATTACAAGTAATATAAAGTAAGGAAATACAATTTATGGAGAAGGCTTTTCCAAATATATATAATACTAACAATGGCAAATGCAAAGAACTTTCACATGCATTATTTTATTCATTATTTCTCACCCATTCTTCCTAAAAATCTCTGAATATCATAGGCCAGATATTATTATATGGCCTTTCATATTAATGGGTTATTTTAAAGGTCAAAATAAAAGCAAGATTACACAGAAAATTGTTTCCTAAGTAACTATTAATCTTAGAGTCTACCAGTGTTAACTTCATTTTAACTTTTTCTGGATTGTGTGCTTTATCTTTATTTTTTTTATCTTTACATTTGTAACATAGTGAATAATATTACAAATTTTAAAATCACCTCAAATCCTTTAGTGACTGAAATAAAATAGATACAAATAGCACAGCACTATTTTCTCTATTTTACAGTTAAAGAAACTGAGGATTGGAAAGAGTAAATGGCCATTATAAATAAGTCATTATGAGTTACAAGTTGCATAGTGAGGATCTTCCTTCCCTTGAGACATCAGTCCCTCCCCAAACAGCCATAACCAAGAGCATCGTTCATTCCAGCAGCAACTGTTTATTGAGCAGCTCCTAGACATTGTGCAAGGCTCTGAGAGCCAGTGGTGAACAAGGCAAAAAGGGTTCTTCTCTCACGAAGTTCAGGTTCTACTTAAGGGAGTGCATTGTCTTGGTTCTCCAGAGAAACAGAGCCAACAGGGTTTTGTTTTGTTTGTTTTGTTTTGTTTTGTTTTGTTTTGTTTTCAGCTGAAATGAGCTTTGAATTAAAGATCCAAGGAATGAGAATCTCTTATATCTAGCACATAACATGTGGCTCTTATATAGAGTAAAACAGACATCGGGGTCCAATGTTTGTCCCAGTGCTAAACTCTCACTGTAGCAAGACTTTTTTTCCTGGCTTTGAGACTGTAACACATTTTCACATACAATATGTTGTTTGCTATGCTTAATCATTCAGTGAAAGTATAAAATCTCCAAAGGAAAGAAGTTGTAAAATATTTCCTGTAAAATTGCAGCACGTTACTTCTCAGAACCATAAGCTATTATACAGACCAGAAAAAGGGCAAGCCTAGAAAACTTTTTAAATATTGCCTCAAAACTTACTGATTCACTTCTGTGGGTTCAGATATTCATGCACACACTCACATACACACTGAATATAAAAAAAGATAAAAATAAAGTAGGATGAGTAATGAGTTGTCAGTGTATTTCATGATGTTTCTAGTAACTGGTTAAACAGAAACTAATCTGAAGAATGTGAGATTTCTTGACCATCTTTGAAGAGCATATATATCCTGCTGACACACACAGACAAAAATAGAGATAGAGGATGGAGAGAGAGAAAGAGAGAGACAGAGACAGAGATAGTAGAGATAAATAGAGGGTGAGGTACTATAAGAAATTGGCTTCTGTGCCTGTGGAGCCTGAGAAGTCCAAGATCTGTCGTCAACAAGCTGGAGACCTAGGAGAGCTCACAGAGCTAGTTGTTACAGTCAGACCCTGAGTCCACAAGCAGAAAACTACGTCCCAGCATGAAGGTGGGCAGAGAGAAATTCTTCTTTTTTGTTTAGCTTTTTATTCTGTTCAGAAAATTGGATGAGGCACATCGTTACTGAGGATGGTAAACTGCTTTACTCAGTTTACCTGCTCAAATGCTAATCTTTTACAGGGACAGCCTCCCAGAAGCAAAAATAAAGTTTAACCAAACACCTCAACAACTCATGGCCTAGTCAACTTGACAGACAACATTAACCCTCACAGTGAATCAGAAAGAAAACCAACAGGGAATGAGCAAGTGTATTACTTTCAAACAACAATAATCCTGTTTTTAAAACTGTACAGACAATGTGATAGTGACTAGTTGTGTGATGGGCAGAAAACAGTAGCTGAGGATGCGGTATTTGAATTCCTGCCCAAGGAACGAGAAAATGCTGGTATACTATAGGGTGGTGAGAGAGGGTTTTCATAGGATGCAAGAACATATTTAAGGGCTAGAAGATGAGCAAGTATGTGAAGTATCAAAGGAAAAAGAAAGAAGCTTAAGTGTCTGGAGTCTGAAGACCTCACATCAGTAGAGGCCTGAGAGGCAAGTTGAGGCCCCATCAACCAGAGATTAGCAGGCTACAGTGGAGAGTATTAATTTCATTTTAAGAGCTGTGGGAAGCCCTTTATGGGGTTTCATGCTTGCAAAGATATAGAATGATTAAGTGGCAGGTCAGCCTGGTACAGGTTAGAACCTGTAGGAAAGAGCTTTGAAATTTTAAGGTTATGGATAGATATAGGTAGATGAATAGATCGACAGTAATAGAAGATATATATTTACATATGTGCATTTGCATTTATATGGAGTACACACACACACACACACACACACACACACACGCGCGCGCGCGTAAATAAAAGAACAATTTTGATTAGCTGCTTAACAGGTGGAGGTAAAGCACCCATGGGGGATATCTGAGAAACAAGGGATAACAGCTGAGCTACATTCTGAAGAGAATGAATAAGTTAACTCAAAACCTTTCGTTTTGAGAGCAGGGTCCCCAAGCCGAGTCACTACACTTACCCCTCCAGCTGTGTTCGGCCTGTCTTCCAAGCACCTAAAGTTCATCAGTTTTATGAGTGTCCAATTATTAGCTTCTAATATACTCCCACATCTCAGCCCAGCTCTGATGTTGCTGTAACCTTTTCCTTACAAATACATGACAACAAATTATTGGAATTTAATAATATACTACTGGTGTGTTGGCCTTAGTAGTTTTTAGTCATATCTGAATCTGAGCTTCTGAATAGCTTGGAACCCCAGTGGTTCAGCAAAAATAGTTGTTCAAGTGTTAATTTGAGGCCTTTCAATGCACTGCTTGCTTAGAAATTCTATTCTCCAAGATTTCGATGGAATCATGATATAGGTTAGAAAAAAGGAAATACTAAAATTCGGTCAGCCTTAGTAGCTCTATATGATATTAATAATGGTAAATTAAGGCAAGACATAGAGAAGCAAATATAAATATGTTAGTCAAATATATTAATATCAAAAGTTTTGTGGCCTTTTTATTTGAAGTAATTATGAGATTCCCTTTTAGCACAGTAAAGCATTATACAAAAAGAAAAACAGTGATTTTAGTTCTAGATTTAGATTTTAGATTTAGATTCCCAATGTAGACACTATTTTAAAAGATTTGAAGTAAATGCAGGTTAAATTCCCATCCACACAGACACACAGACGCACACACATCCCCAAGGTGGCAACATGGACAGTGCCAGTTGCAAACCCTTCAGCTCCTCACCATGTCATCTGCTTATTTTGTGACTGTGGACTCCAATTGCGTCTGAAGGTAAAGCTGGATCATGAGAGTAGAGGGAGGCGAAAGAGAAGGCACCCAGCCCCCCAGTGAGCACCTGGCCTCTCCCCTCCTCCCGCTGAGAATCCAGTGCCTTTTGGGTGGCCTGGGATCCAGTGATGGGAGGCTCATTCCCTTTTCTCTTTATGGGAAGAAAAGAATTCCCATATGCACCTGGGCTGGGCAGACCTGGAGCCTCATAGGTGCCAGAATACATGCAGACACCTGAAGTATGCACATGGAATACTACCCAGCAGTAAGGAAAGGAGAACTACTGCCCTTTGCGACAACACAGATGGATCTTGAGATTCTCACACAAAGTGAAACATCAGAAAAAGTTGAGAACCACATGATTTCACTCATATCTAGGATATAAAACTGAAAGCAGTGAACAAACCAAACAAGTAAAAGCTCATAGACACAGACCACAGTTTAGTGGTTACGAGAGGGACAGGGGAGGTGGGGAGGTGGGAAACGGTGAAGGGGGTTGGACACAGGGTGCCAGAGACTAGACGTTGGGTGGTAAGCACACAATGCAACCTACCGATGAGATGCTATAGAATTGTACACCTGCAACCTATAGAATGTTGTTAACCGGTGTCACCTCAATAAATTTAATTTTAAAATGAATTAAATCATTGCCTGATTTCACTTTCCTGGATGAGGTATGTGTATTCAGTCTTTTCCTCTGAAAAGTGAGGAGAAGACCGTATCCTCTTCAGACCGTGAGGATGAGGTAACAGAACTAACAGGGCCTGACACTCAGAGAACCTCCCCCTGATTTTCAGCCAGCCCACTCTCCCTTACTGGACACAAGGACTCTGCTAGGAGAAAGAAAACAGCGACAAGAAAAGAAAAGGGGACAGGCAGCCTTGCAAAGCCGAGGACACTGCTGAGTCACATCTGTCACCCTAAGAGAGTGCTGAAGCCCATCACTGGGAGGGCAGAGGTCCTGGTCCCAGTGGATTTCCCACTGAGATCACAGTGCCAGACCCCTGGCCCCCACCTCCCTCCCGACCTTCTTCCTTCCTGATTGCCCACCTAGATCTTCTCTGATCTGGACAACATGAAAAGCTCAGAGCCATCTTTCTCTAATGGGGGGACTGCAGTCTTCCAGGAGTTAATGACTTTCATATCAACGACAGATTTCACCCACTCTCTTATGATCTGTCTTCAGAAGTGACCCTCTCTCAGGTCATGCTCAGTGGCCTGCGATAACTCAGTGACAGCCACCTGTATGGCCTGCGATAACTCAGTGACAGCCACCTGTATGGAGCAGAGAGTCCTGGTCACTGCAGACTGGACATCCAACCTGCTCTGGAGGAACTCAGAGTCCACGTTAGCTCACCGACTAAGGCTCCCACTGCAGTGCTACCAGCCGTAGCCCCTTGTGATGTTTAAGGTTCTCACTTGTTGAAACCATTGGCAACAAACCAATATTCTCAGGAAGTCCAGGGTGGTGCTGGTGGCTATGAAAAGTTTGAACTCTGTAGTTTTAGGAAGCTGGAAATATGGCCTCTGACATTTTTAATTGTCTCTATTTGCATTTAGAATAATTAGACGAGGTGGTGTGAGGCCCTACGAGGATTATATATGAACTGGCCTTTTCAGACTGGTCCAGAAAAAGTGAACAAAACAGGGATCTGCCAGAAGATTCGATGGCAAATGCATAGACAATGTCATGAGATTGAAAAAAAGAATTACTTTTCGCTTTATGGGGAAAAAAGAATTCCGTTACTATTTAGAAGAGCAAAGTGCTATGATTAGACCTGTATTTTAAACAGGCAATTCGGGGGTTCTATAAAAAATAGACACAATTAAAAATATCAGAGGCCATATTTCCAGCTTCCTAAAAAGACAAGATTCATAACTTTCATAATACCCAGGACTCTCCAGACTTTCTGAGAATGTTAATTTGTTGCCAATAATTTCAAAAAGTGTGACACAAATGTTTTGGAGCTTGTACTTGAAAATAAGAAAAATATTACCTTTAGTCTTAAAAAATTCATTATAGCCTGATCATCCTTAATAAAATATTTAGTTTGTTTCTTAAAAATATTACACTTCTAATACATTTATATACTTAAATATTAACTAAAAATGAGGCTCATAGAGAAAAGAAATCTAAAATTTATACTATAAATGGAGATATATATCATACCGTATTAAAGATTAATAACATATTTTAGTAGAACCTACAACAGTTAACAAAATATAACTGACAGAGTGACATGCAGTGTTCTTTATCTGAGTCTTACAAGACTAAAATCTATAAATAATATGATTAAAATATTATGTTTTCTAAACAAATGACTGAAGTCAAAATTTTATCAAATCCATGAAATTTTAAACCTGCCATTTTGAAATTGCTTTAAGTAGTAAGCAGTTAGATATGATACATTTGGTGAAAGTTTCTAACTTTTTGACATAAATCATTTTGTTCTATCATTTTTAATGCAACTTACAATAGTAGAGACATTATTCACAGTATAATGCATGACGAGAGTTTTAAATACCCAAACATGAATATGAGTAAATTTGCTTGATCTAGTTTAATCGGTTTTACCGACACTCACATGTCAGAGCTGGTGGACAGAATGGCAATGTGACCTCGTTAAAGTAATATTGTGACAAGGACACAAATGACCGCCAAATAGAATAAATAATGCATTGTCTTGAGCTCCTTCGCCACTGCAGCTTTAGGCATCTTGGGAAATTAATAAGTTACTGTGTCAATCAGGCAAATCAGAGGTAAAAAGAAATCTTCAATTAATCATGGTATTTCACGACGATCCCTTTGGAAGAGGAGAAACCCCTATTAATAAAGAAGAATTAGGCCTTCTGCTGCAGTTGACAAACAGAGATAAGCTTCTCAGGGGACGTCGTGTGCAAGAGATTCATAATAAAAAGTTTTCCTTGAATTTCTCTAAAATCATGCCAACTGCAAACCCTTAGCAGTTCTGGGGCATGAAACCCTTTGGGGCTTCATCTAAAAAGGTTTTCCTTTTGGTTCTCACAGAGCAAGCGGATGATTACTAGGTAGGTTCTTGTCATGTGCCACCAGCCGCTGTCAGAGGTACAAAGCCAAAGCCTGTCCCTCGTGCCAGCAAATGTAGCTCATCAGGAAACTTCACAGGGACCTTCCTGGGATGACCCAGTGACTCCCTCACATACTACTATCCTTGAGACATTCACAGGGCAAACAGGTTTCTCCTGGCTTCACATAGCCTGTGATGTGCAATCTCTGGGACACCAGTTTGGGCTTATTCTTAGAAGAACCAGAATAACTGGCAGTCAAGGTGGAACTAGGACAAGATGCTCAGTGGTGGAGGTCCTATCGGGTGGGCCCATTCTGCCATAGGACAGGGTGCCTTATCTTCACAGGTGTCAACCTTAAGTCTTCTCATCATAAAGGCACAGGTTCACTTCTTGTTATGCAGAATTTTCTACCTCTTGCCATCTCAGAAATTCTACATCCCTCCCTCCCACTCCCGAGGATATTAGTTTCATCACTAAGGAAGGAAATAACTGTTATACACTCCTGGTCCTAAAAATTCAAGATCAAATAATGACAGACATGTAGCACTGGAATAATCAGTTTGGGGATAGATGATAGATAGATAGATAGATGATAGATAGATAGATAGATAGATAGATAGATAGATAGATAGATAGATGATATGATAATTCTTAAACACCATTTTGAATTTTCTTAGAAAAAATCATTCAAATTTCATATCTATTTTATTTTAAGTAAATTCCAAGACTTACATGTAGTTCGTTTGCTCCATTTTTTAAAAATAAGGTTGTGAAAGATCATAGCTAAGAATTTTTATTTGGAAGAGAAGAAAGCCTTGACTTTGAGAGCGGGACCACATTTTAAAATATTTAGAAATATCAAGAAAGCAATCTGTATTTCTTCCATGTCCCCAGAATCGATGGCTGTCATACAAAAGGTATATATATTTATTTATACTTTCAAGAGAAGAAATTAAATTTAGACTAGCTATTACAGGCTTTTTGTACTTTTCACAGTGACATCTCTCATGTGTTCTCTGGACCTAGTGTAGATAATTTTATATGTGCTCTATATGTTTCTATTTATAAAGGCAGAAATTTGTATATCACTACATTATGCTATTTTTATAAAATGTCAATATGTAAGATATTTTTGAACTTCTTGAGACAGAAAACTAAATATATTGAGAGTTTTGAATGTTTAATCACTCTTCAAGATGTTGGACCATAAAACCCAGTTGTGAAAAAAGAATATAAATTCTTGGTGCAAGCGTGTTCCTCAAACACATGTACAATAATCATAGGAGACTTTAAAAAATACAGGAGATATCAGTTAATATTTTATTGTCACAAAAAGAACATTTTATTATAAAAATAAAGAACACTGTGTATGTATGTGTGTGTGTCTGTGTATTATTTTTAATACCATAAAGTTATGATCTTAGAAACTCCTTTAAAGTCTCCTCCTGCTAAGTTATAAGATATAATCTTCACTGTAGTAACAAATCATATGACACAATGCTATTATTTCTTTTATTTATATGTGGTACTACCTATCTCTTTACCTCTCTAAAGCAACTTTGGGGTTATAGTGAGACATAAAGGCAGGCTGATTCATTATTAATAGAATTCTTTTGTATAAAACAGCTTTGAAAGATACTGAGAAGAAAAGATATGACTGAGATCTGAATATAAGGAGAGAAATTAAATGTGGATCTTGACCAAACTGCAAGTTTCTTGCAGTGCAAAACAGCAATAATGTTTATAAATCTATCTATTATGATTTTCCGGTTGTCAATGCACAAAAATATACATAGTAATAGCATTAGCCCTTGTCCTTTGTTTAATGTAATTGTTTCTCTTGCAGAAGTAGGTCTTTTAGGAGAATGGCTCCCCAGAGGGAAAGAAAAAAGGAGATTAAGATAGAGTTCAGGTATGGGCATCTTTACAAATTGATGAAAACACCATCATATGGAAAACATTATTTTTCTCATCAACAAACGAGGGATATTTTAAAAAGTCATCTCTAAAAGAATAAAGCGTTTTAAATGAACAAGATTGTACATTTTTAAACTCCCTTTTGTGGTTATGTGGCTCCAAGAGTCACAATTTAAACTCAGAACTGAAAGGGACTAGAATAGCCATTTGCTTGTTTTTGCCTTTGAGACAAAGAATTCATTCATTAATTCGTATTCGATGTGTATTCACGTCATGGGTCAGTCACAAGACATTTACTGAATGCCAAGGAGCGAGGCGATGCACTGTACTTTGATTTTCATGTTGAGTCACTTTTAGGTAGATATTTACAGCTAGCAGGAGGTCTTAGACACTTTTAGACTTAGGTTTTGGGGTGGCAGGCATAAGTCATCCCTATCAATCATTCATCATACGCCTCACAACAGCCTATATAGGATAGAATATTTATCTTGTTTCAAAAGTTGCCTCCAGTACTGCATCATGGTCCACCTCTGTGGTTCCTCCAAGACCTGACAAACACTAACTGTATCAGGACCCATGCCAGGTCTTAAAAAGAGGCAAGCGGGTCATCAAAAGAGATGAACCTGCCTACATGTCCTTGAATTCTACCGGGGATGAACATGCAGTTATGATATAAAACGGTGGTAGGTTCACAGGAATATATGCAATGTGGACTGTGGACGATGAAGATGGGGGACTCAGTCAGCCAGGGGACGTTGATATATCAGGCTTAATCCCAAGTGTTTCAGAAAGATAAATGCAGGATAATGAAACTTTAGATTGTAAGAAATTTTGGGGGAGTCAGACATGGTTCAAATGATTTCACTTAAGAGACAGTTCTTTGTCAAAAGAGCCTGGATCAAATTGGTACCTAAGCCACAGCGTGAGTCTGTCTGTCCCTCAGCAGCTGCCCGTGCAATGGTGATGCTGTTTCTTTTATTCATCCTGCCCCTGGTAGCTGTCGCAGACCACCTTGGTCAGACACACACAGGCACACACACACACACACACACACACACACACAGGTACACACGCGCACACACACACAGGCACATGCACACACACACACACACACACACAGTATTGTTTTCCCCTTTTTGCTGTTTGAAAATTCAGACTTGATGTCTATTCAGTACCATTTTCTATCTCCAGCCCCTGTCCTATCGGTTTACTTTCCCACGTGGGGCAGACTGCATGGCTTTTCTTTTCACGAGACAGGCACCATTCAGAGCTATCTCTAGGACCTCCCACCCCATCAGTAGGGTGACGCTTATTGCTCCTATTCCTTTCAATATTCCATTTCCTCATTTTTGCCTTTTCTCCCTGGCCCTGTTCCAGTGCTCCAGATTGGACAACAGCTGAGGTCCAGAGTCCTTTCTGAACATACAGCAGAAGTCATACATCATGGATGGTAGGTTGTCAGGGTAACTTGAAAGATTTTCATTCATATAGGATGTTTCTACATCGATGAGAATAGAGTTATGTGACTGCTACCAAATCAGCTCCACATAGGCTAATATATAGGAAAATAAACGTTTTCTTTTTTTATTACCAAAATCATAAGCTTCTCTTTAGTTATCCCAAAGCACACATCTATTAGAGAAGAGGATTACTATTAAACAAATAATGTAAAATACAAAGTATTGACCTTTTATATTATTTTATATCTTTTATTTTATATTATATTATATTATATCATATCATATCATATCATATTATATATTTTTTGAGGCCTGATAATTTTTTTTTATTTCAGATACAACTGACTACCATAAGTGTCCCATGGCAAGGTATAACTTAAAGGTTGGATAGGTACACACATCGGAAACTTGGCCTGAGGGGCTGAGGGTGACTCTGAACACATTTGGGAAAAGGTGGGTGCAAGAGAAGAGTTGGGAAGGAAGAATGAAGATTTTCTAAGATAGTCTACTTATTAAAACGGAAGAAAAGTTAAGCACTTGACCCGGTCACATTGTTAAATAGAAACAGATTTGGAACTAGAATCAAGTTCTACCTGGCAGCAAAGTCCACGAAGGTCTGATTCGGGCACCTCATTGATCTGGTTCTCCTGCGGAAAATTCTTGGTCTTACATTATTGCTAATTTGAGAATTTTGGAGAACCACGAACCAGGTGAGATAAACTGACACAGAGGACAGAGAGAAATGACATACTGATATATAAGAGCTTCGATTTTAAGGAAAAAATGACCCTTCTTTCTTACTCTCAGGTAATGACATTGAAACACTGAGTAGAGATCAAAAGATCACACTGAAGACCAAACCAGGAGACCTGAGGTCTGGATGCTGCCATTTGGATAACATCACAGCTCTTCACTGAAACTCTGTTGACCTCCGAGAGACTGGTTCCTGTCCCTGCTCCTATTTACGATGATTCTCACATCAGTTTTCAACTAATTCTAGAAATCTTTTCTGAAGCATCATAATTTCCAAAGTAAAGGTTTTATGATGGATAATTGTTTTATGATGGATAGTTGTTTTTCAGGGAGGGGCATCCTTATAATGGTTATTTTAAGAAGCATCATTTAACAAAATTCTTAAATTCTAGAGGAAACATCAAACTAAATATTCATCTTCTGATCAAAAGTCAAAAATCTTTGTTAATTAAGTGTATTATTTCTGTTGTGAAGTATGGGTTGTGAAGTATGGCTTAGCTGACTAAAAGAAGAAGGACTATTTTAAAAATAACATTATAATA
This sequence comes from Cynopterus sphinx, assembly GCA_030015415.1. Classification (NCBI taxonomy): domain Eukaryota; kingdom Metazoa; phylum Chordata; class Mammalia; order Chiroptera; family Pteropodidae; genus Cynopterus; species Cynopterus sphinx. The sequence goes on along the minus strand of CM057389.1, from coordinate 50,892,010 downwards.
AGCACACTTAGCTTGTTATCATGTGAATTTATTTACAGTTCAGATTCTATACTTAAATTTTTGGCATTAAAGAATAAAATTTATGCCAAAGAGCTTCTTTTGATTTTGATGGGCAACATTATTTACTGAGATATTTTGTAAATATTACAAAAATGTGTCCCTTTATATTATGTTACAGTATTTTAGCTCCAATAACCTTTTTTACATATAACCAATACTTACTAATTTTCAATTATCTGGGAAAAATAAATGTCTCTTTTAAATTTGATTGGACCTCCCATTTTGTTCCTTACATCTATTTAAGTTGTACAGCAAATTAGTATAGTAAATTATGATATTTCTAAAATTTTATGATGATACTTCTAATAATTAAAATAGAGATCAGAATATATTAAAATAAAACTTTTTTAGGAAATGTGAGAGCCATAGGGAGGAATAATAGACTAAGTCAATTTAAAAAGTGGATTTTAATAGTCATGAATGAAAGTTATTTTAGATTTATAACAGTAACAGAAAGAAATACCAAGATTAGATGAGTTCACAATTCATTATTATTCAAGGGATTTTTAAGTAGTGGATTATTTAATGAAATCTTAATATAGCCTCTTTAAATATGTAGGTTATCTTCCACTAAATAATAAAAGCTATTCATGAATTTGCCCAAATAAAAGTGATTATAATTTGCTATTATTACACATTTTAATATAAAAGGAATCCCCACAAGCCACACCAGTAATAGCAACATGCTGAATAAGAGCATCTTCACTGCTGAGTCTCAGCCACCACAAACTCTACCCCGCTCCCCATGCAGATCAAAGGTTGGATTAAATGGGTGTGCTATGAATTAAACAGTGAGCCCTCGATGTTCATGTGCTGAAGTCCCAAGCCCCAGACCTCAAAATGTAACCCTGTTTGGAAGTGGGATTGTTATCAATGCAGTTAGTTAAGATGAGCTCATACTAGTGTGGGGAGGGTCTGGTCTGTAATCCAAAATGACTGACATCCTTATTAAAAGGGTAAATTTGGAGATTGATGTAAATACACAGTGAACATCATGTGAACATGAAGGCAGAGATCAGGGTGCTACACCAACAAGCCAGGGAGCACCACCAGACCCCAGATGCAGACATGGGGCAGACTAGTCCCTGGTGCCTTCAGAGGGTACGTGGCCCGCTGACACCTTACTCTTGGGCTTTTATACAGCCATAGCAACCTCATGCAGGGAGATGTTATACCTGATATAAGTTTATGTACCCTATTGCCCTTTAATTTAGAAATTAAAAATATCCAACTAAAGAATTTTAGTGTCTGCAATGGCACATAGATTTAATGGACTCACTAAATGCCTTTTATTTTTTATTTTATCACAGGCTCTGTCTAAAAGTCAAGTTTACCTTCCTGGGAATTTAATCTCTCACAAAATGTTACATTTTTTCTATTCGTTATTCCCCAATAAATAAGAGTAGTAAACTAATTTTCCAATGTAGTTTTATCAATCTCTTTTATTTATGATTCCTTCCTCTGAACTCCAGCAACTGTAATTGTTAAAGCTCCTCATCTGAGCCTTAGCATTTATTCATTATTTAGCACATATATGTGCCATAAATGTTTCTTAATGTGGGAGAAACAGTAATAAATAAATAATAATAATACTAATGATAAAACAGTCAAAACTTCTACATTTTAGTCTTTGTAGCACTAGCCTCTGTTCAGTGTAAGCTCCCCACCCGGTACTAAACCATTAGCTCTCTGAGGACACGTAACATGTATGTGTTATTTACAGTGTTTAAAAAACTGTAAGAATTCAAAAAATGTTAAATAAATAAATGAATGAATGAAAACTTTATTATTATATAACAAACTTCTTGAAAAAGTCCGTTACTTGGGAGATGACTCCAGGAAACATGAGTGAAGGGCTGAGGGAAGTGAGGCAGGGAGGGAAGCCACATAGGAGGGCCTAAACCCAGTCTTGTCTCAAGGGTCAACTGTATAAACACATATTAAATAGAAATCATGTCTTGATAAAGTTTATTTTTAAATAGTACCATATATTGATTATGTCCAAAAGAAATGGCCTTTCTGTCTTTCATCTTATATTCATGCACTTCATAGGTTGTTTTCAGGTGATCTAAACGTTAGTTAACTAGACAATCAAACCAAATGCATATGAACTACTTAAAAGACTCTCCCTTGATCTCATCTCTCTTTTTCTTTTGCCCATGTCTATTTTCTTTACAGAAAAACTCACTGTTCCATATTTATTCTCCACTTATCTGTCTAAATCTTCACTAGCTGGAATTTTGTCCTCACCCCACCAACCAACACTACTCCTTAAGTTCACCAGTGTCTCTATGTTGCCTGATCCAATGGCCCATTCATTTTTCTTAAGTTATTCGCTGAGTTATCAGCATTTAAGCCAGATCTTTTCTCCTTGAAACACTTTTTTACTATTCGGCTCTAGGATAGGGTCTTCTCTTAATTTCTTTCTACATGTTGGTAATGGCTTAGTCTACTCTTGCTTATCCTTCATCTCCCCAACCAGAAGCAGATTTACTGTGAAGTTAATTAAATTAAGCCTTAGTCTTCCCAATTTTGATGGACTACTTTCAAAATTTTGTACTTGATTTGTATTTATAATTGCTTATGATTTTTCTCAAAAAATAATTACCAAAACTGGGAAGCTTTAACCTCTGTAAAACCTGGCTCCAAACTGGTCACAAAACTGTAAACATTTCATATCCCCATTGCTTAGCCCTCCAGCTCTGCCTTCATTCACTCGTTTACTAGGTACTCTTGGTCTGACTTATGTTATTTAGATGTCACTGGGGCATTGATGACTCTCAAAATGTATGTCCAGTCTGAACCTTCCTCCTAAACTTCACAACAGTGCCAAACTGCCTATTCAACATTTCACAGTCAATGTCTCCAAAGCTAAACATTTGATTTCATACTCAATCCTACTGCTCTGATAACTGTCTCCCTCACAGCAACTAAATATACATTTTGATTTTCAATATCTCAGGTCATTCCCTTTGTAATCATTGTTCATTTACATCTTTATTTTATAATCCACCGCTAATTCATCAATAGATATCAATAGATTCTGTCAGTTCTAATGTCAAAGAAATTACATCTTCAATCTGCCGTTTTTACCACCTCTGCCCTGCCATCCTAGTAGTCAAACTGGCTTCAGTTAACACCTAGATTATTAAAATCACTTTCGAACTGATAGTTTTTCTTCTTCTCTTTCTCTAGAGTCTATTTTAAAGCTAACAGCTAGAGCTCTCTCTCGATTAATACATTAGATCATTTCGCACCTTGCCCTTGGCCTGTTAATAGTTCCTAGCTTTCTTACAGCATGATCCAAACTCTTTACAGCAATTTACACAGTCCAATGTGTGCTACTTATGTTCTTTCAGTTCATATGGCTTTGCCCCTTACCATATCCACTCTTTGCTTTCTGACCTTCTTGCTGTTCCCTGAAAAATCCAAGTAACTTTGACCCACAGTTCATACAATCCGTTTGGCTTAGATAGCCCTTCCCTCAGAAAAACTCATGGCATGAAACCTTACTTTACCCTCGTTTCTCCTCAAATTTCATATTATCAGAGAATTTGCCTCTTTGACATTTTTGCATAAAATAAATTGGAGAAAAAAATTTCTGCCATCAACACTACTAAGTGTTCCCACCCCTACCAAACTTTATTTTCCATGGAAATATATCCTACTTCAAATCCCCCCAAACACACATACTTACACACACACACACACACACACACATACACACACCATGCATATCTCTCTACTAAATGTAAGCCCCACATGCACAAGTGCTGAATTACTACCCCATTACACAATATCTACAGTGTACCATCTGGATATGTGCATAATTAACTAATGATATATTGAAAATGACCATTTGAAGCAACTATTCCAAGACCAACTGTGCTTAGCTACATGAAGCCTTAGAACAGCATATGGAGAAGAGATGAGCAGAAACCGGCTAAGCATTCTCTTTAATTTCAGAAAGTAGTTATAATTGGAATTCAAAGAGCCAAAACAAATAAATAAACAAAACAAGACAGAAACAGACCCACAGACACAGAAAACCAGCTAACAATTAGCAAGGGGAAGAAGGGTCAGGGGATTGATGAAGAAAAATAATTTCAAAAGAGATATGAGAAAACTATCACTGGGTGCTAATTTTCAAATACACGTGAGTATTAAAATTATGTGCCCAGAAAATGCTTGCTCTTCTCACTGACATTTGCCATTCATAAATCAGTTGGTCTATGCTTCACAAATGAGCATTTTTCTCACCACGAAATGGTATTGTTATTCAAGGGGAAAAGATGTGACCTGGAGATCATTTTAGTATGCCTGAACTGTCACTTTTTATAAATAAATAGATAAGTAAATAAATAAATAGATGAGTATAAATAAACAAACAAATAAATGGACAAATACTCCATTGCTGATGGTTGATTTAGAAAAATTCAGGAAAGCAGTGAGAAATCACAGGTGACCCTAGGCCTCAAAAAGTAGGGCTAATGAAAGTCTTTATAAGCATAGAATGATATCTGTTTTTAAAGTTTATTATTTTCCATAATGAAGAGTTCTAAACTGCTGCCTATGCCAGTTACAAAATGTTGCCTATATAAAAAGGGTAAGCATATCTCTAGAAACTTATTTTATTTTAAAAGATAGACAAAATAAATTTTCAAAATGGACTTGGATTAGTACTTTAATATTGCTCCAAATTATAATAAATTTACCTTACTTTTCTCACAGCACATATAATTCATAATGCATTTTGTTTTACTTATACTTTGCAACTAAAGTTTGTTATCTAAAGCTAAAATATAGATTTGCATACATCACACTGGGAAGTTCCTGAAAATAAATTTTGATTTTTGCTTTAGAGAAATTCTGCTACTGAAAAGAATATCTTAAATTTCTGTACTGTTTCCATATGCATTACTTTTGTTTTTAATTCCATTTTACTCATTAAAAAATAGAAAATCTAACATGTAAGTAAAAAATATATACTAATATCTACAACCTCTTCCAGAGATTGAAATGGAAGAAATAATTTCTAATTCATTCTGAACCCAGCATTACCTAATAAGAAAATAAGACAAAAACATTGTAAGAACAAAATAAAACAAACTGCAGACCAATATTTCTCACAAACATACATGCAAAAATCTTCAACAAAATATTAGTATATCAAGTCCAACAGTGTAAAAAAAAAAAAACAGAAGAAGAAGAAGAATTATACACCATAATCAAGTGAGATTTGTCTCAGGTACGTAAGGCTGCTTCAATACCCAAAACTAAAAAAAAAAAATGTAAGTTATCACATCAACATACTGAAGAAGTCAATACATATGACCATATCAGTAAATGGAAAATAATATTCAAAAAAATAACACCACTTCTCATATGAAATCTCAAAATTAAGAATAGAGTGGAACTTGATTAACTTGAGAAGCATCACCTACCAAAACACTTTAGTTGACACTATATTAGTGTCAGAACCTAAAAGCTTCCCCACTATGATTAAGAACAAGGCAGTGATGTCCCCTCTCACCATTCCCTTTCAACATCATACTGGAATTCAAAGCTCATACGATAAGTCAAGAAAAAGAAATAAATGACATACAAGGGGAAGAAAAAATAAAACTATTTGTGTTCATAGGTGACATGATCATCCATGTAGAAATTTTCAAGGAGTCAACCAAAAAAACTCTTAGAACTAATAAGTGATTATAACAAGGTTGTGGGATACAAAGTTATTATACAAAAGTCAGGCACTTTCCTATGTAACAACAATGAATAAAAGAACACATGGAATTGGAAATTGAAAACATAATGTCATTTACATCAGCTCTTTTTCTCTCTAAAGAGAAATACTTAGGTATATACCTAGCATAATATGTATAAGATCTATATGAGAAAAACTACAAAATTGATGAATGAAATCAAAGAAGAACTAAAGTGAGAAATATTCCATTTTCATGGGGAGGAAGACTCAGTATTGTTAAGATGTTAATTTCTCCCAACTTGAACTAAGATTCAATGCAATTTCAATTAATTTCCAGCAAGTATTTTTTTGGATATTGATGAACTGATTCTAAAGTTTATGTGAGGAGTCAAAAGATCCAGAATAGACAACACATTATTGAATTAGAAGAACAAAGAGGAAAGACTGACAATACGCAAATCTGAGATTTCTACAAAGCTACTGTAATCAAGTTCATGTCATATTGGCAAAGGAGGAGACAAATGAATCTTTGGAGCAGAACAGAAGCCCAGAAATAGACCCAAATTGATATAGTCAACTGATCTTTGACACAGAGCAAAGGAAATATAATGAAGCAGACAGTATTTTTAACAGCTAGTGCTGGGACAACTGGACAACCCCATGAATAAAAACAAATCTAGACACAGACCTTATGCCCTACACAAAATTTAACTGAAAATATATCACAGACCAAAATATTAAATGGAAAACTATAAAACTTCCAGAAGATAACATAGAAGAAAATCAAGATGATCTTCTGTTTGGTGATGACTTATAAGATACAGCACTCTAGTCACTAGCTTTGTGTGGAATGATTGATAAGTCGGACTTCATTAAAAAAAAAAGATGTTCTGGGAAAACAATGTGATGAGCATGAGAAGACAAAACACAGAGAGAGTATAAATATTTGGGAAAGACATATGTGATAAAGGACTGTTATCCAAAACATATAAAGTACTCCTACAACTCAACAACAGGAAAAAAAATTTTGCTAAAAAATAGGCAAAAGATCTAAACAGATACTTCAACAAAAAAGTTATGCAGACAGCAAATTAAACAATGATGACATGCTCAGAATCATATATCCTAGGGAACTGCAAATTAAAACAAAATGAGATTCCACTACACACCTACTAGAATGACCAAAATACAAAACATTGATGACACCAAATGCTGGTGAGGACGTGAAGCAACGGGAACTCTCATTCACTGTCGGTGGAGGTACAAAATGGTGCGGCTGATGTGGAAGATAATTTCTCATTTTTTACAAAACTAAACATACTCTTGCATACTACCCAGCAATTTGGCCTTCTCAATAGTTACCCAAGTGAGCTGAAAACTCATGCCTACACGAAAACCTGCACCCAGGTGCTTATAGCAGCTTTGTTCATAATTACTAAATCCTAGAAGCAACCGAGATGTCCTTCAGTAGATAAATGGATAAATAAACCATGGTATACCTAGACAATGGAATATTATTCAGTGCTGAGAAAAGAAATGAGCTCTTAAGCCATAAGAGGCATAGAGGAAACTGAAGTTTATATTACTAAGTGAAAGAAGCCAGTCTGAAAAGGCGACATGCTGTGATTCCCTGGAAAAGGCAGAAGTATGGAGACACTACCAAGATTAGTGGTTGCTGGGGGCTGGGGTGTGGTGGGATGAACAGATGGAGCACAGAGAATGTTTAGGAAGGGAAACTTTCTGCATAAAACTTTAGCAGTGGATACATGTCATTACACATTTGTCGAAACCTATGGAATGTATAACACGAAGTGTGAATCCTAATGTAAACTATGAGTTTTAGACGATAAAGACACATCAATAAAGGGTAATGTATGATGAGAAATCTAGGCTCTGGTGCACGGTTAGTGGACAGGGAGGCTGTGCACATGTGGGGGTGGGGTATATGTGGGAACTTTCTGCACCCTCTGTTCCATTTCCTCTGGAACCTCAAACTGCTCTTAAAATGTCTATTTTAAAAATCATCAGTTAAGTGCCCCAGAGAAGGTTCCCTGAAGTTCACTTTGCTCTTCATTCCTTTATGCTAAACAACTTACTATGAGTTCGGAGTTATTATTTGCTTTGATACTTTCGTGTTCATTTATGAATTGGGTCTGTTGCTTTCTGTGACATCCGTGGTGATGAAAAATGACTGTTTCTAATTTGCACGTGGAAAGTTGTGTGTGATACCTGAATGCTGTATTATGAAAATTAGGGTATCGCTTTTCTAGGCCTGCCACAACGCATTACCACTAACTCGATAACTTAAAACAACAGAAATTTATTTTCTCAGAAATTGAGGTGTTAGCAGCATCGGTTCTTTCTGCAGGTGCTAAAGGGGAATTTGCTATTCCCTCTTTCCTACCTACTGTTGGTTTCCAGTGATGTTTGGCATTCTTGGGACTGTGGAAGTATTGCTCCAACCTTACCTTATTTTTTGTGTTTCTAAGTTTCTCCTCTTCTTGTATGGACACTTGTCTTTGGACTTGGAGGCTACTTAAGATTCTTATCTTATCTTATCTTATCTTATCTTATCTTATCTTGAGAGTCTTCATTTAATCACGTCTGCAAAGACACTTTTTCCAAATAAAGTCATCTTCACAGATACCAGGCATTAGAACTTTGACACAGCATTTCTGAGGAGTCACCATTCAACTCACTACAATTAGTACTAATAAATCGCCTTGCAGTATGATGTCAGTGCTTTATTTTCACCGGTCAGCTTGTTCATAGGTCCATATTTATGGGAGAGAAGAAGTATTTAAATTGCTTTCTTTTAAATTGAAAGAGTCTGAATTTTGTAATCATAATTATGAACATATTTATGTACACGGTATTTTAAATACACAAAAAATCTTAATCATTAATAATGTGAAATCTTACATATTTTTTTTTTCTGTGCCCTTCCTGCATTGTACTCAGCTTATGGAAGCTTGGGGAGCTTTATAGAACTCTGAAAAACTCAATATTTCAGGTTTACGTAAGTAATCAACTTCAGGAATAATCACTCAGGCTAGACCATCTACTTTTATTTGCTTCTCTTTCATTTATCTCTTCATAGTTTATACATTTTTAACAATGGCAAATCGGCAGTATACCAACGTCAGTTCTCACAGCATACACTATAGTATCACATCAGGCTCCTAAGAGACACAAAAAAAGATTCCTGTAAAAACAGTAATTAACGGTAAATTTAAAGAAAAGATTATCCAGTTTTCTTTGGCTCTAACTATGCTTTCAAAAGTTACATTGGTAGGTAAACATCTCAGCACAGTTGTCTTAAAAGAAAGGGTTACTATGCTGGTTTTCAGTTAAGAAAAATCTTACCTATTTTTTCCTTTCTCGTATTTTTTCTGATTCTACTTTCCAGTACTGTCATCATAATACAGAGCAGGAAAAGTATTAAAGTCACTGTAGGAAACGAGCTTTCATTTTGTTCTTTTAAATAATGGGCTTATAACTATGCAGGACAAACCCTCCCTGACACCGACAACTTTAAAGCATCTCTCTCTCCATCTTCAGCTGAAGGAAGTAAAAGCCATTGTTATTGATGTATGTGAAATTCTGGGAAAGAAGCAGAGCTTGGGGAAACATGCATTCTCCCTAATCCCAGTTAGGAGACCAATTTGCAGTTTACCAATTTCCATACAGATGGTTGTATTCATTCCTCTGCTTTGATTATTTGCCCAGTTGCAAACCACCTCCCCTGCCCAAACACATGCATTGCTTAGATTTAGCTGATGATGAGGTCTGAATATTGCTGGAATGAAGAGCAGAAGGGTGTTTGAATGTCATTATATTTGTCAGTGGGCTATTCAGGAGGACTAAGTTAGCTATGATTCCTCCTCCTTATCATCAAAAACAACTCTGAATACGTCACCGAGTGATGGAATTGGAACACAAAATTACAGAAGAATATATTATTAGTGATTGAAGAATAATCTACTCTAAAAGAAGCAGCTATCTATTTTCATCTTCTTGGAATAACACTGTAGTTATTTTTTGTGTTTAAGGATTCTGAGAAATCTACAGGGTCTAATGTGAGATAAATCAGATTGAGCAGAGAGTCACATACTGGATAAGCGTGCAAAGAAGGTTGAAACCTCAGATGCAATACTCTTAGACTACCTAAGCTTGAGATGCATCTCTCAGAAAATGTAGGATTCTAAAATTACATTTAATAGGTGCTTCAAAACACCTAAGATACTTGCTCAAATTAGAAGTAAATTCCTTGGGACTTCTGAGAGTTGGATCTAGGTCTATTCTGTCATGATTCAACATTGAGTCACTATAAAAATATAAGTATAGGCAACAAGGGGGCCTTGTTTGACAGTGGTTGGTCACCTAGTATACTAGTGAGCCAAAAAAAACCTTTCTTTTTGTAATAGCAAAGCCTCAAGGCATAGTCTTCCACTTACAAATAAGTTTTAATTTGATTCAGTCCTTACATTATTCAATACTCAAGAAATTTTTTTTCTTAAGAAAATGTTTTCCTAACTTTCTTTTCCACTCCTATTAAATCAAGTCTTCATTTAAAAAAAAATTATATTCAGATGACAGACAATTATAAACAAAATAGTTCTTTATTTTTTCCATTAGTGACTTAAGATTCACTTTGGGTCAAGATTACTAATTAATGTAGAACTCTGAATCCAGCACTTTGCACACTGAACACGGCATAAAAATTAAAAATAGATGATAGATAGATGATAGATGATAGATGATAGATGATAGATGAAAGATAGATGATAGATAGATAGATAGATAGATAGATACAGATAGAGATGGAGACAGATTGAATAAACAGAGAATAAAAAAGAAAGGTTTAAATGCTACATTTTAAGAGAAAAATCTAGAGAATATGCAAAAGAAAAGAATAAAGAGGAGTCTTGAAACTGTATCTTATAAAATCTGTGAAAATATCCCATAAAGTAATGGGTTTCCAGTCACTGTATCTTTTCCAACAGAAGCTTAATAACTCTCTATGCAAAGAGCTAGAGTCTATAATTATCTTGTTTGAGAGATGGATGGAAGATTTTCAAGAGCCCTTCTAATTTTCTAATCTATGGATTCTATATTTATATATCAATGTTTCTGTTCATCAAAACATTTGCTCACTTATTTTCACTCCAAAATGGATCATCCAAACAATTCATTTTATTTGTTGATTTTAAATTTTCTTCAGTAAAAATTATAATCCCTGAAAAAAATTAGTAATTATGTGTCTCCAAATATTGAGAGGGGAACTGAGGAATTCTGTTTTCGTCATGTATCATTTGAATTATAAAAATTATACCTGACTATAAACGGGTGAAAAAAAATAAGAGTAGAATTGTAGCATGAAGTATTAACATGAATAGACTGGAATTTAATATGTACCTGTACCAACTGAATTAGAGAGTTTCTTAAGAGTGTTTTGGAGAAAGACATGATCAGCAATTCTTTTATGTGGAAACCTTACTCAAGGCTCCTTGGATTCAAATTCCTCCAGAACATAGTAAGTGAATATATCTTTAAGACATACACAATGTTATATAATTTTAAAAGTATTTTATCATTGGTGACCTCAGAATTCCAAGAGTCCGAATGACTCAGAATCATGTGGATAGTAATACAGTCACTTTACATTTATTTTCTATTATTAAAATACTATGTGATATTAACATAAGCCATTTGTGTTGAGCTTTAATGAGATGTAAACTGAAATAAAAATACTTTAAAAAATACTTTGTTAAAACCATTAGGCCTCTGGTCAACTGGCCAGCCCCATCTAACTTAGGAAGATTACATCACGTGTTGGTGAGGATGTGAAGAAAAGAGAACCCACATGCAATCTTGGTGGGATTGCAAATTGGTGCAGTCACTTTGGAAAATAGTACGAAGATTTCTCAAAAAATTAAAAATAAAACTACCTTATGACCCAGCAATTCACTTCTGAGTATTGCTTCAAAAAAACCCAAATCATCAATTCAAAAAGACATATGCACCCTTATGTCCAGTGCAGCATTATTTACATTAGCCAAGAGATGGAAGCAAACTGTGTCCAATGATACAGGAATTGAGAAAGAAGATTTGGTCCATACACAATGGGATATTACTCAGTCACAAAAAAATAAAATCTTACCATTCGTGACAACATGACTGACCCTAGAGGAGATTACGTTAAGTAAAATAAGTCAGACAGAGAAACACAAATACCATTTGGTTTCAGTTGTATGTAGAATCTAAAAAACAAACAAAACAGAAACAAATGTAGATACAGAGAATATTTTGATGGTTGCCGGATGGGAGGGGGTTGGGGGAATGGGAGAAATAAGGCAAAAGATTAAGAAGTACAAATTGCCAGTTATAAAAGCAGTCATGGGAACATAAAGTACAGTGCAGGGAAATGGTTGGTAATATTGTAATAACTACGTATAGTGCCATGCGAGCACTAGTCTGAGAGTGATCACTGCACATGTTATAGAAAGGCCTAATCACTATGTTGTGCTTCTGAAACTAAGATAATATAGTAGGTCAACTGTAACTGGAAAAATATAAAAATTAAAAAATAGAAAAGTTACTAATTTAATGAATCCATTTTGGAAAATCAGCAACTTTATCAACTTTTTAGACAAAACCTAAGTTACATGGAATATTCCTAGAAATTATTTTAGAAGTTTGTGAAAAAAATGAACATCAATAACAAAAATAACATGAAAGGAAAGGAAAGGAAAGGAAAGGAAAGGAAAGGAAAGGAAAGGAAAGGAAAGGAAAGGAAAGGAAATCGATCACATAATTTCTTATGACCTCAGTCAAGGATTAGAGTTTCAACCACTCTACATTTATGTCATTTCCCCAAAAGTAACAGGTTTTACATTTGATATGTGTTTGGGGTCAGGACCCATGAATGGCAGCATTTCACAGTAAACATGGCCCTCACAATCCAGTGGCCTTTTAGTCAGTCTTCAAGGGAAAGGACATGGGAGTCAACGATCTGGGAAACTCTCTCCCCATCCTGGACCCCAAGTGGGACCCGCATGCACCCCCCTGAGAATCGAACTGGGCCCTTCGTGACAGGTACCTTCACCATTTTTACCTAATAGAGTCGCCTCTTCAGTGTTGTTAAAAGTATTTTTCATACTTTTAAGATGAACATCTAATCACCTCTGGAAAAACTGCCAGTACAGATTAATTGATTTAAAATGTGGCTGTTTATCTAGCTGGGCTACTTCACCGAAGAAGTAAAATTAAATGAATCCTGCAAATATACAAAGGTCAGAAGATCAAAACAACACTAAGAAATGATTAAGACAAATCCAGTTTTGTCAGGACCATATTCAATGGGGTAATACTAATGTTATTATGTTTTTAAGCAAGGGCCGATGTGCAATTTTACTTTTTAAAATCATCCAGAGACATACTGTTTCTAGACTATTAAGTATTTTTTTCTTCAGTATTTAGATCACAATTCCTAAAGCCTTAGCTATATTTTGACAGGTACTGACAAAGAGTGCCATGGAATTGTGACTCGATTGTCACCTTCAGAGTGTTCAGGCTGAAAAACTCAGGATGAGTGCTAGGTACTAATTAGAACTGTTATATTAGGAAAGCAAACACAATGGTGTCTAACATTAAACAAAGCACAGTTCTTGTCAAAAATGCTTTCTTTTGTGTGTGGGTTAGTCTGGAAAACCATTTTGCATGTTAATGAAGCACAAACAATTATTGCCAGAGCAACTAGTTTCGTGCAATTACAAAAATCACATAAAAGCCCTATTGTTTGTTGTCTTAAGAGTTTTTAATGCAAATTTTGCACTTGATAATTTGGATTTCATCGGTACCACGGTGCCTAATCAGGTTTTTCTATCTATGAAGGTGAAGGCTAGTAATGGGGAAAATAACCCCTTGTGTAAAAAAGTAAAAGAAGTAGTCATTTTCAGAATGAGATGATCAGACAGCCTGAAAAGATGAAGAAAAGCGATGAGGCAAATTCCAGACAGGTAAAGAGGCAACATTTATGTAGCTTAAAGGGGGGAACTTAGACTAAGTCCTATAGAAATGAGAGCCAGGGATGGGGCTGGGAAGAAGGGAAAGGATATTAGGGAGAAAATTTAAAAATACACAGAAACAAGAAGATAAGGTACGAAAAGGAAACCAGAATTAATACATAAATATGATTATCACAGAAGTTCCATAGACTCCATGATAAAACAGCTACGGCTGTTGCACTGGTGTGCTACCAGAGGCTGAGCTTCCAAGGGCAAGTCCATGGGGACCCTTAGGTGCCAAAGCTCTTTAAGTGAAGAAATGCCACCATCAAACGAATTGCATGAGCACTAGCTGGAAACTTAAAGAAACTTTAAATAATGACTTAATAGACAAACTCCAGGCATCAGCAACAGGTGGAAGTGGCAGATTTTTTTTTTTTCTTGAAGTGACAGATTTGTGTTTTGCTAAACCACGTTTTCATTTTGGTCTCATGTGAGTACCAAGGGAACTTACATTTCACCCTCAGATAACAGTTTGCTCTTTTACTCCAAAAATAAACCCATTAATGTGATTAAACGGTTTTTCCCTAAGAAAAATACTATGAGAGATATTTGGTCCGGCATATTTAATTTGTTTGTACTTTAAAATAAATACAAAAATTACAAAGCATTCGGAATGACTTTGATCAGTATTTATCTCCTGCCATGTGTTTTCCGGTTGCTGTTACCCCTTGGACCATGTGACATATGCCAGGTACAAGCTCAGAGATGACATTGCCTTAGCTGTTGATGAATAGGACACAAAGTGTCAGTACTCATCCTTCTGTTAGGATTCTGTTTTTGCTTTTATTTACTGGAATTTAAAGCATATAAACATTTCTTAGCTCTCTTTGGTACTATTCAAAATATTAGAAATATACGTAAAATGAAGCTTTTGCACTATTTGAATAAGAACTTAAAAACCTCAAACTTTCAAAACTAGCTGAGCTTAGAGTTTTGGGCATCCCCATATTCTAGGTCTCTTTTTTTTCTGTCTACTATTTAAAGCATTCCTCAGAGCATTAGAGCTTTTTGGTGATTAATTTTTTCTAGCACTAATTCTACAGTTAATTGATATCCTTGTTACTCATTCACAGTGATTATGCCTGTCCATAGAAAAATGCATGCTGTCATAGGGAAATACCAACAACATACCTTTCCAACCATGTGGCTTTTTTAAAAATATTTTAAATTAGAATTATTTTAAGGTAAATAATTGTTTCATGGTTGTCATACCTTCAAGGTGACACTGTATCTTCCTGTCTCTTTAGCCTTTGTCTTCTACCACTGTGTACTTAACTAGGAAGGAAGGAAGGGAGGAAGGAAGGAAGGGAGGGAGGGAGGGAGAGCGGGAGGGAGGGAGGAAGGAAGGAAGAAAGGAAGGGAGAGAGGGAGGAGGGAGAGAAAGGAAGTCTGGGGCAGGGTCTAAGCTGTCCCTCATTCCTAAGGCGGAGAAAATCCCCAGGCTTTTCCTGTAGATGTTGTTGGCGCTGCTCCTTAACTTCATGCAAACATGATGATACACATGCCTTAATAATGTGAAAGTCTACAGCAAATATTTACCGAATTAATCATGGACATTTTCAATGTAAAGACTTTAAACCCTCTAGACAAATAATTAAATCCATTTTATGCAAATATGTTTGAGGCAAAGATAAGAAGACACGTGTGCCTTTAAACACGTAGCCAAACTGCTCCCACTTAATGTGAAAAGCCATTTTTATGTCACACAAAAATAATTGGTGGCTAGCTGTAGGGTAATAATCCAGAGTTTATGCCCATGACTTATTTCTTTTGGTGTTTTATGGACCTACAAAAATATATTTTAACAATTTACGTGACACGTGCCCACCCTCAGGTTCAAACCTATGTCATCAGCCTCATTTCATCGATGCTGAGAACTTCCAAAGTAGAACACGCATTCAGCAGCCCAGCCGTGCTACCAACAGATCGGAAAAGTAACTGAATATTAGGGATTAATAGTTGGAAAACCAACAGACATGTTGAAGAATGCGCACTTTAATGGGCATTCCTTAAAATAATCATTCTTGAGAAGGATTAGCTGTATTTTGAATTTCAAAACCATTTTTCTCATTGATGTAAAGCAGGCAATGCATTGTCCATACCATTTTCTAAGGCTTTAGACAAAACGGAGTTGGTTAAAGGAGTCCACTGCTTATTATTCATAAATCACAAAGCGATTTTTCTGTCTCCAACTTAAGAAATGATAATATATCTGAAAGTAGGAATGCCACTTAAAAAGAATGTCTCCTGCTTTCCCTCCAAATTTAGTCTCCTGTGCTAAACTTGGTGGTTTCATGTCGTCTAAGCCACAACCAGCATGGCTAGGGAAATGAGAAGGGTCCTTCAGTGTCTCACTGTCCCATCGACCCTGTCCTTTCAGAATAGATGGGAGACAAGAAAACTATACTTTAGTTTCCAGATTTCCAGATAAGGAATCGCTATGCGCGACTGTCACCTCTGCTTTCTTCTTGGCTTCCTCCACCAACCCTCCTTTCTCAGTTGCAGGCATGAGCACATGTGCACACAAATGCACAAGCACACATGTGCATACATATACATGCACACATACAAGGACACAGACACCTGCACAAGGACATGCATATGCACAAGGACACACATGTGCACACTCGTGCGCATACACATGTGCACACACATGAACAAGCACACACAGTCACACACCCACACATGCACATATATGGGTGCATACACACATGTGCAAACCTTACAGAAGCCTCAGTCTTTACCAGCCCGGACCCTGGGAAGACACTGGGCGCCCCTCCACTCCCTCGTGGCCGCTATCTGGGTGCAGCCATTCCCCAGCTGGGATGACCGGCCCTCCTGTTTTATTTATGATGCAATCAGCTGTTATAAGAAGGTGAACAGTAACCGCTATTCCGTTGCATAAAAAGAGCCTTTTTAGCCCTATGTTATAAACATTTAAAAGTCTCTCTTTTACCCTTTTAGAAAAAGCACAGCAGGCGGTAGACAGAGGTCACCGGGAGCCTCTAATTCATCTACATTTATAGTAGGTGTTGCAAGCTCTATTATCAGAAAATGTATGACAGTCAGACCGAAGTTTCAGTTTGTACTTAAAATATCTGCCTCTTGAGCTAAAGCCAGGAGCTGTGGCCGTGATTGGTGGCAGGTAGACACTTTCTAGGAAAATCTTCCCCTTTGGCAGAAAGTACTGGTTGGAAAACTGCTGTTACCATAATATATCTGAGCATCATCCCAGAAAACCCTGCTTAAGAGAGATTTTTTTTCTTTTTTTGCACAAGCTAGCACTAACAGTACACGATGCCCATAGAGACACTGACATGAGCTAAATAAAATATTGAACAAGACACATATGCAAAGTACCTTGCAATTCACCAGTGGAAATTACTCTCAGCTGAGAAAATAGTGCTCTTATCATCATTACACCAGCAAGAGTCTCCTAAAAGGAGCTTCGGCTCCGATACACAAAGTTGGTAGCCTGGAAATGTGTGTAAGGAGTTGCACACTGACTGACTTCATCCCATAATTACGACGGCTCCCTTACTGGATCCCTTTCTTCTTCGGACGCTGCCATCTTGCGAGTCCTACATACATCATCACTGAGTCTCATTCTCATGTATTACACTAATTCATCACTGGAATGACAACTGCTTCTGATGACCTATTAACGCAATCCATCAGAGTGGAATGCTTGAATGGGGTATTACTCAGAAATCAGTGCCATCTACGCAAAACCAGGTCCGAAATCCAATTGCATTTAATTACAGAACCGACAGTATGCTAAAGGCCAACTAACATTACCCAAATTCTAGCATCATCAAAGGGATTATTTGCATTCTCATTAAATTATCAACAAAATCTTCCTTTTCCTGGAAACGGACCTGTCTGGTAAGTCGGGGAGTGATTCAGACTCCATGAGCTCACCATCTCCTATGACACGCGAGGCTTATTTTGCAGTGGCCCATGAATAAAACAAATACTCTCTTCCCCATCCTCCCTGCTTCCCATTCTACAGTCGTTAACAAGGACATCCGATTTTCTCATCTAAAACGCAATTTCTTTGGTAAACATGTACACTGCATTGAATGCCCTTTCTTTGTAATCACCAGACACCGTCTAAACATTTGCACCTCTATACATATTGTATACAGAAAAAGAAAAGACAAGAAAAAAGCAGCCGATTTTGCTGTAGAGTCAGCTGTGCTGCACTCTATGTATGTGTCATTTGTCACAAAGCCATCAGAAAGCACACCCAGTGCCTCTGTTCTTCATTTCTGTCTGAGACACATCTATTTGTTTTTGTATAGCTTACTGTGAAATTTAAATTGTGTAATCTATTGCACTTTCGTTGGTGTTATGAGGAGGATTCTGAATTGTCTTTAATATTCATATATCAAAAATTGTATCCAACCTTCATGAAAATGAATTTGTTGAGAAATCCATTTTTTCACCCACGTTTTCTTTTTCGTTCCAGTTGGAATCCCTTGAGTCCATGCCATGGTGTTTCATAACAATAACCCAATATAATTTAAATGAAATGAGTATCAAACTTTTATAGCATTAACCTCGGAATTAAAGCTAAGACCGCAATAGGATAATATTACAGATTGGTACCATAGCTTTCGACACGATTGAAGTCCAAGGGTATGACACCCTTCTACCTATATAACAGATTTTCCAAATAGACTATTTTGTTTAAAAATCATTTATCTGGTGTTGGTGTCTTTGGAGAATTCATCTTGGGGTTTATACCGAATATAAATGCAGGCAAGTGAAGGTTTATGAGAAACACCTCTGCAAGTGACGAGAGGCCGAAGAGGACTCGCCACAGGCCCACTCACATCCTCTGCCTGCCTTGCATTCATTCTATTTTCTTGTCATATATTTTCCTTCCTGTTATTGAGACCTTGTGATATATACTCTTGAATAAGAAATGCTGACAAATAAATCTGAAAAGAATAATATATATATATATATGTATATATATATATATATCATTACATTTTTATATTATATATAATGCTATACACATAATGCAAAGAGTGGCTCCAAGATCAATCGCACACCTCAAATATGCATTTCATTTAAACTCAGGGCAAAAAAAATCCAAATAGTCATTAAAAACTACTTCAAATAGAAGAGATGCTTTACAAAGATGCTACTGACTTTGAGACAGGAAAGTGTGTGAGTGTCTGTGTGTGTGTGTGTGTGTGTGTGTGTGTGTGTGTGTGTGTGTGTGACAAAAGAAGCCAGAGCAATGGTAAATAACACGTCTTCTAGATATATAAATTAAACAATCTAGCTTGAATCTGAAATAAAGCTCCTACCACTTAAAAAAGGAATATGGATATTTTAAACGTGACCCTTTGATTGAGTTCATAATTCCTCGAAACTTACAGTTCTGTTTTCTATTTCTTTTTTCTCCTTTACTTTTAACTAAAGGTCATCTTAGTCTCGAGGTTTTCTTTCTGTGTATTTCTCATAATAGTGCTCATTAATCTGATTTTTATCTCTTGCTAATTAAAGAACCACCTTGAGATCTGGATGCATGTAGTATGTTGATAATATGTGGTTATAGAAACAAATATGCTCATGATTTCATCCTTTCTAGTTTTTTTTTTTTTTTTAATCTTTCCTTTAAATAGTCCCCTATAGAATTTCATGATGTTTTGCTGGCCCGGAGACTTTTAGGTTGTCTACCCTACAACTGCTCCTGCACACAGTTAGGCACATCAACAGTGACATCCCAGCCTCTTGGCCACTGGGATTAACACAGGGGAAGTGCCCTCTGGTCTCGGAAGCAATGCTGGGCATGAGTTCAGAGCGACACACGTGCCCCCAGGACGTCCCGAGCAGGTGCAGGGGGAGGCGGCTGCTTGCGACATGCTGAAAGGGTCTACTTTGCAGGTGAATGCACAGTCTCCATGCACCAGGATGCACTTAAAACTATATTTGGACCAAATCAGGGGAGGCTACGTTCACAAGCTACTGGCAGAGGAGAGGAGAAGTTATGTGAGGTGGTGACAGCATCTAGTGAGGCATTTCTGAAACCCAAACCCCTACCCTATGTCATCACAGTTTGAGCAAGTCCGATTCGTTCACATTTCCCATCACCTTGGGAAGAAAACTGAGGTAAGTAGCTTAACTTATGGATTGATGGAACAAACTTACTTTACAATACTCACTATGTTATCATGAATCACACAGGCCTATTAAACTAATTGCCAAGTCAACTTAAGCAGCCTTACTGTAGAACTGAGGAGAATTCCTCATTAATCTGGAGAGATCTTTGGTGGTCTCATGCTGCCCCCCACAGATACATCTCAGAACATCCATTAGGCCATCATCACAAAGTCCCTTGGAAGAGGCTAAAAAGGCCGAGACGCCTCTCATCAATTATTTTCACCTGTTAATTCATTTGGCGTGAGGGAATAATCTCGGCAAAATAACAAATGTGCCAGGACTCCGACGCTGCAATTAAAAGCAGCAGGCCTCTATTTTGATCACCCGGACTGTGACATCCATCATAGAAAACAATTTGGGCCTCGCTGGATGACAGATGCCGCACTGATGTCTCTACTAAACTCACTGCCTGACCTGGGGAAGGGAAAAAATAAAATGATGGGCCTCCCGCCCACAGCTGCAAGCTATCTGATAGCTTCTGACCAGGCAGCAGGAGAAAGCCACAGCGACTACATTACCGCGAGGTCATTTCACTCCACAAAATGAGGATTTCTCATAAACGTATGCATTCCAGCGGCTGCTGTAATTTGGAAACAAATAGCCCTTTGCATTTGAAAATGACTGGGATGGCTGCTAGCAGTTCAGGATGTTTTGTTTCTGGGGCTTTTGCATGAAAACTACAATGTAATGGTCATTATTTCTGCCCCCAGTTCACATCTTATTAGGCACAGAAAGCAAAGGTGATTATCTCTGCTCTTTTAGACTAACTCTACACAAGGAATTTTTTTTTTCCCTCCAACCTCTGGACAGGTGCCTAAATAATAACACAAGAGTGCTCATTTTTTGTCTTTCACTTGCTATCAAGGCCGAGTGAGCTCTGTCTCAGGAGTGCATCCCACTGCTGAGATTGATCCAGAAAGCACCCACGCTACCCGATCACCCTACGGGGGCCTCTGAAGGCCCAGATGACCTGCATCGCATGGCGAGAAAGAAAACTAGAGGCTAAGAGATGCAGATGAAAGGCTTCTGCTTTTATGTTTAAAATCACGACATTTAAACAGATTCCATGAAACTCATCGTGCCTTCTCTTTTCACTTCAAAATTAAAGTATTTGGGAACTTCCTCTAGTCTTCTTTAGAAGAACTATTGTCTTTTTCGAAACATGTTCTATTATGCCAGAGCCAGCCTTAAAAATCAGACGACTGTGCAGAGAAGGTTTGGCGGATTGAAAACATAAATATTTTCTTTATGACCTTTGATAGGAAGAAGATCTCAAAGAAAGAAAACCAAGAGGCTTGGTGCATCTTAGTCCTGCAAAGCTAAATTCGGGGAATAGGTTCTGGAAAACAGGCCACGGACTATGATAACAGCAGATGTAAAATGCAAATAAAAACTGTATCACTCGGCATTGTGATGTTTTTAGGATTATGGGTTCAGATTTCTTTTGTGTAAAGGGGGACAACCAAGGAGGAGGGAAAGACAAAATGTGAAGGCCACAGTGAACTTGCTCAGCTGTCATGCACCTCAGGAGAAGCACCTAGTCCTGTCTGCGATGGCAATAGATGGTAATGCTTGCGTTTTACACTTTCCTGCCACAGTCCTTGCAGACAAAGAGGAACACTCTGTTTCCTGGGGGGAAATCTACTGTTCTTAGTTCATTGTATCAGACTCATACACCCTGTGAGCAAGAAGGATGAATGAAGAGACAAGGCGGAGAAACATGCAGCGGAGAGGACACATCTTTCATCAAGCACCCAGTCGGGTTCTTCCTAAACCTTCCGAAGATGGTCCAGGGTCAGTGTAGACAGGGGATCCTTTGACGTTTAGTAGGGCCAGTCTTCTATGTTCACTACTCACCGGTGCTTGAAATTTATCCCAAACACCTCGGCAGAAGGGTGCGAGTCTTTGTGAACATCCTGGAAAGTTACGACACACACGTGCTCTCCTTCACCAGGTGGCACAATGTGACGTCAAATGGGAGAGATGCTTTAGAATGACAAAAGTGGACTTAGCCATCCACGTGCCCCCTTCATGCGACACCAGGAGGACTCGCCCTGTCCCCACTCACTCTGACTGTCACTGATGCTCAGCAGCCACCGACAAATTACAACTCGTGACACTTTTGCTGCCACAGTATTAAGCCCAAAGTCCAATGGAGAAAATTTATGGTTTCTATTACAAAATGGCTCTTGTTTACAATTCTAATATTCCCTTCATTATCTACTTTTCCAGACATTTTAGGCAGCACTGAAGACCCGGGACAGCACGAGTCCTGTCATGAAACAGAATTAATGTTGTTAAAAGTGGCCTAGCTGCCCCCGGGACAGCTGAAGACGTGGAGATATCAGTCTCGGTTTTTAAAATAAAAAAGACTAAAGGCGCAGACACCTTGCTCTGGGAGCAGCCAGTACAACTTTTAGTAAAACACATGGACAAATACACACGAAAGCTTTTATTTATTTATTTGTTTGTTTGTTTGTTTGTTTGTTTGTTTTCCTTTCTATAAGTCATCATCTTCACTCTCTCTCTTTAAGAAAGAGCTTGCTTTATAGACTCATAAGTGTAAAAACAATCTCATCGTCATAAAAAATACATCTGTCTCATTCACCATTAGCTCACTCAACAAGGATGGGCACAGAGATGCCACGACTCTCTCTAAACCATCATCAGTAAGCTGCGCAGGAGTGCTCACTAGAAGGCAGTCTTTAGGGCACGACAGGACTAAAGCAACCTCTTCAAACCCGAATGAATGGCCTAGAAGCCAATGTTGACAGAGATTTGCATCCCAACTTGCATCTCTTAAGATTTCAAGAAGAGATTTCTCCAGAAAAAGGAGGTAGCAGGTGGAGGCTACTAGAAACCTTTTTAGAGGGAACCTACCAAAATGATCCTGAGCAAAACGGCTCATACATCAGGAGGAAATGCCAGGAAATGACTCAAAGGAAGAGAGCATAACCTTTGCCATCCACGGGCCAAAGAACAGCAGTCACAATGTCACCTCTCTGATCTTTCCAACCTCAGCCGTTCATCAGGTTAAATGACTATTCCCCACGCAGACCTCGAGAGTAAAATAACACCTTCGCTCTGATAATATGTTATTTTTTTTTAATTTTAAGAACTTTTGTATTTCCCATTTGTCTCTTCTTCTTTCCTTCCTTCCTTCCTTCCTTCCTTCCTTCCTTCCTTCCTTCCTTCCTTCCTTCCTTCCTTTATCTCTTCTCCTCTTTTACCCTTCTCCCACCCCCCTTCCCTCTCCTTTTCTCTTTTTCCCTCTTCCTGCCTCTCTCTTTTTAATTCATTCCTCCAAGTCAATTCAGACATCAATGTGTGATGCTAGATGTACAGGAGGAATAAAAGTTCTACCATCATCTTAGATGCTTTTCATTGCTTCGTACTCTGCTTGCTTGGGTATTCACAAGAGTTAATGTGGCTTCCTCACAAATGGAACATTGCTAGAGGACAACCAAAGGTCATGGAGGTTTGTCATCCACATGTACACGTCTCTCGTTCATATAATTTCATCAAGTGTCTGCCCTGTAAGCAGACTGAGCCAACTTGGCACTGATTCCCATGTTTTCAAGTAGAATTGTATAGAAGCCATGTGAAACCACATGTCAAGGTCATTTCAAGAGCATTTGAAGACTGTCACAACCTCACGGCATTAAGCAGTTAGTGTATACAAAAGACACACATAGAGTCGTGAATCTCATCCTCTGCTCTTCCTTCAGCCTTTACTCATTTCCCCCCACAAGTTTAGATTTTATTTTCTCTCTCCATTCCCTGTTCTGGGCGTCCGCTACAGACGGGGACAGTATTTGTCCACACACAGTAACCCGAGGGACATCAGGCACACAAACTACTGTGATAGCCACACTTCCTCCCCTGAGGCCTGACACACCGCCTCTGAAATCCCATCATGAGATGTCCTGTCCTTAGACCCTGTTGGTTTTTCTCACCTTCAAGAGTCACCTCATTAAATTTTAATACCCGTGAGTATAAACACCTTAACTGAAACAGCTAATACTTTGCTGGAGATTAGTTGGCAAGTCATTTGAAAAAAAAATCTAGCTTCAGGATAATGACAGCAATACCACCACCATCCTCCAGCCCCTGCTTGGCACAAGTTGTGACTCTTACTGCTCTCCTGGTTGAGGTCATTTCAGCAGCACTGCAGGCCCCAGTTGACGAGAAAGTCAAGGCACAGGGAGGATAGGTGTGACATGCAGCAGCTAGAGACTGAAATGACAATCACGTCCACACATTCTGCACCCCAAGATCTGACATTCTCCATGAGACAGGCAAACTCAGATCTGTAATCAAAGAGGGAAGAGCGATGCCATCTGAAGGGAAGAGCACTCAACGATAATGCTCTGAAGTCACACTGCTTTTGGCAATGACAGCCTCTTAAACGTGACCGTGTGACACCAAACGAGCACCATCTATTCCCATAACTGGAGATTTCTCCAAGCAACTCACGTGGCATTTGCTTAACTCTCCCTACACCTCTTCTTGAGAAGTTAAGCATCTAGTCTCATAAGGAGGCAAACACATGTTTGGAACGTGGCTGGCCAAGGATGAAAAGGCATCTGCTGCTGATTCCAGGGTTCCCTTCTATGGCATGTCTGTCTCATTCACCCCGAGTTCTAGTTCAGGTCCAAACTGTGATCTGCGTGTGTTTCATTATGAGTTGACTCGCATAAAGCAAAGAAAGACCGATGCGTGTCAGGAGATGCAGTGTTCTCCGCCTGCACGCTGAAACACAGCAGCAAAATACATGTCCTGGTCTTATCCCACATTACAAAAATGAATGAATGAATGAATAGGACATTCTTATTGAATTCAATTAATGTAAGTTCATGGTTATGTATAATCAGAAATAATATCAAATGTTTCTAGTAAAGTCTTTTAGTTTGCTGAGTAATTCTCTTCCTCTCTCTCTCTCTATATATATATATATTTTTCTTTTTTTAATCCATATAAATTCAAGCATTTTTTCACTCTATGGTGCTTCACAGGTCTGGTGATTTTTTACAAACTAACTTTCTGACCACAAAACATGTTCTTTAACCTCTGTGTACTTCTCGTTTCCTTCTTTGTTGTTTTTGTTTGTTTGTTTGTTTGTTTGTTTGTTTGTTTTTGCTGTACTACTCATCATGCTGGTACAGGTAATCAGTTTAAATTTGTAATTTGATTTATTCTTTATCTCAGATAAGTTTTTCATATTTAAGATCAGTGCTTTATATATAATTTTGGCTTTGGAAAAGCAAATGATTAATCACACATTTTAGATATTTCCCTTTTCTTCCATGTCACTCGCCTTAACCATCTCAGGAGTTTCTTTGGCTTTCCTCTGTTTTGAGGGAGAGCTTATAAACTCTGCTCTGGTACTACTAATGTAAATTTTTACAAACCTGATCCAGAAAAAAGAAAGAAGATCCAAATTAACCAAATGAAGAATGAAAGTAGAGAAATTACTATTGATCTTACAGAAAGAAATAGATTATAAAGAAACGCTATGCATAATTGTATGCCAACATATTAGATAATCTAGGTGAAATGACAAATTCTTATAAAAAAACAACTACTAAAACTGGCTAAGAAGAAATAAAAAAAATTGACTAGACCTATTACAAGTAAAGGACAGAAGAGTAATATAAATCAATCAATCAGTCAATAAAATTCTAACAATGAAAAGTCCAAGGCCCAATGGCTTAAAGATAATTCACCTATGTCCTCCACAAATTTTTCCAATAAATAAATAAGTAAAGAGGAAGGAACACTTCTCAACTCACTTTATAAAGCCAATTATTCTGATAATATTGACAAAATCATTATAAGTAGAGACTAAAATTCCTTATGAATACACATGCAGAAATCCTCACCCAAACAGTTCCAGACTCCATCTAGAAATACATGAAAAGGATTATACACCTTGACCAAGTGGGATTTATTTAAGGACTGCAAGGTTTACTTAGTATATGAAAATTATTCCATATACCATGTCAATTAAAAAAAGGACAAAACCCAAATTATCAGATCATCACAACAGATGTAGAAATAAATTAAACCAAATGCAACATCTTTCATGATTTAAAAAAAAAAAATCAAGCTAAGAACGAACATGAATGTCATCGACCTGATAAAGGGCATCTACAAGAAGTAAATAAATAAATAACTACACCACACTTAATGGTAAAAGACTGAAATCACTTAACCTGAGATTAGAAACAAGATGAAGATGCTCACTTTCATCATTTCTATTCGACCATGTACTGGAGGTTCTAGCCAGGGTAATTAGATGAGAAAAAGAAATAACAGGTGCCCGGATCAAAAACAAAGAAGAGAAACTACATTTGCAAATGACATGATCTTATAATACAGAAAATCTTGAGTAATCAAAAAATATTTTTTGAGTTAGTACATGAGTTCAGCAAGTTTATGGGATATAATACTGGAAAATGCAATTCTATTTCTATACTTAGCGATGAACAATCTACAGATAAATTTTTTTAAAAATTATTTATAATAGCAAATCAAAATAAATATAAGACTGGCTCATGGAAAAGGACAGAACATTGAAATAAATTAAGAAGACCTAAATAAATAAATATTTATAGATTAGAAGACAATATTGTTAAGATGGAAATACTCCCCAAACTCATAAACAGATTTAACATAATCCCTGTCAAAATCCCAGTTGCCTTTTCTGTGGAATTTGATAGCTAGTCCTAAAATTCTTATGGAAATTTAAGGGACCTAGAATATTCAAAACAACCTTGCAAAGAAAAAAGGTTAGAACTCTTTCTGATTTTGATTCTTATGAAAAAGCTACAATAATCATTACTGTGTGGCACTGTCATAAAGATAGAAATATGGATCAATGGAATAGAATTGAGAATCCAGATATATATCTATATATCTAAGGATACTCGATCCTATACAAGGACACCAATATCATTTAACAGGAAAAAAGCAGTATTTTCAGTTAACAGTGCTGGGGCAACTCAATATCCACCCACGAAATAACAAACTGTAGAGTCCTGGTCCTTTGGGGAAGAGCACTTCCTCACTCTTGCAATGGAGTTTGTAAACAGGGGCAAATTCTGAGCTGGTTTTGCTTCCATGAGAAATTATTATTGAACTTTACTTCATAAAGAACGCATTCTTCGTTCATACATAAAAGTGACAACCTTTCATGCTTGCTCCAATGCACGGGGGGCCTGTGGACAATGCAGACCGGCTGTGCACATGGCAAAGCGTATGCTCTATCACATCCCAAAGTGGCACTCACAACGTGGCCATGAAGTACACACAGTCATCCTAAGTGTGTATTTTTTTCTAGACAGAATTGGCTACTTTGGCAAAATTATGACTTATTCACCAAGCAGCCACTCTTCCTTTCTTGATCATTAACATAAAGCTGATTTCTTGGGGCATACAGCAAAAACCTATATTTTTAACCTGCCTCGCAGCTAGGCATAGTCAAGCAATCCAGTTTTGGCCAATATGGCATAAATTTATTTGGCAATAAAGGTGATTCTTTTACCTTTATTCCAGACTGGAATGCAGAAATGAAGACCGGAGCTTCGACATCCATCTTGCAACCACAAAGTCACCATAAAGAAGAGGCCCAGGGAATCCTAGAACTCGCCCAGAATGTCCACAAACCCACATCAGTGAGCAAACAATTTTCTGCCACATGGGGAAAATAAAACATTAGGCTGCTAGACTGGGGGTCTCCTTTACCTGCAGCCAAATGAAATTTCTAACCAATACACCTAACAATGAAATCTGCCGGCTAAATGTCATTATTTCTGCTCTTCACTACAAGTTGTTCATTTTCTTGGCATTACTTGAATAATTTTCCCATACACCACGTATTTTAAATCCTGATGTTAGATTTGTTTTTACATTATTACAATGAAGTGACTGTATTTTTTTTTAAGTAAGAGGTAATGGAAAGATCACACACTGTTTCATAAGAGGGATATAAATTAATAAAAGGAATTTCATAAATATTACTATAAGAAATTGTACTCACTGGCTCAGCACACAATCGAATGAAAGAAAAATAAGCATAGTGACTCAAACTTCTTCGGTAGTGGAAGTAATGTATGCACGAAATGAGGATGCTGAAAGAAAATCGGATACATAGATTCAATTCAACATCATGGGGCCTCAACTGACTTAACGACAGTGGCAACAACAATGCTGTGGGATAAAGATTAAATTTCTTCATTGGAGCATCAGACTCAGTCCTCATTACCCCACTACCTGGTTATTCCAAGGGACTAAAATATCTAAATGGTGATGTCCACCTGTTACTTTGAAGCACCAACCAACAGCCCTGTGCACCTCTGCATTCAACAAGTACTCATCAAACACCTACCAGGTGCCAGAGACTCCATAGCCTGGAGCTAGGTATCAGAGGTAATTAAAACCTACTCACCCCTGCCCTCTTCAAAATTACACCACAGGGAGATATCATTAAATGAACCAGAAATACATAACAAAAATTCTAAACAGTGCCATGAAGTAAAAACCAAAAAGTTTCTGTTATAGGTTTCTCTTATACAAAAAAAATCGCTGGAGATAAGTTCCTTAATTTTAATGATCAGGTAAAGAATCTCTGACAAAGGTCATTTAAACTTAGACCCAACTGGTCATTGATTAGAAGGATGAGAACACGTATAATGGCGCAAGGAATCTGACGAGAGCTGGGGAAGGGCGAATATGATGTTCACTGAGGTAATATTGCCAGGATTTATAAACAACATCAACAACAACAACATAAAAAAAAGCAGTGCTTCTCTGAATATGAACAGAAGGGTGAGAAACACAGTGGTTAGGGCTCTCTCATAGGAGACCTTTGTAGGTGGCATTTTGTCTGTCCCTATCTCACCTCAAGGCACAATAAACAATCAGTTCTTATCCTTGGATCCTATCAGGAGGGAAAGGGCTAGATCGAAAGATCGCCTCCCTTAAGACCACCCTTTCCCTCCCTAAATAACACATTCCTACGGCCCACGCATTTGTTGGTTCCAACAGTGCCATTTGGGTTTAGGTTTAGACTAGGGCTGGTGCTGATGCAAGAGTCCAATACAAAAATGTCTGTAGAGATGGTCAGTTTTTCACCTAAACCTCCCTCTGTGCGAAAAACAGACTATTTTAAGAATTGAGTTAATTTTAGGAAAACCTGCAAATGAAGTTGCTGAAAGCCAAAAAAAAAAAAAAAAGATCAAAGGAAGATCGCAATAATTTATCATCCTTTACCAATATTCCAGGAACTTCAGCACTGTCTCCTAGTCTCTTGTTAATGGATACACAGCAGGGGTCCCACTGACTTCTTTCCCTAATATCCCCTCCCAATCCCAATCGCATTTCTATCCAGTTACCCCATGTCACATAATGAACATCTGACCAGGACTGTGCACAGTTCTAGAGGTAAATCATGTCACTCAGAGTGCTTTGCATCGTGTATCAAAAATTTGGGTGATAACGAAGGCCAAAATACTGTGTGAGATCGTTAGGACCTCTAATAAGATTTCTGGTACTTCAGTTTTAACGAGTGAGATTTTTCAAAAACCAACAACTCATTTTCGTGTGTCGAGTTCATCCAACTCTGATTTTCCTGAAGTTTTGATTAATTTTTCATCTGTGAAAATCTGTGCATATTAAAGAATCAGGATTCATCTAACTTGCACTTTCCCATCTAATAGGGTATCCTTATTAAAAGAATTTTGAATTATCTACTTTTTCTTCTTTGCTTAATGGATTTACAGCCTGAGTTTTCAAAAATTCAATTCCAGATACAGCTATTTAATGTCAAAAAAAAAAAAAACACCGCTTTAGAATATTCAGTGTTCGCCTACTTCTATATAAAAATCTTATAGCTATAATTCCCAGGTATATTGCTTTCTTCCATGTCATTTTTTCCTTTGATTTTAAAATATGCAAGGGTAGGTGGTACTCTACATTCTAGAATTTCCTGAATAATTCCGAATTACATCTGGAATCCTACTTGGACTACGCGTTTCACTGGATGCTGTCAAGAGAACATCATTTAAATAGATCTTCTCTCCAGCCTCATTTTAATTTCCATGTCAACCCATTTGCAGCGTATTTCAGAGAGGCAATAGACATTTAAACTTCAGATTTATCATTCCAAAGGTGTGCTCGCCACTGAGATGCATTGGAAAGGTAGGATTAGAAACTTCCAGAACAGGTAAACATGAACTTAAACCAAACTGTCAAAGGGAAACAAGCTTGCCATCAGGAAGAAAATGTTCCCAGCAAGACTTTGAGAAGGGAAAGGGCAAAGGAGAAGACAATTTTGACTTTTCCTGTGGCTTTCACTGGTTTTTATCTCCAGTGAGCTAACCTAGTGAAGAGACTCAGAAGGGTAAATTGTCTCATGACCTTGAAATTCCAATAACTATCAATAATGAGGTTTTGTATACGGTTTAACATCTAATTCCTCAGCCTGAGAGCTATTCCCATTTCTGAAATGAAATATGAATACGAACAATATTCTGTTACCCTGAAAACTCAGGGCATTCTAGGAAAAATAGGGACAGAGGATAAAATGTGCTCATTTACCGGTGAGCTGCCTGGGTTTGGAGTGGGTTTCCATGAGCCTGCCTCTGATAGAATCCATGTGGGTGCGAGTGCTTAACAGATTTTGTTTGGTGATGGTGGTGGGGTGGGTATTTCTGCAGCTGGTTTTGTGCTGGAGCCAAAAGAGTATAAAATCCTTTTAAGTAGCCTCCCAGCCCCCATGTGTGATCAACAGAGAAGGCTGCCTCACCAGCACTGGCAACACGCGAAGTGCAGTTTCCTTCTGCAGAGAGATAAGAGGGCCTTAGCGGTGGCTCTGAGCGCTGCGTTTCCTATTTCACGCTCAGTGCATACGACTTGGGCTAACTCTCTTCATATGTCATGGATTCTTTCACCAGCCCACGCCGTCCTTCCTCAGGCACACTTCCCATCTCCCCAAGATGTGCAAAGCTAATTGCCTTCAACCTCACTGAACGTTTAAATTCAGTCATCGAAGGTGGGAATCTCTACCTGGTTTTATCTAGATGATTAATTTCTGGTGTCTTTACGTAAATGGCTCTACACTCCAGCAGTTTCAGGCAATAGAATATCTATATTAGCTATTCGATTCTGAAATTCAAGAAACAGTTGTCAGTGGTACCACTAAACATGTATTGATGGCCCAGATATGAACTAGTGTCCTATGATATAAGATGACAGTCCAGGGCCCCAGTTTAAATTATGCAAGATGCTCTTCCTGCCAGGGATGCATCTGCCACACACACCAAAGGATCCTGTCTTTTTAAAGCTCCTAACGAGTAAAGGGGATGCCTTTTATTGATCAATGTTATAGAGGAAATATGTTCCACTCTATGTCACTCGATGCTGTAACTGCAAAGCGGCGTCTTGTTCCCGAAATCATCATCTCTGCATTTAATGGTTTATGGACAAGAGCATTTACTTCTTATAAACAAAAGCATTTAGTGACTATGATTAACACAGAGGAACTTGATTTTAAAAATCAAACAGTACAATAGGAAATTGGCTTTGACTCTGAGAACTGCTTCCTCGAGGAAGAACATGAACATCTCCTTGTGTATCTCTCAGCCATCTCCATGCATATGTGCACCTTACACGCGCACGCACGTGCACACACACACACACACACACACACTCTCTCTCTCTCTTTCTCTCTCAAAGATGCATTTTGTCTTTTTTGCTTAGTAATGTAGCAGCACATACATTGTATGGTTATACAATCTATATAATAGACACCACTATTTTTGGTACCTGTTTATTATTCTATTATATGAACTTAACATATTTAAGTAAATGCTCCTCTGTTGATTGTTTTACACTTGCAATATCAACCTGCTATGGGCATTTGTAATGTGTAGAGTGCTCACAGGTAAATATATCCACAATCTTGATTTCTAACAATTGATTCTAAAAGTTGAAATGATGGCTCAGGAAATTGAAGGACACAGGAAAGCTTTTTATATTCTCTAGGTTATTTCCTTCATATTCCAAATTCATAATATACTGATTGCCCATCGAAACTTTGGAATTCATTGAATCAGTTTGCATAAAGGACAGACGAAATAATACTAGCTTGAGTAAAAAGGTGCAGGAGTACTTACTTTTTCAATTTGCATATCATACAATTAAACTTAACTCCTTCCATAGGCCACAAGGTTAAAATTAAGCACTGCTCATTAATAAATACATTAGGCCCTACCTCATCATTTTTTGAGATATGAACAATCATAAGCTTTACTCCTACCTTCAAATTCAGACATCAATGGGTGGTATTTTTTCTGTCTGGGTTGTTTATGTCTCTCTTCCATGAAACAAAAGACAGGGGGATATTTAAACACTGGGGTGAGCTAATAAAAAAGAACTGGGGAATGTAGTGTGTGGGTTGTCAGTGTTAGCTAATTGCTCTCGTGGAAGTTAGGCTCCCACACTCCCACAGAGACTAGGAGACAGGGGCCCTATCTTTCTTGACCAACACATTTCAAAAGGAGAGTTCTCAGGTCTTTAAGAAAGAGAACCTTAGACCATAGAAGATTTACCTACGATGAACTAAACCTTAATAAATGATATTATAAATTTTTACAAACTTCTGTAGTTGGCAAAATTAGATTTCTCGAAGGAAAGCACTTTAAAGCAAGTTAGACATATTTGTAACTTGTGTCAATGCAGAAAATATGCTGTTTCTCACCAGAATTATATGACATTATTATTTAACCTGAACCCCATAATCAATTCTGTAAAGAAAGAAATTTGATTTCCATGAAACTACATTATTAAAAAGTGCCAAATTTCTACCATGTTTTATATAATTATAAATTTGAAAAATAATCGTTTGGAAGTTCTGAAGCTTTTTTGACATATTTTTAAAAATCTTGAACTAGCTAGTCCATCTCCAGCAAAAATTTAAAATTCTAAGAAAAAGAAAGGAAGACTTAAAAGCTTTCATTGTGGGAAGCAAAATGTACTATGGAAATGTCTGTCTTGCTACAGATAAATGATCAAATGTATTATGGGTTAGGACGGGAGGAGGGTAGTTCTTCAAAACCTTAAAACTCTTTCAAATTCAGCTGCCCAAAGAGGCTTGCAAAAATTCATTTTTTAATATGCTCCTTCCACCTCTGACAGCATTGCTTATCAGGAAAGTCGAACCATGTAATGTCATAAAAAATAGAAGCATGGATCTGCCATGAGTGTAGGAAGTGCAGCAAATATAGACCCTCTGCAACAGCTCTTAATGCCTGTCACTTTTTCTCATTGGTTTTACCATGTAATTTTATATTTTATGAAGTAATTCACCCAATTATTAATCTTTAAATTGGTTTTAAAGTGTTTATTCTTTCACTGGAATCTGACGATATGAGTTATAGCTGCTTGGAGTGTTGGGGAAAAATAGCCACTATGCCAATTGTCTATGAGGATATTATTTGGCATTCTTCTGTGTGATCACATTCACACTTTTTCCCAAGATGAAAAAAAAAATCTATTTGGGAGAAAGCTAGCAGCGCAGTGGAAACATTTCGTGCTTTGCTACCTTATAAAAATACTGTATATGCTATACGAAGAGGTTACCAAATGTACAGAAAAGTAGGTCAATTTATCATGATATAGATTAAGTCAAAACCACCCAAATAAGGCCACACCTTAAAGCAAAACCATCTCTTATAATGGGTTTGGCATACAAATATTTTTTCAATTTGCTTATTCAACATTAGACTTATTAAAATATTACGTAAGTGATCAAGAGCCAATACTAGCCATGTGAATTGTGAATAATATGAGATAATGCATTTTTATACTGAAAAATATATTTTCAATGAGACTTCATGGCTTCAATGACTCTTGGTCGTACTAATCATCACCCCCTTATTTCCCACATTGGTTTGAGGAAAGGTTGTGTTTTAGTATACATCAGGACCCTGTACCCTGAAATGAATATTAATGCTTTGAGAAACTGTCTACATAACATTAGCCTCGAAGGTGACTTGTATGAATGTATGACTTCACATTTAAATAACATGAAAAAATCCTTTTTGATCTCATTACTCTAATAATTTTCAAATTGAGTTTTCTCGTCCTATGTGACACCCAAGCTCCTTTGTGAAAATGCAGGTTTTGATCATTTAAAACACCGCATGCATGTGGGCATGCAGCTTCCAGTGGCATGCCAGCCAGTTCTTTGAAGGTTTTAAACTCTGTGGTTTCTAACTGGAGAACATAGTGCTTTGTATCAAATTATCTTTTAAATCATTACCGGTTTTTGTAGTTTTATTCCCAATTTTATTTTATCCATAACTCTCATGGCTAATCTCTAGATACAAGTCTGAATAAACTCCGAAACTATGTATAAAAAAGAATCATATTATATCTGGTCATAGTATTTATTTGCAAGAATAATATTAATGATAATACTAATAGTTCAGTCTATAGTATAACTGCCTCTGATTTCCATATCATCTTTTTTTCTATTTTAGGATTAATAGCATGATTTTTTTATTTCTGCTTCTTTATGATCACTATATCTAATTAAAATGACCCTTTTAAAATTCAGGCTCACACCTAATACTTGTAAAACAACAAATTAGTCTTAAAATACGAGATGCTTTATCCTTCATAAGATGATAAATGTTTTAGAAGAACTCCCAAATGCTCAGTGCTATAATATTTAATCAGATATCACACTTCATATTTTGTTATTTTTAAATTAAAGTTAGAGGAATGGGAATGGAATTGCTAGCCCTTAAGGATATTTTGAATTCCATTCATTTATTTGTTCCACAAATAATTATTAAATACCTATCATATATCACTCACTGAACTAATAACTGGGCATAGAGACAAATAATTAAATAAATTAACCATTTTAACAATGAGATAAATTACATAGTAGAGATATGGGTGAAGTATTGTGAAATCACAGTGTGGAGATCATTGTAAGTGCAACATGCACATCGACTGTCCGCTTTTTTATCAGAACATTATCTGGTGAGGGATATTAACTGACCTTCTCAACCCTTAACCGACAGCAAATCTTTCCCTGCTGAACGTGGAGTTCATCAAGAGAGACAAACATATCAGTAGACAAGAGAAAAATTCTACCTTTATTACTGAAACATTCTAAATTTGAAGATGTATCTTAAGCGTGCAGTAATGATAGTCTTTTTAATCCTAAACCTCAAAATTAGATTGGTGTGCCCACTGAGTATCTATCAAAGAACACCCTTCAGGCTACACAATGTTCTCACCTGTAAAATCTTATAGTATGGAACCCAAGTGGGAGCCAAGAGCTGAGCCATCCAGGATAATTCTTCTCCCAGACACATCAATCATACAATTTTTCCACTCTTTAAAAGGAAGAGGGATGCAGTCAACAACCAAGAAATATGAGAGAACAGCCTTCCTCATGGAAACTATTGGAGTGGGGAAAACATCCTCTGTTAAAAATGAGATGACATACCCAAAATGGGGTCACTCATGCTAAGCCCCGCATCACCAAACTGAGATCTAACTACAGTTTTGGTTTTCCAAGAAACAAAGTCTTCGATAGTCAAGCAGGAATTGCCTGACCAGCACCAGTGAGGTCATCTGCTTGGTGGATCCCTAACATCCCCTATGCAGGGGTCCCCAACCATTTTAGCACCAGGTACCTGTGCTCCAATGAGAATCTAACGCCTGATGATCTGAGGCGGAGCTGAGGCGGTGATGCGGAGGCTGGGGAGCTCCCCTGCCCACTGTTCATCTCCTGCTGAGCAGTCCAGGACTGGTCTGCAGCACAGGGGTTGGGGACCCCTGCAAAGGAAAGTGACCTTGCCATCACCCATCTGCCTTTTCGTCTAGTATAACTTCCTTATTCCTGCTCCCTTCTGCCTATATGAGTCTGACATTCTGCACAGTTCCTCTGAGCTCCTTTCTCTCTGCTATATTGGATGCTTCCTGATTCATGTATCATTGAATAAAGCCAATAAGATCTTTAAAATTTACTCAGTTGAATTGTGTTCTTTAACAACCCTAAAAGCATATGTTGAAAATTCTAAAGGAGTAGTGTGATTACTTTTATCTGGAAACTCCAGCCTATTTTCTATCAGCCTTTAAATGTCACAGTCCCATTATAGTTTAAGTGACCTTCTATATTTCAGCACAGAAGTGTTCTCTTCACTATGCCACCACCAAATCAGCACTATCTAATGCTTAGAAAGCCCTCAGCAACTTTCCACTACCACCGTTAATACGTAAAAATTGGAGAAAACACATTTTCTGCACAAGTAAATAAAAACTAACCAGTCTTTTCTCAAAAGAACAGAATTTGAAACTTTTCCTGACACCAAAAATTTTGTATTCTTGCTGAGTACTGTTTAGAACTCTCCTCCAACAAAAATAACCATCCATAATTTTGTTATCTGTGCTACTGTTTATAAAATAATAAAGAGGGACTTAAATAAACAAAGATAAATAAAAAGCAGATGTTTGACTAAAGCTTTACATAATTCTGAGAGCACAGAGATTTTCAGGGGCAAAGGCTGTGGCAATTCAGAAATAAAGGCTTTTGTCTTGCTCTTTATTAAGATATAAAGATAAGTTAGAAAAAGAAAGAAAAAAAAAAGAACAATAACCCAGTACACACAGCAGTTAGTGAGAATGAAACTTTTGTAAACTGGACCATCTTTTAAAGGCCCTAGGGGAACATTTAAGCCCTAAAGGCTCCAAGATAATCAGTCATCGACCCCAAACTTAGATTCAGCCCACTGTCCCTTCACCTGGTCTTACATCTTTCTGATCTTCCTATTATTTTCCAAAATTAATATATTATATCTGGACTCTGCTCCACCTCTATTCCTTTTCCTGCTTCCTCCCAATGTTAGATTCATGTAGGTTCCTTCTTTCTCAACAATGCCACTTTTTTTCTCCAGTAATTCCTACTATTATCAAACCCAGATCTTCCTGATCCTCAAGTTCTCGCCATTTAAACAAGCATTTAATACTATTGAATGTGTCTCCTTCTGCCATCTCCCTTAGCTTCTGAGATGCTGCAGTCTTTTGGTTCTCTTAAATGTTGTTTTTCTTTCGCTAGCATCTTTAATTGAACTTCCTTTTTTGTTATTTTTCTATTATTGACTCTTTGTAGTTGATCTAGAAATGCTATCTCTATTTCAAAGATGGACATTACTTGACTAACTACCAAATAATCATAGACTTACAATTTAATCCCCAATATATTGATTGCTTCAAGCCCTACCTCCTTTGAGGTCCAAGCCAGCATTTCTAAGTGCCTGCTGAACATCTCCATTGTTTTCTATGGATACCAACAACTGGGCAAGATCTGGAGAAAGGGATAAATATGTATTTCCAAGAGGAGAAACACCTGTTATCATAACACATTCCCTGAATAGGATAAATCATTTAAGTAATTGCTAAATTTTTACTGTAAGTTATGTGCCTTCAGCTCCTGCTTCTCTTTGGGAGCTGGTTGCCAGCAGGGAGCATGGGTTCAGATCAGTTGCTCAATGCTGTTAAGTTTTACGAGGGCAGACAATATGCTATGAGAACTTGGCATAAAGCATCCTGGGAACACATATCTAAAACAAATAATCACACCTAGTAAAAGTGAAAGTCAGAGAATACTAAAAAGAACTAATAAAATCTGAAGACTGAATAGATATTTTCCAGTACAGGGATAGAATCTCAGATATTTTAAATATAAGAAACACCATAAAAGAGCAAGAATGCTGAGCAGAAAGAGCAATGTCCATAGAAGGTAAGGTATGTGAGGTGAAGAGTGGGACTCACTGACAGAACACCTGGTGGCTGTGGAAGAAAAGCTGAGGGGTGAGGATGAGCTGTAGAAAGTTCCCCCAGGAGGACTGGGTGCAGC
The DNA here is from genome assembly GCA_030015415.1 of Cynopterus sphinx. NCBI lineage: Eukaryota > Metazoa > Chordata > Mammalia > Chiroptera > Pteropodidae > Cynopterus > Cynopterus sphinx. The sequence goes on along the minus strand of CM057389.1, from coordinate 50,854,053 downwards.
TTGTGGAAGGCTTTGTGGGCCGCTTAAGGAGTTTAGATTTTAACTCATGGGTACCATGAAAACATCAGAGACAGTCACCTATGTAACAAAATTAATTCTAAATTTTAAAACACTATTTTATCAGCATGGAAGATTAATTTATAAGAATAACTGCTGTGTGTCCAGAATCTAGCATTTGGTTCACTATGGAGCTGGTTAAACACAGTTGTTGGGTGAATAAATTGCCTAAATGGGTTAAGGGGGTCAAGATGTAATTCAGAATGGTTTAAGTGGTGGTAATAACAAGAAAGGAAGAGATATAGCAGGTTTGTTGGAAGAATGGTTGAGTAAACTTTTAATCAAAAAGGCGGGGCTGACATGATTTAGCCTTGGCCACATGTCAAAAACTCTCTTGGCACATCCATTCGGTTAGTCCTCACAGCAATCCCATGAGAAAGCCAAGATCCAGAATGATGCAACTCGCTAAAGTCACACTGCAGATAAATGACAGAGGACAATTTTGACTTTAAATCATATGCACATATAGAGTGGTAACAGCGAGATGGAAACACTTCAAAATATGAAGACAGCACCAAGAAGAACATTTTTTAATGGCTGGGGTGGGGTCATATGAAATTATTTATTGTCAAAATACTCTTTTTTCATTATCTGGCATACATTCCATTTTGTTTACTTCTATCTCTTTAAAAAATACATTTTATGATGACTGTGTCCCCTACTGTCTTCTAGGTAAAGTTATGTTATTACATAACATATTGACTCCATTGCCAATCATTTTGTCTATACCAGAATAATCCACTCAAAACAGTCTCATTCCAGAGAAGACTTACTACATCTTTTGGTTTTTATGAAGTGCCTGCCACAAGGATTCGACTGAATTCAGAAAAGTACTCAGTAAATTCTGAGAAAAGAATTTTGAATCAAACCAGTGATATGTGTCCTGTAAAATCAAGATGACAAAAAGTTTCAACCTTTAGGCACTGAGAAAAAAAAAAAAACATTTTAAAAAAACATCACTTTAAAAAAAAAGGAGGTTCATTCAAATTTTAATATGTAGATATGTTTCTTATTAATGCAGCCAAATATGTTCCCCCAGATCACAGGCATATCACTCGCCACAGGTAAAACATGTAGAGTGATTTTATTCTCTCCCCAAAAGGACCTTTTTATCTGATTGCTAGAGATATCATTAAAACCATTTCTGTATAACAGGAAATAAAAAGGGTTCAGACCATCTGTATTTTAGAGATTTCTCTGTGGTCTGTCACAAGTTACTGAAGTAGAGATTGCTTGTAAATATTAACGAAAAGGAGATCTCTGGTGAAATTAATAGCGTTTTCTCTTTTATACATGTCAGCAGAGTCTGCTATTTTATTGTCAGTCTGTTTGGTATATTTAACAATTAGTTTAGGACTCAAACCCCTTAAGAACAAAACACTAAAGCCTGCTAACTCCCAGTATGACCAAGAGATTGCTCACAGCCGTGGGCTAATGAGTTATATATAGTTTATTTCTTTGACCTCTTCTTGAAATGACTGTACAATCATTTGAAGTGAAGGTTGAACATTGCTATCATCCATTCTGATTTCACATTTCTAATTGGGCCAAATATATTCTAATCAAATAGAATAAAATTATATGAAAATACCCTAAAATGAGCAGATATCAAAATTACAGTACAATAACAACATGATAGAAATAATGAATTACAGAAAGTGCCTCACTCAAATGGCTTAACTCATTGTAAGTAAAACTGGAAAGGATAAAAGGAAACAAAGCAAGTGCTAGTGGTCCCGTGATGCCCAGATAATACAATTGGTGCAATGTCTCTTTTAAATAAAGTTAACATAAATCAAAAAAAGAGGGGGGGGGAGAAAAAGGAAAGCACAAAGGACAATCTTAATGTAATATCAGATCAAAAGGCACAAGTTCATTCCTTTTGAGCTTTTAAAAAAACTACAAAATTGGTGAATGGAAAGTATGTGTCTATTTAAGATTCAATTGGATGAACTGACAATATTTCATAGAGAAGAATTATTTCAAAAGGCAAATGTATGGCTCACACAAATATAAAACAAACATGTCAAAATTTTAACTCAATACGTGAAGGAATCAGCAAGATGTTAAAGCAAGTGCAAAACAGACACACATGCACACACAATCAGAAAAACAGAAACTGACTTAAAATAGAGGCACAGCTGTTTTATACCAAGGGGAAATAAACTGTAATGATTGCATATTTGGAATCATCTCTTGGAGCAGAAAGGATGGAATTTGCATTTCACCAGAAAATTCCTGTTCATAGCTTCCTTATGAACAGGAGTCATTTGTATAAATATCATCCCTACACAAGTTACCTTTAGCTCTAAAAATTACAAAATAGATAAGATAAAAATAATGACAGGAAAAAAATCCTATAGAACAGGATAGTCCCAAGCGTCTACTAAACAATACTGACTATCTCTTTGAAAAAAATAGCCTGTTATCTTTTTACCTATTTTAAAGATGTCACAACCTTCTCAACATTGTCTTTTTCATTCCCAGAAATGTATTCTTCCATAGAAAACCTGTATTTATTGATTATTTTCATTAGCTTAATGCTGATATAAATTATTGTGCATGCAAAGTGGAGTGAGACTTGATGAATTTATCCATCAAAGATATTTTGGTAAAAATGAATAGAATCGAGTGAATTATCCATTTCAGTCCAGTGAGATAAATAATATGATAGATGAATGAAACTCATTGTGAAATGATATCATAGCAAGCAAGATAAGCATATCAATAGGTGGGGAGTTAGAAAAACATTCTTAGAAGAAACAAGATTTGAGCTCTGCTCTGAAGAACATACACACGGGATAACCAGTCTTCCTAGGCTTGTGCTTCTTACTGATTTGAAGGCTAAAAGTCTCAGACGAAAGTGTCAGCAGAGTGGATTTCTTCTGAAGTCTCTCTCCTTGGCTCATAGGTAAACACACTTTGTACCTCTGTCTTAACATGGTCTTTCTTTTGTATGTGCTTCTGTTCTAATATCCTCTCCAATGTCCTGTTCTAATATCCTCAAGTGAACATTGTTTTTTGCTTCTCAGGACAACATGGCACTCTAGATAGAGATGGCAGGATGGAATTAGTTGAGGAAAGGCCTAACCTAGTCAAGACGGGTCAGGGGAAGCACTTGTGTGAAATGTTATTATGCTGAAACTTCAAACAGGAAACTATTAATATAAAAATTTTTTTTTCATAAAAATCTAGTAAATTTTTAAAAACCAATAAGAGGAAGAGCTTTAAAAAACAAGAATTTACATTTAAAAAAAAATTCTAGCATGACAGAAGACGGCTGGTTTCTGATATTGGCTTCTTTACTCGACGGCCTATCTTTTGCAATATACTTTTTCATGAAAGAATATCCAGCCACACCCAAACATGTCAGTGGGATTGTCAGGATTACTTAAATTGTATTTTGAAAGAGAAATGTGAATATCTTTTTAGTATACTATGCCAACACTCAACAAGTGGTAGCTTCTTAACCATGTACCGTTGTATCAAATCCACCAGCCTATCTTGGACTTTGATTGGCAGTTCTGGCAAAATATCACTTGCAAAATATCAGCTTGCTGTAGCAAAGAGTAAGGTAACTATTATTTCAGATTGGTACCACTGCCTCGATTTGTACTGAGCTATTTTACTCCTAATGCTTTTATAACATCAAAACCATTGATACAGAAGACCCAAGGAGTCCCATATGCCCAGGAGAGATATAGAAATAGTGAAAAGAAAGCTATATTTTAGAAAAACAGGTGAGAAATAATGAGACCTCCTGACTTGAGACTGTGGCTTCAGCAGTATGTGCCAGCCTAGTGTCCAAATGACCAGGGAGCTCCAGTAAGATTTTAGTGGATGTCAGTGAAGAAAATTTAAGGATTAGACTAGTTCAGATTAATCTCAAAATAAATCAGCATAAGAAGCAGACTTCTCTTCCTTTGGCCCAGTTGATATTTAAATTCACTAAAAATTTCAACAGTTGCCAGGCTGATAGGAAGAAGAAAATTGAAGCTAAAAATCAATAAATGACTGAGCAGAAATTCATAATTTGCTGAGACAATGACATCTAAAAGGAATGGCTCTAAGTCTAGAAGAAAAACATGTGAAATGCACAACTCAGGCTTTGGTGTTATCCTGTTTGTTGGTTTGATTTTTGTTTGTTTTATGTTGTTTGTGTTTTCCTCAGGGTAAAAATAGTGGTTTAGAAGCAGGATCAATCAGTTACACAAAATGTGAAAAATGTGTTTTTTAATACTTAAGTAATTTAAAATTTATAATAAATGGAGTCAATCCCCTTTACCAATATAACATAAGAAAAACAATAAGTAGAATGAGAGTGATATAGCCATGGACTGGCTGACCTAGAAGACAAGTTTAGGTGAGTGAATATGCAAAAATAGGCATTCCTATTCATATAGATTGCAAAAAAAAAAGTCACATCTGCAATGTGAAATCCTGATATAAAATATTTATATATTACTAGATACTAATTAAATACTTCTTATCTTTTATAAAAAAGTCATGACCCACTTTTCCTAAAATCTGTTTCTACTCCAGTAACTTAGTGACTTGGAGGCTAGTAAACAGAAGTGTGTCAAAAATGAGATTTGTTAACATGATAACTTTTTTAGTAAAGCAACTTTTAAAAATATAAACAATGAATTATCTTTAAATAAAGCTTATCTGTAATTTGTTTCTCAGCTATCTACAGTAAAAATAGTTTTACATAAAAATATTTTTTATTTGAAAATCTATATTTTCCTTAATCAATGTTGATGTGAAAAGCAACATTCTTTGTCGATACTACAAGCTAAGTGCCAAAAATCAATGGTTTATGTATATGCATAACTTTTAAACACACATATACTTACATCTTCCTATCTATCCAAGTTTAGGCTATAAAAAAGCTCAGATTAAAATGCAAAGCATTAATTCAATTTATTTTCATTGTGGTTCATTAAAACTCTTTTTAGCGCTCCTAATTTATATCCTAGATGTATAAATAGAATGAGAAAAAGCAGATCCAGTTATTACTATAATTGATTTTGGAATCATTTTCAGAATATATGTATATGATTACTGTCTTTGAATGTGAATGTGAAATTTAATTAAGTCTCAACATGTACTGAGTAAATGATCTGTGAATAAATGATCCGGAATTTGTTGCATTCTTTGTCCAAAGGGTAATGCACATTGAATGTTTTAGGATAGCCCTTCATAAGTTTCTATAAGAAAGTGTTACTTCTACAAATACAAAATAAATAGATATACAAAAAGCTAAGTAATCTGCAGAATATTATGACACAGTGATAAGCTTGTAGAGTCTTGAAAAATCTTTATCTAGAAAGTAATTCTGTAAGTGAATAATCTGTAAGAAAATCAGAAAATCTGAAGCCAGTTAAAGAAATTACAAAAATGGAAGTGAGATATGCAAGATTTAAATTGTGAAGCTTCCAATTTATAATGCAAAGAAGTAAATTGTCATGGGGTTTGAAATAGCAGAGTCACACAAACAGCTGGGTGTAGAAGCCTGACCTACATAGCAATGCAAAGCAAGGGGATAGAGGGAATGGAAGGTCAAGGACACGAGAAAAGTCAGAAAATGGTAATGTGATTAATACGCAAGTTTAAAATAAACATGTGTATGAGATTTATTAAATTCATAAATTAATGCAGGAACTATTAAGATGCTAAAACCCGTTCAAAAGAGAATTTGAAAAAGAAACATACACTAAGCAATCTGAAGGTTGAAATGAATTTGCTTATAGAAAAAAAAATTGGTTCACATCTTATAAAGCAATAACATGTAATGAGTGGGCTCATTTTTTTAGCTAGATAGAAATTTTATCTGTCTCAGACAAAATGTGTTTTCATTCCTATGCATAAAGATCATGGGCTTTACATTATTTTTTCACTACTTAACATCTCCCTCAATAGAGTTGTACAATAGCCTAAGTAACAGAAAGGCAAACTCATGTGTACACCTCCAAAGAATGAGATAACCTGTGGAACAAAGAGTCCACTAGACAAGTCAGCACTGCACCATAGAGGATACCCAGTCATGCCCTTTGTCATTTCTAAGTCTAGACAATGTTGTCTAACAGATCTCAATACCTGCTCATGCTCAATGATAAAAATCACCAACACCAAAACTTGGTCCTGAATAGGTGTCACCAGCTTAGAATGAAATCTCAGAGACCAAAGTAGAGCACTCAACTATAGTAATATGTTGGAATCAAATCATTACTTGGAAGCCTCGCAGATCAAGTATGTTCAGCAGCATTCCTGAACTTCAGTTGGTAGCTGAAAAGCATATTTAAGAACTCAACAGCACATCAATCGACTGGATATAATGGACATCAATAAACTAATTCATCCAACAACAGATGACACATTCTTTACAAGCTCACATGAAACATTCACCAACATAGACCACATTCTGTGCCAAAAATATGCCTTACCAAGCTTAAAATAATAGACAGTGTATTATAATATCTGCTCTCAGACCACAATAAAATGAAACTAGAAATCGATAAGAGAAAAATAGTTGGAAAATTCCCAAATACTCAGAGATCAAACAATAAACTTCTAAATATTGTATGGAGCAAAAGAGAAATCTTAAGAGAAATTAATAAATATTTTGAACTAAATGAAAATACAACTTTTAAGATGTGTGGGATGCAGCCAAAAAAAAAGAGAAAATCATAGCATTGAATCCATATAATAGAAAAGATGATCTAAAATCAATCATCTAATCCTCTATGTTAAGAAAGTGGAAGAGCAAATTAAACACAAAAGTACAATTAGAGCAGAAATCAGTGATATTGACATTCGGAAATCAAAAGAAAAAATCAATGAAGTTAAAAGCTGGTTCTTTGAAAAATCTGATAAAATCAATAATCTTGTAGACAGACTAAGAAAAAAAAAGACAGAGGACACAAATAACTAACAAGAAACAAAAGGGGACTTCACTAGAGATCTTATGGACAATCGGAGTATAATGAAGGAATACTGTGAACAATTCTGTGCCCACACATTTGATAACCAGGGTGAAATGGGCCAATTCCCTGAAAGCCACAATCTGCCAGGATTCATACAAGGAACAACAGTGTTTTAGTAACAAAAACATAGTTGCTCTCATTTGAGTCCACATCCTCTTTCTTGCTCCACACTCTCAACCTCTGATCATGCTGTTCCTACATAAGTTCTAGGCTACAGAGAGAGAAATGCTCACCCCATTACTGGTACAAGGTTCTGAATGAAAAAGCTAATAATATCTCCCTCTATTTTTCAGAAAACATTCTCACTGATACCAATCTGATTCTCAAACCTGATGCCAGGTAGCTCACTTCTAGCCATGTTTTTGCTTCCATCTTCCTCATCACTTAAGGTTTGAATCCTCCTAATCTCGTGGCTTCCAGATCCATGTAAGAGCTTGGACAAGAAAGCTCCAGTTGGCTACATCAATTAGTGACCTTGAGGGTTTTCCTAGCAATAAAGAGGCTTCGGGGCCACTCACCTTCTGTGCTGATGCCAACACCCACATATTCCATCAGTATAAAGATGGAGGCAAGACTCAAAAGTAGAAAGACAATGACAGCTCTGTGACTGGCAGTATTGGGGAAAAATACTAAACCCTCAATCACAGGGCATAACTAGGTCAAGTACTAAGAGAAAACCATAAGAGATAATTAAAGTAGAACTAGGTGTAGAGCTAGAGATAGTCAGCGAGTAAGTTTAGATAAAAACTCTAAGAAGAGATTCGAAAATAATACATGATCTTTCTAAGTAATATTGAGGGTCTATGAGCTAATTTTATTTTTTTCAACAACATTCAGCCACAAAAAATAGTATTTTTTTTTTACTTAATGCTGTTAAATTTGTTAATTCTGAAAAAAAAATCACTGAGGGACCTTAACTAAATAGTAAATAAAATATACAAGGTCATTCTCAAATGAGAATAATATTGAAGCACTTAGATTTACTGATTTCAAATAAAAAGTTTATCTAAGATGATGTTCCAACAGGTTTGGCATTTATTTGCAACCATTAGCACAGATGTTAATTTCAATTTAGGAATTACAATATTCTTACAATTCTAATATGATATTAGGCCGAGTATTCATCAGAATTTTATTTCTATAGAAAAGAATTGCTTTCAAGTTTTTATTTTTTTGGATAAAATTTAAAGTGTTTGTCTATTCCAGCTATCTGTAAAGCATTAGGAGTTGGGTCTGGACAATTTATTTGTTCTATAACTGGTATTTCTTTCTTTTATTTACTCAATGATTCTTAAAGGAAGAGTCCCATCTTCTTAGCTTTGTTTATCTATGAAGATCTAAAATACATAAGTGCAAAGGTCAAGAAAAAGACCACAGGTCAAAAATTCAATAAAAGATGAAAATTCACAAAACCAAAAAATTGATGGAACTAAACTAAACCGGAGATCAGAGGTCAGGTGAAAGGCTAAATACAGATGAAAACAGAGGTCACAGGTGAGATGCATTCCATATCACATCCAATATCCATCCAAAGATCAAAGGAATACGCTTGTGCCCACTCCTTGAGGTAGGCCAGCAGATCTCTAAGAAAACTGCCTTCATTGAATAAAGTGAGATTTTTGACAAATCTGTTAAAGTTGCTAATTCAGAAGAGTAAGAACACAAAGCTAACAAATTCATGGACATTGCTTCAGTTTTTCAAGCTGAGATGAACTTAGCTCCAAGAACTTCAGAAACCACCACTGACCTATGCCTTTTCTGCAGTCCTCCAAAAAAAAAAAAAAAAAACAGGCATTCTTAACAGAAAAATCTTGGATATGACACACATTTCTCTCTCCAAAGACACAGCAGCCTCACTGTTGCGTCTTCATCTGTGTACTGGGAATAGTAATACCTGTCACGTAGGATTAATTGGTGTAATGTTCATAAAACGCTTTGAGCGTCTCAGCTAGAGGACTCCTTAAATATGACTTATTAACATTAAAATGACTGTGTGTAAAGGTACAGTTATATACAACTGAAAAACTGGTGATCTTTTTCACTGATCCATGGATTATGGCTATATTTAATTACTGCAAAGTGCATAGAATGTCTCATTGAAATGAGAGCTGAAAAGACATTTTTTTGACTCAGGTGCTAGTGGAATATTTTCTGTATTCCAAGCCAAGTATAAAACATGATCAAAAACACTGAAAATAAGCTAATCTTTAAGGGTTATTCAGCACATATTAGGCATGCAACCCAGGGAATAGAGTTGTAGAAAGCTAAAACACTCTCTTCCAAAACTGTCTACTTCTTATTTATAAAAATGTAGCCCAGTGATTCCCTCTGGCTTAATCAAGAACCCCTCCTATTATTTTCCCTTACACATATTTTCTTTGAGTTTTTTAATCTACCAGATGAACATTTATTACTTAATGATATCATTGTATTTTTCTTAATATGTGCTAATTGCTTCCTAATGAGTTAGAGATAATCAGCATGCTTTTAAATAAAATTGTTACACACAAAGAACTCTAGAAATATCAGCAAAAGAAAATTTTATTCTTTCCATTGTTGGCATGCTTTTTTCCTATTCTTATAGAAAAGTAAACACCTTTATTTGCTAAAATACTCTTAAGCCAAGACAGCCCCAGACTTGAAATCAATGTTACAAGAATCAAATTTGAAGTCAGAATGACAGTTCCCATAAAGAACATTTTTTGTGAGACAGTGTTTTGGGCTTGAGCAGAGTCCAACACTGTTTTAAGTGCACAGAATGTGTCAACACTGTTATTCTTTACAACAGTCCCTTGAGATCAACTATTATTCCCATTTTCACACAAGACTCAAAAGAATTATTCTGCTATAGGTCTCAGATCTCCATAAAGAAAGGAAAAGCATCAAAGAGTGAATAAATAAAGCATTCTCTATGATAATTAGAAAAGCAATTCATATTAAATAAGAAAAAAATGGGTAATGACTCTCACAGATTGCAGCTTAATTAGTATTCATTAAACATTCAAGTTGACTGAGCTTCCATTTTCTCTTCATATATCTTCCAATGAGAAAGATAATGCATGAATTCTTCCTGAGGGACTTTGAGCCTTCCTTATCCCTCCCTTCCCAATTTTTTCTCCCATCTATACCTGGTAATTATCAATACTAATGCAACCACTTCTCAACTGCACCTACAAGAACTACAGGGTCAGCAAACCTGCCTCGAGGAGATCTCAAGACCAGTCGCAAGAAATATTTATTATGCTGAGCAGGTGAAAACCACCCTTCTAGGCACCTGAAGTGTGGTGCTCTTGAAGCTCTGCACTATTTATGCACTCACCCGCTATCAATTATCACTGTGAGAGAGGTGGGACAGAGAAGAATAGGATACACTCCCCATCTGGAGCATCTGTGAACCACAGTAGAATAAAAAAAAAGGAAAATGCAACATTTTTTTTACCACAAATTTCCTTAGGTCAAGCTTGAGTTCAGTGGCCCACCCAGAACAGCAACAAATGGCTCTAAATAATCAATCATATCTATATCCAGCGAGTCAAAATACAAAGCAGCCATTTAAAAAAGCAGCTATTTGATGGGGATGTGGTTCCGTAGCATAAAGGTCAGCACGTCTGCTTTACACGCAGAAGGTCCTGGGTTCATGCCCCAGTGGAGCCATAGTCCATGGTCTACGACCATGTGACCCTGAAAAAGCCTGATGTCTAATCTCAGAAGCTAAGTGGGGTCTGGCCCGCCTGGTTAGTCCTTGGATGGGAGACCACCTAGAAAGACCAGGTGCTATAGGCATAAATAATAATAAATAATTTTTAAAAATTTATTTAATGGAAAATTGGCTTTTCAACTTCAGGTATTATAACTTTTTGGGAGGGGATAAGATTGAAGGCCTCAGAGCTTGCCTCTCTTCTTCCCTCCTTCCTCCCTTCCTTTATTCCATCTTTCCTTCTCACCTGTTCTTTCTCCCTCTCGTCCTCTATCTCTTTCTCTGTTTCCTCTATCATTTCTTTTAAATTTCTTTATTTCTTAGAAAATACTAGATATGCCATTGAAATGTCTGAATGGCTGCTATTCTTTTTAAATAAAATAACTAAAATAATAATTCTATATATCACAAATGTCATATTTCTAATGTTTAAGTAATAGAATCCTTTGGTCCCACTCACTTTTGTAATGTTACTGGTATAGGCAAATTTTTAAAAATAATACAGCAATAGAAATTAAATATTACATTTGCCTTTTAATTTTTTAAGCATGTGATCCAAATCATCAAGTGAAGCAATTCATTGCCTTTTCTGGTAACACCAAAACTCCTACTAATTATTATAAAATAGATCTGAATCCTGGCATTTACTGTGCAATATTTTATGTACTGAAATGGTTTTAGAGGTAAAATGCTCCAAACTATTGATTAAGTCGATAGCATACACATGGCAACAACGTCATCGAACATCCAATAGTGTAGGGACCACAATAAACACTGGGGTTCGAATTGCAGAATAACCCTGCTTTACAATAATCACTTGCTGAATGCCCCATCCTATAAAGCAAGTATCGTGACTCTCTTTCAGGAACATGAAAAAGCAGTTTGTTCTCTCTCCTACATTCTCGGGGTTTTATAAGCCAGTTCATTGTGTCTCCACTGTGAAACACCTTAAAAGGTAACCCGGCATTCTGACTCCAGCAGTAATTTATTACACCCGTTAATCTTGTAAAATCACCCTCTGGATGTACTAATTTGTTATTCTTTTATTAGACCTTCTTCTGCATACCGCGTGTGTCATAAAGATGTCACCATGTGATGCTTAGCAACCGTTCCAGTGTTCCGGAGGGGTTTGCATCTATTTTCCCGGGGGACAGGGCTGCATGGTCCCTGCCCCAAAGAGCTGTCAGTGGATTCTGATGCAGAAAGATCAGAGGAGGCCTGCCTCAGACGCCCGCAAGCCCGAGTCACCGCCTGAAAGCAGTGACGTGGGCATCACTACACTCAGTTAGAAAATGTGTCAATTATCACACGGACCGCCCCAGGGTGCTGCCTGGGCCTCAGTCCCGAAACCGTAGAGACTGAAGGGGGAAATAATTGATGAAGAAGTCAGTGGAATTAATTGATAACAAGGGTGGCTGGACACAGGATGCTTGTCATGGCTGGAGAGCCCCGGATTTTTGTGGTGGCTGCTTTCCTATGGATGCTCCCTGAGTAAAACGATCACTGTCTGTCTGCTCCGACAGAAAGTGTGTGTAACTGGCATTTTAGGCCTTTCCTACAAGCCAGGAGGCAGTTGTCAAACTAGTCAAAAAGCCATAGAAGTCAAAATAAAATTGAGCTAATAATGCTACAGCTGTTTTGCCATTATTGCTATTCTTAATACACAGCGCCCCTGCTCATATGGAAATACGAAGGGACCTCAGTCACAGGTGCTTCGTGCACCATTTATGCAGGCTTCTGGGCAGTTTCCTCGGGGACAGGGGAGACCTACACGTTTTTCAGGCCTTTACAGTGACTTCTGAGCTGCTTCAGTGACCCCTTTGCAAACGTCCTTGTTTGCTCTTTAATAACTGAATCATATTTAAGGCCATCGAATCCAACAAGGTAGTTTAAGAAATCACTATTTACTGGGCATGAGAATAAACATTAAAGAAACAGGTTGTCCACAGAAGATGCCAACACTAGCCATTCTACAGTTTCACGGGGAAAAAAGTTAAACTTTATGAAACAACACAAAGTTGTTTGTTTGACAGCAATGAGTAAGCACTCTGCTCAAAATATTCAGGCGGCAGGCCACACATGCATTCTGAGGTGTCCAGGATTATTGCCTCAGAGTTTTCAAAAGGAAACATATTATTTTCAAAGTACAGGATGATTTAGGCATAGGTACACAAGCCCGAAAGTTATCCACCGTTGTCTTGGTCTTAGAAAGGTTCCCCTTTACTAACTTTTTGGTTTTATAAAGAACATATGAAAAGGCATTATCTCTCTTGTGTATAGTAGGTGGTATCATCTTCCTAATGACAATAATGGCTATAGGGATGATAATTATGAGTGATATTTTCCAGTATAGTTTTATCTTCTGGCATGCAATGCTTTCTTTGAAGGTAAAAGCAAATTTTGCATTAGAAGAAGCCATATCAGGAAAAGCTAACTTCATTAAAATACTTCATTTACATCTTTTAGGTCTTCAGCTTGAAGCATGTTCACTCTACTGAGTAGTCGTCCAGGGAAGCAAACAGAAGCCTCGCTAAACCTGATTTCTTCTTTATCCGATTGTTGCATAATTGGTACTATTTTTCCACCTGGGCAAAGTTGGACAGCAATACAAACTTCCATGGAGAGGTTTCAGGTTTTTAATTTATACTCTATATGCTCATTGAAAAGCAACAGACTCTGGAACTACAAACTGACCTTGACTAGCTCTACAGTTGCTTCTGTTATAGGCGCCTTAGGGTTATAGGAGCCTTAGGTATATAAAAAAAGTGTGTAATATGATAGTACTTATTCATACTGTTTCATGTTACTATTATGAATACTAAATGAAATAACTGCTGTTAACATGTTCCAGAAACTGTGTGTACCACAGAATGCTAGTTATAATTATTCGCATTAACCTTAAATTATTTTATTCCATCACTGTTATTGGCCACTATTAATTATTAATTCTCTATGATTCTTGAGACAGACCCAAATTGTTCCTTTTGATAGCTAAATAAAACAAGAGAAGGGCTCCTTCAGATACATATCATAGTATCAATTTGCAATGTTTCTTTTCCTTTCTTGATTATGATGATAGGAATTTGCTCCGAACTGGGATGCATTCTAAGCCTCTTTCCCAAATACATAAAAAATCCAAATCTAGGCCTGGAACTACAGAATGTGAATGTGGCAACAGTTCGGGTTCTCTCTCTTCAGAGACATTCCAAATGAAAGCAAGTGGGATGTGGAGAGGGGGGACTTTGTCATCTGAAACTCCATTCCAGAGATGGTAGTATGAGATTCTCTTATAAAATACTAGCGAGAATCACCTCTGAGCATTAGAGTTTAATTGGGCCTGCTCTGATGATGTGGGGTGTGGAAAACACACTTGAAAACTCCCCTGAGCTGCTGTGGTTTTCAATGAAGTTTCCTTTATCACAGAGCAACAGATTTATCATCCAGAGATATCACAGGAAAGAAATAGGCAACTCCTCAAACAAGACGGATGGGAACCCGGTAATGAAAACTCCTGTATCTCAGGTTTACAACCACACCCGCTCGTTTGTACATGTGACACAATAACTCATGGTAGAAGAATCAAGTCCTCTCAGACAATAAATAAAGAATGTACCCACATCCAGCCTGGCAGCAGTGCTATAGCCGTGGCAGAATTGTGCCTGCACTCGCTCCACAATAATGACAGAATGCAAATACACATGTCCCCGACTTCTGATTGTTTTGACTTCACGATTGTGTAAAACGATATTATTTAGTAGATACCACACTTCATATTTTGAATGTTCATCTTTTCACGGACTAGAGGATGTGTTACCATATTCTACTGTGATGCTGGGCCGTGGCAGTGAGCCACAGCTCCCAGTCAGCCACGCCATTAAGAGTAGACACCGACACTCTACAGTGTACTGTGGGGACAGCATCTTTTGGATATTGTTTTGTGTTTTCACTTCCCATCATGTTTATAAAATGCCCAGCTGCATCCTTTGCTTCTAGTGACTAGAAGAGGAAGGTGATTACTATTGAGATGAAACTCAAGAAACTGCCCAACTGTGTGTGGGCCCATGTACATGTCTTGAACATTTTTGAGGTAGGGGAGGCTGAGCTTTGATGTTCAGTAGGTTAAGTGTATTCAATGCACTTTCTACTTACAATATTTTCAACCTATGGTGGGTTTACCAGGACACAATCCCAACGTAAGTCAAGAAGCACCTGTAATTCAGTTAGCAGGAAATACAATATGACTTATTAGTTGGAATTAGATTCAGCTCAAGTGATAGAAACACAGAATAAAAGTGGATAAAATAAAGCTACATTTTCCACTCTTTTACATAAAATTCTGAGGATCGGAAGCTCAGGGCTCTGAAGTATTTCAAGAATGAAAGGACTCTGAGTTCCTTATGCCATCTACATGTCATTTTTACCTCACTGCCCAAGATGTTTAAAATCCTGATACATGCCAAAAATGTTATTAAAAAACAGAATTTAGATTTCCTTACATGTGTCGTTCCTGGCCAAGTAAGCTGGCTGCTCTTGAAGCCATGGTTGATAAAGGGCACAGAATTTCTCCACCGATTTCTTCATTGTCCCTGGTTTTAGTTCACACAGTGGAAACTAGAACATAGACACATCCATCTTTCAGCTCACGGGAAGGGGAAAAGGTAGAACTCATGTGCGATGTTTTCAGTCCTGGATCTAGAAATGACATGTGTCGATCACTTCCCCTTATCTTTCAATAGCAAGAATGTCATCATCGTGTGACTAGCTTTAGGAATGAGTGGGGCTGGAGAAGGCAGTGTCTGCCTGAGCATCTACCTCCCAGACACACATTTATTGTGATGGAAAATGAAAAGGAGCAAATTTAGTTTATATTGAGAAGTCTGCTCCACAAATGACCTATATACATTGCTTTCAAAGACACATGTGGCAGACACATACAATACTTCCATTGACTGGAACAGAGTTCTGTGTCCCCAGCTACTTACAAGTGAGATTGAGGAAATACAAGCTTCATTGTGGGCCACTGTTGGCCCAGTGAAAGAGGAAAACACGTTCTAATAATAATGAGAATAATAAATTGAGTCTCTTCTCCACCACACAGTCATAGTAAGTATATTAAGCAAATGATATTATAATTTGAGTTTAAAGCATAAGTCAGGAAAAACATATACTTAATCATGTCAAAATGGAAGTGACTGTGGAATAACAGAGGGAGAGCATGCTTGAGAATAGAGATACACAAACCTGAGCAGTTTAGATAAATTTTAATAACCAACTTAAATTGCTTTTGTTAACAGTTGAAATCATTACCTTTTAGAACAACCTTAATTATTTTGTTACTACATTCTTTATATGTCGCTTTCCTTGCTTAACCAAGTTAGTGAATTTCTCTAAAAAATTTATCATTCTCCCTGTAATTTGGTTCATCTCTATAGAAATAATAACTAGTGGGTTTGGGGCAACTCTCAAAACTATTTTACCAATTCATTAATTTCATCACCTAATATTTGTCAATGCTTAATTAGTCCTGAACACGCTTTTAATAATGGAACAGTCATGGTTCTACGGAGCTCATACTGTAGTAGGGGAAGGGGGCTATAAACAAATACTATAAAGTATATCATTTGAAAATGAGGGCTATTAAAGAAAAGGGGACATAGAATGATAGGGATGAGGTGGATGTCACAGCAGTTAGTGAGGTGAGGAAAAGCAAGCTGGACAAAGACTACGTTAGAAAAGAGATCCAAACGATTCAAGGTAGAGAAATGTGAGTTCAGGGAACAGTAGACGAAGAATCAGTGACATGGGTGGGACCAAAGCACAAGGAGCTTTTAGGCCATACTAAGGATGTCATGATTTATTCTGAGTGACATGGGCAGCACAGAACTTACTTATTTTTCTTTTGCTGTAACATGGATGATCTGGCTGTTGCATGATCGGTTAGGAGGGTATGGCAACGGTCCAGATTAGAGATGGCGACGTCGGCCTTGGATGCACTCAGAGACCAGATGGGTATGCTGACAGTTTGGATGTGGTGGGCCAAACAATAAAGAACACACAGGTCGATCCAAATACTTCGGAGCGATTGGGAGGATGGGCGGATGAGCCATGTATTGGCAGGGAAACCTGACAGCAGATCTGCTGTGGAAGAAAAATCAGGAGTGAGGTTCAGGACATATTAAGTCTGAGATATACATTTCTGTGAATTCTTATTACATTTCCACACCTTACAATCATTCTGGCATTTAGAAGTCCCTGAAATTTTAGTTTATGAAAAAGAGAAAAGCCATTCTTTTTATTTTTTTTTATTTTTTATTAAATTCTTCAGGGTGACATTGGCTAATAAAATTATATAGGTTTCAAATGTGTAATACGCCATCCATATATTACTTTGTGTGTTTGCCACCCAAAGTCGAATTTCCTTCCATCCTCATATATTTCAAAACAAAAATAGTTTTCATTTCGATTTGAAGTGAAGTATGTACATTAAGTCATATTCTATCAAACCAATTTTCTCAATAGTGGGTGTTGTGTTTTACGGGTGACTGCCATGAACTCTAATCAATTTCTTTTCATTTTCCTTACAGGACATTTATGTCTAATTACCATACCTTGCAGGGCTCTGAGTCCAAAATGGAATGGACCAGAATAAACTAGGACTCAGAAATGAGTGGGAAATGTGATTTTCCTTCAGAAGGCCAAGACCTAAATTTAATCTATCAGGAAAGTTCATTTAGAAATAATACTGAAATATCTACACTCACAGATGCATAAGCAAACCACACACTCACATCCACACACACCCTTAACATATTACTCTATTTCTAAAAGGTAAACTAGGCCAAGAAAGGACGCTGCCAGATACAGTAAGAGTAAACTAACAACATTTAGTACCCAGTAGGACACTGCCAGACTTATAACACGAGGGAAAATATGTGTTAAATATAATATTATAGATGAATAACTCATTTTTTCTAATCAATCAGAAGTGGCCCAGCCATCTGCCTGTTGCTCAGCCTCATGACTTGAGGTGACAGAAGATTCACAGCAAACGAAAACCAGCTGGATGTATGTGTGGAGTACACACAAACTGACTCTGAATCCTTGAGTGGATGTACAAACAGAAATATATGTGTGTGTGTACACCACATGTCTGCTTCCTCTCAACTACCTCATTAAGGAGGATAAAGGCTCAGACACACGTTCAGTGTAATTGCTAGTAAATATGGTAACTATTTTCTTCTACTAAATTTACAAAAATTCTTTGAATTTTATACCAGGGCCTAAATTTGTAATGGAAAACGATGTTTGATGGTATTTAAATGCAGACTGTGTCACTTTATAAAGCGTAGGACTCTTTTAAGTTATTTTTTTTTTTTAACTTCTTGACGTGTGTCACAATTTGGAATTCTGCTCTCATGGGATAAATGCCAGATTACATGGTGTAGTATTTTTATCCTCTGCACTTTCGCTGTAGAAGCACACGACATCAAAGGACAAGCAGATCACTCACATCAGCGGAAAATGGAATACGACGATAATGTGCTGGCTTTGATCTCGTCTTCTAGTAATTATCTTGGCTACATGCATGCATGGAGAGTAAGATTTAAATTAATAAGGCCAAGAAATCCTAGAAAATGTAAGAGGTATCCATGAATATAAACTTCACCTCTCTTCAACATGATAGACTGCTGGAGACTACAAAGCTGTGAGTTGTTAGAGCATTAATCCTGAAATGTTATTCTCGCCTACACTCATCACTGCTGTGTTTAAGACAGCAGCGCTGGCAATTAAGACATTACCACTTTTAGGCCCAACTCACCTCTCATGCAGAGTATTTAGCTAACATTTATCTGGTTTCTTGTAGGTTTTCAAGTAAAAGAACCCAAGGTTAAAAATCATTAACTTTTTTAATGTCATCACAGCTCAGTCCACTGTCATTAAGAGCTAGTCTACCATTGCCTTAGGAAAGATATTGCCTGTGATATGAAAAGTAAATCGAGTTGTCAGCATCGACGCAGGATTCATACACAGAGCTCGAGGATATCATATCGAGTCAGTCTTTTCCTTTTCCTATTTGTTTGTTTACCAGTGGTCACTGCTATATTAAATCGAGAGGATCCCATTTTCCTCCAATGTGAGCAGAAATCACCGTGTCGACTGGAGGTTAATAAGGTGGCTATGTTTCTGAAATATCAAGGGCTAACGTGCTGTAGAGATGAGATAGGTGTCGGTAGCAAAATATTTCGGCAATATTTGAAGATTCAATTCGCTTTGCAGCTGATTAGCTAGCTAACACAGGTGAGGGGTGTGGCCTCAGTGACACCATATAGTGGATGTTTTATTTGTATAAAATTGCCTCTTGAGACAGTGTATGTTATCCTAATTGGAGACCGTTTCATCTACCGGAGTATCAAGTTAACTATTATAAACTTGTTAATTAATCTGTACCTAAAATAAATCAGAGTCAATGTATTCCATTTTTACCTACCAAATGCAAGTTCAATGCACATGAATAGAGCCATCGGAGAGAATAACAGGGAAGCAAGCCTCTGTTCCTTTCTGCATCGTACGAAAAGATGTTTCCAATCTCTCAAAGCAGGGTTAGAGGCCGTTTGGGCAACAAACTGACAAAAGAACAAATTTCTTTGAAGAAACAGTCTCTCTCGGGATTGAATATAATCCCCGATTCTCTCTAATGATCCAAACTCATTTTGTAATCAATGAGGGTTGAGAAATAGAGGATTTCTTCCCCAGGACACAGCGACCACAGCTTTTATACATTTGAAGTGCTCCGAATTCTACTTTGGTGTAAGCAATAATAAAAGTATCTGCTTCCTAAAAGTGAGGTTCAGTTACATCTAGTGGCTTCAAGAGAGCTGAATATACTGGATTCTTTTTCACAGTTTACATATCTTCAGCCAATAAAGCTGAAAATAATGAACATCCCAGAGTCATGATAGGGGATAATATAGAGTTTTACCTCTGATGGCAGAATTCCCATTTGTCCCTAATTTGCTGTAGGATGTGGCATGGACCTGCCTCCATTCTGTTACTTGTAAAGTGGCACAGAGGCCAAATGTGAGCTGAAGTCCAGTAAAATGTGATGCTTTGTTTGCACCCACCCCCTGAAAAGCTGACAAGCAAGAAAACGGTCTTCCTTCTCAGGATGTGCTGGCTTCCATGGAGGTTTTAGTTTTCATTGTGGGTAAAAGGAGACACATTGGAAGTCCATGGACCAACCACTAGCTAACCAGGTCATCAGCAGTCTCAAGCCATCTCGCAGGAGAGAGGAATCTTGTCACTACATGTGTGAAGGACTTGAGGAACTTGTGACTTTAGGCTGGGCGGGGTGGGGAGCATGTGAGCAGTTGTGCCACCATAATCAGAAATGTTCAAAAGGAAGAGGCACATACATCACGAGGCAGGGGATCCACGCTGACAGGAGGAGTGGCCTCAGCCTTCACAGTTGGCCTCTCGCTGCAGAATGCATATGGTCTCAGTAGCTTGCAGCCTTGCCAACCCAAATTCTGAAAACTGTTTTTCTTCCCCCCCCTTCTCCCAGATCGCCAAGTTCCTTGCAGTCTTAAGTGTGGGAGAAAAGGTCACTGGAGTTAAAGCAGTGGCTGGGAGGACTTCCCATGTAAGCAAAAGCCATTCCCAGTGGCTGTTACATGCTCCCTTTTCCAGCTGAATGGGATCCAGCAGTGGCAGCCTCGTCTGCAGGCTCGCATCTACCCAGGCCCTCCAGCGGGGCGGGATGTTAAAGTCGGGTGATTTAGGGAGGAGTGTGTGTCGGCATCCAGCCCGGGGAAAGGCACCGTCCCTCTCAGATCTGGGAAGTGGTTCAGCTGGCTGCGTGTTCTCGCCACTGAATGATCTGAATGGTTGTGGGACACTCCTCGAACCGAAGGAAATCTAAGACATCCACAGTGGTTTAGGAACACCAAAGCCGCTTTCTCCAATTGTTACTTGAACATAAAATATATTTCAAAGGCCGAAAGTTATTTTCTGCCAGAAATGTACAGAGTCCAACATCAGCACCAGATAGAAAAGTCAGTTATTCCAGTAATGGAATACCGTGGTGCAAAAACCCTCGACAAACAATAGCTCCTTCATGATCACTAGGCCCATCAATTATATTTATTCTTTCTCCGAACTGTGGCATTGAAAAAAAAAATTTCAGTGTTAGGTTGTTTATAGCACTTGCAGAATGCCTAAAACAAAGAGAATTTCCTGCAAATGACTGAGCGTAATTTCCATATTTTAACAAATCTCTTTCATTTCTTAAATAAACAACAGAAGTTTCCATCTGAGGTCTCTGTGACCTGATGACGCAGCTAGGACTTCAGACTCCGCGCGCCTCATGTAAGCGACATTTTGGAGACCTGAGGAGTTAAGGGTCAGGCTGGAGGGCACAGCCATTTCAGAAGGACAAGGGGTGAGTTTGCATCGTCACTAACGGTGTGCTGGATGGCCTGAAAGTTGATTCTCTTGTTTTAGAGAACTTAGTGGAAGCCCCTAGTCTGGGTTTTACTCCTCTGACTTCGCCCATTCATTTCACTGAAAACACAGACACCAGGCACATTCTATTCTGAGATCTCTAAGGATAAGTGCATGTTATTGTTTCCCTGTGGCCACCAACCACATGGCATCATTTCACAGATATAATTATTACCCTGAATTCAATGCAGCACAGCCCCATTCCCACACCAGTGAAGGTGGCCGTTTCTCTTTTCTTTTTTTCTTTTCTTTCTTTTTTTTTTTTTGGTAACTTTGCCAATGACACAGTCAATAAAAAATTAAATATGAGATTCAAAGAGATTGTGAATTTTTAAATTTTGAATTTAAAAAACATTAACAGATATTAAAAATGTTACCTCTCCAACCTTTGGGATTACATTACTAAAAGATGCAAGATGAGAAAGTTAAAATCTCAAAATATTTGTGACTTTATTTAAAAAAGAGAACTAGAAAGTTTGAGATCAGGAGTGTACGTTCCCAAAAAACTAAAAACTACATGAACGTGTATTACGTTCACTAAAAAAATAACAACGAAGAGCAAACTGAATAAGGAGAATAGCGATGAGGAGTTAATGCATTTTTAAATATTTAGAATTAATCTTTATTTGCAAGACACTGGACCTTCTTTAGAGTGCTTTTTCTATAAAATTTAAATAGATATTCTTGTATATTTGCTCCTTCCACTGTGTTTTCTGGCAGGTAATGCCAAAATGCTTCATTTCCTTAATAACCTTGGATACAGATGGGTTGTTATCCTGCCTCTTGGATCCTACTGTCGTTTGAGAAGCACCAAGGAACTTGAATATTTGATGTGAAAGAAAGGATTTAGGTGACCATTAATTAACCTATGGTACCAATCAGGCATTTCTCAAACACCTTGGAGATAAACTTTAGCTTTACCTGTGGTGAGTTTTTGCCAAAACAATCATGACCCTCTGATAGACCGTGGCTCAGTTTCCCTTTAAAAAACAGTTCAAAAGCAAAGTTCTGTCTCTCTCTCCTCCTCCTCTGACCTTAGGCCTCGTACAATTGACATGTCATAAATAAGAGGTATAATTAAAAATAAACAGGGAGATCAGTTTATGTAAACAACAGAAACACACTGAACAAAAACAGAAGAAATCCTTTCAACCAGTATGAGTGGAATCATGTTCTCAAAAAACGCAGCCAAGCAGTCAAAAAATAATAATACATGATTTACATCCCTCTTGTACTCAGTGTGGAAAATATTACTAGGGACTTCCTTGTGACAGTCAAGCACAGTCATCAATATCCCCATTCCACGCTTCTGAATTCTCACCCAGCTGGGAGGTCCCCCAGGTCCCCTCGTGCCTGGTCATCTAAAGAGACTAAATTTATTCTCTTGGGTACCACCTCAGCTGGCTCTGAAACTTAACATCAGGTGTGGTAGGGAGGTGGAAGCAAATGCTGTCAAACCTGAGCATCTTTTGTGTTTTAGCAAGAAAACCGTTACATAATTCCTAAGGAAATAGGAATTTTGGTAACGACATTCACCTTGATTAACAGTGTTTGTTTTTTGCTTGTTTTTTTTGAGGGAAGAACTTTAGTGAGTGAGTGAGTGAGTGAGTTATATCACTTGCATATCCTGCCTGGTTGTCTTTATAAAACAAATTTTATGTTCTTGCCAGTCCTTTCAGATTCAGCTGCTGACCGACGTATGCTCTTGAGTCTATGGTGTTGGAATAATTCTCGTGTTGTTCAGTTAACAAAATATTTATGTGTCAGATCCGTACACTTGGCCTCTAAGAAAAATTAGTGAAAAAGTTGGATGTTGCACTTGACTTATAGTGCTTAGTATCTAGTAAGAAACACAGACAAGCAAAGAAAAATCAAAACACATTGCGTGAAAGCTACATAAGGCCTTTCATTGGAGCATGTCACCTGATCCAAATCTGGAGATTCAGAGATATCTTCTTAGAGAAAGAAGTCTAATTTGCAATCTAAAGAGTTAAAGGAAAGCTGAGATAGGTGTAAGAGTGGATGGCTCACCGAAGGGCGGAGTAGCTGGGCTCTGAAGTGAGGGGCTGCGCAGATGATGGGGTGCTCTCTGGGTAGAACTGTCAGCATACAACTCCTGAGGAAAGAAGTGAAGAGTCAGAACGGTCAGAGGTGAGACATCAAGAATCACAGAATTCAGTCCTGAAAGCTAAACTGAACTATCTCGACTTCAGCCCAACCACAGTAGAGAACTGGTAGAAGATTTTCAGAGAGTGTTGACATGATAAAACTTGGGTTTCAGAAAAATCATGGTGACAGGGCCATGTGTGTAATCACCAAGAGAAAGACAAGGCAGGAAGAAGGACAGCAGAGCAACCCTGGTCTTGCTATACATGAGACAGCAGTGGCACAAGACCTAGCTTCACACCAGATGTAAAACTTGCCATCCTCTGGCCCTGGGGGCAGAGATAAGATGATACAGAGAGAGAGAGACAGACACTTGCAAGTCAATACCTGAGGGTCTCTATTTTCTCTTTAACAAAGATGGTGTTTCTAGATGACAAAGCCATGTGGTTTACTCACGGGAATGGGCGGCTAGACAACGGGCAGCTTGACGGAATGAGTGATCTGTATACCTGCATGCACACCTGGGGTCATCAGGGGAGGTGAAAAGTTAACCCTGAGTGTGAATGGTTGGATGGACAACCTGCACGAAGAGTGCTGACACAGAGCATGTTGCCTGGGAATCAGGAAAGACGAGACACACCCATAACAAGGCAGCAGATAGCAGGAAAATGACAATGGCGATGATGAGGGAAGGCAGCGAAGTCGGTTGGGAACTTGGGACTCAGGGGCAGACATGGCCCGAAGCTGGTTATTAGAAAGTGGGAGGATGCCCTTCCAAATTCGGGGTCTTGTAAAAAATAATCAGTGTGGGGTGAGCATAAGAGTGTTCAGCATTGTGCAAAGTTTCAAAACAGTCCTTGCTGAGGCCTGAGAGGCAGGAAAGCAGAACCAGGGAGAAATGAAGCAAACAAACAAGACAGGGAATCAATATCCCAAGGGCCTAGAAGTTTAGACGGTGACCGAGAATTACAGGAACAGGAGATGTGATGAAATTAGATTAAACACAACTAGAAAATAACATTTGAAATTAGTCCAGCAAAGGAATTAAAGGAGCACTGCCACAGAGAACGCTCTGCTTGGTGACTAACTGCTCCGGTGGCATGTGAGCATGCCAAAGACCCTTGACAGATGCAAAACAGAGCAGCATCTGACACCACTTTCACATGGCTGACTGAGAAAACATAAATTAAATTTAACTGGACCCATTATGAAACCGCACTGAATTCCATTATCAATTAGGAAAGACCTCTTACTAGTATAACCAAACAGCAATTTCCCTGACTTCCTCATTTTTTCCTGCTTTTTTTGGCCATGGAGATGCCAGAGAAGTATTTCAGAATGTTGGGATTTGAGAAAAGTAAGAGAATGCTGCAGTTGGGCCCCAGACTGAGCCTCTTGTCAGCTTCCTGTCTGTTGCTTTTTTACTCTCTCTCTCTAAATAAGGAAGGCAAAGAGAAGGCAGAAAATAGTTGATTTGTAGAAAAGTTAAGTCTTTTTTTTTCCTCCATCTTCCTTATTCAGTAAATTTGAACTAGAAGGAACTAAAAATCAGCAAATGATGCTCTTAAGACGTGAGAAAAAACCTATGTGACTGCACCTTAATATTTGTTTCCCAACAAATATTTAACCATGAAAATTTGGAAATGCTTAAAGAAAAGACAATATTTTAAGATATTCTTATTGTTACTGTTGACTGTCTGATGCCTGCCGCTAGCTCCCAGTGGTGCTGCCAGGCTGGAAAGCAGACTGAAGCCAGCAGACACTCCGTTAGGACACTGTGCTGGCAGCCGTCTAGTCCTGAGTGCACAGCACCACTAGCTGGAAGGATGCTGTAGGACAAGGACAAATTCATCTTATCCCGGTTGACTCTCTTGACAAGTATAATTCTTGCTAAACTTTGATTTATTCTGAAATTAGGTTTTAGAGTAACTTTCCTCCTCACTAACATTGGCTACACTTCAACGTTAAACTAAAACACTAGGCTTTATTATATAGAAAAGAAATGTTTATCAGTGTTTTTTATTATTATTATTATTATTATTATTATTATTATTATTATTTATCACCTTGTATACACTGACCTTTATACATTGAGAATATTTATCGATGTCATACGATTTGCTTTACAGTTTTAGGAGCTTTTGCTCATCGTTGGAGCAATTATAACAAGAGCATTTTAAGAGTTAAAATGTGTTTGAGTTAGTGGTTACCAGGAGAAAATGGGGAGGGGGTAGAAAAGGGTAAAAGGGTCAAATATATGGTGACAGAAGGAGATGTGACTTTGGGTGGTGAACACACAGTGTAATATAAAGGCGATGTATTATTGAATTATACACTTGAAACATATAATTTCATTAACTAATGTCACCCCAATAAATTTAATATAAAGAAAAAATTTTAATGCATTTGAAGCTATAATTGAGCATGATACTTAGGCAATCTTTAGTGTGTCAGTAGGTGCTGAGCTATACATTTGAGTTAACTTATTTTTCTGACTCTTTTATGTAAAATTTAATAAACATTTCTTAAACTCTTCAAACTAGAGAAGTTATCTTTTATCTAATTTATTCTTCTGGAATTCATTAGAGACTCTACAGGCTGTTCTCCACTGTCACTGAAGTTCTCAGACTGGGAAATGCAACAGGCTCTTAGGATGGCACATCGTCGCATTTACCAACATGCCCACTGAGAGTTTTCTCTACTTTCATCAGCATTTTTAATTAAATATATATTTTTTGCTTTTCTCACTATGAAAATTGTATATTTTCTCTTTTTTCAAAATTTATTTTCCAATTACAGTTGACATACAATATTATATTAGTTTTGGGCGCACAACAGAGTGATGAGACAGTACTTACCTGGGCATTATGATTTATAAAATAAACAGATAAATCAAAACAATTCCTTTTTTTCCTTCAAGTTCCGAATTTCATACTTGTTTTATCTCATTAAATTCTTTGCAATGATTCTTCGCAAATTTGAGATGGCCTTCTCTGAAGAGGCATATATATATATATATATATATATATATATATATATATATATATATATATATATATATATATATATAAAATTTATATAAAAATATATACTGACCTATGAAGGCCCAAAGTTTTTCTATCTTTATGTAAATAAGGTTAGCTGTTGCTATTAGAATCAACATCTTTACCATCCACAATCCTGCTAGTCTCCTTAAATGGTCTAAGATTTCTTGATGCAATCATTTCAACGGGTTCGAGTCTTCTCAGTCAATAGAAAATTTCCTCATTTTAATTTCTACTTTAGGTTCTTGTACATAAAAATATGTTTTCTATCCCCCATCTGTATGTTCCATCTTATCCATAGACTTGACATCTTGGAATCACAGTGCGTGGGCTGATAACTAAGGCTACACTTACGCTACTGGAACTCTCTATATTTATGTCCAACCCAATCAAAAAATTTAAGTTTTTGACAGCAATAAAACTCTCTATTTCAAGGTCTATATTTTGAATACAACCCCAAAATAAAATGATTTGAACCAAGACTAGCTCATTGATTTAGTGAACTAGCCTTTTGGTAAAAAATAAAATTAAAATAAATAAAATAAAATAAAATAATAAAATAATAAAATAAAATAAAATAAAATAAATAAATTAATAATAAAATAAAATAAAATAAAATAAAATAAAATATCTGAGTTCCCAAATGAGTCGGTTTATTAGAGGAAAAACTGTAATCTGATCCCTGTTTATTCCAATCAACCTCGTTTTCACTGTCCGACCCCAACTCTGTCTTTCATTTCTGCCTCCTCCAAGCAGATATAAATACATGCCACACACACCATGTGCTGTGATTGACAGTTCCCATCCACGATACCAGTTAGGGCACGTTTCAGATGAATTGGTTTATGTGAGAGAACTTTGCTATCCATCTACCTATAGGCTGCCAATCATCTCTGATAAATTCCGGTGGCTTCCACCACCAAGGCAAGAAAGGAATAAAATATTTTTATTCTCCTGGCTGATAGCATGATCACAGTAATTTCTTAAGATTCATGAGTGGAACTGAGCGGGGATAACCTTCGTTGTCCTTTATAGCCATTTAACAATCTCCAAGTCTCACTGGCATCTGCCCAATGCCTTTCTCTGGATTTATTAGTTAATTAATTTACTTGTTGTGTTTTATTTTGGTGCTCCCTTCGAAAATGAAAATGTGTAACAACATGATGCATTTGGGCCGCTCCGGTTAAAGTTAAATACTGCCTTTTTAATGTTCCCTTCTAACAGAAGATATGTGACAAATGACATAGTAATTTTCCTATTTCTTCATGTTCATAAAACATTGATAATATGATTTTTACCTTCCCTTTGTTCTCAATTAAATGAAATGCTCCAATACAATTAATGTGCTCTTGCAATTTAGGTTTTCTTTAGAGGTTTCTCTTGTCTCTGATTAACAGCATTTTCCATCCATTCTGAGAACCCCCGACTGCTATTCAGAATGTTCCATTATGCCTGCCAGCTATAAATACAATTGTGAACCAATATCATTTTAATTGTTTCACTAATAACTTGTTTTAAATGATTCAACAGTCATCAGGAAAGATAAGTGCTCTTGTACCCTGCAGGCTTACGGGCACAAGGGTAGGAGGCAGCGCAGAGAGCTGTATCAGAATAATGAAACCGTATGCAGAAGTTAATGACAAAGCACTCACATTGCTGTAAAGATAAATGAAAACAGTAGATCTTCTCTCCTCGGTAATAGAACATCCATTTCTAGCTCCCATTTCAATCATTAGACCTTCCAAACAGATTAATGCACAAATACACATATGCAACATGTCCCATCATAAGTGCCATATGCTCCCATTTTTCCAGCCAGGCTGTGAATGACGGAGTTAACGAGCTTTACAAATGCTCTTGTTAATTAACAAAAATTGTTACTTTCTCATTTGAGGGGGGCTTTCTAAATTAGACGTAATTACACCAGATAATTGCAACTGCCAGGCTCTGAGCACCTCCTTCTCATTCGGCTCTTTCAGTGGCAAATCAACAATTGCAACCCTTGCCTGTTTGTGTAGATGAATTTAATAAGCAAACAGTCCTTTTTCTGTTAATGCTTTCCTGGCACTCACGGGCCTGGCAGGAGGAACGTGCTGGGGAGGGCTTGCTAATGGCAGCACATAATCACATTAATTAAAATATCACTGCCATTTCAAGATTTGTAGTGTGGAATTACAGCGTGTTGGGAACTGAGAGAATCAAGCTGCCGTGCGTATTAGCACCATTTCTCGGGGCTCCCCACACAGCAGTCTGCAACCTCGTGTGGCATAAACGTCATTGACGAGTGCTATTTGCTTTGAAATCTATGTTTTGAGTTCACTCCTAAGAACGCAAACATTTGCAACGTCTGCTTCGGGGGGTTCAAAATAAATTTACTACAAGGCGAGACCCGTGATGTGCTTTTAACAAATCCCTCAACAGTGATCTTTCTTTAATTATGACTTTTATAATCTTGTAGAGTAAAACCGATTTGTCTCTTTTTTCTGAACACAGATTTAAGTCTCAATTGCCCTGCGAGTTATGTACTTTTAGCTATGTTGATGTAATTCAGTACAATTTTTATTGGGACTTGAATAAGAATGGTCCTTAGGTTTGTCACTTTGTTTTAAAGGACGGTGGAAACTTCACTGCTTTAGAGCTGGGCACACGCAGAGGAGACGGTTGAAAAACTTTCTCCTAAAAATTTATCAGTCTGCCTCTGAGATCCGCTCAGTCCGTTTTAGGTATAAAAATACCTGCATCTCAATCAGACCTATTTCAACTGTGCTTACGAAGAGGCTACGAATGTGCCAACTCTGGATAAACTGCATGGGATCACGTGACATCTGGGGAGAGGATGCTTAATTGATTCTTAATAACCTCAGAAGGATCGTGTCAGGAACCAGCCAACTGTGACCAACTCTCACTTTACCAAAGCCTGAAAGCTTTAACAGTGTAAAAATCAACAACGAATTTCCATTGTTCACCCAATCCATAAAGTCCCCAAATTCTCAAGCTACGATTTTAATCTTGGGAATGTGTACGACTATTGCCACACGTTGCTATTTTTGCAAACATGATGGTCAGCTTTCCTGCAACAGTAACTCGAGTATGTTACAGCTAGGCAGTTGGATGCTGTGCCAGCCCCAGAAAACCAACAGCCCGGCCACACTCATGAGAGATCTTTTTATGTGGAGTCCAGCGCCACAGCTGATGTCGCTGCTCAAGCTAAACCTTTGTCTCTCTGGGGATGTGGGACTTTTTGGAGCCCAGGATGTCTGCTCCTGGACCATCAGCCCTGAAAGGTTTCAGGAGACTGGTTAAGTGTAAACGCAGAATGCAGGGGCATGCTAGCAGCTTTCAACGTAGAATAAGATGAGATGCTAAAAGTTCATGAAGGCTATGAAATACTCCCAATGTTTAGGGTGTGCTTTCTATTTGGGGAGCTATGTTACAATTTTCTATCTACATATTCTAACCTGTCCTTTTAACTAGTTGTATATCACTTTAGGGTGGATAATAGGGTCAGGGGAACAGTTTCTGCCTATGAAACAGAAATTTTTTTATTATTATTATTGATTATTATTATTATTATTATTATTAATGTGTAGGTCTCATCTTGATTCATATCTGTAGCTTCTAGGATGATTATATCTTGTGAAATGTAATTTCTGGTATGCAGGGTAGTTAGAAAGGTCACCACAGAGGTTAGGCCTGGAATAATGTCCAAGGATGACTCAATGCAACCATTTAACTAATTAATAAAATGAAATTCACCTCAAATCATGAAGCGGTCAGTCTGAGAACACATAACAAGTAAATACAAACATGCAGTGAACCTGGGAGAAATACCTAGATCTTTTGATTTCCCACAAAGTCATTTGGCGAAGCAGTTCCCATGTTCTACTAGAAAAACTAAGAATATCTCTGTTTCTGATTTTTGATTGTTGGTTAGCTTGTTTTGCTGTCAGTCTGTTTTAATACAGTTTGGCAAACATTATCTCAGGCACGTGACCAGGTACTAAAGGTTCAAATATGAAAAGACATGGCCTCTGCACTGAAGTAGTCCAGCTAGCTGGGAGAAGAAAAAATGGGTATATTTGACCTCAATAAAAGGTGTTAAGATAAGATAGAGGTCTGTGCTGAGTGCATCAGAAATACTGGCTGCGTTGCTTTGTGCAAGATAGGAACCTTTCCCAGACTCAGTTTCTGAATGTGGAAAATGGTGTTTCTTGTAAAGATAATAATGCATTCAACGAGGTGATTCTAGAAGGTGCTTAGCACGATGCTCAGACCATGATCAGTGTGACCAAAAAGTGGTGTTCATCATCACTGTCACCCAATAAGTGATGTGAAGGGTAACTTCTGGTAAAGTGAAAGGTTTCGGGGTCAGCATCTCTGCTCTTGAGGTCACAGATACTTCCTTTGTCTCCCTTAGCAAATGACACAGTGTTTGCACACAACAGGTAGCAAAAAAAATGTGCCCAATATGTGCAAAATTTAACAAACACCTGTACCCATCATCCTAGAGAGAAAGGGACCTTGACTTGCCGGTACCATCACGTATTTAAATGGAAGGAAAATTCCACCTGCAACACTGCACGCTCCACTAACTGTTAAACGACGGGGCTGATTTCCAGTAATGAGATTGGGGAGTGTTCTCACTCCATGGGCACTAAAGCCTGGTTCATTACAATTCAGCACCAGAGCATGGGGACCTGGGATGCTTAATTTAGTCCCGTCATTATTGTTTTTGTAAGAAAAGAGACTTTGAATTGGAAATAGCCACTCAGCGATTTCTTGGAGCACCCTCCTTCCAGGAACGGGTGAGTGGCTTTCTTGGGCCCTCGTGGACGTGTTGGTCTTCACGCAACAACTGTCTCTGGTACCTGGCAACTCATTACAGCTGTGGGACTGGTAAAGGGGAGGATCATTTCCCAATTCTAAGTATAAAGATGTTGCTGAGTCACTATGCAAGTTTGCTTTCCATTTAGAAAAAAAAAATTGGAACTAAAAGTAGAAAGGTTTGGAAATCCAATTTCTGCCTTAGGTCTGTACCTTTCACACTATTTCTAAGGAGTGTTTTTGTTTGGATGTGCACATGGGCACTTAAATGAACCACTGAGCGTTAGTGGGGCAGTTTCTCCATGCATCACTTAGTAACAGCTAGAAGCACTACAGCCACCAAGAGATCACATCGCTTGCGACATGAAACCAAAACAATGCCAGCACCACTAAGCACAATGAAGCACCAACTGAAAAAGGAAAATGATTTAGGAACTTTCCAGAATGCTCAGGGAAGGTTAAAGGATAAGCGACTTAATGATTGGACGCTGTCTCGTTCCTCAGCAGACAGACTGAACGTCAAGGCCTTCGCCTCCTGTCTTGAATGACCATCTGAAAATATGAGAATGCCATCTGGCAGCAGACTTCATTGCCATGGAGAAAAAGGAACCTATATCACCAACTCTGACAACTTCAAGATATGGCACCTTTCCACACTTGGCAGAGCTTCCAGAATTCTGATTCGAGTTGCAATAAAATGATCAGGATGAACGCTTGCCCCAGGACCAAGTGTCAAGATGTCAAAAGGAATGTCTGGGAAAGATGCTGTGCCTACCATTCTCCCTCATGCCACATGCGCACACACACACACACACACACACACACACTCACACACTCACACACTCACACACCCCTGTGGTATTCCTCGTGCTGTGATTCCATATTATCTTATTAATTCTCTCTTACTAAAAATTTAACATTTGATATGCATGTGTTTGTGCATCTATCATCTTATCATCTATCTATTATGATACTTTGTCATTTTCTTGATGGCTGAAACATTGGAAGAGTGACTGGGATAAAATAGGAACTCTGTAAATAGTGTCCTATGTTTAATAGGGAGGATTAATCTATATGGTTGAATGTCTTGAGATAAGGTTGATCAGAATAAAAAGTACAGATGTCTGGTGAGAAAAGTAACACATTCTACAGGCAATAAACTCCTCAAAAACTTCCATTTAGGGACTGGGTCCATCCTTCCAATCTTTCGCTTCTGTTCTAGGTTTCTAAAAATGATCGATATGATTCTTTATCAATCATAACAACGCAGAAAAAAATTACCTGAAATTAACATCATGGTTCCTACTAGGTATACTGAAGACAAGATCAAATTGAAACTTTCAACAAATGTCATAAAAATCTGAAATCAGTCTCTTTAAACTAGAGACCCCAAAGAAGAGGCTAACACGACTGCCAATAGACTTACCTCCTAACGTGTAATGTTGGACCTTGCATCAAGGACGTACTGCGAAATGATACAATGAGATCTGTCATCTGTGACTCGCCACTGTCCTGCAGTGAGCATGGAAGGGCAAGAGGCTGCTACAGAGGAATCCTTTAGAGTGACTGGGTTGAATCCCTTGCAAGAGAGGCAGGGGTTGGATGGGAGAACATGACAGACACCAAAGGCCATCTCCAAAGCAGTCGAGAAGACTGGATTTGCATTCTCTAGAATTTGGAAAGTGTGGACTGATGTTTGAATTCTACACTCAAATATGTATGATGATTCATTGATTGATTGGCCAGAATGGGTAGAGTGAGAGACAGTTTTTTTCTACAGAAGACATGTTTTCCTGGGGACTAGACACATGCCATGTGAGGGAGATAATCCAGAGCTGTCTTCAGAGGGAGCTGCCCAAGAAGGACACTCAAAAATGTGAACGATCCCAGACACAGACATGCGTGGAGGAGATGTATGCCCCATCACCTAGGAACTGCAGGTCAAGGTTTCTAAAGAAACTGCAAATGACACCTGGGATAGGAAGGGTCATTTTAAAATTGTATAACACCCAGAAGTCTCCCTCGCTAGGTGACAATGGAATCACCACA
Organism: Cynopterus sphinx; assembly: GCA_030015415.1. NCBI lineage: Eukaryota > Metazoa > Chordata > Mammalia > Chiroptera > Pteropodidae > Cynopterus > Cynopterus sphinx. Next base: position 50,820,790 of record CM057389.1, on the reverse strand, counting down.
AAGAACTCACAACCCCTCACCTCTCCCTCCTCCAGTATTTTGAAGTTCCAGAACAACCTTGGCCAAAATGTGACAAATATTTAATTGGCATAGCTCAGATGACAGTCATGTCATTATTAGTTTGGTTTAGATTTTTAATACCTGCAGAGAAAAGAATAGCTGATTATGTTAAGAATGACCAAAAAATAAAAATAAAAAAGCTGTTGAACCTCCTTGAAATTCCATCTGAAAAGACCTAAAGGAGGAGACACTGGGAGGACTCAGGAAGTTGATTTCCAACCAAGCCCTTCAACATTCACCCCATTTCACTGATTGGCTGTCTAGTCAGGAAAATGATGCTGCAAAGAGAATCCTTGCCTAAAGTTGGTGAAATCTGGACAGAATTCAGGGACAATGAGCATGATGTGAGATGCAGTTCTGTAGCAAGAGAAACTGTGGGTAGTCATGCGTTGTGTGTATGTGTACATGTGCAAACACACACACGCATGGCATACACACACACACGAGCACCCGTCATGGGCCAGGCAGTTCTGATAAGGCAATGGTTATAAGAGATTCTGTGGGAGGAGGGACAGTGGCCTGGGAAGCTAATGATGCTTAGGAAGAGCCCACACCCAGAGGACCAGCCAGCCAGGCCTTCCTCTGAGAGCATGCGTCTCTCCTCCATCCACCATTCTTACTGTAAACAAGCCAGAATAGAGCCCAGAACAGAACAGTATGTCTCACCTCCAAACACTCTTCCACAAGCCAATCCAGGCAACGCCAGTCTCAGAATAACACACTCCTGAGGACCATAGGACATTTAGTGGATGGCAACACGTTTAAAAAGGGGCGCCCTCAGACTGATGGTTTACTTACTGACGGAGAAAGCCAAGGCAACAGAATGAACATGCCTTCATTCAAAACATCGATAAATATCATAAAAATTAAATATAATTTATATTTAATACAAATGGAAGAGTAGATAAAATAATCAGCAGTCTGGTGAAAGCTAAAGAGGAAATTACTAAGGAGAATTTCTAGGACTAATAGGGCCCATCAAGTTAAAGGTATTAAATAAGTAAAGAAAATGTAAGGAATACAGGAATCGACCCAGAGTTGGGACATATTTCCACTGGAGTCAGTATTAGGCCTGAAACAAATATTCCACCATCTCGGTGGCTCAGAACCTTGAGGTTTTATTTCAGTCTCACAAATCTGCAGCAGGTACAGGTGGGTCACCAGAGCAGAGCTCTGTCCCTCCCCTACTTAGTGACTCTCGGAAAAGGAAGTGTGCCAATGATGGCACAGACACCGACGTGTTGGCACAGACACCACTTTGGCACTGCCTCCACCATGCAGCCTGGTGCCCGAAGCCAGGCATGTGGCCAAGAGCAGTCTCCAGGAGCAAGGAAGCATAGGCCTCGTGTCTGGAAGGAAAGGAATCACCAGTGTCACCTGATGGCCAAGAGAAAGGAGGGGCAGAAGGTAATACTCAAATGAACAATGACAGCGAATGTCTCAGACAGACCCCTGTCTTCACATGGAAAGTGTTCGCTAAAGGACATACTGTCTTCCTATCACTGCTCTGAAGTCTAGGTGTCAAGGGCATTTTAACATCCTTGATTTAATGCATCATGTTCTTTAAAAAGAAAATAAATGAAACCAGCAAGCAGTTGACAAGATTCACCAAGAAAAAAATAATAATAATAAATGAGCATAAGTAGCAAAACATTTTTAAATAAAATATAACCAGAAAAAGTTAAACATTTAATAGAGAATACTACATAGATTTTTTACCAATAACTTAAAAATCATTATTACTGGAAATTATTGCTGGAAAATATAAACTTCTAACATCTACTTAAGGAAAAGTATCAAATTTGAATATACTAGAGTCAAAGAGAAAAGTGAAATGTAGCCAGAGGTTATTGATCTACACGACCCTTTCTCCTCAATTTATTAAGCAAAAGAACTTCCCTTATTTTCCTGTGCTCTTAAACTATTTACATATCATGAAAATTATCTGTTTATAGAAATTTTAAGAATTAACTGCATAACCATGTGGATGAGAAGTCCTTTTGCTCAATACACAGTCTGTTTGTATTTTTAGATATATTCCTAAAGCAATATTACATTTTCTGGATATTTTTTCATTTAATTGAAATGTTTATATCAATATAGTCCAGTAAGTGAAAAAGAGCTGTACCTCATATAATCTGCTTCATCCCTATTTTTTTTTTATATTTGTGTTTATTCTTTTTTCTTGATGAGCTTTACTAAAGGCTACCTACCACTGGTTCTGTTTTATTACAGTATAACCTCCAATATTCTCTCCTCTCTCCTGTCTTTTGGTCAACAGTACATTTCCTACAACTGTTTCTACCTTCAACACAATCATTTATTTTCTGTTGTGTTCTTAGTTTTCCATTGCTAAGTAAATAAAATACTTAACTCAATTGTTTTCATTTTCTTTTAAAAATAATACAGTTATTGAGAGCTTTTTCTTTCCAAAATAAAGCATTAACCCTATTTTACATACTATGGTCTACAGTATTCTTTATTCTTTTCTAGTATATCGAGTTTTGCTTTCATATTTCACCCAAAAGATAGTTGAGGATTTTTTAAATGTTCAGGTGATCTAGTTTTTATGTTTTTAAAAATACTTTCTCTCCCATTGTTATCAAATAAATTATGACAAACTAAAATAAAATTATTCTTATGTCAGAGAGTATGAGCAATGTTGTAAAAGATGTGTAGACAAATATGTGTTCTCAGACTATTGCATACAAAGTTTAATATGTTATAGACATTAATTCTCTATCTTACTTGTTTGTCTAGTGAAACCGTCACAACTAAAAAATATCAATTTCTGACTAACGTGTTGTTTACATAAAACACATCTGTTTTTCTGATTGTATCCTTTAAATAAAACAGACTCTATATATTATAATATACTATGTACTCATTAGTATTCACAACTTGTTAACATAGAGTTATCCATTTACTTTAATTTAATAAATTTAGATTTAAATTTTAATGTTTCAAACAACACTCTTAGTACTCTGACTACTGTAGTTCTTTCTTTTTTTTCTCAAAAAACATTCCAAAATGTTTTCAAGAAAAGATAATGTTGAGTTAGTTGTGGTTCCCTGGCGAAACAAAACCAAAACCATCACAGCGAGAGAAAACAAAACATCCATATCTACATCTGTGTCCACATTCCTATCCGTATCTGTCTACAGAGAGATTGTAAAGAGTTGGCTCACATGATCACCAAGGCCGCGAAGTCGGGCGATCTGCCATCTGCAAGCTGGAGGCCCCGGAGAGCCAGTGCTGTGGTCGGAGGCCTGAGAGCCTCCGAGTATCGATTCCACTCCGAGTCACAGGCCTGAACACCAGGAGTGCAGAGGCTGCGCAACAGTCTGGTAGAGTGTGTTCAACCTCCCGCCACCATTTCTTTCTATTCAGGCCTTCAAAGCTTGCAAGAGACCAGTTGACACTAGGGAGGGCCATCTGCTCGGTCTGTGAATTCAATGCTCATCTCACCCTCTCTTCCTGAAAACGCCCTCACAGACACACCCAGAAATAAACAGCTATCTGGTCCTCTCTTGACCCAGACAAGTGGACACGTAAAATTAACAATCTGCGACACATTGTGAAGATACAAGTGCATGGAAATGCAGGCTAGGAACTGTTTTAAACAATGGCTCATGAAATGTTTGTGTAAAAACAAACAAACAAAAAAATAAACAAAAATTTTTCTGTTCAATACTTAAGGTTTTGCAGATACAGGTCGAAATTGAAGATGATGTTTATGTATGTATACAGAGAAAATGAAATTTCATACAATTCAAATGCTAACAATGCTTGAATATAATTTTTTATAAAACAAGTTGATCAATGAGGAGAATGAAACTCTTTTCTGAGGGGATGGCGTTTTGTCTAAGCGGGACTTGGAGTCAGTGTTCTCGATCATCAGAATCAATTATGAGCTGCCAATGTTCATCTGTTAAGAACGATGTGGTGAGATTTCACATATTTTCTCTTTCAATATATCTGTGTTCTACAACACACCACGCTTGAACACTGTGAGTTTTAACTGCATCACATCTATCTGCTGTGCACCAAGCATCCGTGCAGAGTGATGTGATCACAAATATTCAGCTCTGCCATTTTCGCATTAAAACAACCATAGTCCCTCCATAAAAATATGTGTACCTGTTCTAATAAGTTTACGGACAGTGAAATTTAAATTTCATGTAACTCTTAATTTATCACTATTACTCTTTTTTCAAGGTTTAACTATTTCCCATTACTTCCTTCCTGAGCTGATTTTCCGTAGGATGTGTACAGTATGCGCTTTGTTATCATCATACCCTAACTCATCTTCATAAAATCCATCTAGCTTCGTAGCCACCCTGCGTGGCCCCCCACTAACTTGGTATTTCCTGATTCAAATTTCCAAGAAAGAGAGAATGTGGTGGAGCTCATCCATGATTTCATCGTACTGGTGTCATACATAAATCGATGTCCTTGAATCCAGAATATATTCTTGGCTTAACTAAGGGAGTCATGCGGCTCCCAGCATGGCCATCTCTGTAACACGGGCTGCGTGGTGGACAACACATCTACCTGGAATCTCAAAGGGAGGTGGGCAGCATGAAACTTGGTTTTTCCAGGGGCCTTTTTCTTGTTTATACTTGGGTGGTATATCTCTTCATGTCCTTTCCTTTAAACTCTCTGGGCCACATTGATTTTAGGTGGTTTTTTTTTTTTTTTTCAAATTTTAGATAGTTTAATTTGACCTTAGTATTTTTGTCTTTTAATAGATTTTCTGATTTCAGTCTTATGTTCATCGTTTATTCTTCTAGATGAATTTTTCAATCATCTTGCTAATTTTCATAAAATAGTTTATTGTATCTTTAAATGTAACTTCCTTTAATTTTTAGATTAATTTAAAGAGAAGTAAAACTTTAATCACATTTAATTTTCTCATCTAAAAATTTAGTAGAATTTTTTCATTGACTAAAACTTTTTTTTAATACATATCTCATCATAACTTTATACTTTTTATTCACATTGGGTATAATTCTGTGGTTTATATTAATTGATAGTGTTCTTTTAAACATGGTATTTTTACTACATTTTCTAAATTAGTTATTTTTCTCTTCTGTGGATTGCTTTATACACATAAACATATTTTTCCAGTCTGATTTCAATTGTCTAAGACCTACAGCATAACATGTAATAATAGTAGTGATAGCATGCCTCTTACCTTTTTCCACTTTAATGGAGAATTTTTTTGTGTTCAATTTTTTTATTATTCAACAAAAACTTTTGAGTGTTTATTAAACACTAGATTATGCCCTAGATTCTTGGACTATATCAGTGAACAAGAAAGAACTTTGAGCTTTTGAGACTTCACTCTAGCAAGAGAGACAGTCAACAATATACATAATAAATAAGAAAGCAACGTAATATCTTTGAAGTTGATAAATACTATGAAAGAATATAAAAAGTAGAGCAAGGTCTAGAAGGTTGAAAAGGAGGAAATGAGAAGAGAGGCTACAATTTTAAAAACTGTGGGCAGAGCAGATCTCAGGGGGAGTATTTTAGTAGAGACATAATTTCTAACACATTTTCTATTGTTACTGGTCTATTCTGGTTTCTCATTTTGACGTAACTTGATTTTAGTAACTCATATATTTAAAATTTATTGGTATCAGAATATAATTAATAAATAGTCACATGATTTTTCAGTCTCTTCAATATCTCAAAACTAATATTCTTTCCTGTAATAGTTTACGTAGAATGTATCTGTGTCTCTTTCAAGTGCTCAATTTAGATTTATTTTGTTCTTATATTTTGATAATTATTTTCTATTTTTAACTTATATATTTTGTATGTTTCTGTTGTTCTTTTTCTAGATCCTTAAATGAATTGCTAAATGATTAAGACTAGAACAAAAAATAAAGTCATGTAACACTTTTTGGAAAAATTGCCTTAAACAAACACATAATTGTTTTTATAATTTAAAATCCAATTTATGATTATAAATGATGCATAAAATATTGACTCTGAATCTTTGCGTGTAGGCTGGAATTCACATGTGAGATCTCCGTGCAATATGCTTTCTCCTGATCAAAGAGAGAATTAGCTTTTATGACTGGTCGCCTCATCCACCCTCTCATCCACCTCTTCGGACACTTATAAGCTGGTGTCACGCTCAAACTCAGAGTTGAACTAGATTTAGATGTTGCTTCTAATAACTATTTTTCTTATTTCTGGCTTTTATATAAAAACTCTTTTTATCTTCCTCAAGCCCATTACATTCCATAAACTTAAAATACTAAGTATACTTTGTCAAAAAAATGTTGTCGTTATTTGTTTTGTAAACTTTGCATGTGCGCATGTAGGTGTGTGTGAGAGAGAGCAGGAGCCAGGAACAACAACTAGAGCATTCGTGAGCACTGCAGCAGGATTTCAGAAAGATAATTTCTCAGTTATCCCAAAGATTCCACATTGAAATATCTGGCTGCTGCTGATGCCTCACATAGGACATAAAATTGCCTGGAGAATGGCCTAGGTAAGGCCTTTATACCTAGAAGAATCGTCTGATAATCTCTGACAATTGTACCATTAATGAAACTGGAAGCTTTTCGTGCCTGTTCGTCTGTTTCCATTAACTGTCCTATTGTGATCCAACACAGCACAGATGAAATATCTCCAACCTTGGTCTTCAATGGCATGCGACAGCCCAGTGGCTGATAGGCAGGCTTCTTACTGTTTGGTTGGTTGGCTGGTTTCGTTTTGTTTTGTCTCTAATTCCTTAATCTTGTAGCTGGGAAAAATGTCTTCTGGATTTTGACAATACATTTCACCAGGAGGATCACGCCTTTGAAAATCCAGTGTAGTACAATATCACTGCTCGATAAGGATGGTTTTAATACAAATTTTTAGTTTTTGTGATATATTTTTAAAAAATGGAAGAAAGCACAACAGGAGTTAGCACCCAAAGACTATATTAATGTAAAATATTTTAAATATCATTTCAATCTGAAATACTCACTTGTTGTATTGTTAATAAGCACATAACATAACTTTGTTTTATTGTTTATATAAAGTGTTTTTTATAAAAGAATATGCAGTTCTGTATATTTTTATTAACTTGAACCTTCTTATGTAAAATTAGAATAAACAAAAATATTTGTATTAATTAATATGCTTTAAAATTAGAAATGCTGACTTTTAAGGCTTTTTAATTTATATGTTATCAATTAAAATATATTAGCTTTTTAAAATCTGTCATACATATGGAGGAAAAATAGTAAGAGTAAGGTACAATTCTATATTATGACAAAAGCAAAAAATTATTAGTAAATATCCAAGGTCATATACTGAAATCTAGTTTTAAAATAAAATTCTTAAAATATTTCTAGATTCATTTAGCTAAAATGTTATTCCATTGTTATTTTCATTTTGCTTTAACTGAAAGTTTGACTTCTTAAATTTTTTTTTTTCTTTATAACAAGGCTATATTTTCAGCCTCTAGAAGTCTTTGGAAAAATTCCAGATCTTTCTGACTCACTTAATGTAAGGCGTAGTCCCCAATTCATAAGCACTTTTTTTATAGTCCAAGTCCTCTCCTGTAATCAGTGACATAAGTTTAAGTCGATATTTCTCTCACCTCATTGAAGAACAGAATCAACTCTAAATATGGACATACACCGCATAAAAGAAAAAGACAGAGGAGCAGACAGAATCCCGGGGGTAAGAAATAAAGCACACACATACCCACACAGTAAATTGATTTAGTCACAATAACCATTTAGTTTCAATATAATATATAAAGTGGTAGATGTTTCTTTGCATTTAACATTCATGCATTTGCTCGTAAACAGAGTAAAAGACCAGTCGCTTCTGCTGTGCCACATGTGATTGCATGACAGCAGAAATGAGGTTAATCCCATAGCAAAGTGGGGGTTTTGCCATTAATGAAAGGTACACAAATGCTTTAACCACCATGGCTAAACCATAAATAAGTGTTAGTGTCGGTAGAAGGGGGCTGATCATATTGGCCAAAGAAACAGAAAAGTTAAAAATCCTTTTTTCAGTTTTTATGAATTATTTTCATCAAAAACTATAAGGCTAAAGTTGCCAGCAAACTCAGTAATTAAACTGAAAATCAGCTGGGAGTCCAACGTGGTGTAAACAGTAGGTAGATTAATTAACTGATTCTGTGAGACATTTGTTAAATGTGTGAAATAATCTGTAAATTTGTTGTTGTTAAATTATGGCAAATAACAAAGTAGTCAAGAAAGCAGAGAGGGCGTTATGCTAAATGAATAAATGAGACAGAGAAAAAATAAATACATGATCTGACATGTGGAATCTGAAAAAACAAGATCACAAAAAGAGAGATCAAACTAGCAGTGACCAGAGGTTTGGGAAACTGGACGAAAGTGATCAAAAGGTAGATAGGTCCAGTTGTAAGATAAATAACTCTGGGGATGAAATTAAAGCACGGTGACTACAGTTTTGCATATTAAAAGTCACTAAGGGAGTAGATCTTAAAAGTTCTCATCTCAAGGAAAGAACTAACTATGCAAGGTGAGAGATGTTAACTAAAATTATTGCAGTGATTATTTTGCATGTATACATATATGAAGTCATATTGAAATTTTTGAACTTATGTGATCTTACATGTTAATCATATCTCAACAAAACTAGAAAAATATGTAGAGAAAATACAAAAGTCATCATACCATAACCCCCCAAATCCAGGACAAGATTAAAGAAGAGTTAAACTATTCAATGCCTCCATTCTCTTTTTGCATGTCTTTTTTTTTTTTTATGGTATATGCAGAAAATGTGAGAAAACAAAATATCCATTTAACGGAGTTGTGTGTCAAACAGAAACAGATGATCTTCTCCTAAGGATGGAGAGTAAATATGCCTGAGACTAACGCAGATTCACAGGTCCAAAAAAATCTCATAATCCATTTTTTCCCCCAAAATAGTTCTATCTAATTTGTTAGAGTTTTATTTTATTAGGAAGAGTAATGAATTTTGCATTTGTGCAAGCTGGAAGGTTAATCCATGCATTTCAATTGTTAGAACAAATAAAATCCAAAACTTCAGTAAATTCATTTCATAGTAGAAATTGACAGTTAAAAAATGTTTTAAGCAAATTTTTTGCTTAAATAAATCAAAGAAATGTAATATATGTAAGCAATAATAGAATTAATATGAAAATAATACTTAAGAAGCTTTCGGTGGTCTGATTACTGAAACCATTTGTTTTATTTTTTGTATTATTCCCTTTCTATAACTTTTCTAAGTGACTTAATTCTATTATTTTCTTTTTTTATCCTTTCTTTTATTTATTTATTTTTTTAATTTATGGTGACATTGGTCAACATGGAACCATGTAAACAAAGTTTGTCCCCACATCTTCGGAGCACCTCCAGAGCAAAGACCGCCCCCGCCCCCGACACAGGTTTACACTCCTTTTCAGTGGTCCAAATATTTGCAATCTTCCTACATGCACAAGATAGATGTAAGAGACGTTAGGCAAAGAGGAAAACATATTGCAGGAATGCTACACTTCCCGTTTTCAATGTGACATATAAAGTGGTAGAAGTTCAAAGGATCACGAGTTCATAGATTTACTCGTAATTCAGTAGGAATGAAGATCATGAGGTGAAAACAAGCAAGACTTTTAACAGAAGGAAATGCAGCCCTTGAAAAGTTTCAAGGACAACGTGGAACACAATGGCACGTTTCAAGATGAAAACCAGTCTCTGTGTCCACGCTCATCTTTCATCAGCCCCCACTTCTTTGCTCCCTGCTCCAGGATCCCCTCTCAGGGGACCCTCACCCAATATCATCATCTCCCCTTCAGGGGCTCGTCCACGCTCCTGTGGTTTTTGCAGGAGCACCCTGACAGTTGGGGCTGTCACGTGGCAGGGACCTGCAGACTGACCTATTCCATAGGCAGTCAGTGAAGAAGGTGACAGCACTCATTCATCTCCTCACTCATTCATCTCCTCACACAAGTTGCCCAGGTCTGTGACAACTTGTGGATGAAGAAACTAAGCAATAAACTGTAGCTGTCCGAACAATCTGCATACTCATAATAGCTTAAGCAGAAATGCCCACCACTCATGCCTCTGGCATAATAAATATTCACCACTACTTGACAGTTTTCAAAATATATTCATGGATTTCATGGGTCATAGCTGGGAGCCTGCTTAAAGACATTGCTGAGGTTTAGCCCTGGACAGTAAGCCACAATTCCCTTCAGCAACAGGCACTCAATCCTTGTGCCCTCAGTTCTGGTCAGATTTGTGACCTGTTTACCATGTGACAGTCCCATACCACATGCCAGGAATTGAGGAACAGACAGAACACAGCCCCCTTCCTCAAAGAGTTTACAGTCCACCAGGGGGAAAAGAGGGACATTGATGGTGTTTTTGATAATGGGTAATATGAAACTCAGCCTGAGACAGGGTTACCTGCTACACTGTGGGAGGCCAGGGGCGGCCTGCAGAGGAGGAGGTGTGTGTGTCTTTGGGGTCAAGGACTGTCATGAGGGGTGATGTTTGACTTGAATCTTAAAAGGTGATTAAGAATTAATAGGTGAATAAGAAGAGAATGACAGCACAAGGAGATGGAGGACCTATGCAAAAAAAAAGGAGCATGTGTGACACGAGACATACAATTCCTGCCCAAAACATCATAAGAGTTTAAGTTTAAGGGTTCAAGATGAAATTGGAGAGGGAGATGGCGTGAGATCACCAAAGTCCATTTGTTGCTACTGCGGATTCGGGGGGTTTAATCAATATGAACAGATCACTTATCATTTAAGATTGATTTTGTATAATTCAATAGGATGGGTTTTAGTGAGACAAGACTCCTCTTTATCCTATAATAAATGTTAGTGCTCTGGGGAGTAAACAGTGATGCATTTCCAAGTCTCAAGTAGTTTATATTTGATAAAAAATATATATATACTTTTATGAATTTGTACATGCAAACGCATGATCTAGTTATAAGAGCATAAGCAGTAATGGAGCTATGAAACTTGTCTGAAATGACGAAAGAAAGCTTCATAGAGAGTTTGGATAGGAAGGATGGCTAAGATTGTCATTGAGAAGAGGAGAAAGATATTTTGGAGGGCAGAAAGGCATATTTTAAAAAAAAGCATGGAGTAGAAAAGAGAAAAGAGATCGCTGTGTTCAGAGCAACGAGAAAATTAGAGCAGGTGGAAGGGTAGGTGATGGGTAGGTAACAAACCCTGCCTGGCTCTTCCTGCCAACAGGACTCAAATTTCTCACCAGCGGGAACTGGAACATCAGCTTCTGTGAGAAACACAGGCTGCCTCCCTGTTCCATGCAAATATTATTTTATGCTATTTTAGCAACGTTCACTATAGTTAACATCAAATTCAAAGAGAAGGAAAGAGGAGGCTAAAGATTAAAAGGTAATAAAACATTTTTATCTTTGAGGGCATGCGACATACCAAATAACTACTCTAGGGACAATTGATATCTGTAAACTCTAAAACAGTTACAGATGCATGCGGAATTATGGGAAATAGGCCTAGGCAAACGTTTGGCACAGGTGTGTCTTCAAATCCTCTTTGCCTCCAAACGGATGTTTTCTCCCCTGTGAAGACATTGTTTACATGCAAAGCCAGAGGTCATCACAAAAGCCTATTGTGTCCTTCAGATATTCAAATTTTATATTCTTCCTCCCCCAGAATATGAGTCAGTATCAAAGCCAGCGGCTGAAGGTAGGAATAGAAATGCATTGATGCTTTGATTGAAGGGTTTTGAACTTGGTTTCCCTTGAGGTATTCTCTTCCTATAAGTCTTTGTTTTCCTGGCATTTTACTCAGTATACCATAATGCCCATCAGAGAATTCATATCAGATCTAAATACCGCCACTTGACTGTAAAGTTTTACATCTAAAGGAAGCTGTTTGGCTGTTTATAACATATAAATGCCAGCTTATTTCTCTGGGAAGGGTCACGGAGAATAAACCAGTAATTTTCTTTTACTGACATCCGTGAAAACTGCTTCCTGCTAAGTCGATGCATAAAACTTCAGTTTTAATGCATAGATAGCACCTTTGCATTGATGTCTGTGTGTTTAGAAATGAGTGTTGAAAACCTTCAGCATTTTATAAATTTTAAAAATAATTTAAGTATAAGTAGTATATTCAATATTATGATTATTATCACTAGTGATAACAATACCAAGAGAGATGATCCAAGGACAAATGAATACATATTTTTCTAATTTATATGTTGATAAAGTCACTTTAGCGAATTAAAACCTGGTATTCTCTGCACGCCCTGCATTATTCTCTACGTTATTCTCTGTACACACAAATAATCAAGAAAGAATCAGTCAATTGTAGGAAATTATTATGTATAGTATTCTACCTTGCATCCATCACACAATGAAGCATTAAAACGCAACTTACGGAGAAAGAAATACTTTAAATTATTGAGTTATAAATACTTTGCGAACCATTTCTTTTGATGAACTTATTTCCTGATCAGAGCAATGCTGTATACATTTTGATCATTTTATATTTTTTCCATCTGTACTTTTCTCAATTCAAGTCTGGATATCTTGAGTTTGTGGCTTGTCCCCCATTAAATCGCCTGAACCCTTTCTCAGAGCCTGCACCATGCTTAGGTTACATAACTCCCAAGGGGAATTTGTTTCCTGCAGGGACTCAGTTAAAAAGATGCCTTTTCCACATAAAAATCTTTCATATTTCTGAAATCGCCTTTTCCCTGAACGTTAAAAATCTGTTTTTCATTACGTTGTAATGGTAAATGCGTTTGCTTGGGCATCTGTGATGGAGAGGCTGCCTCACCAGGGTCATTTTACAGTCTTTGAGAAAAAACCTGGGAGGTGTGGATCATCCGGGTCGACCTGCTGAGCGGGTAGCTGAGTGGAATCAGAGCTCTCATCGGCCTGGGCAGCTTCTTAGCTAATTGTAATCAAAGCCACGATCCAAAACCTAACAAGTTGAGAATCTTTATTTTTCAGACATGAAATGTGAAAGAAGGAAAGCAAACACATGAGGTACCTAAGCCACCAAACTCACAGAGACAAAGAGCAAGACAGTAGTTAGAGGATGCTAGGGACAGGAGGTCGGCCTTAGCAGTTACAGGTTAATGGTCACAGGGTGGGATCTGGAGATAGAGAGCAGTGGCCCTTGCTTGACAATGGGAAGAGACTTAAAGCCACTGAACTGCAGCTTAAAAACGATTAAGATGGCAAATTTTCTATAACACGTATTCTGCCATGATAAAAAAGTCCTTATAAAAAGAAAAGTAAATAATAGGTGTCCACGATGATCGATCGCACTCAATCCACTGCTAAATTTTCATTTCATCCAAATCAAAAAAATGTTATTCTTCTGTTGTTCATAATTGTTCAGGTTGATTCTCCTACTGAGGCAAGAAAAATGATTAATTCACTGATGCGTTCAACCTCACAGACTTCTGGGTTTTCTGCTTTTTTCAGAACCACTTATGGGTTCCAAAGGTGCCTGCACAACCTCCAGCCCTGGGATGCTTCCAGCCCTGGGATGCTTCTGGCCCTAAATGGAGATGCTCAGCATCCACTGCAGTTTCCAGTCTCAGGGCATCTTTTCTCATTGCAGCTCAGCGAACTGTTAGGTAGCTTGCGGAGCTAACCACCAGGACGGCTCTCTCTGGTTGAGTGGTTGGCACCTGTAATCTTCTGCAGTGACAGTTTCCTATGCTGAGAGCCCCCAGGTGTCAGGACCTGTGGTTTCTAAAAGATGGCTCTCTGGGTGGTGGAGCACGAGGGGAAAACGCTGCTTCACAGTCCACATGGGTAGAACCACTTCTTCCCGAGTAAAGTGAGCAGACCATGACACATATGGGACCATGAAAATGCAGAGATATTATCTGAACTCATTAATATTCTGCTACAAAGCTTGTTCTGAGGCAATTATGATGAAAATAGACAAATCTCTGGCCTTGTGAAAATTACGCGTAATGACCCTCGCAGGTGGAAAATTCGTTTCTTCTATTTATGGCCGAATATCAAAACCAGCCCTTCTTAAAGGAGGCAATAACCTCAGTGGGAAGAAAATCAGCCATCATGCCATCACACGCATGTAAATGTCAAGCAGAGACACAGCAGAACAACAATTCACGTTTGATTGTAGCAGCAAAGGACTACCATCGTTCAGTAATCTTTTCTTTGAAAAAATGATTATCTAAAGAATAAATTCACAAGATCTCATTTCAGTACCTCTTCATCATCAAGAGGAAATGTGATTAAATATTTAGCACTCACTGCTCCCTATGGAATAGTTATTATCATGTCCATAATAAGATGAAGAAAAAACACTAAGGAAGATTAAATAAATTGCCTAAGGACACACCACTAGACAGTAGCACAAACAGGATTCAAACCTGTATCTGGCTAAAACATTTTCTTTTACTTCTTTGTATTTCCTCCCAATAAATCACTATTAGGATAGCATTTTATGATGGGTACTGGAAAGGGCCTCTATAGGCTACAAATAAGCATGAGGTCCCTGGTCCCTACTTCCTATGGGTTGACTGATAGAGCAAATTTAATGATATAGTGATAAAATCTTTATATATGTAAAAGAGAAACTGATCATTAAGACCAGATCTTTCCAGAAGAGTTTTCAAGTGAAGCTAAGTAAGGAGCAAAGCCCTTCATGGTTGGTGGAAGAGCAAGCTCACCAATGAGAAGGGCGAAGACCTGTTGTCTGACCTTCTCCTGAATCATCACAGACACACGAGGATGAGGCAAGATCTTATTCCCAGGAGGTGAGAAATAGACAGGTGTTCAATTAATGGGTATGAGGACCAATTAATAAAATAGTTTGGTGAAGGCAAAGGTTTTATGCAGAAAATAATAAAAGATTAAGTGGAACAGATAGATAAAGGGTGCGCATAGGATGATTTTCCCTGCAAGGCTATGGGTTTTGAACCTTATCCTCTAGAAAATGGGGGAGGTCACATAAGCTGGAGGATGAAAGACAGAGGGGACCTGTCCTTCAGGAGGGATCAGTGAAAGGGCAACAATAGCCCAGGTGTGAGGGGATGAGAACCCTGGTGGGGGTGGGGGGATGGGGAACAAAAGAAATACGCCCGCTTGTGAAACAGAGGAACCTTTTTCAAGAACACATGTGCCAAATATATTCCTGCAAAATGCCCTAGAAAGCAATTTCTCTTTTATTTAAAGATAAAAAAAATATATATATTGGTAGTAAAATTAATTTATTTAGTTTTTAATGAATAAATTGTAAAGCAACTTCATTATTTGACTAACACTTGCTCTTCACTTGGCCATCTGCCCACATGCCTTTGTGTGAACACTGGCTCCCACGTGATCTGCTGACAAAACCTTACAGAGTCTACACTTACACCATAAAAGGGCACCAGACTTCGATTAATTTAACAAAGCACTTGCTCTTCCCATTTTAAGTGGAAAGAATGATAATACAATCTTAGGCCAAGAAGATAATCTTCACCTCAGTGCTTGATGAAATTAAAAGTTAAAATATCATCATCATCATCATCATCATCATCATCATCATCATCATCATCTATTGTCTCTCTCCAACTAAAATTTACTTTGAAAAAAACCTAGCAAAGTCCAGAATTCTATGATCATCTGTTATTGGGACTGAATATAATTCAATCTTTAAGTGAATGTTTTGTTTTGTTTTTTATCCTAGCCTCCTACTATAAATAAAATGAGGTATACTGGTCACCTGCCAGTAGTCAAGTCCAATGCCATGGTACAAGTGCACCCTATTGTTCTCAGGCCTTTCACAGGGCAGCCAGGGTAAACCAACACCTGAAAGTCATCCGGCACTAGCCTGCAAAATCACTCGCAGCTACGTGTTATTCAATCTCACCAGCAATCCTTCTGTGACAGAGGTCAAGATTTCTTTGTAGGCAACCAGGTGGCTGAGTCAAGGGACACAGAAGTCAGGGTTGTAGGGCTTCGCTCAGCTGCTCAATGTCTATCTCTCTGTTTATTAGGCCAAAGCAGTAAGACCTAATCCAACTGTGCATTCCAAATGCATGATAACAAAAGATGGCTGTCTCAGTTGCAATAAAAATTTTTAACTAAAAATAAGTAGAAAGATGTTTCATGCAGCTGTAGAATTTGAGTTTACATAAAAGGATTTGTTAACGCAGTAATGATCTTGACATCAAGAGTTTATATTTCTTAAAAGCTCCGCAGAGCTTAGAAGACTCACCAGTACACTGGGGCAAATGGCACATAAATGGGCTTACTTACTACTCTGTTCATCTTTTCTGTTAAATTTATGTGTTAACCCATATAAAAAGCCAAGAGAAGTGTTTTCTATGGGAGAAGGCTGAGTTTATGAATATAAAAATAAAGACTAATGTAAGGACCAACCCTGAATTAATGGGAAATTAATTGCTGTCAAAAAGCAAGAATGAGAAAAAAAGAGTGGCTTTTTCCACTTTTGATGTGAAAACAGAAATGCTGCTCATCTTCAGACATTAACCCCTGACTCACCTCTCCCCAACTGTGTCGATTTTATTCTGAATTTAAATCTTAAATGTCTGTCTATCGGTGCAGTAGAGACCATGAGATTATTTTAGCTATCAACACACACACATTTACATTTAAATTCAAACATACTCTTGTCTGATACATTCATTTTTTTTAAATGCCAATTGTTCATTTTATATAGAAGGAGACAAAAAAATAAGGGAATAAAAAGAAGGGTCAGAAACAATGAGGCACAATAATAGTGACACAAAGGACCCCAGGGAGCCATATAGAACCTTTATCCATCTGTAAGAAGCCTGCAGCTTAGTTATTTAAGATAAATACCCATCTCTGTTCTCTTTGTGAACATTCTTGAAGCAAAAGACTAGGATGTGGCATGCCAACTACCGAGTTTCTTCTCTGCTATTTAATACCACCACACCTGCCTCAGTTTAGCGTCAGGGCAAATTGATATATTAGACTATAAACTTTTAGGTTCCTTCTATCTCTAAACACCAGGAAGCAGAGACAAAAATTAAAGAGGTTTTCATTTTTTATTTTTCGCTCAATTTGAGAATTTTCCCCATAGCTAACAAATATCCTCTCAAGAAAAAAAGGCCAAGTTGCGATGTCAAATGAGGTATCTAAGCTTGCATTTGTTGCCATGTGTTTCCCAGGAGAAATGCACGCAGGTGTGTATTGTGCATGTGTGTGTGCACAGGTGTGTGCATGCCTCAGTGGTACTTGCCCACACCTGCAGACATGTAAGAGCACAAACTCATGGGACAGCATATTGAATGTTACAGGAACATAACATCTATACCGTCTCATATCAATACTAAGCATCTTAATTCTGTGGATGCACTGGTGGGTTAGTAAAACATCTGAGATGTAAATCACAGAAGTCGTCAAAATCCAACAGTTCTCACTGGAAGGTGGTTAAAGTCGTGTGTGCAAAACCAGGCCTGGTCTTGCCCCACTACAGGCAAGAAATTTTATTAAGTCAGGGGTGAGATGTGCATGGGTCCCCTTGACCACAACGATTTTGAAGGGACAAGAGATTATACTATTTACGAGAGAAGGTCCCGAGCCAGCTTGCCTCGCTGAACAGCAGCTCTGACCAAACTGCTTGGACAAAGTTTTTAACGTCTCTGCACCTTGGTGACCTCATTATTGGGAAGGAGGTGACAGTAGTCTTCACCCCACAGAGACATCATCTCCTACATGCTTAGGGGGAAAATCCCAAGCCAAGAGTAAGAACACGCTGAATGCATGAGGTCCCTCCCCAGCCCCTGGACTGTCCTGAGAGCACGTGGCTCAGGCTATTTCTCCTGGCATTCCCTTTCACAGACCCTGTATTACTGTCCACTTCATCAGTCTTAGCTCTCTATGACCAGTTGAGACATGATATGCTTTCCAGGCCTTTATTTTTCTTCACTTGCCATGAAGAAATTAATTTATGCAATAAAGGGCCTACTGAGCAAGCACCGTGAGCCAGACCCTAATCCACACACTGTGGATACAGTAGATGGATACACATGATGAGGAGAAAAGTCAGGGCGAGTTGAGGAGCGTCAGTTGTCCAATAAGGCGACACTTGAGCAGAGACCCTCGGGAAGAGAGCAAACAATCCAGGCGGTTTTTAAGGCCCGAGTATTTGAGGGAGAACTAACAGTAAGTACAGAGACCCTGTGGCATCATGCTTGGTGCACAGGGTGTCAAGAAGCCAGTGGGCCTGGAGCAGAGCGAGCAAAGAAGAGTAAGTATGAGGCTCTGGGAAGTGCGATCGTGCAGGGTTGGTAAGCAATGTGGCTTCTACTCTCAGAAGGGCTGGAGAAGAGAGGGTGACATCAAACACGGTGGAAGAAAACAAAAATGCCTGTGACTGGATGTGGGCATGAGGCAGGTGTGGGGAGAGAGACAGAGACAGACAGAGACAGAGAGAGACAGACATAGAGAGAGGTTACAGACAGCTTCAGTGCTTTTGGTGTAAGTGTCTGGGAGGATGGAGGTAACCATCAATGAGCCAGCAAAACAGTGGCCTGGGTCAGGTGTGGGAATCAGGGAGGGTGAATGGTGCAGTCGTGAATTTGTGTAAATGTGAGAAGATGCCCTGATGACTACGTGGTCATATCGAGATGGCAGTGAGGCACATGGACTAGACATGCTCCCTCCAGGACAGGCCGCGGGGTGGACTCCTGGCTCTCAAGGGTGTGCCCTTCACGCTCCTGTACTGATCACATCCTGTCGGTCGTTTCTCTCATGCAAGTTAGTATGACAATAAGTAACTTGACAATAAGTAACAAAAATGTTTTGATTTCCTCCCCACCCAACAGGACATTAGAGCTATAAGAGGTCATCCCTGCAAGCCTGGTGGACAGCTGCCTGGTGTGAGCCGAAAGGGACAATTCTTGGTGCCATTTTTTGTCACTTCTCCACATTTAGATATTATTTGCTTTACACTGCACCCTCCGTCTCTCAATCCACAGCTTGTTGGACTTAATCTCAGACACAAGAAGATGTATAGGGTGATTACTGGCTCCCAACGGGAGGGGAAAAAATAAAACAAAACGACTGACTACTGTTCACTATTTCATTTAGTCAGAAGAGTGATGCCCACTGAGGAAGATACATTTTAAATTACAGCAGTCTGAATGTGTGCTCTTCCCATTGCTAGTTCTCACTTTTCTTCTCTCATCTGCCTTTACTTTTAATGTTTTCCGGGCCTCTTCGAAGTATATTTAACTGCACAGGAATGAAATTATATCCATTCCTGAGAATTCTGATGACTCATTAGCTAGGATGCTCCCATCTGCTGAGCAATGAGATGCGCTTGCTATTACAGATTATAGAATAAAAGCTTGTTTTTGTTTTTGTTTTTTTACTTAAACGTTCTTCCTAAATACCCAAGTAGCACTTGCAGGAATTAGAATTGCTACACCTTCCATGTCATACATTTTCCTTTTATTTATTTATTTTGGGGGGCACCTGTCCTTTCTTTCCTTTCACTCCATGCCACTTACTTTTAATTAAGCCTTGTCATTTCTCACCAGGATGCTTCTTTTCATTCCCTCTAGTGGCCTCGAAATCCTTCATGTGTGCAAACCCCACTACGTATTAACTGATACAGCTGGGTACATCCTGTGGCATGCCTCGGACACAATGCATGTTCTATGCACCCGATCAAAACATGCATACCACTGTCCCGGCATTCCCAGAGCTGTTTCTGATTACTGATCAAAATTCCCCTGTTCTTCATTAAAGGCTGAGCTTCTTTTAAAATGCTTATTTACGGCTGCCTAGTCGGCAGGGGACTGGGTTTATTCGCCCTCAGCATCAAATCTCTTTGAACATTTGGTGGACCGAGCGTTAGGTAACATGGCTGGGGGGTGCCGTGGCCTGCTCAGTGTGCGGGTGAGGTAGCCCCAGTCCAGGACTCAGTATCTACTTCTAACTATTATCAGTGCTGATGAGCATTACAGCCACGTGCCAAGGGACAATCCCGAATGAGGCCTCCACCTCTCAGACTTCATTAAGCTTGGCATTATTATTGTTTCTTTCCGGGGCAAGTCTCTAATTTTAAAATGTCCTTTAAAGACAGAAAAAAACAAATACCCTGTAATTAATAAGAAGTATCAATTCCCTTTTAATAGTCGCATGTATTCAGATACAGCTGTGAGTTTAAAAAGATACTTCCTGGGGGTGAAAGGAGGAGATAATTAAGTGTCCCCTAATAGAAAGTAATTCATTAAATGACAGTAAATTGTATTTTCTCCTAAGGCAGGTGTCAACATTAATTTTGTATCTTCTTCTATGACTGTGATCTCCTACACTTAAATTTAATTTTTGTTGCGTGATTAAGACCATATATGTTTTCTGCTGTGTGTGTTGAAATGCATTAAGCTCTATAGCTGCCATATAAAATTCAAAAGAAGCCTTTCCCCCTTGGAAATGTCAGTTTATTTATTTTTCTTTACCTTAAGTCCAGAGGATGTTTTCAAGGTCTCTTCTGAAACGATAACCTTCATATGAGTCACAGGAGTTTCAGAACATCCGGGGATTAGTCTGGCTTCAGTGCAGTTGGATGCAGTAACACTCTTGCCTACAAAGAGATACGATAAGCAGTTATAATGGGGATCACTCAACACAGCACCGAATATAAATCAAAACTAACAAACGCCCTCCCCCACAAATCCTCTCCAGATAAGTTCCTTGAATTTAATTATTATAGCAAATGGTAATAGAACAAGAGTGTCTACTGTCAGGGAAAAAAATAAACGTTTAAAGCAGATGGGAACCATACAGTGCGCATGTAAAACACATGTGACCCACAGCGAGGTCACAGGACCCACTGAAAGAGCACATGTGGACACATGTTGGAAAGTCACATGTTTCTGCTCATTGCCAAGACTCGGATCAGATTCTAAAGAAATCAGGGGCTCTTAAATAAACTTTGTACTTCTTAAGGAAAATGGATACCTCTGGCATTTAAAACCCCTTCGTGCAGGCAGACAAGGGGCCTCAAACTAATACCCAGCTTGGGAGTGCTCAGATCCTTTGCTTCACTCCTGCTTCCCCATCCCAGGTTGATTCAGTTAATTATTCTAAGCGAATAAAGATTTCTTCCTTGCCCACAGCTAAGTCTTCGAGGATGCCGGAGCTTGTAATGAAACTTAAGCAAACAGACCCGAAGTGTGTGGATGAGGAGCAACTGTGACTCAGATGGGTTTTTCTTTCCCAAACACTCAAACTAGCAGGGCACTGATGCCTCGTCTGACGTATCTGAAATAAACTTAAAATCTTCACTCACATACACACAAAAAAATCATCAAAGTGTAATCCAAAGAGAACAGTTCCTTTATTTTATAATTTGGGAAAATGAGATATTTATATAATTTAAAGAAAATATTTAAAAGACAAACATATGCACGGAATAGGAACAAATATGTTTCACCCTTATTTTCTAGAGCATGATAACAATAACCATTCCTTAGGCATAGGCATTAATTTAATCAGAATCGAGAACACAATTTCATTTTGTCCACCCCCACAGCACATGCAGGTGGGTACTGGACAAATCGGGAGGGATAACATCGTAAATTATATAAATGTCTAACCGCTAGGCCGCACACCTGAAACTAATATAAAACAATATTAAATGTCAACTCCAAATTAAAAAAAAGTGAAAAAACGTAGTGCAACTAGAACTAAAGGAGGCAAGTGTCTGGTATGGCAGGAAGAACTCAGCATGTAAGAACGAATTGGAGGAGTCGGGGTTTGGCTCCTGAGCTCTTAAACCCATGGCTTCGAATAAGTGATATACTTTTCTGAGTCTCAGGTTTGCATAAAGAAATGTGTGCATTACACAACTGCATCCTTACTTTGTTTGTTGTAAATTTTACAAACTACTATATGTGAAATGACTGTAAACAAAACTTCATCACATGAATACAGGGGAGTTATTTCCACCCGCATTTTATACACGATGAACACTGAAATTCGGAAAGGTAAACCGATTGTCACAGGGCCGATAATCCCAAGGCCCTTTTGGCACAGGGCTAGGACAAGAACACGGGTATTTTTGTTTAAGATTCTCCCACTCCTTTCCAAAGGCAAAGCTGAGCAGAGTGTTGCTCATTAACGGGACATTCATTCTGACTCTAATTCAATAGACACGCATCAATATCAGAGGTAACCAGGATTACAGCAATGTCCAGTTCACTCCCACTCACAGCACTTCACGTTTTCCAAGGCCACGTGTGGTCCAGGGAGCATTGGTGTCTTCCACTTTGTAAAGAAGGTAAGCAGGGAAATTGAAAGACTAGGAAACTAAGGTCCTGAGAACATCACCAATAGGTTGCTTGAATTCATATATTTATTCAGAACCAAAACTATGAATCTGTTTTGACAGATGAAATTCTAAGTCCAGGAATGATTTTCCACTAAGCCAAAATCTTTAAAATTACGATTGGCAGGTTCTCAATATTATGTATCTAAATAGTCGTCTCCAAAAATCATGTTTCTGATGATGATACCACTAAAAATGAGGGTGAGCTGGAAGAGAGGCATGGCATGAGGAGGAGAAACTTGAGCACCGAATGGAACAGAAGATTTTTCTTTATTACTATTTTTGGCAAAAGGCAGTCAACTGTCTAGCACTTTCTAAAAAGATCAAAGATTCAGAGCTGCTCAATACACTGCAAATGTATGTTACGCATTGCTTTTGAAGGCATCATTCTAGTGTAGCTCAAGATTTTAAAACTATTTTTCTTGGAGATATGTTTTTTTTTTAGCTATAATTTCTTTGGAGTATGGCTTTCCCCTTTAAACCCAGCTCATTGCCATTCACAATTCAAGACAAAATTCTGGTATCGCTTCTGTTCATCTTTCTTGGACTACACTAGAATGAACTGTCTCCATCTTTCCATGGCACTTGGCACATTATGTTGTGATTGATTATCTGCATATCTACCCTTTTATCTCTTCTAGTCTGACTATTTAAGAGCAGAGTCATTATTTTTGTTAGCTTTATATCAACAGTACACTTAATGAAGTTATTTTAAAAAGTAATTATGAGGAAGTAAAGAATGAATGAATGCATGAACAGATGATAAGTTGTCACTTTTCCTTTTCAGTATTAGTCGACTTAGAAGCTCCCAAGACTCAGATCAGGTGCAGTGTAGTGGCCAGCCACATATACTACTAAACTGCTTCCATGCAAAAAAATAATTATAATAATTCAAATAGCCAACTTGCTGCATTTTTTTTTCATTTCTCTTAAGTTGCCTTTATGAAACATCCTTTAAATAAGCAGCTAGAGAAGCTGTGTGCCTCTTCTTTTCGATGACTGTATGTTGCACATGATGTACCAGATTATAATATTTTATGAGACACCTCCTCCCTAGGAGACACTGGAAAGGATACTGATGTCAGGCTAACATAAAGAACTGCAGACAATATTGCCGCATTCGGTCTGGAATTATTTTTCTGGATTTTGACACTAGATGATGTACACACTTTCATCATATCCTGTATCTTCATTGGAAATACTTACGAGAGTAATATTTTGTCATTCCAATTTGCCACAGCCCGCTGACATTTCTCTATTAGAGACATGGAGCTGAAAATGGGAGTCTCACCCCTTTTCGCCTCATCTTAATGAGCCATGAGGAATGAGAATCACTAAATAGTTTGGCTGTACACTCTCTGCCATGTGCAAGACAGACTCAGCATCAGGCTTTCCAACGGGCGTGCTCATCCTGGTGCTTTCACATTTGATCAATGCAAATCTGACAGTCTGCTACTTGGATTTTCCCAAGGTTGGGTCTTGTACATTAGAGCAGGAATAAAATTTCCAACTCAGTCAGCACTGATCGTTTTAGCCTCCCTCTCTGATCTAATTCTCTCCCCATCATAACCTACACACTTCCATATGACCCCAAACACAATAAACACGTTTTAAAGCCCCCTGTTATGCATAAGATGAGGTAGAAACTACTTTTGTGCACAGGCACGGTTTGGTCAGTCTAGACCCAACCTGTCTCACCGTGCTTACCTTTAAGCACTTTTTTGCTGTCCTTCTTATTCACCTGTATTCTCCAGCTCCATGAAGCCCTCACAGCTTTTGAAATATGATTGCTGTTGGATGTGCCTGGCTTGTCCTACCTCCACCTCTGCCTGCAACGATCCTTACTGATCCTTCAGCAATCACCTGAAACATCATCTATTTTGTGAATCTTTCTGCACATGCTTTCGGAGCACTTTCCACTACTTCTCTGGAAGATATTGTTGCATTGTAATAGAATTATTTCCTTATGCATTATGCTTTGCACCAGACTGGAGAATTTATTAAGGAATTACATCACATGCATATTTTATATACATCTTCAGCCACTGAGTGATTAAAACAGTATAAGGTAAAGAACTTGAAAGATTAAAGGAATCACTGGAGAAAAGGAGCAAATGAGCTCATATGGAAAGAAGCAGTAAATGCACATACCTCATAATACGCTTTGGATGAGAATTAAGAATTCATTGTTCTTTGTCCTTTTGAATAATTCATTTTGGGAATTTTAGATCTCAGATATTTATATTTTAGATTTTTAGATTTAGATTTATTTTCATAGATAAGGATATGAACATGCAGGATAAACCATGGATTCGGATTAAGTCTGTTTCCATTTTTTAGAGCTATGTTTGTTTGCAGAGCAGGGTTTCAGGTACGGTGTGATTCTTAACTTTTGTTTTTATTATGATATGATCAGCTCCCAATATTGGACCAACGACTTAAAACAAATGGTGCTTACGTTTACCTCTTTCCTTTGTGCCTCTCATTGAAGCTGATTTATCACTAAATTTTGCAGGCAGCCCTCATGATCCTATCCTGTGGCATCATCCAAACAGAGCATGATTTGCAGTCATATTGTGTACCTAATATAATAAATACTGAGCATCTGCAATGTGCAGGAAAAGAGAGTGACTCCAGAAACACCGGTGAGATCCTGATTAGCCCATTTATAAATGGTTAAAACTTTATTTTTATTCCAGGTTTTCTGCTGATATAGATGCTAACCATAGTTGGAATATGGAAGAGTTTTAATCTCTGAGAAACTCCCTAAAAATAGAAGTGTCCTCCAAAATGGACAAAATCGGGTGCAGTCTCCAGACCATGGATGAGATCAAGAGAACTTTCCAGCATGCCCGAACTACACACACACATGATCACACACATGTACACGCACTCACATGACATCCCCTTTACTTTTGAAAGTCTCCCTGAAGTTTTAGCTTAAACAGAATAGTCTAAGTGATGCCTTAACATCTCAAAGGCCCAGGGAATAAGAGCCCTTGAGTCCCCATATGTAAATATGAATGAGTTTATGCTGCAGACATTCCTCTAGGGAGCAGAGCTCAGAGAGTGCATGACAGGGAAGCAGGAGGGTGGGTGAGGGGTCACCCTGTGTGCCTCTGAGTGGACAGAGTGACACTTTACCTTTGTCACACCCGTCCTGTTCACAGGAGGCCTCTCTCTTAGTATCTTTTCACTTCTGAGAGAAATACTGTTCTCATCCATGTATTAACAATTCCACAAACAATTGGATTAAAGAAATTTGTGACAGAAATCTTCATGTTGACGCTATTCAGTGAGCTTCATCTTTTTCGTCTCTCTCAAAAGGAAGTGCATACTTTGGGGATTTGAAAACTGTGTCTAGAAATTCAGTTTGGTATTTTCTTTTAAAATTGTCTATAAAAATTATCATATGTTTTAATTTCGTTGGACATTTATTTTCAAAGAAGTGCTGAAGACTTTTTAAGACAAACCTAAACTCCCTTTTCTCCACACACAGACATAAACTCACGCAACTGATCATATAAAGTTATTGATTTTGAAATCTAGTCTGTTATGAATCCAAAGCGCACTGAATTATGCACAGAAAGCTGCACGTGCACTTAATTGTGCTTAAAATGTGAGAGTCGCTTTTGCCCAAAGCCGGCTGCATTATACCATGAGATACATAAACAAAACACTTAAATGCTTAGACCCTCTTTGGCCTTGTAGCTATACTAGTGCAACTATTCCTTCAACACACATTTCTACAACGAGTGAGCACGAAATTGCGAAGATGCTGCTTAACGTGCTGTCATTGCTTTTTCATAACCTCTGCCGCCCTCAAAAGGGTTGTCATTGGATCAAAATTTTAAATTGAGCCACTTGGCTAAGGTTTGCTCTCTTGGCACTCACGGGAGGGCTCTTGATGCCTGCACACACACTTAAACCTTTGTCCCCTTAAGAGGATGTGCACACAAGGGACAGAAAAGTGATGGTTTGTCTTGACGTCATCCGATGCTCTCATGGTCTGTGCAAAAGCGTTCTCACAAAAGAGGTTGCAAGAACTACTTTCAGGACAGAATACAGGGATCGGGCACATGATCCTGACAACAACAGTGGGAGTGGTGAGCCTGATTCCACCTTTGGACCCCTGCTAACCAAATGCATTATTTCCAAACTATGAGACTCCCAGTTCCAGCAGGAACGCTTGCTGCCAGGATCCCATAAAGCTTTATTTCCCCAAGGTTCCTACACTATGACACATTTGGATCGTGTTCAAGTCCTACCTTCCCCCGTGTACATTTACTTGGTGTATTTTTATTGTGCTCTTAATTATCCGCACGTAGATATTAATTCCAGAATGTACCAATGGGCTCCGCTGTGATTTCTCCACCACGTTTTATATGATAACATCGCTTATGAATGCTATTTACAAGTTTCCAGGCAGAGGCAGACGTGTGGTTGATCGAAATTTGTGGGACAACAGCCTTCAGATATCTGCTTTCAATTTGTGTGCATGTTTCCCCTGTTATTTTCCCTTTTTTTTATGGCTGTATTAATTGTTACCAGAAGTCTCTACAAAATGCCTGAGCAACCCAACAATGGAATGTAGCAGATTAGAAAGGATCGTCGTGCTGCATCTGAGAAACGTGTCAGTGCGGCCTAATCTTTACGTCTGGAGGACATTGGTGGAATGTGACACCACCAGCTCCTCAGCACATGGGCATCAGCTGACTGCCAGGACGTGAACTGTCCCAACTGGGATGCTTTCACTGACCCAGTTGACACTGATGGCACTTGCAGAAATGAAGCGAAAACTAAGTCATCGCTAAGGGAAACGGGACATGTGGGAATTGGGAGGCTGTGGCTCACTAAGTCTGCAGGCATTAGGCTGGGGATTAATCTGAAGAGTCTGTGGCTGGCTTCAAAGCCATGTGCTAGCAGCAGGCCTCTGTGAGTCTGGTGGCAGAACAGGGACAGAGGGCCCCCCAGTCTAATCCCCAAGCCATTTAGCCAGTTTTATTTCTGTAAATGACTTCTGCCACAGTGCAATGTCTTCTCTCCTTTAAAAAGACAAACTAAAGACACATAAATAAAATCACCAACATTTGGAAATATGGTTTAAAAGGATGTGAATGAAAACCATAACTCGTAAAACACGTAACACTAGGAGATCTAGGCTGGAAGACCCTGGCAAAGTGACAGTGGCATCGGCACTGAGGCTTGGGAGGGATGGAAAAGCATGGCATGGGTCTTCAGGTGGAGATGAAGTATAATTTGATGTAGTCAATCAGAAAATTAGAGGACAAGGAAATGTCTCTGAACCCTCCTGGTGCAATATAATTGCTACTGACACTTCCGCAGTGTCCCTGTGGATGCGTAACTGCCCATGGATCTAGAAAATGGAAGTAGCATCAGTTCTCCTGGCTCCCTCCCCTTCCCCCACTCTCGTTCCTCATCAACTGTTCTCATTCCTGATTACATTTCAGAAACATCTAAGGAACTTTTAAAAATACTGATGCCCAGACTCCATCCAGGCCCATTTAATCAGAACCTCCAGAGGCAGGGCCCAGACCTAGGTGCTTTACAAAACTCCCCAAGGGACACAGATGAGTATCCAACATGGAGAACATTTCCGAGGGGCTAATCAACAGCTTCCTCAGGGGGACAGAAGCACAACACACGTGTGTGGGTCTGTGTGTGTCTGTGAACAATCCCCAGAGCAGATCAGACTCCCAGGTAACAATTTGTTCCATCGTCATGAGAAGCGGTCCCTGCCAACTGCTTAGTAATAATGCTGGGTTTGACCGTTTGGGGTTTTTTTGGGGGTTTTTTGTTTTTTTTTCTCTTCTTTTCTGTTTTTCCCTTTTCTTTCCCCACAAATAAGAGGGAAAATTCTTCCTGCTTTCTAAAGTGGAGACACCTTGGTTGAGTATATTCTACTTATGTTCACATTCACTTGACAGGGGACGGTTTCAGCAGAACACTACTAAATGACAATGGTTGTCGGCAAGGGACATCCTCCTTTTGTTTCTTCAAGGGACACAACTCTCAACACCCATCTACAGAGTCAGTTGCTGTTTTCACTCATTCTTAAAATGAACACTGCTTTCTTCCTTCCCTCCATCCACCCAGGCTCCTAGCTGGCTACATCCACTCAGTACAAAAGATGAAGTTGTGGTAACATGGCTAGCAGCGACAAACGACAGCTGCTAGTCTTTGTCCTCGTGTACATGCCAATGACAGTTCACTCAAGGTATGTTTAAGAGATGTTTCCTGAAAGCCTGGTAGATGCATAAGAGAAGATCTCATCGGATTCCCTAGGGCAGCTCCATCAGTTCAAACTCTGGATCCATGGAAAAGCAGATGGCGAGACAAGAATTGACTCTCAAGAAACACATTAGGGGAAGGAGCATGAGCAGGTGAGCAGGGCCCTCGGAACGTGATGCAGACCTGACACCCACCGCAAGACAAAGAAAAGGCAGGAAGCCGGGACAGGAAGAGTCTCAGGTACCATCACAGGCCCACGATGGGTGTGGCAAGGTCGACGGGGACAAGCTGGAGCTGAACAGGCCAGTCGCCACCATGTGAATGCTCAAGGGCTGCAGGACAGTAAAGGAGCGATGAAATGATGCAACTTGGAGCTTCCACAGGGTGGCTGGCACTTGCTCCACCTCCCTCTGGAATGTGTGTGTCTGTGGGGGAGAGAGAGAAGAAGAGAGAGAGAAGAGGCACCTGCACTCTGAATGCAAAATCCTCTCCATGCAACTCTAAACTGTAATCAAACGGCTCGGGACCAGGGAAGGAGTACCCAGAGGGGCAGGAGTGTGATGTCTGGGATCCACAGGGGTCCTCCCTGACTGCGTTTTGTAAAAGCTGTCCCAATCCCTCAGCTAGTCAAGACCGATTACTTCTCCAGCAATGGTGACTTCTCTGTGCACCTGCTGGTCATCCCAGGTCCCCTGGCTCTGCGGGGACACGGTGCTAGGTGAAGTGTACACTGAGTTGCTACACACACTACATCCTGAAGAGCAGCGCCCTGTCCTTCAGCTGTTAACCTTCAAGATGTGGATTATCGGCGCCTTCACAAAGCCATTCAACAGTCTATGAAGCCAGATACCCGCCTGGTGCACCGCGTGAAGTGGATGGTGGGTTCATGGTCACGGGCCCAACCTGTGCCTCTTTCACTGCAAAGTGAGCCTTCTGGCCAGAGGGTTCTCTGTCTGAGGCTCTGTGCCTGCGGAGTCGGCGCTGCATAGTCCCCTGATAGTTCTGTGGGGACTTCAAGGGCAGGGATGGCAAACTCATGTGCAGAATAAGAATCTGCCCGGTGGGGATGGGTGACAGGCCCTTCTGGAGATGGAAAAGCCCCTTTAGACTCAACAAGTGCCCAGCCGGTATTCTGCAGGAATGAGCCACATCAAAGTTTCAGCACTGGCCACCCCTCTTTCCTGCTCACAAAAGCTTCCTGGGCAGTGAATGCACACCATTCCCTGTGCACCTTGCCAGGGTGTTATGATCCATGACCAGAGTATGTGTTTTCAAGTCAATAAATCACTTCCAACCCCTTTGATCAAACATCATTAAAATCCAATTCTAGGGCTGCTTTTTTGACTCCTGCTGGTACCTACTTAGCTAATTTTTGCAATCTTGTCTGTAAATAATCTCTTTTCTCTTTTCTCAGTTCCTGGGCATCTCTCTCCAAGTTTTGCTGGTATCCAACACTAGTTATTAGCTTGTGAGTCAGCAAAGGTGGCAGGCAGTGGCGCTATCGAAGGATCACTCATCACCTTGGGGAGGAAAGGTTTTCGCAGCACCTTCCAAAACAGGAGAAGTGCTGGCTCTTAGGAGAAAAGGCAGGACAGGCCAAAGAATTTAAACTTTTAGGGTTGAGGAGTCTGCAGAGCCCCATTTTCGAGGCATGCTTCTGGGAGATCCCATCCCGGCTTTCAGCTTCACAGGTGTTCCGATTTGCCTTGGGGGAGCACTCAGATGGCTCCAAGTGATGCTTGGGGTGCCGCTCAGTCTTTGCCATGGGGGACAAGGACCTTCTTCTGTAAGTTACCAGAGAGGCCTCTGACTGCTTGCTCATTGCCCTGTTCCTCATCATCCCTCTGCAAGGAGACAATACAGGTGGCAGTCACCAGCACCCTCTACTCTCCTTATAAGCGTAGTTCCCATCACATCTCAGAAACGCATGAAAGGGCTACAACTTCAAAGACTTTTTTTCCACCAGGATATTTTCCCGAGTCTTAAATGGAAAAATATAGAAGACAAAATGGGATTGGGGATGACAGGGAGATGGCAGGATAGCAGGAGCAAGTGGAGGTCTTTGGTTTATGACACCAACATGAGTTTCGTGTAAAAAAAGAGTGAAATGAAGACTATGATAGAAAGTGCCATAATCTGCAGCTCAAAAGGAGCTTTGGTGGGTGGATGAGGCTGGTTTCTCACTGACCTGGGACTGCCTTCATGCATCCACCGTGTTCAGTCACCAGCTGGGAACAGGACGTAGGAAACATGGCCTCAGTCTAGTGCAATGGCGACTCTACAGGGTGGCAACTGGAGTCATTGGACAAGTATGTTCCTTGGAGCATAAGATCTAAAGGAAACTCAGAACGTGCCACATAGACCAGAATACCAGTTCATACAGGAGAGCTTGCTGAGAAATCAACTCACTCTTGCTCTGCTAAGCAGATGCAGCAACTTTGCACTCTTGGTGAGACTTCTGGTGAGACCTAATCAGCTGAGAGAGAGAGAGGCAGACAGATAGACAGACAGGTACTAGAGGGAATTCGAAAGTCAGGGAAAATGTCAGAAAGAGCTGGAAGAGAAGACTACCCCCTGGATAGGCAATTCAGATGTAGGTCCTTTCTCTATTCTCACGTGTAGCTGTTTTGGTGGTGTAAATACAGTGTGTATGTGTGTGTGTGCACGCGCACATGCGTGTGTGTGTGTGTGTGTGTGTGTGTGTGTGTGTGTGTGTGTTTGGTGTGGATGTAAGGTGGATACCAGTCAGCATCACTAATTTAATGTCATGATTTCTAATAAATTAAAAGCTGAGATGAGGATAAGAGCTCAACCATATAAAATAACACTATAGTAGATTTCAGATGATTTTTAAATCCCATGAATTATTTGTGCATGGAACCCTAAAATAAGCTGTATTTCAAGATGCCCCTTGCTGCAAACAATCAGGTTATATACCTCCCTCAGTGAACATATATTAAAAAAAGAAAAAAAGTATAAGCATCACCTTTAAATTTTTGCTCCTAACAAGAACATTTAGAATAACCATAGGTAGGACACACCTAATGTTTCTGTTTTAAGAAAGAAAAATGTGCTGTTACAGAAATCTTTCAGCAGTCTACACACCACAGAAAAATCTAGACCACATTGTAGTGTGAATGAATTGTCTGTGGTCCAAAAAGAGTTTTAAAAGGTCTTTGAAATACTAGTCACATTAGTGAATTATTTTTATGAAACATACATATGCAGATGCAAGCATATCTATGAGAAATTATTCAACAAGACCTTTTGTTTGAAATAAGAGCATGAATTTATAAAGACCCTGCAAAATATATCAAATGCAAAGCTTTCATGATCGAAAAGTCACAAAACCATTTCAGTCCCGGAAACAGACAGAACAAATGCAAAATTCAAAGTTTCAGGTATGTAAATGAAAACAGCAAAGCTAAAAGGACAAAAAAAAAAAAATGAAATCCAGTTGAAAGAACCTTCTCAAACATTCGAGGGCGCCCTGGGATGAACTATTTAGAAAGCCAAGATCACAGCAAATCTCTGAATGTAGATCAAGTTTTATCAAAGCTTGCTACTTGGTCTGCAAGTGGAACAAAAGACATCGTTTAACAAATGCAGAAATAATGAGGGTTTCAGATTCCTAACCGAGCACCAAAAGATGCACTCCAGTCTGCAATTTCAAAGCATGGGAGTTCACAAGTGGAACTGCACCAGGCCGCTCAGAATCCGCACACCGCACGCCTGTGAAAGCAGCAGTGTCAGTGCTTCCTCTTCACACGTCTGTCGTGAGAAGAAAACACATACTGGATCTAACCTACCAGAAATCGGCAAGTTTCAGTCTTTATGTTGATTGACCAAATGCGTCTATTTCTGATGTAGAAAATCAAACCTATTACTCACCTGCAGATTCTCAAAATGCCTAGGCTCCAAATACTGGCACCTGTCACCCAAAGACCACATTTCAAAGTTGGACATTTTAATTTGTGTGTTAGGTGACACTAACACTTTACAATAAAATAGAAAAATGTAAACAAATGACTAAATGTAATTAATTAAATAAAATACACAAACCTTTCTTTTTATATGAGATCCTAAGAGGACCTTTACTCTCTTCCTTGTTTGTTCTGGTGAGAAGCCCAGGAAATGGAGTGAGAGGTAGACCATCATGAATTCAGGTTTGACCTTCCACGCATTGGCTAGGCAACTTAATTTATCAAAATCTCAGTTTACACATATTAAAAATGAGAATACTCTGACCCCCACCATTGTGAAATTAAACTGCGATAATACACTGAAATATGGGTGTCTTAGTGGATGCAATATAATGCTTGGCCATCATTATATTGTTATTAAGTCTTTGCAGTGAGAATGTGGCCATTTGAATGCTCAGTTAATCACCTAGACTTCCGGATTAAAAGAATATGCATTTTCGACATGTCAACATTTTACATTTTATGAAGTTGTGTCTTGATTGCTGAAATGTAGATTATATTATGTCCAGTACTAATCAAACGACAGTTAATCCACTCCCAACAAGTCACCTAAGAATCTCTCTTAAACATACCCGTGGCAATAAATTTACCCTGATGAAGTTGTGTTATTTCCTTACGGATCTGTCACCTAAGAAATCAATTTTCACATAAATTTCTTAGGTTTCTGTTAAAAATTGTATGTTCTGCAGTTTTTTTAAATAGGTAAGCTATATTGCATTGACACATGTGGGAAATGTTAGACGTGATTCTGATTATGAGTCTAGAGTTCACAAGTCTCAAAGGGACACAAGCTCTAAATAGACCTGGAATAACCACAACAAGGTGGCAGGATTCCTCAGACGGGAGACAAAAAGATGACTGTCCTGAAGAAGATGGTCACTGACATGTGGAAAGAAGAGGATCAATATATTCAGCTTGATTAAAATTCACTCAAAAGTTTTCATCACAGAACTGAGGACACTGATATTTCACAATCAATGCTACAAATTGCACTATAATTCAAAACATACTGGATCAAATGTTGCCTCTGTATTTTGAATATATTTGCCTTATGTCTACAAAAGTTAAAAAAGAAAATTATTTGGGGGCCAAACATAGAAGTTATCTACTCCTTTGGGCATGCCTTAACCTGAGAGATTATGGGGTTGGAGTTCTTGCCTTTCCTTCCGTCAAGTCTTCAGTACAGTTAAAAGCAGCTAACTTGCACCCCAGATCATGTTTACACCGTAATATTCTATCGCTTCTGCCATTCAGCCAAATCACTTTCGATAGGCACTTTGCTACACCCAACAGTCACAGATAATTTAAGTAACTCCTGCCACTGCATCACATCGACGACCAGCATTCGATTTTCCTTTGGCCATGATGTCATCCCTGTTTTTAAACATAAACAAATAAGATAATAAATTCCTGAATTCTCTTTTTATAATCACTTTCATGGAACCACTTAGGATAATAAAATTCTCAGTTGGTGTTTGTGAGGATGACGGTAATCGCTCTAGCTACGCCAAGTAAAAAAAAAAAAAAAAAGATTGAACACAGCAGAATATATATATTTGTTCATAAAACTGATGAAAGGGCTAGATGTTTCACGATTCAGGAAAACTGCTGATAGTTCTTCGATTTGCCACTGACACTTGGGGAGTGCTGAGTTCGCACAACCACAAGAGGCTTTTGACAACAAACACATCTGGCTCCAGATACAAGGCAGAACACTTACGAGAAAACTTCTGGAAATCGCGGCGACAACTGCGTGTCTGACAAAGCTCATGTGTTTGCTCACTGCTACTGGAGGATTTATAACAAAAAGATCTTTTTTTTCTTTTGTTTTCTTTTTTTTTTTTTGTCATCTTCCTCCTTTCAAATTTTACATCAGTGTCCTTCATTTCAGACTCTAACTTGACCCTCCTGGTAGAGATTATAGGGAAAAAAGTTCCTAGACTTCCAGCTGGGAGCACATAGAAGGGGACAAAGTTGGGCTGAGAAGCCGCAGATGCTCTAGTATGAAATCCTAGTGTCTTTCATTTCTCCTGGGTTGTAGAAATTCATGCGGTATGTCAAGGCTTGCTTGTGACATATCTGTATGCCAGCCTTAGGTTTTCAAATGGCACTTAGTATTTCTAAAACAAAGGAAAGAATCAAGTTTTGAGAAAGCTATCTTGAATTATAGAATAAAAATATACTGGAAAGGTAAGATACTGAAAGCACATGCTGCTGAACACACTCAAAATATTCTAAGCAAAAGAGATGAAGACAGCTAAATTAAATGATGTGACTACAGTTTAAAAGAAGGAATAATCAGACGAGGCATTTTACAATAAAATCGACTTGAATTGGTCATTAAAAAAGAGGAACTCTAGGTTTCCCACCTCCCCCTTTCCTGTACCACCTTCGTTTCTAGATCTAATTCTCATTGAATGGACACTGGTTAAATTTTTTTCCTGCTTCTCAACTATATCCCATCTATCGCATCCATGGCCACTGTCAGTCTAGAATCCCTTCTCCCACCAGGATGACTGAGACAGGTCCTAAAAAACAGACAAACCTTACTCCTCTGAACAGAATCTTTCACAGTTTCATAGGATAAAGAAAAATTCCCAATTCCTCAGTAGCATTGGATGCACATGAGATGTGTTTACCAGAACAGCATCCGATTCTACTTTTATAAATATCATTTTGTCCACTGTTTTAGAAAAACTCCTCCTCCTGAGTAATCCTGGTAAGTGCTGTCGATGACTGTGGTCAGAGAGCTTTGCCATATAAGAAAAATGAAGTCACCCATAGAGCTTCTCTGCTTGGCCTCAGCGGGGTTTCCATGTATGAGTTGGCACGTGACCACACAGAGCCGATCGATGCGTCTACCTAAACCTTTGCTAACTGGAACTTCTGGAGAACCCTCTCCTTCTTTTAGGTTACGGGTATGAAATAAGTGAATACATACAACCTTGATGTTATCTATATGATAAAGCCATTCTGCATTTAGAGAAAATAAAAATATAAAAACAGTAGACA
This sequence comes from Cynopterus sphinx, assembly GCA_030015415.1. Lineage (NCBI taxonomy): Eukaryota > Metazoa > Chordata > Mammalia > Chiroptera > Pteropodidae > Cynopterus > Cynopterus sphinx. Next base: position 50,785,144 of record CM057389.1, on the reverse strand, counting down.
GAAAAGAAAAAAAAAATCTATCCTTGGTTTAAGCCATATCTGTGTCCTTGTCTTTTTCAAGGTTTGGATGAGAACAAGAAATCTTTTTTTTTTTTATTTAAGAATGTTTGAGTGAAAATTCTGCATCATACTATCAAAAAAGAAAAGAAAAGAAAAAGAAAGCATCTGATTAACATTATAATGCAAAACAACCTAGTGATATAGATGTGTAGTTTCATATTTTCTTGACTTCATATATTTTGCCTCTCTTTCTGGACTGTTTTTCTGTTCATTATCTCCTTATCTGGATCCTGTCGGAGTACTCTGTGGAAAAAATATTGTTTTTCTACTTATTTCCAGGACAGAATTGTATTACTTTCATTTGTAAGTAGGTATTATTGCATAATTCTTATGGACATTTATCTACACATTAAATACTGAATCAAAATCAAAATGGATTTTCAAAAATATCTATATCAGTGCATTAACCCAGACATCTGGACAACGCTTCTTTGTTTTCACTTTTACCTCAATTTTTTTTGAACATTGATATTTATAGAAAAAAAATCCAATAAGTGACTCACAATAAAATATATTTACCAGGATAGAGCCATAGCAAACTCAAAGATCAAAGCTAATTGATAAGATTCAATCAAATGCCATGCCATTCGATCAATTTCCATTCTTTCCACATCAGCCCAATGGCATATACTGAACATCTACCCTAAAAGATATTGTTTTAGGTAGTAGAAGATACAAATATAAGAAGTAATCTATAAACAAACACTCTGGGATCTCAATCTCAGAGTTGAGTTTTGAAATACCTGACTATTCAGATTGACATTATGTTAAATAAATTATTAATAAACTCAACCCATAGCTGGTCGGATCTTTAAGAGTTTTGCAGTCATGCCTTTAATACTGCAGTACAGTGTGTGAACAAGTACGAAGTTTATACATAGATGTATATATAGTGTTGTTGCTAACCCATGGACGAATCCTGGAGATATCAGATTTGTGACAAAGCGAATTGAACAGAGAGTTTTACACCGACGTGTGCTCGTTTTGGAGCTGTCTCCACTGTTTTGGCAGGACTTTCAAATGTTGTCTTGCTCCATCATCTTCCAGCAAGAAAGTCAACAGCTGCGGCCAATGCAACACTTTTGGCAGTGGTAGTGCCCAGATGACAACCTCTGGAGTGTCTCTCCCCAGCAGTAGCAGTAACATCTGGACCACTTTCTGCATTGAGAGTGTCCTGGCTCAATTCCACATACACAGCTGTAGAGCCATCTCTAGTGCTATCTTCAAGGCGGAAAACAAAATTTTGAAAGTTTTTTCCTGTTGTCTTCTGATTAGGAGCCTATTCAAATGTTGCGTGTGACTGCTTAATTGCTGTGGGTGTGTGTGCTGTGATTAGTGTTAAGATCATAGTTGATTTTTTTTTAAAAAGAGAATTAAATACACTTCATGTCTTCAGTGCACTACATGTTTGTATATTCAGGCATATATATTGGCACCCTCTGAGTCAATGATTCAGACAATTTATCACTCAAGAGTCTTTCCTTACCCCGGCATGGAACTACTTCCTTCATGAATCCATTCGGTACATAGATGCTACGTATTCACTGCTAACCCTACCTGCTTTGAGAGATGCAGATTACTTAAACAAAGCATGAAACCACTGAGGAGATCACCATCCTGCCACTGGGGAAAGGCATAAAAAATCCAAGAGAAATAGCAAACTCAAACATAGCGCTTTCACACATCCATTCTTGAGATTCTTGAAGTACATCAATTGTTCTGCTCATTCTATTTACATTATCTTATTTGATTCTCCCAACCCTGACGTAGGTGTTCCCTGAATGGGTGGGGTAATGAGGTTCAGAGAAATCAAGGTCACGTCAGCCATCAGAGTTGGAGCTGGATTTCAAGCCCCCACTCACTCACCAGCTTTCAAGGTCACTATTGTTACCCCATTTTCCCTCACAGCACCTAGTTCAGTAGCTTGCCAGTGATTACATTTTTTGAAATAATTCCCATTATATACTGTCAATCGTGTAAAAACACAAAAGTGAGAGTTGTATAAGAAGGATTTCTATTTGGAATAGAGTAAAATGCTAAGAGATGACAGAAAAGAATGAGGACAGGACGTTGCAGGTAAGAAAACTTACCATTTACAGACCAATAGGTGGAAGTTGACGAGGCAGATTAGCAAGCTGACTGGCTTGTCTGCCACCACAGAGCCAAAAAAGACACTGATTCCTGTAGTAGTTGAGTGACACTCTCTGGATTACTCTTTCCTGGTGGCAGTATTTATTATAAAGTCTGCTATTCCTGACAACTTGGGTTACCAAATATAATGTTCACTTTTTCCTATTTCTCCAACTTTTTCCAGCTAAACTGTGAGTCTTCTGCCTAACAAGCTCCAACACAGTCATGTGTGAAGCCATTTCACCCCCTTATTTCCAAGTCACTTATTTTTATTCTCAGTTCCAACAATCATTTCTTGTAGAAATAATTTATTTGTTAGAGTTAGTTACTTATAACACTGAGATGTTCATGACAAAGATCATCAAATCGTTTTTCCCACATAACCAATACAAATCATTTCTTGATTTTTTAAAAAAGTCTTCTATTTTAAATAAAAGCATTAGATGACCTAGATGTTTAAGATTACACAGGATAATATAGTGTTGAGCCAATTCAAATCAAAAGAGAGAATAATACATGAAATTACTAAAACTTAGACTAATAATTTATCTCAATATCATAGTCAAAATTTAGGCAGTTTATGAGTGTGTGGCTTTTCTTCACTGCATTCTCAAAGCCCCACACATTCAACCAGGTACAATGAACTCACCTAGGCCCTGCAGAGTCTCTCCTGAGTGTGCACACAGACATGTGTATGCTACAACCTTCCGGTCCAGGGTTTCATCAAGGTCTGTTTTGCCCATCTCAGTCCCTGGGTCGCCCTGTTAAATCTCTGGCTGGTCTGCTGCCCTATCGCTTACACTAATATCAAAATTGTGGACTAACTGGGACGTTGGCCTTTCCCTACTGTTTGCCTCTGAGATCTCTATTGGGTTTGACTCCCCAGGAGCTTGGGGCATTTTCAGCATTTTTCTCCAAATTAGGTCACCCCCTCCCATTATCTTGCAGTCACTTGTGTGCCCTGGAGCTGAGATGGGGGATAGAAGCAGCCTCTGACTTAAAAGCCACAGGTTTTCACAGTTCTTCTTGAAGTTCAATAGGTTTTCTTAAATAAATACTTCACATTTTGCTCTGGCTTTGATCAATTTCAGACTCTTTGACCCTTTTCCCATTTTTTTTTTTAAAAAAGAGTACAGCTCACTGCCAGCATTAATTTAATTTTACATAAACACACTCTTTGAGGCTGAAGCAAATCTGACTGGTTTTCAACATGAAAATAAAATATAAAAACTGCTCTTGGAATTATTTCCAAACAGAACTTGTCTCTAATCTTAAATGTAACAGAAATATATATGATGATCAATATTTCATACTTTTTTTCATGTGGTAAGTTTCAAAGGACAAAGACAACACGAAGCAAAACATCACATTCTACACAAAAAAACTATCATGTTTCTCTCTGGATCTTGTCATCCCTGTGGTGGTGTGAGCAGCAAACTTTGCAGTGACCTGTTGGATTCTGTTTCCCTGATGTTGGTGGTGTGTTCTTGGGGGGATGTCTTCAAGATATAAGAAGAGGTATGACATCATCAGAGCACAGACGACCTCGAAGACATGGCTGCCCCACTTTTGATGCTTTCCCAGTATTCTTCTGATTAATGTCAGCTGGAAGTTCACATGGCTAATCTTGTGCTCAGGATGGTCCTTCTTGAAGAAAATGTAGGAGTTTGCCACTGTAATGTGTAGAAGGTGGCAGAAGAATTTCTTACACCAAAACTTGTGCCTTTTGTGCTCAGTTGGATAAGTGAGCATCAATCAGCTGAGCCCACTGCTCCCACATGCTCGTCATACTCTACACTAGTACATGTGGCTTCTTAGTTTTCTTTCCATTTCTGTTGTTTACTTCAATCACACTATCACAGTAAATGTTGACCACATCGTCACACCTTTTTGTCACACCATTTCGATGCCATAAGTTCACCACAGAATGTGGCGAGAGTAGTCCCCTTTGCAATCCTTTTTCTTAGGTTATTTGGCATCTGTTTTCTGTTCAAATACACTATCCCAACTGCATCAGTCTTGTTTTGATGTAATTCTCTAAAAAGCATGGGAGACAGATGGCAAATTTTGGGATGAGGTTCGGACTATAATTTGTGCATTATCTCCAGGTAAACTCTGCAGCTTCAAGCACTACCAGGGAGTTTTCTTAGGGCAAACAGAAAATGGGTTAAATGGCTGATTTTTAAACATTTTATCATTTCATTTTAGAGGGAGAATTTGCTAAGGTCCTTATTCAGCCATTTTGGAAGTCGCATCCTGTTTCTTTTCTGTTTTCATTTCCTCATTCCTTCCTTCTTTCCTTCTTTTGGGTTATTGGAAGCTTTTTAGTTTACTTAATGTTTTCTGGAATATACCTTTTTATATGTGTTTCAATGTTTGTTCTTGAGATTGCAATTAAACATTTATCTTAGCAGTCTGTTCAGAATATTTTAGCACCTCAAGTGAAATATATAAAACTTACTAGTGTATAGGTCTCTGCATGGTTTACTTACATTATATGTTACATTTATATACATTGAACTCCAGCAGACAATTTTATGGATTTGCTCTCAACATAACACATACAATAAAGAACTATTAAAGGAAGGATAGTCTGTTGTATTGATCTGCACATTTACATTTTCATTGTTTTCTTTCATTCCTGATGTTCCAAGTTTTCTTTGGTTGGCATTTCCTGCCTGTCTAAAAAACTTATTTTAGCAATTACTTGAGAGCATGTCTGTGAAAAACAAAATCATAAAGATTTCCTTCATTTGAGAGGTCTTTATTTCTCTTCATTTATAAAAGGCATAGTCTCTGGATATAAAATTCTAGGTTGACAGTTATTATCTTTCAGCATTTTACTAATATCGGCCCACTTACTTCTGACCTCTGTGGTTTCTGATGAGAAATCCACAGTTACTCCATACAAATAATGTGCCATTTTTCTCTGGCTACTTTCCAGATCTTTTTGTCAAATTCAGTTTTTAGCAGTTTGAATATATTGTGATTGGGCAGAGGTATCTTTATTTCTCTTGGATGCAATGAACTTCTTGAATCTGTAAAGATATATTTTCACCAAATTTGAAGAGTTTTCAGCCTTTTTTCTGCACTGCATACTTTTTTCTGAAATTGTGATGCCATGGATGTTAGACCTTTTCTATCGCCTCAAAGCCCTTATCATTTTTTTTCTATTTCTTTTTCTATTTTAGTCAAGTTAGATAATTTCTGTTAATACATCTTGAAGTTCATTGACTCTTTTCTTGGGCATTTCCATTTGGCTACTGAGGCCAACCAGTGACTCTATTCCAGTTACTATATAGTTCAATTTGAATATTTCCATTCGCTTCGTATGCCTTATATTTCTTTGATGATATTTCTACTTTTCCATTCATTTCAAGAGATTCACCTTACTTACTGAACTATTTTTACAGCAGGTGCTTTAATGCCTGTGCAGGATAATTCCAACATTTTTGTCATTTCAACCTTCACATCTGTTGAATGCTTTATCTTAAATAATGTGAAAGTTTCCTTATTTAAATTTTATTGAATGAATTGTATTTTATCCCAAGATAGTTTAAATATTATGTTATAAACAGTGAATCTTACTTAAATCCTATGGGGAATGTTGATTTTTCTGTTTGTTTCAACAGGCAATCAACCCAGTTGGGTTCAGGCCACAGTTTCAACTATTTTCTGTGGGATGAAGTTTCCATGTCTACAGTACTCTTCAGGTTAGTCACACCTGTGCACTAGCCAGTTGGTGGCCTAGACTGCAGTCTTTCTTTAAGTTCAATTTCAACATCTATGGTATATTGTTTAAGCTCAGATCCACAAATATATAATATAGAAGTAAATAAAGAATTTCTTAACAAATTGAGGGGTCACTTTCTCAAACTTCCCCCTCTCCACAATTTCTCTGGTATTTCCTGGTAAACTGGGCTCTTCTTTTTGGTTCTCTGGGCAGAATCTCAGGAGTTTTTCTTTAACTTATTCTATTCTGTACTCCCCATAACTGTGGGACAAGCTGTGAGAAGTCAGAAAGAAAAAGAAAAACAACATGGGTACATATCATACCTTTGAGACCAAAAGTTCAAGGAGAAGGAAGTTTTCTCTCCTTCACAGTTACAGGTTCTTACAGTTGCCCATGACACCAATGCCATAGGAATGCTTGGGGGATGAGATACAAAAGAAATTTTAAAAAATTTAAAAAAAAAAAGAAAACAACAATGAGGGTCCCCTGCATTCTTTCTGTTGGAAGACTTCCCCTTCCAATTTCTCACAGCAGAACTACAGGAGATCTGTTGAAGATTTTACTCTTTCTGTCAACGTTCATGTCTGAGTTTCCAGCCATGTTGAATCTAGTCCTGAGAATATTGAAGGAAAAAATAGTAAACCCACCACCAGTTTAATACAAATCTGAATTCTTCTCTTTGCTGGCTACTATTTGCTTTTCAGAGTCTTCAAACAGTGTCTCTATGCCTTTTGTCTGGATTTTATAGCTTCTTGTAGTGGGGAAGACAGAGTATTCTTATTCTATCTTATCCAATAGATTTTGCTACTCTACCTATGTCTTCACTCATAACTCTGAGAACATCTGGTGCTGCTTCTATTTCAGCAAGTTGTCGCCATTGGTGTTCAAACTCATGTCACACACACACACACACACACACACACACACACTCACATGCACACATACCATCCCCCCCAGACACACTGATGTTTAATAAGCCTTCACACAGATGTCCCTTACTCTTTTTTTACTCTGTTAGTATTTAATCTGAAGACAGTTCCATTTCCAGTTCTGTTAATCCATAGGGGAAAATTCTGAATCTAAGTAAACTCCTTTGGTTATGTGAGAGTCTGGCATAAGTGTTTTTTCCCTCCTTTTTTGTCAGCTTGCATTCCAACTTTTTTCCTGGAATTGGTACCAATTTATTCATGAAAGGATAACCATAGGAATCCTTTCTCTACATCTCCTTTAGTGGAATGCATTGGCTCTAGGTCACAACATTCCTGCCAAGAAATGTACTTTCCTGAGCTATGATCGTTTGCAGAATACATTATTGAAGGCTGCAACTTGAAGACCTCCATGTCACTACTTTCTGCCTAGCTGTTTGACAAATTAATCACTGTGAATAGTTTGACTGGATGAACAGCCAGAATGCTGACTCTTCTGGGAGTCAGGCAACTTGGAAGACCTTGGAACTTTTTTCGACAATGGAGATTATTGAAATACCTGATCCCGTTATTTAAAAAACTCTACTGGGCAGTGACATTATCACAATTAAATGCCTTAAAAACTGATCTCCTTTGGATCTTAAATATTTATTTTTAATCAAAAAGAACATAAAATATACAAAATCTCTTTCTTATTGGTATCTTCAAGTTTCATCACTGAGTTAACAGTATTTGCAGGACATTTGGAAAGGCTTATAAACAGATTTTTTGGTGTCGCTAAATGAACACAAAAGTAATAGCTAAAATGAAAACATACTTGTTGGCACAAAAAAGCAGTCATGTTTCATGTTGCTTTTCCCCTCTTAATTGGAAGAGAAAAATATAGAAATTGCAGGGTGGTTTGCATCCATCTTCATAAAAGGTGTTGAATGAATAATATTGGAAAATCAAGTGTATCTATAGCTCTCTTGATGTTTCACTTTTCTTGCACACACACACATGTTTGTGATCACGGACTATTGATAGTTTGCCAATAGTAGAGAATGTTGATTTTATTTACTTAATCTAAGAAACAGTGTAAGCACAATCCTGGGAGAAACTCAGACTACAACATAGTTTAGAATAATAACTAATAAATATTTGGGGTTTACAGTTTAATTTGTGGCTTATTTTTAACCAAACTTACAATTTACCTGTGATGCATTTCATACTTCTTGAGATATTTATGTTTTAAGGCCTACGCTGTATTCTTAACAAAGAAATTGAGACATGTGGCATAGATTGCTAGCTCCTTATCCAATAGCCACTCTTATGTTGTTACTTTTATAATAGATTCTTGAAATTTCTAGGAGATGGCAGTGGGCCCAACAAAAAAATTTCTAGCATTGAGTAAGGCTTCTTTCAAAACTCTGAATGTGTCTCTAATGGCAAATTCTTTCTTTTATTTTTGCTAATTTCTCCTTTCATGCTGCATTGATTGTATACGTAACTACTGAAGCTCTGGTGATCATCTTATGAGCACAAAGAGAGCTTGCAAACAGGAACCATAGGATAAGGATGACAGAAGAGAAAGATATCAGCTGCCTAGGTCAATGGTGCCATTGTGTAATGACAATACAATGCTAGTACGTAATTTTGTTATGAAGGGAAGAAAATCTTATTTTATTGAAGTTATTGTTATTCTGTTTTTGTTGGTAAAGGCTGAAGAAATTTTCTAGCAGATACAAGATATAAACAGTAGACCCTTGAACAACACAAGATTAGCTGTGTGGACCCAATTGTATATGTAAACTTTTCAATAAATTTACAGTTGGCCCCTCATGTTCCTGGGTTTCTCATCTACAGATTCAACCAACCACTGACTGAAAATAGCATTTTCAATTTTCAGTTGGGAATCCACAGGTGCAGAAGGCCTGCTATGTGCACTGTTCTACATCACTTTGTATAAAAGACTTGAGCATCCCCAGATTTTGGTGTCCACATGAAAGGGGTATCCTGTGATCAATCAGTCCCCCACAGAAACTGAGAGATGACTTTAATTGAGTTTTTTGGGAATCAAATGTTATGCATGGATTTTCAACTGTGCAGGGTCAGTGACCTTAACACCTGTGTTGGTCAAGTGTCAACTATAATATATACCAGTGATCGTTTTTCTATAAAGTCACTTTTCTTGTTGTGGAAAGGTTTTTTTCCCTATGTAATTCCAAAGAAAATTGTCATATTTCCAGAGAGCCTATGCAAAGCAGTGCAATTCCTCCTTATTCCTGCCCCAGTTGCTATGGATCAATCTTGCAATAAACACGTAAACTAAGTTGCACCTGTTTAAAGAGTTCTATATCTTTGAACTTAGCATTGGAGAGAAAAAAATAATTCTAATATCTCCCAGGTATGATATTGTCAAAGGTGACACCTGGGCTCTGTTAGCAGTCTCATTTCCCACCCAACAGAGAAGGTGGCCAGCGACAACTTGCAAGTGGACACGTATCATTGATTAAGATGGCCACAGATTTTCCACTCCTATTGAGATACAGTTTCTTGTTCTTGAATCTAGGCTGGTGTATATGACTAGTTTGATTAAAGGAATGCAGCAGAAGTGGCACATTTTATACACAGACCTTGGGAGATGGGTAGCTTGCACTGCCTGATCCTTGGAACACTCCCTGTAGAAACCCTAAGCCACCATTTAAGAAGTCCAGATACTCAAAGATCATAATATGTGAATGTTATGATATACAATTCCCCCTGAGTCCAGTTTTTCAGTCACACTCCAGGCTACAAGCCAGGTGGATGAAACCATCCCTCATCCCCTAGACAGTCCATTTCACAGCTAAATAATACTGTAATTTATGCTACATGAGAAGATGTCTTAGTCTTTTGGGCTGCTATCACAAAAAATGTCATAAACTGGGTAAATTATAAACCAGAAACATTTATTTCTCACAGTTCTAGAGGCTGGTGGTCTAAGACCAAGGTACAAACCCCTGGAACTCCAGAAAAGATCAAGATATTTTCTGTGTATCTTTACATGGTGAAAAGGTAAAGAATCTCTCCAGGGTCTCTCTTATCAAAGTACTAACCCCACTTATGACGGTTCCACTCTCATGACCTAGTCACCTCCCAAAGGACCACTTCCTAATTAAGTTTCAACATGTAAATGTGGGGGATGCACAAACATTCAGCTTATAGCAACAGAAGGGATTTTATATCCCTGAATCATCACACACAATTAAGAAATATAACAATAAAATATCTGTGTTTCAGAGACCAAATATTCAGTTAACTGATTTAATGTTTGACTCATCAAAAAATTTATGTAACAACTTTTGTAGGTCTCCAGACCATGCACCCATCAAAAAAATAAGTTATAGTCCGTGATGAAGAAACTGTATCACATACAAGCAACACACACACACGCACCAAATATTTATGTGAAAAATAGTTCCTACTGATATAAATACTTGGCGTCTCTATTATATACCCTATAAACCAAAATAACTTCTTCTGTCATTTGAAATAGATTAATCAAAAATATTTGATCTAAAAAGCTTTCTCTTTCAAGTTCAACATTAACTGATCATCTAACAGTCTTATTAAGAAGCTACAAATTCAAAATTCAATTGTGAAAAGGTGGTTAAGAAAATGACACAATTCTAAACTGCACTGCAAATAACATTTATTAATAAAACATATTAGAATATTTGCATAAATGGGAACATACAGCATTCTGCCCTAGCCATAACGGTGTGACAGCTGTGGCTTTGTGAAATGAGTTGGTGCCTTCTCCAAGTATAAAACAGAACACAATACAGGGGACTAATTTAAATCAACGTGGTTTCACATAGCATGTCTCATAGCATGTCACAGTGGGAGCCTTAATGATCTTCTACCTGGCTTGTTTGTCTCGGACTCCCATTTTTCATCCTGTGATGTGTGGACGTGAACCACACTGAAGATAATTTGAGACTAATTACTGGCCACGTCAATGGCAATTTCCCTATAATGATCAACCATACAGTTCCTTTTGAAAATCCTTTCTTACACAATAACAGTGAAGGTAAGATTTCAGACCATTTCTTGTTTTTGTATTTTGTTCCTAAGAGTGCTCTTCTTCTCTTGAAGAAATCAAGAATCACTTACTCATAAATAAAAACAGATTTTAGTAGCTCTGAACATAGCAGGTAAGGATGAAACGAAAGGCTAACATGGCATGGTATCCAAGGGGAGAACAGCCCTAATCATTATTTTATTTTATTAAATGAACTCAAAGCACTGCAGAGACAAGTGCAGTGAGTATTAAAGGATTTGGCTATATAAATATTTACTTCTTGGTCATCCTGCTTGTTCTTCTAAAACATTTCAGCCATCTTGAAGAGTAACATGCACAAGAGCCTCTTAAGTGCAAGCCTTAAACTGTATTATTTCCTTGAGAGAGATTTCTGAAAATAAAGTCCCACCAGAGGAAGTACAAATTAAAAAAAGAAAATTGAAACTGATTCATTTACAGCAGATGCAAGATTTTTACAGGATTTTAATGTCTCATTATAAAATAATGATCATCTACACTGTATTTACCCTCTATGGGATTAACAATGTTCTCAGTTAAAATAATCTCCTTATGTTTTAAAGTTTATTTGACAATTGATTGTACTAAATATGTATAACTGCTAAAATTAGTCTAAGCTTCTTTCAGGAGACTTTCTTCTTTCTCATATATCTGGGATATCTTATTACTTGCTGAGAAAGTGTGGTCCAGATAAACATGTTTATTTTAATAAAATAGGGGTCCGAGGCATACCACAAAGTACAGCATGTTAGAATCTTTTATGAAGTAGCATTAAGCTCATTGAAAGCCACTGGTACCTAAATAATTGGATTTAATAAATAGAAAGATTAGCCTCTTTGATATACTATTGACTTAAACTATATTATTCTATAGTCACTGACTTTTTTTCTTTTTTTTTTTTTCTTTTTTACCAAAATGAGTTTAGTGAAGAAATAATACAGATAGGACAATTTAAGCCTATACCATGAAATTTGACCTTTATAGGATGCAAGGGTTTGATATATATATAGCTCACCAGTCAAACATAAGAATGTTCTTGGGTAGAAAAATTATACACTAAAACCCAAAAGCAATTGCCAGATCAATTAAAGATGCTACACCATTTTTCTTTTTTTTCAAATCCAATCACTTAAACATGCTTTCCAAAATCAGCCTGTGGCATGCAGAAGTATAGGAATAAAAAACAGAAATCATTTTATACACCTATTTTTTTAGGTACACCTTCCTATTCTCGATATGACAATATAGTATGAAATCCTTCTAAAATTACTGTGGCCTTGTCAAAAAGATCCAAGAAGCAAATGTGAAGAGGCTGTCAATGTACAATATTGTAATATTTTAAGGATCCTTAAAAATAAGTGTGGTGGATTGAAACTTATTGAATATGTTTAAATCCATGAGTTTATTAATTGATGTTAAAAAACAGTAGCAGTGAAAACCTGATTAGTCATCAGTGGAAGAAAATAGATGACCAACTCACTTTAAAAAATAGTTTTAAAAAAGGTGGAAGAGGAGAATAGAGATAAAAGTGAGGAGAATAATGAAGAATATTCCAGATTTTTTTGATAACAAATGTGATGAAAATACCACCTTATATATTCGTTTTTCCATCCATCAAAAGTAAGAAACTTGAATCTGATCAGGCCTCTATCTCAAACTACCAATTTACAAAAAATACAGGGGCAGAAAATTTCTTAAATGACATCACAGGAATACAATTGGCAAAATCTAAGATATGGGAAATTGGAGAAATATTCCAGTATTTTCCCCAACCACAACAATAAAAACAACATAAAAGGAAGGGACAGGAGAGAGATGACTAAGATTTAAAAGGACTTACCAACAAATAAACCAATTACAAAATATAGAACTTATTTGTATCTGAAATAAAACCCTACTTAAGAATCATAAGGCAATTTGTGCAGTATAAATGTTACATGAATATTTGAAGATATTAAAGAATGATTTTGAATGTTTTAGCAGTATAATGATATTTTCGATATGTTTTAAATTTTTTTTAAGTTCTTATCCTTTCATTACATAATAAAATATTTACAGATAAAATAATAGGTTATCTGGGATTTGATTCAATATCATTTTGAAGAAATGAGTGGGAATACAGGTCAAAATGAGATCAGTTGGGAAACTGATCATTTTTATAGGTTGGTGATGGGCCTATGGGGGTTCATCATATAACATATGTTTTTTCTTTATTTTGGTATAGGCTTAAAATTGTCCATAATAAAATTGGAAGAGGTAAATAGAACACCTGGATCCTTAGAGAAGAGGGGTCTGAGACCAACATAATCTGGGGAAAATAAAACCACAGTTGCCTGGGGAACCCTGACGGCACTGGGGATACTGGGGCCCCCTGCAGGGACAGGAGCCGTGGCCTCAAGGTACACGAGTGAGGATCTGGAAACAAATGTCTCATGAAAAATGTAACATTCAACAAAAAGATGAACTGGAAAAGGTCCACCTACTAGGAAAAGTTGGTAACAAAGAAATAAAATCCCTCTGTTTTACCCCAAATGTGCACAAATCTGGAGGGATAAGATCAAAGACAAAGGAAGCTTATGAACAAACCTAGATGGTGTTGTATTTACAGGATAACTTTCACTAGTCAGTGAATTAAAAAAAAAAAAGAATGGGGAGACAAGAGGCAAGACGAATTGTATACTGAGTCATCAGGTTGGGTTTGAACAAATCAAGCATAAAAATAGTTAAGATAATTGAAGAAATGTTTATGGGTTGGGAATTAGATGACTAAGGAATTATTGCTAATCTTCAAGTAGATTGATATTATATGATTTTGTAAGGCGATAGCTATAATTTTAAAGATGCACATCGCAGTAGGTGGTGCTGAAAAATCATAATATTTGAAGTACGGTTTCCAGATGGGCTTCTTAGTGTGGTCCCTGAAGAAGCAGCATTGGCCTCACCTGGGACTCACTAGAAATGCAGACTCCCAGTTGCCACCACAGACTTATTGAATCAGAATTTGCATCCTATGAAGATCATCAAGTAATTTTTATGAACATGAAAATTTTATAGATTCTGATTTTAAAAACTCCAACAGAGCAAAGACAGAGACAAAGATAACCAGAGACAAGGTGGCAGAATTTTCATAAGTGTTGAACTTGAAAAGGACAAATGAGATCCACTGTGCCATTATTTTTGAATGATTTGGATATATTTATAATTAAATACAAAAATAAAAAAAGATAAACTTTAAAGTCCAACAAATTTGCGTAATATCCTCTACATCTATTCTTGCTTTATGTCTGAAATTCTAATAATTCTAAAATTCAGTTCTCCTACAACGATGTTAAAGAGAAAGCTGTTGCTATGCCACTTAAAATAAAGGGTATACTGGAAGGCAGAAAATTCTGATAAGTAAGGCTAATTTTTCCCTGAAACTTACAATAAACTGGAAAATTATGTCATAAAATTACTAGAATGTTCAGCATTAATGCCTGAATACAAGTTGTGGTTTATGATAATATAATTATATTTAAAACATAACTATAGGAAATCAAATATTTTTATGACACATCTTGGCAGGAATAAATATTAAATTATACTATATTTTGATTTTTATAGAATCAAAATACTAATCATCAAAATAAGAGAGGCTAACACTGCATTAGATAATTCTTAAAATGGCCATAAAATAATGATCAAATTGTATTTTTGTGTATAGAGATAACCACGAGGGAAAATGTTTTTCTGTATTACTACCCAAACAGAAAAAAATTATTGCACAGAACAGCTTGAAAAGCTCTACAGATAAAATACAGAGTTAAGTTGAAAACTAGAAAATAGACAATTTCCCTGCCTAGAGCATATAAATACTACATTTTGAAGCAGCAGCACTATGAAATAACTTTAGCATTCTTGGCTCAATTCATGTGCAAACCAGTATGACCAACATTATTCCTATACATACTTAAATTGTCCACAAATTTAGGGAAAAACAGAGGGCAAAATCGTTTGCATTATACACCTATCAATTCACCTTCTGGATGACACTCTAAATTTATTCCCATGTTTCTTTTTGTTTGAAAGTTTTATTTGGTTAAATAATATTTTTAAAAATATTATGATAAACATTTCCCCAGGAAAATTTCTATGTTTCTTCTAAGTAAATATGATGGATATATTTACAGAAAATTAACCCTATACTCATAAAATTAATGGATCAAATCAGAGCCAAGAATATTAATTGAAACTTCTAGATTAGCAAGTTTTTTGTTTTTCTGTAAGGACATAAAGTTCATTTTGAGAACTTCTTTTTAATTTATTGATTTTAAAGTAACAACTAGGAAAACATTGCATATGAGTCTAAATAACATATTTTAAGAATAATAGCTATATTTTCAAGAAGAAAAATATCAGAGAGAAAGATGTCATAATATTGAATATTTACAAACTATCATTTGGCTCAATATTCATTTCTGCATCCTATTGGTTACATCATAGGATGTGTACGATCTGGAAAACTCCACATATGAAACAATGAGAAAGAAAAAGGCAATGATGTCTCATATTAAAAAAGAATAATAATAATTTGGCCTTGTGGACCCCAGGAGTCCCTGAACCACAAGGAGAGTTGAGACATAGGGCTTCTCTTATTTTTGAAGAAGCATCAGAAGGAAAGACTCCTTGCTATTTGCAACTGAAGTGGGTAAGACAAGCAGCTACATTTTTTCAAGAGTTCTTGAAGATGAAATGTGAGCTAGTTTTAGTATGAAGCGGCTGGAAAAGTGGGAAAGAGACAGAGAAAAGAAAGAGACAGACAGAAGACATCTTTACAAGAATCGGTGGGAGAAAGACATCAGAAAGCTCAGAGAGACGCGCTGGGCTGTGATGAGGCAGGTGGACAGTAACATGGGACCAAGTCAGACTGGAGAGATGAGACCATGTAGCATATTGAAGGTAAAGGTAGAGTTTGGAGAATTTAAGCAATTTTGTAGCTGCATAAAACGTAAAAGGTCAGATGAGTGAAGAGACTCGCACAGAATGCTGAAGGATGCACAGAAAATCACGACCAGTCTTGAGTCACTTGAAGATAAGGAACATTCTGAGAAGTGCATCATCAGGTGATTTCCTGTTATGTGGACATCGTCGAGGGCACTCGCACAAACCTAGATGGCCTAGCCCACTACACCCCGAGGCCATATGGTGTAGCCTATTGCTCCTGGGCTGTAAAAGTGCAGCAAAAATACAATATGCAAAATTAAAAATGGCACACCTGTGTAGGGCACTCACGGCTTAAAGGACCAGAAGTTGCTCTGGGTGAGTCAGTGAGTGAGAGTGAGTGTGACGGCCTAGGACATATTGTCCATTACTGTGGACTTTATAAACACTGCAAACTTCATGAATCAACCTTAGCTTACTGTAACTTTTTACTTTATGAACATTTTAATGTTTTAACTCTGTGACTCTTTTGTGACAACACTTAGCTTAAACCACAAATGCAAGTTACAGCTGTACAAAAGTATTTTTCTTTATATCCTTATTCTATAAGATCTTTTCTATTTTTCATGTCTGTTTTTTTCTTTTTTAAACTTTTCTGTTAAAAACTAAGGCACAGACACACACACAAGCCTAGGCCCACAGAGGGTCAGAGTTGTCAGGGTCCCTGTCCTCCACCTCCACATCTTGTCCCAATGGAAGGTCTTCAGGGGTTGTCACTGCACAGAGCTGTCACCATCTATGACAACAATGTCTCTTCTTGGAACACCTCCCAAAGGGCCTGCTGGGCTCTTCTTGAAGACGTGTCACTCTTCTAAGAAATAGGCCCATGGAAGTTTATTTGGTTTGTTTCTCTTTTTCATCAAAAACTTGCTTACAAGCAGATAATACACCCCTCCATTAATGAAAACCTTTCAGTGTTGGAATCCATGTTTTTGAACTCTAAGGAGCTTGATGAATTCTATAAAAGTTTCTGCTATTCACTGTACATTTTCCTGGAAGCTCTTCCTTTCTTCTCCTGCATTTTCCTTTTCTTTTGTCTCTTCTTCGGCTTTGCACTCCTGTTCTAGTTCCAACAAACCTTTATCAGTCCGTTCCTCAGTAACCACCTCTAAGAGGTCCTCAGAGCCATCCTCCTCCACATCAGGTTAAATTCTATATAGAGAATTTGGGGCTATTTCAGGCATCCACTGGGAGTCATGGAACATATCCCAAGGATAAGTGGGGACTACTTTAATTCATAGAAACATCTGATCGTAACAACAATGGAAATGACAATAAAAATCACCTTGGGGGACCAAATTTCTATCACACTACCAACTTTTTATTTTGTTCCATAAAAGCTCTGCAAAATGAATCTCTCTCTCATCAACGTCATTAGAATAAAAACAGGCATTCTAATCTCAAAACTAGAATATTTTCTTTAACTTAATAAATTTAACATTATAAAATAATTTCTCACAGCATCATCCGTAATGTCCCCAGCACTAACTAATATTTTGGGATTTTTGCTGCCAGTCATTTGAGACTAGCCACAGCAATCGTTATTCATCGTTACAGCCCAGTATGTGCATAATGTTTGGCAAAAGGTAGATTTTTTTAAAGTTGTTGAATAAATAATACAATTCATGTGATCAGTTCTGCAGTTCCTAAAATGTTAAGTTATTCTTCAATTCTAAAGGAAAGTCAGATAACTTTTGAGGGCTTTCCGAATCACACTAAGGTACCAGCTTACATTTCTTCATCTGAGGGAAAATGGGAAGAAATAGACAGCTCTTCCAGGGTCTTCAAGCTTCCATGCTTTTTATATGTCCATAATGTTAATTCTCATCGTTTTCAAGAACTACTGAACTATTTGAGGTGATCCATTCTCTTATTAAAATGACACATTTTGCATAGCACACAGACTCTATTAACAAATAACTTACTAATAAATGATAATATCTATAGCAATTATTTAATCGGATTTCCATGAAACGGACATGAATCATAATTTTGAAAATAGTAACTCATCTAATAAGATGAGAATATTTACAAACATTGCCTAAAACATTTCTCTTGATACTTTAAGGCTGCTTTCCTAGACGATAGTACCTAGAAAGATGAGAGGAAAAAACAGAATCTTAATTCTAAACCAAGGAGGACTTCACGTATATGGTGTTTCAGAAAACCAATTCACCATGATAGATTCAGATAAATGGTGGCCTATATGAGATTTCTTTAATGTAACCCAAACTATAAAAAAATGTTTTTCTGGAATCAGTGCAACTATTCTACTTCCTACCTATGGAAAAATGTAAAACCTGAGCTCACTGAGCCTCACTGCCCTCTCATAGTTGGTCCTAGCCAATCCACGGGGCCCAGGTTACGAACTATTCTATCATCTCTACATCAGAGTCGAGAAAGCGCCTGTGTGCTATGTTGATAGTCACTCTAAACAAATATTTATACAGTTGAGATCAGAGATATAAAATGTCAGTTCCAAATCCACCCATGATGGCACATATACCAGACAGATGACACAGTCTGGCTCAGGTTATAAAGGCTTGTGAAATACTTGAATCATATTTTGCAACCCTTGAAAGAATTCAAGTTGGAGATTAGCAGAAACCAGGGCTCAGTTCTATCCATAATCCCCTTTATCTGTCTTCTAGCCAACAAAATGAAAACCTTAAAGCCAAACTGACAAATAGAGTGTGAAGGGCCTTCCACTGCATTTAAGAAAAGCTGAGGCTGCTATATATAGAAATTTTCTTTTATGTTATTATTATTGCTGTTGTTGATTGTAGAAATAATGAAATAAACATCTAAATGACACTATCTACAGGATTCTTTACTATATGTGATAGTCAATAAATTAACTCCCTTTATGTTACTCTGGGCATATAACACGAACGCACGTGTAAAGGACAGAAATCAGTCTGTAAAGACAAACAACTCTGTGATGCACAAATCTATTTTAAGTCCAGACAACTGGATCTATTAAGGTGTAAAAGAATTTCAGGACAGTCTGCCTGCTATAAGTGAAACTGAGAAGTAAATAAGAAAAAGAAGAACAAATGATGCTAGTTCAACATGAAGTATGATTATTCTATTCATATGGGACAGACTGAAACTCTACATGAAGTTGCACATAGGAAAAGCAGTCCTGGTGACAAATCAGGTTATTTTCTCAATGAGCACAGATATTTCAAGAAAGGTGAAGAGTGTATTGAAGAGAAGACTCATAACATTCAGTTAATTGCAAGGGGAAAAAGAAGAAAGAAAGGGAGATGCTTTCAGTAAATAGGACAGGCTGACCTGATATTGGAAACATTTCCTCCCACTCTAAACACATAGTCGTGTTAACTAAAACACAGACACATATGAAAAGCAAATGAGCAAACAAAAAATGAACTAACTTACAAAAAAAAAAAAAAAGGCCGAGGGAGAAATCCCCAGTCTCAGGATTTCAATTCAACTTTAGAGTAGTGAGCAGAGACTGAAGCTGAGAAATTCAAGGTGGGAGGACACACTTTGTTTTTGAGGGCTGAGTTTAAATATCCATTGTTTTCTTCTCCAAAGGATTCTGGAAACAAAATATTATTCATCATATTACCCAATTTTTGTAGCCTTTTTCACTGCTTATCTCACAGCATGAGTCACTGTACTCCCCTGCACTATTAATAAGATTTCAAACAATTTGAGCCTTTATGCGGAAATTATAATTGTCTCATGCAAACATACATCGCGCAACAAGATCATCTTACTATTCCCATCCATACTTCAATTAGAACCTAGAAATGAAAATGAGATGCTATAGTTTAAATAATGAACCAATTATTTTTGCAGAAAATGGTAGTGATGCACAGCTTTTCTTTGCTTAATTATGTTTTAAAATGGCAGGCATTCATTTTATGTCTTTAATTGATGGCTACCACACAGACAATTAGTTTGAAAATTCTTATCGATATTCTTAAAATATATTTGTTTAAAATTACAGAAAAAATCTTTTTTTGACCTCACCCCACAGTATTTTATAACATTCCACTAAAAATGTCATTCATATTTAGCTTTTCTGAACACAATGGCCCGTTTCCAAAATACAAAGTAATTGCATTAGAATTATTTCTAATATGAAGACATGCAATATTTGTAAAAGCAAATTTTCCCATGAAAATCTGGTTTCCAGAATAGAAAAAAAGAAGAGCAGAAATTTACTTAAAGGTAAATCTGAAGGTCAAAAGTCAAAATCCAAATTCCACAGTGAAAGAAAAGAGGTTAGTTATCACAAAGAGAAAGACAAGTAAAATGCAAAAATTCTTGGAATATGTTTTCCTCAGGCAAAATAATATATAGTGTGTTGTAGCATCTATTATTACACAGTTTTTCTAGCCTGTATTAACCAGACATTACTGCAGATATTTAAAGGATTCATTTATTTTTCATTGGAAAGCATCGGCAGTGGTAGGACTGGTATAATTTTTTGTAAATGTATTTTAAAAGGATAGTAAAAAACTTAGGAAGACATATACTTAGTTGTAACTGAAAGTTTGCAAATCAGTCATGGGAACATACAATATCTTCAAATTTAAAATGAATGCCAATTTTATTCACACATGTGTCTATCTTATCATATTGATTACATAATGATTTTATTGCTTCTGTAAAACAAGTAAAATCCTATAAAATCTAAGCCTGGTTGGAAAATTTAAATAAACATATTTCATGCATTCTAAGCACTGGAAAATGAAACAATTTCTATTATCTGTCATTTCCTTTTAGAATTTCTCAGCTTACTGAAAGTGCCTGTGTTAAGATACCAAAGAAGCGACATAGGCCATGAGAATATAGACACTTACAGTCTCCTTGTCAGCAAATACAAAAAAAAAAAAAAAAAGGTTTTCATCTATCCATTTCGGGGGCATCCAGAGATGTTTACAATATGTAAGTTTAAATGGAATAGACATTAGCTACCATCGAGGTAACCCCTTTGAATCCTCCCCCATTTCATTCTAAGTATGCTCCTCTTACGTTTAGAGGGGCTTTTAATACTCCTCTTTTCACTATTCACAAATCTACATTTTTCCACTTCACGGCATATCTTTGTTTAATTTATTAACCAAATATTTATTGAGCAATTACTATGTGTGTTACACACTGAGGATCAAAGAAGAAAGAATATGCATTCGTCTTTAAGGAATACAGAGCCCTGAACAGAGGACAGCAGAGAGAGACAAAATAATGCCTTGTTTATTCAGAGGAAGAAGTTCCCATAGAAGCAAGCAACAAGTGCAACCATTGCACTGCCAAAGAGGAGGATTTGTGATTGAGAATGCACAGGCATATTCATCTCATTATCATCAAAGGTTACGACCTATTACAATCACAAAGACTTCGTGTCGCAGCAGCTTCAGCGGTAGTAATGCATGAAGCCTTCACGCTCAGAATAAGAAAGTAAGACAATGGGGACAAAGAAGAAAAGGAAATGGACAGCAGATTAAAGGTTGAAGTTAACTCTTTTTACTATTATTAATCTCCTTTGGCAAGTATTATTCATTATTGTTAGCATTTTCCACCCAAAATTTAAAATCAGACATTCAATATTAACATTGCAAAAATATTTATTTTAGATTTGAAAAACAACTTTAAGAGGTTCACATACTTAAACATTCTGAGCCTTCATTTCCTCCTCTGCAAAACAGAAATAACAACTTATGTGTAGGGTGTTCTGAGGATTAAATGCAATCATGAATGTAAATACACAGGCTAAAGACGTTCATTGCTTTTATCTACTGCTATAAGTGATTGTTTCATATCGTTTATGCTCATAACAATAATTAGTATTTACTGAGTACCTACTGCATGCCAGACATTCTTCTACACACTTGACATGGATCTTGTTTAATCTTCACAAATGGCTGTGAGGTAGTAGTACTGGCCCCATTTTATATGAAAATTGTGATGCAGAAAGTAGTTTGTATGGAAATATGTTAGGCAGTAATGAGAAATTACTGCTCTCGGTGGATATATTTTATGTATTTTTAAGTAATCAAGATTATTTTTTGTTATGACATCAGAAACAAAGGGAAACATAATGACATAATTTGTTCAGAATTATTCTTTAATTTGTTATTCTTTAATTTGTCTGAGACATTAAGGCAATAGACTCAGAATCCCTTGAGTGAGAGAATCATGATAAAACTCTTGCGATTTCAGTCAAAATATTTTTAATGATAGATGAATAATTCCCCATCTTATCTCGTGGTGTCGTTTTAGCACCACATCTGAAAGTGTTTATTTATTTTGTTTCCATGGGGTCTGAACCTGGCGGATCTAGGCTGTACCAGTCTCAGGGCACATTCTCCATTCATGCTACTCTTCATCTGGGCAGGCAGATTCTGGGATCCACCAAGAGCATCCATTCTGTGGGATTCTGGCACAAGCATCAAACCGGTAAGGGGGCAGAAAATATTAATAACTGAATTCATTCACCAATTGATAAAAATGGATCAGCATCACTAGACCTAGTTATGGAAAGCAAAGTATGTGGGCTAACCCAAACTCATTAACAGTTACCTGTCATCCAAGGCGAACAGAAGTTTTATTACAGAGAGATCGAACCTGGGCCACAAGCTGTTTGATACTTTCATCAATGACCTGGATGGCAGAAAAGTCTGTGAACTTAGTAATTTACAGTTCTCTGTAGTTGGAAAGACTGATTAACACTTTGAATGTCAAGATCGAAATGCGACATGACCACAATACAACCTTAACAAATTGGAGAAGTGGTTCAAAACAATGCAATCCAAAAGACTATAGGTCAGATATAGACTTTAAAGGAATTGGGAGAGAAATGGGAATCATAATAATGTATAAGATACTATGCTAGTGAAAATCTGTGTATGTGAGAGAGATGTAGAATACAATAAATGATATTTCGTATAACTTGAGTCAAGAACACAGCAATAGCTTTTAATTATTTTTCTCTTTAGCATATTTGCTAACTCATTTATAAATGTTTTGATACATATAATCACAATTTATTCAAGTTAAAACCTTTATTGCTGCTGATAATACTAAATATAATTCTAAGATATTTACATGGGGAGAAAGATAGAACAGTATACATAAATGGATGAATATTTATGAAATGACTTTGTAAAGCATATCATGTATTGCAAATACTACTTATCCATTTATCTTGTCACTAACATTAATTCATTTATTTATTCATTTATCATTAAATACTTAGAGAGTTTCTACTATATCTCAGGCACTGCATTAGTTGCTGGTAATACAAAGTTAGGAGAAGCTAGCATTATCCATGTTTCCTTAGAGCCCACAGTCAGATGCATAATGACTAATTCCAACAAACACAGACAAGGCAGTATGAGCCATGGAACAGGGAGGCTGTCTTCACCTAGAAAGACGACAAGAGGCATCCTAGTGAAATGCCTTCTTTACTTTTTTTTAAATTAAATTATTGGGGTGATATTGGTTAATAAAATTATTCAGGTTTCCAGTGTATAATTTAATATGTCATAAGTACCTGCCATTGTGTATTCACTACCCAAAGTCAAATCTTCTGTCACCATATATTTAACCCCCTTCACCTTTATCTAAACCCCCCATTTCCCTCTGGTGACCCTAAATTGTTGTCTGTATCTATGAGCTTCTGTTTGTTTTCTTGCTTTCAGTTTTATATCCCACATAGGAGTGATATGCCTGCTTAACTGAAGCAGGAGGAAGGTAGGCCTAGAGGGGGAAGGGAGTAAGTAGTTCTTGCAAAGGGGACAGCAAGTATTAAGAGTATGACCTTCAGAAACGAATGCTAATTGTTGACATTATATTCTCAATGAAAACAATTAAATTCCTGTTGCTTAATACATTGCACAAAAATAGAGAAGTGGATTTCTGCCAAAATTAGGAGATACAGTTAGGATTCATTACAAAAGTGCTCTGTGAAGTCGGAAACTTTGACATGACATGGGAATGGAATTCAAGGGACATGATCAAAGGGGCCATGCTCTGGCCAAACCAGATCTCCTGCTTGTCAGTGTTGGGATGCTGCCAAGTGACAAATGATGACATCACATACGAGTTCTAAACTAACACTCAGAAGGACAAGCTCTCTGACATGACTTAAAGCTGAGCTGCTTCTCAGGTAAGCGATTCACACTGCAGGATAGGTGGCAGCTGGGATTGCTTCTTTAATGGTACCAGTGGTCCATTTTACTGATAAATTCGGTTTAATATTTTCATTTTACCAATCCCTGACCTCGAAAATCCTCTAAGGAAAAAGAAGGGGGAAAGGGACTATCTTATTTAGTTCCACTACCTCAAATTTTAAATTTAAATTGAGTTGTGCTACCTCCACCAATGTTCGTTTTAATTGCCATTTCTGGCGGGTCTGAAATTCAGGGAAAGCAAGTCTTCTCATGGTTCACAGACAATTATTTATCCCTAATAGAAAAATGTCAAGGCCTAGAAAATGTAAAATGGTGAATAATCTGAAACATTCACATTTTTCCTTGAGGTTGTCCTGGATTATACAAACTAGGTGATAGATAAATGCATTTCTGTTTTGAAAGACATATTTTGAAAGTTTACTGGAGGTATACCAAGAACTACTTTCATGTTAAAATAATCTCCCAATATTTTAGGAATAACTGGAATCTCTCCATAAATAATTCATGCCTTCCTTAATTATTATAATTGGTCCCAATGAATTCTTAAGTATTTCAGGAAGAGATAACACATCAAGAATGTGACACTGCTCCTATGTCATTTAAGAGCTTTGGGAATGTATCTGTTAGAGAATTCACTGAATTTTGCTACATTTTTATGTCTGTCTTCCCTTCCAGGTTATGTGCTTCTTAAAAATAACAGACTGCACATGGATCTAACTTTGTTGCCTGCACAGGAGACTGCAATTGAAATAGGTGATATTTTAGCAAACATAATAGGCAGAACTCTACCATAGATTCTAATATTACTGAATCGTCTTAAAGTTTGGTTAATACAAACTTCAATCTCTAAGATACTTCTAAAATACACTTGATGAAAAGCCATCAGCTTGCACTTGAATGTCTTTACTGAGAAAAAAATCACCATCTCAAATGCAAGCTTATTTTATTTTTAGGACACTCTGTTAAAACAATCATTGTTAAATTAAAATCTATATTCTGCAACTATGTGCATTTTCCTGTTTTTTTGGAGGGGATTAATTTGATCTTTTTTTTTTTATTTTACAGCTTTCACATAGCTTAAGTTAGCTCAGGCCCCTTGCCCCCTCCCTATCTGTTTATAATTGTTTTTATTAAAAGAACTACATCTCATATGTATTTTATAACACATAAAAAATATACCAACTGACACATACATTTCAATGAATTCTGACAACTGAAAACATTTCTGTAATTTATATTACCACCAAAATAGACACTTTCTTATGACTCAAAAAAGAAAGTTCTCTCCCCTTTTTGGTCACTTTCCACTCACTACCTGGTACTGGCAACCAGTGGTAAGCTTTCTGTCACTATAGATTCCTTTTGCTTTTTCTCAAAATACATGTAAACGGAAACAAAGTACATTCTCTTTCATATCCAGCTATTTTTGCTCAGGATAATGTTTCTAAGATTCACTCATGTTGCATTGTCATAACTCAATCATGTTATTGCCAGGTGAAATTCAATTGTATGCACATACCACAATGAGCTCACCCATTTACATCTCGCTGGGCATTTGCGTTGCGCCCTGCACTAGCTGTCATGATTAAGGGAGGTAATAAATGTTGTGGACAAACTGATGTGGCATAAGTCTTTATTTTTCTCGGGTAAATACATAAGCTGTAATCATTGGGTCACATGTAAATGCACACTTAACTTTATAAGAAAGTGTCAAAGTGGTTGTGTGTTCTACAAGGCCATTAGCAACAGGTAAGGGCTCATGTTTCCCAAGTGGATGCCAAGACTTTGCATTAGTAGTCTTTTTAATTTTAGACATTAGAGTCCTATGCAGAGGTATCTCACTTTAACTGTAACCCATAAATCTTTGATGACTACTCACAGTACCTTTGTAAATACAAAGCCTTACTGGCTATTTGTAGATCTTCTCTTTATTTTTAAGTGCCTGGTTATGTTTTGCCAGTTTCTCCTATGACTTATCTTTTTTATTTTGGAACTGTAAGAATTCTCTATTTATTGTCCTTGCAGTTCTTTGCCAGATACTGATATTATAAATATTTTTCCAAGTGTGGGCCTTGCCTGCTGACTTTCTTAATTTTTATTTTCACAGTGTGGAAATTTTTAATTTTGATAAATTCTAATTTATCAATATTTTTGTTTATGTCTCATAGTTTTTTATATTATCTAAATATTCTTTTCCTGTCCAAAGTTCACATATTTCTCTTTGTCTTCTTATAGATGTGTTATAATCTAAAGGACAGTAATGGTTTTAGAAAAGGAAGAAAAAAACAGTGTAAGTACAGTCAGGCACATAACAACCAGAGCAAGGAAGGTAGCAGTTTATACATGACACATTCTTAACATGTGTGTGCATTCTGCTTCCTTTCTCTTATGGATCACACTCCTTAGATTCCTGTTGTTCAATTTCTAAAAACACATGATTAATGTCTTCTGTTCAGTTTTCTAATTGATAAAGAGAGGCAGAAGCGACGTGGCCGTTATTTCTTCATGGACAGAACCAGGGTGTGGAATTCAAGGTTGAGAGTTTCCTTTCAGTGCTTTACAAATACCATTTTATACTTTTTTGGGTTACATTGCTTCCAACAAGTGTGCCATAACTTATTTCTTAATTTTATGCATGCATTCAGTGAGTGCATCAACTTTTACAGGCTAAACTTCAGATTTTTTTCTTCACCACTATTTCTGGCAATTTAATTATGATGTGTGTGTGTGGGGGGGGTGGTATCCTGAAATTCATTGATGTTTATCTATTAGTTTAATAGTTTTCATCAAATTTGAAATTTTTTCACCAAAAAAAAGACATGCAGATGACAAGAAAGTATGTAAAAAGATGTTCAACACTGCATGTCATTAGAGAAATACAAACTGAAAAACAGGTAAGATGCCACCGCACACCTATCAGAATGGCCAAAATCTGGAACACTGACGCCACCCAGCACCAACAAGAATGTGAACCCACAGGAACCTCGTTCATTGCTGGTGGGAATGCAAATGGCGCAGACACTTGGCAGGACATTTTGGCAGTTTCTTCAAAACCTAAACTTGCTCTTAGCATATGATCCAGCAATCAACCTCCTTGGTATTTACCCAAATGAGATGAAATTGATGTCCACACAAAAAGCTGCACATGGATACTTGGAGCAGCTTTATTAATAACTGGCAAATTTGGAAGCAGCCAAGATGCCCTTTAGTAGGTGAATGAATAAATGAACTGTGGCGGTTCAGACTTTGAAATATTAGTCAGTACTCACAAGAAATGAACTATCAAGCCATGAAAAGACATGGAGAAACCTTAAATGCATATTGCTAAAAGAAAGAAATTCATCTAAAAAAGCTATGTACTACACGATTCTAACTATATGACATTCTGGAAAAGGCAAAATTATGAAGACAGTAAGAAGATTAGTGCTTGCAAGGGGATAGAGAGGAATGAGTTGGCAAAGCATAGAAGACTGTAGAACACTGAAGCTATTCTGTATAGTACAGCAATGGTGGGTGCATGTCAACATACAGTTGTCAAAAGCCATAGAATGTACCACACCAAGACCGAAATGAACTCTAACAGGAATTATGGACCTTGAGTAATAGTGACATGTCAGGGCAGGTTCATCAAGTGACACAAATGCATCATTCTGGTGTGGAATGTTAATTATGGGGGAGGTTGTGCAGTTATGGGGGCACCGAGTACATGGGAATCCTCTGTTCTTTCTGCTTAAATATGCTGTGAACACAAAAGTTCTGTAAGAAAATAAAGTTAATTATTTAAAAAATATTTTAACATTTTTTTCACACATTGTATCTTGAAATTCCTTGTCTCCCCTTCCCTTTCTCCTTGCCATCTGAGACTCTAAATACCGGCATGGTTTATCTCTCGACATATCCCTTAAATAAGAGAATTTCAGTTTGTTTGTTTTTTTCTTTATTTCAAAGACTTGGCATGAAAAAGAGATGCAAAATATTTTACTGATAACTTTTAGGGATTAGAATTATGGTGATTATACATCTTTGTATAGTTACATATTGAATAAGGAAAGGAGATTTTTTTAATGGTTCTTACTTGGCGTTGCTCATTCTAAAAACCAGACTGTTGACTGAAGTTGTTGGTTGTGAATTTTTATATTCAAAAACATTTTTTTAACCGTAGGACTTGAAGAAAAACATAAAAGTATCTATTGAGAATGACTTAATGAAGATATTAAAAATAATCCTATGTTCTATGTTATAAGAAGATCTTTATTGCATGTGACAAGCTATGAACAATATGTAGTGGCATTTGGTCATTACTACGAATTGTAAGGTAAACACGTGACACGCCAAGAGAAGTTTAAAAAGCAAGCTTTTATTGTGAGAGGGCTCCCGGGGTGAAGTTCTCTGGTCCAGAGAGGAGAAGGGTCAGAGAAGTTGAGCCCTGGGGCAGGAGGGCACATTTTTATGGGGTTATGTGGGGTAGGGGTTTAGGGTGGAGAATGTTAATCAAATGCTAACTGAGCATCCGGATTAGGGTGGTGGAGCCTAGGGCTTTCGGGTGGGCCCTACTCAGAAGGTCTGGATTCCAGTATCAAACTGGGAAGTCTCCAGGCAGGCATCTGGCTGGCCCTTCCCCCACGGACCTAACACTAATACTTCATGAATAGGGACTAGAGATACATCTTGGCCATATGTATCATCTCTCGACTAGTCAAGTCTTGATTTTTCTCTTCTTTATTCTCTTCTCAGATTCTATAATATGTTTATTGTGGTTTGTTCTATAGAAAAGAGAAATATTACTGCCTTATATTTTTTAAAAAGTCTTCAAAGTTAAGATCATAAATAAAAGAGTTTCCATAAGCTGATCTCTGGGAAGTTGTTATTTTTTCCAATAAATTCACAATGCTTACTAATAATTTCTTAGTAACGTACAAGTATTTTCTTAATTCAACCCTTTTCCATCTCTCATTGGAATCTGGCTAACCACTGTTCATCAACACACTTTCCAGCTGCTTACATGTTCATTGCAATCATCCCTGAGCTCTTTTGGTAAAATGGATTTTGATGGCCCTTAGAGTTTTTCAAAAAAGCAACTTTTAGGTTGTCTAAAAGCTGTAAGTGGAAATATGAATGCCATTTATCTTACGCAAAAATTTTAACAGTTAAACAATATTTATGGAGACTACAAGAGTGTAAAAGTTATTCTTCCTCCAAATGCTTCCTGATAGTCTTGAAAATACATTACTGTTAATAAATTACTTATTTTGATGTAAATTCAATATTTCTCTTCCCAAATGTAGGAAAGAAAAATATATATGTGTGTGTGTGTGTGTGTGTGTGTGTGTGTGTGTACACATATATATATGTATATGTATATATGTATATGTATTTAGAAACAAAAAATTAAAGTTACATCAAGATAAGATGTCAAATATATGTAAAATCTTGTAATAATAATCCTGCACCATTTAAATAAGTTTGTGTTGAAAGGTTTAATTTCATATTATATATATGAGTCTGTGTGTGTGTGTGTGTGTGTGTATTCATCAATATGGCCTTAATGTTCCCTTCAGCTTGACTAAACTTTAGACAGGTTTCTTCCTGACTATATGCCTTTAACCATCCTTTGTTAGACAATTTACTTTAGAAAACTTGGAACTGTAAATTCTTTCTCTGTCCCTTTCAGATGTAAATCTTCTCTTAGTCTCTTGCCAGGTTTACAGTCCAGGAATATTTTTCTCAAGGACCTAGGCATCCTCAGGAAAGATAGAACCCCCGTCTCCCAGTCTGTGGAAGGGTAGGAGCTAACTCAGATGGGTAGCAATCAGCCAGCACAGGGGGCCTGATCCTGTTCACCAGGCTCTACTACTCTTCTACTAGCTCATCTCAGTGCTTAAAAGTCCCCTGCCTTTTGTTTCAGAGAAGTTGAGTTCAATCTCTCTCCCCTATTGCAATAGTTTAGAATAAAGTCTTGGCCTCCTATGAACTCTATGTGGCACAGCTTTCCCTGACAACATATGTGCATGTGTCATATGAATGTATGTATGTCTACGTGCATGTATATAGACACACTACACACAAACACATATTCATGCACACATACCAGGGTATGTGGTTTAATTTTAATTTGCTTGTATCCTCAGGTTTCCTATAAACTATTGTACTTATTTCTTTCAAATAACATTAAAAATGTTAGAGGAAATTTTTCATTAATGCAAACTAAAGAGACTTTTTTGACCAATGGTTTAAAAAAAAAAATTTGTTGTCTAAGATCTGAGCAAGTACAAGAAATCTAAGATCGTCAGTCTCTAACCTGTTGATTGCATTTGACCATATAGAAAATAAACCCGCATTTAGTACCCAAGACTCTAAGCAACATAGAAAAAAATATTCATTTTTAAAATGCTTGTTGATTTACTTCTGTGACGTTCAAACATTTTTAGAAAGATTCGCAGTGAAATATATTTTACACAGTGATCTGAAACACACACACATATGCACACACACCTGAAAATATAAAGACACATGTATATGCAATAGAAAAAATGTTTCCCAATAGTAAGCTGACTTTGAGCAATATTAGCTAATATTTTTCAATTTGATGCTTGATGTTAACAATTCTCCATGCTCACTTTCACTACACAGAGTGCACTCTCATGCTCACTTCTATCAACTAAATTAATACCATAATTCACTAACTAGTGGTCTACTTAGAGTTCAAAAATCACCAACATGGTAGAATTCAGAACTCATTTTGGCAGGGCCATAAAATACTGGTAACTAACTAACTAGTTAACTATGTAAATAAATACTTCATGCATAGACTAAAGACAAAAAGGTTGCCTTTCTTAGAAAAAAAAAAAAGGTTTCAGGGTGATTTCCTTGGGCTTTTTGCCAGTGGGGGTGGTTCTTTAAAAAAATCTGGTAGGTAAAGCACAGAGTACACCCTTAAATTAAATGAGAGAAGCAGTGTGGGTTCTAATTTGCTAAAACGCTTAAAGTTGATTATGGCAGCAAAAGCTTCATTTACAAAATGGCAGCTGATGACCTCAGAAGGAATCTATGTTGGAGCAAAAACAAAAACCACACATGCCTGAGGAATCATTGTTTTCACAAAGTTCTCTCTTCATGTGCTAATTGCAGGGTAGGAAGTGATTCATAGATCTCTTACTCTTTCTCTACTTTTTCTTGCCAAATTCCCTGAAGAGGGTTACAGAAACTAGAGAGATGATTGTAGGGAAAGATCT
This sequence comes from Cynopterus sphinx, assembly GCA_030015415.1. NCBI lineage: Eukaryota > Metazoa > Chordata > Mammalia > Chiroptera > Pteropodidae > Cynopterus > Cynopterus sphinx. The sequence goes on along the minus strand of CM057389.1, from coordinate 50,753,852 downwards.
GGAAAGTAAAAGCACAATAGACTTGGAATAATATAATGTTAAATGCAAAAAAATATAGATGGTTAAAAAAATCTTTGTAACCTTTAAGTCATAAGATCATGATAATCAGTAATACTAATGAGAAAAGTACATCTCGATAATGTTTTTTTCCTCTTTGATAGTTATAAACAAAAATTAATAAAAAATTAAGAGATATCACTCCGGGAAACAATCGACAATTTGACATACCTACTTAAATCATTTGGATTTCAGAAAAAAAACTGTGTTACTTTTTTAAGTAATGCATAGTTTTAGGCATTACAGGTAAGGAAAATAATGCTGAAGGAGAAAACATCCATCGTGTGAGCAAGAAAATTTTCCATAAAAAATGTTATCATTCTTGTTATTTTAGAAGACAATTTTAAAGGAAGGCCACCACCTTTTCTCACCACACAGTGATGACCCTTTTAGAACACTGTTAATAAATAAGGATTTTGCAATGATTTTATTAAACCATGTTCTCTCAATCCAAAAGTTTTCTCTCTCTTTAGGGGATTAGAATGGAAGAAGAGGTAGATTCTCTCCAGTGACGAATAATATTTGAAAGAAAAATTAAACTGAGAGAAAAAAGGAAAAAGAATAAGATCTTACTTAGCCTCTCAAGTTGATGGAGTTTCTGCTTATGACACAGACCACGCAGCAGAAAAAGTAGGAGTTGCAGTAACAGAGACCTGAACTCAAATTTCACTGCTGCCCATGGCTATAATGGAAGTAACTTGTTGCTTCTGAGAATGTTCAATCAAATGCAAATGGGATGAATAATAACTACTCAAAAGATCCAAATATCTGGAACAGATTATGTTTTCAATAAATGTACTTCCTTTCTCCATAAGGAAACTAATTCCTTATTTTTCAAGTACCTTACCCACCTTTCATACCTCTAGCGTGTGAAGGACACCAGGACAGCAATGGAACGCTAGCTGGGCCATACCAGACTTATTTACATCAGTTATTATTACTTAAAGCAAACACAAGGATTAAGAGGGCAGCCAAACAAATAGTTTAAAAGGTCTAAAGCAAAGTTCTGAACTAATAATTACAAGTTAATACATATGCACTGGGTTTGGAGGTCAGGAGGGAGGTAGGGAGGGAAGGAGAGGGGAGAGGGAGAGAGAGAGAGTGGGAAGAAGAAATCAAGTTATAGGTTTAAAAGAGAGAGGCCAGGAACCATACCTGTCCACCTCTTCCTCTGTCTGAGGTTATTGCCTGTATTTTTAACCCCATTTTTTGCTTAAAACTGGCCCTTAGCCAGAGCTCATTGGATCAGGGTGTGTGCTGGATATTTGATTCATATGCAGCCAATTTCCAGACTAATAAAGCTGGCAAAAGAAAATGATCTGGGCAACCTTACTTTCTTGGGTCTTTAAAACTGGGCCACGGGGTACTATGAAATTACTGGTTACATAGAGACAACACAGGACATCCACAGCTAGTTGAGCGACCTCCCCAGACAACCTAGGACCGTTAAAATTGGGAGGCCTGTGACAGACGAAAGGCAATCAATCTACTCCTTTTTATGAGTTTGTTTTGAAAGAAAGAGGAATGAAGGAAAGAACAAGGGAGGGAGGGAAGGAGGGAGAGAGGAGAGAGAGAGAGAGAATTATCCTCTGTAAATAAATTAATACTTCATATGGGTGGAGTGCTATTTTTCTCAATGTGTGATTCATAAAGGAAAATATTCTAAATTATGCAGACACACAGTGAACTGTGGTGAGGGTTTTAGAAGAGCCAGTATTTTGTGTAGAAATTAACCAGAGGCCCTGGGGAAGCCCTTACTGGGCACACGAGGACAGCCTGTAGGCAGAACACATGGCACTCACTCCTACACACTACCCAGGACTTTCTGCTACATCCCTCCAGCAGCCAAGTCAGCAACAGAGACATGTGGATGTCACCCGGCCTTTCAGCATGTCTACCACTTTTATGCTGCAAAGTGACAGAGGCCAGCAACAGGTCCATAGGCATGATGTGACTAAAAAGGCTCCAGGAAATCTAGAAAAAATTGTTGGCCAGAAGGACTACAGAGGCAGCACCCATGGGTGGAACCCACTCAAGGGACCCTTCAGCACCACCACCAAGAGCCCCCATGATGGGGAGTGTCACCCAGCCTTCGTTTCTGATCTGCAGCTTGGGAGAGCACCCCCATTATAGCCACATCATGAGAATGCCAGTAAAGACATCTAGGTTTCATGTTTGAGATGTGTCTGGAGTCTTATGCCTGAAAAGTAAGTGCATTCAGGTTTAGGAAGCTAAATAATTTGGTTAAATACTTAGAATTCCTAGTGAGATAATAAACAAATATTCCTGGAAAAAAAAAAAGACCCATTATAAGCAATATTAAGGTAATAAAGAACATTATTGCCAGCAGAATTAACTTCCTCAGAAACCATCTTTCTGTTTCTTATCAGAGAAAGGAACAAAAGTCACTTAGAAGGAATAATGATTCTAGATACAACTTAGGCGCTCCAGATTCACATGAAACCAGTCATTAGTAAAATGCAGGAGGCTTTCTGCCTAGCTCAACCCCCTCCCCACCCACAAATAAGTTCCCTTTTCAATTGTTTCAGTAAAAAGGCCAAGAATTGCACAGATAGAAGCCCTCTGGGACAGCGCTAAGGTACATCACTCAAAAGAACAACTTGTACTTGCGCAACCAAATCCATCTTTAAAATAACTTTCTGACCACAGAAACAGTTTAGTCCCCAGATCTGTCAGTTCAGCATTCTTGACCAAACTCACACAAGCAGTGGAAAGATAAAGAAAGGTGCCTAATTCCGAGTTTATCAGACAAAGACTTGGCCAAGTCGAAATATTAGCTAAGTAAAGCAAGGAATCAGAAGCCTCCTGTGCAGGTCAAATGCAGTGCGGTCACAGTGGGCTGAATGAGATGTCTGGCCTCGACATGGACGTGTGACTCTAAACAAGGTGGCTTCTCTGCGTTGCTTCTTCCTTAGCTGGACGTGGAATTAATAATTAGACACGCCACCCGTGCTTAGAATCGATCGCATTGGGCCAGCAGCAGCCTCCCACAGCTATTGCTGAAAAAGAGGCATTGAATATCTCAGGACTGTGTTACAGTGCTTACATGATGGCAATTTTCAACCTGGAACTACAAACGATAAAATGATTTTTATATTTCGCATAATTCTATTTGTCAGTGTCGGTGTGGAACCTGAGGGTGCTTACTAAGTAATATATTCATGAAAACAGAAGTTCTTATCAATTTTGGGTTGTTTTTCAAATGTAAGGCAAAATTAAGCTCTGTGGAATAGGAGGGGAGTCATTTGTACTTTTGTCTTAAATATTTAAGACAAACAGGCAACAAAATTTAAAAAAAAAAAATTTGACAGCTGTCTTCAGGTTGGCCAAGTTCGCACAAGTTCAAGACTGAATTTTCTATCTTTTAGGCAAATATTAAAAGCAAAACCATTAACTGGCCTATACAGTTTCAAAAAGCAAATGTTTTCTGTGTGGAGCCGAGTTGAAAAAGTTTAGACAAAAAAAGAGTTGGTTCGTTTTTCAAGGAAGTTTTATGACAGGAGTGCTTCTTCCCCAGGGGAGCAGGAGAATGGGATGGATGGGCAGAGAAGCTTAGAGAAAGAAGCAAAGAATCTGAGGACAGAAAGACAGCCAGCGCCTTAGAAAGATGGGAAGAAGGGGCAATGACTGTGGTTTTTTGAGAAAGATGACCATCAATATTCAATTTTAGGTTTCTATCTGATGTGTGTCCTAAAAGTCCACTCCAAACCATAATCAGAAATCTTTTTAACAGAGGAGCCCATTTTAAATAATCAGCAATTTTGAGGTTCTAATACCTCTATTAAAGAAAAAAAAGAAGTACTGATATTCCAAATAACAAATCCTAAATGTAGGTAGACAAGGAGGAAGTACTGCAGCTTCAAATATTATCATCACATTGTTGCTCTAAAAAGAAATTCGTTTAAGCAACAATTTTTGTGTAAGATTTAAGTATTACAAAGTCGATGAGCTAGAATAGTTATGCAGCTAACAGGAAAGACGGAAATGTGGATCGGGAAACCCTCAAGAAACTCAGAGAGGGATAGAAAGAGATATGAAAGTAATTAACGGGCAACTGAAAAAAACACATAAAAATCTGAACGATTGGCTAGGAACGCATAGAGGACCATAGCCCTTACTGCCAGGGAAGGTGAAGAAAGGTTATTCTGGGCCATTAGGCCCATCTACGTTTATCTGAGTAATAAAGTCTTCTTTCACAAAAGATGAGATGCAGCAGCCGATATGCTGAATAGCAAAATGCAGTTCCAGTGTAAGGGTGTGGACCTTTCCTTCTTTCTTTTTTCCTCCCTCCTTTCTCTTCCCTCTTTCCTTCCATTCTTCCTTCCTTTCTTTCTTTTATTTTCTCTTTGAAAGAAGAAAACATCAACTCATCAGACATCAAGCAGGTCAATTCTGTGTTTACATTTGACTTTTTCGATGGTGATGAAATAGCTAATTTTATTTTATTTCTGGTGGGCTATATTTATTTCATTTTTTAACTATCTAAGTAAAGAACGTTCCTAAAGCTACCTGTAAAGGTAAGGAGTAACGAGGAGTTCCCAAATCGACAAATCGATGACAGAAATATATTGAAATAATTGATGCTAGGGAGATTACAGACCCAAGGAAGCAGAGAATTTGGGATCAATGAGAGATAAATTTAAATTCTGACCCTACTACCAGGTACTTGAACTTCGTCAAATTACTGAACTTCTAGAGGCTCAGTTTCTTTCTCAATAAAAAGAGGAGAAAGCAATTTTTCAACATGTTGTATTGAGCCTTAACTAAGACTGTGTTTATAAATATCAACCAGCACACACAACACATCATATAATATACAACATACAATAAGAATATAATAATATTTCCATTATTCTTAATTATCACAGAACAGAGCATCCAAGTAGATTATCTCCCTGAACGAGCCAAGGAGACAAAAATATCATGAAATGCACCTAAACTAATTTAAGACATGGCAGTATTCTAACACTTGGGATAAGCATTCTAGAAAAGTATTTCTTTGTCCCCTCTTAACTCCATCATTTTTCTTCATTTGACAGTGAGATATGATCCGATTTCGTCGGGTTTTTTACTCAATCGAGTTCTGTGTGGGTCTCTTTTCCATGTATGGATAAAAACAGCCCTTCAGCAACATGTGTAATTTGTAAGAATGCAATAAATGCCTCCAAAAAACACAATCTGGACCATCACCACAAAATAAAAGCAGTGTAGCTAACTATGCACAGAACCCACGAAACTAAAAGCAGCCCTTGCAAAACAAACCATCCTTTTCTTAAGCAATCAGTGCAAATTGCAAAAGCAACAAACATTTCAACCACAGCCTAAGGAGCCACAGACAGTCCGCAAAAGCCTCATGTGAAATTCGCCACATATTACAGACCCAGAAGGAGCCATTTGGTGGTGATAAGAGTGACTGTTCCAGGATATGCCAGGAGACACTTAGAACTCTCTCGGGCATGAACACCTACCAGAATCAACAATTCACTGGCACAAGAATGCATCCCCAGGGGGTGGGGCGTGGAAGCATCTTGATTTCATTTTGAAACATAATATTGTGAAGTTATGAATTTTAGTAATAGCAACGGAACACGTTTTAGGAAATAAATGTAAAGATATTGCCCCGGGTTACCTGAAATTAAGGACGACGAAGATATGGACAAAAAATACCACTGAGAAGCAGATGGATGGCAAGATGGATAAAGCCCTCCATGCAACATATTCACCTCCTGTTGGAAACAGAAGCTAAATGAGCAACTATTATATCCAGGTTAAGAGAGACATGACATGCACACGTGTGCGCACGCACACACACACACACACACACACATCAGCATCAAAGGTGTCAAGATAATTAGAATCATCATTCTTTGTTGTTACTCAAATGGGTCCTTTTAAAATGGATTCTCGGCTATTCTCATAGTTTGTGGTGAAATGTTTTCTTAGAGTAATAACCACAAGCATCTTATCGTGGTATATCCACAGTGATAAAGGGCAAAGTGCATTCCATGTGATAAATATTTTTTGTTAATATTGTGTTATATTTTACTTAATAGAAGAATCTAAGCATTAAGAATTCTAATTTTCCCTAATGATCATATCTCGTGGCATTTTTCAGAAGGTCGTGAGGGGGTGTCCCGAGTTAAGAATAACACCTACCTGGACTGACCAAGATATGCCAGGTATTAAGTAATGAGAATTCTAAGGAATTTTGGTTTTTTTCCCGGCAGTAGTTTATGAACACCCATAGTACATAGTTAGTGCTGGCGACCTTGGAGTCAAGTGAAAGAATTCCTCGTGCACTTGTGTATATTACGTGATGGACAGGAATGAGTAAGTAAAGGCAGAAAAGGGTTTCCCCATTCTAAACTGGAAAACCAGAAGAATTCCAGGCTAGTGTCCTGCAAGCCTGAGTCTCAATCACCTCTTCCCAGCAGCTGAGCCCCTCACAGATATAAAACTTACTACCCAGGATAGAAGTATTTATCGTCATGAGAACAGACACATCTTATTACTGAATACTCTGAAATATAGAGCAGGTAAGGGCCATGGAATGAAGCCTCAACTTTCCCATTTTCTCAGTTTTTTAGGACAGATTAAGAAAAAAGTTTCTGTCAGATGAGGCCAAATTCCATAACCATCTTGTAATTTGAGTCTTGTGTTTGGATAAGCAGTAAAATGACCAGAAAAGAGCTGGGATTAGCAGAGTATTTTATTATATTGAAGAACACATGGCCAGCCAATTCCATCCCAATTTCTCTAAAAGTTTCCAACATGGACAAAGTTACAAGGTGAGATGGGGAACAATAAACATGCTAACATTTTACTGCAGTGACACCTTCACGACTGTATATCACTCTGGCACAGCTACCCGGGTTGAAATAGCTAGAGAGGTCGGGAGGCTGCTGTGAAACCCAAGATGCCCCAAGTTGTGTGGGATAGGAAGGCGGACAAGGATACACCAGGACCAAAGCAGCATAATTTCCAGAACACACTTGACAAATGGGGAATGAAGCGCCCACACCACAAACTGCACATTCGCCCTGAGAGTGGGCAGTCCAAGTGGGTATGATGGAGCCATTTAATTACTGAAAATTCCCCATTATTCGCAAGTGTCATTAGAAAATACTCATCGTTGGACCTGAAATTTTACAACTGTTGTGTCTTTTGTGTAATGCTTAGTGAGTATTGACTTACTTTACTTGAAATAGATTTCCTTTGATTTATTTTGTGTTGATAAGTCAGTATGCTGATCTTCCTCATCTGGGCTGTTTCCTGTAGAGACTTCAAAGCGATTCTCAATGACCACAAAGTATGCTGCACCATTCTAAACTAGATGCATCAAGGTAAAACGAATTTGGTCAGTGTTATGTGAGCGACTTTGCTTTCATATCTAGCATGTTTCATTTGTCTGTTTTGATATCTCTGTCTGTCAGTTATATGTCTATAAAAATATTTAAGTGATGCAACCAAAATTTTAGTGGCATCATTTCTGAAAAGAGATATTTTAAATATATAAATATATTTAAGAATATGTACATATATGTTAGTCATTAACTATTGCTTTTTTTAATTCAATGAGTTTTGTAAAACATTTAAGAACCTTGCATATTCAGCATTTTGTATGTTAATGCTTTGCAGAATACAATTAAAAAAAAGAGATGAAAGAACACTTTTTATCCAAGGCCTCATCTCAATTAATTTTTACTTTATAATAAGAACAAGAATAAAGAAACTCAATAAAAATTGAAAATAAAACAAAAACTATGAAAGAGGAAATTGTTTCAAAATTTCTAATTACCTGTAGCCAGATATGGTTCACTGAAAATGAGAAAAGATGACAAAGTGAATGATGGCAAGAACATAAAATGATCTCACATAGGGAAAAAAAGATATAGGAGAAAAGACAAGTTTAAAAAATATGCAATGAAGACATTTAAACTTGATATGCTGTATATTTTTTGTTCGAATTGCAAATACAGAGATTATAAATTCTCTGTAATTGATGTGTCCTGTTAAATAAATAGAAAAGAATCTTTAAACAAAACAATGAAACAAAAAAGTGATAAAATGCAGATCAGGAATTAAATCAAGTAAAATACATGGAAGGGATTTGGGAAAAGATGTAGAAACGATGCAAACAAAGCATCATTATGGGAGAAAAAAACACTGGAATTTTCTTGGTGGTAATGCAAAATGAACCCAGCGAAAATGTCCCTTGTGGATTGTTGGTATCATTGGCCTACCTTTTCATACACACACAAAAGCAGATTCGCACACACTGCAAGTGGCTCCATCAGGAGATTAAAATTATATCTATTAAGATTTTGAAAATAATTTACATCTCTGATGATGTGCCATGACTTTGCTTTCCCCGAAATGCTCCCTCTAGGGAGTATGGATGGGTCCTTCGGGATCACAGACGCGGAAAACACGGGGAGATGAGGAAGGAGTGGGAAGAGGGATACACCCTGCCTGATGGCTGTTACAGGGCTGTTTGGATGAGAACCTAGTGTTCTAAAAGCATCTATATCATCCCGTCATTTTTCAAATTAAATTAACCAAACAAGCTATAAAATTACATATTTTTCAAAACATAATTTTACGATTTACATAATTTAGAATTGCAGCTTGGGAAAATTAAAAGGAACAGGGTGGTCACTCGGGAAAGCCTAATTATCGTGAAGTGGTTCTTCAAGTATTTCAATGTGTTTATGGAACTCTATCATTTAAAAATAGACAGTGGGTTAGGTTTTTGATTGTTGAGTATGAAAGAATAATGAAAAAGAGGGTATTTAATAGAATTAGTAACACTTGTAGCCTATCAGCCTGCTCTCCTAAAGAAATGCAATTTAGCAAAATTGAGTGTGGTTGGAAACTCTACCCAGAATAACAACTAGTACTTTCTTCAGATCCATCCCAGACTTACACAGTGGCCACTCCAATTAGTATAATAGTTCCATGTTCCTCAGAAAGGGAGGTCTTTTGTTTGAGATATTTCCTAATTAAAGAAGCCTGTTTGAAGTGGGATCTAATTTTAACTTTGAAATGCCAAAATATGACTTGAAGAGTCTGGTTTTATTTCAAGAAATATTGGCATTGCATTTGCAAGTTGAGATAGCTGTCATCAAATATCCACAAAACTCATATTTAAGACAAGAAAATGGAATGACAGGGTATGAAGTAACTGGCTTAGAAAGCCAGTTCTTTGTTCAGGTTAATTTAATCGAGTTGATTATTTGTTCTATTCACACCCTCCCCATTATAAATGAAGTGCATTTACTAATAGGACTCCCCAAAGACATTGTAAAATTACAGGAAACTCAAGAAAGGGAAATCAAGAATTCTTATTATACAACTTAAAATATATCCATGAACTTTAAGTGCGAGAGTTGTTTTTGTTGTTTTCATTGTTGTTTAAAGTTTACTGGTATTAAGACCAGTTTGATAATTTCAAAGCACTGCTGTCAAGTGCTCTTTAATAAAATGTACTCAGAGCCCCACTATTTATTGGCTAAAATGGTTGCCTCATTTTTATAGATGAGAGAGAGACAGCTATGTAGCAACTGCCTACGTGAGCCAAGGTAAGTACACGATGCATCCAGGATAAAAATAAACGAGGCCTCACATTTCCAGTCCTGTGAATCGCCATGCAGCAGACAATCTTTAAAATGCTAAGATCTTAACTGAGTGTAGACAAATGAGGGATCCTCAGGAGATAATTGGAGTAGGCATCATAGAGAATAGGACTTTGAAATTTTGATCATTTCTAAGGAAGCAGGATTGTATTTAACATGTGTCCGCGGATGCAAGGCGGTTCTCTGATCCCCACCTTCTGGCATTCATGCCCGTCCATAATTTCCTCACCTTGAGGGAAAGGGACAGAGAGTGCCAGAGGTGATGGAATGTCATCTCTGCCATGTTCTGAGCTGCTCAATGGAGACACTCATGTGACAAGGGGGAGGCCATCAGAGAGCATCAGACCTTCAGTGTCACAACCCAAAGGGACTAAATTCTGACAGCAACTATACTAGTCTGTTTGGAGGTGGACTTCCCTCTGCAACACCTGTCGATGAGACCTCTGCTGTGACTGACAACCAGATGACAGCCTCCTAAGGGACAGCTAGGCCAAGCCACCCAGCCAAGTCACGCCCAGATATCTGATCCAGAGAAATCGTGAGAGAGTAAATGTTCGCTGCTTTAAGCTGCTAAATTTGCAGTAGTTTGTGACCCAGCCATAAGGGACTGACACAACAGATCTTCTCAACTCTTCCCCCAGCCTTGCCTGGGGAGGAAAAGTTAAAGGCTGGAGGATGAAGAGATGAGACTGTGGTTCAAGGGCAGCGTAAGACACATGGAAGACGAAACAGGATGATTTTAGTGGAGTCCACAGCACATCATAAATCATGGCACAAAGAAGTCAAATGAGCAAGATCAGGTGGTTAAGATCTAGCAAGAGCATGTGGGGACAAAGATGCTCTTTCCTTCTTTTTACTACTCTATTGGCCAGAATAATCTAGATCTGCCACTCTGGAAGCAAGGTCCCCATGACTGTGTCACGACATCAATTCTATACCTAAAAACATCTCGCTCCATGTATACAACCAAGTCATTTAAAATTATAAAAAAAAATAAAGGCTAGAAAGATGTTAAATAGAAAGGTGTTTGATGTTTAATACCATTTTAATATAATACTATATTCTTCTCTTTTAATCATGAATACAGAACTATGTTCTAGTAATATTATAATATAGTATTAATAAGTATTTGTTTTCACTGCATTAAATGTATTTATTCATTAAGTCAACCATCAATACTTCCAATAACTCTGGGAGATAAATACCCTAATCATCCTAAATTTAAAGAAGGGAAAATTAAAGTTCAGGAATATTAAGTGATTGGCCAGAGTCGACAGCTAGAATCTTGTGATTCTGGGACTTGAAGTCAAGTCCGCTGTGAAAGTGCCACTCCTGACCACAACCCACTACTCCTCTCTATAGAAGAGAAACTTATAATTAGTGCCACTCACATTTCAGCCTCGGTTATTTATAGATTAACTGCATGCCACTGTTACAAGTGAATCGCTGTTGTAAATGTAATAACTGTTATGCTAGATGCTCTAGTGAATGCAACGGTACCTTAAAAAGTCTTAAAAATAAAAATTCTCCAGTCTGCTTGGGGGTGGGGGGATACAGAGACATAAGGGGGGCGGGTCAAGCCCCTCTATTAGCAGTTGTTGAGTTATAGTGACTTAATCCACCACCAGAATTTCAAAACTGAGGGGCATCGTGAAGAGGATGGTTTAGTGAGAAAAGGCTTCTGGCATCTCGGGGACTCTGAGCTAGCATGTAATAATGGCTGTTGCGATTCAGAAAAAAAAGAATAAATATCACTTAATGTCATGTTTAGTTCCTTAGCAGTAGTTATAAGGATACATCTTTTCTCTCTCAAATGGTGAAAGTCAGGCATTAAAGGCAGAGTTTTTTATAAGATATTGACCCAAAATCTACAGAAAAAGAGAAACACCGAGACCAACCTTGGGTTCAATGCAGTTCCAGGCAACACCAAAGATGGACTTTAATGAGGTCAGCCTAGAAACTCTGAAGACCATCTGAAGAACAAGGTTCTTTTGTAAGTTACTCAGAAGGTTTCTGATAAAACCCTCTGAGCTTGAAGATTGCAGTCCGAAGCTAGAAGAGACCCCGGACTAAGTGACTGAGGGCAGAGAACAAACTAAATTGTCGGGACCCTTGGGCACTGAAGGACGCACTCACCCATTCATGACTTGAGAAGCAGCCGCAGGAAAGGGTAGCAGCTCCATTGTCACTGAAACTACCCCCACAAACATCTTAGCTTGGGTCCTCGGGGGACAGACTCAGAAAGAGCCGTACCTGGCAGGTGTACTGGAGAGTGCCATTGGCAGCTACACTGGTCAGGAAACAAGGAAGGTGGGAACAGACGGAGGGAGAGAGGAAGACGTTGACCTCCGAGTGGAGGACTCAGCCAGTCATATGCTCCAGATGATGCCCATGGTGCTTTGGAGTTGTCCCAGTTGGAGACCATGGGTCCTGCTGTCTGTCATCAGCCGGTCACAGGTCATGGCCATGGACAGTGTGGTTCTGTGCTACCCAGGGCAATGCCCAGTATGGGTACAGTGTGACCCTCCGGCGAGCAGGTCACCAGCATCTGGAGGGAGGCTGGGACAGCCCTTAAAGAGGGGACTGGACAGAGGCCTACTCCCTCAGGGGACTGATGGCAAATCCTGGTGAAGAGAGCATTCATAGAGGGTCAGAGAGAGTCCAGACGGGGCAAGATGAGGCAAGGGGACATTTCATCTCAGCAGCCAGCCCACAGCTGTCCCTTCGGTCCTCACCGCCACCACCAGCAATGACACCAGCAATGACAGCTGCCACTGCTGCTTTGCCTCCTCATTCTCCTCCTGCTCGAGGAAATGAGTCTAGTTATCCACACTGCCTCTGGTCTCAGGGGACAAAAAGGGAGCCCCTTTTCTACTCTGCCGTGGGCTCCACCTTAGACAACGCTTTAGAACCCACTTGTACTCACTGCAAGTCTGACCCTGAGTTGATCTGGGGAGTCCACCCTCAAGTCTGGCGAAGCCCTACCATAGACCACAACCGCAAGCAATGCCAAGAGCTCCAAACCGGGGTTCTGGCCTGTTCCTAAGATGGGCTACGTTACCTTCACGATGAAGCCAACGGCAAGAAGGAGATAAAGGAGCTACATCCGTATCTACCTCTGTATTCATGAAGGGCTATCATTTACGGAATGTTTTCCTATTTCTTTTATGCCGGCATGATTGAGTGGATAAGCACGTATGCATCTTTGATAAGTGGAAAGAAGGCCATGATTTCCAACAGAAGAGAGACACGAAATAATGGAAAGATTTCTAAATTGTGGTGTGTTCGTTTGCTTTACAGGAAAACTGCAGATAAATGTTTCGTAGATTGATTCTCATAGTAACCATAGGAACAGCCAAAGGAAACTGCATTCATTTTAACACACATGATGTCATTTGAGCTTCCGAACATTTCTATGAAACACTCCTAATTCCATTTGATCAAACTAACATTCAGGGAAATACGTGATTTTTACAAAGTAACACAACTGAAAAATGTAGGCCCTAGGATTGGTTCTAAGCCTGGACTTCCACAGGAGCCTTACAAATGCCTTCCTGTGTTTATATTGAGAGTCACACTTTCTGACAATTGTGAAAATATTTACCAAGTAAATATCAGAATGTACACCAAGAATCAAATACAAATAAATTCTATTTTATGTAGTTTTTTAATAGTTTAACAGAAGCAAATGAGTTTGGAAGAAGTCACGTGTAACCTTTCCCACTGTCAACAGCACTCGTTAATTATTCTAGTTGCATGTATCTACAAAGAAGTGTAGTTTGATCCATTGACAGTTGGACATTGTTCTTGAAAATCTTCTCATCATAACTCAACCAAAATTAGAATTTCCATCATGGCAGCTCTCCAGCACTGCCCTGGATTACATTTTCTCATGATCGAAGTAACTAGAACAAGACAGAGTGACAGCTTTGTCACCCAGGACTCTCTCAATCCCTTCCTATCTCCAGGACATTCAGAGAGCAAACCAAGTTCCATGTGCCATTTTTCAGGAGGTCAAATGCTGTTTAGCTCCCCCGCCCCCGAAGTTAATATTAAAATGTATATATTTAGAAAGTGTTTGCTCAATCTGTCCAAGAAGAAATTTCTGTAGTACAAGTGAAAATAGGTGATCACGAAGTGACACTTCCAAATATTGAACAGATATTATTTACTCTCTCTCTCTGCTGTATTTCTCAAAGGAAAATATGACAGTTGAATATTTATATTTACACAATTCATAAATGACAGAGTTGAGTCAAGCATAAAACCGAGGTTGTCCCCTTTGGGACCAGAGCTGTGAGCGAATTGCCAACTTTTGACGTGATGGAGGAGTGTTGATTGACCCAGGGATAAGATCCAATCACAAGGAATTCTGTCTTATCTGGATTCAATTTTAGAAAACTTTTGGCGATTTCCCCACAGTAAGTCAGCCGGCCAAATAAACAGATCCACTGAAAAGACCTTGTATAATGTTTCTTGCAGCAGAGTGAAGAATCTGTGTGTCACCTATGGGTGTGTGGCTGAGCTGAGTGTGTCTTCCAGAGCTGCGTGCGTGTTAACGCATCAGTCCCTCACCCTAAGGTGCCTTGTGATGCAGGGGTCATAATCTGTCATCAAGTCCTGGCTGAAGGAAACAGGAAATAGAAAAATATAAAAAAATAACAAAATGAAAAAACAATGCCAGACAGACTCTAGTAGGACCAGAACACATTTTTAATAAATTTCCTATTGGAAGGCGGCAGCTGCCTGGTCAAAAAGCCTAGGAGCAGCAAAGCTATCAAGAGCCTGAGTGTCACCGAGATGGTCAGCCCGTTTCTAACTTTAAGAAGTGCAATTGATGTGCTATGAAAGGGCAAAAATCCTGTCTGAAATTTATTCGAGATCTGATGACAGTTAAGATATTGCCGGAGTTGATCGGCAGCAACTTGCTCCCAACGCTCCTCGTTAAATTAAAAAAAAACTAAGGTGATGTAAGTTAGTCACTGTCCTTTGTGAGCGGGATTTTTTGCTTTAAGAGTTCCAGTTGCAGATTTTAAACAGGATGGCAATTTACCAGAAGTCAGAGATTAACTAGGAGGGTTAAACCGCACCAAGAAAACTGAGAACGGCCTTTCACCAGTGAGGAAGGCCAAGGATTAAGGACTGGAAGAGGCTGGCTAAAGCTACGGGATAATATCATTTAAATCCTCAACAGAAAGCAAATTAAACGGAGAGAAATCTTGATTGCCAGATTTATAAGGACTCAAGGATACAAAGTGAATTCAAAACTGCTAAGAATTCCTATGTGTTGAGAATCAAAAAATGTCATCAGAGTAAATATTGAAACCTCTTAGAATAAGCAATTTCAGAGACTTTAGGGTGACAGATCCAAAACTAATGAAAGAATTCCAGAAAAGAGGATCAGGCAATCTTAGGAGCCAGGGAGACAAGCAAAGCTGTCAGGGCTAGATCATTTAAAGGGACATAATCACATTTAATTTCTTATCATTGATAGCATATTTTACATTCAGACAGAAACGGTTCTCAGGCTGCTCTGCCCTTTCACATCTGAAATAAAATAGGTTCGTCTCTCGTTCCATATTTTTCACCTACAACTTTTTCAGAGGAAACACAATAGCTTTGTTTATCCTTTATTTGTTCTCATTGTTCCATAAGGGATTTGTGCTCTCACACGTCTGAATCATCCGGACGTGTGTCATAGCTCAGTCCAAGAAGACCGCAAAATATTTTAAGTATTGCAAATAATGGTCATTATTTTAAAGGCATGGAATTATTGGTGACGGAAAACTGGATTTAAAAAAAAAAAAAAGGACGTCTGGTATATAAGATCTAATCATCACTAGCTGACATTTATAGGTAGGATATATTTGGTGACCAAAATACTTGACAGATTTTCTTTTAAGTGTGAAATAAAAGCCTGATGTTTAAAAGAGCCATGAGGACTAATGGAAATCTGACTGATTTTTTTTAGACTGGAACAAAAGAGAAGTACAAGGCTGTCACCTTTACCAGCACTTCAAGGGACACGGAAAAAGCCAGAGTACTCTGAGGAAAAGATTCGGGACAAGCTAAACATATCACCTCAGGTTAACTGAATTTCAGTCAAAAGCCAAAAGACCCCTTTGAGGTGAAATGTGGCATTGTCATCTTATGCAGAAATGGAGAGAGTTCTGGCTAACAGTGTACACTTGACTCTAATTAATTAGTCTACTCTAGTCGGGGTAGACACACCCATTATCTAGCATGTACCGAAAGGATGTGAAAACAGAGATTAAAACAATAAATGGCTTCATGTTCCTCCTGCCTTAACCACCTTGATTTCCTCAGCAAGTAGGCGTTCTAGGAGGCCTGCATAGACGGGGAGCGTGCAGTGTTGCTGGAAGATGGTGATACGACCTTGCACGTGCTTCTAATTTGAGATTTTTCTCTGAAACTAGCAGTTTCACCCAAGGCGAATTGATGTAGAACTCAGTCTGTACACAAATGAACCAATGAGAGGTTCTTGAAGGAGAGAAAAGCTGCCTTTTTTTGGCATGTAAATGCCAAGAGGAAGGTGGCCACCAGGAGCTGAGTACTGGTGTGTGTGGTGTGCAAAAGCTGCCAAATGGAGCCAAAAGTCAGAGCACGTGCAAGTGTGCAAACTCACACTCATGATGCTCAGATGTGCATTTGAGATGGGTGAAAGGAAGGAGAGTATTTTAAAATCCACCCCTTCCTTTCACCCTGTGAAGGAGAGCGGGAGGGATGGGGACAGAAGGAAATGCCCAGCGCAGGCCCCCGCCCACCTGCCCTGCCACCCACCCTCGGGCCCTGGGAAACAGCCCTAATGACAGAACAAAACCCCTCCCATGAAATTCAGTTTGGGTTCAGTTTCAACCCAGATGACAGCAGGAGACAAAGCCCAGGCAAAGGTTAAACAGCAACCCCAGTGACTCTCCAAGACAGCACCAGGCCCAGGGACTCCGCTAGGACATCAAAACCAGGGCCTACAGGTGTCAGCAGGATCCTGTTCCAAAGCCACACTCTCCAGGACCTCAAGACACACTCGCATCACGATGGCGAGGATGCAAATTAAAATCCAGGCCATCTAGAGCTTTTGTTGTTCACACACAACTGACCACCTGTGCTCTCCGCTTTCCTTCCATTGTGTTCTTCGGGTGGGTTATGTCATTCCAACATCAGCGCTCCTTGCCCCTGGGGTGTTCCTGTTGATTGTGGTGACATCTACTGGTAGAAATACAATCCTTCCCAAGGAGCTTTCTCTCGCAAGAATCAAACCGGACAAGTTTGACCCAACACAAGGAAGGCTTCCCTTGGCCCTTGTTACTCCTTAGCCAACATGATACATGGCGCACATCAAAGGAGACTCCTCAGATGTCTTCTAAAGATGTAAGAATTGGGGAATTTTGCACTATTTCTCCTCATGTTATTATCTTGGCTCCATTCTGAGAACTGCTCCGTCCTCAGCGCAGTCATTGTCATATGAATGAGCTCTCATTCAGTCCTGACACCTGAGATGTTTTATTCCTACTTCCCTGACATTCGTATTATACCGACAAAGGCACCAGCACGAAAAGAAAATCAGACAATTTCCATTCGGGCTTTCTCATTTTCAATTTTCATTTCTTTCACGTCTCGGTACTAAAAACGAGTTTTCTTCTTAAAAAAGAAAAAAAGAAAAGGAATGAGGGGGAAAAAGGAAAAGACAAAAAATGAGTTTATGAAACCAAACTTCTGGTGTGCATCTCTTTGAACAGTTTGCCTTCTTCGCATTTAATATGTCAAGATAAATGACTCCTGGAGACACCAAAGCCAGGGAGGTGAGTCGGAGTCACCTCCTTCACGGATCTGTGTAGGTCCTGCAGGGTGTGAGTGGCATGCCTCGCAGAGGGGATTCCTAAATCCAGCAAATCCTGTCCCCCACACAGAGCAAAAGCTCGATGGCTCCTATTGACCCACCTCCCATTCCCCAATATCTTTTGACATAGAAGACAATATTTCAAATCATAGAAAACTCCAGATGGTCCAGGATATGGCCTTTTTTTCTCTTCTCCCCAAAGCATTTTTGTAGTTCTAGTAAGCTGTGGATGTGGAGAGGGTAAAATATCAAAGCTGTAAAATATAGGCTTTTTTTTTTTACATGACACATACTTCAAAAAGATACATTTTAAATAAAATTAAACCTAAGCAATAAAATATATGTTGGATTTGTCTCACACCCATTTGCCAATTTAGGTGTGTTATAGGACTTTTCATTTGAAAGAGAAATATTTCAATAGAAATTATAAATATCTTGTTTTTAGGAATAAATTCTCATAGGTACTTGCATTATCATCATGGGGCTGTGATCTGGAATACAATATTTTAATTTCTGTGAAATGTTTCTAATTTTTTCTTTGAATACAAAGAAATGCTACATGAAAAATGTGATATAAATGGAGAAATTTTTCTTCAAAGTAGAAAATAAATATCCAAGGTAACAGATATGTGAGAATTAATTTATAAAGAAGAAAAAGAGACACAGAAGATTTACTAATCATGAAATCTCATATTCAGCATTTATCTTTTTAATAACTACTCGATGTGCAAGAGAACTTATATTTAAGAACCAAAATGTCTATTGTACATTTCAGACAAAAAGAGGGTCTACATTTATAATCACAGAATCCATATTATCTGTAGCTGATTTTCTAGCTTGAATTATTACATGAACAGTGAGGGAATATTACATTTAATTGTAAAAGTTAGTTTATTTTCTCAAAACCATGTTCTCGGGAACTGAACCATGGTATCTAGGTAAGGCAATAACATTAACGGTAAACAAGGACAGAATACCTAAGCCAAAATTAAAAAACAAAAAACAAAATGGTACAGATGCAGTTTACTGCATCACTGGTGTTGGTACACAGTGCGGGCTTTCCTCACAGGGCGAATCAGTCCCCGCATTTCCCCATAAAGTTGTGTATCTCCATCAAATTCAGTTTGAGCTTAACTTGCAGTTTCTTTTGGCTCTGGCAAACATAACATTTAGCAAGAAATTTTGTGGGATTTTGCAGTACACACATCAAGGAATAAATTATCATAGCATCTCAAATAAAACACTCCTATTTTCAATGTTGTATTTTGATGACTTTTCATTTCTCTCCCTTTCAAAACTGTGGTTATAAAATAATTGCTCTTCAATAATCAATCATCCTACTTAATAACTGTCTAACGGTATTCAGCCAGCCCAATGGAAAGCAGTGTTAAAAGAATCATAGTAAGAGATTCTAGTATCTTTAGAGCAAAGAAACAATTTAAAGTGTCCTACTCTGTTTTCTTAACCAAGAAACTTCTTTCGTTTTGTTTTTGTATCATCTATAAAGAGAATTACATGGTTATCTTTCATGGGTGAATGGACAGATATCAGCATTTTGTCTAACTGCAGCTTTTACATTTAAAACCGTGAGTTCTTTGTTTTGAATTTCAGGAGTCATAAAGCTGTCTGCGAAAGTAATACTCATTTGCCTAGTCAATATTTTGGTAGAATAACAGGATTTTTTGTATTAAAACTGTTTATTGCTTAAAATACATGCCTTCTTTTAGGCATTACTCAAGTTCCTTCATCCATAGTCTTCGTCAATGTGTGTGTGTGTATGTGTGTATCCTGATGTCAGAACAGGCTGCTTTCAGTCCCGCAAAATATATAGATGAACAGATACACAGATAGATATAAACTTTTAAAGATATCTATGTATTTTAAAGTCTCAATAAAAGTATTTCAATAGTTTGTTTCCATTTTTCATCATTAAGAATTTTAACAAATTTTTTCCCATTGATTTGCAACTAATATGTATTTTTATTTACTCCTTCGCATCCACATACACAAGTTTCCTCATTTTGAGGCAGGAAAAGAAACTCCTTTCTATTTGTGTATACTCATGTTTATTTATCCATTTATCTATTTGTTTATTTGTTCTGATAACTGACTGAAGACCAGTGATCATTATAACACAATGTAGGGATGGTGTCGCCTGACACCAGGTAGCATAAAAAAAGAAAAACTGCCTCCCCCAAGCACTGGTAACAATCTAAAAGGTGAAAAATCATTATTTCTATCATGAGACTACAAAAGCAGTGCCCTCTACTATCCAAACGGTTGCATGGCATCTGCTACGAAACCTGGCTGGTTCATGAAGGCAGGACTAACACCACCTTCTTATTCACAGGTACAAGGACAGACAATGATGATGCTCTTTTTCCTAAGCAACTGTTTCCTAGGTAATAGTTCTCTGACAGGTATTACATGCTGTGATAAACTTAATAAATGTTCTTCGGTGAGGGGGCTCAGTTGTCACCCATATTCCCTCCCCTGTCCTGAGAAATTCAGAGCATCCACCAGTCAAGGGTGGGTGGCTTCTGGTATGCATGCCCAAAACATGTGGTTTGGTTACTATCTCTCTGAATCACATATGCAAAAGCAAAAACAAAAACAAACAAACAAACAAAAAAACTGAAAATGGATTCCATCAAAGAACAGTCTGAATTCAGTTTCTGAACTTGGTCATTAATATCATTTCTGTCTGCTAAATAAAGAGTTTTTCAAAGTAGTTATAGAGATATAACAGGACACAGAGCATGTATTATAATTTTAAAACAATTGAATAAACTGATTTCTAAAAAAAAATAATAAAAAAGAAAGAATACTTCCAATGCACCCACTGAAGTTCATCAGATAAAAACAATAAAATGAAAAATGGATACTCTATGCTATTTTCAGTGAAATGATACTTGAAATTATTTTATTATTGCTCTGTCGTTATGACTTACTAACTGGATGAGAAGATATAGAAGAAAAAGATGAGAAAAAAAGTGGAAGAATCAGGATGGCAAATATGGAACACATCAATGGAATCAGAAAAGGAATTAAAAATTTAAAATAGAGAAAGGCTGAGGAAGAACCAAATAGAAAGTCGGGGGAAGGAGGGTGAGGGAGAAATATATATGTATGTGTATATTTCTCCATATGAGAAAATATACGTAAGAGGAATCTCAGGCAAAAGAGATGAAGAACCAGCAGAGGAAAAAGACAAATAAAAATTTAATTCAAGTAAGAAAAGAGCCAAGTAAAGAAAGACAAGACTGAGAAGCAAATATTAAAAACAAAAGTCAGTGGGCATATTAAGCAAACTGCTGGGGGTAAAAAGAGACAGAGAAGAGTCTAGGGTGTCATGGGCCTGGGGGATGCCTGGATAAAGAAAGAAAGAAGAAAGTATAATAACGGGGGAAAAAAAACGTGGAGAGTCGTACAAGAAAAGACAGACAGAGAACAGAAGACAGGGAGATGGTCAAGAATAAATTAGAGGCAGAAACAAAGCGAAGGCTAAGAAGAAAAAGAAATCCACTCACTGTATTTATATAGTCTTATTACAGAAAAAAAAAAAAAACTCATTTGTCTGATCTTGTGCATTTTGTGCCATGGCTGATTTCTGTAAAACTCCTTGAAAGCCGGTTCTGAGTTCAGATTTGAAATATAAAAGTATACGTCTTCTAAGATTTTAATCCAAGGTTTTATACAGTTCAATTGGAAAGTTTTATTCTTATTAAAACAGCAGGCTTTATGATGCTATTTAAAATTGCCAAATGGCATTAAACAATTCATGAAACATAATTTGGAGATAAATGCAGTTAATATTTTGGTTATGGTTTTATTTGAGTCATTGTATATAAAGAATCGGTCCTTTCACATGCTAAAATAAATTCAGAACTATGAATTTTAATGAAATTTCAATGAGCGAGCAAGTCTTATATTTTAGTTCTGAAAATCCTCTCTAGGGATTAAACCCACCAAAAGTACAGTGTAGGAAATGATTTTCCTTTGAAAGTTTAAGTAGAAGCTGAATGATTTCAACATGTCTGGAAGATATATAAGGCATGCCTATATATAATGTATATTCATGTATATGTCTACACACGAAGATATTATAAACATTTCTTTACATTTAAAAAAATGTTTAACGGTCTGTATAATCATTTCAACCTACTTTTTCCAGGGGAAACTAAAGATTCATTTTATGAAATTATAAAGAAATGAATATTTTAATCAGGAACAATTGTATGATTCTGTTACATCTTTATAGATAAAATGGAGGAATGTGGACAGAATGATAATTTGAGTCAACTGTGAGTGGTATCAGACAATAGGCACTGATAGGTAGTAGTCAGCTGAGAAAGGCATTTGTTTCCAGCAGAGAGGTATTACAGAGGAGAAGACAAATGAAATCTTTTGATCAATAATTTTGTATGTATACTCTGCAGAAAAGATCTAATTAAACCCAACCAATACCATATTTCAGGCTTTCATCATCTCTCGTCTAAATTGTTAGTTACTACTGCCTTTTAAATGGTTTCTCAATCACTAATTCCCTCCCTCACTTTGTTCTAAACTCCAAGCTGTAGGAAACATTCTGGAAGTCTGGATATTGTCTCCATAATCTAAAATCCTTTTTAGCCCACTATGTCCTCCAGGTAAATACAAACTCTTTATTACTCATTGAAGTCCCTTTGCCCTGTGGACCTGTCTATCCTTCCATCTCACAGATCCTCTGCCACACACATCCTGAACGTCACTTCACACCGTTGTTCACGTCCCATCCTCGGACAGCCTGCGCCTGCCCTCACCCCACTTCCCCCTAATATGCCTTCATGCTGACCTCCTCATGCGCTACTCAGGGTTCAGCCCAAACCTTCTTGAACTCTGAGAGGCAGGTCAGTTGCTGCAGGCTTTGAGGCATAAAATTAATATTTCTTGCACTGACTTTGGCTTTTTCCAAATTCATTGCCCCAATTCCAGCTGAGTTCCACATGGGTGAGACTATGTCTTAATTTTCCTTGCAACTTCTCTATCTATAAGATTGCCTGGAATATAGTTGGCACATAGTAAGTGCTCAGTTAATATATACTGAGCTAGTGAAAAACAGAACTGGAATAGAATACATGTAAAGACATTATTTTAACAGCTAAGTGTACATGTAAAGAATGAGAGGAAATGGTCTTCAGAGAAATTCATATTAAAATGAACTTGCTACTCATAGTTGACCATAAGTTCAAAAGGTACCAACAGAGTGATTTAGCTTATTTCAAAAATGACTCTATTGGAAGTTGACAGTCAAAGACATCCAATGGCCAGAATAAGGTAAGTGACAACTTTGTTTCACATGGCATCAGTCAGATCACCCTTAGAATGCTGTGCTCAGTGACTGACACCAGCAAACTTGAGTCCCATGAGATGCAAGTTGTCTGTGACCAGTAAGGGATCCTTTACTACAGCATTTAAGGAATATGTGAAGGGTTTAGAAAAGCCGTCAGAATAAAGAACATAAAATATGCGAACGATTAATATTTTGATATAAGAATATCCATTTTTCTGTGCGACTCCAGGGAGCAGAACTAAGACAGATGGAGAGTTGCTATAAGTAGATGCTGCCAAGCAAATTAAAGAGGGAGCGAGAACTTTTATTCAATGATACACCAAACATTTTTACCTACTTGATAGCATTTAATCTGGAAACTGCCCTAAGAGCAAATTATCTTCTGAGAAAAATAAGGTTTGATGATATTATCTCAAAAAGACATATTCATTTGGTTGTGTTTTCTGTTATAAGAACTTTCAAATTGAAAGCAATGGAGGATCTATCATGAGGAAACAAAACACTTTTCTACAGTAAATAAAAAAGAGAAAACATCTGCTCCTTTTAAAAGAAAATTGTTAATGTAAGTAGAATTATTCAACAAACTACAGCTGTTGTGTTTGATATTAAATATAATTTTAAAAATAAACAACAAAAATATATGAATAACTAAAATAAAAATGGAAATTTAAATGTACTATATGGTCTTATACAAATGTTGAAAGTTGGATTTTAAAGAACTGAGAACGATGAGAGAGAAGTCAGCTCTAGGAGCATAAGGAGCTGATCTGTCTGTTCATTACTGTCTACGTGGATACCATGAGAGTCCTCACACTTTTTAAAAATTTAATCAGCATTTGTCAAATGGATATTGAAAAAGAAGCTGTAAAAAAATGGCTTTAAATATATATATATAAGTTATTTCTTATAAACTCATTCTGTTTCATCAAATGAATACCATTTGAAAAAAAACAAGGTGATCATAATCATAAAATCAAGATAATTTTGGCTATCAAAACATCGATATGGCTTACTAATATATAAAAACAAGTTTGAAATATTTGTTACAGAAACAGTCAATTTGAAATAATACTCATAATAAAATTCTAATTTACTAACTATGACATGGCATGCACCAATATCCCCCCCCTCCCCCTACCTCATTTCAGGATGGAAAACTTAAATAAAGAAAAATAAAAAGAGGCAAGAAAGCATCAAAAGAAACTCATGGCGCCCACTGATAGTCTGTTGGTAATATTTTAGTTCATAAGAAGTGACAGTTTATATGCAATATTTCAACTGTACAGAGCATAAAGTCTTTCTAATTAAAGGCTTGCGTAGAGGAAGGCAAATAGAGGTCACACGAATTTATAGTGGAAAAAGTCATTATCAGTCATCAGCTTCTGATTCCTGGTACTATGTAAAAACCTACTCTTTCTCATTTCTGAGGAATAAGTGAATTGAAATGAACTTTCAAATGTACTCGGGTACCAAAAAGCTCCTGTAAGTGATGCACACGTGGCACATGCCTCATATTAACAAAGACAAGGAAACAGTCTACAAGGACAACATAATTCAAGGTTCATTTTGGCACTAAATGAGTCTGCCACAATTCGAATCACAGCCTGGGTAATTTCTACCATCCAGCCAGAAGAATCCAAGCACAGTCCATGTTAACATCATCACACATTTTTTCAAAAGAATAGATGTGGTCCGGTGAACAGAAAGAACAGCAGTTAGTTGAGCATCACAGTTGGGCGAGAAACAGCTTTGATTTCTGAAACTACAGTCCCATCCTACTAAAACTTTCACTACGGTTACATTTTCACACTAACAAGAAAAATCTTGAAGAACATAAAACTTTAATCTTCAGACTTTCGTATCAAGTTTATCAAAACTATCTCAATCAGTAGGGAGTGGGAAACCAGAAAAACAGGTCCCTGTTAATTTCTAACTGTGTTGGAGCTAATGTGAGTCTCCTGTGGGTAAAGAAAATTAATTTCATGTGAAATGATTTTGCCCTAAAATTTTTAAACAGAAACAGACCTCAAATGCTTTAAAGTAAGTGGAAAGGAATTCAAAATGGCACCTCAGAGATAAGTATTGAAATTTCATGTGTCGAAAATAGCCCCTCCAGGCTGTATCTGCACTACATTAAAATCTAATAAGCCTTTAGTTTTCTTCCCTCTTTGTTGGAATCAACTTTTTTTTTTATTAAAAATGATGAGATTCATTGAAAGTGAGCCCTTTTGCCCATTGACTAACAAGGTAGACTACTTTGAAATACCCTAATTATGTCCTATGCAAACACAAGCATGTCTACTACAGAAGAAATTCAATATGATGCAAGCCCGTGAAATCAGAAGACTTTCAGACGTTCATAAAAGATAGAAACATTCTTAAAAAAAAAAAAAAAACTCTGAAAAATAGGGCCTGACATTGGTACAAATGGAAAGTAAGGAGTCATTTCGGAGACTAATTATAGGGTACCTCTATTGAGCAATTATCCTTTTTCAAGCTCTTTGACAAGAAATCCACAGTGCAATACTGCCCTCTGCTCTGTTGGGACTAAAATATTCCCATTCATTTGTTCATTGTGACATTCAGGCCCACGGATTAGAAACTGGAGTTGACGTGGAGTTAAATGATTACACTTTCTGCATATTAAAATATCCTGAATGGTCGTCCTGTTTTGGAAGGGCTCATTTTTATCTCTCGAAAAAAAAAATATATATGGCCCAGATTATTAGACCGACTGAAATCAGTTTTAAGGTCAGAAGGGATTTTCAGCATCTAGAATTGTGCTTTTTTTAAGCTTAACTGCATATGGGCAACTGGAGAAGGAGTATGTTATAATTCAGTGACTCTCACTGTTGTACGCCCCCAAATAATTTAATGTGTAATTATTTATTGCAATCCAAAGTTTTTATAAGAATAATCTGTGTTTAGAAATACTTTGGGATATGGGAAAAGCTCCCTCTATTTTCATGATTCTGACATGAGATGCATCACAAACCGAGGAGGTCATAAATGCGGCTCTTCTATCTCTGACCAATTTTACACCAGCCTAATTGTTTTCCCCTGGCTAAAAAGTGAATTTAGGAAGTCCTGTTAAAGGCAAAGAATTGGCCGCTGCTACCCATCATTAAGATTGTTCCGTACTTCATATTCTTCTACAGAAAGTGGGCCCAAATTTTCATATTTCAATACTCTCCTATAGAAGAACTTACTGATCCTCCTTCAGTTGATTGATTTGATAGTGCCACATGTCCTACTCCTTTATATGTTGGTTTTATTCATTCATTCAATATGCGTGTATTGTCTATGGCACAAGAGCCAAAGACAGAGAAACCTTCAAACCAGAGTTCCGGACCAGGAGACCTCACCATCAAGAATTGTGTGAACAGTAGCCACTGACCACGTGTAGCTATCTGGATTTAAATTATTTAAAATTAGAAATTGAAAATCCAGTTCCTCAATCAGACTAGTCATATCTCAAGTGCTCACCAGCCACAGTGGCTAGTCCATATTAGTTACCATATTATTAATAATTACTTAGTTCAAGTTATAGAACTTTTTCATCATTGCAGATATTTTCTTGGATAGCCCTGGTTAGAGAAGTAGATATCCACTCAAGCTTACTCTGATAAACTCTGCTAGAGTGTCAGGGGGGATAACACAGCTCACAGACATCTCACTGCATGGTGCTTGACTGAAACTGGATGTACTGGATGCAGCAAAAAAATCATTTCATTTTAAGTTAGAATGTACATCCAGAGGTTGTACCAGCTACTTATGAAAACTTTTGGCAACGCCAGAAATTAAGAGAGGAGGGGATGACCTCTATCATGTTTAGACAACTTCACCAAGACGTGTAAAAGGTAAAAGGACCTCGAGATCTTGAAATCATGATTTGAAATCTGACTTGTCATCGGGTTACTCAGAGTTCTTTCTATGTGATGTGGAAATATGGTGAATAAATAAGCAGGACGGGATGAGAATTCAGAAAAGGTGGAAGATAGAGCTTGGGCATTATGGCTGAAAAGGCCTGAATTTCAATGTGAGTCTGACCCCTGACTACAAGAAGCTCATTTGTCTTATGTAACATCAACCACATGTATCGATCACATCGGTTCTAAGCTGGATGTTGTTCACTCAAGTACCTACACAAGGCGAGCAGATGACAAAAGGGTGAAGGGGGACCGGTACCAGATAAGCAGAAGTACAGATGTGACGATGGTAAGTAGCAAGTGATGCTGAACGGTGATATTGAGGACAGTGGGCGCGGGAGGGGTGGCAACCTAGGGACAGCACACTCTTTGTAGAGAGCAGACATCTCTCACTGCTAGCATTGGATGGCACTATTCAGGAAAGCAGGTTCTATGATCCCAGGGACATGTCTTTTTCCAAAAAGCCGAAAACATGATTTTCCAGATAAACCTTCCACTCTTGCTTGGCAACTAGTTAAATATTGTAAATAATCAGCCGAACATGGCACTGTGAAGACCAGAAAAATCCTGCTTCTCCATGAGGTGAGACGTGAACCTTTCGATTTGCAAGGTCCTATCTGGAGTTTCAGGTTATGCTTCACCAGGGTGGCCTCTTCGGGGTTGGGACTAATTTTTGGTAAAAATAAAACAACAACAGCAAAAAAGGAATCTAAATATAAGTTCCTCTCCTGAAACTTCCAAGTTCTAATTCTAGAAAAATGTTTAATTTCACTGGATGTAGGGCTGCTGATGCTAAAGGACACATCATGGGCTTTCTCTGGTGAAAGGAAGGCATCAGGTAGAAACCAAGAGGCAGTGTTGCTGGAAGAACCATCCAGAATGGCATGAGATATTCTGTGCACCTAGGACAGCTCTGTGGGCCCTTCCTGGGCCCTGGTTTGGAGTCCTGTGAATCACCAGGGCCATGTCATGCGTTAAGGCTCATCTGGTTGCCTCTGCTGTAAGTAATGGTTCACAACAAGCTAACTGTGTACAAATAGCTCTTATGCAGAGAGATATAATTCTTGCATCGTTAAGGGATATTTAATTTTTACATTACCTTAGGATGTTCGATAAGTATATGGAGTGTATTGGAGTGTATTGGAGTCCCACCTTTTAAGAAATGTAAGGAATCTCAGTTTAAGAAATCTGGTTGAAAATATAAAGCCAAACTATATTTCAAACTTCAAAATGGCACTAGGTAAAATCCTGGGATTCTCCACACTGGTGTCACCTGGAGGAATGCAACGTGCAGACTTACAAACAGTGAGTGTGGCGTTTTTAACACGCTGCTTAACACTTTAGCCCTGATTTACTTCTCTGTGATCTTGGTGCGTTGCCAATACAGTATTTCATGTTTAATAATTCCATGTCTATATTTTGCTGCCGTTACTTGTCTCCTATTGATAAATATTGTTAATATTTATCATTTTTATAGTTATGACTTCCTTAATAAAAAGCACCATCCATAGTTGATGCCACAGACATTCCTCCCCTCAGGAAACACAGGAAGCTCCAGGTTAAAATGATTTCATTTTCTCAGAAGCCCAGGAAAGGTAACCTTAGGTGACTGGATGTTTACGACAGGGAGGTGTTTCAGAGGAGATAGCTGAAATATTTTCACTAGTGAGTTGATATGCATGACACGCACGAGATGTTGTCCGCACACTCTTTCTTTCCCCTGGAATTCTAATGAGAAGCCTGGGTCCCATCCGATGGACACGTGAGGACAGAAATGGCACTGGAATGTGCTGGGCCTGATGCTGAGTATGTGACTGAGTCACAGGTGCAATTCTCTCTCTAGTCCAACACGGAAAGTGAGGGGAGGCAAATGTGTGTGAAGAGAGAGAGAGGGGAAAACAGAGAGTTCCCTGAGCTCATTTTCTAGCCATCAGTCAGCTCATTGTTCCCACCGAAGGAGACCCAGAGAGAGTAAGAGCGAGTGTTATGATAATAAATATAAAGTAGCTCTAGCAGCGGGAGATGCCACTGGGAAGGGCTGGGGGAGCAGAGGAGGGGGGGGGAGGGGACAGGGCAGAAGGGAGAAGGAACATCATCCCCTGTGTCCATTTCTGCCATAAAGGCGTGCATGGTACATTAAACCAGGCTGTGTTCTGAAGGATAATTTGATTTGTATTTTAATTTTGATTTTGCATTTTGTATATATATTTGTATTCCAAAAAGATAAGTATGTCAGTGTGTGTGTGTGTGTGTGTGTGTCCAGATTTAGTGTCACTAGATTACAGGCAACTACATGCTTCACTGGGGACATTTTCCTTTTTTTATCTAAAACTGCCTTCCTTCGTGCATGTACTAAATTCCTATGGAAAGGCAGAGTCACTGTTGCCAAACTGGCTCACTAGGTCTGCTCACCTGCCATGGCCCCAGGGAGTTGCATGTGCCCAAAGCCCCATTTTTGTCCTCTGTCCTGACTGTGCAGGGAGCACATAGCACCTTGGAACAGAAGCATGAGGACTCCTCCGCTCATGTGCTCATCTTGTTCATCCAATGTTTGAAACTAGGTCTGGGCAACGTGAGTACCCTGGCAGCATCTGCCTTTAGGTTGGCAAATCAAAAATCAAACAAAGTATTTGCTGAATGAGTGTGGGCTTGGTGATACTGATTAGGGAAGACAGGACATGTAGAAATCCAGAAAGAGTAATTGTCTCCACACAGAGATAAAGTGTGGGAAAATGTCCTTACGTGAAGGAAAGGTCCTGAAGAAATGACTTCTGTGAAGTCTAGTTTAACTTCCCTGACCACCATTGTCTCCTTTGCCACCTTCTTCAATTTCTAGATCTCTAAAATTTCCAAGGTCAGGGAAGCAGCCAGGGTTTAGCCAAACTTCTACATTTATTTAACAACCTTTCTTCTTATGAATTTCCCGTGATGCATTCACAAAAGCAATCAAATCGATAACAACAGTGCAATGCACCAGGTGCAACCATTAGCCAACTTCAAAAAGAGAGAGAAAACAGTATGAACGGTATGTGTCTCGATTTTGTTTGTTGGGTGTGTTCACCCTTCTTTTAGCTGACCTGGACCAGCTGATGCCCCCCACCCTTGGATGGGAGGTGGTCCTCAATCTGGGTTCTCTTCCCACTCAGTACTTGAAAAAAACTAAGCATGATTTCAACTCCATGCTAAATAATGAACAATTTTCAGAAATCCGTACCGACCCTGACAGACTTGCATTTTACGATTGTTAACACAGTTAATGTGCATTTGTAAACATATTTGGTTCCCTGTAGTGAGAAATCTTATGAGATTGATGTGGGATTCATACCATCTTTTCAGATTCCATCCTCTTCCATCCAAATGCCCAAAACTGATACTTCTACCATCTTTTATACAGCTGATTTTTATAGTCACTGGGCATTTAGTAGATGTATAAATTAAATCAATATTTTATGTTTCATAAAAATTAGCAGTCCTATTTTAAAAGAAAGAAATGTTCACAGATTTGTGCACATAAGTATCAGTTCTGGGTATCATATTTATTCCTGTAAATATATAATTTTAATAAACATTTTACTCCATTGAGAAACTAGGCACCAAATTAGTAACCCAAAACCATCAATACTTGAGATAGAGAGGAAATGTTTAATGGTCGGAAACCATTTATTTCGTATTGATATAGTTGGATTCATTTGACCAATCTTAGAGTATGAATAGGTCTACAGGAGATACAAATTAATCTCAATTACTCAAGTGTTTAGTGAGAATGAATCATGTTCCAGGCACCGTGCTAGGTACTAATGATATAATGGTGATTAACGGTGTCTGTCCTACAAAAGGCTAATCCTATATAACCCGATATGATTCAAAATGCACAAAAAACAGTTCATGAATGACTAGGAATTAGTTCATGCTTTCAAAAACATAACCAACTGACCTTACTTCCTTTATGTTCAACCTCAGGAATCTATTTCAGTGGATATTTCTAAAAGCTCCCCTTAAATTTTCCCTTCTAGGACTTCAGCATGTACTATGTAGTATGGGGCCTAATATTCCAATCTCTCCCAAGTTCATCGAATATGTCTCAAGGTGAGCAAATCTGCCTTCTAAATTTTGAAATCTCATTAGATCTGGGTATTGAGTTAGTGCTCAATGTATGGGTATTGACTTATTAAATTTAGATTCATAGAAAAGTTTAAACAAAAAAATGCCAATTTGCCAGCATAGTAAAAGGAAACACGGCAGATTGGAGTTCAAATCCTAAATCTATTTCTCACTAACTTAGAAAATGTCCTAACCATTGTAAGCCTCACTTATTAAATACGTACTACCACTTAATTCCACTGATAATATAAATCATATAATACAATGCACCTAAATATAAAATCCTTGCCAAGGCAACCGCCATATAATAAGGGCTCAATAAATAGTAGTTAGATAGTAAATACATGTATTTTTCCATTCAATATTTACTGAATGCCAACCATATTTCAGAGACTCTGCTGGTCATGTTTCAAATGTATTAAGTGTGAAACACCAGCACATATTAAAAAAGAAGAAAAAACTGAAAAAGAATGCGACCAATATTTAAGTACACAAAGAATACTAATTTCCATTTCCCTGGACATTGCAGTTGGAAAGGAAGCAGAGACCAACTCTAGCAGGTAGACTAGAGTTTGACTATGAGAAGAAATGCGACAGTGAAATAAAGTTGTAAAGTTTTATGTCATGGAAATTGTTAAATACCAAATACGACCTATGCGTCTGCAACAGATAAAAAGCAAAAGCTTATCTGAAGGTCATAGTCTAGGGAAACTGGCCTATTAGACATAAAAATCCAACAATGCCTATATTTCAACAAATAGGTTTCCTGATTTTTCATAATTTCCTGATTTTTTTAAAAAATGTGTGCCATTATGGGTTAATATACATACAACATGCATTTGCATTAATTCATGGGATTTGCTCTTCCCTCCTGTTCTCTGGATCAAAAGTCTATCACGACTTCACTGTCACATTCACAGCACAGTAAGAAATTAATTAGGTGGGCTAAAAGTTGTTAGTGAAATATTAAAAACCTTGAAGTAGGATACTTATCAAACGTGAGACTTCTATCAAGCCAACTGAAATAACCAGTTCCAGACTCAGGTCTTCTGGCTGACCTATTCTCCCCCAAAGTTCTGTGATGGTGGTAGCCAGTAGCTCTGGTCTTCATTATAATTGTCTCAGCTTACTGCCCTGAAGAGATGAGGGACACAAGAGGTGCTAATCCATGAAGCAAAAAATTCCCAATGATTTACACCAGAACTAAAGGAATGGCTTTTTTTCCCCTTCCCCTCCTACTGGATTCTCTGTAAGTAATTTTCTTGATAAAGTACAGCCCGTAAGGAGACAGAGAAATATGCTAGCAGATACAGGGCAATCTTACCAATATTCTCTTAGTGTGCTGTGGATAATGCCAAACAGGGTAAAGGAATGCTGTTTCATTTATTGTGTGTGTGTGTGTGTGTGTGTGCGCGCGCGCGCTCGTTTATTCACTCATTTAAAGAGATCAATATTTTAGATGATGCCAGAGGGAAGAAAAATGAGTAAGTGATACAGCCATAATGACTTGCTCAGATATAATCATTAGCAATCACACTGTGGCACACACCCGTAGCAAAGCTTATCGTTTACCATCACGGAATTTTACGTTTAAACAATGCCCTGGTGCAGGAGGAAGTTATGAAAAGCAGTTTGGTCACTTCTAGAAGCATCAACTATGGAAATAGTGAAAGGACCTTCCTATGCCGATTCCAAAAGTGCTGAGCAGCTTTCCTGCCTCCCTCCCCCTCATTACCAAAAGTCAAAATCGTCTTTTGTCGGCCTCAAGGAAATTCGCGGGCATCTAGGGCAGTGGCCCTGGCTTTGGGGGGGAGAGCAAGACGTGTTTAAACGCTCACCCTTCTGTCCTGACCTCTCCTTCTGTCATGAGTGGAAACAGTGTCCCCGCGCTTGTGCCGTGTCCGGTGCAACAGCGCGACCTCGTGGCCACGGGGAGGAGCCCGCTCGGGCAGGAGGAGATGGGGTGCACAGACCTTGTTGGGGGGACCCATCCCAGCTCGCCTGATGCCTCCTTGCATTTCTCGCGGCGGTAACGGGAGATAAAACAAACCCCCGTATGTTTTAGGACAACATGGAAACACAGCTGATCCCATGAACTGTTTGTTTTTTTTTAATATCTATTTTTTTTAAGGTGAATGATTGAATACTGAAATGACTGTTCTGGGGGTGTGCTTTCTGAGAGCTTAAATAGACTGCATAAACTTCCCAATAAAAAATAAACACCATCCATAGATCACTGACTCGACTATCTCTTTTTGTTAACCATTGCCTGTCTAGACTAACAGTAACTCTGAGTGTGTGTGTGTGTGTGTGTGTGTGTGTGTGTGTGTGTGTGTGTGTACAGAATTTCCTCAGTCGCCAGAACACACTCAGTGACCAGAGAAAAAGAAATAATTATTACATCATAGGCATATAGATACATATAAACACATACCCACAAACACAATAATATACTTTTGTTCAATAAGTGACGATTTAGAACAGAAAGCTTATTTTAGTGCCTACATATATTAAAATCAATGTCCCTGAATAAAAATAAAAATGGGTCTTCATGCAGCTTCCTTCGTTTTTTTTTTTAAATCCACTCAGTATTCCATTTCAGGATAATCCCTAAGAGCTAAATACTTAATAGTTCTTTCTTGTTGATTCGCTTGCTTTTATTGCTTTTGTTAAACCATTAAACAAGCTCATTTGAGCACTAAGATTCTTTTTAATCCACTAAGCTTTAAGTGGTTCTTAAATATATATATTTAGAATTAAAACATGTAAATGAGGAAGCCTGAGCTATATAGCGAAAGGGAAAATGACCTTCTGAGAAGACGTGCATAAAAATTTAACCATTCTCCCTTGCAAGAACGTGGCAGAGGGAACATCATTCACTCTTCTTGTTTATAGGATATGCGAGGGTAAGAATTAAATGCAATTTACTGAGACAATAAAATCTTCTCAATACTGTGCTATTGTGTTAGGGATGGACTTGGGGGTGATTAAATGAGTAAATCACAGATCTGAAACACTTTTTTCTTCTTTCTTTCCTTTATTTATTTTTTTTTTCACCTCCTTAGATGGCATAGGATCGTGTGTGCACTGAACACAAAAGGCCTGTAGGTCAGATCTGAAATTATAGCTAAACCTCAACTCCTGAGGTACACAGGCTGTTTATATCGATGAAAATTTATGATCTCTATACCCTAAATCCCTGGCCTCTCTTTTACATTGACTTCTTTACTATTTGCTGCTTTATTTTATGGTGATCCCTTGCCCTCTATAAATATATCACGGTTACTTAACCCCAGATCCCAGCCCCAGCCTTCAGGACTTCAGAAAGGATCTATTTGTTTCTTGCTCTGCTACTGGGTGTTTCATTATCCTCCACATTAGCAGCTATTATTTTATAGCAGTTAACATTTTCAAAATTTTCATCATCTCTTGACTTTTAGCCCTCTAACTGCTTAACAACGCCAGTCATAGAACTGCTGTTCGGAGATTACACAGAAGTAGAGATTTTTTTCCTGAAGCTCATACAATGACAAAAGTATTTTCTATTAAATATTTATCTGCAAGATAAAAATGAATAAATTTAACTGTAAAAAAAATTACATTTGGGCAAATTTAATTGCCTTGTGTTACTTTATTTAAAAATTTTAAAAGCTGACTTAATCTTGAAAACACTCCACTGTGTAATTAGTTTTGTATGGGTTAGGTTCTAATAATTATCTTGTTTTGACTGAACTCTAGAGTCCAAAAAATAAAGCTAGAAAATAATAAGGGATTATAGATTTGCAAAAGCCATTGTCTGATGTTAAAATTGTTAAGAAAATATGAGTCAGTATTATGCAAATTCTGACCTAATCCCAGCAGCAATCTGGTAGGTAATTGTATTTTTTCTCTAAAGGAGGACAGACCCTACAATAATTATGCCTTGTTAGTGTCCACATTGCTACATTTTTGATTTATGTATTTTTCTGGGAGTTGACAGATAAGCAAGAAAAATTGACATATTATAAACTAATAAAAATAAATAATATCAGAATCTGCCTAGCAGCAGTCTGCATTGGGAAGTTAAACAATGCATTAATCACACAAATTTTTGAGCAAAACGTAGTTTGTACAAAATTTTTTTAAGTGACATATATCAAACTGGACTAAACATTTAAATTGCCGGGTATGTGTGTGTGTGCATGTGTGTATGTGATTCTAAGGTAAATCATTATAGACAGTATATCAAAGCCATTTCATTTTATTTTCTTCTTCATTTTTTTAGTAAATCAAGATACTCATAATCTCTCCCTGTATGTGATATCCCTGTGAGATTAGCATTTCTAGTTTTTCTCTAAAAAATATTCCTTAATGGAAAATTTGATTAGTGTAATCTGTTTAGTGTTTAGTTAAAATTCTTATTACTTGTAATGCTGCTGTTTTAATACTTTATATTATTTTCTATTAAGTGCCATAAAATAAATATAAAATTTTGAGACTATGACAACTGCTAGTACTAATATCACAGGCTGGACAAACAGACAAGAGAAATGTGGCATCTACGAGCCTAGGGTTTGATAGAATAAAGCAATTCACACTGTATAGTATGAATGATATAGACAAATGATTTGTAAATGTTGTTCTTTCCTTCAAATTTATTCATTTTATAACCCCACATTTTATTGGTATACCCATATTTTCCTTTAAATATAACCTGAGTTTGCAAACAAATGCTTCGAGAGCAATCTATCTAACAGTGTTAATT
Organism: Cynopterus sphinx; assembly: GCA_030015415.1. Classification (NCBI taxonomy): domain Eukaryota; kingdom Metazoa; phylum Chordata; class Mammalia; order Chiroptera; family Pteropodidae; genus Cynopterus; species Cynopterus sphinx. The sequence continues at coordinate 50,718,175 of CM057389.1, read as the reverse complement.
GATTAATTGATTATTGCTGTTTCTCTGTTATTCTAAGTAAAACTAAGTGTTTTTTGGTTTGATGTTAAAATTCCAATGGTTTTCTACTGCTGGATTCGGTGAGATTTTCTAACCAAGCTGGATAATCCGTTTTTAGAAGTAGAGTGAAGGCGAGATAAGCTTTCTCACAGTTTGTATGGCTATAACCAACACAATCCCAGAAGACATTACTTCTTCCTTCAGCAGAGGGTGGAAAAGGCCCATGTGATATTCCTCAGTACTATGCTTATCAACCTGGAAAATGAATCTTCTCCAACATGTATAAATCCTAAAATTTAACAAGTCCAATCTATGGTTAACAGAATCTATAAACAATTAATTATCTAGTTAATGATAGCCTAGAAATTCATTTCCTCTGAAACAATTTTACACAGTCATGTTGGAAGCAATAGCTCAATAGCTAGCCAGCCATGTTAAACTAAAACAAAGGTTTTCTAAAGAATACCTCAAATTAAATAGGATGTATACACATGATAGTTCTCAAAAACTTATATTTTTATACTTTCCTCTGCTATACGCATGTACTAAATTTTTTTTTCTGAAATATATAGGTAAGAAGCAGTCTATAAAATCAGCCAAGCAAGAAGGTAGGCCATTGAAATACTAATTATGATAAAAAAAAAAGAATCATACACTAATTAGCAATATGGTTATCACAACCAGATTCAAATAATTTAACTGGAACCTTAAGAGAAACTTAATACTCATCTTCTATCTCCAGAAAAGAACACCCAATGACTATGATGAACCCAGTAAAGGACATGACAAAAAAATCTACTATAACTCCAGAAAATTTTGTAATTAACAGCCATGGAAAATCACAGTACTTATCACACACATACACATACACATACCCATTTTAAATTATATACACACACACACACATGTACATATAGGTATGATAGGTTTGTAAGTATACAGATAACAGGTTAAATATACATGTACATATGCGTGTATGAGTATAAAAGATCTGTGTGTATATAACCTATCATACCTATATATTTAAGGCTATGTGTTAAATTTGAATATAGAAAACATACTAAGAAATACATATTTTTTAACTAGCTTTGGCTGCACAATTTATTTATTCGTTATGTACACATTCAAGACTAAGCAATTTTTAAGCCCAAACCTGTGATTCTAGCATTTATGGAGAGAAAGGTATAGTATTCTCTAATCCTGAAACTCCTTCAGTGACAAAGAAAGACTTGCACATGACTGTGGGTTTGAAATATATGTGTTCATGTACGTAACGATGTAGAGAAGGCACACGCACACACAGAAACGTGGCGTTGAGTAACAACTTTTACACGTGTATTTAGTGGTGCTTCTACCAGCTCTGCATCAAGCACTTTTGTGTTATTTCATTTGATAGTCTCCAACTTTCAAGTAGATGTTAACACCCTCATGTTACAGAAGACAAAAACTGATTATTAAGAAGTCAAAGAACCTTCCCTGTACTCAAGGCAAAAATTTCAACCCCATTCTATTAACTTGATTTGTATATCATTCAGAATTTTCTGGATTAAAAACACTAGATATTGTCTCTGGCTAAATGAAGAAAAGGTGATTTAGAAAAAATGTCAAGTGCCCACAAAATTGACTAAAAATTCTAGCACAGGGGGAAAAAAGACTGAGGAGCAGGAACTGACACAGCAGTCTCATGGTTGCAGGTCACGAGCACTACCTACCAAGGATCAAACTCCGAACATTTCAGTCTCTGACTCTCCAGTCAAGTTTTCAGTTCCAAAAAAAAGTGTCCTATTGACCTTTGTCTTTCATGTCCTTTCTTTGACAAATCCCTAATTACAGACTGATATCAAAACATGAAGAGATAATTCTAATAATAAGACATCAGACTGGAAAAAAATAAAAAGTAACCAAACAAAAAGCCAAGGAAAATAAACATTTGCTCTATGAGATCAGACTTGTATTCAGCAATGTGGCTCGACGTTATGTAGTCCAGTTATCCTGCGCGCTGGTTGCAAGTGACTTTCTAGCTAACTGTAGGAAGAATTTCATTTAAAACAAAATGGACACATGAGCACCTGTACTATTTTCTTCTCATTTGCATTTGAACATTTTTTAAATGAAAAATGAGTAGGAGCAATAACAACAGTGATAACCAAAAAGAGGTTGTGAAAAAGGATGTGAGACATAGAGCTGAAGTTCAGGAAGATGTGCTTCTGGCTTATTATCAGCCAGTTGTGATGCACAGATTTCAGGCTTCAAGGAGATAACCTGCTCTTTCGGAAGACAGCCAAATTTAGGGGACTGAGCCACATCATAGTTGGTAAATGTTACAGATTTAAATAGATGTTGTTCCACTTGTTATCTTTGCGTGATAGCTCCTGTTTGCTCCTTCAAGTTCATTCTCCACCATCTCTAACTTGGTCTCTGATTTCAGAATCCATCTCATCAAAATGAATTTCGATCTTACCTTCCTAAAATATTATATTTAAAATTTACAGTTTTTGTGTCCTAGAAAACAGACAATGTCTTTTTTTCCTCTAAACACAGTGTGTTTGGTACATAAAGTATAAGCCTTTTAGAAATGCCAACACTTTTTGCTTAAGGAATTTCATAGAGAATTCAGTGTCACAGACTTCCTGGGGTTAGTCACTCACTGTTGACAATGAAATCCTTTTGATGTACCTGCCCAAGTCTTTTGTGCTGAATGCTAGTCCACTTTCTCTTATTAGAATTTTATTACATACAGGATTAAAATAAATTTCTACCACATTTAATAATCAGCCTTGGATTCTTCCCTTAAAGATGAATAAATAACAAGTTTCAAGCAACCACTAAAATATCAAAAACTACTAAATCAAACAGAACCTTAGTGAACAAAAAAGTTTTGAATTGTAATTTGAAAAATCACAAGCCTTAAAAAAAGAATGTAAGAGTAGTCTTATGTCTTTAACAGAATTTCAGAAAATGTTATTTACATGGTCAAAGGAATAATTTCAACTATATACCATTTATGCTTTGCAAGTGAACAAATCAAAAAGTTTTTTAGTGTTTAGAAAAATTCCAATAAAAGCAAAGCTTAGATGAACAACTATTCACTGAATGTCCAAATTTCTACATTTCTAACTTCATTAAAAAAATCTGTATAATAAAAGATATGGAACAGATTGTAATATAATGGGGTTCAAGTCTCATTGCCATCACTTACTGGCTGTGTGAAGGCACTTGCACTTTCTGAATTATAGTCTTCTCATCTGCAAAAGGGGACTAATGATGTGACCTCAAAAAATGGTTGTGAAAGTTAGAGAACATAATCAAAAACGCTAGACCAGCACCCCTCAATAGGTTAAACCCTAGCCAGATGAGGCTAATGAGCACTTGAAATGTGGCTAGTCCCGAATGAGATGAACTGTAAGTGTAAAATGTACATCTCATAAATAAATTCATGTTGAAATGATAACATATTATAAATATATAGTAAAATTAATTTGTTCCTTTTTTCATTTTTTTTTTCATACGTAGCTTTTAAAGAATTGAAAAGTACGTACATGTATGAGACACATAGATCAATGGAACAGAATAGAGAGCCCAAAAGCAAACCCACACCTATGTGGGTCAATTAATTTATGACAAAGAAGCCAAGAACATACAATGGGTGAAAGGACAACCTCTTCAAGAAACAGTGTAGGGAAAACTGGACAGCTACATGTAGAAGAATAACATTAGACCACTAGACCACTATCTTACCATACACAAAAATTAGCTCAAAATGGATTAAAGGCGTGAATGTAAGACCTGAAACCATAAAAGTTCCAGAAGAAAACATCAGCAGTAAGCTCCATGACATTGTTCTTGGTGCTGAAATTTTTAGATCTGATTCCAAAAGCAAAGGCACCAAAAAGAGAAAATAAACAAGTAGAACTGTATCAAACTAAAAAACTTCTGCACAGCAAAAACTGAAAGGCAACCTACTAAATGGAAGAAAGTATTTTCAAATCTTATATCTGATGAGGGGTAAATATTCAAAATACATAAAGAATTCAACTCAATAGCAAAAAAAACAAACAACTGGTTAAAAAATGGGCATAAGATTTAAACAAACATTTTTCCTAAGACATACAGGTGGTTAACGAGAACATGAAAGGAGGTTCAATATCATTGATTATCAGGGAATGCAAATCAAAACCACAATGAAACATCATCTTATACCTGTGAGAATCGCTATTAATAAAAAGACAAGAATGGCAAATGTTGAAAAGGAGGTGGAGAAAAGAGAACCCTTGTACCTTTGTGATAGGAATGTAAATCGATGCCACTACTATGGAAAACAGCATGAAAGTTCCTCAGATAATGAAAAATAGAGCTGCTCTATGATTCAGCTATTCTATTTCTAGATATTTATTTGAAGAAAATGAAAACTCTAATTTAAAAAGATATATGCACCCCTATGTAACTGCAGCATTATTTACAATAGTCAATATATGAAAATAACCTAAATGGCCATTGATGCATGAATAAAAAAGATATGATACACACACACACACACACACACACACACATGTGTGTGCGCACAAACACACACATATACACCAACACACACATATGCATAAAAGAATACTACTTAGCCATAAAAAAAGAAAGAAATCTTAGAATTTATAAAAACATGGACGAACCTTGAGGGAATTATGTTAAACGAAATAAGACAGAAAGAGAAATACAGATATCATATGATTTCACTTACATCTGGAGTCTAAAAAAACAAAACAAAACAAAACAAAAACAAAAGAAACAAAACTCATAGATACAGAGAACAGATTAATGCTGATTAGAGGTGAAGGGGCTTGTGAGGGGGCGAAATGGATGAAGGGCTAAATAGTATGATGACATGGTAACTATGCTCATTTTGGTGGTCAATTTGTACTGTATACAAATATTGAATGATTATGTTGTACAACTGAAGCTAATATAATGTTATTTACCAATTTTATCTCAATTAAAAAAGAAAATATACATGGATCACATCATAGTCCTAATGGACAGTGGTAATTTAAATGCAAGATATACAGTCAGGGCTTAAAAGTAGTTTACTATTAATAATTTGGGCAATTTGTCAGATTTTTTAAATTTCATGTCATTATTTAGAGTTCTGCAAATTTCTCTGAAGACCAATGAAAATATACTATGGAGAAATTTTGTTCTGTCGAAGAAATTTTGAAACGAAAGAGCTTTGATTGGCATATTTACCTGCATCTCAGTAAAATAAATCCATTTTGTCAATTTTTAGGAAATGAAGGGAAAAAAGGAAAAGACAAAATTTAAGATATAGGGGCATCTACTAAAAGTTAAAATCAATGACTTACTTGAAGTTTGTGTATCGGATTCATTTTGTAGATATTAGTATAACTTGAATTAGAAAACCCTGGTTATCTCTAAAATAACTTGATGTATAACAACACTTGTAAACCGTATAATTAGATGTCCTAAAAAAATAAAAAAATTAAAAAAAAAAAGACCAGAAAACATCTTGACATTAAAAAGGTATATAATACTGGGTAAAAGTATGGGTAAAAGTGCTCTAAATTCAAGTCACAATTATTGACAGAATGGAACTCAAGTGTTCACCTGGCTTTATTGTAGATATGCCACATTGTTCTTTTTATTTATTATATCCTGTAAGACTTCTGGAGCACCTTAGCTATATGCCTTTACATCCACTACTGTGTCTAGCTTGCTGTTTTAGAAAGCTAGCTAAACGTTAGCTTCCCTCTTGACTGTATGCTCTTTCAGGTAAGGCTTGGTGCTCATTTTATCTTGTATCTGCTACTGAACTTACTACAGAACCACAGGCATTAGAGTTATTCACAAAAAAATGTGTGAGATTTGCATGAATTATTTTATTCTAACCTAAAAAATGTTGTGCCATTAAATCTTTTATTAATAATCCTGATTGTGATAACTGGGTCTGTAATCTTACAGATACAATCAAGTTCTAAAACACTCATGATTTACCAATATCAACCCAATACACAATTCTAAAAAAACTCTTGTTAACTCAAGAGTTGAAAGCATAATTATCATTCGAGTATAAGTTATATTTTGTTTTGTTTTTCTTTTCTACTAGCTTGTCTACCAAAGAAGTTAACCTATGCATCATTTAGGGTTGTAAGGTCATTTCCTATTTTAACTCAACTGAGTTTTTCATTTCCAGGACATCCTTATATATTGACTAATCTTCCAAAGAGATTTCATTAGGTTATATTTTTGATGTGCATTGTGCAAGCACAGTATTTGTACTGTAGTATTCATTCTAAAATACATATTCACGTGACAGCCCATAATATCCTTGAAACAGCCATTACAGTCTGTCAAATAAATAATGCGCATTTTAAAGATGGTCTTTATGTGGGATGACTCTCCTGCATTTTCATGAGGCAAATTTCTCTTTTATTCTTTAAGAAAGAAAAGCACACAAAGGAAATGAACATGTAGAAAAATATGTTAAGGTAAAAGTGACACAAACCAGAAAATTTGAGCATCCTTTGGTTTCCTACTCTTTCCGCTGCTTCACCATTTTCCCCATAGCATTTTATGGAAATTAAAAAGAAAGACTTTCAGAGCTCACATCATCTTCTGTAATCTTTCACATTTGGACATTTGGAAATAAAAATATCTTATGTTGCATATTTTTGTAATGCTAATCATAGTTTGCATTTAAAATGTAACTTCTTCCTCAAAATCATAGTTTACTTAGCAAATGTGTCTATTAGGAGAAGTGACATCTCAGTAGTAAGTTGTATTCTTGTTGTTTTTAAATGGCAGATTCTTTTTTCTCCTATCGCAAGCACATACCTATGTACAGTGATTTTTGAAGGAAGTTACCTCAATTCACAGGGAAAAAAAATGTTTAACTCTCTCATGCTTTGATCTTTTCACTGGTAGCTATCATGGCTTCTAGAAAAATAAGAAAAATGAAAAACAAAATTTATTACGTGCCTACTATATGCCAAGCACCATGCTATACATTTTTCAAATATTTTCTAATTTAATCCTCAGTAGCTCTGCCAGGTGGGTGTATTTGTCATCAACATGTGGAGAATCAAATAAGTAACTTGAAAAAGTACTGCCAGATAGTGTGTGACCCCAAAGCCCAAGCTCAAATGAAACAAACTAAGAATATAATATTTATATTATATTCTTAGTTTAACTATTAATTGAGTTATTGCAGCTTTTTTATGTATGAGATGCAACATCCCTTCCATACTCATATTTTATAACACTGGAATGACATATTATTTTCTTATAAAATGCTTTCCCTTTATTGTATTACAAATATCCTTTACTAATTTTCAATGACTTGGATAATAGTTCTTACATGAGAAAACCATTGGTGAAAGCAGAAAAGAATTACTCAGGTTTCTGTGTAACAGTTACAGACCCTTTGGAATTGTGAATTAGCTTTCTTCCTGTGATCCAACATTTCCTAAATAAATACAAAGGAAATAATGAGAATCATCCATTAAATGGTTAAGCTTTCACATAACTTTTTAAAATATCACAGAATTATATTTGGTAGGAAATTTGTTGGGTATCACATCTAATCTTCCTGAGAAATGTGAAATAGTGGAATGCTGCGTAGAACTCAAGTACATTGTGGGCCTCGGCAGCATAAAAAGTTAAAAGATTTAGACTAAAATCAAGGTTATTCATATTCAGAACACTGTGACAACCAACAGTGTTGTAAACAATCACCACTTAATTTGTTAGAAGTCATTAGTTCTCACAATCAACATGACAATAGTCATTAGTTTTCCCAGTCGGCATGACAATATTCAAAATGGTAGCCACTGGCCACATACGATGATTTCTATTTAAACCGAAGTCAAGAAAAGTGAAATAAAATTTTACAGACCAGTTTCTCAGTCATATGAGCCACATTTCAAGAGCTCAAGTGCTACATAGGACTAGCAGCCACCACACTGGGCAGAGGTTAGTGAGCACTGACACCCCACGGAAGTTGTGTTAGGCAGCATTGCTGCAGTTAATTTAACTAAAGTAATTCTATCAGGTGTTCATAAGTGCATCCACAAGTTTTAAGACACTTATGTTTTTCTTAAAAGCATATATTGTTCCTGTTATGTGAAAGAACTAAACTCCACACTCTAAATTTGATGACTTACCTTTAAATTTGAATTTGAGGATACCTAAGGCAATTGCATCAATAGCAAGAGTCTAACTCATGTATCCCCTTGGATATTCATGATCAATGATGTAACAGAGAGAATTTTAAGTGATTTTTCAGTTGTGCATTGTCCTCATTCTTTGTCAATTTTTACATTCTCCTTGCAATCATGTGAATTAATGTATACTTATCTATAAAAGCTAAATAGAAATAAAAGAATCAGATTAAAGAATATCAATAAACTGCCTTTCCTTCTTATGTATATTTTTTCTCTTAATTTGTATTAGTATTTGTAAAATTGGAAAACTCTGATGTTCATTTAGCCAGATGATGTTGTTGCCTTATCACAGTTTCAATGGAAGCAACTGGAACTAGTAATCATTTATAGCAGATTGAGATGGTAGCTTTAACAAATGCATGTGATATTCACAACATATTTAGATAATAGCAATTGACAGCTTCATTAGACAGCGAGTTATTTGAGGCATGATACTATGTATTAATCCATTGATTGATTTATTCATCCATCCATTTATTTAGTAAGTCAAACAAAAATTTAATATCAAAAATGGACCAGCCACAGATATTCCAGGCAATGAAAATAGAGCAGTAAACAAGATGCAATATCTTTACCTCGTGAATCTCCCATTCTAATGGAAATGAAAGACAATGCTCAAATGAATAAAAATAATGTCAGAGATTGATAAGTGTCACAAAGATAGAGTGGACATGGAAGGCCATATTAGAAAGACTAATCAGAAAATTCCTTGTTGAGGAGAAATTTGAGCAAAAATCAGATGACAATAAAGGGTCAGGGGAAGAAATGTAGTTCCACAAATGGAACAACAATACAAAAGACACGAGAGAAACTGGCTTGACAAATTATGGGGGGGAAATGAGGTCAATTTTCTTAAAGCATGGGAAATGAGGGGGTAGAATGCTAAGAGATATTTTCTTATTTTTTTACCCGTAATGTATAAAATAGTGCAAATCAAGGAACTGAACAGAGTGAGAGCATAATGTGTTACTATAACAAAAATATCTAAGGCCATTTTAAAATTTAAAATTTTTAATTTTAAATTTTATTCTAAAATAAAGTATGTGATTTAAGCATTATGTTAAAGTGTGTGATTTAAGCATTATGTAAAGAGACTATGACAGGCTAAATGGGAAGGGATGAGCATGCCCAGTGTATTTAAAGTGATTCTTGAAATTAAAATTATATCAATCATATAACCAACAGGAAACACTCTTGGATTCTCTGAGGGTCTACTGCTTCCCCTCACCAACTCTCATTCTCTGTCTTGATGTGAGTGGAGGGTGCTGATTGGGGAAATACTGAAAGATATTAGTCCTATAAGCAATACATTGAATGATGCCAAACAAAGGGCAAACTGGCATTCTTGTCCTTTTCTTCTCATCTAACCAGGATGTGAACATTAGCAGGGTGACACTGATGATGGAGGAAATGGATGTTCCTATAAACCCAAAGCATGCATCCTGTTTTATTATGAGCTTGGATACATTATCTGGCATCATTATTTTAATGACAGAATAAAATTAATACGTATTCTATTAATATATGTTACAAAGACTGAAATACTGTCATTAATGGATTGCCTACATAAAACCTTTCTTGTCCTCATGACAAAACAGAAATATTAGAATTGACTTGCTGGAAGATATAAAGATTCTAGCTAAGTGTGGTTAAGGCCCATTGTGGTCCTGTATAAGCCACTGGTTCATAATACACTTCTAATATCAAAGTCACGTGCAGCATACACGATTATGTCATCTCTATCCTGGTTTGATGGAAAAATCATTGAGCATCAATACTAATGCTACATGTAGACGAACAGGTATCATGTGCAACATTAAGACACATACAAGTTTAGTTCTTATCTATCTTGAACTTTATTTTTTAAAGTCTTAATATAAATTCTGTGTAATAAAAATTTAGAATTAGAAAGAACATAAAGTTTGTTTACATGAATGTTAAAATTGTAACTATATAGTCAATCCAGACAAAATGTTTTCAGGTATTAAGGAAATCGTGTACATCAGTTTTTAGAAAATATGACCTGAAACTATTTCCTTCTACAATATTGCATGTGAAAACCTAAGGGTAGCCAAATTAATAAAATATGTTGAGAAATTCTAAATAGTACTTATTATCTCTAGACATCTGTCTATATGGCTACCAAAATTTATACTCCATACTTCAGCTTGAGAGGATACGGTTATGGATCTACTATATATAAATGCTTTCACTGAAAATGTGTCATCATATATTGCTATTAAATTATTCCAGAAAAGAAAGCATTATGACTCTACATAAGTAAGAAACTAGAAGTCAAGATTTGTGTTCAAGAAAATGTTCCACTATCGATAGAACACTGAAATTCCAGTCATCTGGTTAGGTCACATGAATATATTTTCAATTCACAGTCTGGCTCCTGTTATGTTTATAGCTAACTAATAAATTAATATAATAGAATAAAGTCTGGTCAGAAGTTTGTGCAGGATATATGCGACGCATCATTTTTCTCAGAACAGATCTTAATTCTAGAAAAGTGATGCCCTGTTGTGGTCCTAAGACTTTATTTTCTAGACAGGAAAAGGGACAATGGTTCTTTATTCAACTATTACAATTGGTTTTAAATTAATAGAGACTGTTTCTCAAGCCTCTCTAAGAAATAAACAGTAAGCTATTAAGTAATAATCAATTTGGTAATAAATAAAAAGTCTTTGGTATTATATTAACCTATAACAGCATCTAAATGATATAATAACATAAGCCCCTTAAATTAGTTTATCTCTCATACATGACTAATATGTTTCCAATTCTGTAAGTATTTATTTACATGTATAATGTATAACATGAGTTTTTAATGACCAAATATCATCTGGTTTTAGGATCAATACTATTTACTGATGAGTAGACAAATAATATTATACCTTAGTGGATTAAACATTTACACTTCAACAAATACAGTCACCAGATTTGGATTTTGGAAGATATTTAGTTTGAAAATATACCTTCAAGAAATGTTTGTATAGCTGGAAAAAAATATTGGACTTAAATCAGGAATCCTGGGTTTTAATTTTTTGTCTGTCACTAGTAACTCTGTGAGCCTGAAGAATTAAGTTCAATTCAATTCAATATTACTTCATTAAATATTTATGGAGCAACCTCTTTTGTGCAAGGATGGAGAGACCAAAACATATTTGAAGGCAGAGGGGAGGAATCCAGTAGAGAACAAAAGATTAAAGATGCTAGCAAGGAGAATAATTGATGCAATAAGAGTCTGAGACAAGGAAGATAAGATAAAGAGCACAAATCAAGGCATTAGTCTCTGTAAAGAAAAGGAGCATGTCTTTCTAAGAGATAAAAATTAAAAAGAAAATGTAAACAAAAGATAGAGATTTTGAGGTAGAGTGAAGGCAAAATAAGAATCTCACACTGGATTGATTTTTGTCTCAGTAAGGAAGATGTGGAGTCATCTGCTGAGGTCAAATGCCACTTGGGATATTGAAGTAGAGAAAAAGGTTGGAGACACAGTAGAGAATGCTATAAGGAGGGAAATGAGGCATCGAAAATTGCCAAGAAACACTGAGGGCTTGGCATCAATTAATTAATATAATATTGGTCACAATCAATAATTTCACAGCCCTCTCTATCAAAGCTAAAGTCAAAGAAGCAATGTATAAAGCAGGGGACAGTTAGAAATTACTGGCCTCAGATGCTGAAGACACAAAATGAGAAAAAGCCAAAGAATGAATGTCAATTTCAGTTAGATCCTTAGTGGTAGATACTTAGTTTAGCAGTGGAATTATTATAATGAGAAATTATGATGTCTAAACTAAGGCAAAATTGAAATAGTCACTAGAAAAAAATGCCCTTAGAAAATTAAAATATAAGTTTAGAAAAATGTTTCTTTATAAAAAATAGTAGGTGAGATTCAATAACTAGAAAAAGTAAATACCCAGGCTTTGGTCACATTGAAATTTCAAGATTAAAAGAAATTTTATGAACAGAAATATTTGGTCTAGAACAGCACTTCTCAAATTTAATGTCTGCATTAGCTGTCTAGAGTCATGACAATATCAATTTCCAGACCCTCCCACAGACCCAGTGAGTCAGAATTACAGGGGTAGGTATTGAGCATCTTTATGGTTAAAATTCTGACACATAATCAAGTTGGGTATTGCTGGTCTAGATGAACTCCAAGTCTAGAATTCTTCAAATATATAGTGAATGAAAAAATTAAATAAAGGACCCCACCTCCCATAGTATTGTCATCAGCAGAGGAAAAGAAACACTCTGGAGGGCTCTCTGAGGTTGGGCAGGATTGGGGGTTCAGAAATTGTGCATTGCTGGTGCACTTTCCCCTCTGCAGTTCCCCATTAATCTTCCCACCACCCCTACTTTACTTAGTCAACTTACATCCAGGGCTTTTCACTTGTTGTTGCAATTCACCAAAACTACTTGTATCTACACTGAGCAAAAAAGGAAAGCTTTTATTAATAGGGGTGCCTCCCCAGAGTCTGTAAGCGAGTACAGTCAGGCATTTGGAAGCTGGTGGAACCAGGGAGGACAGTGGGACACTCCGGTTCTCATATGTGCTCTCCTTCCTATGTCTGTCTGTTCTGTTCCATCCGTTTCTATAAACTGGCTTCATCCGCTGCCCAATCAGTGTGAGAAAACATGGTTGCTAAGACCCCTTAGGTTTATATATTATATGATCAGCTATTTGGAGAGAATGATCAATTTTTGAAACTCAATTTTACTCTTTAGAGCAGTTTAGGCTCCCAGCAAAACTGAGAGAACAGTACAGAGTTCCCACATCTCCCGTGAATAATCAATTTTTTATGCTTCCTAACTATAGATGTTTTCCCAAATTTAGCTATTCGTGCTTAGCATCATGGGGACAGTGACATACAAAATGATGGCCCCATTCGAAATGAGGGGAGCAGCTGTGGGGTGCTGACATGCACTAGGCAGCACCCCACAATGGGCCTTTGTCAATAGCTAACACATACAGCTCTAGAATATAATAAAATAAGAATGTAATGAGTTTAATTGAAGAGCTACTTCTGCGATGTTTCTATTTTATGGCATATCGTTTACTTCTGTGCACTACCAATTATCACAAGGGAGTTCGCGTGTGTATTCAAATGCATAGCTCTATTTTAGTTAGTGTTAGCTGAACAGTGAACACAGTCATTCAGAAGACAGAAAACAGTTGGGAGGTCAAAACACATGTCATGTAGTTTGCACTCTACCTTGTATATCAACAGAAATGACTTTATGACATTTATTTCTAATATTTTTCCCTTTTAGACACAATTTCAGTAGACCTGTCCAAATTCAAAGCAGAAGTGGTAGTTGGGTTTGCCACAGTCTGCACCATGATGACTGTAAGACAGAATAGAGCCTGACACAAAGGAGACAGAAGCAACATAGGACAGGGACAAAAAGTCCTCCGAACCTTAGTCGACTATCCAAGCCCATCGCTATGCTACCGCACTGCACAACTAGTATTAATAATAATTTATTGCATTCATTGAGTATTCAAAATCATTTTAAGTGTTTTATCCCATATAATCCTATCAGATATTGTAGGTACCATCACTCATTCTATTTTATAGTAAATGAAAACATAGAGTTTAGATAACCTGACAAAGATCACGCCAAATCAGTAGATACTCCCAAGATTACACCCAAGAAAGACTGACTCTAAACACTATTTTAAACAACTACATCCAGGACATTTATATTACTAAACCAAATTAGACAAGGAAACATATTATTATTTTTAAAACTGTATACCAAACACAAAACTATGAAACTCCTAGGAGATAATATATAAGACAGTTTAGGTCCTAGGCTTGAGTATGACTTTTTAGATATAACACCAAAAGCACAGTCTAAGAAAGAAAGAATTGATAAGGTGGGTTTCATTAAATTTAAATATTCCTGCTACTAAGTAATAAAATAGTGCTGGTCTCCAGAAGATGCTTTAGAAAGAATAAAATCACAAGCCACAGACTGGCAGAAAATCTTGGCAAAACTCATCTCTGGTAAAGCACAGCATACAAAGAACTGTTAAAACTCAACAGTAAGAAAACAAACAATTAAAAGGTGAACAAAAGATCCAAACTAACACCTCAATCTCTAAAACACAGACGACACCCAGTGCTGGCCAGGACTTTGAGCAACAGAACTGTCATTCACTGTTGGTGGAAATGCAAAATGGCACAGCCACTTTGGAGAGTTTGGTGATTCCTTATAAAGCTAAGCAGACTACACACAATCTAGCGATTGTGGACCTCGGTATCCACCCAAATGTGTTAAAAACTTACATCCACATAAAAACTGTACGTGGATATTGATAGCAACTTTATCTGTAATTGTATGATGTCTTTCACTAATTGGTGAATGCATAGCCAAACTGTGGTGCATCCACACAACAGAATATTATACAGCAGTTGAAAGAAACAAGCTGGCAACATGCAGAAAGACGTGAAGAACCTTCCATGTGTATTGCCAAGTGAAAAAACCCAATCAAAAAGACTTACATCCTGTATGATTCCAGCTATGTACACTCTGGAAAGGGCACACTATGGAGATTGTAAAAAGATCAGTGGTTTCCAAAGGTTTAGGGGAAGGTAGAGGGTGGGGCATGGGGGATGAAGTAAGATTTAGAAAAAGGCATGGATCCCAGCATGGCTAGAGCACATGTGTGTAAAGTAGTGGGAGATAAAGTCAGGGAAATAAGTCAGGATTAAATAAGAAAGTGCCTTTTAACAAGAGAGAGAAGGCTATCAAATCCAATTACAACCATCAGAGTAGGATTGGAAGGAGGTAGTGAGGAGGGAGAGAGAGAGAGAGATGGTCAGAGCACCGTAGGAGTTCAAAAGAGGTGATGATAATTGTGCCAAGTCAATTCAGGATGCATTCTATGCAAGTCACAATACTTAGAATAATATACATAATACCTAATTTAATCCTCAAAATACCACCATAACTAAGAATAATTGTTCATTATCCCTTAAATTGAAGGACCAGATATCTTAATTTTCCCACAGTTATAGTGTTAGTGAACTCAAACTCAGCTTTTCCTAACTTCTGAGCCCAGCCACTACTATTTGAGCAAGCTTGGAAAATTTCCACCTGCATTCCTTATCACTTGAATACAGATTAAGCACATCTGTATTCATAGCTAAGTGGTTGATAAATGTATAACTATCTGACAACTGAAGGTTTAAGAAAAACCTAGAGTGAAAATTTAAACATCTACAAAGCATAGATGCACTGATGATTTAAAAATGAATTAAAAATGATTTAAAAATGAATTAGACATTTATAAGGCATAGGCACAAAATACGTAATACTAACAACTGCTAGTTCCCCACATTTTGGATCATAAGGATTTCTTATGAGTTTTTACTATGTTACAGACCCTCTACCTGTATTTCCTATAAATCACCTTACATATTAGAAATAAATTTATCATTCCCTAAACCATCATAGCCAATATTTCTTCACAACCATGTTTGTACATAGACTGTTGCAGATTTCTGTTACTGTCTTATTCTTTTTGAGCTGCTATAATAAAGCACCATCGATGGGGTTGCTTACAAACAGAACTTTATTTCTCACAGCTCTGGAAGCTGGAAGTCCAAGATCACGGTGTCAGGACAGTCAAGATCTGGTGAGGTCTCTCTTCAGGGTTGTAGACGGGTTAGTGACTTGTCATTGTCCTCATGTGGCACAGAGAGAGGGTGCTCTCTGGGGTCTCTTTACAAGGGCACTGACCCTGTTCATGAAGGCTCCACCAGGTGATCTCCTAACGTCATCACATTGGGAGTCAGGATTTGGACATATTATTTTAGGGAGTAAACACTCTTTAGAGATTACCACTGGCTATCATTTTGAAAGGTGAGGAAGAAAATTGAATTGATAAGTGCAATGTGAGTGGATCTGATTAAGACTTGAAGCAGATGGGGAGAGATGCTTTTGACCATAAAAAATAAAAAATGTACATTGAGAAATACTCTGTTAATAATATAATTAAAAGGTAAATATCACAGTGAGAAAATGGTTTTATTACATTTTTGTGTGTGCAATATTCATTAATTTAAGGATTCTTAGGAATATACGTGAAGTCAAACATCTTGGTAGAAAAAAGACACATGATATGAGCAAAAATTAATAAAAAGAAGAAATTTAAATCTCTGACAACCATATTCACAATAGAAAGTCAACTACACTGATTAAAAAAAACATTGAAATTAATCAGTTAGTAGATACTTGTCTTCACCTAACAAAATGGAAAAGTTTAAAAATGATAATATCATATGTTGGCAAGTTTATTGAACAACAGACTCTCTGATTCTTTACTGATGAAAATGTAATTGGTACAATTTTCTAGATGGCAGCTTAGCGATAGTCTTAATAAAAAGTCTCAGTTCTTTGAGAGAGCAATTATTCTTCCAGTAGTTTATCCCCTCAAATAATCAAAGACATTGAAAGATTAACCTAATGGGGCAAAGGCAGAGATGTACTGTGATTTATATATTTTCTTTAAGGGATATGAAGAGAAGATTTGGGTCATCATTTTGACATCAACCATGGTGGACAAATCCCCTTTAACTCACTGGCTAAACCTCGAAGAGAAGGTGACAAAAAGGGACTCAGAAATAACCAAGGTACAAGTGCCTTGGAAGAGACACACCCTGAAGAAGCAAGATGTGAGGGGTTCTGGAAAAGAAAAGAAGTTTCTAGGGATAGATGCCGATGACGTCCCTTTTGGGGACAGTCTTAGGCACTTGGATTTCTAGTCATAATTCAAGCCAGTGAGGTCAGAAGAACATACCTCACAGGAGTGACTGGAAATGAGCAGTTTGACTTGACAGAGCCTCGCAAGGGCTCAGTGGTCCTTTGTGCATAAGGTTCTCCCTCCAAGAATTAATCGTCTCCTGAATGCGTGAGGAAGAATATGCAAGTTGAATTTTCCTAATTCAGACTTAGTTTTATGATAAAAATCACCACAGAGCTAACATCGAAAAGCCCACAAACTCAGAAATAGAGTTTGTAGGTTTTAATTATTTTATCTCAAATGAATTCCAGGCCTAAGCAAATTGTAAAAGCTTTTAATGCAAAAATGTTTGCCAAACTGTTAAATTCTTTGATAGTCTTTATCTCATGTGACATATATTTATTGTGTGGTGTGTACACTTTAAACAACTTACAATTAAATTATTATTACCGGATTAAAAAATTATTTTCACCGTTTATCCTTAAATTATTAAATACTTTGTTTCTAAACTGTACATAGAATTTATATCTACAATTAAATATATTTGAACAAATAGAAGGTGAGGCCAACAGAATATTGTTAATATTTCTAATAGGCACTTTTCTTTCTTACGTATGTTCTCTGAAGATAAATGACTCTGACATAATCTGTATTCTCTCCTTTAACAATTCAGAATCTTATTTAAATAAACCAAAGATTTATAGGTAAATGACTAGTCAAATGTTAATGATTGAGGGAAAAGATTAAAGTGACTTTTAAAATTAGATCCTCTTTAAAAAAAAATACTAGAGACATTTCTGCATAAAATATTCCACATAAAACATTCTTCTTATGCAGGGCTGACATGTGTGGTTCCACGGTTTATGAACTGTATAAAGGGACAGGGCCAAATGGGGCTCTTCGGGGCTGACATCCACCAAAACCTCTGCTAGGCTCGGCCACATGGGAGATGCTACGTCTACCCTCGGGTGAAAATTTATGAAACGAGCCCTATGTGCTGGAGTTGGTCCCCACAGAATGCATGTCTGTGCTTTACAGAATAATAGCAATACTACACAGAATATTTTTTCCCAAACCATTTTGAGAATAAATTGCCAACTGGGTACATTTTCATTTCCTAACGTCTTAGTGTCTATTTCCTCCTGAGAGAAACACTGTCCTACAGATCTGCTCTTCTAGCCAGAAATTAAAAGTTGATTCTTCACGACCAGCTAATCCTCATACTCCCCTCAAGTCTCACTAACTGTCCCAAAAACGTTTAGAATTCCATCTTGCTTTAGCTGTTGATCTGTTTCGTCTCCTTCAGTCTGGGACAGTCTCCCAGTCTGTCCTGGTGATCTTCCAGTGACCTGGGCAGTTCTGAATATTCCAGCAGTTCGATGGTGTGGGACGTCTCCCAGCTTAGGTTCGTCTGATGATCCTGACATTTAAAGTTAGTAGCGTCGGGAATATCACAGGGGTGATGAGGGGTCTGTTCCTCCTGTTGCATCCATTCGGGTGACACAACATTTGGCTCATGGCTGATGACGTCACCTTGTTTATTGGATCACAGTGACGTCCATGAAGCTTCCGAACTGTAACGTTATTTTGTATTCTCTTTGTGGTTCATACACATCTGCTGATGAGGTTGAAGGTACATAAATATCTATTCCTCTTCAAGCTTTTGTCTGATTTATTAATTTTTATAGATATAGACTCAAGGGCCATGTCCTATTTGACTCAATGAGTAATAATACACTATTATCGTTATTTATTTGGGTGCTAGTATGGGTCCAGCTGGGAACAGTTATAACCTCTCACACTGGCTCCTGTGTACTTCTGCTATGTCCCCATTATTCTTTCACATGTCCATGTTTTCTGACAACATAAGATAGTCCAGGTTAACTTTCCTTCCTCAGCTCTTCTTTAAAAGATTTGGGTGCTAGGTGTGCTTATTGCTGTGGCTGTGCCATTGTTCCTGGGGAACAACCCTCAGTGGAGAGAGTTAGGGAATATTTCTGTATGGTGACACATTCACACCACTACCTTCTTATTCAACCCGGAGTTACACGGGGAATTCTAGTTTATTTTTTCTGTTAATTATCTTTGACATATATTTTTTTTAATTACCTGGCTGTGTTGAACTGATCTCTCATTGCTACCATTATTCCCTCCCTGGCAATAGCCCCCCATCACCTCCTTCATGTTTTGAGACCCTATGCTGGGCCACCACTGTCATGGGAGACACAAGCTCACTGTGCTCTGGCTCTGAGAACCCGCCCCAAGCCAACCACCTATACAAACATCTCACTGAAGTGGCTCAGACTCTGAAAATCATGGCCAGGCCAGCTCTCCCGCATGACACCCGCTTCACCAGTCTCACGCCTGAGGCCAGGCTCAGATGTCCCCTGCAGGGCTATGCTAACAACATACTTAGAAATAAATCTAATAAAATGGTCTGAAGTATTTGGGAAAAGAATGTGAAATTTTATGCTAAAAATTTTTATGTAAGATTAAAAGGCTAAAATAATTTTTTCTCAGTTCTTATGAAGTAAAATAAAAAAGTAGAATTTGCATTTTCAAATATCAAGAAAGATTCCAACTAGAAATAATTGAAATGGTATAATTTTCTCACAGATATACACAAATTTACCCTGTACTAGAATACAGAACCTGGAAATAAACTACTAATCAGTAGTAAATTGCATATGCATTAGGAAAAATAATTAGATCCTTGTTTCTGGCCACATGAAAATAAATTATAGTTAAAGATATCAACATAAGTAACATAAAAACTTTGAAGAAAACGTAAGAGAACGTTTTTACGTGTTGCACAGAAAGGAATAAGGATTTTATGCCTTCATACAGAAGACAAGTATAGGGTAATGTTTCATGAACAAGACACAGAAAAAGCAATAAATGACATATTTCATTTTAGAAAACAGTCTGTACAATTTAGTGACAAAAGTCACTAAAACAAATTTAAAAGATGATTCTTCTGGAGGAGGGAAATATATTTTAATGACAATAACTGACAAAGAATTCAACTCAATAGGAAGATCCTCTTACAAATAAGTGAGAAAAATACAAATATACCAGTATTATAAAAAAGCAAAAGATGCAAATTGGTGAAGGCAACCACAGCTGACCTGAAGCCTGATAAACACGAAGCTGCTAAAGCTTCCTAGTGATCAGGTGAGCGATGACCCTGGGTTCCAAAGCTAGACTTGCTATGTTCCAAAGATGCTCAACACTTTGAGAGGGGATGCAAATTTAGTTTGAAAAAACAATATTCTGGGGAAAAAATGAACAGAACAATACATAAAATAATTTTAAATATATAAAAACTATACATTGCATTGGATTCTGACTATCTAATAAATATGTGAAGCACGTTGGGGGAAGATGCATACCCGCTTCAGGATGGCACTTAGCTCTGAGAAAGGACTGGACATAAATGGGTTAGGAAATGAAATTTCTATGGTGTCGCATTGTATTTCATAAAAATAAAAATAATCGAACCCGTGTGAAATAAGTCAAAATGTCAACATTTATTAAATCCACATGATGGAAACAAAAATGTCTATTATTCATCGAAATATTCTCTGTATGCTTTAAATATTTCATAATTTCAAAATTTTTTAAATGGGTTAAAGGCAGAGCATTATTTTTTATGCCTGTCAGAAACATTCTTGCTTTATTTTATAGTTATTCATGTACATATTTTGACTCTGCCACTAAATAAAATCCCTTGACAACAGCAGCAATTTATTTCCTAAATTTTATCCCTTAGCTATGAACATAGTGTTTGATACATAACAAGGATGCAATAAAAGTTTGATGAATGAATGAGTGAATGTTTTACTGGCACTCCGGCATTTTAAATTTTCAGTACAGACATCTGTAAATAATTCACAGAAACACCTACAAAGAGCTTTATTTATTCTAAATATAGGAAACAACCAAAGAAATATTTTTAATTATTAAATGTCCACTTCCAGTATTAGATGAAAAATAATTATGTATCTCAAACTGAGTTCCTATGCTTTCCTTTCACTTGCTTTTCATTTTTTAAAAAAATAAACTAAAGGATTTTTTTTTCACCTATTCATTAAACTCCATATCATACTTTGTAACATTCTGACTATCACAAAATTATTCCTAGTGTTATAGATAAATGCTTAGAATTTTCCAACCTTAACTGAACATCCAGGGGTAATCAAAGGGAAATAAATTACAGGCTGCCAACAATAAAAGGGTTTTTAATTCTTTAGTGAATAATTTATGTTTTCTTCTCAACAAAAGCAAAGAATGTAGCACTTTCCCCCCAGGATAAGGCAGTTAATTATTTTTTGCTCAAAAAAAAATATGTGCTCATTATTTAACTTTACTGTATGCTTATTTGAATTTCTTTTTATATATTTTTGCCTCTCATGATAGAATAATAAAAAACTAATCAAAAAGAGAAAGGTCTTCTAAAATGAACCAGAGCAGGAGCAAGAGCCATTCTTAGAAAAGAGAAGACGTATTTCATGTTGGCTAAACACACACACACACACACACACACACACACACACACACACACACACAGTTTGATGGGACACGTAGAACAACCTGACCTGACTTGAAGATTTGTTTGAGGAATAAGGATCTAAGATAATTCCTTACTTTTTCGCTTCAGGGTATGTGTTCTCTTTCAAGTCAAAATGTGTAAAACAATCATTTTAACACTAAACATTTGAAATGGCAATCTCGTTTGGTTTTTTAATTTCTTCTAAATGTTTATATAAACTTCTGGTTTCTCTCAACTTCTTTCTTGATGGCTTCCTTTTTTTACTTGTTCTGCTGTAATGTGTAGAAATCCATAATTTCTGTTAACAGTCTCTTTATTTACTTTAATATCTAATTTATAATATTTTTACTCAAAAACACCAGTATCTTAAAAATATTAAATTTAAGTAACATATTTTTATTGATAACCCTAATTATTTTTTTGTTGATTAATCAAACCTATGGGTACTGCCACCAAAAACGCAAAACTATATGTAAGTTTTTTGACTAAATCTACAGGAAAAAATTCAAAGAAGAATTAAAAGATTAACCTTACAAAGATTAGATCTTACATGAAATTTTTGTGTGTTATTTAATAATAAAGTACCAATTGCCAAAGGCAAATCTGCACTCAGGAAAGGTGTATGAGAAAAATCTAATTTATTTTGATTTTGATGTAATCACATAAAATATATGAAGCTAGTTAAAATGGTCTGGAGACCTATTTTACTTGTAAATTTTCATTTATATCTTTACCTACTGAATAAGTAGTATATGTATTTCACATATATGAGACAACGGGCTCTGTTAGACACTGGAACAGGAACTGTTTACCTGGGTCTCTACTTCAAAGAAAGAAACAAGCAGGATCCAAGACTATGAGCTGGAAATGGGTGAGGACGTGTGTATTTTCTTCACTACTATGTAGCTCGTGCCTACCACAGTGCCTGACACATAGACAGTACTCAAAACATACTTGGCGAATCAATACATTAAAAGAACAAAATATCCAGTACAATAAAGCCAAAGCACTATGAACAGAGAGAAGGGAGCGACTAATTCTGTCTGTGATTGTCATGAAGTGACATTAAACCAGGAGCGAGTCTGATCTCACAACTCAGTTTGAGAAGACAGAACATTTCTTTCTAGGGAAAATGTCTGTCATTCATACCAGGTGATTCCCTTGGATGTACCAATCACAGGAACTTGACAACCCTTACGCACATGTGTGGCCATCCACAGATGGGCACTTGTCCCAAGACCACGTAACCAAACCCACTGACATATCAAAAAAATAATATTTTGACTTGCAGAAATTTTGGTTCTGATAAAATAAATCAGGAACATATAGTAGCAGAGAAAAGAAGTGGCATCATCGCTGGAAACTCTAACAAGCCAGTTTTATGTCCTTATCTGGTGCTATCGCATAAGAAGGCTTAATGCAAGAACCTTGTAATAAAACCTAACAAAGCAATTTATGGGGTAAAAGGCCTTTTGTGTCTATCATCTCATGGAATCTTTAAAAGTCCTCATGAAGTATTTCTATCCTCTCTCAAAGATATCATTTGTCTTTCATTCAAGGGCCCTGGGTCTAAGCTGTGAAAATAATTCCCTCAACCACATGCTTTCAGAAATCCACTCTAAATTCCAGACCTTCGGCACTACCAAGTTCCCAAAACACGACTTTTATCAAATTATTTAATGACTACTCATTGACTATAGGCTCAGGTCCAAATGATTTAGAATAAGCATCACCTCCTAAACTCTTGCTACAAAATTCAAGTTGCACATATTCTGAATTATTTGAATGTTCACAAGCACATCTTGTTTTTCATCATTTATTTTTCAACACTTTCATAAATGGTATTTTCTCTGCCGAGAACACATTATAATATTTGTCACCAGGCAGTGTAATCATGTGTTTACATGTTTAAGGACCATACTGGATGGGGACAGCTGGAAGGGAACACAATGCCTCACCCCATACATCTGGACGTGATGCAATGCCCAGCAAAAGGTCAGTGCTTTACGCCCATTTATTGACTGTGGCTCATTCTCCATCATCAGATTCAGGGAGATTAAATGACTCGTTCAAGACTCCATAAACGAAGAGACCAATATTAGGACACAAGCCTGATGACTGCTTGAAACTCTTCTGAGTACACCTCACCTCCCAGACACCAGGAGACCAGAGGGAGGCATTAGAAACTCACACAGAGGGAACCAAGGATGGCTCCTGGTAGTGTCACAGACTCTGGCCACTCCTCATCAACAGGGTTCAGATAGAGGATTTCTGCCTAGCACTTATATCCATCAGTTTTGCATTAATTACGGACACATGAAGGTGAGCTGAAGTTTTTCCTCATTAGCTGTCAGTATTGTGGATGATCACTAGTGCCAAGCACTGACCTGATCTCTGCATTAGCAACAACTCCTTTTTTTTTTTTTTTTTTTTTTTGCTTTATTTCATCTCTTTATTCTTATAAACAAAGTTTTGGGGGCCCTAACAATTGAATTCTTATGTCCTAGGTGATATCCAAAAGCTGACATTTTTGCTATTTTCTTGCTTTCATTAATTGCCAGTAAAACGGCCTGAACTAAATTTAAATCATAACACATTCCTATTACCTACAGATGCTTCAGATCAGGAGGTCTTGATCTCTTGGCCTTCATTGGGTTTCTGTTTGTCCTTAGAGACTTTCTGTGAACATTTGAGTATACACAGTTGCTCTTGGATGCTATTTACCTCCTTACCAGTCTGAGCGCAAATGAAAAAATCAGCAAGTTCAGAGACTAACTAAAAAGCACCTTAGTTTAATTTTCTAAGAACCCCTGAACTGTGAAAATGAAGATATATTCAACTTATTATTTGACAAAAAAATGACTGAGAAAGACATTTATATCACTAACTTTAAGTTTAAACAGTTCAAGGACTTTCCAGGCTTTCCACATACTTGATAGCATCATCGTTAACAGAATCCGATACACGTTACGACATGGAACATAATTCACTAGAGAAATGTACAGGAGACGGGGCTTTCTTGGGTCTATATGTTCTTATTTCTGTATTCTTGGTGCTCTGGCATTTGGGGTCTTGATCCTACAGAGACTGCCCCTCGAGGTGCTAGTTAATTGCTACACACAGCAAAAACATTCCCTGCCCACACACCTCTGCCACATAAAGCAATCCAGAACCTACATCCCGACCAGCTCCTTTACCGAATTTTCACAAACACCAACCCAGTCTCTACCACCACCCCACCCTCAGTCACCCAAAGGCCAGTTGCAGGGAACTAGAGACGGTCCTGTAGTCCAGAGACCCCAAAATCATCACTCTCCAACCCCAGACTCACTCAGCACATCTGCCTGCCTTGCCTTGCGCATCCCTTCCTGAAAACCCCAAAAAGGCTTTGGGCCTTGTTCTCCCCACATGTCCCTCTGACTCCTGGCCATCCCTGGTCCTTCCCCATCTGGCCCAGCATGGCGAGCCACGTCTCCTATTTCCTAGGATCCCTGAGTATAAACAAACCCCATTATGACCATGACTGTACCTGGTGCCTTACCACACCCGACTCAAACCCACCTTGGGTTTTACACGGGGATGTTTACTAATATAAACCTGAGGCATTTCGGTGGTTCTGTAACAGGTGTGAGGTGATCTCTCACTGCGGTTTGGATTTCCATTTGCCTGATGATGAGTGATGTTGAACATTTTTTCACATGCTTCTTGGCCATTTGTGTATCTTTGGAGAAATGTCTATTCAATTCTTTAGCCCATTTTCTAATCAGGCTTTTAGTTTTTTTCTGTTGTTGAATTCTATGAGTTCCTTCTATATTTTGAAGATTGACTCTGTGTCGGATTGTGGTTTGCAAATATTTTCTCTCATTCTATAGGTTTTTCTTACAGGGTTGACTGTTTCCTTTGCTGTGAAGAAAGTTTTTAGTTGGATTTAGTTTTTTAGTTTGATATAGACTTGAAGAAAAAATGTGTTTATTTTGGTGAAATAGGGGAGATTATATTTGTGATTCTGTCAACTCGACTTATTCTGACAACACTCTCTGCTTCAGACCTTCCCCACCAGTAAGTTTCAGCAGAAAAGGGGACAGAGGTGATAAGATTCCAAGATACCAATCCCCTCAGCTCTTGTGGTCTCAAATAAGACCAGAACCACCAAGCAAGTCACCATTGTCTCAGCCATCCTCTTCTTTGATGCAATGGTCACATACAAATACCATCATTTTCTATTTCTGACTTTCATGAAAAGGATAAAGAAAGAGGCTTTTTGAAAAGAATGGTCTTTGGGAGAAGGAAGTTGGTGTTTAACCTTAGTATGCCTCTGTTAACAGTTTCACACTGAGAAACAATTGTCCCTATCTACTTTTGAGACAAATAATATTTTATCAGTTCATAGAAGACTCGGGTACTGACTACGACATAAACTGAGATCCATACTGAGATTTTCATCAGATATTTAGTAAACGTATTCCAAACTCGAGACAATTCTTCACTTATAAATAGCTATAATATTTGTTATGACCAAGAGTGAAAAGAATCAAAGAATTTTTACTACTTTAGTAGTAGATGGCTTCATTGGCTACATACAGCATTGTATTATGAATGATTAAGTCAAATTAGCATCTATAGCTGAAGCTGTGGTTTGGAAATCAGAGAGAGAGAGAGAGAGAGGGAGGGAGAGAGAATTATTCTTCTGCAATCTAGCTGTATTTCATCCCAACATACCACATTTAAATCCACATAGTTCTGGCCACCATGCTCATCAGGACGAACATGTGACACCCGGAGATTTGCACCAAATAACTCATAGGCTGGGTTTAGCTGTCAAGTTTTGACTTCAGGGCCATTGTAAAATGCAGTCTATGAAATTCAGGTTAACCAAAAAGATTACTCAGTGGTTCTGGGATGCCGAAATCAACATACAATAGGCGAGACAGAAATTGTCAGCCTGTCATTATAATCCTGGCTGTTAACAACCACAATTAAGGCAGACTGCATATCAATTATTATTTGTCTGGAGCTTCAACTTCCCTAAGCATAAAAGGAAGTGAGGCAGCCGGCATCACTGTCTCCTCTTCAGCTAATTAGTACTGTTTTTAATGGCTTCATCTGCCCAGGATCAATTGTCTAATAGGAACAGTGCTCTGTTGGTTAATAAGGTAGGATGTGATTATGTCTGCCTCCAAAATAGTCCTTCAAGCAACACTAAAACAGTCACATGACAGAACAAATAGACTAGTAGTCCCAAGCAGAATTTTTGTCTAATTCTTGTATAAACACTGTTCCAGCAACATTTATGGGAAAATTACAAAGAAAACATTTAAGAAAGAAATGAAGAAAGATTTAAAGACCAACACAAGAGCAGACACAGATATGTGTACATGTATATATGTGCACACATGTACACACACATATGCACGTGTACACACATATACATACATACACACACACAAAGAGTCTCCAAAAACTTCCATGGAGAGAGAAGCCAGCAGCAATTTCATAAACTGGTTTTCAATGACTATCATCATCGAGAATGCTGATGTGATGATGAATGCCATTTTCCAAAAGTGCTTTCTGTAAAGTAAACTGTGCCGTGGTTATGCTGATTGTAAATTAAACTCTTTATTTTTCAGTTGCAAAATACGATTCAGTGAAGAAATGGGGACTGATGGTATTTATTTCTGCTCATTTGGCTTTTAGCATCTATTAGCAGACTTAGAAAACTTGGATTTGAGTAAATGTGCCAAACAACAGACTGTTTACTATGGACATATCTGCATATATTAATGCAGACTGAGCTCCCTGGGCTGATGGAGGCTGGCTTCACCCAATGAACCAAGACAATGAGATGAATGACAGAGAACGACCATTATTAGCTTAGAGGTGGTACGTGCAGCGCTGAAGGGCACTCACTCCTGTTGCCTGAGTTTAAATCCCAGCACCCCCATTCCCACTAGTTCGCATAACTAGGGCAAGCTACTTTACTTCCCTGTGTCTCAGTTTCCTTATCTGTTAAATGGAGATGATAAAAACAGGATTTTTATGAAGACAGGAACACATAGTATAATCTGGCACAAAGAAAGCATTATAAAATGTTTGGCTATTACTAGGATTATTTCAAAAAATAGTTCATCTTGATTAATTAGTTGAAATTAAAGATATTTTCTGAGGCAGTAACCTCCATGTCCTTTTCTACAAGTTACCAACAAGGCAAGAAGCGTATAATTGACTCCAAACATTTTATGCCTTGAAATATGCCATTTCTCTACAACTATGGTTTTCAAAGCATGATCCCCAGCCAGAAGTATCAGCATTACTGGAAGCTTCTTGAATATGCAAACGATCAAGCCCCCACCTTATGTCCAACCAACCCAGAAAGGTCAAGGGCCAATAGAGGCCAACAGCCTGCTTCGTAAAGCCCCCAAACCATTCCGATGCGCATGAAGGCTGTAGAACAACTGGCTAATCAACCCCAAATGCATGCGGTGTTCCTTCTTACTAAGAGATGGGTGAATTTCAAACTACTGAAAATAAAGGTTTCAGATCAACTGAAAAATATAAGTGTTCAAAATAAGTCAGAGCTAACCTTGAATCCACATTAATGCTCTATGTTTTTTTAAATTCTAAAAATATCTGAAGTTATTAAAGCCCCTGGCTGTAGTTTGAAATCATTAACAACATCATATAGAAAAAAAAAATCTGGGGAAAAGAGAAGATCTCATTAATTATAAAGAAATAAGACATTAAAAGGTATCAGTCAAATATTTTTGCTTCCTATTCCGAGAGCTTGCATGGGATATGGTGTGTTATATAAATTGGTTTGAATAATTCTTATAGCCCAAATTCTCTTTTCGTTAATTTTAATTAACTTACTGATTAAATTTAGTTTTCTCAGCTTTTATGAAAACATTTAACATGCCTCTCAGAACGCCACAATATAATATACAAATGCCTGTGACAATACAGCATCCGCAATTGCTTTATGTAACCTGAACATAAAGCGTTTTGGAAATTAAGAATTTTCTCATCAATATTAGAAATACCAGCCAATGCCACACCAAAAACTATTTTTGGGGGAGATAGGGGGAGGAAATCATGTGTAGATAAATTTTTAAACCTATGTATTTTTATTCTCATTACATGTATAGTCAACCAGGGAAGCTTTATACCTCTGCAGCTTGCTTGGAGCCTAGCAGAGAGGAGGGAATTGGTGTATAACTGAAAGTCTCTTATCGGAGTCACCATCAACCATGGGAATTTGTGTTTTCACAATGAAGACCTGGATTTGACCACTTCAAAGTTAGAATTTTTAAAATGAGGTCATGGTAAGAAATAAGTTAAATCTAAACGTCTTAAGTATAATGTACAGAATAGACTTTTTTTTTTTTTTTAACCAACAGAATTGCTTGCTAGAAATTGCAGTTTAGGTGGCTCTGAAAACTTTAGTTTTACTACTGGTCCAGCTGTGAGTGGCTTTTGTGGGTTTGAGCTAGTCGTTTAACCTCTTAGGCCCTCAGAGTACTCTTCTATAAAATGAGGAGGCTGGCTCGGGCACCTTCTAGCTCTGAACGTCTGTTCTGTGATTCTGGGATGCTGGGGGCAGACCATTCATTTCGGGTTTTTTATTTTTTTTGTATAAATGACATCCAGTGTCATAAAATAATGTCTCAAGAGCAGCAGCAGATCCCGAATCTGGTTTGAAGCCAGCAGATGGGGTGGCTTGAATTCATTTCCTCTCTTTGGCGAGGGGATAGGTTTGATGACCTAATGGGCCTTTTCCATCTCTTGTACCTTTGATGAGGCTATGTGGCCTCTGCATTGGGAACTGCAAAGGGTTACTGTGGTGAATTCTCCTTTGTAGTGATTTTCTCTTTTTCATCACATTTGACATTTTTGCAATTGTACTTTGATTCAGATTATAACCGCTGCATAGCTCAGTGTGCTAGTGAGCTGAGACTTGGCTAAGATATAGACACCCAGGTATAGAAATTAAAAATGACACGCTCAAGTATTGCTGCATGCTGCCGAGATGT
Source organism: Cynopterus sphinx (assembly GCA_030015415.1). Classification (NCBI taxonomy): domain Eukaryota; kingdom Metazoa; phylum Chordata; class Mammalia; order Chiroptera; family Pteropodidae; genus Cynopterus; species Cynopterus sphinx. The sequence continues at coordinate 50,688,583 of CM057389.1, read as the reverse complement.
ATTATTTGAAGTACCTGGCTATAGTCCAGTGAAGTTCCATAATGGACATCTGGGCTCCGACAAAAAAAAAAAAAAGTCATATAAATTTTTCTGTATTGTAGTTTACTAAGAAGTTACTACAGTATCCCTTTCCATCCTTTTTCTTTTCTTTTTTTTTCTCTTTCTTTCTTTCTTTCTTTCTTTCTTTCTTTCTTTCTTTCTAAGATGGACGTTCCTTAATAGTCCATTCCAGAAAATAAAAATAGATATTTCAGGAACATTGAATCTAGATATCTGGATAATTTTTATTTCAGGTAAAAAGAAAAAAAAAACATGTTTAATTTAGTTCTTCCAGAAATAAAAGTTGAGGAAAGAAGCAGTCAAATTTCCTTCATGCACTTCACCAATAAAAACCAACTTCTACATCATTCTAAACAGTGGAAAACGAAAATCCAACAAAGACAAGCAAGTATTCAGGAAGTAAAGATGTTTAACACAATTTCAAAGAAAAGTTTTGACACCGTATTAATTCTGAAAATTATATATACATATTTATGTATATATACACACATAGGTATACGTAGATACACACATACACTCTTCTATCAAACTTATTATACAAATTTAAATTTTACATTTTATTTTACAATTTTGTATTTAAAAAAAAAAAACACTAAATTTCTTCGTCAGGGTCACTGCCAGAACCCAACTGCAGTGCATAGAGGCCAAAGAGGGCGGAGTAAGAGGGGACACAAAACGAAAAGCTTTGAAGAAGAGAAGGGAGATCAAAAAGTTTGACCTATTCCCTAAAATGAATCAAAATGATAAAGAAATCTAGGAATTAAACATGTCGAAAGTGGAAATTTTTATTTTACCAACATTCTTTCTGGAAATTGCAGAGTTCCTGAACACTAAAAATGACCAAAAAAAAAAAAAAAAAAAAACACTAAATTTCTATGAATTGAGTTAATGTTGTTCAGAAAACAATAAATGTGTTAATGGTAAATAAACTGAACCTGTCCCAAATACAATTATACCTGAAACAGTTGTCAGTTTTCTCCCTATAAAAGTTGTTTAAAGTTCAAATAGGAAAACAATAAACTCTTTAAATTCTAATTCATTCCAATGCCATTATGCTTAAATAAGGCAGAAGCAATTTTAGTAGTAAGTCTTCAGTTAGAAGTAATCTTAACTAATACCAAGATTGTTAGTGCATGTACACACACACATAAACACACACACCCTAGCATGTGTGTCAGGTAATCTTTGAAATTATAGTCTATTAATATTTTAAATTAAATTGATTCTCGTTCTTCTTGCTTTAAAAGAGGTTCTTTGATTAAGAAAAACATTTCTACTCTAAATGAAACACAAATATTAGAATCAGATTCACTAGAAAGTAAAAATAGTCTAGAGAATTTTAACATTTGAATTAGGCAAGGAATGCATGCTTGACAAAGCAAGTTTCCATTGAGCTCTTCTTCCCCTACCCATTTTTCTAAGTTAAAGTATGTTCAATAAATGAAATTCTGGTTCTTTTTGTTAGCTTTTTATCCACTGGTCTCTTTGACACTCATTAACTTTTGCCAAGGGATTCATTTTTTTTTAACACGATGTGAATCGAAACAGTCTTTGCACTGATAGAAACAGTACCTGAGAATTTTCTGTTATTTTTATTTCACACCAAATCAATACCATTGCTTAAACAGTGAGAAATAGTATCTTCAAGAACAGCAAGGAACCAAATTATACCTAAAAAATTCTAACCTTAAAGCCAAGCTCTTTTTTTTTAAGTTTATGACATTAAATAAGCTAAAAGTTTGCCTAATTAATGTAATCAGACATACTTTGAATAACCAGCTGTATAGGAAATGAGAATCCAAGAATTTAGCTAATTACCTGCCACCTTCCCTCAAAAACATGAAGTTGAACACAGCCCTGCAAAGTAAGTTACATATTACCAAAGAAGCACCCGGGAACTAATCAGAAATTCAAAAATAATAAAAATAGATATGAAAAAAGTAGAATAAAATGAGAGTTAATTAAACTTAGGGAAAAAAAGATGACATAAATAAAAATTAAATTCTAAGGTATCCCAAAAACAATCAATTTGTAAGCAAACTTACTAAAAGCATAGAATAAAAATAATAAATCAAGAGAATTAAAATAAAATAAATAAGTAAAAGTGATCATAGAAAAAATGTTTGAAATACAGGGTAACCAGAGAAGATCCAATATATGCACAATTAAAGATCTTGAAGAAGAAAAACAGAACAATGGAAGAGAAGTGACATTTTCAAACGATAATCCAAGAAATTTTCTGTAAACAAAATAAGAAATAAGGCTAAATATAGAAAGGACCATATGAGTTTCTATGCTGCATAAAAAATTAGTACAAATTTGGCAGCATAAAACAACACCCAGCTCTTGTCTCACAATTTCCTTGGGTCAATTTTCCAGGTGTAGCTTAGTGACTCCTTGACTCAGAGTCTCATAAGGCTGTAACCAAAGCTGAGCTGAATGGGGCAAGGGTATCGGCTTCTTCATTGCTATCAGTTGGTGGCCACTCTCTGGTTTGAGACACTGCCCACAGTTCCAGCCACATGGTATTTCTACAGCCATTTCACTATAGGGCAATTTGCTACTTGGAATCCAGCAGAATAAGTCTGCTAGCAAGATAAAGCCTTGTACACCATGGCAAAACCATGGGAGTGACATGTCATCAGGTTTGCAATATTCAGTTGGTTAGAAGGAAGTAATGGGTTCCATCCACACTCAAGAGGATGGAATTATATATGAACATAATATCAGAAGGCAGGAGTCATAGGGGATAGGGTTTCCTTAGGGTCTGTCTGCAACAAAGGCCAACTGGGTTTGAGAGGTTCAGACAGTAACAATCCAAAACAAGCTAAATATTGCTTTTAACTCTATCTCCATAATTCATAGTTTTTCCAACAGAGACATGCTATTCAAATCACTATAGAATATAAATAAATCACAAATTAAAAAGTGAAGTTAATTAAAAAATAAAATGAAAATACATTGAAATGAAATGTCATAGGATAAAAACATATTGGTAATTTGTATCTTTTTTCTTGTTATAATAAGTTCTATTTTCTTTGCACCTATTTTTATTTTCAATTTTTTTTTACTTAAATAATACTTTAAAATACCTGCCATCTCTATTGAGCTGAAAACCTCCATTTTTAACTGGAAGTACAATCCACATTCACCATTAAGTGAAAATAGAAATTCTTAGAAAGCAAGCTAATTTTGCCTTTTGTCTTTGTTAACTCATATTGTTTGATCAACTTAGTAACTTTGATACCTGTTTTCAGTCTGCCTGCCCCATACCCCACCCCATCATCATTTAATTCTTTTCATTCTAGAATCTTTACTTCTAATTCACATTTTATCTTTGCTCTCTACTCTGGATTTGCCATATATCTAGAGCCACAGGAGAGACAACTTCCATTCCAAAGATAGGAAATCTCACCAGATGGGCAAGCCTCTCTGGCCCCTAACGTGAGGGAAGGAAGATTAAGTTTAGCCTGGGTTGAAGCCAGGCCAGTTCATCAACATCTCTAAGGTAGTCTCTTTTGCTTCAATCAAAATCACCTTCATTATCATTCCCCCATCTTCACCATCAATACCATTGTACGTTTGCCATACAACCCCAAGTATTCACTTCAAACAGCATGCTAAGTACTTTGAGTATATTCAGTTAAATAATTATCTCCTGAGATTTCATTGTCATCACTTTACAACAGTTGAACAACCTCCATTACACAGAGTTTAAATGACTTGTGCCATAAGTAATTAGGGCCATATAGACAGAGGATTCAGTATGTAGGGTGGGGATTCAAATACTAGTCAGACAGTTAACCACTGTACTAAACCTTTTAGCTTAGATAAAACTAAACATTTTAAAATGTTTTATAAGCTTAAAATAACCATTCTTTCCATGACATAGTTATAACAGTCTACTACAATTAGATACAGTTAAGATTTGCCATATACATTATTAAGAATACTCCCCTCATTTTAAAACAGTTGATTCCTGAGAAAAGTTATAGTAACCATTCCATTCACAAAAGCTAAAGAGTCATAAGGTTGTAGATAACACAGGAAAATAAATTATCATTGCTACCCTTATTAAAAAATGTTAACTCTATATAAAAATCTGGAAATCTATGGTGATAGAAACAGAAATGATTATTCAAAATAGCTGCTTTCCTGAAATGAAAGTGGGCTATGAAAATGGGCAAAATAATTTTAAAATGGATAGAAATTGAGGCCATAAAACAAACCAAATCAATTTGGCCTCTAAAATAATAAAGCGAAGAATTGTTGCAAAGCTCAATTATAGATTTCATCTCCATGAATAATCAGGTGAGAAAAGCCAAGTACCACACACATTAAAAACTGAGTGAGTCATACCTTGGTAATGGAGACCCCTGACCTGCTGTAACCCTGGACAAAATAACGAGCATCCCAGAACTAGACATGAAATAGCACCTTGCTTTCAACTGAAATTTACTAGTCCTACAAAAGGAAAAACAAACAGGAAACCCAGATATACAGAGTAAATTACATCTGGCCACTCGGCCTAACAATTGCCTACATGATAGTTAATATGGAGATCTGAAGATGCTAAAGCTGCACATATTCATCACACACACACACACACACACACACACACACACGCACACTTCCACAGAACACTTTCTATCCCAAGCTTTATGATCCCTTGATAGAGGCTGATCCAATCCATAACTTAATTTTGGTATATGTTATAGAGATTATATAAGATCATTGTTAAGTCACTAACAATTAATGTGAAGCCATATGAGAACACATAATTGTGTTCTCAGACTAAGAGGCTGCTCTAAAAAGCAAGGACAGGACAAAAAGAAAAGGGGCATGGATCAGAGAGGATATCCTCAGGCAAGCAAACAGGTGGCTGTGCACCACCCAGATGGCCCAAAGCCCTGGACAGCTGTGGTTATGAGGGCACCAGCATCCTGGAAGACACTGCATGTCGGGGTGAATGGTGACGGAGGAGATGGCATGGCTTTCATGTGGTCTTCTACCAGTCAGGCTGAATGCCAAATATGCTGTGTGATATGAGACCCTGATTAAGTTCTATAAGCAAATACAAACTAAAAGTAAAACTTGAACTGGAATTATTTAATGATTGAGATTATGACAACATTTCGGATGTAAATAGCCACACTCACAGTCTGTTTCATGGCCTCTTTCCCCAACCCTCCTTCAGGGGTAAGTGGCTGGTTTATCTACTTCTCTGCATCTCCTGGAGGATAACCACATTAGCAGCATATCATTTTTCACTTTAAATCCCTAGTATGCAATGTAAGACCTAGCAAATAATGATTATTCAGTAAATGTTTACTTATGGATAAGATTATCACTTAACCTGTGGTTACGAAGCAATGTTAAGCCTTTGCTGTGGAACATCAGACATTATGATACACCAAGACACAGCTTCAACAGCCCACAGGACATTGAAGAGATTCGTGCGGGGTCCTTAAGTAGTGTCAGTAGTGGCTCATTTAAAGAACAACAAAGTTACATTCTTAATTTGAGATGTATCTGGCCTCATGAATGTGAGACATTAGAAGTGTTTATATCTAGAACAATTTTCTTTGAGAATTTTCAAAACTTCATAAGTGATGAGCTAGCATAATTATAATGCAATCTTTTAAATTGGGGAAATGTTATTAAAATAATAAAATCAATACAAAATTTGTAAGTAATTTGCATATCAATCCTGTGGGAAAGGCCTGGCAGTGTCATCATGATCATTTTATTAAGTTGTGTGACCCTATAGGTAACAAAGTTCAAAGCTGGCGTAGAACCCTTCTCTTCTCTTTCTAAATCTACCATTTTTCCAAAATTGGATCTTGAGACCAGTTTAATAGCAGAAAGTCTTATCAAGTACAATAGAAAATACCTCTTTGAAAGGCTCTAAAAACATGACTGTCTTGTTTATTATTGAGTTAAACCTAAAGTTAGCAGTGAGGAAAGTGGAAGGGTACATGAGAATAAAAGATTAGAAAAACTTCCCTTTAGACTAAAAGAGGTTTATCATTTTGACTATTTTCAAGTAGAGCCGAAATAAAATTAAGTGGAGTTTATAAAACAGCCACAACAATCCAAAAACAAAACCACAATAATAAAATTCTTAAATGGAGAACAAATGGAATGTAATCTGAATAAAGCTGTTAAAAACAAAGACTAGAGTGCCTCATGTTTCAAAAGGCATTTAATACAGCCAACCCTAGTTTTAAAATTATATGTTTATTTCAGTAAAATTGAGTATGATTTCCACATGCATTGGTAATATTCATTTTAAATTACTGAAACAAAGACATGTTGTCAATACGTGTCTTATCTTCTCACGGATTGATTATTACCTTACTGTTTTTGCAGAAATAGATGACAGACATGTAAAATACTTTGTCTGTAAACAATAATTATAATTTAGGAAAAAGTGTGCTTTTATATGTAGTTTAGGCCAAATAACATTTTTGATGATTTTGTCAACCTCTGATGAGTTCTTTTAATTTCAATGGTGATACTGCGAAAAGCTTTTGCAGAGAAGCATCAATTTCTAGGATATGTTTATTACTTATTAGAAAATTTTTTCAAATGTTACCAACTGCAACAATATGATTACATTCAGCAAAATATATTGAATGTAGACTGCGTGCCAAACCTTATGCTAAGAACTAATGATTTAAGAAGAAATGTCATCAAGAGTTAGTAATTATCGCTGATAATTAATTAGCAATCATTTTATACCTCCAAACCAATTGACACTACATATACATAATGATCCCCTCATTCTTCAATCAGCTTAGAATTATTGACTAAAAATAAAGTGAGTCTACAACCAAGAGTCAGTTAACTTTTTTTTAGGATATTCTATAAGTGAAATTATCTTGTGTTGCTTTATATTTAATACTGATTATTAATAACAAAAATGCTTTTGCTGTATGATTATTCTAAAACAAAATTTCTTCCAATGAAAAAATATATAAATGAACAAAACTAGTCCTTCTTGCATACCATGTTCTATTGTTGAAACCTGTACAAATTATATGATCTCCATTAGTTTCAGGATATTTATTTCTAGCACAGGTTTTTTCGTCTTTGTGAAGAGGAAGGCACACCAAACTGAGCCCTATTTTTAAAATAAATATTTTCTCCTGATAAGAAAAACGAAAAAAAATGTCACTTGAAAATAAAGATAGATAAAATTTGGTAGGAGTAGGGATTGAGAAAATTGTCACAAGATCAGAGAGATAATCTAATGAAATAATGTGATAATACAAGTGTGTGACCAGGAGCCACTCCTCAGTGACAGAAATGCCCTACACCTGTGCTGTCCAACACAATAGCTACTAACAACATGTAGGTCCAGAGAACCTGAAACTTGGCGAGGACCATTGAATAAATTTTTATTTTATTTTATTGTGATTAAGTTAATCATAAATATAAAAGCAAATGTTCTATTCAGTTATTAGAAAATATTTAAGAATTAAATATTAAGTATGAAAAATTTTATCTTAGTCATTTCAGTATTCCCTCTTCCCACTCTGTTGGTTATATCTGTTATATCAACATTCTGGAGGCAAAGGCTAGCAAGGTGCTGGAACACAAGTATTAATATAGACACACAGAAGTAGAGCAAGAGTGAGACCTAGGGCTAGAGCTAGAGATGACAGAGAGATAGAGACACAGATAGAGATAGAGAGATACAGATGAGGGAGATAGACACAGATAGAGATACAGATGAGAGAAACAGAGACAAAGACAGAGAGAGACAGAGACATAGAGATGATAGAGATAGAGATAGAGATGGAGACAGACAGAGACAGAGGCAGAGAGAGATGATGGAGACAGAGATAGAGATAGAGGTGCTAGAGACAGAGGAGAAAGAAAGAGATGTATCTGTAAGGTGTCCTCTACTGTGTCTGTATTTGCATCAAGTATCAGTCCCCTAATCCATGCTGTGTCGCCCCAGGTTGCTATCTGCAAAACTTCTTTCGTGTTGTCCTCTGAGACTGGTTTCCCTCAGTGAATGCTGCGGCATTTACAGCTACACAGCACTCTTTTCGAAGGTTATAGGCCACATTGGTCTGCAGGAAATTTTGAAGAACTGTCTCTGATCATTTGCTCCTTATACATATTGCACAACTGTTTTCTTTGTGCCTTTAAACCTGGGCATCCCAGTCCACCAGACAACTGGGTTCAAATTTTGGCTTCACACTTATTAGCTGTGTGACTTTGGCAGACTGCCTAACCTCTCTGTCTCTGACTTTATTCATCTTTATACAAGAATAGCAAAAGTACATACCTCACAGGCTGGTTTTGAGGATTTAAAAAATTTAATACTCATAAAGATTTTTGCATTGTGCCCTTTACGCTATAAATTCTCAACAACTGTCAACTCTCACATCCTCAGTTATGTAGAGCAACAAGTTATCTTTGAGCATTTGAGATTCTTGGTTAAGTCTTTGCTTGTTCATTTGTTTGTTTGGCTTAATCCCAGTAGAGGAAATATTGTTCAGATTTGTCTATAGTACATAGGAGAAAAATTAATTCTGCTTGTGACTTTTTCATGTCAAAATAAATGTCATTAGCCACTCTCTTACACTCAGCAGCCACCTGCCCAACAGACATAAAATTGCAGTTATAAGGACAAGATTTATAGTTTTTTCAGCTTCCTGTGGAAAAACCACTGTTGCTCTACTGTCTGCCTTATCTCATGAGGCAGCTACTAAGTTACCTGAATCAACTTCCATTTCCAGCCCCTCTCTCTTGTCTATCTTTAATTCAAATCACCAACTTTCCTTCGAGTAAGAGATTAAGTCATGCAACACAGTACATGACAAAGTACTATAAGTAGAACTCTTCCAAGTCTGTTTCTTCCTTGTCTTCATTTTTCCAGTTTGGGAAGGAAACGACTGGGAGGCTGCAAGATCAGCAATCTTCATGACCATGTGGAAAAGACTTTTGATTCCTCTGGAACTTTGTATATGTGAGAAATGAGAGATGACTAGGAAGACTATTCCACAGAGAAACAATAGCATGGATATGGGGCAGAGCGTATCACAGTGATAAAAACTCACTATTCTCCGAATTCAAGAAAAGATAGATTCTTCTCTGCGACAAGCTGTGAACTAGTCATCACCTGAACATACTTTAACTCTGTCCCACTCTGACTGTGGCCACACCTGTTTCAGTAGCAATGCCTCTGGGTGCCGACCAATCAGCAGCAGGGTGACTTTTCTGAAAGCCAATCAGCAACAGCCACATTCAGAAACCATCTTTCCACAGGCAATGGTCAGCCAGTCCCTAAACATTTATGTTTCTGAAAAGTCTCCACTTTCAGAGCTGTTTGTTTCCTAAAGCTCCATATCAGGTCCGTTTATTCTGTGTCGAGACACTGTGCTTTAAAATTATGTCTCTCTCGCTTGGCAAGGAAAAAACTATGCTTTTTGTTTGTTTCTGCTGTTGAGGGGTGTCTTGTTCTGGTGTTGAATATGAAGATAGAGTTCTTGGAAAAATAAATGGAAGATAAAACCGAAAGAATCATCAGCAGTGAGAGGATGGAGATACTTCTTGGCTGCGCCTTGTAATGTCTAGTTTTGAACTAAGATTAATGAGCCATTGAAGGATTGGCAGCTGGTATATAAGGGCCTGTTACGATAAAATTTATATTTATAAAATGTATTTTAGCTTCAGAGCAAATATGAAGCTAGAGACATTTAGTGGAGACCCTTCCACGGCACTTCAGTGTCCATTTAGCAAAGGATGATGGCAGCTTGGATTAGTGAGATGCTGGTGGTGATGGAGAAACACTATCAGGTTCAAGATTTCACTACAAAGTGAAATCAAAAGAACTTGCAAATAGAGTAAAGAAAGGATGTGCAGGAGAAAAGGCTGCAATGGATGAATTTTTGTTTCTGAACATTTGCTGTGGCTACTCATCAAGAGCAGGGTCAAGAGAAAAAAGAGAGCATGGAAATAGTGAGAAAAGGTCATGAACATATTTTGCATGTGACATGTTTGCAACACCTTTGGGATATCTTTGTGGAAGATTTCAAGAGCCATTATGAAATGCAGGAATCTGGAGCTCAGAGAAAAGGTCTGGACTCAAAAGACAAATGTTGAGTCATTCACACATGAAATTCCATGCACTTCTGTCCGATAAAAAGGCATTTCTGAAAAGACAGAGAAAGATTTAGAAGGAATGGTCAGAGAAAAGAAGGAAAATCTAGAGCATGGTGTCATGGAAGTCAGTATCTCAGAAAGTCTGTGGTCAACAGTGTTGATGCTGCTGAGAGGTCACACAAGATGAAACCTGCAAAAATAGCTCATGGAATTAGTGATCTGGAGGTCACCGATGACTTCTGCAAGAACCATTTTGCCGGAGTGATAGGAAAAGGAACCAGGAGTTAAAGTAAGGAGTGGGGACTGAGAAAATGAAAATGAAGAACCACAAAAGCAGCAAATTGTGTCAACAAATTAGCCAATCTTGTTAATATAGTCCATTGGGAAGAAGAAGGACTTATAGAGAGACAGCTAGAGCAAGAAAGAGATCCAAGGATTATTTCTGGGGCATGGAGGAAGGGGTCCGGGGGGATGATGTTTTTAGTGAGAAATTCCCAGTGAATAAAAAGCATCAAACTTGCTTCTTCAGTAAACTGTATTAACAGTTACATTGCAACAAATTTTCATAGGAATATTATGTACAAATATAGATTTCCTGAAAAGATATCTTATACACTCTAACTTAAATTGAAGCAGTTCATGTACAATTAGCATTATAACCAAAGAGCAGCCAATTTCAGTTTTTGCATCTTTGCGTATTTTGAAGTTTTCTCAGTCTAGGACAGTTGACTTCTAGTTCATGATGATGTCCTACTTCTTAATACAGTTTTCCTTTTATTTCATTTTTCCTTTTATTTCCTTTTATTTCATTTTCTATCTTGTTAACTGTTATTCCATTAACAATTATATTGAGAAAAGCTTTCCACAGCAGGTGACGGCTGATTTAAACACATAGATTAGCGTGGGGTACCAGAAAGAAAATTGTCGAGTTAACTAAAAGAAATAGACTGGTTATTTTGCTTTTTTTTTTCATTTCTTCTTGACAATATTGTGCATTGGTCAAATAGTTATTCTGTGGAAATGTAAGCTACAGTAAATAATCACTTTTGAGGCAAAATATAACTTCACCACAGTTCAAAGGCGGTCTTAAAATAATGCCAGAAAGCTACAAGCAAGCAGATGGAAAGGGGAGAATTGATAAATATATTAAATTAAGACCTGGAAAGAGAACAAAGATGCAATTTTCACTTGCATAACTAACTGGGAAGAAAAGGCCACTCAAACTGTAGGCAGGGGAAAGGGTTTCGCATCACACCTGCATGACCACAGAAATGCTAACACTAGGTAACGAATGGAGCCAACGACAAATGCAGCTGAGTGACCCAGGAGCAGCATTAGATCAACCAGAGCCCTCTGCACTGTGTGCTTTTTGAATACCTTGCCAAAGAATATCTGAAGTTCTTTTTTGAGGAAACAAGTGTTTCAACACAAGGAAGAACTCCAAATGCCCCTCTCCCCCTGGCTTTGTTTCAGAGCAGTAAACAAGATCAACTGAGTGCAGTAAATACCAGGAACAGAGGATTGTATACCGTCCTCAAGCCTTTCAACCCTGTCAGAATTTAAGGATAAAATCGTATCATGCCATGGAAGCTTCCCATTGGGCTGCTTCCCTGTGGCTAAGCGTTAGGGATCTGCCAGCAGTTAGCCCTGCAGCTGGGGGATTAGAGCAGAAAACTGCTGTTACCCGCTCCTGTTTCAGACCTGGCACAAGTGTGTCCTGATCCCACCCCCACCTGCCTAAGAGAAGTGTGAATCCTTGGACTTTGCTGCCAATAAAACTGCTTTCTCATTTCCTAAGTTAATTATCCTCTCTCGTTCATTCTCCTAAACAAGTTATGAGGTTGATATTGCAATTAGTATTTTCCCAGTGATGAGATTGAGCCACAGAGTTATTAAGTATGTTTTATAGTTCACACAGATATAAATATGATAGAGCAGGGGTTTAAACTCAGGCGGTCTAACTCCAGTATATGTACTTTAAACTTTAAATTTAGAAGGAATTTGTTAGGTAGCTACATTATAGATAAAATTATTTTAGTATGTATAATTTTATCCTGTAACAACATTGCCTTTTCCATACGAGAATTACTCTGAGTGTTTTTTCCAAATTTTGATACTTAAGCTTTAATTCCATACAAGGTATTACATATTTGTTCTTTCCTTTTGACATTTTACTTTGATGAATTTATATAAATACTTCATTTCTTTGAATTTTATAAATAAAAACATATCTTCAGCCTTTGTTTTTAATTTCACCATTTGTATGTATGCCAAATAATTATGGGTTTATTTTCCACTCTAATTTTTATGTTCAAATGTGTTTAGTATATTTTTGATCTCTCCTGAACACCTACCATAACTTTTTCAGGGTTGACCAGTAACAAATAGATAGCCAGATATTTCTCTAGCAAAATGGATTTACTTGGGAACAACAAAGAAATGCATCTTAGAACACCTAATCTAATGGCGAACCTTGTGCAAGTTTAGAGGAACACAGGAGAGAAAGGCTCTTTTATGGACGTTGGAGGGGCCATTGTAAAGGAAGGGTCCATTGGAGGAAACTGAAATCTCCGAGCAAAGTGAATTCTCACTGGCTGAGTCGTGGCAGCCTCCCACTAGCTGAGCTATTCCTGAGCAAGGAGCAATCTTTCCTTCCTCCCACTGAGCTAGTGATGTAGTGTCACTTCCCCTGAGATGCATAGTCTGCCTCTTCCTGCCAGGTCAGTAGTGGGTCAGTAGCGTTTGCTCAGCGACACATGAGTAAGAGTTCTCTTTTCCAAGCCTCCTAACTCCATTTTAAATAAAGTTTCTGTTTTTTAATTTTCATAATAATTGTGTGGGTTTTTTTCTTCCAACATAGCAAACTAAATGTCTCTGAAGACCTCTTTAGTAACAATAAAAATGAAATGGAGCAAATGTGCTTAAATAAGAAAAAAAAAATAAAGAAAAATCCCTTGGGGATAAAAAATTAAGTAAGAATGGCAACCAGAGTATGAAATTGAAATTCTAACTATGCATTTTCCTAGAGCTAGACTTCTTGATTCCTGAAACCAAAAAGATTAAACATGAAAAATCCCAAGGTCCAGAAGACAAAACATTGAGTCTATTCAACAAGTATAATCAAAACAAAAACTCCCACACAAAGTCCAGACCCTCAGAGAAGGCACAGACTGGAAACACTGCTTGTGCATTACAGCAAAGCAAGATAGCACACTGCCAGTGTGATTTAAGAAACCCTCAACTAAAAAACTAAATTTGTCCTGGGTTAGTGACTCGCTGGGGCACAGGCAAGGAGAATATGAATCTTTACTAAGGGGGCACATGCTCATGTAGATCTCCTAAAATGCCCACAGACGGCCCCCTCTCCCTGTAATGACATCATAATCCAAAATTACAAAACTTCAAGAAAACAAAGCAGTGTAAGCAAGAGTCAGCAAACTGAGTCAACATGACTGCAATCAAGTAGCCCTTTGTTGGGTAAAAATTACAATATATGTATGTCTAGAATAAATAAAATGTAAAAAAAAAAAAACCAGAAACGAAGAATAATACACATTTCCATCCTGACCTCCTATAATCTATTCCAAACACAGATCGCTGGGCCACCATTTTTACATGTCCATAAGATTTGGTGTCTCCTCTGCTCAAACCCCGTGATGGTCCCCATCTCACACAGATCAAAACTGAAGCCTCCAGTGGCCCACGAGGCCCTGTGTGATCGCAGCACCATTGCCTCTCCCCACTTTGCTCCTCCTCAGGTCCATGTTTCAGCCAGCCTTGCTTTCCTTGACTCCACTTTGGTAGCTTCTCATTGATTAAAACTTCTGCTTGCAACCGCCTGCTCGTGAATGTCCACATCCTGCTCTTCCTCACAGCTTTAGAATTGTGCTCGAATGTCACCTTTTTAAGGATGACTTCCTTTATCACCTTCTGAGAATGGTAACTGACTTTCAACCCTGGTGCTACCAATAGCCTATACCATGCTCAAGTTTTACTGTGCATTGTTTTTACCTAACACTTTACATGCCTCCAATGGACTTACTTATTATATCTATTGTTTACTTTCTGCCTCATCATACTATCCTTCATTCATTAGAACCAAGATGTTGTTTTGTCTGGTTTTTATTTTTCATTAAAATATCCCAAGTGCCTAAGAAGTACCTAGCATAGTAAGCAAATTTATTGAATGAATATTACCAAAGATCAGGCAAATCTGAAAAAGAACCAAATTATGCTTCTACAACCAAAATATATAATTAATTAAATTAAAATCTTCACAGGTTAAGTAGCAGATTGTATAAAGCATAAGGGAAAATTACTGAACAGGAAGCATAATTCAAATCTGATAAAATTAAAGAATTTTAAAGAGTAGACAATGAAGCAGTAGTGGAGATAAAATAGAATAATTTTTTAAATGTTTAATTCAAAATGAGGAAGAGAAAGAAGATGAAATGTAATAAAGAATATATAGGAGATAGAGAAAATAATGACAAGATGATAGATTTAAATAGAATTTCATGAATAATTTTATGAAATGGAAAGATCCCAATTTAAAACCATAGATTGCCACATCAAGACCCAACTCTTTGCTAATTATAAAAAATGCAATGTAAATATAAAGATGTAAGTATAATAATTCTAACAGGAAAAATAAATATACTAAAATATAAAACAAAAATATACAGATAGAGTAGCTATTGGGCTATATTTATGTGACATAAAATATAATTTAAAACCAGGAAGGTTGCCAGATATAAATATGGACATTAAAACATGATAAAAGGAATAATTCATCAGAAACACATAACAATCCTAACTGTGTATGCACCTAACAAAAGAGCTCTGAAATATATAAAACAGAAACTGGTAGCTCTAAAAGGAGAAACAAGCAAATCCATGATATTAGTTGGAATTCTCACCACTCTTAGTAACTGACAGACAATGTACATGGAACATCAACAAGGGTAAAAAAGATCTGAACACTGCTGTTGATTAAATTGACCCAATTGACATTTATAAGGCAACTACTCAAGAACAAAAACAATACACCTTTTCACATGGAACATTGACCAAGATAGGTTATAGTCTAGGCCAGGAAACAAATTTGTAACAACTGAACTCAAAGGAAGAAGATTTTTTTATTACAAAATAAGTCAACAAGAACTCAATAACAGAGAGGTAAATGGAAAAAATTCTCAAATATATAGAAATAAAGAAAAGCACATCAAAGCAAGCAGAAGAATAAAACAATGAAGATAAGAGGACAAATCAATGAATTTGAAAATATAATAATAAAGAAAATCAATAAAATGAAATGCTGAATTTTTAAATAATTTTTAAATTGATAAACACTTAGACAAAGGGAGATAGAGACAGAGATAGATACAAACACAAATGGATGATAGATAGATGATAGATAGATGAATAGATAAGAAGATAACAATTACCAATATCAAGAATGAAAGTGAGGCATCACTATGGATCCCACAGATATTAAACTATTAAGTAAATACTGTGAACAACTTTCTGTCTATAAGTTCAACAGCTTAATCAGCACACTTTTTATGTAGTGGCCCAGGTGGTAAATACTTTAGGCTTGTGGGGTCCTGGCTGCAATTAGTCTTCTCTGCAGTGGTAGCACTGAAGCAGCTGTGACCATTACTATTTGCTTACTAGTAAACAAGTAAATGCCTGTTCCCTAAGATCGAGAAGAGGGCAAAGGTGTCTACTCTGACCACTCCTGTTCAACATTTTACTAAAGGTCCTAGACAGTACAATAAACAAGAAAAGGAAAAAAAAATAATAGGTACAGGGACTGGAAAGGATGCAATAGAACTGCCTTTATTCAAAGATGATTTATCTTCTACATAAAAATATCTCAAAGTCTATACAAACAGCTACTAGAATTACTAAATAATTTAGAAAGGTAACAGGATATAAGGTCAATATAAAAAAAAAACTCTGCTTATAGCTATGAACAATTTGTAATTTA
This sequence comes from Cynopterus sphinx, assembly GCA_030015415.1. NCBI lineage: Eukaryota > Metazoa > Chordata > Mammalia > Chiroptera > Pteropodidae > Cynopterus > Cynopterus sphinx. The sequence continues at coordinate 50,672,409 of CM057389.1, read as the reverse complement.
AATTGTAAATATACTATTTACCATACCAGGAACACTTGAAATAAAGATAACTCTAATAAAATATATGAAAAAATTTTATGCTAAAAGCTGCAAAACATTAATGATAGGCACAGACTTCAGTAGATGGAGAGATATCCTAAGTTCATGGATTGGAAGACTCATTGTTTACTTGTTAATTCTTCCTAAGCGCATCTAAGAATTTAAAAATATCTCTGTTGAAATCTCAGATAACATTTATATTTTTTGTAGAAACTGACAAGATGATATTAAAATATATTTGGAAAAGCAAAAGGACTTACATATAGGTAAAATAACTTTGAAAAAGTTAATGGACACACTGGTTGATCTCAAAACTTGCCATTCACTTACGATAATCAAGAAAAGGAAGCGGAGGTAGATTATATATATTCAACAGTAGAATAGAAAAGAAAGTTTACAAATAGAACACATGTATAGTCAATAGATTTTGACAAAAATATTTAGATGATTCAATAGAACAAGGGTTGTCTTCCAACAAATAGTGCAGGCACAATTGAGCACCCATATGAAAAATATGAAATAACTGTCAACCCCTACCCTTATCTTTCATCATATAAAAATTCACTTGAAATAGAGTATAGACTCAATCATAAATGATAAAAGAAAAATATTGGTATGTTGGTCTTAATAAAATTGAAAATGTCTAATCTTTGGAAGGTCACTGTTAATAAAATGGAATGATAAGCCACAGAGTGGGAGGAAATATTTATAAAACATGTATCTGTTATGTAACTTTTATTCAAAAGGTTTATATTTACCACTCAATAATATTTCAACAGATATTTTCGTTATAGAAGAAATGTGAATGGCAGATAAGTATATGAAAAGATGCTTATGATGATTTTACTCATCAAGAAAATGTCAATTGAAACAGCTTCTGGAATGGCTTAAAAATAAACAAACAAGAAACAGATGATACAAAGAACTTGAAAAGATGTTCTGTGTCTGGAACTGACATACCAAGCTGGTGGACATGCAAAATGTTGCATCACTTTGAAAGAAGTTAAACATATACTTACTATAGGATCCAGCAATCACAGTCCTGGGTTTTTACCCAATAGAACTGAGAACACTGGTCCAGAGAAAGACCTCTACACAAATGTTTAAAGCAGATAAACATACACATGATGATTCATAATAACCAAAAACTGGAAAGAAGCCAGTCATCCAGCAACAGGTAAATAAGTCATGGCACATTCCCACAACGAGATTCTCAGCAATGAGATAACCAAGCAATGAGTAGAACTAAACTACTGATATCTGTAACAATATGGGTGAACCTCAAAAACACTACGATAAATGAGAGAAGCTGGTCACAAAAATCTATGTGCTAAGTGATTCTGTTTCTATGACATTTTACAAAAAGCAAAATTATAGGAGCTGAAATCGAATAAGTGGTTCCCAGGATCTGGCATTGGGGTCGTCGATCAGCTTCACCTGTGACTGAACTTGATGTGGATGGAGTTGTGTAGCCTATCTCTTTTTAGGCCTGACTTTTTTTGGTCAGCATTATTACACTTTTCATCTTTATTCACATTTTTTGTATAGAGATAGTGTTTGTTCATTCTCATTGGTATCTAGTATTCTAGTAAATAATTACATCATGATTTACTTATCAAAATGACTGCTGTTGTTCCATTTACACTGCTATGGAATTCTTATTTAAATCTTAGTAAAGTCTTACAAAATCTAAATGAAATTTTCCTTACCACATCACCACCCAAAAAGACATTAAAACTCAGTATTTTTCTATAAAACGCATTGCCTTTTTTTAATGAAAAAGTTCCTTTATTCTTTGGTCAGTTTGGATTCGCCCCAAAATATCACCACATCTGGTTTGCCACCCCCCACATACTGCCAAGTTTCTTTTTTCCTATGAAACTTTTTTCCTCGATGTATGTCCTAATTCATAGCTAAAGATACTTTCACCCTTCCCACCGATGACAGTCCATAATGTCAGAATACTCATCTCCTGGATTACGGTGGCCTTGGAATCCTCTCCAAAGGACATAAAAATAAACTCTGAGAGCAAAGGAAACAGGAATGGCACTGTCAGCTCAAACACAACTTAGATGACAGTGATTTCTGCCCCAAAGAGCACAGTGAAGCAGGGTATCTGGGACCTGAGGCAGTGCTTCTGAGGGCTTTATCTTAAAATACTGTAGTAGGTAGAGCCCTGAGGATGCAAATTCATTTTGAATGAAGAGGTTGTGGCATGAGTGTGATGAGACAAGCTTTAGGACCACTGAGAGAGCAAATGCGTCTGAGTCTCAGAAACCTGCATAAATCAAGGTAACAAAGTTAGATTTAAACTTGATTGAGTATCGAGTTTTCACGTTTTATTGTTGCAGTGAAAATCATGTCGTGAATCCTCCACTTATTCCTCCATGTAAGGATGTTCCTAATGAATCTGTTATTCAAAAGCCACCAGCATTATATTAGTAACTGCATTATTTCATGACATTGACTAAAGCCCAGAAGCAGTTTCCTGTGGCCTAATTAATTTTTTTAAAGCCTTTTACACAGCAGGATGCTGCCTACCTGGGTCTTTGAATGAAAGGATGTTAATGAAGCTGCAATGCAGATGATTCCATTGAAAGTGAAGAAGAATTTATTAGAAAGACAGCCATCACAGCCTGTGCAGTATATGAGGCATAAAACTGCTATAAGTGATGACAGAATGTAGTCCAGGCAAGCAGTGGGCAGTGGAGCTACAAAAAGAGAGCTTGGAGATATATTATTTAGTAATAAAGTTCCCATAAAAATTGAAATATGAGGTAGAAAGATTAACATGGTCATACAAGTCATCTTTAATGTTCATAGCCCAGTTCTGCCTTTTAGAAAAAGGAAACTGAATTTATGCCTGAGACAACATGTAAGTCAGAACTCTTATTTATACATTCCATGCAAATGACCACACCTTTGGTTTGCAGGCACCATAGTGATGTTTCATAGTGTTTCAGCTTATTACATTAACACTGATCACGTGTTGTATTTCTGCCTGTCAAACGGCTAACATTTGCAGGTCATGTCATCGATAAACAGACTGTGGTTTAGAGACCCCTGCATAGCTAGTCCCGAATCCATGAACAAAAGATTTTGTGCTTTTCCCCCCTTAAACTGAACATAGTTATGTTCTCATTTATCGAATAATGATATTATACTATAATTAATTGCCACATACCATTTGGTCCCATGGCATGTTTGCTTCCACAGAGCTCTAACTAAGAGTGAGGGCTTTTTTATGGCAGCAAAATTAAGCAAAACCCTTGACAGCCAGTTACCAGCTGGGAGAGACTGGCCAAATGACTTAACAACTCTGGTCTCATATTTTTACATCTATAAGAGAGACATAATAACACCAAGCTCACGGGATTATTATAACACTTAAAGTGTGTAAAATATAGGTAGCCTACGGTAACTGGATCTATTATTACCAATATAATTATGATTATCAATACATTTCACGTACTTCCATATGGAAAGTGGCATCAAAAATCTTGGAGAGATAAAACACATTTTATTCCTCAGATTTTCTTAGGTCAAAGGTCTGAAATTTAACTTGTATTTAATGAGGTATGTAATTAAATTGGTAGCCATTTTTACTGAATAAAAATGTTTTATGAAAAATATTGTCTTTTATGATTTCTCAGAAGTGGGTATAAAATTGAGCTATAAGATAAAAGTAAATTGGATCTTAAGAAGAGAAAACAAATAAATATTTAGAAAACATTTTATCTGAATTTGAAACCCTTTCTATTTAAAGTCAATCACACGGAGAACGGGAATAAGATTGCAATTCTAAATACAGTAGTCACCAAGGCTGTGAGGAGAAAATGACACCTGAGTAAAGCCCTAAAGGAAAGAGGATCCAAGACACATGAGACTCAGAGGAAAGAAGCTTTTAGATAAAGGGACTAGTCAGTGCCAACTCCCTAAGATGGAACTGAAGGCCCAGCAAGGGAGGCAGTGGTCAGTGGGACAGCTCAGCCTGATGCGCTTGGGCCTGCATTGCCCACAGAAAATTTCAGGACAATCGTAACACATTAACATTTTATTGCCACCTTACACTGACAAGTGTAAACATTATCCATGATGAAATATTCCTCCCTGAAAAACGTCCGTTGGTCTAGGTTCTGAACAATTGCTGTGGTTCCCACTGGGCCAGGTAGACCGCTGCCACCAGCCCGCCCTCCACCTGCCACTCTGTGGGAGCACAGCAGGATGGAGCAGCGAGGGACAAGTGTGTCTAGATGGGCTAAATGAGAACAAGAGCATGGATGAACATTAGGGCTTCATGAGCTCTGTCTGGACTTTGCTTTTACCCTACACGGGATGGGAAGCCACCAGATGTATGACAGCAGAAGATGTTCAAGATATTATGTTTTGACACACGGATTGCAGTGTTAAAAACAAACTATGTGGGGGAGAAAAAGTTGTGGCAGAGGAAACACACAGATGGCAATGGCTCTGACTGGTGAAGCACGAATGCCCTCCCTGAATAGTGTGAAATGGCTGACCATGACACTTGACACTGGACAGATGAGACTGACAACAGTTACTAGTCACACGAATGCATGGCCCAGGAGAGGGGGACACTAGACACCAGGCAGGGCCACAGAAGGCTCACGCCTGGGACTAGAGTATATCAGCAGAGCCTGCTGGAGGCAGGCTTCATGGTGACAAGAGAGTGTGCCCCTGGTTCACAGCTTGATGCGATGGGTTTGTCTGAACAATTTGGCAGGCTGGCAGGGAAATAAAACATATGAGGTTGAGATCCATCCAGTAGCTGGTCTGGCTGTGTGTTGGGGCTCTTGGGCTGGCCTTATCAGTTAAGAACATGCAGCTTATGACCTGAGGAGGCACAAGCCACCCACAGAAGGTGAACAGGCAGCTCCCTCAGCACCCACTTCAGGCACCTGAAAATTCTAGGATCGTTTTGATTGAAGGAGCAGCTTTAAGAATTGTTCATGACAGACCCCAACAGAAGAATCATCAATGGGAAAGAATGACCAATTACAGGCTCCAACAGGAAAGGTATACACTGCACCTCCTACAAGCAGTCAACTACCCCAGCACCTCAACCAGCGAGAGAGCATCACCTCCCTGAAGATTTTTGCTTTTCTCCAAAAGGCATTTATTCAAAACAACCTCTCCAAACTTCCTCCTTTTTTCTCCATAAAATAACATTCCTCAGCTTCATTTGTTGGACTTACCTGTGCCTTTTGATATAGCTACAAGAAGAGAGACACTGCCTGTTACTCTTCCATCTGTCAAAATCTGTGAAGGATCTGCGATTTTACCCTGTCTACTATCAAACCAGTTAGTGTGCCATGGTTTCGTGGAGGCCAGCAGATGACACAAGATACTGGATTCAAATACTCATGGCACAGAAAGAAGCATAAACTCATGTTCACTTCTATCCCCCTTAACATTCAAATTCTGTAGGATCTGTGCAATGCGGATAAGGTAGATGCTGTTATCAGGGTAAGTTTGCAGCACACACACACAAAAAAAACAAACAAATAAAAAATCCCAACTTTAAAAACTTGAATCTCTTACAATGGGCTTACAAGCAAATCTTCCCTTTGCCCTCGATGGAGTCATTATTTTATTATACAACAAGTCTTCCCTTGGTTGTGAAGGAGGCCCTCTCTGTCTTCCAAGGCTTTTCGCCATGCAAAAATTCTGAAAAAGATTGTGTGGAGCAAAGTCTGTCAATACTTATGCTTTCAAGATATGCAGAAACATGGGAAAATCACAAAGAATAATCTCCCAATGCCATTCCAGGCTTCCAAAAGTGTCTGACACGTTGTAGACAAGGAATAAACATTTGTTGAATGAAGCCCCCAATATATCCTATTTTCATCAATATATTCTATTTTCACAAATAAGAAAAAAATTTTAATCTTAGATGTAAGGGCATTCTTGAATAATAACAGTCTTAGTTGGGCTGCGTTAACGAAGTATCATACACTGGATGGTTTAGAAACAGCGGAAGCATGACTCACAGTTCTGGAGGCTGGAAGTCCAAGGTCACAGTGCCAGTGTGGTACCCTTCCTGATGAGTCCTCTTCTCGGATGCAAACTGCCAACCTCCCACTGCGTCCTCACATGGGGAAAAAAAAAGATCCAGTCAGCTCCCTGGTCTCTTCCTTTCTAGGACACTAATCCCATTCATGAGGGCTCCATTCCCATGACCAACCAAGAACCCCATCTCCTATTACACTGGGGATTAAATTTTAGCATGAGAATTTCATGGGGAAAACATTCAGACCATAATAAGAATCTAAGAATAAAAGCTTGTGGGAGATTTGCTAGTAATGTGGCAAAGAAAAATTATAAAACTCTCCTGGCCTTCTTATTTGTAAACAGAAATGAGAAATTTACCTGCTGACGTCTTGAAGGAGCTCAGCCTTTTCTCCCATTCCTTCCTCGCCTCACTCTGAAAAGGAAAAAGTGGTTTGTTTGATCAGAACAAGAGTGTTTAGTTAAGCCACACGGCTAAAGTCTTGATGTGTCTGTCTTTTGCAATTTTGAACTCATAGAAGAGTAGAGAAGTAAGGAGGCCCGTGATACATTTGTGGGCAAATAGGTAAATATCCATCTAGGAACACACTGATAGTCCCTAAACTTGAAAAGAGTCATATTCAGAATCACATTTTGGCCTTTGCGTAGACAGCATGAACCTTTTGGTGAGTCTTTTTCTAGGCCCTTTATGTCAAAACTTTCTAGAGGAAAGAGGTTCACATAGCAATGCAGTCATGTTCACTATCATTCTTTCCTGGGACTTTGAGCTGTGGGATAAGAAAAGTAATTTCTTACAAGGATTCCAGTCCTAGATGCCTCCACCCCCATAATAAAAGGACAGATGAACAGGAGAGAAACAAACAGAAGCTGAACAACATGTGTACCTCCTAAATACCTGAGAGACACCCAAGAAAACTGAGTCACTCTCCCAAATGGTGCAAGTCACCACCTTAAATACCTCCAGCTAAAGGCAAAATGGGTGGGGGTGGGGTAGGAATCCAGCTATGGAAGGAGGCCAGGAAAATTACAGTGAACAAGGGCAAGGTCGTAATGCAGATTTAAGTCACCGCCTTCTCCATTGATGAGAGTTTCTATGGATTCAGCATCCTCCTCTTCTGGTACAGAATGGGAACCAGTCTTACAAACAGAGATTTCCCCGGCAGGTATAAATGTTTTCGATAAAAAAGGTAATTCCCCTCAGTTTTCAGAGCTTTGCCTGGGTCTGCTGTTACTGAAAAATAACTCAGTTTAAAATAATCAGCATGCCAACTGGGCAGACTCTGGAATAGCCTGTTTTGCTCCGCTTAAGAGCCATACCCCTACCTTACTTTGACCTTGAAAGGGGTAGCTAGTTAAGAAGGGAATCTGATTTTCAGGGACCCCAATTCTGTACAACACCCAGAACACACCAGATTTTTTTGAAGTGGAACAACCATAGAAGAGGTTGCAGTCAGTCATGTTATGTTTTACCTCATGAACTTTCAGACAAATAGAAAATGTTATGAAGTTATTTGCATAATGTAGTCACACACCAAACATAAGTGTCTTTTTTTATATCTACATAGTTTTATCTCCAAGAATATTATGCCATTTTCAGTTACAAATTGCTAGATACACAGCATCTTTCTTTGGTATGTTTAAAATTCATATAATTTCAGTTTGTTTTGTCATTCAAATGGATTCATTTTCCATTATTCTGAGAAAAATACTTAACGTGTGGATCATTTACACGACTCCAGTATAGGTAGCAACTCTGATGTTTAAACACTTTGTCTCGTTTAGTAGTGTCTTTTTCAAAACCATAAATGTTTAGATTACTTTAACTCTTGTTGAGACTTCTTATTTGCCCTTGGGAATCGTTTTCACAGTTCAGTCTTTGGGCCAATTCTAATCTCACAGCTGAGAATGCAATTTCTTCACAATTGAACACACTTTTCCTTTTTCACACAAAACCAATTATTAATTACATATATTCACATGTTTATAACTAATTTTAAATCTAAAACAGATATGAAAACCAAGTCTTCCAATTTCCAAAACCTATGCTTTTTCAGTATATCAAGCCACAAATTTCTGTGCATCTCAATTTGACCCCAAGTCTGAAGGACACTTGAACAATTGGTTTTTGATGTCAAAGTTTTTTGTTTTGTTTTGTTTTTAAAAATATGTTTATTTTTTCTCTTCTGTTCCATTTTAGTTATCTTTTTACTTTTAAAAGTCACCAAAGACATTGGAGGTAGAGAACACTGAAAAGGGAACATTAACTTTTAAAGTGTTCTCAAATAAAAGTCCTATTTGTAGCTTGAAAAAAAAATTTTGTTGGCAACAGATATCAGAACTCCTTATCATGCACAGGATGCTGCTTTTTCTTCATCTCTCCTTCTTCTGCATTTTATGCACAGCTAAAATCACGATGAAATTGTGATGGGGTCCATTCCCTTGCCTCTTCCTACCTCGCCCAAACCAGTTATTTCTTTTCAAAATGTGTTATTGGGTGAGAGATATAATTTGACTTTTCAGATCAAAACACATACTAAAAAGGAGAAGTCTCTGAGGTGTTTCACTGAGCATCCAAACCCTTGGAGCTTTCTGCCAATTGCTTTGTGTCTTTCTACACATTTCCTTGTATTTCAAATTTTCTTCCTAGAGCTTTTATAGTTTGTAATCTGTCCCAGGAGTAGGCTTAAATGACAGGCCTCATGGATATTTTCTTTAGATCTAAAAAGGGAAAGAAGGAATATTTTCCAAAGGAAAAAAGTATTCACCTGGAAAAAGAAATTCTCTTCAGGACATATCTACCACAAGTAGCTCTGCTTTTTACTGTTCCTTCAGCCCCACTGTGTAGACTTATCAGCCACATGAAGTGGTGAAGGGAGACTACGGAAAAAAGCAAAGGAGCAGAGCAGGATGATCTTAACATGGTGAGGAAAAAGAAGAAACTACATGAAAGCAGTATGACAATGGTGTTAAGGGTATAAAGAGACCCCAACCCAGGAAATATAATAAAGATGTAAACACTGGGGTCCTCATGTGGTTCGGCCCTTAGGCACCAAACTCACTGGCAGAAAATATTAAAAGAAAAGAGAATTCTTTCTTTTGAGAAAAGAATGCTTCTTTTAAAAAATGCACTCTGTCCAGAATAAAGTACGATTGAAAATGTGATAATCCAATTAAGCCTCCAAGGATGGTATGAGTCTATAAAGTTTCCCAAAACTCTGAGTTTATTCTAATCACCACCCAAGGTGAACTGAACCTGGGAAAAGTGGTGCTAGTTATTCAGTCACTTTGTTAAGAATATTAGGAGTCCTTCTGCAATCCTGAGATTATTTTCTGGTAAAACAGATCAAAGCAAAATAGAAATAAGGTTTTTTAGAAAGTCAAAGGTCTAGAGGGAGGAGTCCAAGATGGCAGCATAGGAAGACCTGCACCTGACCAGCATGGACCCCCCGAAACTTCAGCTACACGTGGGTCATTTTCTTCTGAAAAGGATCTGGAAACTAGATGAGCTGGTCCTACACCACAAAAGATAAAAGGATCACATCGAGATGAATAGGAGACAGAGACATGATTTCACATAAATAAATAAATAAATAAATAAATAAATAAATAAATAAATAAATAAAGCACTCTCTGTATGGTGACACACAATAGGGAGGCATCTCACCAGTCCAGCACTTTCCAGAAGAGAAAGAGGTTTGTGCCCCACATCAAGCACCCCAGTCCTCAGGTTGTGCATGGGAGAGATGAGCTCCTAAAACGGCTGGCTTGGGAAACTCATGAGGCCAACACGTAAGGGGCCAAAAGGGCTACAGGGAACTAAGATTTTCCTTTCAAATGGCTCATGTGTGATCTCCCTTGCCCTGGGACCCAGAGCAAGAGCAGAACTTTGAAATGCACCTAGCCTATATATGCAGGAGACTCATTTTTAATCTTAAAGCATCTTGTTGGAGGACAGAAGACAGTCGAACCTCTCTTCAGAGACAGAGGGTCTGACAGAAGCCATTTTTTATACTCTCTGCCAGCCTTGCTAGCATAGGCAGTGAACTCAAATGTCACCCCCTCCTGCTGCTAGGACAGAAGAAGGCAAGAAGTGACCACACTGTCCCACTGCCTTGCTGAAACTGGGAGTCGGGGCTGTTGCAGCACTCGCCTGCTCCCTGGGTGGGGCATGCAAGTGCAAAGTGCCACAGCATTCTCCTGCTCTCTTTCTAAAGTCAGCATGTGCACATGCAGAGACAAGACACTCTTGCTGCATCACTGAAGTCTGCAGGTATGCACAACTGAGGCATGTTCCTGCTGCCTTGTCGAAGATGGTGAGCGTGCCCTGCCCCCTACACTCTCTGACTACCTCACTGAAAACCGTGGGCATGTGCAACCCACATATGAGAGGCCCCTTGATCACCTGGCCCTGGTAGCTGAGGGAACTGGCACTTCTATGCTCCATGGAACCATAACAATTAAAAAGACAGTTATCCACAGGCTATGACTCTGAGGTTATTGAACAAATGGCAGACTGAAAGATGCCCCTCAGCCTTCCTATAAAAATCACCTACTTATTTGTCATTGAACTTCAGCCTGAGGGTCAGGCTTCAGGTTTCCCATGTACCAGAGACTGTGGAGGTGTTCCTAGGGAACATAAGCAGGGAGGCACCATCCTCATTTTTACCCTGGGCCTTGCTATAGCTCAACAAACTTCCTAGAAAGATGCTTATACCTTCACCTACAGCCATCTATTTGTAGCTGTTGCCCATGGAACACCTCCAGATCTCTTGGTCTAGAGCCCAGCAGGGTTTACAACTATGACCACAAAGGACTGTGGATATTTGCATGCTTTTAAAGTTGCTGCCTGAGAGTTTGGCTATCTAAAACTGGTGCTAAATGAGATTCCTACCCTTGGAACACTGACAGGTCTTGGCCCACCCTCAACGACGTGGACCTATTAAGAATAAATTAGGTTGCCTAGGCAATCACAAAGTTAGAGAGACAAGCAAGTACTAGAGTAGAGTTGAATGAATCTCCTACACAGGACCACTCCTTCAAGACTGAGAGAGGCATGTGTCTTGCCTGATACATATAAACAAACACAGAGAGTCAAGCAAAATTAGGAATCAAGAAAATATGTCCCAAACAAAAGAATAAAACAAAACCTCAGAAAAATATCATAATAATATGGAGGTAATCTACCTGATAAAGAATTCAAAGCAATGATCACAGAGATCCTCACCAAACTTGGGAGGAAAATAAATGAACACAGTGAGAGCTTTGCCAAAGAGATAGAAAATACAAAAAGTACCAAACAAAGGTCATAGAGCTGAAGAATACAATAACTGAACTAAGAAATATAATAACCAGGTTCAACAGCCAACTGGATGAAATAGGAGAATGGATCAGTGAGCTAAAAGACAAAGCAGTGGAACACACAATAAGCAGAGCAGCAAAAAAAAAAAGAGATTTTCAAAAAATGAGGATTGCTTAAGGGACCCATAGGACAACATCAAGTAGAATAAAAATAGAGGTCGCAGGAGAAGACAGAAAGAAGCAGAAAGTTTATTTGAAAAAGTAACCCGGGGAAACAGACACCCAGTTCCAGGAAGCCCTGAGAGTTCCAAATAAGATGAACCCAAAGAGAACCCTGACATGTTATAATTAACATGGTAATGGTTAAAGATAAATAGAGAATCTTAAAAGCAGCAAGAAGAAAACAACTTGTCACATACAAGGGAAACCACAGAAGACTACCAGCAGATTTTCAGAAGAAAGTTTGCCCAGAACATGAATCGCCCCTTTGTCCAGTGCACCCACACTGCACATAAAGCACAAGGAGATATTTGGAGCAACAGAAAGAGAGAGGGAAACCACATTTACTCACTTTTATTAAAGTCAATTGTTATAGTTGCCCTATTTTAGTATTAGTTATTGTTAATCTCTTACTGTGCCTAATTTATAAATTAAACTTTACCATAGCTGCATATGTATAGGAAAAACCCAAGTATATCTCAGATAAGATGGGGCACAATCCACAGTTTCATGCATCCACTAGGAGTCTTAGAATGTTCTCCTCGTGGATAACAGTGATGACTGTATTTCGAAACTTAAATGATGAGGATGCATTAGCCAAGAATGAAATAGTTAAATAATGGTCCAAAGTGATGACATATTCTGTAGACAGTTCAGGGCTAAGAGAGAATATTTAAAACACTGAAGACTATTGAGTATAGCTGAATATATGTGAAATGAAGAGACAGAGAACAAGCAGAAAGACTCTAAATGAGAATTTTTTCCCAAAGTTAAAGAGAAACTATTAAAGCACTCTCAGTAAAAGGGTGAAATCTAGGTTGCTACGCAGAAAATGAATAAGAGAGAAATACTGGAGTCAGGAAGAAAGTGAATGAAGCCGTTACAGTCTAAGTAAGACATGTAAAGGGTATGGCAATGGACTTAAAGAAATATGAACAAGATGTATGGTGCCATCATGACAGGTCCTGGGGATAGCTGCACGAAGAGTCCAAAGGAGGGGACATAGTGAAGAATGATTATCGGGTTCTCATTGGATCAATTAGGGTGAAGACGATGTCATTTACTAAAACAGGAAAGACTGGAAAAATCATTGGTTTGACGGGAAACATGGCACATTTGATTTACTCTTTATGTTGTTTTGGGGGTACCTGAGAGCATCCAAGAGGAAATATTCAGTAGGCTAGTTAATATTTGGATCTAGAGCACAAAAAAAAAGTTGGTTATAGATTTGGCAATAGCATGTAGCTAATTATTCAGCCTTTGAGAAAAAATAAGACCTTATGAAAGATTGTGAATGCTCTTTTTCTGTTTTGTGCTCACTGTGAGTTCCTATTGCTATTTCTCTCTCCAAAAGAATTAGCACTCCCTTCTTGTCACTTATGTATGATATCAGCTCTAAAGACAGAAACAATGCCTGATTCATTTATGTGCCATCACAAGTTAGTATTATGTCTGGAACATACTAGACTTTAGAAAATGTTAAATAGGTAGGTGAATAAATGATTCCTTGGAATAAATGAGCTAATGAATGAAAATAACTTCAACTTGAACTCTAAAGTCTCTTTGAATTCCAAGTGCTATTCACTTGTAGGATCTGGAATCTTTTCCCAGTCCCCATCCCTGATGCCTCTGCATCCCTGGAAGAAGACAGCTACTTACTACAAGTGCTGAAGGATTCTATTTAATTTATCCATTCTTGGATAGCCCCTCATTCCTTCTAAATCGAAATCTGTGAGGCTTCAGTTTAACAAGTCAAGTTTTTCAGATGATTCTTACGCAGTGAACCTGAAACTGGTCCATCTAAAAAAAGGACCGACACGAGAGAGCTATCATTCTAGTTCCCAAAGTAAGAGAAGACTTCCCGGTGAACCCCATTATATCAAAGAAAGAATATGAGCAGGCACTTCAAGCATCTGAAGTTCATCATGATTAGATTTTTGCATTTTAAATAGAAAAAAAAAAGTTAAAGCAAAGATCTTGAAGATGAAATAGATCACACATTTTCACCAGATGGCTTTACTTAGGAAAAAGAAATTAAATTGTAACAGTGTCTAACCTGGCAAAGAAAACACAGAAAATTTTACCAGTAAACCATGTACTCAGCACAAGCCTGGAGTGTTTTTATAGCCTGACATAGTAGTCTCTATTTTAAAACATTTATGAGTACCCGTTTTGTGGGGAAACACCTATATTTCTTCATATGACTATAAGACACTTTCTACTTTTATTTCAACCTACTTTTTACACTTTATTTTTAACCATTTGGCAGCTTACACCCTATGCTCTAGTTAAAAAAAAAAATCTCTTACAATCTCTTAAACATGCTCTTTGTCTGAGGTCCAGGGTGATCCTTCTGCCTCATACGCCCTTGACCTTTTCTCCACCTGGAAAATTCCTATGAATATTTAAAGCCCAATTCAGAGTTGTCCTCATTGTCAACATCCTCTTCAGCGTTCCCAAGCATGGTTATTTGCCCCAACTTCTGTTTTGCAAAGTTACATTTTTTGTGATTATTTAACAGCTTGCGTCTTTTTTTTATTGTAATGAGCTGTTTATGTATCTCTTGCACTATTTTCTAAATTCCTCTGGGCTTTAACTTTTCTCTCTAGCCCGGAAACATGGTGCTTGCCACATAGTAGGTGCTCAATAAACATTGGCCAAGTAAATAAAAGTAACTTTTGGTGCCAATATTTTGTAACTCTTTCATTTAAAATGATTTTAGATTACTCTTTCTTCCTAACTTAATTCCTAGTACTATAAAGGGCACACTCAAAACACAGTTGGGGACAGAAAGTCAATGTCCTCACTGAACCTCATGCACACAGTTGCTTCCCTTATCACTTTAGCTGGTACAGGCATATTCTTAAATAAAATTCAATACCATACCCATTGAAAAACTTCTAGAAGCTCTCCATTTCTTGCTGTGCCAGCTTCTACCCTTTCTATCTGATTTTTCAAATGCCCTCTATCCTACTTAATCTCTTCAAAATGGCCTTTCCCGCTTCGGGTCTTCATCTTCAGTTGTATTCGTCACATTATCTGCACTTATCCCTAGGAACTAGGCATATTCCAGTGTCCGAAGCTATTTTCCTCACTACAAGTCTGAGAATAAAAACTATCATAATAAAAGACTCAGTTCGATGGGGCTGGGAAAGTTACTAGTTGGAATAAAATAATCCTGGGAAGTAAGGGATCAGTCCCATGAGCTTTGTCACCTGTAGATTTAAAATCATGTCTTATCTTTACCTGAGCTCCAGCTATGTGTAGAAGAAAGTATATAAATATGGGAATGAGCAGGGCTATGCTCTGAGGTGTACCTGAGCCCTCAGAACAGCACCTGGAGGAGTGCTGAGTTTTGGTCAACATCTGCTGATAGATGATCCTGTAAATCTGGTTAAGCCTCGCCATTAGAAGTCCAGAATTTTTAACAAGCTTCTCAAAGCCTTCAGAAAGAAAACCAGATGACAAGAATTTCAGACTGTAAAATGTGCTGGTTGTCCAATCTAAGTAGAGATCTCCTATGCAACAGACAGGCTGGCTCGTGCCAATTTCACATCGTGTTCTTTGGTGTCTGTCAGGTGGCTGACAGGTCAAGTGCACTCCAGGTTCCACGAAAACATTCTCCTTTTCATAGTGCTGCCACATTATATCGAGGAAGAACTAGATTCATAATGAAAAGAATGGTGATTAATCACGTGGAGAGAGATCCTTCTGTTTTCTAGATGCTCACATTAGACTTTGGTGTCGTCAACACTAACACGGATCACGTATTGAAATGAGAACACTACCATGTGGCATGGCCAGAGAGACTAAGGGAGTTGGCCCAGCTGACCACAGGAGGCAGCTTTAATTCAAAGCCTATACCATAGTGGTTGTGATCAGGGAGCTGTACAGCACACGAGAGATCCAAAAAGCACATCAATCCACCTCCAGCAACACTGCCAATTTAAAAGAATGATTGCCCTTCTCTGCCACGCGATTCGACCTGGCACACGTATTGTACCACTCTAAATGCTAGCAGACTCTACGGCTTCCATGAGGTAGCATTTAGTATCCACGAAAACTTTCTTCAAGAAGTAATTACTTTTGAGACCATAAACATTTCAGAGGGAAAGGGGAGAGAGAGAGAGAGAGAGAGAGAGAGAGAGAGAGAGAGAGAGAGAGAGAAAGAAAGAGAGAGAGAGAGAGAGAGAGAGAGAGAGAGAGAGAGAGAGAGAGAGAGAGAGAGAAAAGAAGGAAGGAAGGAAGGAAGGAAGGAAGGAAGGAAGGAAGGAAGGAAGAAAGAAAGGAAGGAAGGAAGAAAGAAAGGGCAAACAAAGGGAACTAAGAAAAAAATTTAAAAATGCCCAAGCAGATTGATTCAAAAAAGGATCAGCATTTGTTCTGTTTTTGCCTTAAATATAGCACTGGGTTCTGTCTTTTAGATGTCGTCCTTGTTTATTATCTAATGTGTTAAAAGCCCCTTGAGAGAGAGTTGCCCATCCTGCCATCCTCAGCACCGAGCTGGAAGAACAGACAGCAAAGGGAGGTTGTGGGGCACAGCGGTCCCTGCAAAGGCTCTGGAACCATCTCTTCCACGGGGCCTTTGAGTCGCTTTCCTTTGGGATGCAGTGTCCATAGAATATCACGTAGACAGAAAACCAGACGCGGCAGGCTCTCGAGGTTGAACATTCCTAAAAGCAGGTATTCAGTCCCTCTTTTCAAAGTCTTCCTTTAGGAAAACAAACGCATTTATTGGCAATGAGGCTTTCTTGCAAATTCTACTCTTCCGAAGTGAATAAGGTATTTCTTTGCCTCCCCGTCTCACTTTCCCGGCAATACTTAGGTGGTGTGATCTCCAGCAGCCCCCCGCCCCCGTGTGCTTTTCATTTTGGAACTTCCTAAACTCACGTTTTCCTGCTCTTCCTTTCCGCCCCACTCCCATTCCACTTAAAATGTCACGATCCTCTGTTAAAACGCCAAAAACCCTGGGAAAATAAGAAGCGAAATGACCATGGTTGCCGGCTCTGGTAGGAACATGTCAGAGGCTAACTCGTGAGTGCTGAAGCCAGGCGTGGACCCCATCTGTCTGACTTCGGAAATCAAAAGTCTCGCTGCTGTATGTCGCCGGTTGGAACGCAGGCCAAGGACGAGAGTCGGGAGGTGGCTCCTGATCAAAGGGGCCAGCAAGACAGGGCAGTGTGTAATGAGGAAATAATTACTGAAAGAATGGCAGCCGTGTTTTTATAGGACAGGATATGAGACAGCGTTCAGAGAAAACCCCCAGTGACACAGCAGCATAGTGGCATCGTCTTCCATTCCTTACGCCCTAAACGTCCAGAGGAAGGAGACACTCACCTGCCACACAGTGACGTTAGGAGCAGGTCTGGTTTTAATGAAGTTCTATTTCGTGGGCTGGCACTTCCCCAAAGAAAGGGTGGGATCTAGGGATTGGCTCTGCCACAGGAAGCAGCAATCAGAAAGGGAAGTGACCAATAATTACCCCCAAAATCGTCTCCGAAATAGATTCATAAAGGCACTTTCTGATGAATTAGTTGCTAGGTAGAGCTTACTAAGTCCATTCATTAGTAGGCTCCTGAAGCCAATGACTATTTTATCACCAATGATAATTGGGGAGAATACGACTAGTATTTTATTATATTTCTACAAAAAGAGAGGGTATCTTTGTGCAGACTCTGATCGATGCTAACTCTGGAAATGAATGTCTGTAGCTGTCTTATGACTTAGTGGAGACAGATTTGCACTTTTTCACCTGCCTCCATTGTGGCAAACGAGGCTGATAATTCATGCCATGGTATGAAAAAAACGTATCCTCACGGACATTTTGCTAACAGTAGCTCAGCTGACAGGCTCCAGGCATTCATTCTACACAGCAGCAATTAAACAATAACTTCCAGTTTCATCCATTTCTTCCATTAGGATAAAAAGCTACGCTATGTTAACCGTGATCATATGGTTTGGGAGGAGACAAAGTTAGAGTCATCTCAGTCAAAGCAGAGATCAACCTCTTGCAGGGAATAAATGCTAATTAAGAAAAACCGAGTGAGCGTGTTATGGTAAGTATATATATTTCTTTCTTTCCTGAGCACTTGGGTGGCACAAACTCAGACCAGAGTTTCTGGAATCAGAATCAATGTCCCCTAAGAAAGCCTCCGTGGCCCCATCCAAGGAGTGCGGTTGGGGAGACAGGTCATAACGCCCATGCAACACCATCAGGAGATGCTAACCCAGCTCTCTCTCATGGGCTTTAGAAAACCTGTCTCCCTACAACTCCTCTAGCCCATCCTTGCCTTATGTTGCTGAGTTCATGTGAGTTCTACGAGTCTCTCACAGACACAAACTGAAAACACCGAAGACCAGGGTCACACTACTTGGGTATCAGGTCATCCTGATCCAGCCTAAGAGGGTCTCAAGTTCCCAGGGACATCCAATGCCCAGAGTGACCATGTAACAGATGCTTCCAAAGTTCGCCTGTGCCTTCACAGACCTGCTACCCTAATTTCCATGATCATTCCTTAACATCATAGCAGATAAAAAGTCTCCATCCTTTGCTAAACACCTTTAACACTTGTTTACATTTTCTGTTTACAGCCTCCTCGTCCAGCCAACAGTAGCAGAAGCGGTTTCTCAGCTCTAAAGAGGCCAGAGTGCAGTGACTACCAAAAGGCAGACCAGTGACAGTCCCTGTGTCTTCAAAAAGTAAATCAGCATGAAACAAAGAAATGAGTTTCCCCAAGAATAATGCTGGCGGCAAATAACCACCCCTGTTAGTGAATCAAGAAAGAGCTTCAAAGTGATCAGTGGCCACTGTTTCCGAAGGAACAAAGAGCTTCGTAACTATTGCTTGACTTAGATGAATTTACAGCAAAATAACTTGCATTCATTTATTTAATGCAATCCTTCATGAATTGGACACAGTTCTGTAGTGTTCAGCATCTGTCACTCAAGGCAGTGCTCTCCTAAGCTCAACATCAGCGTTCCTATATTGGGCAAACACGGAAATGACTGCAGAATATCTGGAAAGCTGGATAGGAAGCCCCAGGTGTCTGCAGTTTGCTGTGTAAGGTTTAAAGTGACCATTAACCTTCATCAAAAGTGGTATCGGTGGCCGAGCCATGGACGGTCCCATCCATCACATTCGCTCAGGACAACATGAGTGAGGACCAAAGGGCAGTCAACAGGGACCTCTATGCACAGATGACTTGGGCGAGAAACAGCCTGAGTCCCCTCTTGTTGCTGAAGAAAATAATGTTTTAGGCAGCAGCTGAAATCCTATTTTAAATTTTAGAGGAGCAAGAATATTATTCAAACTTTGATGAAATGTGATTCTCAATCCCCTTAGTCACACCAGGGACATAGGATTTCAGATAGTGACAGATCTCACGGGTTTTACATGGGAACTTCTTTTCCATGGCATTTTCGTGGGGCAGCAGGTAGAAGCAAGGTCAATCCTTCTTTAAAAAATTAAAGGGAGAAGTTTATAGAGAGTAAGTCAGGATTCAGTCAAAGCTGTGCTGATTCAAAGGGACACGGAAACTGAAGAGATGGCAGCGGAGGGACAACCTTCCCTGATCAACACACAGATGGCAATCCCTTCTGCTAAGTCAAAATTAAGCTGTCCCAGCATCACAGTTCCACACAGAGCCCCTAACTCATGTTAGGCACTCGACAAGCATTTTATTGGTTGACAGGAGGAAGAAAATATAAAGAACAAAGTCACTGGAAACTACAGTTATAATTTATATCTATATTTAAGTCAATATAGATATAAATTCTGAAATGTAAGGTAAAATAAAGTTATAATTTGAAATTATTTGTTTTTCATTTTTAAAAGACTCTTTTGGAAAATCCAACCACTAGTTCAACTCTGTATTTTTAGAGAAGGCATTTGGTCCAAATGAAGAAAATCTTAAATTAGGATTCTTTTATTCTAAAGTAAACAAGGACTTATGTCTTCTTTTCATGAAATATGATTAATGAAAAAAGAATAAATATTTCATATCCTTGAAAATGGTCAAAATAGTCACCTTTTTCATCGTTTCAATGGATCTGAGTGTTTCCCATCACGTCCTCTTTGACCTATAGTAAGGAGCTGAATATCTACTTAGCTCCTCAAAAATAATTCCATCATTCTAAATATACAGTTCAAAGAACACACCACCAGAGGGCAATAAGGTGTAAATCAGGACGCTGTACGGATACTGAAAATCGTGGGAGTTAAAAACATCTCACAGTATACTTTTCTGATGAGTGTTGTCTGCCTTAACTTGATGGATTGTATGTACGTGAATTCTGAAAAGTCAGCAGTACACTTCACTGGTTGATTTCTATGGCCAGGGGAGTTTAGTTTGAATACAGAAAAACAGTATTCTTACATCTTAAAATGCCTCCCCACAAAATCCACTCCATATTGAAAAATTATAGGAATAATAGCTTTCTGTGACTCGGTGACCAGGCTGCTATTATCAAAAGTGGAATTTATCTCCCAGTGATGCTCAAACGCACAGGAAAAATGCATATCTAGGAGAAATAAAGCCTTGAGTGACATATGAAAATAAAACCAATTCTTCAAATAGAAAATGCATTATATCTAGAAGGAACAGTTAGTTCTGTACTAGTGTGTGTATATACACAAAGAGTCTCCAAGAAAAATAAGAATCACTTCCAGGAAATAATTTTAGGCAGAAGAGAAATTAACGGTTGAGAGAGAATAGAGCTGGTTTTTCAAATATTTTTGTTTGATTAATGTGCTTCTATCTTTGGAATATAAGAAAAAGAAGCCCTGGCCCTCTCAACAACTTGACTTTGGACTTCCAGCCTCCAGAGCAATGAGAAAGTAAACTTCTACAGTTTAAAGCCACCCACGCTGCTTATATATTTTGCAGGAGCACTGAAGGCAAATAGGAACATGTGCCACATATAGGACAATTCCTTTTATTAGGTTGAATGTGTGTGTTTTTCTCCGGCTAAGAATCTGCAGTCTCCGGCTAAGACAGGAGTGAGAAGACAGGTCTTCTCGTCTTATCCAAACAAATATCATCTTTGCATCTCATCCCTGAAAGGGAGATCCACTGGCTTCGTGTGTGCTCATCTGGGCATTTGGGGGCAAGGATGGCACGGGGGTGAGGTTCTGACTGACACAGACATACATGCTGATGAGCAGGTGGAAACCCTGACTGGAGGCCTCTCTCTGTGCTTCAGCCCCAGCAGTCATGCTGCGCTCTGCCTTTAGTACTGTCATCCTAGGGATTCCCTTCAAGGCCTTCCTTGATGGAGTCTCTGCATCCCACCTTCTTCCTCAGTCTCCGTCTGCTGTCTCGCTACAGCTGCATTGTAAAGGACAGTATATGCATAGCACATTATTTAAGATTATGTAATCCCCACATCTTTATTGTATCCTCTGCTCGATTAATACTTCCAGTAAATATAAAACTCTAGGTTAAATTTCATTTTCTTTCGGAATATTGAACACATGAATCCATCAATCTACCTTCTAACATTGCTGCTGAGACTTCTGAAGCGAGTTCTACTCTTTTTTTTTTTTTTTTTTTAGGTGAGGAACCCTTGGTTGACCTCACAGATTGCAAGGACCTTGTCAGCTTACAATCCTTTATTTTTTTATTTTTTACGCCCACAGCATCTGGTCTTCCTAGGTGGTCTCCCATTCAAGTACTCACCAGGCCCGACCCTGCTTAGTTTCTGAGATCAGACAGGATCGGGCTTGTTCAGGGTGGCGTGGCCACAGCAAGTCTTACTCTTAATATTACGTATGTGTTTCTTTAGTTCTTCTCTTTTCGTTGAGTGATTAGAGCCGTAAATTTGTTCCTAAATGTTGTTCCCAACTTCACAATGATATCTTAACTGAATCCATTATCTTGGGTGCATGCTGGGTCTTCCCTTAGAGAACTTCAAGTTCTTTATCTGGGAAAACCACCTCTATGATTCCTCTTTCCAAAACTCACAGCATTCACATGGTGCATCCCTTGAATGGACTGTCCGATTTCCTCCCCTCTCGTCCATCCATTTGTCTTTTTGTTTGATTTCTTTAAAGATTTTCCAAATTAATTTTCCAGACCTTATTGTGTTTTCGGTTTTTTCTCTGGCACGTTTATAATGTTTTTATGAAGGGAATGGGGCTGCCTAGAAGTGCTGGTGTCCAGGACAAGGGGCTGAGCTCGTGAGACAGATGTATCTTTGTTTCTTCAGGTTCCACGAGAAGTGCTTGGCTCATAACAGACTCTCAACAACTAAATGGTCACGGGATAAACAAATAAGTAATCAGGCCACTTACATTTCTTTCCCACTTCGTCATGGGCATGCTGTGCCCCCTATGGGTCTGTTTCTACCTAGCAACGTCAGATTCCATTTCCTCTGCCTCAGACAGCTCTGACATTTGATTCTACCAAAAGAAGGAATCTCTATTTTTTGTTAACTGCATGTTGTTTAATCCTTGTGACTGTTCCTAATCATAAATACAATGTATACACACACACATAAACACACACACATGCATCAACTTTAGTTAACTAAAAATTTTAAATTATTTCATTTACTAAAATTACTATTCAGGTAGAAAACAATTAAGGAGAGGTAAAAGAATTGAGCCTCTAGTAATTGAAATCCACTAAAAATCCATCTCAATTTATAATGTTTTTGTTGGATCTTAATGATATACTTTTAGTAAATATACCAGGAAAAGCAGTAGCATGGCGATTCAGTCAACGGAAGTCTTCTTGAGATAAATTTCAAAATAATTTCTTATATCACGCATCAGAGATCTAGCTATCCACCTTAGTTCATTAGAATGTGAAGTAATTTTATATAATTCTACTCATTAAGCAGAGGTCACATGGAGAATTTTCTTGTGACATGGAACAGTGCAAAACATCTTGATTCTGATTACAGGGAAGCTATCAAGCTTTGCCATACAGTTATTTCATTAAAAAAAAATAGTTTAAAAGTAAGGCTTCTAAATTCTAGATTTCTGTACCTTTAAATCAGTCGAGTAACAGCCAGCTCTTCTAAAACTTTGACTTCATTTGCCAATCCACTGGTTCAAAAAGCATGCTTTCCATTCCTCCTGCTAAATGAAAGCAGCCTGTCGGCAGCAATTTCATCATCTCCACTGAAATTGTTTATCTACAAAATGAAACAAAAAGAGTACAAATTAGAAACACCGATACATCTTCTGACATTATTCATTTAGAAGCTAGTTCTCCAGTTGTCGTTAGATGTACTGCACAAAAATCAGAAATGATTTGTTTGGAGAGCTACAGCTATTTCTAGACTCAAAATGTTTGGACAACTGTAGATAAAGTTTCATCATCAGACTGAACTAAATATGCTATAATTATGTATTAAATCAGGGTGATTTTTGCTCCGTGAACCTAGGTTATTAGTCTTCTCAGGCTGAACATCCACAATACCTAAAATTATACAAGTGTATTTATCAGCCAAGAATGTTAAAAGTGATTTTTTGAAAATTAAAAACAAAGCTTGTGGATGAAGCTTATGTTTCTATCATCTGATTGTCTCCATTTTTCTTTTAGTTTCACAGGCCACCCTTGTCCTTCCACAAAACCTCATGTTTCCCCATCCATTATAGCTCATCACGCTTGAAATTATTAGTTAGACATTTATTTCCTCCCATAAACGATAGGTTCACTAGGCCAGGGGCCTCTGCTATCTTGTTTTCTTCTCTATTTCCAGTATTACCACACTATGAATCAATATTTTTTGAATGAATTAATTAATGATAAATGAAGGAAGAAGGCGAAAACTAACTTCTCAGGCTGGTAACTGAATTAGGGAACAGAAGCTGGAAAGTTTGAATTGATCCTGTGTTCTCCAAACGTTTTCCATGGCAACAGTTTGCCGAAAATTGGGTATGCAAAACATACGTGCATGAAGTTAGCAAATAGTAAAGAAGAATGATGGCATAGGTGACTGTAAAGGTGGATTTCAATTTACCCAGGGCCTAGGAAAAGTGGGAAAGTACAATAACATTCATAGTGTGCTTAACTATTTAAGAAATAGGACTTAAGAATTCATTTATATACTGAATTTTTATGATTTCTAGACTAATTGGCATCATAGTTCACTCAAATGACATGAGATGCAGACTACTCATGATATTTACCATGTTAATCAAAGAAAGAATGACACTGAAATTTGAGTTTACCTTCCCAGTATATCGAAATTTTATTCTATGGTAAAGATGAGATTGACATTTTTGATAACTTTTTTTTTTTTCAGAATAAAAGCTGTTCACTAATTTTGCATTTGTGTTCTTCTTAAGGTGATTTCCTAATGTTTTTTTTTTTTGCATATGTTAAGATATTTTATGTAATGTTTCCCTGTAGGCATACAACAGAACTAGAATGCTACAAAGCAGTGTTTTAGACATAATCTAAAGTACATTCTCATGTGCAACAGCAGAGACCAATGGTTCATGAAATTGCTCAGCACTGGGAATGTCCTTTCTTACAGAACTAATGGTTTGTCTGAGACATTTTTCTTCAAACTTTAAAATCAAAGTATAAACTCCACTCAGTATGTCAGCATTCACATTAAAATGAAATTCTTACTCATGGGAAAGGCTTTAATTAAGTGTATTTAGAAGTCTGGAAATCAGCAGCATAGCATGGAAAACAATTTAACTTTTTCTCTTCCTACTTGGGTTGGAATAAAACAAAAAACACAGAGGAAAAAAAAAACAGGAGAAAGGTCCTTCTTTGGCCTATTAACAAAACTATTAATTTATCTGCATCTGTCCTGGCATACTCAGTGTCCCTGGTCTAGAATAACTGTCCATTTCTCACCAAAGGCTGCTGCTGTCACTGTGTCATTCACCACCCAGGACTCCACTTTTGAAATTATACCCAATTGATCCATAGGCTGATTGACTGACTGATTGAATTCCACGTATAAGAGAGATCATGCAGTATTTGTTTTTCTCTGTCTAACTTATTCACTTAGCATGATGCCCTTATGGTCCATCCATGTTGTCATAAATGTCAAGATGTCATTCTTTTTTATGGCTGAATAATATTCCACTTTGTTCATATACACCACATCTTTATCCCTGCATTCATCGATGGACACTTAGGCTGTTTCCATATCTTGGTTATCGTAAATAACGCTGCAATGAACATAGGGGTGTAGCTATCTTTTTGAATTCGTGTTTTCATTTTCTTTGTATAAATACCCAGAAGCAGAATTGCTGGGTTATAACTTATTTTTAATGTTATATCTTTTTTCAATTTTGTGAGACATCCTATACTGTTTTCCACAGTGGTTGCACAAATTTACATGTCCACTGACAGTGCATGAGGGTTCCCTTTTCTCAACATCCTTGCCAACATTTGGTAAAGATTATATTGCATCTGTATATTGCTTTGGGTAGCATAGACATTTTAACAATATGAATTTTTCCAGTCCATTAGCAGAGAATATCTTTCAATTTAATTGTCTTCTTCTACTTCTTTCATTAATGTCTTATAATTTTTAATATACAATTACTTCACTTTCTTGGTTAAATTTATTCCTAGGTATTTAATTCTTCATGATGGAATTATGAATTAAATTACTTTCTTAATTTTTTTCTTATACATCATTATTGGTGTTTAGAAATGCCACAGATTTTTGTGTATTGATTTCATATCCTGAAACTTTGCTGAATTTATTAGTTCTAGCACTTTTTCTTTTTTCTTTTTTGTGGAGTCTTTAGGGTTCTCTCTATATAATATCACATCATCTGCAAAGAGCAACAGTTGTATTTCCTTTTCAATTGAAATACTTCTTAATGATTTTTCTTGCCCAATTGCTCTGGCTAGAACATCCAGTACTACATCCAATAAAAGTGGAAAAGTGGGCATTCTTGTCCTGTTTCTGACCTTGGAGGAAAAGCTTTCAGCTTTCACCACTGACTATGACGTTAGCTATGAGCTTGTCCTAGATGGTCTTTATAATGTTGAGGTACCTTCCAACTATATCCACTCGGTTGAGAGTTTGTCTAATCACAAATGAATGTTGAATTTTGTCAAATTCTTTTCTGCATCTATTAAGATGACCATATAATTTTTGTCTCTTTTGTTGTCATCATTGTTAATTGAGTGATTTGTGTAATTTGAACCATTTTTGCATCCCTGGAATAAAAGCAACTTGATCAGGTTGTATGGTCTTTTTAATGTATGTCAAATTCAGTTTGCTAATATTTTGCTGAGAATTTTTGTATCTGTGTTCTTCAGGGTCTTTGGCCTATAATTTTCTTTTCTTATAGCATCTTTGTCTGCTTTGGGCATCTGGGTAATGATGGCCTCATAAATTATTTGAAAGCACTCTCTCCCTTCTATTTTGGGGGAGAGTTTGAGAAGGATTAATATTAATTCTTCTTTGGATGTTTGGTCAAATTTACCAGTGAAGCTGTTTAGTCCTGGACCTTTGTTTCTTGGGAGGTTTTTGATTACTGATTCAATCTACTTACTAGTAATAAGTCCATTCAGATTTTCCATTTCATCATGATTCATGTTTCTAGGGGTTTACCCATTTCTTTTAGGTTGTCCAGTTTATTGATATATAATTATTGATATATAATTGTTAGGTTATCCAGTTTGTTGATGTATAATTGTCAATGATTCTTTATATGTCTGTGCTATCAGTGATAACATATCTCTTCTATTTCTAATTTTATTGGAGGCCTTTCTCTTTTTTTCCTTAGTGAGCCTTGCTAAAGGTTGGTCAGTTTTGTTCATCTTTTCAAAGAATCATCTCTTAGTTTTGTTTATGTTTTTTTATTATCTTTTTAGACTTTATTTCCTTTATTTCTGCTTAGATTGTTATTTCCTTCCTTCTACAACCTTGGGGCTTCATTCGTCCTTCTTTTTCTAGTTCCTTGAGGTAGATAGTTGGGTTGTTTGAGACTATTCTTGTTTCTTGGGGTAGGCATTTCACTGTGAACTTCCCTCAGAGAACTGTTTTTGCTGAGTCCATAAATGTTATGTTACTTTTCCATTTTCATTTTTCTCAAGGTGTTCTTTTCATTTCTCTTTTTACTTCTTTGTTGATCCATTTGTTGTTCTGTAATATGTTTTTTAATCTCCACACACTTATGAATTTTCCAGTTTCCATCATGTAATTCATTTCTAGTTTCATACCATTGTGTTTGGAAAAGATGCTTAACATGATCTCAATCCTCATAAATTTATTAAGACTTCTTTTGATGCCTAACGTATGATCTACCTTGTTCCATGTGCACTTGAGAAGGATGTGTATTCTTTTGCTTCTGGATGGAATGTTCTTTAAATATCTAAATCTATATATTCTAATGTGTCATTTGAGGCTATTTCCTTAATTTTTAATTTTTTTTATTTTCAATTACAGTTGACATTCAATGTTATATTAGCTTTGCTCATACAGCCTAGGGTTAGACTTTCATAGAACTGACAAAATTATCCCCCAACAAGTCCTACACCCATCCACCTGACACATGCAGTTATTAAGATATCACTGACTATATTCCCTAAGCTGTACTTTACATCCCCATAACTATTTCAAAACTGCCAATTTGCACTTCTTGAGTTCTTCACCTTTTAAAACAATACTTTAAAAATAACTATATACCTATCAACAATTACTTTAAATGTAAATAAATATTCCAGTTAAAAGGTAAATAGATAAAGAAGGGGTAAATATATATGCTGGAATATTATTTTGTCATAAAAATAAAACAACTAAGTCCTATAATTTGTGACAACATGAATGGACCTAGAGAGTATTGTGTTAAGTAAAATAGATTGGACAGAGAAAGACAAATACCATATGATCTCACTTATACGTGGAATCTAAAAAACAATATTTCCTTTTTGATTTTCTGTCTGGATGGTCTATTCATGGATATAAAAGGGGTCTTAAAGTCTGTTATTCTATTTCTATCTACTTCTACCTTTGTCTGTTAATATATGCTTTAGATATTTAGGTGTCCTATTTGGTGCATATATATGTATATTTATAAATATTATATCTTGTCAGAATGACCCTTTTATCATTTTATAATGGCTTTCTCTGTCTTTTGTTCTAAAGTCTTTTTTGTCTGCTATAATGATAGCTACTCCAGCTTCACTTTGGTTTTCAGTGACATGTGATATCTTTTTCCATACCTTCAATTTCAGTGTGTTTGTCTTTATATGTGAAATGAATTTTTTGTGAGTGGTATATAGATGGGTCTTATTTTTTTTAATTCAGTCAGTCTCCCTATGTCTTTTGATTGGATTACTTAGTCCATTTACATGTAAAGTAATTATCAATAGATATGTGCTTACTGTCATTTTGTTTATTGTTTTCTGGCTATTTTTGTAGCTCCTCCCTGTTTCTTTATTCTTCTCTTGCTCTCTTCCTTTATAGTTGGGTTCTTTCTTCAGTGGCATGCTTACACTTCTTTCACTTTTGTGCATTTACTATAAGTTTTTGTTTGTGGCTACCATTATGATTACATAAAATATGGGGATTACATAATAATCAGTTAATTTTGACATTTATTTATTGCAAGTAATTATAAATCATAAAAATCTCAGTGCAATAGATAACTATATACTTTTATATTATCTTGATAGAAGGACAGACAAGTTTAGCTCTTATGACTGGTATAGTACATGGACATGCATTCTATAAATATTTAGACTCTGACAGTCAAAGTGAGAAAAGCCCAGTCCAAATTATGAATGCTGGAGATGCCCCCAAGGGACTTGAAAAGGCATGAAAGTAAGCATGGCAGTTCTCGTATTGCATTATCCTTCATCTGCTTTTAGACACCAAGTATCAATAAAGCCACAGGTGCTCAGTCTCCCACTAGGCTGTCACTAAAGAGTTCTGCCTTTTTGGCTTTTCAGTTTCTATAATAACATTATTCAAAAGATGAACCAATTTCAATTTTAGTAAGTAGGAAGGGCTTAAATATGGACAATTTAAATAATTCTTTTTGAAATAATACCTTTTATGACAAATCTATTCTTGGAGTTTTAGGGTCTGATAAATGACAATTTGGACAGTTATCACTCATTGCAAAAGGCAAAGTCTAGTCTAACTTTTAATAATTGTTCCATTAAAAACCCAAAAATAATCATGTCAATCTCAGAGGCAGAACACATAAACAGGGCAATCTGTTTAAAATAGTATTCTTGCTGAGAAACACAAGAAGAAGAAAAAAAATCTCTACTGGAAGTAAAAGGCAAATAGCAAAAAAATGAGCTTTCAAGTTAGAGACAAAAACTTTTTAAATAACTACTTACATACAGTGTTGACGGAATATAATTCAAAATAAAACTAAATAAAAATCATAATTATTGTATTGTCAGTAATGATTTTTTTTAAAAGTTCTCTTTTTCATATTAAAATCCTAGAACATGTATTTACTGATATAGATGACACGTGGTATTTCACTGGCCTTCT
This sequence comes from Cynopterus sphinx, assembly GCA_030015415.1. NCBI lineage: Eukaryota > Metazoa > Chordata > Mammalia > Chiroptera > Pteropodidae > Cynopterus > Cynopterus sphinx. The sequence continues at coordinate 50,643,378 of CM057389.1, read as the reverse complement.
CTTTGTTCTAATTGTTATTAAATTAATGTGGTCAAAAAATCAGAGCAAATATGAACTGAGATGCACTAGGTTAAATGTGGGTGAGCTGGCAAGCCTGCTGAGTGACAGCAGATCGGAGCTGGAGCTGACTCATGTCACCATATTCAGGCCCAGACTGATGCTGTCAAGCTGGGCCCCTGTCCTTTCACAGTTCCACATTTATGTAATGTCACACATTCCAGGACAGCTGAGGTCATAGGTCATTGGGCTAATGCTGTCACCAGCATTACTTTCCTTCTGCTGCTTTTCTACCCAACTTGAATGTAAGCCTCCGGAGGGCAGGGACAGGAACTATTTTGCTTATGTCACTGTTCCATCTCCATTGCCTAATACAGTGGCTGGTACATGAAAGGTGTTGAAAGAAGGTTTGCTGGATGAACAAACAAATATGTGGATTCTCTCCCAAGCTGGTACATCAAAGCCTTTCAAGCACTTATAATAATGTTTCAATAAAATATCAAAGACAGAGAATCAAAAGGTCCTCAGTAAATATTTGTTCTAATCTACTAAATGAAGACCTCCACAAGAACAGCAATGGCATCCACCTGCCTATCAATGCTACACTCAGTGCAACAAATACTGTAGAATGTTTAATGCCAACATTGAAGTACACATGATTATCTCCCTTTTACAAACAGAAAAATGAGGGTTATGAAGTTCAAGGCACACATGCATGGCCCATGGCTAGAGCGTGATGAAGCCAGGATTCTAACTGATGTTGGAAAAGCTTGCACATCAGTTCAAATGAAGTAACAGTGGACTTCACAGTGACAGAGGCCAGAACCCAGGGCTGGCATGGCAGTTGCGGTCCACAGAGTGTTTAGAAACCCAGGTCAGTGCTCTGACAGCCCTGAGCATTGGCTGTCATCTTTTGATCCCAAGGCACACGCTCTCTCCCAGGGAGCACAATGGAGGAAAAAGCAAACAGGAATAGTGAAGAACACATGAACACTGCATCTTACAGAAGGCTTTGGTTGCTGGCACATTTTCTTACCACATCTCATTGACCAGAAGGTAGTCACTGTCATGGGCTGAATCGTGTCCCTCAAAATTCATATGTTGAAGTTCTAACACTCCATACCTTTTCTTTTCCTTTTCTCTACAAAATTCAGTCCCACTTACTTGAATTATTCTTCTCATTATGTATTAGCTAAACTTCTTTACAAGCAACTGAGATTTATCTCCTTAGACTCAAAAGAAAGTTTTAATTGCCATGACGAATTGAATTATTAAGACACATATTACTAGGTAATTCTACAACTTTCTAATTTTAGAGGGCCTTATCAAGAAAGCTACTTTAATAAGATATAGCTGAGATTTAAAAAAAAAAAATGCAAAGCATCCATTTCACAATTAGAAAAAAACAATGCAAGAAACAGTTAGCTTATCCAGCCAGGGTCAGAGAAAGGAAGCCAGGACCTCCCGCTGTGCAAATTTTGATCATTTTCCATTTGTGAACCCATAACTGAGATAAATTCAGCAACCGACCTGTGAAACAGCACCAGTATTAATATTAATACTAATAATTATTATCATATTTAGAGTGTCTCCCCATAGTATTACAGAACATAATAAAAACAATCTGGAATTCAATTACCTCAATAAACAGCTAAAACATTCATAAAGATGTGAGCTAATACAAAGCAGAAATTGTTTAGAGGCTAAAGGTGGCATTTGGGAGGCAAAGAGCAAGACTTCTTGCAAGGACAGCTGGATAGTGTGGCTTTAAAGCAGAGAAGCCTCTGAGAAGAGTCTGCTTTGAAGGTGGTGGGGGGAGGGAATCAGTCAAAGTAGTAGCAAAATGGAGGTGGGACATAACTCATTTAAATAACTTAAATTAATTTAAATATTTGTGAAGCAAGTAGGAGGAAAACACAAAAGCAAGGACATGAATCTGGAACAACTTAAGAGTTCTACACTAGAGGTTCCCTTCAGCAGAAATCCATTTTACGAGAAAAAATTTTAAATCATAAAATTATTATCAAAGTTTTGATCTATAAGACTTTAAGAAATCAAGAGAAGTAATAAGGCAGCTGTGTTCTCCAAGATTTTTATAACTAAACTCAATTTTAAAAATACCTAACAAGGAGAGGGGAGAGGAGGGGAGGAATAGGGAATGGGTGAGAGTTGAGGAAAGAAAGGGCTCAAAGCAGAACACTGCCGCCCTTCAATATTTTTAAAGCAAATAATTCAAGAGAAGTAAGAATCAGTGGCTAAAGAAGTAAGGTAAAGAGCACATCTTGGAAACAAAAGTGGTGGAGCAGTTTGAAGGGCAGAGTTTAACAGTGTCCATACGGCGACAATGACATTTAACATAAAAAGTGAAGCGAGTCCATTACTTAATTGGGAAAAGAGGTCAGTGGTGATTTGTGAAAGGTTTGGTGAAATGGAAGGGGAAGGAATGAGAAGAGAGAAAAGGGAGCGAGGATGCACAGGGTCTGTTCTTCCCAATGAAATAAAAAATAAACAGGTGGGGCTGCACCAAACTAAAACTTCGCTGTGTGGAAGACGCTTTCCACAGAGAGTCACCTAATTCTCAGCTGAGTTTAAGGGAATAAAAGGAACACGTTTGTCAGGTTTGCATTTTGCTACGGCAGAGTCTGGTCTAATACAAATTATTAATCTCCCGACTAATACAAATTCCAATTTGATCTCTATCAACTCTGGTAATTTTTTGTATCTTCTTATCCTTTGGTCACTTTTTTGGATAGACATTTTATCCTTTCTTATTTTATATTCTGTAAGCAATGATTTCAACACTTGATGTCTTGGGGTTAAAATTTGTTTCCTCCTGGATGTATTTGAATTTTTTTTTTAGTGGTATATCCATATTCAATTGAATTTTGTCTGTGGAAGAAGATGAGGGACCTGGGATTAAGGACAATTCCCTCCAGAGAGGATTTTCACAGGCCACTGAGGCAGACAAGACATCCGAACAAAGGGAGGCTCCTGTGACTGACTCTCTCAGCTTCCAATTTCCCTGACCACCCAGATAGAATAAAGTAGAAGCCCAGAAGGCGAGCGGGGAGCCTTGGGCACACATTCCAAAGATGCATTTTACCCCCACCCTCGTCACCTGTCACCGAGTTGGTAGGTTTAGTAGGTCACGGTGTTTTCCCTCTCCCAGCCCCCAGAGATGCTCCGGGATTCATACTGGCCTGCATTTCTGATGACACTTTTAAATGCCTCTGCGTTGTTAGGGAAAGAGGAAGAACTTGACAATTTCCTGCACTTCCCTGAGATCTCAGTTATGAATTTAAACATGAATGTATTTTAGCTTGGTTCATACCTATGTGAACACTTGAAACACTTGAAAGAAACAAAACTATGTATGTTTTCACACACAGCTATATCCCCACCCCTTAGTACTGAGTGAACATAAAAACATTTAATAAAGGCTACAGAACTGTTAATATTTAAAAAAAACATAAAAATTAGGCATAATAAATGTTTTTAAAAATTCCTACTTTATGGCCATGCCACCCTGAACAAGCCTGATCCTGTCTGATCTCAGAATCTTAGCAGAGTGGGGCCTGGTTAGTACCTGGATGGGAGATCACCCAGGAAGACCAGGTGCTGTAGGCGTAAGAAATAAAAAATAAATGAATAAAGGATTGTAAGCTGACAAGGTCCTTGCAATCTTGAGGTCAACCAAGGGTTGCCTCGCCTAAAAAATAAAAATTCCTAAATACTTGCAACATAGAAAAATAAGGAGGGTGAAATAAGACAAATAGCCACGTTCTGACCGCCCAGGTATCATAAATGTTGACATTCTTCTAAACGTGTTTCCATCTTCCTTTAGACTTGTGCAGTGTTACCAAAACAAATAGCTCCCAATTAGAGTTCATTGAAAAGTGGAGGAATTATTTATGCATTCTTTTAACGATCACACATTAATTCAAAATTTAAAATTATATATAATGCTTATCACTAGAGATTTAAATAACATATTTTAGGTCAGTACGGGAACTATTCCTTTCAAAATAAAATCTTCCTGTGGCTGGGTTATTGGTGATTCGCTCTTGTTCCTTTAACATCTCTTGAGCGCCTGGGAAAGACCTCGCAGCAAAAAAAAAAAAAAAGAAGGGAAGAAAATGCTCTAATAACGAGGAACCTTCTTTACTACTTACTGAAACTATATATCTAAAAAAAATGAACTCGTATATACGTTACCCTCTGCCTTTCACCTCTATTTATATTATTACTCCTTGACAAAAAGATCAATATATTGTAAATTCATTTCTATACACTCAATATCAGTGAGATAAAATATAATTATGAAAGTACTATTACATAAAGAAGTACCAGAGAGAACTATTATAGATACTTAGAGATGAGCTAGGCCTCTCTCATTTCCTGTACTTGACGAGTAGATACAATACTATTTCTTCCATTACGAATTGAAATATTCTTAAATTTGCTGAAGAATTTCAATAAAGCCAATGAAAAGAAATATTAATCCCCTTAGATAGTAGTGGGAAATGCACTGTAATTGGTAGGCTTCATATCAGAGTTCTTGGACTTTCTCCAAGTGCATTAGCAATTGGTCATCTTAATTACATGGTCCATTAGCCGAAATCTGCATCACAAAACTACCATCCGCCATTCTTGCCAGCTCTGCTCCATTCATTGTAAGGTCAAAGTCTTCTTGCTCATTGTAAAATGAAACTAGATATATTAAGTTAAAGGATTCCGAGCTCATTAAATATGCAACCTCAAGTTAGTCACTCTATCACATACAGAAAATAACTGCATCCTAGGTAATGCCTCTAACACTTTCAGCTCTCGGTGATGTCAGGTGCTTCCACAAAAGATCTGGACACAGTCAACAAATTTTAAAAGAGCTTAGCAATTATTCTACTTTCTGTGCATTACAGATATCATTACCTACTGTGAGGACACAAATGTCTCAGTCTAACCGATGATAATCATTACTGTGTTTTTAAATAAAAAGTAGATTCAGAGCCAACCTTATCACCACCAGCAAGTATTTCATCCAGAAATATCCATGGACCCTTAACCGAAGTCACTTGCAGTGTTTCTCTCACCACAGTCTCTACTCAGAAGTGTTCAAATAACCAGCTCCTACTGAATGGGTCTCTTCAATACTTTTTCCTTTATTCAGTCGGATGTTAACATTTTTGAAGCATATACTGTGTTCTCCGTGCCGGTGTACCAGGGCAAAAAAAAGACATTTTCAGGCCTCAAAACAGTAGTGACCCAGCTCATTCTATGTCAATTTTTTAAGAGGGTACAAATTCATCATGCGTTGTTTTCTATCACAGAGCCTTCATTTCTCCGTTTTCTTCCAAAGGATCTGATGCAAAACTTACTCAGATTCCTCCCTAACATCCAAAGACTGTGTCTACACATTTCTTGAGTCTCTTTATCTAATTTATCAAAATATCGAAGCTCGCCTAGAATACAGGATGTGACAAACTCAGGCTAGCATTGTCCTAAATCTTAAATATTCTTGACAATTACCTATAGGACAACCCTCTCTAGGCTTTTTCCCAGTACTGAAGCCATGCATATTGATGTATACATTGCAGCCTCGGGCTTTCCCTTAATGAAAATGGGGACAGTTGGATGTCTGTGTCCTCTCTTCCCATCTTTCCTTTTAGTTGCAGTGAATCCTCAGAGATCACTGAGAAAACCCCAAGTGCATATGCAGGTCGTTACAGTAGCTGACCTTCAATTATTCTCTGCTTCCCACTCAACTGTGATTTCATCTGAAGGTGCTTATTCTAAACATTTTCATGCCCTTTGGCATGAAAAAGAAATGGGAATGGTTGAGCATATGTACTTCCTTCAACTCTACATTACACATTTGGCCTCGCTGAGTAGTCATGCCTCAATCTTTCCAAAGTATTAGTGGGAATTAACAAAAGAACAAAAACCAAAGCCTTATTGTTGTCTACACATTTTTCTCATCACAGTTCTCAGGGCGCATCTTATATTGTTGGTAGTCTAATGTATCTAAATATCATCCAGTCTATCTTTCTCTGAATTCTTTTAAAATTATTTCTTACTAAATTGTTCTCTGTGCAGCTGGATCCATTTCTATATATTATCTCCATTTTCTTTTGCATTTATTTGAATCAGTTGCAATTGTAGAGTCTGAAATTCTTTGGGCGAGGCTCCCAGCCTCCTTCACTCAGCCTCCCTTTTAGTGGGTCAAGCAGTGGGATCAAATCTGTTATGTGGAAGCTTAAAGATGATATGACTTAAGTCAAATCATCTTTTACAACTCTGTCTGGAAACAGGAATAAAGGCATTTCCTGGAAGGAACTGTGTAGTAGATAGGATGAGCTCTGTGGTGTTCAATCTAATTTCTAATCTTATTAGTCCCAGGGGAGATAGATAAAAGGACCATCGAAGTGGCCCAGACGTGTGCTGGCCTTGTGACTGCACCTCTATGTCTGACAATGGCTGCCTCCTCGTGGTCAGCAAAGAGGTGGCTAGTTCCAGAGAATTTCAGCCAAAGTGATTTTTGGTGGTGACAAAGGTAAAGGGAACAAAACTGTGTGTGTTTATTAAACTGTAGCCACCATGTCATATAGCATTACTAAAGTAGGCTAGACAGAACCGGCACCACTTTCCAACACCCTGCAAGCCAAGAAACAAGTCAGAGTGCGGACGGGGGGAATTTTAAAGACGTTGCCAAAAAGCGAGGGGGTGACGATGACAATGGCGATGATGACAATGCAGCACCAGAGCCACACCCCCGGGCTGACATTGTTGGGGAACTACCTCCCCTGGAAGAATCTGAACCCTCCTCTTATACCACTTGAGACCCAGGTCTGCTTATAACCAGCTGTTCACTACCTATGGGGACCTTTAAGGTGCTACAACCCTCCTCACAAGGTCTCCCTTATTCTCATATCAAACAACTTTCCCCTGTTTTAAAAGTTAGGTGGACAGCAGGTCCCAGCACTCTCTTTACCTTATCACTGTCCAGAAGCGAATAAGAATTGGAGCAGCTGTCTGGAGTGTTGGTTCTTCAGGAAAAGAAATAAACACTATTTGAGCATCTACAGTGTTCTAAGCACCCATAGTTTGTATTTTTGCATATGTTAACATGTGTAATCTTTTAGTAACTCAGAGTTAACATGGCTTGCATCTCAGGTCTCATTTCCGACCCCTCAGAACTTACGTTTTGGGCACACTGATCCTCATGGAGTTCAAAAGGCGAATCAGAGCCACGTGGCTTTCTCCGCTGCACTCCTGAGCCTCATCCCCACTCTCCCTGGCCCACCCAGGTGATGGTCTGAGATTGGCATCTCCCATTACTCCTGCTTCTCCTCCTTACCTGGCTACACCAGTGTTTTGCCATGGTGACAAAACCTCTATTTCCTTTCTTAATTTTCATCCCTGGTGGACTCTATTTAAAAGCAGAGAGTGACTATACAGGGTCATTTGGCATTTCTCCCTGCAGACTTGGTTCTCTCTCTCCATCTGCCCCCTGCGTTCCTTTCTAACCCTAACACACTTGCATTCATGGAAATGTCCATTCTGGCCTCAGGACTCAGCTCTTCCCCACATGCCCCGCTTCTGCCACCATCATTCCAATGAAGCTCCACTGCACTCTTCGGAGAAATGAGTATTTTATTAAAGATAATAAAGCAATTAAAAGAAGGGCTTCCTATAACTCAGGGCATAAAAATTGACCTCAAAATTCCCATTTTCCTTCCATGCTAGGTCCATAGCTTCCAGAACCCTCTCTCTTTGAAAGTCGCTTCCTGGAGCATCCTACCTCCTCCCCCCAACATGCTACACTTCCACCTTGGCCCATTTCTGTCTTTCTGTTTTTCAAATGTGGATTAATTTGTCTCTTCTAATATATCACATCCCATAGTCATCCATAACACTGTCTTCAAGTTCACGAAAAGGCAGCAAAATAAAAGATCCTCCCATTTGTTATCCAGACCATTCTCCTTACAAAGTAACTATGAAAGGATCATATCACATTTTTTCCTGCATATTTAACACTTTTCCAATGCTCTTTATGGGCAGATTTCATGGGAAGTGCCAGGAAGATGGAAGGAAGTGATATACGATCACCAAGAACTTGCTCTCCACCCATGAAGAAACGTGCAAATAAATACACAATCAGGTGAACAGGACTTAGGAGGACATAAAATGCTCAGATGGTACAAATGGGTTATTGGGAGTTTAAAAAATAGGAGAGGAGGGAGGTCAAGCAAGACACCAGGCACAGAGCTCCAAACAAAATCTGATTGGCCACGGTGCTCTGCTTTGGGGTAGGAATGACTTTCGCAGTCTTAAGCTCAGAAAACAGGCCCAGTGAAAGGGGATGATGCTGTCCTGCACCATCCAGCTAACAACAATGGCACCAAGGTGCTCCTGCATCGCCAGTGCCCAGCAGGTGTTACCTGGCTCCTTCCCTGCACCCCGCATCCCGCACTGCGGCCAGGCCTGGCCCAGCCCTGCCTTTCATCATCACATCCTTACCACTTCCTCCATTTTTATCCTGTTACCATACCATTCCAAATGTTTTCCATAAAAAATATGTTTTAGATATCTCCCTTCCCTGGCCATTGAATTGTTATGTTGAAGCGGTCTTGATAAAATGAATAATGTCTTGATTAAATATATAAAATGCAGTTTATCCTCAGACAATATATCTTCTGATATATTAAGCTGTGGCCCAAGGAGGAAAATTCTATTCCTCAAGCCAAGATGTGTAGCCAGTCATCTTTCTCCACTGTCTCTACCTTTTCTTCCTAGCTTCGTGATTTATGTATGAAAAATAGACAAGAATCCTTTCTCTTTTTTTCCTAAGGTAGCAGATATGACATAGATGTTACTCTCAACCATCTCCTGGTCCCCCGATCTTGCCTACCTCCCATCCGCATCTTCTACTCATTCGAGAACCTTCGCAAACCTGAGTCGAGTGGGAAGGACCATGCAGTATGATGACTGGCACGGACAATGGTATCTTCCAGGCACTGTCAAAACTCAGAGAATCTACTTCTCAACTCTGTGGCAAACACTTTCTGGAGGAAGCAGGCACCACAAAGGCCTTTGAGAGTCTACAACACTCGAGCTGTCAAGACAGCTCAATAGCCAAAAACTCAGCCACTCAGACTTATTCCCCCGAGTGTTTCCTTCGACAAGTCCCATCGAAGCTCCCTCTTGTCTCCTTAATGGCACTTTTCTAACTTCCTCCATCCTTCTCTAGAACACAGAAACAGCCTCCAAGAAGTTCTCCCTGATTGCATGAGCATTCCCCTCAAATTTTTGACTTACTCTTGTTTTTTTTACTTTGCTAAAATCCAAGACCGACCAAAAATTTCCCAACAGCTGCCGAATGCTCTGCAAATCAAGTGCAAACCCCTCAACGTGCCTCAGCTTATTCCTTTGAAGCCACACAGTAGCGTGGTGAAAACCATTGTCCTGGACTCCAGATTTGAATTCGGCCATCTACCAGCTAGGGGTTTGGGGGAGCTACTTAATTTCTCCAAGCCTCAGAGTCCTCATGTTTGAAATGGGGATCTCTTTTCATATGATTACAGAGAAGACTAAACGAGATAAATTCTCCAATGTTCTTAGACTACTAACTGGCACTTAGTCATCAATAAATATTAGCTATCATTATTATCTCTCAAACTTCATCTTTCCTACTATTTCTATGCTGTGTCTGATAAATCTCTTTGTCGTTCCTCTAAGTCACATTTTCTCATCTTTGTGTCTTTCACCTGCTTCTTCCTCTACCTGCATCTCCCTTCTATGCTTCCACCAAACTTCCTCACACAGACTTATCTCTCAGGTCTAATTGTGGATCTCATTTCTTGCCTCAAATTCCCCAGTGCCGAGACAATGCCTCTACTGGTTTCCATCAGTCTCTTGCACAACTTCTCCAAGCACTAATCACTGTGTTCTCCTTCATTGGATTGTAAATTCCTCATTGTCTCCCCAACACCCACCACTGCCACTGGCTAATACGGGCATAGCATGAGCTATAAAGAACAAATAATCTAATTTTCAAGGGCATATATGATTTAATTTGATCTGACCAGGAGCCATATCATTATTATAAACTCTTGAATAACCAAGCTTTATGAACCGTGATTTTTGAAATATTTATTTCTTTAATATTAAGATCTGTGTCTCATTCACTTTTACCTCTCATAACTAGCAACTAGAGGAGTATCTTCTACATACAGAATAAATATTCAATATGCATTAGTGTAAATAAAAGAAAACATATCTTTTAATTACACAATTACAAGATGCTTTCTGTGTGAATGAAGCATGGAAAAGTCAGTCTGGGACCAAATTTATTTTTTCATAAATAAATGCCGCTGGGTTTTATGTCTTTAATCCTGATGGTTTATATTATTTTTAGAGTGAACATTTTTTTAAAAAACTAATGGACACAGCATTATTCAAAGAGAAATTTTGAAAAGAAAATCTGGAGGATTAATGTCCTTAATATTCATTTCTGACAGCCTATGTTCAAGTTCAGGTTATCTGGTCAACATTTGGGTCTGACTCGTAGTTTCCAAATCATGGTGTGTCATGTTCTAAATCATCTCTCCAGGAGAGCGTTGGAGATCGCTTTCCACAGGTTTTCTCAATTAAAGATGCATCTAGTTTTTACCCACATCACCCACATCTGCTCATAAAAAAATGAATAATGGAACACACATGTGCTGACTTGCTATTCAATTCAGCCTTTTGCAGGTGCAAATGCAAGTTTTAAGGTGCAAAGTGGAGCCACAAATGTTGTGGGCTTGTCCAGCTGAAATTCTAGCCTCTAATCACATCTAAATAACTCCTCAGGTGATGCAATCACAGGATTTTGCTCTCAAAAAGGGTGTAATAAATATTGCAGATTGAACTGGTATAGAGCAACAGATGAGGCTACATTATTTAGAGAAAATGAAATCCAGCTAATTTTCACCAACCTGGTATTTGACAAAGCATTCATTTTATATATTAACCAAAAAATTCACCGTACATTTCGAAGCCACTTTGACCAAATGAAACAGGAAATAAAATACTTTTATTTGTATATATAACTGATTTAGATATTTACATTGCCAGAAAACCTGAATCTATTGTAATTACCACACGTTCCTGCAGCTGGGAGAGACTTCTAGCAGACATTAAGTCAACACTCGGGTACAAGAAGTAAGAGGGGCCAGGGGCCCACCGGTGTGGATAATCCTATGGGGCAGGAAATCCCCAAATTGTTTTTTTTTTCAACTCAGATATGCAATTCAAAAGACTTTTCTTTTTCCCCAGCAGACATCCATTCCTAATTTAATTTTCCTTAGGTTAAATTCTGTGAATTACACACCTTCCTAATGATTAACTCGTCACACAACTTTCATTAGACAATGTACACGAGAGCATGTCTCTTGCCAGTTAAGGTCATGTAGGTAACAGAGCTCTTTGAAGATGGAGCTTTTTCTGAGGAACAAATATCGCCAGTCACCCCTCCTGGCCAGATTTCCATGAAGTTTATTAAACACAGTGTGCTCTGTGTCTTCCGATGCCCACCCAGACTCCCATCACTATTTTGCTGGAGTAGACAATACTTCTCCCCCCTACTCTTGTAGGAAAGAAAGAACTGCATTCTCCCTGTTCCTTTATGAACCAGAGAAACCCAGGTTGTAAAGCGCAGGTGCGCACACACACACACACACACACACGGTTTCGTTGTGACATTGTAAATATAAAATACTATCATAATTATGTAAATCTATTATTTTCTAAACAGATATGAATATATCATTATCCAAGGGAGCAAAATAGAAAAGAACAATTTTCCAGGGAGCCTCATTTTGACAAATCTAGTGATAGTGAAAAGAGATAAAAAGCCAGGGAAAGAGAAAAGGAAATCCCCTTTGGCTTCATGCTTAAATATATTCATCTTCTCAACCCCAAGGCGGAGAAAAATGAAAATTAAGTTCTGCCTTAAACCCTATTCCTGTGGTAGCACCTCTCACGCAGACCCTCCTTGCTCTGCTTATCTGAATCCAGCCCGTTTTTCAAAGAGCAGCTCGAATCATGCGTCTCTCACACAGCAGTCCCTGGCCACTTCATCTGGGAGCAATCTGTCCTTCTCCTAAACGTCACAGGACTTCTCCATTCCATTTACTTAGCACTTATTATTTACTGACCGGCAGACATGTCGTGGTTGTAGAAATGTCGCTGCCATGGTGGAGACTTTTTTTTTTTAATCCTTTTGTATAGAAAATAAATTTATATTTTTAGGAGCAAAATAGGCCTATGTGTTTTTACTGTTCTTCATGGATCCAAAATCTGGTTTGTTAGGCCACACACTGCAGCATCATAGCAAAAGGCAGCATGTACGTGATGCTTACAATATGCCAGAGAATGTTCTGAGAGCCTTAGAAATAAAAGTTCTAAATATACATACTAATAGTCCTAAATACACATAAGTTCTAAATACACATAATGATAGAGGCTTTATGTGTGCGTGTGTACTTTTTGTGTGCACCTTATTTCATATATGCACTTATGTGTATGTGTTTGACTATGTGTGTGTGTGTGTGTGTGTGTGTGTGTTTTACTCTTATTAAAGTAAAACAATATTCAGGCATTTATCACAAATATATCAATAAATATTAACAAATAAATTTATCATTAAATTGATGTTCTTTTTCCACTTTATAATAGACAATGAATGGTTCAAGCTGCTAAACAATAAGAAAAACAGTATATCTCAGTCTTTTCCATCTTTGAGGAAGAGATGGAAATTTTAGAGAAAAATAATACATATATTTGATTAACACAAAATTAGATTTTATGTTACTGAATTTTGGGTCTTTTTCTTTTCATCCTACAGATAAAATATGTTGGTTTTCTTTTTCTTGGGAAAATAATTATAGATAAAAACAAAAATACTCAACAATTATCTAAAAATCTTAGATTCACCATTGACTTGCTACAAATAATTAACCTCTCTGTGCCTCAATGTCTTCATCTAAAAATGAGGGGCACCAATTTAATAGAATTATTTCAGTTTCAAATTTCCAAACCGCACATGATTTTGTCCATATAGAAGACAGTCCATTTAAATGAATTTTAAGAACCATGTCTGCTACCAGTTTCTACCATTATGTAATTTGATTTTAATGTAATCCAGGCAATACTTTCCATTGTCAGAAGCTGGTAAAGATGAAAGCGATTAAAATAAAATTATAGGAACGTTATATCTATACCTACATTATCCTTTTACAGGTTTGAATTCTTCCTGAATTGGCATGATTATAAGCATGCTGGAGATGATGGAAATCGTTTCAAGCAGACGAGCAGAAAAAGGTCATTCAAAGTCCCCGCGTCTCTGCTGGGTGCATTCTGGAAAAAAACTCCACAATCATCTGCATCACGGATACACTACCTTTTCCTAGGTGTCTTTTCAACATCTAACACTGAGTGTATACTGCTTGCTACACAATCCAGTCAAATATAATCACATTTATATCACTGATAAATCCATGCTTCTAGATTACGTCTAACATTTCTTAGAAGAAGACTTTGAATTTAAAAAACATTTGTTTAACAAAAAAAAAAATGTTATGAAACAAATAGATGAAAAAAAAATATCTCCCCGCCTGTATCAAAGTCAGGGAGTTTTCAAACTCCCTTTTTACATTTCTTGTTAAAATGACAGTGACCTATGAAAAAGAAACTTTTTTAATGTGTCAAGTTGTTCTGTGTTGTGTTACTTTACTAATAATCTGACACTATAGATCGTTTCCAATGAAACAGACAACCCAGAGTGAGGGTCTAAGCTATATAATATATAAACACACGTGTATAATATATAAACACACATATATACTCAGTGTTCATGTACCCAATTGTCTGGCAAGGATTTATTTTAAAGAGACTGTTAATAATCCTCAGAAATTCGGTGATTTGGACACTAAGAGCTAACCCACACAAACTCCCAAAATGAATACATCCAGGCTAAGGAGGAACAAAGCCCATCCATTAGCTACCCAGACACTGGACTCAACAGAGAAGAAACTTTCCTTTTTTAAGAAAAAGCTAGTTAAGGGACAAAACTGATCCAAGACAGGGATTCAAGGTAGGCTTCTCAGATTGCCTAACCTCAAGGGTCTCGGGCATCTAAGGAAGAGAGGAAATGTGGAAATTTTCAAATGCAAGTTCTGATAGAAAAGCGGGAGTAGAGAACTATTTTTCCCCCCACTAATGTCAGTAACGGATGTTTTGTTTATTGCAGTGACTATAAAAGTCAAAAAAGGAGGAATGACAGTTATTACGTAAAAGCAGAGAGCACTAGGCAGGCAGCTAAGGCAAGGGTCTTTGGGGAAGAGAGAAGTACTTCTCACCAAAGCTGGTTGTTGGGAGAAGAGAGACACTGTAAACGGGAGGTAGAAGGCACCAGGTGACAGGGCCCAAAGCCCAAAGAAACGAGCAGGAATGTTGGGTGCTGTACTAGAAACTATTTCTGTGATGCTTTGAACCCGCCCAAAAGATTATGACAACTGAAGAAACAGAAAAACATGTAAAAACCTTTACATTCCATAGATTGAGGAAGTCACTTGCTCATATAATGTACTCATCTTGAAACTGTGTTTTTGTTTTACATTCAGGAAGGGTGGGAATCCATTCTATAGGAAATATAAGTCATTATATATATCTTAGTCCTCTATCTTAGTCCTCTTATTGGCCATCTGCTGATTATGTGTCTTGCAAAGCTATTCAGCTGCAAGTTTATTGTTATGATCAGATCAAGTACATCTTTTTTTTTATTTTCTGCTTGCTTTTTTTCTTGCCACAACAGAGATGAACTGTGAGCAGGAGAGAGTCTTGCACAGAGAAAAGTAGGAAGAAATTGAAACCATCACTACCTAAGGAGGCAGAACCAAAACTGTACCAACCCCCCAAACTTCTCTATAGGAAAGGCTGAACAAACTTGGCCTTCCTTTGCTCGTATTGTTTATTTTTTTATTGCAATTCAGTAAGTAAACTCGAAGGCAAGTAACCATTTCCTACCCTTTGGTGCCATCAAGAGGCCAGAATGAAGAAGCACTGAGAAAAGTACATCTTCAGGGTCACCCACGGTTTTGATATTTTCTTTTCGTCCAAAATGCAATTATCCAGAGAATGAAAGTTTATTTCAGAATGAAATACAATTACTTTTACTCTAATTGAAACCCTCCAACCAACAAATCTTAGCTCCTCTATCTACATAGGTAGTTTATTGAGTGGAATAACACGTACCTTAAGTTTTTGAGTGACTGTGAAATTACAGTTTGGTGAATTTGCAGTCGATAAAATATTCATGTCTCAAGGTCACATAGCCATGACCTGAAGCTTTAAGAGTATTTCAAACCAATCACAGCAATATCCTAGCTTGATTTATTCACTTTTTCACTCTATGGTGTCATAGGGGAGCAAGTCAGATAGTATAACAAAGTACCTGGGAGGTGTCAACACACGTGATGAGATCTCAAGAAGAGAATAAGCTATTCTAGGAATGGGAGACATAACAAGAGAAAGAATATGACAAAGCAATGCACCAGCAAGAAGAGCTAAGGAATACCCGAGGACTCCATAGCGAGAGGAAATCAAAGAACACATCGCTATCAGGTTATTCAGTATTTGGAATCGTCATCACAAAAAGTTACAAAAATGTTCTATTAAAAGTCTCAACCATACACACCTCGTCCTGCTATTCGTGCTGTGTCTGTACTATTATCCCTGGAACTAGAGACCATCCTGTAGCCCATTCTCAGCCTGTTCTACAAGTACTTCCATCTCCTTTCTCGGTCTGCTTAAGTTTTTTGTCCAAATTCTTAAAGTTTTCTCATGTGATGAAAATGCGGTCTCGAAATATGGTCTCAAATGATGATGCCTAAATCTGATTTCTTCCCATCCATCCCCAAACTTCTGCCCACTTCCCTTTCATTTAGCCTTCGCGCCAGGTATCAACCTCGAAGAGCCCCACATGTTCCATCCGAAAGGTGTGGGATGGGAAGTCACACCACCCTCAGGTCGTGGGTACTCCAGTTTTTCTTATTTACTGGAAAAGCCACAGACAGGGCAAAAACAAAACTGCCAAACTGGTTTGAACAGCCTTTGTCCTTAGTGTGTTCTGTTCCCTCCTTGCCCAGACCCAATAGTATGTTCACGGTTTCGGAATGATGGAAACTAGAGGCACCATCACTGACTTCGGGGACAATAAAGGCATCTGAATTGCCTTTTTTCTCTCTCTCTCGTCTTCAAGACAGATTTTTTTTTTTTAATGTTGAATTTAACATGAGAACTTTCCATTCCTTAGTACCTTTCAAACATGCGACACAGCAGTTACCCGTCATCATCACGCTGTGTGCGACATGCCATGACTTACTTTGTAGCCAGAAGCATGTACCTTTTAGGCCCCTGACCCCTTTGCCCACCCCACAGCCCACCCTGCATGTCTGGCAACCACTGATCTGGCCTGTGTATCTGTGACTCGGGTGCACAGATGCAGAGACAGGCCTTACACGTGTGGGAACACTCATGACTCAGCCTCGTGCAAAGTCGGTGGCATCTCCCCTTGCGACCTGGCCACTGGCCTCTTTCAGTAGAATCACAGTACAAAACCAAACTTGGCCTTGGGCATGTGGCCCCATTTGACCCCAGTAACTGTGCTCAGTACCTTACTCAGGGACAAAGTGTAGTTAAATCTCTCTTCATTACAATAGCCACAAAGGTCCCCCTCCCTGGTGGGAGTCACCAGCAAAGACACAATTTCAGTCCCAATTAAATTCTCCAAAGCCCCAGTCTGAGGGTCACTGTCACCGGAGCTAAAATGGAGCACTCTGGTGACCTAGAACCTCCTTCAGGCAGGACAAGACTACTCTATGTCACTTGCTGTATGTTGTCCTAATATGTAAATGCCACCTTATTGTAATTCTACTCATCTCACAGGCGGTGATGGTTTCTTTCCATCCCAATGTCATCGTCTCTTACTTTACTGCATTGTGTAGTTTTGGAGAAGAGAAAGGAATTGAGGAGAGAACCCAGCATACGAGTATTCGATTCAATTGGGATCTAAGGCAAAGGTTCAATTACATACACAGAAAGTACTGAAGGCATGAAACGAGTTACACGGGCTATGGAACGAAACGGGAAAGAAACTCAGAGATTGTCCACAGCAGGGCCCAGGACGAATCCCCAGGCGAAGACAAAAGTAGAGACAGCGTCAGGGAAGCCCAGGGAAGGGAGAACCATGTCGCTCTATCCAGGAGGAGCTGGAGCCAGGTAGGCCCCAGACAGAAAGGCACACCTGAGGCTGCTGTTCTTTCTCCTCCCTTCCAGAGCCTTCCAGTTTCTGGGCAACAACTTTCCCTGCATCAACCTACCGGGACCCCTGCATACGGGAGCCTGAGTCACGTGGCCTGCTGGACTCAGCATCCTAGACACGTGGACAGGACCGTGGAAATGGGAGGAATGGGTCTGGGTCAAATGCTCGGGACTGGCACAGAACCCTGGGTGGGGAGAAAAAAGTGTTGCTGGATATTTGTTGGAAGGAAAAGAGGAAAATCTAAAAGGCTATAAATGCCTAGTTACACCTCCTTAGTTCGCATGTTTCCCTTTCGTGTTCGGTATTATGGTTTTAAAACAATCCATAACTGTTTTTCCCAAAACCAAATACCTTCTTTTATCAGGAAAAATGGCACATAAATATTTTATTTCTTTGACGCCTTGCAATTAAGAATTGTGTATAATTTAATATTAATTTCTCTTTTTAAAAGAGAAACTATTCTTTCTCTCTGCTTCAAATGGAGTTACTGTAAAAATAATTTTCAACTGAATTAGTTTTCCATTTTATTCCCTGCTGCTAGTAATAAAAACACATCTCCCAGTTGTGATGAAAGCATAATTTCTAGTGGTTCACATCAAAGGGAGTTCATTTTTTGATAGAGTGGGGACAGTCAAAAGGAAAATCACAACTCATTTGAATGCCACTTGAAACAAAATTACTGAAGGACTTTTTGTTCCACTGAGAATCATACTAAAATTGTAAAGATTTTTTAAATTACCAAATTTGGCAAATTTTTAGCCTAAGAAAACAGATTCCTATTATTACTTTGCATGATGCATGCAAAACATATACAACAGACATACAAAAAAAAACATGTAATCTAAATATGGCCCATTCCAATTTCTTTTTCCACTTTTTATTTTTCACGGTATTTTGCATGATACCTATGAAGTTTAATCTAAAGACTATGATTTTGGTAGTAACCTGTCACAAAATACAAGTTAAAAAAACAGTAAGCTGACCTGTCGTAGTATAAAGTCATTAAATGAAAAGCATGACCAATGTGTGTGCTGTCATGTTCACAGTGATGAATGAAGTATGTGTTTCCCACACACGTGAAAAACCTGTCACGTGGGCACTCTGCAGTAGTCGTGCTCCAGTGTGTTGCTCGTGTGACATGCTTCCCCTTTCTACACCTATATGGTACCTAACCCCACCTGCGGATAACTGAGGGAATGCGTCATGCTCTATTCTGACACTGCATGGTACGTAACATTTTACATTAAAATAGGCAGCTTACATGCCCCGACCTCAGTCAGTGGCAGTTAGGGGTCTGCCTGCCTCCCTTCTTTAAGCCACCACCTTCTCCTTGTTGGGGACATCCTCATCCTTCCCTGTTACCTGACTTCCCAACCTCCTCTTTCTCCACCGTTATGAGCTTGGCAGAAATGCCATCTCGAATAACCCTTGACTCCCTGTTGCCTTAGCAAACAAAGCTTCGTCTCATTCACATGGCATAAGAAGCCTGTCGTCATGAGGTGGCCCCATCAGCCTCCCCGCCCACTGTTCTTTCGTGGTTCAACTGCGACATCATCAACTTGCTTACAACCCTCAGAACATGCCATGTCAACACTGTGAATGTGTTTTTTCCTACCTGGGATGCCCTTCTCCATGCTAATCCTTCTAGATATCTTCTCATTCTTCAGTACCCATTTGAACTTCCTTTTCCCCTGAGAAGTCTTCCCTGCACAGTCCCTGCGTCCCTCCTCAGACTCCTAGATGGTGTGATGGTTGCTCATGTCCACACGAGACTTTCCAGCAGGCAATGCGAAGGCGCTCACGGCCTGGCGTTGGGCCTTCACTCGACAGATGCTCACCAGGCTGATGAATTAACTACGATATGCAACTGTAATACATTTTAATTGAAGCAGATTTAACACCTACTAAATGCATTTAAATGGCTTTTGATAAGTCTGATGGTAAAAAAATTACAAAAATAAACAAAATCATCAGTCATTTAGAAGGGAAATAGAATCACAAATTTTTAGGAGTAAATACCTACACCAAATATAAACTGACACCTTGGATGCTATGGATTTTTACGCTGCTTTTCTGGATAAATCTTGAAGCAAGCCCTCTTTAAAAGACCAGTGAATAGGTGAAGAAACCCTAACTGACCTTTATTTGAAGCCCCGTTAATACTGAGCTGGTGAGACTCAGAGACACGTGATTTCCTCCAGATCAAGGAATCTCCATTGCTGTGATGGATCCTCATCTGCCCTCATTGAACATTTCCTGCAGTAGTGAGCTCAAGCCTTTGCAAGTCAGTTCCCATTGTAAAGGACATTTCCTCCTATACATAGCCAAATTCTTCCCCATAAAGTCTCCCACGTGTTCTGCCCCAGCCACCACACAGAAATCAATAATTTTCATCCAATTCTTATTTCCAGAAAAGGGTCCTTATCCCCTTAATTGGTTCCCAGGCTCATTTGGAGGCCAATCCTTTTCTAGACAGAGGCAGTTTACACATCACTGTTATTTGTAAATGATTAGTTCATAACTTTTCGACCTTTAATGACCTGAGTCCTGGCAGCACTCTCTCCCACACCCAAAATCCCACTGAGATAAGCCACAGAGTATATGGCTAGTGAATGATCATCAAAAGACATGTGATGACAAATTACCATCCACATGCTAGAAAACTACATGGAGGAAATTCTGACAGATACAAGTCCAAGGGACACAAAGTGAACATTGGTTTTGATTCATTTTGCTTTGTACTTTGTTGAGGAATTGCAACGCATCCACCATCTCATCTTCATGTAAGTCTCAGAAGGTTGTCACTCACAGGAACTCACTCTGCAATGACAGGGCTACACATGTGACCTAAGTTAGGCCAGTGAGACTGACTCTCCCAAGAAAATTAATTATAAGTGATTATATGCTTTTAGGTGGAGGTGACTAATGGCAAGACTTTAAAAAGAGAACCTAAATGTCCTTCAACTGATGAGTGAATAAACAAAATATGGTATATCCATAAAAGGAATATTATTCAGCCATGAAAAGGTAAGAAATAGTGATAAATGCTATGTAACATGTGTGAGTCTTGAAAACATTATCCTAAATGAAAGAAGCCAGACATAGAGGGCCTCATATTGCATGATTCCACTTATATTAGGTATAAAGAGCTGACAAACCTATAAGGCTAGAGGGTGAGTTAGGGATCGGCAGAAGCAGGTGGAAAGAGATGATATGAGTCTGGGCTTCCTTTCAGGATGAGGCTCTGAATCAGGGTAGTGCTGATGGTTGCAAAACATTGTAAATGCCACAGGATGTGTCCTCTTAAAATGGTTAAAATGACAGATTTTGTGATATATATATAAATATATATATATATATTAAATATATATGAAAACAAAACAATTATTCAGAAAATAAGATAATTTATTCCCAGTTCTGACATCACAAACTTTGGTTTCTATCCTTCCTAAGACTTGGTTATTTAATTTTCATTCATTTTTATGAGTTACTTAGTAATTTTCTAATATCTTTCTGCCTATGTTTTACTTCCAATCATTTTTTCTACTTTTAAACTGAAAACCACCTGATTCTGACATGTGATCTGAAAAGTATGAATGGTATTCCTTCATGCACATTAAATTTTAAAAATTTTTAAATACATGGAAATCTTAAATATCAAATTCAATAAGCAACACCATGGCATGTTAAATGTTTAATTAAAGAACATGATAATATCTCCCATCCCACATGTTCATCCTAAAATGTGACCCTGTCATTTCTCTCCTTGAGTGTTGTGTCCACGTCCCCTAACCTTGAGCCCTGGAGGACCTTTGTGACTATCTCCATGACAGAGAACAGTAGAAGTGACTCTATATGGCCTCTGAGGTCAGATCATAAAAGTGTCACGCATTTCTGCCTGTACTTTGAGAACACTTCCTCTCGCGACTCAGTCACCATCCTACCAAGGAGGCCAAGTACTTACTTGCAGAGACTCACAGAGCTCAGCTGAGGTCTCGGCTGACAGCCAGCATCAAACCCCAGGCACAGGAGCGAACAAGCCTTCCAGAGTCCAGCCTCCAGCCATCGAGTCACCCTCAAGCTTTGAGCCATCCCAGCTGAGCCTCTAGTCACCATGTGACAGAGACAAGGCATCCCACCCAGCCCTTTCCCAATTTTTGAAGCACAGAATCCACAAACAGTATAAAATGGCTGCTGTCCACTAGCTGCAAGAGGAGAAGAAATTGGAGGAAAAAAGAAGGAATGAGACCTGGAGGAGTCCTAGTAAGTTAAGATTTAACAAAGGTGGGTAATAGACACTCAAATCTTTTTTGAACTATTTTTCACAGTTTAGTCACTAATCTTTAAAAATTTTTAATTAATTATATTTATTATAATCAAATTTATAATAAATATAAAAAGAAGCATGCATATCCTAGAAGCTGCTGTCAGTATATATAAATATTTAAATTATGACAAAGTAGTCATCATGAGAATTAATAAGTAAAAACATAATTAGAAACAAAATGATTGGGCCAAAGCGGGGGACTAGTTACTTGGGGGAAATCAACTTAATCCTCCCTTTATTCCATGTGCTAAATTAAACTAGAGATGAAACTATACAGTCAAATGTAAAATATAATGAACATTTTTAAAAGAAATAGGAAAGGAGGCAACAATAATCTAGGCTCAGGAGAGAAGGTTTCTTAATATTAAAATCAATAAAAATCACATAATATGTCAGTAATTATTTTTCTTCACGGTCAAAAATGTCAAAAAATTAGAAAATATGAAATGACTGTTTTTCCTTCAGATCTTCCTGAGAAAATTAAAACCATTAAGTGTGCTGAAACTTAAACATTGCCCTCCGCCTTCTACATGCCCACATAGCTACATCTTCTCACTTTTCCTCATCCTATTATCCACTTTGAAACTCTACTTATGACTTTACATCTATACCGTTTCATCCAGATTTTGCTCTATAAATTCTCAATTATTTATATCAAACTCACTGTCTAATAATTTCATTCCTGCTGTGCTCCCACTTTCACTAACATGCATATTAAACTCTCCATTGTCCTTTAAAATAATTGTCATTGTGTCTATTATTGCTATCATCCCATGACTCCTATTCTTTTTTCACTGAAATATCTTGATAGTATTCCACAAATTCCACATCTACCTCACTCCCCACTCACCATTTCTATCTCTGAACATTTTGTTTAGAGACAATATAAGGTAGTGGTTAGAAAAGAGTGTCCTCCAGCCAGATCCTGAATTAGCCTCTTAATTGCTATAAAACCTTAAACCTCCTATGCATCAGAATCTGTATCTATAAAATTGAGAGACAATAATATTTCTATTATCAGACTGCTATTATCACAATAATTGCCAAATAGCAATTGTATCTTCTAATGACATTCATAACTGAGTTTGACCCAACATTGTTTCTTGAAATTCGACTCTCACACTCTTCTAGCTAACTCTAATTTATTCATTCACTGAGTCATCTATCTCTTCAACTTTATCCATGCCCTATGATGAGTCCTTGCTAGATGCCAAAAGAACAGCAGTGATTCAAGTAGTATTGTCCCCATCTCATGAGGACTTCAAGATGATTGAAGAGACATACATTAACTCATTAATCACAGAAAGAAAAAAAAAAAAACACTGTAAACCTAGAAATGTTTTCCCTAAATGTAG
Organism: Cynopterus sphinx; assembly: GCA_030015415.1. Classification (NCBI taxonomy): domain Eukaryota; kingdom Metazoa; phylum Chordata; class Mammalia; order Chiroptera; family Pteropodidae; genus Cynopterus; species Cynopterus sphinx. Next base: position 50,620,337 of record CM057389.1, on the reverse strand, counting down.
ATACAGAGTCCAGACCTTCCTTCAGAGTCACTGCCCACTGCAGCCCTCCATTCGCATGTCTAATGATGGAATGTGTCCAAAGCTAAGCTCCTGACCTTGACCCTCACAACCTGTTCTTCCTGTAGCTTTTCCCATCTCATATAATGGCGGTTCCACCCTTCGCGGCTCTATTCCTCCCCAACCCCCCCACTTTGAAACCACCTGGTATTTATTTTATAGTCCACACCCAATCCTTCAAAATATTCTGAATCCAATCACTTCTCACCATTACTAAGACCCTCCTCCTTCAAGTCACCAGTATCTCTTGTTTGGGTTACTGGAAAAGCTTTTAATTAGTCCCCCTATTTGTGCTCTCCTCCCCCAAACCCACCTGCTGTGTTTTTTCAGCACAACAGTCAGAGAGATTGTCTGGTAAAATAAATCAAATAATGTGACTCTGTTGTACCTAACATCCAATGGCTCCCATCTTATTTACAACAAAAGGATAGGCCTTTATTATGGCCTGTGAAACCCAGTGTGACCTGGCTCCTGATTAATTCTCTATGATACTTCTCTCTTCTTTATTACTAGGCATCCTCCTCCCATTCTGGCCTCTTATAACATATACACCCACTAGAGGACACAGTAAGACACTTGGGCTAAGTGTAATTTTTCTTATCTTTCCCTGTTCTCCATGAAAAAAAGTCTGTTATACTTAAGGTATAAATCTAAACTACCAGCCTTTTATTTAAATATTCTATGGAAAATAAATTATCCACAATTCTCAATCTTGGCTTCATCTAACCCTTTCCTGCTATAAAGTAATCCTATGCTTTTTTGGCCATTTAAAAGAAGCAAGCAGTTATAACCATCCACACACAAACACACACACTCCACTGCCTATTTTCAATATTTTTGAGATAAATATTTAGTATATAAGATGGGGATGATTGCATAAAACACAATTTGTGTATATTTAAGAGGATATCAGCATTGATCTACTATTTTAGGAAAGTAAATCTCACAAAAGTGAAAAGATGAATCAGAAAAAAAGAGAGACACATACAAAAGCTGCATGACTCTGTTCCACGTGGAACCGAAACATGTCACATACAGAAGTAGAGAGCTGAGCACTGGTCCCCAAGGGTGAGAGGGGAGGAGAGCAATGGGCAGACGTTGGTCAATGGGGTCAAAGTGGAATGTGTAAGTCCAGGGGCTACGTACAGCACAATGACTGTAGTTAATAATGTAATTTTGTATGTGGAATTTTCTAAGAGTTAGTGTCATGTGCTTTCACCATAAAAAAGGTGGGGGGAGGGAGTAACCATTTGAGGAGAGAGTCATATTAATTAGTTTGACTGTAGTAATTATGTAAGGACGCATATGTATTCCAGCCCATCATGTTCTAGAACTTACATGGATACAATTTTTATTACAAACGAACAGCAGAGCCTGAGGACAGCGAGAGTGCTAAGCCTGTGGCCCCAGCAGTGCACGGTGGTCTGCTCAGCTGCGGCCTCTGCATCTCCTGAGACCTTGGTAGGCTCTGGTACCCTAACACGCAGCACCGGATGTCTGGCAGGGAAGGGATGTGGGTGTTTTAAAAAGCTCTTTGGGTGACCGCTAGTTTTCACTAAAGTTTGCGGAAAAGTGATATATTGGGTGATGTGCTTTTAGGGCAGTGAGAGTGAGTGAAAAATGAGACCAGGAGGGAGGGGAGGCCACACAAGCCCCCAGAGGAAGATCGGCCTGTTGGGTGCTTACTCTGATGTACCCCCAGATGAGACGAACCCCCAGACAAGCTTCACAGGAGCCACGGTACCCCAAAGGGAGGAAAACCTCCTTCTCTCTCCTCTGTTGACAGGTCAGCACTGGCCTCGTGGCTCATTGTGTCACCTACACATCAGACACCTTCCTGTGACCCCTGGGAAGAGCAGACCCCATGCCCCGCACTGTGGCATTTCATCCCAGTGAGGAAGTGGAAAGAAGAAAAAACTGTGTGTTCTGCAATGTTTCAGAAGATATCCAAATGCATTTCCTCACTGATTTTTTTTTAAGGATTTAAGCATTTGATAAAATGAAATAAAAAAGCACTCTTCGGTAAATCATGAACCTCAACCTCTCCCGGCTTGAAAGTGCATCAGTAATGGGCTCCTGTCCCTGCCCCGCGTACACACTTTCGTCTGGAGCTGGAAAGAAAATGACTCCTCTTGAAGTTTCAGCTTTCATTAAGAGTTGTCTACACTGCCCTCGAAATGCCTGCCAGAGCTCATGGGGAAGAGGGCCGGCAAATCCACTTCGAGCTCTCTGCTTTTTATTGGGAGCATGAGAAACCAAGGAGCTGGGATGGCAGCACGGCGCCCTCAGCACCTCCATCACCCCTGTCATCGGTCCTTATTTCAAAGGCGCCCTTATTGGCCCCAATCCCCTCGGCCACCTGCCACACAGACAAACATCCTGAGCATCTCCCACCTGGCTCGGTGCAAATCTCTCTCCATCTCTCCTCTCAGCTCTTCTCTACCACTTTCCTGCTGACAAATTTTAAATTGCTATTTCCTACAGTAAAAAAAAAAAAAAAAATCCAGGTTCCTTACCTTGCTTCCAAAACTTGCCATCGATTATCCCCATTTTCACCTCCTCCTGTCCATTTAATAAATCGTCCTCCCTGGTCAATAAGCCAGCCAACTCGTCATGTTTTTCTCTGAAACACAGGTTCTTAATCCATTCCTAGCCTCATTCCTGAGGTCAGAGCGTGCTATCTAGACCTGCTGTAGCATTGTCGTTGAGAAACCAGACTTTTAAAAGAGTTAAAAATAAAAGGAGGAATTTAAAGAGAGGCTAAGGTAGAAATTCAGCCGTACACAGCTAGAGCAGATGCTACAAACGTTCAGAGGTTGTTTGTAAACCTGGGGAGAGCAGTCATCATCTGGAATCTGCTCGTTCCCACTGGAAAAAAAATACAGTTTTCCTTTGAAAGTGACAAATACTACCTTGGGCCATCTGGTATCTGGACAGCATCAATTTCAAATACTAATCAAGCTCAATTCAGCCTGGGCCATTAAGATATATGGGCTTGTGGCCCAAAAAGTTATGGTTTCAGGACTCAAATGAAAATGAGACTCTTCCAGAATTACGAGTGGGCCACGTTTTGAAAATATGCTACTAAAAGTTATTCAAATAAAATGCTTCAATGGTAAACATATGGTTTTATTTACTACTACTCTTTCATCCCTAAGTAATTATATTCAATATTCCTTTTGAAATTGGTCCGGAGCCATGACAAAGAGGCCTAAGGATTTGGCAACATGAAGCTGCACAATTTATCAATATTTGGTGAAGCAGAAACAGCATTTATAAAGATGAGATGGTCTCTGCATATGAAATTTTAAGTAATGGGTATCTCTTACACATGAAGTATAAGGTGAAAATAGGGGTACAAAGGGGACTTCGGGAATACAGCAGGAGTGCAGTTTTCTATGCAACCCTCTGTCCCTTACTTACAAGGTCAGAAATAACTTCTGTTGCTCCTGTGTAAGAATACAACAAGAATAGAGCATGAGAATTACTACAAAAGTTTAGATGACGGAGCTGCAAGAAACAGTGCAGATTATCTGGTCTCCCAGTTTGTAGATTATGAGATTGAGGTTCAGAAAATTTAATTGACTGAATTGTCCGGTTGTGGGTATGGGGACCCTGAGTGGGTGGTTTGCCCTACCCACCAACTGTGCCACATCGAGCTTCCTCTTCAGTTAAAATGTCACTGGTTAGCATACCGCTAATATTCACTAAGGAGTAACAATTGATTAGGTCCGAGATCAAAGACATATACGGAGAAAAACATATACACAAAGCTTGGTACACCCAGTAAATAGGGAACAAAAGCGTGAGATAGAAGAGAGACCATCCGTTTAGCATTTTTCAAGAAGCAGCTTGAGTGGTGGCAAACGGTGTCATCGCTGCTTGCAGCTTAAGTCAGCTACGCTTCAAGCATAAGGCTCGGAAAGTCAGACACAGCTTTCTAAACAAGTATCATAATCTGTTTATAATTGTCAGGGCTGAGCTTAATACTGACAATGCTCTAAAATTTGCACACACAAACGTGAACAAATTACGTGTTTTGCTTGTTAGAATATTAATAATTATATAAACCTTTATCTGAAATTAAAATATAATTCTGTTTGGATTTGAAACATCACAGCCAACTGGCACTATTTTCTGAAGAATAAATGTGAGGAGAATTCATCCAAAGAGAATTCAGTCTGATTCCTGACTTAACTACAAAATGCGAGCTACGGCAAATAAAATAATTTGCTTTGAATTGCTAGAGAAGAATTTTAAACTCAATGGAATATGTTTGAAACCATGTTTCAATAAAAGAAAAGTAAAACCTCTCATTTAAGTCACTGATATCAATATGTTATACTGATGCCTATTCACTTCCCAATCCAAAATCTAAGAAAGTTAGTTCTGAGGCTGAAGCATTCCATCCTCTACAATGAAAGGAAAATTAAAGGTTAGTGATGTGAAACAAACAATACAGGTCAATACAAGGACAATACATTCCTCCCCATTTCAAATAAATACATAAAATAAATGTCAAACCTCTATTTTCACTAATAAAATGATCATTGAAATCTTGGTGATTTCCACACTGAGGTATCTAAAGAAAGATGTCTATAGTCTTTTAATTTGTGCCAGTTAAAACTGCTACAAGTGAAAACTAAAAGAAACACTTCTTTTTCTTAAGAAAACTAAGACAGCATTGACCCCGTGGCGTAGTCTATGAATGACTGGCGCCGAATATGGGGTAACGAATGCCGAATTGAGATCAGATGCTGAGAACGTTTGCAAGTGTTGTAAGAGATGCCTGCAGTCCTGGCAGGATGCCTGGTGCTTGGAGCAACAAGGTCATCAGAAGCAGGTGTGGACTTGCACACAAGGACACATTGCAGGGAGGGCGCAAACGCCTAACCAATTCTGAGACTTCTTGCTCTAGGGATGAGGATGGGAAAAGCATACTTGAGAAGAGATAGCTGAAAACACGGTGGTGGCCTTGAGGTTGAATGTGGGAACCGGCTGTAGTTTGTATATACTAACTTGATAGTAGCTAATAATAAACTACAAAGCAAACATTGTGAGAAAGAATAAAAAGCCATGGAAACAGGGGTGGGAAATGCTAGCATCGCCTTGTCTTGCCATTCCTCCTCTCCCTTATCCATGTTAGTAAATGCATTTCCAGACTCCGACTCTTCTTCCAAACCGTCTCCGCAACAATTGGCGCCCAACGTGGGGCACGAAGAAGAGGGTGCGGAACTACGCTGGAAACCGAAGGGGCAAGTCTGCTCGGGGTAAGCGATACCTTCGGCAATAGTTTAACACCGAAAGGGGAATATCTGCTCAGAGAAAGCAGTACTTTCGGCATAGATTAGCACCGAAAGGGGAATATCCGCTCAGAGAAAGCGGTACTTTCGGCTTAGATTAGCACCGAAAGGGGAATATCCGCTCAGAGAAAGCGGTACTTTCGGCATAGATTAGCACCGAAAGGGGAATATCCGCTCAGAGAAAGTGGTACTTTCGGCATAGATTAGCACCGAAAGGGGAATATCCGCTCAGAGAAAGCGGTACTTTCGGCATAGATTTTTAGCATAGTTTTTCTTTTTCTTGGCACAATGCCAGATCACACTGGAAGCTGAAAGGGATAAATTCGCTCACAGGTAAGCGATACTTTCGGCATTGCTTTAGCACAGGAATTCCCAGTCAAAGGTAGAGTCCCAATATATTAAGTTGTTACGACATTTATTGTCATCTTCAGGAGTAGAGGTGAAGAAAAGTCAATTTCGTGAATTGTTTTTATATATAGATAGACATTGCTACTGGTTCAAGCCAGAGAGAAAAAAAAATCCCAATTAAATGCTAAAGTGTGAAAACAAATCATAGGAGCTTTGCGGAGAGCTCATCAACAGGAGGATCCCATCCCTATTTCTGTTTGGTCTTTATGCACTTTAATTTCTCAGGCTTTACAGCCTCTGTAACTGACTTGGCAACACGCCAAGAAGAACTTGAACTTGTTTATGAAAATCCTATAGAAATAGAGTCTAACAACGAGCAAAAAGAATTTACTGAGTCTTTATCTGAAGAGGAATGTGCGGGACACATTCCTCCTAATAAAGAATTATATCAGGTTTTTTTGGCCCAAATAACAGCAATAAATCAAAGGTTGAAGCAACTGCAATTGGGGCCAACTAAAGGATATTTTCAAGAGCTCAGAAAGCCCTCTGCACCACCTGTAAATACTTTATTTAGACCTAAGCCTTCAGTTGCTAGTCCTGTTTTATTTACTTTTCCCCTTTCAGCTGAGTTAACTAAGGCAATAATAGATGAAGAGAGTAGTCGAGAAAATCTTCCTAGACAGACAGCTACTCCCTTAGTTAATAGAGTTTCCTATAATAAGACAGGCATTTCCCCCCAATGATCAATTTCCTCAGGGGGTATCAATGTACAATATACTCCATTAGAACATAAATTCCTAATTAATCAATATAGTATACAGTTCACGTATGTAACAGGTCTTTTAAACAGTATAGCCACAGAATAACAATTATTAGGGTCAGATTGGGAAACTATTATAAAAACTGTGTTAGAGCCAGGTCCTTATTTGCAAATAAAAACCTAGGGGAGAGAGGAAGCCCAGCAGGTAGTTCGTAGATACGCTGCACGTAACCCTCCAGGGGCTACTCTTGAAGAACTAACAGGTACAGGAAACTTTACTACCCTTAAGCAGCAATGTCACTCGACTAAAGAAACCTTGTTACAAGTAAAATTAATAATGTTAAGAGCTCAGTCTCCAGTTGAGACACCTAGGAAGCATCCTCAATTGTTCACTAAAATTACACAGAGTCCTGGGGAGAGTTATACTAATTTTTTGTCTCGGCTACGTACGGCCATTGTCAGGGCAGTGGCTCTTCCTGAAGTCCAAGATTTACTCTTAGAGTCTTTAGCTTATGAAAATGCAAATGCAGAGTGTCAAAGGGCTTTAAGACCCCTGAAAGCTCAAGGGGCACCTTTAGAATATATTAAGGCTTGTCATGATATTGGCTCTTTGACACATCAAGTTAATCTGTTAGCAGGAGCTTTACAAAAAGATTTCAAAGTTCTCAAATGAAATGTTATCAATGTGGGAAATTAGGGCACTTTTAAAGGGACCACAGAAGAGGAAATAAGGAAGGAGGGAAAGTGACGTATGCAAAACCCCCTCATAGGGTACAGGCTCTCAGTGAACCCTGTCGGAGATGTAGGAAAGGATATCATTAGGCTAGTGACTGTAGATATCAAAAGGACAGATATAGAAACTAGTTGCCGGGAAATAAGAAGCAGGGCCCTTGCCCCCGGGGCCCAAGGGAAAACAATTTAGGGTTTTAGTTTCCCGTCCGCTCAGGTCTTCCCCATCAAAGGATGCAGAATCAGAACCCACCAGGCAGTATGTTAGAGATCTAATTCATGCTACTACAAAAAGTGCTGCCTTAGATATTCCTACACCTCAGCATTTTACTTTAATTCAGGCCGGAGGGGTGTACAAATTATCAACAAATATTTTTTAGACCTCTGCTTAAAGTAATAGTAGGCTTAGTAGGACGAAGTAGTTATACTTCCAAGGGAATTTTTATTCACACTAGAGTGATTAATAAAGATTGTTTTTACACTATTCTTTTACAGCCTCGGGATAGAGAAAAGTTTACATTCACAATTCCTACTTTAAACAATACTCAGCCTACTCAGTGATATCAAGAGAAAGTATTACCCCAAGGCATACTTAATAGTCCTACCATGTGCCAAGCATTTGTGAATGTGCCTTTGCAAAAAGTAAAGGAAAACTTTCCTCAGAGACTTGTGTATCACTACATAGATAATATTCTTTTAGGGCATAAAAAGAAAGAAATATTAAAAGAAATGTTTTTATTTAGAAAAATTGCTCTAAAAAGGTATAGGCTTAAGATAGCTTCTGAGAAAATACAAGAGTCTATTCCTTATTAATATTTAGGATATAAAATTATACAACAAAAACTACTCTTCAAAAGATAAAAATTAGACGGGATACTCTCAATACTCTTAATAATTTTCAAAAATTATTAGGCAATATTAATTGATTTCGTCCTTCCCTCAGTATCTTCACATATGCTTTAACTAATTTGTTCTCTATTTTAGAAGGGCCCACTGCATCGGATCGTCCTCAGGAACTAACGGTGTTGGCGGAAAAGGAATTTTGAATGCTGTATTATTAAAAGACATTCTTGTACTCACAAACTTGTATTGCTCAGGTTTCATTATTGTGTGGTAAGGGTTCTTTCTTTAACATGAAATTTAAAAACTATTAATAATTTACTTTTTCTTTTATTAGTTAATCTAAAACTTAGGACATTTTAGCATAGAGGCAACAGTAAAGTAAAAAATAAATAAATAAACAAATAAATAAGTAAATAAGAGGGGGGGTAATGACTAAATTACAAATTTCAGTGCTTTTTAAGGTACCTTTCTGTTTCAATTTTTGTTGACCGGTCATTAGGGGTCTGTGGAGAGACTGGACGCAGTCATATCTCCCGGACCATGGCCAGGCCGCGGGACGCCGCCTCCTGTGCCCTGTTGTTGTGTTCTATTTATTATCCCTGGTCTTGTTTAGGTTGTAGGTGGCAGACTTCTCTGGGTCCACCTACACCCAGTAATTGTTCTTGTCTGAGTGTTTGTTTTTGTCTAAGTCTCTTTTTTGTGTTCTCTGCGCAAGCGATGGGGGGGATATGGAATACCCTAAGACAAAGTTTTAATAGCGCATTATATACTTTGAATTCTTTAAATTAAGATGAACAATGTAACATAGTAGCTATGGACATTAGGTAAAACAGGCCAATTAGCCTTTACAGCCGCCTGTATACTACAGAGATCTAAAAGGGAATTATGTGCCTGCTGGGGTACTGAAATGGGGCCGAGATTTTACTTATATCTCTACAGGAACAGAGAAGCTTTGGGTCCCAGCCAAGGCTCTAAGAGCGGAGAAAAACGGTAGGGTAGAATAAAACTTTAGGTTACATTTCGTGTACATACTGTTCTTTTTACACTTGTATTAACTCTTTCATTCTTTTTAAACAAGTCACATGAAAGCTTGTATATTCTTAGAGCTAGAACTGGAGTATGGATGCCGGTTAAATTGTCTCAAGTCTGGCAGGATTCCCCTGCACTATGATATTGCAGCAACTGATGGACCATGTTAAAAGAAGAGCTAAAAGATTCCTTAGCTTGTTAATTGCGACTGTCATCGGTATCATTGCTGTTACTGCTGCTGCTGCTGCTACTGCTGCTGCGACTGGACTGGCTCTGCATCAATCTGTACAGACTGCTGAATTTGTTAGAACCTAGCATCGGGATGCTGAACAATTACGGACTTCTCAAAGACAAATAGACTCTGTATTGCAAAGTCTAATAGCAGATTTACAGCAAACAGTTATATTGTTAGGAGATCAAATTGTTAGTTTATAGAAACGGGTATAACTTAAATGTAATTAGAATACTACTTCCCTTTGTATAAGTCTTGTACAATATAATGAAAGCATGTTTAAATAGGATAAAGTAAGACAGCATATTTTGGGGTATAGTAACGCTTCAACCTTAATTACAGACTTGCAAACACATATTGCTGACACGTTTCAAAAACAGCTTCCTGAGTTACAGGGAATAGCAGTGCTAAAGAGTATGGTCAATAATATTGAAGACTTACAACCTATTTCTCACATTCATGGGTTAATAGGCTCATCTATTGCTCCTTAGATAATAATTTGTTTGTTACTTGTTTTTATTTGCCTAGTCTAGAAGAGATTCGCAAGGAGCCAAAGTTTAATATAGACTCAGGCTGTTGTAGCTCAATAATGCTGAATAAAAATTCAGCAAAAAGAAAAGGGGGATATGTTGTAAGAGATGCCTGCAGTCCTGGCAGGATGCCTGGTGCTTGGAGCAACAAGGTCATCAGAAGCAGGTGTGGACTTGCACACAAGGACACATTGCAGGGAGGGCGCAAACGCCTAACCAATTCTGAGACTTCTTGCTCTAGGGATGAGGATGGGAAAAGCATACTTGAGAAGAGATAGCTGAAAACACGGTGGTGGCCTTGAGGTTGAATGTGGGAACCGGCTGTAGTTTGTATATACTAACTTGATAGTAGCTAATAATAAACTACAAAGCAAACATTGTGAGAAAGAATAAAAAGCCATGGAAACAGGGGTGGGAAATGCTAGCATCGCCTTGTCTTGCCATTCCTCCTCTCCCTTATCCATGTTAGTAAATGCATTTCCAGACTCCGACTCTTCTTCCAAACCGTCTCCGCAACAGCAAGTCTGTACAATTCACTCGGAGGGCACACTTATCTGAAACTCGAGGGCACAGACCTTGACAGCGCTACCTTTAATTACTGTAACCACCGTTTGAGCAGAAAAGCCCATGAGAGATGGGAAACTCGCAGGGGCCTCTGCTCACTCACTGTTTCAGCCTTCTACCCAGAGCTGAAAACCTCTGGATATGGCTTGGAACTCGGGTAGAAATAACATGGATGGACTTGAAATAGTGAGCCATAAAAAATATAGGGTGGGAGGCCATAAAAAAAGGAAGTTGAAACTTCAAGATATGCTAGCATGGCTGAAAGAACGAAGACTAGAAATCTAGAAGAACAAATTTTTCAGGGACTCGGCTTGGCAGTGATTCATTAATACCTGTTGAATATAAATACATTGCAAATCATCTCATAAAAAATTATAAAGGAGACCTCCTGCTCGTCTCAACTCAAAAGTGAATGTGGAACAATAAACATAGACACGTCCACTTCAGGCAAAAGACAATGACAAGGCCCCTGAGCCGCCTCTGCCACAGCCAAGGCACACTACTTCTTTCTCCTCGATGTCCTATTCTCACACCACTATCTTCTCTGCCCCAAATGAGTTAAATCTAACAACCAAGAGCTCTAGTTGACTAGAACTCTAATCAAGTCTATTCAAAAGTTGAAAATTGAGGATACAAAAATGAAATAAAATATGCAATGTGGTTTTCTAGACCAAAATTCACATAAAAATTAGAAATCACACATAATGTCCTTGGAGAAAATATCTGTTCAGCAAGGCACATACTATCATGATTATATATTAGGAAAATAAGTGATTATAAATATGAGGATGATCAATTTTAAACTGAATGATTTGCATCAGATATCCTGACACCTAGAAGACAAACTTAATTAAAAATCCATATAACTTTTCAAAAAAGGGCAATGCTTATCACTATCTTTAAAGCCAATTAAAAACAGAACATAAACGCTCACTGAGTTTAGCACCTGCATACACTGGCAGCAGTAGAGTGGATCTCGATAAGTCATCTCTCCAAATCCCTCCCTTCCAGACGCATCCAACATCCCTGTAATGAGGCTAGGGTCATCTTCCAAATCAAAATGTCATCCCTTGACACCGCTAGGTTGTATGGCTCTACCTGCTGTCCTCACTTTAAGCACGGGTAGTTCTAGAATCTAAAGATCTTACCAGACAGAGGTACCCTCGACATCCTCCCCAAACAACAGTGAGTCAGCTACCTTGCTAGTTAAAACCATTTCTTCTAATTCCATGCTTTTGGGGGATAGGCTGACAGGAATCTATTTCATTTAATGTAACTTCTTAAAGGCAGCTTTTCAAGAGTGTTGGCCCTTTCCTCCTGAGAAAATACCAGTCTGTAGCTACTTTGAATCGGAGAAAGCATGTGTCTCTACTTAATTGTTAAGTCACATTTTCCTCCTTCAGGACTCACCTTGAGTATCACTTTCTGCATTAAATTTTATCTTCCCCTTTTAACCTTTATGCATAATTCTGTTTTGTGAACTCATGATACTTTTTTCCTCATATTGCTGCATAATCATATAAAATTCTTTAGAGAAAAAAAATATTCAACTTTTCTATGTTCACTAGAGCAAAGAGGGGTATAGCAAGCATAGCAGGGATTAAGTATTTATTAAATCAAATTATGAGAAACCATTTCTTAAAAAAAAAAAAGCTATTGGAAGTCCTCCATACATGCTGGAATAATCAAGACTCTGATTTCGTGACCCATCATGACACATTTCCTCTGCCCTTCTTGTCGCCCTGCTCTGCACCCACAAACCAACCCCATCTATTTTGTAAAGTTTTCCTCATCTTTCCAGTCTCCCATGGAAAACTTAATAACCAGCTCAAGAAATGAAACGGAAGGGCAGTCTGGAGTATTGGAATAAGGAAAGACTGAGTTAGCGAGGCTGGGGTTCAAGTTTTGGTTCCACTGTTTCAGAAACAAGTGATTTGGATAATTCACACTCACAGGCTCAGTTATCTGTGAAAGGAGGATATGAATAATAACTGCATCACCATCCTCATCCATCTCAGCATGACTTTGAGTGTTTACTACACACTAATAGTCCCGGTACCTTTACGTACATAATCTCATCTAATTCTCAGTATAACCATAGTACCTAGATGCTGGAATTATCCTAATTTTATATATTAGAAATCTGAAGATGAAGAGAATAAATTATTTTGTAGATTAGACATAATTATTAAATAAATATGTAAAATACTCAATAAACAGTAAAATTCTGTCCCCCTTATACTTGCGATAGGTTATCAAGGAAATCAAACCAGAAAAGTATCTTTATAACCAAGGAAAAAAGAACTGTCGTGACTGTCATTCTTTGCCTGCAAAATCAAAATATTGTCCCCAGAAATACCAATTTGTCTTTTCTTAAAGATTTCATTAATGAACTTATCACATCATATTGTTAGTTTTAAGCCAACTGATAAAACGACAGTGAGAGGGATGCAAGTTTCTCTTCCATTTCCCCACTTCAAATCTGAACGGTGTAATTCCTAATGGCAATCGCCTTAGGAGCAATCGATACCCACATGGCAATATCTCTGCTTTATGTGAAGTCTTAAATGTCTCCACACCCATTCAAAAGCAAAGTGCCCTTAGGACTGCCAATATGAAAAGAAGAGATAGAAGAGACGTTTGCTATTAAAAATGTTTTTTTTCCAAAACATCCTTAAATTCAGGGCAATCCTTACATGGCTACGTAGTCGCCCACCTCAGTTTCTTTCCTTAAAATTTACAATCAGTCCTTAAATATTCAGATAAGCATCTTCGGCATGGTAGGTAGGACTTAGGCTTCATAAACTAAATTAGAACTTCTTCATCCTGGTCACACGTAGAAACGATCATGCACACGCCTTACTCTTGATCAACTGAATGAAAATATCCAGGTAGAAGCTATAATCATTTTTTAATTAAAATACCTGAATGGGAATCTGGACATAAGCATTTTATAAAACTTTCTAAGTTGAGCTTTCTGTGCAAGGAAGAATGTAAATGTTCAGTCAGTGGCACCCACTGGCATAGGCACCTGTGACAAAGCCCTCGTTGGCTCATGCGCACCCGAAATCCTGGCTTAAATAACAGACAATTTGAGGCAGGTGTACATGCAAAAACGGTTACCAAGTAGGTTAATACCTTTGTCCCCTCATATAACTGCCAGTGTGTGTGTGTGTGTGTGCGAGATGCGTGTGTTGCATTCTCTTTACCCATTCACCACTGACGGACACAGGTAGTTTCCACGCCTTGGCCACTGTGAACAACGCTGCAGTGAACTCGGGGTGCAGACGTCTCTTCCAGATGGTGTTCTCAGTACCTTAGATACACCCCCAGAAGTGGGGCTGATGGATCATAGGGTGGGAGTCAGCAGGGTGCTAGCACAACTGGCCTTGTTGTCGCTGGCAAAGCGTATCCTCACTTCAGCCCCCTCCCACGGGGATCGGGGTCCCTCTCTTGGCTGCTAGGGTCTGGGAGGTGGGTCATGGCCCCAGGGTGTGAATCAACATCAGAGCATCCTTTCCCATCTCTGTACTTCGCCTGGGGCTAGAACTGGCTCTGCGAGGTTTGACCCCACACAGATAGTAACTCAGGTCATGGGGTGGTGATGCTTCTTCCTTTTCCTCCAGGCTCACATCGCTACTTTCCCTCTGTCCTCCATTATCCCTTTAATGCATTCCTTTCATTCCCGTACCTTTCATGCATTCCAGTCACGCCTTTTCTCTGGTCTAGAATATGCAGTCACAGCTCAAATTCCAGCCACCAAGACAACAGCAAACCTTCAAGGGACAAAGAGAAAATGTGGTGGCGTCTTGTTTACTGCGCAACTGCTCTGACTCCACTCCACAGGGGGCTCGCTCTACACACCTGTTGTGTGTAACACTGAGTTTTGTGTAATCACGAAACACTGTGATTCCCCACAGATAACCTGGACAGGGCGTCAACTTCGTTTTTCTTGCCTTTTCAGTCGATTTCCTTCACTTCCATCATATTTTCAGCACCTCTGCCAACCAACCACTGCCCCAACGTCTGCATCTCACTGCTCCAGAGGGCACTCATGGTGGCACGCCGCTGAGCCTTCACCTCAAAATTAATTGTGTGTAAACTGCCCAAACCAGAGGCAGGACTGCGACATGAGATCTGGCGGGACGCGGGGACCTTATCAGGAATCCCTAGTGGTGCCTCCTTTCATCCCCACGACCTGAATAGAACAAGCCAAAGACATCAGGCCAGTGACAGGGTATTGTGGCATCTTCCTAGATTACCTTCTAGTTTTAGGAGTAAGTCCTCAGGAAATAATTCCGTCACCTATCTAGAAATTTAACATGCCCCATGGTGTTCGTTAAGGGTTATCTAAGGTGGAGGAGACGGGATGGACTTTGCCATGGAGAGCTAGAAGCTGAGGCTAGAAATGTGCCTTCTTCTTATTGATTCTAAAATTATGGAACCAAAATTATGGGGTGTGTTTGTACACTCAATTTTAAATGACATTTTTTCAGAATGTGACAAGAACTTTAAGTGAGAGCTTGGTTTGTATTTTTTTTTTTTTTTTTTAAATCAAGCTTGTCTCTTTCCCATTAAGTTTTGGCTTAGTTATTCCAACTTTGTACTACTTTTAGTCCCTTTTCAATTTCAATTTGTGGTTTTTGGTGTTTGTTGTTGTTGTTGTTGTTGTTGTTGTTGTTGTAGTTTACACTGCAGCGGGTTTACTGACTTGAAAAATCAATTAAATGTGCAGTCGTAAATCTGTCCAGACAGAATAAGTTCATAAACCATCACAGCCTCTATGCCCCACGAGGCAGCCTCCGCGCGGCTCGGCAATAAGAACCACTTATATCTGAAAGCTGTGAAAACGTTTTTACTGGCCCTGAAGAGCTTCAGGTCCGCTGCTCCTTCCAACATCAGTGAGGGTAGAAACCCAAGAGTCAGACAAATTCATGGGAGTGGAACATTTCAACACGTTTTAGAAATTCCAGGCCTTTCCTTTCCTAAGTAAACAGTAACCAAGAAATTAAGTGACTTATTTAGTTCTGCTCAATAGTGACAGAAATAGAGGCAGACCTCAAATCTCGCAATGTCCAGGCCAGCACAATTGACTCCTCTGGGCTTCCTCTCCACAGAAACTTCTTCTACAATCAGTCAATTAATTAATCGAACGATCAGTGTGTGTGTGTCTGTGTGTGTGTGTCTGTGTGTGTGTGTGTGTGTGTGTGAGAGAGAGAGAGAGAGAGAGAGAGAGAGAGAGAGAGAGAGAGAGTCTACAGAGCTTCTATATTGTATATATGAAAAAATATCAACAAGAAAAGTGGATTTTATTTTTAACCACCACTTAGTGATTCCAGAATATCAATGAGCACCTTCTAGGCACTGGGACCGTACTAGGTGTGGACAGTTAGTTACACAGTAAGCAAGACAGTCGTGGCCCCAACCAACCTCCATCCCCGCCCACGTTCCATAGGCTCCTGCATGTAGAAGTGAGAAAACATGTAGTGCTCCTGGAGGGTCGCTCACGCCCTTGGGAGTCACACTTTGTACCCTGCCTGAGGGGCCCGAGGGGACAAGCCTAGTTGCAGGTCTGGAAGCAAATAAGGTGGCGGCAGAGGGTCTCAGGAACCCTGACCAACACAGACTTTGGTACCAGCAGTGGTTCTGGAGGAACACAGTCATTTCAAGGACGGATTTCTGGAATCGGTCCTGGAGCTGCTGTGTTAGTCAGGGTTCTCTGGGTGACTGTGTCACTGACTTCCCCCCGCATCAGATCTCCCTCTGTGTGAGCACCTGGAGTTGCTCCCAGTGTCCCCACTGGACTCTGACACACTCAACTCCAGTGGTGACTTCGCCCTTAGCTGGAGCAAGATGACAGCAGCGGTTCCAGGCATCAATCCAGATGTGTCAATATTCACAGGAAAAAAATAAAATAAAATGAGTGGCTCTTCCCACCGTCCCCTCTTAGCCTGAACATCTTTCTAAAAAGCTGACACGCGGGGCATGACAGGAAGGGCTTAAGCCCTGTTAGTAAATTAGGCTGCACGTAACAGACCCAAAATAATTTTGTCCCTAAAGAGAGACCTTTTTTTTTTTTTACCTCTAACTTAGCATTTAGATGAAGACATCTCGAGACTAGTCCCATGGTTCTGCTGTTGCAGCTGTAGCAGGCACCCTTTCACCCCATCATGCCTGGTAGTCCCATGGGGCGTCTGGGGGAAGAGGAGAGGCCTGTGTCTAAAGAAGTGGAGTGTCCCACACAGTGACTGGCATTTGGAGAAAATCTAGGAGAGGGTGCTGACTTGGAAGCCGTAGTTAGTAAGTGATTCGAGGAGGGAGAGATGGACCGTGTCAGATGCTCCTAACCAGGTGGAAAATGCGTTCTGAGAACTGACTGTTGGGTTTAGTGACGAGGTGACCAGGAGTGACAGCGATGGGAAAGGCTTCTCATAAAAGTATGTCCCTAGGCTCCCTGATTTTCAGGGGATGTCAATCAATCCATGGAAACTTTCTACACTCCTTAAAAATAGAAAAGAGGGTCCACGCTTTTTAGCATAACGGGGATGATGTGGAACAAACAGAACTAACAGGATTAGTGAAAAATAGGTCAATCCTCAAACCTAACGACATTTGCTCAAAATAGAATTTCAAAAGTTCCACATGTTTAAAATAAAACAATTGTTTCTAGGACATTTTTAAAAAATAAACATTTGCCAATAATGGGAAAGAGTATCAATTTCTAATTCTTAGAATTATAAAATTACTATAATCTAGTTAAATGTCACAGGATCCAGTCAATACTTAGAAAACAGGAGTTTTGGTAATAAGCAATGTTAACAACTTTATGAAGAAAGCCAATGAGGAATCACAGCACCAAATCTGATTTTCTAATATTTCTCAAATATCTCAAGAGTATTGTGATATTCGCAATCAATTTCTTCACTTCAATTAAAACTAGCTACCATCACTCAGTATTTGGCAAAGCAGAGGAAAGATGTCACTACAGGGGACCCAATCAAAGAACTGGAGACAGGATTTCTTATCGACATGATACACATATATCACCATGTATGACATTTATATAATTCCAGGACTTTTATAATTATGTAATTATTATTATATAAAATTATAATTATAATTTAATAATTTATATAATTATGAAAAATGACGGCAGGCTTTGATCAGGACTTTTAAATGAGTGTGACTTAGGCAGTTAGTAGAGCTGCCCAACCCCATGGAAATAACTCACTTGGATTCTCTACTCTTTTTTTTTGTTTATAAAGGACAGACCAGGTTTCCCAAGGGGAATTCTTAAAGTCGTTAGATATGTGATGTTCATTATAATGGGCTTCATTTACCACCACAAAGCGGGCTTCTTCACAGGCTGTCTCACTCTCCCTGCTAGATGGTTAGCTCGGTTCGTTTCTAAAAGGAAGACAGACTCCAGATATTTCGAGGTAGGGCATCTCTTTCAAACCTCAGAAAGAGGTGTGTGTCAGCTTCTCTATGGGAAGCTCCAGTGCCTTCCCCTCTTTTGAAAGATCAAGGACCCAGCGTTCCCTATTCTTCTTTGTCCACCTACTTCCATCAGCACTGAGCCTGCTTAACCCTTTTTTGGCCCAAAGGATAAACCACCTCATTGGAGACCATTCAAAAATTGTACATTATGAAATAAATACGAACAGTCAATCTTTAATGATAAAAATGGAAGAGCTGTGGCTATCAGTTCCTAAATAGCATGCAGTTTTGATCCCTTACTACATCAAAATGCCTTCTTAAGATTTAGGGTTCAGTGAAAGACAATAAACAAAAATGTTTTGGTGACGCATTTGACATCTTTACTAAAAGGTTAATATTCATGGTAGTGCGTAGAAGGTCTATATTTGTGCTAGGCAATCAAAATTAAATCATATTCAGACGTATTTTAAATTGCCTTATTAATATTAAACAATTAATCTGAAAACTCATCTTTAAGTTAAAGTGTACTTTTACACTTTAGAATGAGAAAATTAAGAAAATGTGCCGACACACAGAGATGATGTGTTATGATACAAATTAATACTAACTTGTCCTTTTCATAAGTGCCCAATGAAATACTTACATGCATTTTTTCCCATTAACTCTGAATATCAATACTTTTAACACTGTTTATAAAAAAAAAAAAAAAAAAAACCACTGAGGCCTAGAGAGATGAACGACTTGCCTAAGGTACAAAGCTTGTAAGAAATAAGCTTGGACTCGACCCAGATCTCTGATTCTGATTTCTTGCATCAGGCACACTGCAAAAGATCAGAGGCGGAATTTGACTGGAGAAGCCCAGATTCCAGTTTTAGTGAGACTTCATCATGACTTCAAGTCCAAGGGAAAAAATCTGGTCTGTACTGCCACTGATAGTAATACTGCTATAGAAGAATGTTCCGGAAGGAAAGGATACTAGTCAAATTTACTTTTAAAGCCTACTTCTCTGTGTTTTTTTTTTTTTGGAGGCGGGGTAGCTTTGTTTCCTAATTTTTCTATGCTAGGATAGGAGGGAAAACAAAGCCTAATCTAACAATATCAACCACGTGTATGTGTGTATGTGTGAGAGCATGTGCATGTCTGAATGCATTTTTATTTGTGAACAGAAAAATACAACATATGAGAGAGGCAAGGTCGGTGTCTATACAACAACTAGTAAATATAGGGGAAGCCAACAGAACAGTCTTCATTACAATTAAGTGTCACTTTCCTTTTGCTGTGAATCAAGGTGAGTATATTGAAAATTCTCGGCATTTTAATCAAGCCACCACCTAGCTCCTTGCTAGTCGTGTCCTGTCTCGTCTCATCTATTTCCAGTTCTTTTGGTTATTTATTTTTATTTTATTTACATTTCAGATTTCAGACACTTTACCACACTGATCATTTTCTTCAACATAACAGCTCATTTGTTGAATGTGGTATAGTAAACCTGAAAGCGGTTGTCTACTCTTATCTGTAAAATATTTAAACATAAAATTTCCAATCAACCCCTAATTCTTCACCAGACTCATATAATCCACATATACCGTTTAATAAGTAAAATGAAAAATCCCCAACTATTTCATTCTGAAAGTGGGATCATAGGATGTACTTCCCTATAATATGCAGGCAAAGTGGATTTTCCTTCTGTTCATCTGTAATATGGCCTTATTACATGGTACAGGGGATAGTCCATTGACGCTGCCTAATGATGATAAATGAACGTGTCATTCCACCATGTACTAAGAAGTTAGACATTTGAAAGGATTCTTTGTTCTCATATAGACATACATGATACACATTTTTATTCTCTACTCTCTGAGTACCTTTTCACTTTTGTTATTCATCATGATATTTAACTGCATTCACCAAATTGCATCATAAATATAAAAGCAGACTATTTCACTCTACCTTTTATGAAAATATTATACCAATATTTGAATGCTGGGTATGGGCAAATCATCCCAGCTAGTAAAAGTGTAGAGGCTCAGAGCACAGAGTTGAGAGAGTGCGCACCTAGATTTTAGCAAATCACTTAATCATGTTTATACGCGTAATATTAGAATAATTACAATACTGAACTCACGTGGCATATGGTGGAAAACATTTAGGTATCACACACAAAGAGCTTATTTGACTGCCTGGCAGTAGGTATTCATTCATTAATTGTTAAGATGATAATGACGACGACGATAATGAACTTGCCAGATGGTACCCCTATTAGATCTGCAAGAACACCAGGGCTTGTCTGTGCAGATTTGCTTTCTAAGCCCAGGCTTCTCGCCCCCAGCTCCCATCTCCTGTCTGTTTAGACTCCTGAGGTGTCTCGGGTCTTCTCTTCTATGAATCTTTTCTGAACTACTCCTTTTGAACGAACTTCAAATATGCTGCTTGCATCTGCATCATCTACAAATTTCTGCAGTGAAATCTGTAGTGCTTTCTTGCGATTTTTGTCTCTACATCAGATAGCAACCATTTTGAGGAAAGATACTGGGTCTTATTCACACAGCCTAAAACAGTGCCCAGCACACAGTAAGTGCTCTGCAGTCGCTATTGTGGCTGTTCAATGAATGAAGTTGTGAATAAAAAGAGAATGACTGTTATAAGATACCCTGCTTTCTAGAAGCCAAGACATAAATGCTTAGCTAAGGACGCCCAAGCTGTGTTTTCTAGTACGTTACAGAAGATGCTTAAAGAAAGGTCAGCCTCACTGATGGGCACACAGTCTTAAGCACAGACTGTCCCCTAACTTGTACTTTCAGTCTTTTTTTCCTACAAAAAAATAAGAAAAAAATCATGGCGACAGTTCAAAAATTATCCACAAGGGGGCAACCATGCTTCATACACACAATGAGGGGAAATGAGCAATAATCAGTTACACTGGAGGTTAAAAATGGCAATGCAGCCAGGAGTGAGATTTGGCCCATATTAGGTAGAAAAGAGTGCTGCAGATGACATATTTTTCTATTTTTGCTTTTTATTCTTATTTTCAGAGTAATTACCTCTGAAAGATGGAGACAGGTGTAACAGACAAATGTCTCCACAGAGATGAGCAGAGGACTTGAAACCATACTGCAAGCTCTGGTACTATTAGCCCAACAACGTAAAAATTAAAAAGTTGTTTTGTAAAATGCACTTCCGAAAGACTCTTAGATAATGCCTTCCTCAGCTCAAGAGTTGCTCACTCAAGAGTCATGAAATTGCGGACAGAAGGTCAAGCTGACAGCACCATGGAGAGGTCCCACGTAACAGGGTGTCCTCCAGGGAGGGGTTCTAGCTGGGTTCACTCTCAACATGTCACAATGAGTCAGGATCTCCAGCTCTTGGGATCCAACCCACAGTCCAAACCCAGGGTGGACTCGGAGAAGTCCCCACTCCCAGTCGCACTGGCCATGCCAAGTGCCAACTCTAGTGAAAAAGAACCGTGGGCCGGTTCGGCAGTGGTGCTGAGCCACTAAGCAGGGCTGGTGAAAACCTTGCTCAGAGGTCTCATTTAAATTCAGTTCTCTTTCCCTCCATTCCAGCCAACAATGTCATGATACCTCTCCAGCTCCTTTTCCTCCCTCTGAATTCTCAGCTGCTTCTTATCTCTCTGAGAAGACAGGTGGGATCAGAAGAGAATCTGCACAGGCCCCAAAACCCAAGTCTGCCCACCTAGGCTGAGCGTCTGAAACCACGAGCTCTGCCTTCCTCCTCTGGTGGAAGACTCTTGTGTCCTCTGATCTAAGGCCAAACCCAGCCCCCACACCATCTCTCCCCTCTTCCCGCGTCTCCAGTTATTTGCCCTCTACCATATGTCCTGTTGGCATACAGAGACATCATGACTCCCATCTTAAAGAAAAGAAAATCCTTTCTTCATTCCCATATCCCATTCCAATGACCATCCCATTGCTCTAATCCTCTTTGTTTGACCAAAACTATTCAAAGAAGAGCTCTACTTAATGTTTTCACTCTTTTTCTCCCATGCACCTACTTTTACCCTCTCCACTACACAGACAGTATCCTTCTCAAACGTATTAGTTATCTCTGTGTTGCCACATCCTATACTAAATTATCAGTTCTCACCCTACTCAACTTTCTAGTAGCGTGGGACTCAATCACTCCCTTTTCTTTTTAAGACTTTCCCACTTTGCTTCTAGGACCAGGCTTCCTACCTCCCCGCTCACTTCTTTATATGTTCGGATCCTCTAGATACTGGCATGCCCCTCAGCCCACTCCCCCAACGTCATCTACTCCCTGCCTACGCTTACTTCCAATGTGACTTCATCTCATCTAAAGACCATAAATACCACGATGACCCATAAATTTTCTCCTGCCGCCAAGAAGCCTCCCTCTCCCAAATTTTGTACATCTAGTTGCCTACTTCAAATCTCTACCAAGACTGAAAGGCACCACCAGTGGGGTCCCAAGCCCAACTCTTAAGCACCCGAAGCTCTCTCTTGCCCACTGCCTAAAGGTCCTCAATGACTTTTCACTCACCTACCTCTCCAGTCTCACCTTCTGATAATTTCTGCCCTTGATCATTTCACTATAAACGAAGCCCCCTGGACACATAAAGTAGAAGCCCAGCTACCCAATTATGCCAGCCTTCTCGATGTGGTCACATGGTTTGTTCCCACATTTTTAATCGGAGGTCCCTCAACCACCTATTCAGACTGCCCCGCCGTGCATGCTTGCATGGCCTCTTCAAGGCCCTCTCCGCCAACTGCATGCTGTATATGTGTCACCTCCATCTGTGAAACGAGTCGGGAAGAAGAGATTTATTTGTTCGCTCTACATCTCCAGGACAGTCCGTCCGTAGGTATCTACTGACATAGATATCAACAGAGCACAGATCATTGAAACCAACTTTTTAATCAAATGTTAATGTCTTTTGTTATGAGCCTATATTCAATTTGAGGAATCGAATAGTCCTTTTTAATTAAAAAATGAAGAATTATAAAGACTTAATTCTTTCTAAATATTATTCAATAATCTATCCATTACCATGGAAGTTTTCGCCGAAGTGTACTTTTCTACAGAAAGAATTTATTGGTATCATCAGATTCTTTCAAAGACTTGAGGTTAAGAGGATAGAGAGCATTGCCTCAGTGGATCGTTTTACTTTATGACTTCATAATGATGATTCTTTAAAAGAGGTTTGCCTGAGATTACTTCTAGATCTTTGGTCTCCCTAAATTACGTCTGTAGGTATTCTACGTGACATGCTTTCTGACCTCACTGAAGAGAGTAGATGTTTGTCATAAAACTGTAAGAGCTCCAGAGAGAGCATAATTCATCAACCCCAGCCCAGCACCTGCTACACACACACACACACACACACACACGCACGTGTGTGCTCTGTGATTACAGAAATTCTCCTCCCATCCTTCCACATAAGTCATATCATATAAAACAATATTGATGGTTGTGCATTACGTGCTCGATTGAGTCTTTCCTAGTAGAATAAGTTCCCAGCTTCAGGCAGACCCCAATGGAGGGCTGAGAGCAGGAGGCCTGGTAGTCAGTGGGTGACAGATGCTGGGGCCAAATCACCCTGACAACTCCTCTCCAGAATAAATCAGAGAAGCTAATCTCTGCTAAATTGTTAATGGCTGCTAATGAGATACCCGATACTTGGTCACCCCTCCTGAGGCTCTATTTGCATTTAAATGGGCCCTTCTGGAAGGCTTCCCTGGCCCAAGGAGAGCTTCTGAGGCAGACAGCGTGGGGCAAGCAGGGCTTCTGGCTCTGGTTTCCTGTTGTCCCTTGCTGAGATTCATGACATCATTCAGCCACTTGATCTCTAATTCCAGAATATCAGAAGGGAAGTTTGAGGACCTCAAAGTCACAGTCCAAAGATTAGTTAAAAAAAAAAGAATTGTGCAATGAAAAGTCATAAAGTAAAAACATCGATCTCCTTCACCTCTCTTCAGCTTCCAATCATTTAATTAAATTGTCTGGCATACTGGTGTATGTCAAGTCACAAGAAGTTAGATTCAGCCCCTGTGTGTTGACTGACATAGGACATTTCTAACTTTTTATTCATCTCATTTTGGTTCCCATTTGCCTCTTGTCACGACATAGCAGCAGATACTCTGCCTGCTTAGAGACACCGAGGTATTAATTCCTGTCATTTAATATATTTCCTTTTTATTGTTTCCCTGGTGCCATCAACACTCCTTCTCTCTCATGAATAAAAAGCAACTGGAGAGTGTAGTCTGATGGATGAAGGAGCCTAAATTACCCAGAGAAACTGTCTGTACCTCCAGTGACTGTGGCTTTACAGGATGGAGACTACACCAGGAAGGACACAAAGACATGTTCTGGGACTGTTCCAAGTCACCAAGCTCAACCCCCACTGCCTGGGACAAACTGAAGGAAAGCTACCTTCGCTCTTAAGGACAAGCCTACGTGACAGCCACTGTTCTCATCTCAAAAGTGAGACAAAGTAGGGCTGGAAGCGGAAGGGTCCAAGCCTAGGTCTGCTCAACAGCCAAAGCCCTGACCTTCGGAGCCATCTCGGTCCTCCGATCCTCTCACCTTCCTCCTCCCTCCCCTTAGCCTTCTGCGAACCATGACCTGATACCCAATACCTAGCCAAGCCTTCAACTAAGTTATAAATGATGCATTATTAACCAAAAAGTTTAGCATGTTCTCCCTTCCAATGCATTTAGAACATTAAAAGGAGATGGCAGCCTGCACAAGTGGACAAGGGGACCCTTATCAAGCATCAGGGTCCTCTCAAACCTGTGCCAGGCAATTTCCCATAATGTCATCATAACCTTCAACAGTTGGGGGCCTCACCTCTAAACCAAGGATTCCTTCCACAACCCACAGCAGCCTATGTAACGCTTCTTAAAACACCACTTTAAAATTCATAAACTATAATATATAGAATTTCAAAGGAAACAAACTACCAACTTAAAAACGCAGTTTTAGTTTTTTTTTAAATACTTCTAAAACCAAATTTGTGATATAGAATCATATGGAATAAAATGAAGGAATGAAATGAAATATTCAGACTCATTAATAAGCTGTGTTTCTATTAATTATTATGATTAAAATAGTGATGCTGGGGCAATGGGTTAATGATTCTGATACTGCTATCCATGAGCCCTGGAACTGAAAGGCCAAATAAACGGGTGGATGGTAGGAGGTGCACTTACTTCTCAGGGCTGGAGCAGGAATTTACAGATAAGGGGAGGAAGCCATGTATTAATGTACTAGAGTTGGAGACATCAGTTTGCCCTCATTTAGCCTCAGTATAGATACTGATGGTTCATGCAGAGATGTTTTCAGACACGTGTCCATACGTGGGCCAGTATACAGATGTATTTCTTTGCTCTCTCAGTTAACAGAGCCTAAATGAATGAGGCCCCATCAGAATCAGCCCACCTAGATCTCAGGTCTAGTTTCTACTGACATTTTCCAATAAAAGGGAACAGGGCTCCTTGGAGAAATGGCTGATTCTAAGACTGGGGCAGGGAATATATAAGGTAGGCCTAGAGCATCTTGTAGTGCCAGAAAGTAAGGGAATGCTAACACACACACACACACACACACACACACACACACACACACACACACGGGAGCATGTCAATGGAACACAGGAGCCCACAGGAAGCACTCCCAATGGCCAAGGCGGGAACAATTAGGACAACAAAACAAAGTAGCATTGGCTTAAAACCCAAAATATAAAATGAATGTGCACGAGTCTATACGGATATAAATAAATAACTAAATAGATTAATATTTAGTGAGAATAGACATATCTGTGCAGAAGAATTCCAAGTCTGCCATGTCCCTACTCTGCCCTCAAGGAGGCAGGTAACCCCACCCCTGGGCAAGGGCTTCGCATAGTGACTTCCTTCCGTCGAGCACGTAGACAAGGGTGGAGGGGTGGCTTTCCAGTGGACGAGTCTGAGACATCAACAGCCAAGAGTTCCACTGACAGTATGTACCTTTGATACGTTATAAAAACGAAAATGGCAGTTTTATCAACGTGATCATCCTCCCAATAAACCGTAACCCCAGTCTCACCATGAGAAAAGCATCAAACAGATTATGACATGAGGATGAGAGACCTGACTAGTCCTCCTCAAAACTGAGAAGCTCAGCAGAAGACCAGCCTGAGGAACGACTGCAGCCCAGAGGAGCCTAAGAGGAGATAGATGACAAGTGTAATGCGATGCAGTGTCCTAACTGGAAGAGAATTAAGGACCCTTGGTGAAACCCAAGAAAATCCGCAGAAAGCACAGACTTTGGTTAACATTAATGAATCAAAACCGGTTCATTAACTGTAACAAAGTCACCACACTAACATAAGACGTGAGAGCCCGAGAAAAGTGGGAATGGGGTACACGGGGGCTCGTAATATTGCCTCAATGTTTCTGTATCAATTCTAAAACCATTCCAAAAATAGTTTATTAAATAAAACAAAAAAGATAGTGGTGATTTCATTGGAGTGATATTTAGAAATATCTATAAAAAACTGCAATAGAAAATTGCCTGTGACTCTTATTGGTGACGAAATCACAAAGACTTCTAATATTGCTGTTTGCCGTCTGCATGTGTACTTAAAGGAAATGCTAAATGCCAAATTTCAGTGAGAAGTTGGTGAGACTGAAGACGTCATATTTCCACCCAGATCCCACACATCCCTTAGATACAAATTAAGACCCCGCTGAGCTATGATGACATCAATGACCTAATTACGAAAGTGAGGCTCAGGGAGATGAATTAGCTCATTCCAGCTTTCGAAAAGCATATATTGAAAAAAAAATGAAAGATCATAGTTAAAAAGCATACATTTTAGGGCCGAGGATTCTTGCTGAGTTTTGTAACTGTTTCAATACTCTCCCCCCACCCCAGGTTGGGGGTGAGCAAAGGGATGGGAACCTCACTGAGCCAAGGTGCTCCCCAGCAGGCTTGTGCAGCGCTGGTTCAGGTCGCTGGATAGAAATGCACCCTGTGGAGCTGGCGGGGACCTGGCGACGCCGGGCAATCCCAAAGCGACCAAGTCGAATGAGGGAACGGCACTCGCTTGGAGCCCCTGGTGGCAAGGGGCCTCTTTCTGCGGGAATAGGTCGGCCATGGGAGGAGGACGCCGGCTGGCTGCAAAGAGAGCAAACCCTGGCTTATTTATTTATCTATTTATTCATTCATTCATTCATCCTTCGTTCATTCATTCATTCATTCGACTGCTTAGAATCCCCAGCTGATCTGGCCACAGAGGAGGGGTGGGGGAGGGCAGAGGGAGGGCCAGCCCGCCGGCCTGGCGCGTTAGGGGCGGGGGCGGGCTCCGGGGAGAGGAAAGGGGCTCACAGAAGCTCCCACGCCCCCTCCTGCGGGCGCCAAGGCGCGTCCCCATCGGTCCTGTGGGGGGGGGGACGGGGATAAGGCCCCGGGCCCCCCGCGTGACACCCGTCACGGCCGTCGCCAGGGCAGGGGGATGCGGCAGGAGAGCCCCGCGCGCTGGGAGCCCCTGATCGCGGCGGCGGAGCCTCAGCGCCCGGCGCCCGGGCCCCTCTCCTCCGGGGGTTCCCCACGCGGTGACGTCAGCGCTCGGGTGCAGGGGGGAGGGGGCGCTGCAGAGGGTGCGGGATGGGGGATCCGTAGGGTGCGCCGGATCCCCGGATTCGGGTCCGAACCGCTGCGGACCTGCGGCGTGTGCGCCCCGAACAGGCGCGGTCTCGGATTCGGGGACAGGAGCAAGGGGGGAGCGGGAGAGGGGGGGAGGCGGTGCCGAGGGCGGGGCCGGAGCGGTCCACGCAGCGGGGGGACGGGGGCGCCGGGCCGGGGCCGCACCCTGGGGCCGGTCTCCCAGTCTCTCTCCCCTCGCGGTCCCTGGCCCGGGGCGCCCCCGCCGCCAGGGCGCCCGCCGGACGCGCCTCCGAGGCCCGGATCCGGGCGCAGCGCGTGCGCCCGCGGCCCGCGAGGCGCTGGTCCCCACCCCCCGGGCTCAGTGGCCCGGCCCGGCCTCCCGATGACGACTACACCGCGGAGGCCGGGCGGGCGGGGCGCGGGTGGCACAGCCACACGACGAGGACGCGACAGACACACGCGGAGGCTGCGCGCCGGCGGCCGAGCGGGACGGCCCCGCAGGTAAGCGGCCCGGTCAGGTCCTGTCCTCCTGTCCTGGTCCCCGTCCGGGTCCCCGCGTGGTCCGGGCGGGCAGGGCACGCGGGGAGGCGGCCCCCCCCCGCCCTCCGCGGAGGGAGGGGAAGGAGCCACCCCCGGGCCGGGACCCCGACCCGCCAAGCGCCCCAATCGCAGGCGTGGGTCCCCGGGGAACAAAGGGCACTCGGCGCCCCGCGGCGACACGGCCCGGCGCCCCGACGCGGCGGGGGTCCCCACGCACGATCCCGGCCGGGCTGGGCCGCCTGCACCTTCGGGCCCCGCGGCGGGTCCCCGGGGAGCCGCGCGTCCTCCGCGGCGACAGCCCGGGGCGCCCGGAGCCCCGGCTCCCCCGGCCTCCCCGGCCTCCGCGATGCACGGCGTCCGGATGGGGCCGGGCGCTTCTCGGGGTCACGCACCTGCTCCGGGCTGACCCTCGAGAAGGGGTCACCGCGCACAAGGGGCTTCCCTGGTGCCCCGGAGTCCAGCCCGGGGCCAGCCGCACTGTCTCTGCGCCTCTCTCTGGACCATCTCCCCTGGCAGTGATCTCACTGATTTGGGGGGGCCGGCGGGAGGGGGAGATGCTGTGCCCGTCCGCACGCCACCTCTTGTCAGCTCCCATCCGCCACCCCCGATCCGGGACTGATTTTGTCAAGGACCCAGAGAGGGCATTGCCCTCCACCGCCCTGGGCAGTCTCTCCGCACCCGAACCCTGTCCCTGTCACCTGTGTCCCTCCTCCGAACACCTCGCACGACACGAAAGAAGTCCGCCTTTAGCAGCCTCGGCCCGGTGGGGGAGGGGGTGGGGGCGAGAAGGCCCGACCTGACACACTGCCCCCCCCTCGCCCCCCTATGCGGGCACCGCGGACGACGGGCTCTTGGGTTGTCCTTAAGGCTCGGTGGCCAGGCCCCGAGCCCGGTCGGATCAGGGGCCGGTCCTCCCCGGAAAGCAAGCAGCGCGTTTGTCCCGGGCTTCCCGAGGACCCCAAAAGAGCTCCCAGAGAGGCAGGCTGTCCCCACGGGCGCCCAGAACGCCAGCGGCGCGGCCGGTCCCAACCTCCAGTTCCTCGAGCATCCTCCAGTCGGTCTCTCCCGCTTAGGGGTTCGGAGCCTGTCCAAGGGTTTCCTCCACGAAGCCCTGGCTGCGGAGCCCAAGTGCCTGTCCCCGTGGCCACCTGCCTAGGCATGCACAGCTGAATGATCCGCTGTGCAGCGGTTAAGATGGCTGTGGTGGGGACTGTGAATGTGCCACTTCGCCAACAGGGAACACTTGCTCTAAGGCAGACAGTGGAGTGTCAGGGCGCCAGGATTCTGTGCACAAGGAGATCTGTTAGCCTTAAACTTGAAATTAGACAGACAGTCTGACTCAACAGCCGTGTAATTTTATTGCAGCAAATTAAAATAGGAGATCAGTGCGAAAGAGGGACAGGGTTTCCAGCTGAAATACTGACCTCTGCTTACTTTCCTTTTAAAATGTTGCTTACTGACAAAAATACTGGTTCTGAAAGATCATGTTAATTCTGTCATTATTGCTTTTCCGGTTATAAATCCTTTTTATAAAATAGGCTTTAGAGAGATTTGAGCTGGTTTCTTTGTTTCCATCTTCGGTATATGAGGCAGAGGCAGTGAGGGGGTGCAAATCCCCCACCAAATGGCCCCCTCCAGAACGGCCCCCTGGGATTATGAACTCCTCAAGGTGATCTCATTTTGAGCTCGTGGTTATTATTATGTGTGGAATGTGATTTGGGTTTGAAATATGAAATTTTCCAAATTCTAGAATTTTGACTCAGGCTCACCAATCAGAAGAGGGAACAAAGAACAAGAAAAAAAAAATCCCTTTATTCTATCACCTTTTCTTCTCTAATCTTAAAATATTTAACTATATAAATGATTCATCTGAATATTAAGTGATAACAAATATGACTCGTTCATTAAGAAATCAGCCCAACGCTATTTTAGGTTAGTGCAATTGATCTTAATGTAAGTACAACACAAATTTCTGTAATTTTAGGAGGAATCTTTATGGTGAGGAGTAGTGCATGAGAATATCCTAATGATGGCTAGAAACTGAAAGTGTCTGTTACTTGGTTTCTGAAGAAACGTAAACTTTTGGCAAGAAATGAGTCAAGATTAGGTGACCATCAAGATTAGCTGCCTAACCTGGCATGATACCTGCTGGTAATTTAACAGGTGAGACTAAGTTACGGACTAGAGAAGTTGTGGATTAGAGGAGCCTTTTCAGGAAGAAAGAAAACAAGTCAGAAATTTTAATTTTCCATTTCAGAGCAACTGAGGAAGATCATGCAATTTAAGGGATTTCTGAATTTGGACTTTGTTAGGTTTAAACAATTTCTCTGAGGACAATTTATTAAATTTAGAGCCCAAAAAAGAAATCAGTGGATGATCCCATGACCTGAAACTGCTTCACGACTTTATTGCCTTTTCTTTAAACATCTACTGGGGAAAGGAAAAAATTAATTGCCTGGGGTTCAGAGCCGATGGAGAAGGAATAAAATGTAGGATGATACAAAATATTAGACGCTAAGTGAGCTGCAGACACTTTTGTAGGGTTGACGTGGTAGAATCTACTGCTTTC
Source organism: Cynopterus sphinx (assembly GCA_030015415.1). Classification (NCBI taxonomy): domain Eukaryota; kingdom Metazoa; phylum Chordata; class Mammalia; order Chiroptera; family Pteropodidae; genus Cynopterus; species Cynopterus sphinx. The sequence continues at coordinate 50,589,769 of CM057389.1, read as the reverse complement.
CAGTCATGTCAGATACAGAGTCTGGAGGCAGTTGGGGTTGTCAGGAACTCAGAGGATACAAATCGAGGAGTCGATGTTCCCTCTTGTCACAAAAGGCATTTTCTGACGCTGCATTGCTGCCATTAGCTATAGTCAAAATAGCCTCGTCTTGAGATTTTGAAAAATGGGAAAGAAAAAAAGTAGGAATAATAAGGCTGAAGAAGAAGTGTCATTTCTATTCAACCAGGGCCTCCACTGAGAATGGGCTATTTTGAAAGCTGTCAGTAGCTTCTTCCTTGCCAGACTTCTGGAACATTTCTTCCTGTTCACGTGTTTGTATTTTTAAGTTCTCTTTGATGTTATTTTTTGTAAGATGCTTATATTTAAAGTTATTAGTAAGTGGTATGTGTCAGGCACGGTGATACTTCTTTATCTAGTGTCTTACTAATCCCCTCCAAATCCCCCAGGATCAGACTAAACCAAGTGGTCTTTATTTTTGTGCCCCATGACGTCACATCTGTGTGTCTTCATTTGCTTCTTTCACTCACCCTGCTGCACGTGGACTCTTGCTCACAGTAGTCATGGCCTCGTCCGTGAGGCCCTCCCACACCCACTGTCCCTCCCGTATCAGATTTGTTTTCTCCCTTGCTTCATATCCTCTGGCACTTTCTATCTTCATCTGGCCTTCTGTGTGAACACACTTTGCTCTTCTAAAACAGCCTTGGAGAGCAGGGTCTGTGACTGAGAATTTTTTATTGCCTACAAATCATAGTACAGCGTCTCGCTATGTATACGCATAGTAGATATTCAGCACTTTGATCTTAGTAAAAATATTGGTTATTATTTCCCAGGGCACATAGCTACCTACTTTCTCCATTAGCCAAGTTAGGGTCTGACCATGTACACAAGTCCCAACTGTGTTGTTTAAATGTCATGTATAATATTAAATGCAGTGAAAGTACATTCATATAGTCATATGACAGAAGTTAGTGTATGCTTAAATGCCATTAAATGGAAATTGGCTCATACGTACTAAAAAGCATCATAAGCTTCCCAAAAGAAAAAACTTTACAGAAGATGCTGTACCTGCCTTCAGTATGATTACATTCTGTTCGCAAAGAGTAGCGGGGAAGGCACCTGTGTATGTGAGCACTTATCTAGTGTCAAGGCACTCTGCCAGGGACTTGCATCAATGGTATCTCCTTTCATCCTTCTGCTGTATGACAGTTTTACATCGAGGAAACTGAGACTCAGAGTTGTCACCCAAATGGCAGAGCTCCCTCATCACCACGCTGCTCTTTGAAGTATAACAGTGAAGGAAAGCATTATGGAAATGTAAGGTCATAGCCATCAGAATAGTTTAAAATTGTTCTGTGATTCATCCTTCCCGTGCTTCTTAACCATCTGGGTCTTAACATCCCCTTTCGTGATTCAAGGAAGGTAATGCACTCACTCCCCAAACACGCACACACACAGAATTCTGCATAAAATCGCAGGTGCATCAGGACCCAATAAAGCCTCCTTTGGAAAATGGTTTGAGGACATCCCCTCTGGGCTCACCTGGACAACATGCATGTCCCTTATGAACCTAGAGATTGGTGGCACTTGCCATGAGGCCCCCCTTCCATTGTCCTCCCTGCTTCAGGATCTAAAAAGACAGCCCTTTATGGGCACAAAGTCTCCCCAGAGGACGAGGAAGCAAGTGCCAGTGAGAAGAGCGAGTCAGAGAACCTCCACTCCTGGAAAAGGAATCCCAGAAGGAGCTCTGTGACACATTCCAAATGATTTATTTAGGGTTTTCCAATCAAAACAATGATTCCGGAAAAGAAATAGTTCTCAGACTCAGAGTACCACCCTGCCAAATATGCAGAGGAGCAAAGCCAGCAGCTGAGTGCTTTTTCTCCTTTGAAATCCATTTGCTTTTCTTAGGATGGATGTGTGTCTGCCTCCAAGTTACTATTTATTTCCGGTAATGTCATCTGCAGGACTCTATTTGCTTTTGCCAAGTTCAGGAAGGAATGGCAATGTACGTCCATGCTTCCTAGGGCCTAAAACAACTACCACATCAAGATGCATTAAAATTGAGAGCTCATACTCGAGACCAGTACTAGTGAGCATGGTCGCTTCTGAGGCTAGTATTCGAAGAGGTGTGACAAGAACAACGATAAAATAGACAAAAAAGAGATGGGGAGATGGAATGCTCAGGAGGACAATCTAAGCTGCTGCTTTCTTTACATTTCCCAAAATATGACCATAACTGTACATACGAGCTCTGAGAATGAGTGCAGTTTTATGGAAACTTCATAATATGAGGCAAATGTGTGCTCCACTGTATAGATTTTTGTTTTTTGATTGTGGTAAAATACACATAACATAAAATTTTATCATTTTTAAGAGGACAATTCACTGGATTAACTGATATAGTCACAAAGTTGAGCAACTATCATCACTATCCATTTCCAGAACTTTCTCAGCATCACAAATGAAACTCTGGACCCATTGAACCCACCATCTTCACTCCCCTCAGCCTCTGGTAGACACTACTCTACTTTCCGTGTCTGTGAACTTCTCTATTTTACATGCCTCATCTAAGTGGAATCATATATTTGTCCTTCCGTGTCTGGTTTCTTTCATTTAGAATAATGTCTTCCAGGTTTCTCCATATTGTAGCATATGACAGGATTTCATTCCTTTTTAAGGCTGAATGATATTTCATTATATATATAATGATATTTCATATATATATATATGTATGTATGTATGTGTATACACACACACACACACACACACACACACACACACACACACATATATGCCATGCATAGCAATTTTTAGTTGCAAAACACTGAGGACAGTGCCTTTTCTGTTATATTGCTGATATCTAACATAAAGTGCTATCATATCATCTTTAGTAGGTGCCTAATGTGTCCTATGAGGGAGCCAGAATTTTGTTCAATCAAAACTCCTTGGTAGTCATTTATTTTGTTCTAAATTGTTTCACAATTTCGAGCTACGTGGTAATGGATGTAGAGGTACATGTCTATTCTGGCGCTTCTACTTTTGATGGAAAGTCTTGGAGCGGTATGAAATGGTATTGTTGAGTCAGATTATACTCAAAGATTTATAATCTGAATACGTACATTGACTATAAAAATCTTACACTTCCTAAACAGATAGTATTTTTCTAATTTCTGTAACCATTTCTAACAATCTTAAAAGTTGTTATTATTATTTAAATCTCCAGCAATGAGACATTTGTATCCTGCTTAATCTGATATTGATCTATGTTGCTGGGTTGTTTTTTTTTTTTTTACAGTAGTTTCTCTTCTATGTATTCTTTCTAATTTATCCTGAACCAAAATAATTAAAGGCCAGTGATGGAGGAGTCTTATTTAAGCTAAACTACAGAATACTGGACTATGTGAAGTGTACACAGAATGAGCAAGACCTTTAGCCATGCTTCTCAGACAGAGACTGTCTCGATTTGTATTGCCCACCAGGAGAGAAGCAGAGAGCTTGCTGGGGATTGCATCATGCTTTACAGGAATCAGACATTAATATGCTAACGGGGTGAGCGACTTCACACTGCAGGGCTGCAGGAACATAAACGCACCCTGGACATTCACACACTCACGGCAGCATTTTAAGGTATGCTTTTTCTCCTATTACTCTGGTCTTCATTGCTGTCTGATCAAAAAGATAGACATAGAATAAATAAATATTCTGATTTTTGCCTGAATAAGCAACAGGAAGCCCACATTTTAACAGTGCACTACAGTGGCTATGGGCCTTGGGTTTTGGTCATTGCAATCATAGCGGAAACATAACCTGCTTCATCCCTTCTGTTGTACACTGCAGAATGGGACTGAGTAAACACGGAAAAGTCAGCAACAAACCCCTAACACCGTTTTTTACACTCCCCTCCATGACCTCTCACACCCAGGTTCTCTGATCACTGAAATGCAGTGAAACACAACCGGGATGTGCATACCCTCGATCCATTCACAGACTCAGTCCTGCCACAGCATGCAGAAACAGTGCTGAACCGGAGTTGCTGGTGACCCACTGGGGTCACTCAGAATAACTGGTCAGACTCCCCAAATCCAAATTCACATTTAAGGACTATCAAATATTAAACATGGTAAAGGTTTAAGGAGTTTGACGTTTGTTATATATGGTAATATATCAAAAATGTCAGAAAGGGAAAATAATATGTATGGCTTTCTAATTCTAACGTAGGCTCACTTAGATAAGAATGCATTTCAGAAGGATTTATCCTAAAAAGATGGCATTAGGACTTTTTAAAACCACTGTTTTCAAAAATAAGTTGCGACAAATCATTTCTCATCCAAGTTATTTTGTCACCTCAAGGCAGTGAATTGTTTGGGGGGAAACTGACTTCATCCAGTGTGCACTTTCCTACAGTGGACGAAGCTAAAATGTAATGGGGCTGACACCCCAACTGCCGCAGCACACCCACATTTACTAAAACTGCCTAAGGGCCATACAGAATGGTGTTATAACAAACACATAGGTACCGACTGAGAATCTCCTCTGATAAAAATGAGTTGAGACATGGGGTGACCTTGCAGAAGGGAAATCTAAGTTGTATTTCTTATGTCATCTCCACGTGAGAGACGACCCAGGACTACAAAGACACTTGGTATGCTTTATAAGAGTCCACATTTCTAGGGACCTTATTGGTACTATGCTGAGTACTTGATAAATGTAAACTGTTATTTTAAGACAATAAAGTATCAAGAGCATGAAAACTGCTGCAACTCAAATGGTCAGTTTGGTATTTGCCTTTATTATAGGCATTTACAAGATATTTGTTGAACGACAAAATGAATCAATACCATTTTGTTTTGAAAGTTGCCTTCTAATACAAAAGGATCAGTATTCTACACAAGTTCAATGTGATTATTTTTGTAGGCGTGGTGGAGAGGGATGAACTAAGGACAGGCCACCCCTTTTCTTTCTTTTCTTTTTTTTCTGTTTTTTTTTCTGGTTTTTTTTTTTTTTTCTCTTTTTTTGTGCAAAATTGTACTCTCTTCTCTCTGAGGTTTTGGAAAAGTGGGAATTAGAGGTGATGCATATTAAAGTTTGAGAAAATAGCTAGTAAGCAGTTTAAACCACGCAGCCAAGCACAGTCCACTCACCCAGGACAGGAGAACGTGTGATGGTGCCCTTCCTTCTCCAACTACAACAGATTTTGACTTTTAGAAAATTCAGAATGCAAGCTACAGATTTCGATAATAAAATATTAGTCAGTGGTTATCTTATCTCTGTGCCTTTTTCAATCTCATTTATTGTGAAGAACAAGATCACAGATTGAAAATGTTTTCTACCTGCATGCAGGTTGGTGCAGGTTGGAGATAATGGACCTGTAACATAAGGCTTCATGATGGCACTTTTTCCACCACAAAACGATGTGACAGTAAACAGTCCATTGAGAAAGCGAAGGAAGGCTGACACCTTTGTCATCGTTTGCAAAAAAAAAAAAAAAAAAAAAAAAGATTCATTACTCCATTCAGTCAAAATAAAATGTTTAAATTTCTCCTTAATAAATAAAATGGAAAACAAAATAAAACGGCAGCAGAACATTACGAAAGCAAAGCAATTGGGTTGCTCTCAAAATGTCTGGTTCTAAAATCAATGTATTTTGTTCACATTGAAAATAATTTTATCCTTAGAGCTCTCAGGCAGCTTTTGCTCATTTTCAAGATCAGTCAAAAAATTCTAAGCATAATCTTCAAACTGTGCTGACCACCAGACCCCTAGCCTTCTCTTTCATTCTTTAGTTTTTACCTATTTTTGGAAGTTTTGGCTACCACTTCTGTGCAAATCACTTCTCTCAGGAGGTGAATTTGTGCTTTAGTCCCCACCTAAGTCTGAACCCCACCTCCACCACTGTCCCATTCCATGACTTAAGGAACACTACATAGGCTCTGCCAGTTGTTTCTTGATATTTAAAACAGAAAAATCACAGGGGCATTGTGAAGATCAGAGAAGATAACCCACAAGAGAACTTAGAGTAACATCTGAAGCATAGTAAGGGTTAATAAATGTTTCCAATTTTTATTGTTTTAATTCTCATGGGCAGTTGACAACGAGATCTCATTACCAAAATGTGTATGAACATGTTTTGCTACCTCTGTCCAAGTTAGTTAAAATGAGCCTTGAAATGACTCCAAACCTCACGGGGTGATGTCTCTGCTCACAATGGCACCAAGGGGAGAGGCCGAGTCCACCACAATGCAGAGTGTCAGCTCAGACCTGACAGTTGCTGTGGGATTAGACTTTGCTTCTATTTTTAACTCTGCAAGTAGTTGATTGGATGACCTGGGAAAAGTCAACTGACTATGAATTCTGCATCCTATTTTCTTTCTGAATTATACCCTATGGCCAACCACCCTTCTCACTAACTCATGATCAGAACTGATATTAAGGTTGTGGAATAAAGGGCTTGATTTCCGAAGCAAGTGTCATATAAAATGAGAATGCCCGCTTTCTTAAAATCAACCGCTGACTCCTCCCCCCACCCCATCCCAATACAGTGTTGAATTTTCTGGGGAGGACAGCATCCATTCATAAAGAGTTGTTAACCTACACTCCCTCTAACAAAAGCTTTGAAAATCTTGCTAATTATCTGCCTTATATCCAAATATGTTTTTTAATGCGCAACTATTGAAGAAGTTTCTTATGGTTAATCAATATCACTAAGTTGTCCAAAGAGAAAGTTAACCTGGAACTCCATTGTACATCCCATACAAAGAACTCCTTTGGCATATCATACCTTTCTATTTACTGAAGCTCAAAGGATATAAGGGAACATGCAAGCATTTTAATATTCAGGATTTTGTTCCATTACTAGGTGCTACTGAATAGATCTGACCAGAAGCAACATCTTTAAATAAAGTGGAATAAAAAATAGATCTTCAATTCGTGTGAAAACTTTTGTACCAGAAATACCTGCATTGTTAGTATCCACACGCTTTAGCATAACATTTTTTACTGATCTTGGAAAGCACGCAACTTTACATTTTTTCTCACTGCATTCTGACTATCGATATGGGCCATTTGGGTTTAAGGAAATGAGTATAGAAGCCACTTAGAGCCCTAGTTTTAATTCACAGCTGAGAACTCTGTGGTAACTGACAACGCCAGCCAAATTTGCAATAATTTATCTCAATTGGTAGAGTCTGTTTCTGTGGACCTAACTTTATTTCTTCAAGTAACAAGTGCAAGTCAGTAGGAGTAAGACTGTCCTAAATTTCCAAGCCAACGTTGATAATTCCTGTTTCAATACTGGATTCATGAGCTATTCTCTAAAGGCTACAGAAAGGGGCAGAGTCTAATGCTTAGATGAGATGCTGCAAATAGTGAAAATACCTGTTTTAAATATACAGGTATATACATGTATATGCATATATTATAAATACATTTTATATATTTATGTGTATTATATATTAATTATATTCAACCAATTATCTGTGTGAAGCTACATGCATATATGCACATATGTCTATTTTCATGAACATTTTCCTTCTATTTCCAGTATTTGATTATGTTATAATTGGATTTCATTTAAAATAAAGAGACAAATTTTTGGAGAAGCATTTAAAGAAGCTTTGTTTTCAGAGTCAAGTTTTGCCAAAAAAAAAAATAACCTTATTTTCACTTCCTGTTTATTTTTCATGAGTTCAAAATACATTTAAAATTTCAGTGATTAATATATAAATATGCTCTTACCTACTTCTGATTGCTGTTATATATAAATATACATAATTGTATGTAAATGTAAACATATATATTGTTTCACTTTGATTTCACTGGGTGATTTTTTACCACGTGAGAATAGGATGTGTTTGCCTTTCAGCCTGGAACAATCTCATACCATGTGATTATATTCTATCCATTAGGGTCTTAGGCCTTCCGTCAGCTTCTGCTGTGAGAAATACATTTTACATTGCATAAGGATATTCTTCTAGATCTGTGCTCCAGGCCATAATTTCCCAGTGTCTCTCAAAATCCTCATTTAAAATGTTCTCATTTGCATAGTGTTTCAGAATAGAGACCTGTCCTTTTGTGAATCATCAGATCAGTGCCTTAGGTATTTCTTGCTTTTTCTGTTGGTGTGGGGGGGGGCGGGTAGGGAAAGAGGGAAGAAAACTGTTTGCACTGTGGAACATTCCAGTCCTTTTTCTACACTTATACTTAAAAAATGCACTCTCATGGAACACTAGAAATGTGACTGGCCATTACATAGCTCCAAATTAGGGCGTAGGCACAAAATACTATAATGTTTTCAAGAGAATCAAACTCGGCCTGGCATTTATTTCAGTCTTCCTCACCACCCTGACCCAGGGAGTACACTATTGACGAGACATTGTTAAGTAGCCATTTGTTTATTAATGATGTCTGTTTTGGGCTCTGATTTGCTTTAACTTAGTTTCATAAAACTTTTATATAAGGCTGATAATAACACATGCCATGAGTGGGTCGTTGGGTTTCCTCTTGCTCTGTGTCAGATTAGCTCTACAATTATAAAGGCTTAAATGCCAAACTCTCGTTGAGAAAATATACACACAATAGAACCGGTGCTTTTAAAATTAATTATAGAATACATTTCTTTTAATTTTAAAGACATCTTATAGAGGGAAGTTCAGATGCTCTATAAGTAATATAATTAAGCATGTATTAACTTATACTACCAGAAATTCCCTCTAAAACCTTTCCAGGATAAAAATATTTATGACATATCTTTGCTGTTTTCATTTTATTAGTTTATTGAAGTATTATCTATGTGATATTTTATGTAAACACATCCTTTGTAATACTAGCTTAAGAATTTTAATTTGGTATGTAAATCTACTAACTTCTGTTGAAATTGCTACAATTAATTTGATGGTATTGGTGTTATTTTTCTGGTTTCTAATAATTGCCACCTCAAATAAATGCATCACAAAGATAAAAATATCCCTGGCTTAGGGTTTCTGCCCTGGAAATAACACACTATGATGTCTCTTGGATATCAGTAAGATGTCATATTTTAGAGCATTGCCTAAGAAATGACTTGCCAGTTGACAGGCAGCCTCTAACAATAAATAAGGGATTGTCCCCTCATGCTGACAAAACAATGAAAAATAATATTTTCAAAGCATTAATATAATTTTACATCCATCTTACTGGACCATCCGAGCTCTCTGAAGCTGGATCCTCCTTTTGCAGAGGATCAGGGAAGCAAACGTCATGAAGTTGAGTCATTTGCCTGCTTCGGCAGTGCACGGAGGTATTAAGTGACAGGGCCAGAATTCAAACCCATTTCTTATCACGGCTGACCAAATCCTTCTGCTGTGCTGTGAGAAGGACAGGTCTGAGAGGTAGGCACAGTGATGGAAATGGGCCTGGATCCCCCTCTAGTTACAGATTTGCCTGTAGACCTCACTGGAGTCTAAACCAGGAAAACCTATATTAGTTACTTTCTTCGACCCAAAAGAAACAGACACATAAACAAGTTCCTAGGTTTAAAAAAATCTATCTTGCCTGTTTTTTTTCTGGCCATATTCCAGTGTGTATATCTTGTGTCTATCAATCTCTTCTCCAGAGAAGCATGCATGCCTTCTACCTGAAGAACTGCACTGCTTAATAAAGACCCTGACAGTGCTGACAGCTTCCCTGAGTTAAATACTATACCAGTATGCTTTGCACTGACACAATGTTGACAAGCTTGGGATTATATCATTTCATTTACACACACACGCACAGCTTACCAAGTCTAAATTAAGAAGTAATTTTTGCTCCAAACTAGAACATATTTGTATAATTTGCAGCCCGATTGGGACACTTGGCCATATATCTACCATTTTAAAAGGTAATGACTAAAACTCACAGAAAATTCTCTCATAGTTACACTGAACAATTTTAATGCCTTTCTGCTGATTTTCTGTTAAGCATAAAATTATTTCAAACAGGTCATGTGCAAGAGCTGCCTCAGGATTATATGCTTCTGATATATCACCACTATAACCTGCTTTTTAAAATAGTCTGACACCCACTGAGTACTCTTTCACCTCCTACAAGAAAGCAAGAAAAAGAAAGCATTTATGTTTTTAATTTTAGTGAAGGTTCTTGATTTAAGAATTAGTCATTTGCTGCCATTTGCATTTCAAGTATGCTCTAAGTACTTGAGTTTCTATGTGACTTTTCTGCAGAGTTTTCACATACATCACCATTAATTTCCTCTTTCACTTGGGATTAGCAAAATCACACTGTTAATTTTCTACTATTTTTAGTTCCTTTCATTTTAAATATTCACTACCTTCTCAAAAAATATTATTGTGGTTTGGGACTGTTTGTTTGATAACAGATAATGCCAGGAAGTGGTGATTCTGGTTTTCAGTTTAAAGAAGAAAGAAACTAAAGGAACAATGACTACAGCAATTTTTTCTCCAGTTAGCTAATCAGCTATTCATGACAGTGAATGTTAGATTTTGAAACTCTGGATCTAAATACTAAACATTTTACATGTTCAGAGAAGCAAAAAATAATACACCCTGAGCTTATTCTGTGCTAAATGCTGTTTAAAACCAATGGGTCCCAGTCCTCCCTATGACCCAAAGAGGCAGGTACTACTGTTACCCATTTGACAGACGGACAAACAGAGGCACAGACTGATTGAGCACATTGCCCACGGTCACATGACCACCAAGGCACAGAAAAGGACTTAAGGTCAAGTTGTCTGTTACTCTGAGAGTCCGCGTTCCCAGCCCCTGTAATGAATATGAGGGTTTGATCCCTACCATTTGTCACATGCCCATTTACATTCTTTGTCGAAAGAAAAGGAGATAAGAAGAAAGAGAAGCAGGGAGGGAAAAAGGGACAGTAGGAAGAGAGGAGACAGGAGAGATGTCAAAATTCCGCCAGCCTGTTGGCACTGTGAACTGAAATGTACAGGAAAATACAACCACAGGAGTGTTAGATGTTTCAGTAGAATAAATAGTTTTAAATGTCCCCAAGTGAAGTCTCAGGAAATATTATCAGGTGGAGACAGCAAGTAAATTTCTATTGCATTATAACTGCAGTACTACCTCCGTCTCATATTTGGAATAGTAATTCTAGTAATTTTCACAGCAATAATTCGATCTTCTCTTAAAATTATTATCAGGTATTTTTCGCCCTCAATACTCTCAGCTTGTTGGATTCTAGTACCTACCCCTTTTTCAAAAATTTGCACATTTTCATAAAGTTTTAAGTTGGACTTAAACCACTGGAAAATGGAAGAAAGTTTAGAGTCTGCAGCAGAGGAAAGCACCCCTCTCCCTATCCCTCATCACACCCCCCTCAGTCCATTCCCATCCAAGCTACTCTGCTAGTAAGGAGGGAGGACTCTGGTTGGATAGATCTCACTGATCATTCACCGAGCCACATCTTACTGTTACCCAGGGTCACTGTAGATTTAAGGGGACACAGCAGCAGTTTCCACATTCTTTCTTGCCCTTCACCTGATCCTATGAAAAGCAAGGAAGGGGAGTGATGACCTGCCAACCAACCTAGACAGCAGGGGCCTCTCCTCTCAGTATCAGGCCCCAGGGGGGCTTGCTTACTGCATCAAAGCAGAACAGTAGCCCCTCCGTCCCATGCTGATGAGTCAAGCTTCCATTTGAAGCCTGGAAAATCTTGTCCCATCAACGTCTTCCTTCGATATAATCTCAGAAAGTGGTACCATGCCTCGAATAAGCCTTTATCTCCACTCTGAACTCCGAGTTATCAGGATGTAATTCCAAATCTCAAATGTGTTCTGTATCTTCACAGATAAATCGTACTTAGAGTTCACATTTATTCTGGATTATTCACACATTCTTATGCAGTTAAAACCTATTTCCATCTCAGGTGCTGAAATCTAGGCTAAGTACAGATCATAATTAAGGTAATTTGGGTATTATATTATGTGCCAGCCACGTCCTGGGTCCTGCCTGTCGAGTGCTAACAGAATGGTTACAAACTACACTCTGATTTTCAACAAAATCGTTAAGAAAGAGTACTTGACATTCAAATTCAAACAGGAAAGGGAAGCACAGAAATCATGCACCACAAAAAAAAAAAAAAAAATCCCAGTTTAATATGCATGGTTGGCATTTAGGTGAGAGAAAAAATCTAACAGGAAGTTTTGTGAGATTTGATGATGTATAGGCATTTCAGTTGAACTTTGTTTTATTAAAAACAAGCAACTTTTTTTTCAAATAAAGTCAAAAACCATTGATTGTAATCATGCAACTTTATAGTTCTTTATTTTAAAAAGATAAGGTGTTTTGACTTGTGGTAATTTTAATATTTCTAGCAACTAACATTAAGCATTTGGAAATTAGGGTTTTTCTATGATGAAAATTCTAGTATTTATCCATCAGCATATGCCTCCAAAACTCATTAGAAATTTCCAATTTTAAGTGACAAATTGGCATAGTGTCTGTTAAGTCCAGGGTTCCCAGTTTTAGCATAAGAAACAGCAGGTGAGAGGAAATGGTCATACTGAAAGCATACTCAAATTTGAATTCTGAAACTCCGATTGATTAGAAGATATGATCACAGTATCATACGCAATGGAAGAGGGCGTAGTCAAGTTACTATCAGCATCCCGTCCAGCACTGGGTTTGAGAACTTAGTAGTTTTTAAACTACCTGATCACATCTCCTATTCCAGATACCATGCTGGTCACTGGGTAGTCAAGGATGACCAAGGCACAGTCTTGGCTCTCGAGGATTCCCCAATGCAGTTAGCCTTGGTTTCTTCCCCTTCAAGTGGTCCCATCCCAGGCAACCTAAAGGACCAGGGACTAAAGTGGCATTTATACCATAATGAAATGTAGATTGGGCCAGACGATGTTTCAAAAGTCAAGTTTAATCATAGAATGTGCAAGGACGTCCTTTGGAATGTTCCTTGATGAGCATCATTATCTATCCTTGAGAAGGAATCATGGAAGTCAGTGGGTCATCATCAACGAGAGTCCTATGGGAACCAAAATGACAAACACAGCCAAGGCATTCAACTTTCCCTGCCAAGAAATCACCAGTGATGGTAGGTGCAGGCCACTTACTGCCATGGGGTTGAGAAAGCAGTGAGCTGCATGTTGACGACCTGTCAAGCATTTTGGCGTCTTGGAACAGAAAGTGGTGTTTAGATGTAAAGAGCGTTTCCTATTGAATTGGTGTTCATCACCCTATGAGGAAATGATCTGTTAAGTAATAGGACAGAGTATAGGAGAGCTGCCATGATACAAGATTGATTTCTGCTAAAGAGACCTGAAAGTAACTACGTATTTCAATTTGTGGTGGTTTCCAATCATTTGTAAAACACCACAGTAAAAACCCAACATAAACAAAGCTATTCCAATTTGCTTTCCAGTCATATTTCATTCTCATTCTCTCCCTCCCTCCCTCCCTCCCTCTCCCTCCCTCTCTCAGAGCACTGGGTCTCAAGCTTTAGTGAGAATCAGAAGGCTCATCAAAATAATAATTTTGAGGGCTCCACCTGGGCATTCTAACAAGTCCCTAGGAAATGTTATTTGCTGCTGGTACACATTCGATGAACCTGCTCAGGTAAAAGGATTTGGGGTGAGAGAGGTATGGCAACTCAAGGCCAGCCTGGATCTTGCTCCCTGAGCTGCCCAAGCCTTTGGGAACATAATCACCACTGCCCCAGGAAGCCCACTGAAGGTCACTGGTCCTCCTCCAAGTGGGCAGTGGCCTAGGGCAGCAGGTAGAATATGCCCTCACCACCACCGCCCCTCACTGGGAAGCCCAGGTTTACAGTTAATGAGCCATTTAGATTCTCTGCTTCATTCCAAATAGTAATCATAATTTCTCTTCTGTTATTACACACACACACACACACACACACACACACACACACACACACACACACACATCCTGATGCTTCCCCTACATGAAAAGTTCTTTGGATTCATCTGTTATTCTGATGCAGTAAAAAAGAGCTATAAAAACTCAACAAAATCTCTCCCTGAACATTTCAGGCCTTTAAGCCTAACTATTTAGCTAAACATACCAAATAATCGTGCTCTCCTGACCGGCACTGGACACCCACCTCCCTGGCTCTAAGAGCTGGGAAGCCTCACGGGACCAATTACGTAAGGAGACCCCTCAGGGCGCTGTCTGGTCTGCACCCTCCGCCAGCCCCCGGTCCCCACTCATCCACTGTTCTCGCTCCTTCCACAAACAGGATGCCAGTCTCCTAGCTGCGCTTTCAACACACAGCACTGTCCCATCCCAAGGCTCATGCATGTACAATTTCATCTGCTGGAATTGTTCTAGAAAAGTATCCACATGCATACAGATGGAATGTTATAACAGAGGGCGTGATACGAGGGAGGATAAGACTACCTTCAAGTCGTGGTCAAACACCACCTCGTGAGTGAGGCCTTGCTCATCCTATACCCTTGCTCACGTGATAATTTATCCGTTCTCTACCCCATCCCGGATATATTTTTCTCCCTTGGTTTTCACCTGACAAACACTGTAATTTTGTATCGGTTTATTTTCTGTCCCCTCCCGAGCTAGAAGGCAAATTCTGTGAGGCCGAGGCCTTGTCTTCTCATTGCTGATCCTACAATCAACTGGCACATCTGTGCCACTAAGTAAACATCTCTAGAATGAAAGGAAGAGAGGCATTATAGCCTGGCAATTGATTGTCCTCTGAAAACATTGGCATCTTTTGTGCTACCTGCTCAAATGGGTCTTAACACTCCAGCTGTTGGTGGCTGAGAGTGACGGAGGAGGCATGGCAACCACTGCTTGTCATGCCTTCTCCATTACATCATGCGATGGCCTCTGCCTTTGTCATTCATTTCTAAAACTTTTCTGTCTTTTATGCTCCTATGTTTTCTTCTGTGTCTGTGAGTGAGTCATGCATGGTATTAGAAGAGGACTTTAAAACATGAGAAATCTGATTTTTAAAGTTGAGCTTTTCGTGATGCTATTGTTTGTCCAGTCCCAAACTCAGGAGAAAACTTTAAGAATATCTCCCAGAATCGTATAAGAAGACACCTAGCAAGCAGAACCAGGTTACTTTGGGTAACAGCTGAAGACTGTGAATTATGGGCTGAACTAGAAAAATACTGTGATCACAGCCACCTCCACAGATTTCATAGAAAAGGCATGGCTTGCATTTTTTTTTAATGGAAGTGGCTAACAAGATGCCTTTTGATATAGTTCTGATAAAGTGAGGAATAAGATATAATAAGTTTGCTAAAATGTTCTGCTAACAAGTTGGGATAAACTAATATAACCTTAATATCAGAAATGAGACTCCCTTGTGTAGGCCCAGCACGTGTTACGACGCCAGTCTGTCTTCACTGCGTATAATTATTATTTAATAATACAATATTAGTAATAATTAATATAATAATTCTGTGATAAGAATGGTTATTATCAATAAAATAACTCAGTTCACCTTGTCAAGAGAAATTTAACATATTTGTCTGATTCTTTACGAAGACTCAATTGCGTGTTCTCAGTGTTCTGGAAACAGAAGCCTGTGGCCATACTGACAGCATCAGTAGAAGTGACTAACTTCTCCTTAACAATGGCATATGGCATTCGTCTCACTGCTTCATTTATGAAGCCGAATTTCCACCCTAAGTAACAAGTCTTTGCAGTGTTCAAATGTCCCATAAGGACTTACGTACCTAATCCCATTCTGTTTGAGTTGAGATCAAGAATGCCTCTCGGATCAGTGTTTGAATCCGGGCTTGCTATAGTTCATAAGAGCCAGCTCAGCCCACTGGCCACACTGGGCTGCTTCCCACTCAGTGAAGGTTCCCACACAGCGAATGAAACTCAGGCTATGTCCCTTTAGCAGCTAATGCACCAAAACGGATAAAACGAGCAGTTTCTTGACCTCACTTGGAAAATTTGTCTCTCTGGTGGCATCATCTGGCGTCACAACTCTGACATCTTGCACAAATAAGCTTATATAGAGAGCCATATGGTTAAGGAAAAAGAGATCGTCAGTCATTCCATTTATGAAGAAAATTCTAACTAGCATTTTTTTTCAGTTTGAGGTTAATTTATTGACATCTGAGTTTATCATAAATAGCAGTACACCCAAAGTATCATATTTCTCATCCCAAAGACTTTTATCTTTAGTTTCCTATGTAACATTAACACATTCACACACACACACACACACACACACACACACACACACACACACACACACGAGTCAGGTCATCTATTACCTCAAAATAAGGGCTAAGGCCTAAGGCTGTATGGCAGCACCAAGAAGCACTGTAAAATAGGTCAAAATTAACAAGGATTGGGCCGCATTCAAAACCCATGCATCTCAGTCCTTATCATTGAAACTGGCACCTGACTGTCCTTAGAAATAAGACGTGTTTAGTTCTCAAACCAGTTACGTATATACCATAACTATCTTGGTTCCTCTCTCACTGTTAAGTAGATGTTTTCTGATGCCAAAGGTGAAGCTAACCTTTTAACTACCTTTGAGGACAGTGGTCATGTTACAAATCAAGTGGAAGTATCAAATTCTATTTCCGTTTTTAAGTGCATCACCACAAAATTCATCCTCAGATTCTTAAAGAAGACTTTAGTCGTTAACGACAGTGTTTGAATGGAATCTGTCTGCTCATTCATTCAGCACTTACTGAGCTGGTGCTTCATGGAGAAGGCTGTACTAGTGGATTAAAAAAATGTCTGAGGAGCTTACTGCCTGCTTAGTCATACATCCCATCATCACTCCCAATACAGTTTTGAATCAAAAAAAAAATAGTTGAACCAATATTTGTTAGATTTTACACACAAATAGCCACAAGGGAGCACAGAAGACTTTTTCCATTGAAAAATATATGCCTTCTCTATAATAAATTCACATATATCTTAATAATCTATATTTCAATTGAGGAAAAACTAATCTAACAAAATCATTCTGCAAAATCCTTACTGCTTTGAGTTATATAAAAACTTGTTGCTAATTTGAGGCTTTCTAAATTTAAAGACAAGATAAGTTGAGTAATTAATAACCTTGAAATTTAAGAGAGTGACTAAGCACTAGCCGGGATGTTGCCTGCACTCATTTCATTTATACAACACTGTTCTAGTCACTGTTTTAAAAATCAGGCAGACACTACCAAATTTTCCACCTGTAAATATTAGTAACCCTTCTGAAAAATTTCCAGATTGACCTGGATGGACTTAAAATATAGAAAGAAAGAATGAGGGTCATCTAAATTTAGTTTCTTTAACTTACTAAATGGCAACATATTTTGTTCTTATTTACTTAACTTCAGAATTTCCATTTGTATAATTTGAACCAAGAGAATTCCTTTATTGGTCCATTTTTCCACTAAAATCCTAAAACTAAACTGTTATTAAAACACCTTCATAAAATTATGGATAAATGCTTTCATAATTATCTCATGAATATCAAGATAAAACGTTGAAATTTCTCAAACTAACAAAGTATGATTTCTAAAGATAAATCTCAAGTTAAGAAGGAATAAACTGTACAGATGTAACATTTAATGCTCTTTATCAAAGGATAAGAACATGGTATCAGAAACATGTAGTATATTAATAACTTCACAATGGAGCTGAGATGCATATGAGATGCATATTTTTTTTTTTACTTTGCCAATATCCCTCTTGCTTTTCCTATCATGGTTTCATAGTGTAACTACATTTAAAAATGCTCTTAAGCATTTGTCAATTAAAGAAACTCAACATGTAGATCCAATCTGAGCTTGCTAAGTGATGTAAAGTTAAAAAGCTTCAGCTCATGGGCATCTAGTGTGTCCCATGATTTTTTGCACTCTTATCTCTTCAACTGATTTGTTTGGGTTCTAGACAAATTCCTCAGTACCCTGGTTAAGTGGGCTTGCACAGAATTTTTGATATACACAACCCCTTCGTATCGAGCTGATAGATATGTGTCTGCCTCGTGTTCTGTGGGAAGGAAGACTAAAGAGCAAAGGGAGCTGGATTTCCTCAGAGCACTGAGCTGTGATGTGTACGTATGTGAAGCTGGGTGGTTCTCAGGAAGAACGGGCCAAATAGACACGCCTTCCTCCTTGGGCTGAAAGCCTATCCTACCTTTATGTTAAGTTACATAGTAAAAGAATATTGCTTTTTTCAATAATGGTGCTATTATAACACAGGGATGTCAAGCACTCTGCATTCTTAAAATATGATAAAAGCAAAGATATAATTATGAAATATAATACTCAACTCATTGAAATAGTAAAATGTATTCTAAACCTCATATAATGAACAAATATTTGCATGTGAGATTATTGTTGAGTCTCTGGTACATTTTTAAAAAGTATACATTTTTATATTAAAACCACATTTCTAATATATATTAAATTCTAGTTACATAAAATTAACACTCTAACTTTAATTACCACTTATTTATGTCAATATAAGTCTGTTCCCCAACAAGAAAGATGTATATATATGGGTGTTTGTAGAACTGTCTAAGAAAGTGTGAAGTAATGAATTTCCTTGTTACGTGAGGAGAATCAAAATCATTCTCCCATATTTCCTTAATTCTAAGGTGCCACATGTTATATGAAGATGTCCTTATGTCAGTACAACTTTTTGTTGGAAAAAGGAAAAGCCTGTACAGCAGATGTGCACATTAGAAAAAAAATTCTGGTTTTATAAATTTTATGCTGAAATAAAAGGCATCGAAATGGAATAAATATCTTTATCAACCTTAGAATTAAATTTTTAACTTGAGCTTAATTTCTATAATAATCTGTAGAATATTTTTGCAAACTTTTTTGAAAATAATTTACAATTTATTACAATGATTTAGAAACTTCAATATATTTTTTAAATTCAAGATTTTAGCTAAAACTATGGATTATCTGAAGTCTTCTCTCAATCGAGACCACCCATGAGGCTGGTGCCTGAATTCACCCTAGAGTGAGCTTCATGGAGAGATAGCAAGGATAGTTCTGGTTGAATAATTTACAGACTTGTAGATGGTGAACATAATGAACTTTTCCCAAGTTTGCTCATAAGTCTGAACCTTTGAAATCATTTTAACATCAGAAGAATGAGTCTAAAGCTACCAGGACAAGTGCATACTCTATCCTACTCACGGTCTCTCTGAAATAAAGTGTAAAGTGTATACTTTGTGCATAAGTGTAAAGAAGTATATTTTTGGAAAACAATTCCACTTAACAATTACAAGATGGTAAGTGAACACTGAGGTCTCAGTTGTTGCTGGTGGAAGAGTTTAGAGCCACAGAAAACATTTCTCTGTAGACACTGACACGATGGACCTACATTAACCAGCACTTATGCAAGGCCACCAACTGCTAGGCACCAATGACTAGAATCCTGGGCAAAAATCAAGTTGTCCCCCCTCATATAAAACCTAGATGGACACTGTCAAAGGACAGAATTAAACAGGCAAGGGAAGGTTTATTCAAGACTACTGCAACGGAGGAGAGAGACGGACTCAATTCTGCTAAAATACGAGGTGGAGGGTGTTTCAGTGCCCAGTGGGCTAGGAGAATAGTACTGAAACGCAGTATGGGAGGGATTGGTCCCCCTGATGAGGCCTCCTGCATTTGCTCATCGGTACTCATTCAAGGTAGGCTCTTACTTTCCCACAGAGAATGGGGGTCCTATCTTCCTGATGAGGGCATTTCAAAAGGACAGATCCTGGGTCTTTAAGAAAGACATTCCTTGGTTGTGAGACTCAGAGAGGCTGGAAGAAGAGTCACATGTCAGAGGGGCAGAGAAGGAATTTACAATTGCAAATTTTCTGAAGTAAATGCTCCAACAGAAGGGGAGGTGGGGTCAGGGGTGGACAGGCAGGGAGAAACCGACTGAAGTTCAGCCCAGCTAAGGGGGCTGTAAGGCCGTCCTGGTGAGTCCAGACCTGGAGCACAGGTACAGGGCTGTTGGCCAACAGTAGAGAAAAGCCTAGGAGGACAGGAAGCCCCTAACCTCTCATCTGCCTACCCTGATCTAGATGTTTCACTTATGCATTCTCATGGTTTGCCAATATCACAGAGCTTCTCGAGTCAAATTGCAAGTTTTTGTCTGTTTACTACTTTTGACACTGAACCATGAGCTTCTTGAGGACCAGAATCGTGTTCCCATTGATAACTTCAGGACCTCCTATGATGCCCCTCACCCTATGGTAGCTCAGATAATGCCTTCTAAGGAAAACTGAATTCTAAAACTTCAGAGAAAGGTAGCTGATGGGAAATGAGGATGTGGGATTTACAGAAAATTGAGAGCCTTTAGTTTGGTAAAATGAAGGTTATACAGGAATATGATCTGAGGCCATGTATTCCTAGATGGTATTAACTTTTTTAGAAAATCCTAGAAAACTGGAAGTGAGACACACCAAGTGAGGGTTCATGTTTACTGTGTGCTATCCAGTAGACATGACGCCAGCATATCAGCTGAATACTCTATCTGTGAGGGAAGCATTGCAAACCCCACCTTATATGAGCTGGCATGGCCATATAGCTGTAAAACAGTGAACTAAGATTTAAACCCTCTGCCTAATGGTCCTAACTCATAAAGTCATTAAACTTGGCCACCATAGACTTTAATCATAATCGTTTAAGGTTTAAAGGAAAGGAAAAAACAATCAACTTTCAACTTTGCATATTAAATGACACCTCTAAGGACAACACCCTCAGAATCTATAGAATCACTATAATATTAGATGTACCTTTACAGCTAGAAGCAAGGAAGGTTATAAGGAAAACAGGTGATGTCTTGTACAGATGAGATCACCAAGAAGAGACTGTCTCTTGGCAGTGCCATCCGCTGTGCATTACTGGGTTGGATGGACACTGAGATGACATCAGTGAGTCCTTTTCTTGAAGTTAGGACATTTATTTGTGATTCTTTAG
The DNA here is from genome assembly GCA_030015415.1 of Cynopterus sphinx. NCBI lineage: Eukaryota > Metazoa > Chordata > Mammalia > Chiroptera > Pteropodidae > Cynopterus > Cynopterus sphinx. The sequence goes on along the minus strand of CM057389.1, from coordinate 50,568,870 downwards.
TAGTGAAATAATAGCTTTGTTTCTTTGATTCCATTATCACTGAATAAGACTGCTCGAAGGAACAACCCTAATGGTTTTTTTAGATACAATTTGGGAATGCTATATATTAACTCTCACTGTATGCTAGAGATACATCCCTATATATCAGGACAGGAAATAGTAAGACCACTGGTGCTGGTCCCACCCAATTCAATAAACTGTTTACAGGAAGATATTTCTGAACTAGGGAGGGGTGTCGAGATAAGAGCAAGCAGGGTGGGAAGAAGCAAACTAACAATTCACATTGACCTGAAATCCTGATATAATTCAGATACTCATGTCAGGCTTATTGACCATCTTCAAAATAACATGGCTTGACAATTTTTCTTAAGAATTTGGGATGAGAAGAAAAAAAAAATAACCTAGTCAACAAAAGGAATGTATACATTTCTTATATTTCTAGAAATCCTTCAATGAATTCCTTGACTTTCCATCTGACTGATTTTACCCTTTTTCCAGAAAAAAGCAAATGGGGAAGAAGTAAGACCTGTGCTTTTCCAATGCACTGTTGGCGTTCTTCCAGCTCTTCTGGAAAACACCATTCCATCACTTATATTGCTAGAGAACTGGAAGATGAAACAAAAGAACCCTCTTACACAGCCTCTTAGACAAAAGCCTATTACACAAACGTATCCGGCTCTCCTTAAAGGAGCCATATCGAAACAGGCACATTTAAAATAATTACTAGTTCATCATCATGCCCAAACGAGACTGTGGGGTTGCTTAGCAACAGAATCTGGCATCCTTAACAGGAACATGCATGGGAACAATAGTAAAAAGTGATCAATACCTTAGAAAAGCAAATCTTTCAAATTATATCTTTATGAAAAGACAATACGTCATGGGAGAATGAGTTTTGAATCCAAGAATCGTGTCTGAGAATGGTGCACCACTGTTTCATAGCTAAACATGAACCACACAGAATAGGTGAACAATGGTATTTTTTTAGTCTACACAATTGAGAGCACTTAGATCATTTGTAAGGGATGGTTTGAAAATGCATGATATCTCTATGCCCAGAGATATATAAAAGGAGGTACTTACGAAAATCAATACTATAAATATGTTTGATTATGTGTTCTGCTTTTATGCCATCATATAAATTAGACAAAAATTGTATTCATATCTTTTCAATTTGAAACATATGCATTATATATATCTGTGTGTGTGTATACACGTATATACATGTATATATGTGCATTTTCTACCTAATTCCCATTTCTTTAAAGTTCTGTTGTCATGGGAATACTAGACTGACTAGTTTTTGACTAGTCTGACTGAATGGGTTGGTTGTTCCCTACCATACCTGTAGCTGACTCATTTCTGTCGGTAACCATGGGGACTAGTCAGGTACGTGCAGGCTCTTGGTAAATGCAGGTGGGGCAGAAAACCTCTGCTTCATTCTCATCCCTCATCCTCTCTCTGGTGCTAACCACTCCAACCCTCACATTCCTGCTCTATGAAAGGAGACGTCCAGGTTTCTGTCCAGGTCTGACACTCCACGTCTACGTGCTTGGCTCTCAGAAGCATCACTGTTTCCACATGGAAGAGCTGGCCTTCTTAGTGAGCTGGTTCTTTGGCTGCTGTCTTTATGCTGCTGTTAGAAGTAGTGGGTCTGTTCACTAATACTGTTCAAGTAGCCGGCAAAAAATTTATTTCATTACTGGCTTTTTTTTTTATTTTCTCTGAGTCTGATCATAGGTTGCTGAGCTGCCCTTAGTTCTGGAAACTGAAAACATGCAGATAGAATATGTGGCGGCACTGAATATCAAGCCATTTTGTTTGAAAATGACTGGCTTTTGCAGTCTTTAGAAGAGGGTTAGATGAGCACATCTGTTTTCCTCTTCTTGGGAAGTTTTAAAATATCACCCAAAGGTCATCTTTATACAGTCAGACAAGATCAACAACAAAATCTTGAAAAACGGCCAGTCTTCCAAGAAAACAAACCCGATGGACTCTGTGCAGATGTGAGATTTAAACAGGCGGCAGAACACAAGAGTGGGGTGAAGGGAGGGGGCGAATACTTTAGAGACACAGGAAAGAAAGGATTTCAGGAGATGCCTCAATGCTGAACTGCTGGGGACCAACAGTGACAACCAAACCATCACCATTAACTAGTAAAAGGTGCGTCTGTGAAAAGGGAGGAAGCAAATCTAAGGTCAGGAGTTGGAAAAGCAGAATCACGGGCCAAACCCACACTGGGTCCTCTATGCCATTTAAAAAAAAAAATAGAATTGATGTATATAATTTAACTGCAAGGAAGTGAAAAAGTTGTTTTTAATCTGACTAGTTGATGTCAGGGCAGGTTTTTCAATATGCAACTGAGGATGCAGCCCTACTCCTGCCAGCTAAGTAGTAGAGAAGATGCTCTTTTCTTCCCCCCGCCCAAAAAACACTACTTCTCCTGCTAATAATTCAAAAGGAGGAGAAAGCATCTAACAGAGAGCACTCTGAGGAGAATCATAGATATTTAAATCCAAAATCTTAACATTGACATAAGAAGCAAGTCGGTTTAGGAAGAGAGCAAGCTGCAGAAATCATCCATGGTGACTCTGTGCTTTTAGTTGAAATTTTTGAAATTATCAGCAGAAATGGAGAGTTCTCTGCAATTTGCAGTTTACCCATGACTCGAGGAAGTGGCCTACTGGAAGATTATCAGGATGAAAAGCCACCTTCAGGGGAATGTGGATACTACTGATGTGGAAACACAGATTTAAAGCAGAGATATATTTTTGTAGCAAAGAATTTCACCACATTCGGAAGAGAGGATCTTATGATCAACACCAGAATCATATTGTACTTACACCTAATATAAATTTTAGATCATGGAATAAATACATAAATATTTGCTTAGGAGAAACAACCAAGAAGTTGCACATAATATAGTACAGTAGTCAATGACAGGCTCTTTTCGATGAAGAATTTAAAAACCTTTTTTGTGGTCTTTTCAAGGAGCCTAGTTTTTGAATCAAAACTGCTTCAAATTTGGGAAACAAGGGTTTAAAACAAGACAAACCAGACTTCTACGGTCCAGTTTTTGAGGCTCATAACGTGAGCAGGCCTCAAAATGGTGTGTGGCTGAGTCCACGTGGGATCCGCATGGCCCCTGAACTGTCTGAATCGTATTCTACGTTCTGTAACATGCAGAGGCACAAAGCATTCATAAGACACACTTTTCAAGCAAACGTTTGCTTAGGAGGAACTGTCGTCTTCAGAACTCCCTGTTCTAACTGATTAGAACAGGCCTTAGGCAAACTGTGACCTTCGCTTTTTTCATCCATCTCCCCTTTCTAGTAAGCATCGTTCCCATGAGAGTCTATTCATCAGTCCTCTCTGTACCTAATGCCCTCTGCAGAAGCCTCAGGCCCTCAAGTTCATGTCCGTCCTCTCCATCAGCAAACCTTGCTCTTGGATTGCTCAGGCTGAGGGAAAATGACCAAGATCCCAAAGTATGAGGGGTATCTTGGTGTCAAGGAGGGAGAAGGATTTTGAGCTGAAGGGATGAGTCTTGGAGATCACGGGATGACAGTTGACTGTCGCACGTCGGTGAGTGGAAGGGAATACAATTTCAGGAATCAGAAGTTCTTTATATCTCCCATCATGAGACCAGCCTGCATGCCATGTGGTTGGAGAAAGTCGTACGAAAGGCTCAAGACACCAGAAAACAAAAACAAAACCACTTCTCACTTCCTAAATAGGATGTAGGTTTACTAAAGAGGACAGGAGAATTCTTTCCTATTTCCTGAACCTGAGCCAGGTGACAAAGACAAGGAGCTGGATGAAGTGGCTCAGTGACTGGAAGGAAAGCTCAGTGTGGAACTACAGTGCGTACCAAGATGGGGGATGTGTGCATGTGTGTGTGTAGAAGAAGCCACTTCTGTCACCTAGAAAAAGATACTTAAACCCTCCAAAGTTATTGTTGCACTAAGAAGAAACTATAAACTTCAACATCATTTTATTATTAAATTGGGTCACATCTGAGGGATGGGTCACATCTGAATGGGGAGCTAGCACCTGTGAACTCCCGGGAAGGTCTCCTAAGGCTCCTGATTCTCTTTGTGGCACTGCTAGGCAAGGGTTTGTTTTGACAGACATGAACAGGAAATACAAACTGTGAAGAATTCTAGCAGTAGTAATTGAACAAAAACTAAAATATGGTAGAAATCACAGTTTCTTTGTCTCATATACAAAGTTAAAATGAAAAAGTGAAAAAAATTTGAGTTTTATTATCTTATATTTAGCAGTTACATAAATGAAAACAAACTGACCTTACTTTCAATTACAAAAAAACAAAAATCTGCTTTAAAATGTTTCCTGAATATGAATGCATGTCATATTAAAAATCAGAACAGAAGAAGACTATTTAATTTCCACAGGCCAGTATTAGTATCATTGATCATTATACATGGCCAGTAAAAATTTCATTTTCTAGCATTTCATAATTTATTTATTTTTATTTTAAAAATTTTTTTAAATCTGTTATTTTTAACAAAAGTGGGGTTTGATTTTTCTTATCATATATTCTCTGCTAAGAGATGAAAAAAAAAAAACAGTTACTAAGTCTAGGTGAGTCACCTCCTTGATCTCCTTGATCTGATGCTTAATCAGACTGTGAAAGAGGCTTTCTCTAGAGTACAGTAGCTCCTCAATCACAAGGAGGCTGACTCTAACATAGTCTACAAAGAAAAGTGTGCCATGCCATAGTCAGCAAGCCTTTTTTTTAATTTTTAGAAGTTTGAAACAATTATTGTACTTTCCATGAGTTTTACATTTCTCCTAAATCCTTTTTACTGTGGAGTTTCTGATGCCGTAATAGCACATTAATGAAGACAGTATAGGAGGCTTCATATAACTTACATGGATGACGTTTAAATTCTACTACTAAATTGTTATTGTTCCATAAACTAGGAGAAAATTGCCCTGAGAAGCAGAAGAAACTGGCAGGAACAGCTTTTGCACTCTTTGCTCTTTATTGTTTGTGATGAGCCTCATTACTCTAGTTGGCCAATTAATGGCAACTCATGACAAAACTTTCCTGACTACTGATTAACTCTCAGGTCTCTAGTTATATTGCTATGTAACTAAAGTTTCCACTAATTCTCTTATCCTACTCATTCTTATTTTTCTCCTCGACCTTCCTCATACTCAGAAAACACATTTAGCTTGAGAGGAAGTGATACTGGTAATAATCAGAGGGAAAGAACAAAGAATGCATGTCATGCCCATCAGCATAACTGTTCAGTAGAAGCTGTTCTAAGAGTGTTAAACAGACAAGGGATAGAAATAATAATAATAGTTCAGTTTTAGGAAAGCTATCGTCAATGAATAAAACCCAAAACAGCACTAGAGATAATTTTCCAGGGATTTCATATATCTGACACACACCCAGGGTAAAGGAGAATCACAGAGTTACATTTCTGGACAAATCAGGTTATTGAAATGAAGAAATAATGGCATGGTTTACTTCAATAATTCTTAGGCTTTCTGTTTATCATGCTAGAAGTTATATAAGATTATCTGAGTAAAAAGCATTGTGACTAAAGTTATGGGACACATTTTTTAAATTAATCATAGAATGTAAATTAGACTAACCATCAGCTGTTTTTATAACTACCAGAGCAAATGAAAATAGCGTTTTGTACAAAAAGAAAAGCTTTTCCTGTCTACATCTCACATCCTTGCTCTCCTCTTATCTGAAATGTCTTAAACTATGAACAGTCATAGCTTATGTGGTAAATATTACTAATATTGACACTTGATTCATCAAGGAGAATATGATAGAAAAGCAGATGGACAGTGGAAGAACAAGAACAGTTTTTAAGTAAAAATCGTCTGGATATTTAGACCAGTGGCTAAGGTAGAGTATGAAGGACATGAGAACAGGTTTCATCCATTTCAAGGAAGCACAGAATTTGCAGATCACTTAACATTTACTGGGCATGTCCTCACAGTCTGGAAGTATATATGGCTCTTACATGTGTCACTTAATTTAGCCGTGTCCTTCTGTAATAGTGTTATCGCTGTTTGCAGACAGGAAACAAGCTCAGAACGATTAAGAATGTGACTTAATCCTAGTAAGGAGCAAAACCTAAACTGATCTAATTCCGGAGAAAGCTCTTTCTACCACATCAGTGTGGGTCTTTAACTCTTTGAGAACTGAAAACTCTGTTAGCCTTCTTTTAGAAAAATGCATTAAAAAAAGGGGGGTGATATATAATACAAATCTCACTAAATGATTGGTATAATTGGACTTGGTTCTGCTGGAAGATCTTTATGAAATTGCTTTCCTCTGAGATGGTGTGCTTTAACTTTCCTAAATTGTGCAGATCATAAAACTGCTTTGCTTTAAGTCTAAAGAAAAAGGAAAGCTTATTTAACTACCCCTGGCTTCCCGTGTTGTCCTATATATTTGACATCTGCCAGGGTTCAAGCTAAGATGTGTCCACAGACTGTCCATGATACCATGATGCCCTTCTGATATTGTGAAGTAGACATAATTTTATAATCACAAGGGGAAAAGGGAGAACACTGCTTCTTGTCCTCAGCATCATGCTGGTAGCTACCCACGTCGGGTCTTTGTCATTTCTGTCTCTAAAAGGGAGATTCCAATTCTATCAGACAATCCTCAGAACATCTCTAGTGATTTTAGTTTCTTTTCCGGAGTCGGATATAAAGCAGGCACTCAGTATATGTCTAGTATTTTTATTACTTTATTATTATTTAGGTCTTGATTTTCCCTGAGTCTGTGTGTCCCCAAATGAATCACAATTCCCAGTAAATTGGGTACCACTTATTATCAGGAAGAATTTTAACTGAATTTTACTTTCTGGTGCAACCCAGATTCATTTTTCTGCCTTTTTTGTTTGTCTTATGGAGTTATTCAATACCCATTTATTTAATAAATTAACGAATAAACACATGCTTGGATAAATGATTAAACCCTACTTTTTGAGAAGGTAGAACAAATATGACTCTGGAACAGATGAGAAAGAGTCCATGGGGAAAAATGGCCAATTCATATGTGCACCCAGGGTCAGCCTAAAATGAATTACTTCATTTTGAAAAACACAAAGGAAAATGTATTGAAATAACTTATTTTTAAAAGTTAAGCCCAAAATCTCCTGAGGACTCCCATATGTGGCACTTATAATGGGAAATAATGGGAATTAGCCACATTAAAGAGAGAATGTTGAACTATAATCACATAAAATAACATTAGGTAGTTGAAATGTATGGAATGTTTCTGAGTTGGCTGATAAAAAGGTAAGACATTGAGCGGCCTTGGGACAACAAAGACAGAGAAAGAAATGGCCTTTTCTATGTCCTATTGTGCCTCTAAGTAGGATGCTTGGTTATCTAGCTACAAAGCTATTGTCATGTGGCGTTTAGGCCCCTACTGTGTCAGATTTCCCCTGTGAATGTCAGTTTTCATCATGGAAGGGACCTGTACAAGTAACACACATGCCAGTTTCATTGGCAACCGCCAAGTGCCAACAAACTCCATTTTAAATTGATGAACATAATAAAATGATAGTATTATTTCCTTGTGAGATTTTGGCAAAAGTGGGTAGGAAGTGTATAAAAACGAAGACTTTATAGACTGAAATACCAATACCATCTTATATTAAAATCCCACTGTCCTTTAGACATTGTCCATAGTCAATGTGTATGATCCGCTCTGCCCTCTGAAGTGGAAACAGCCATGCCAGGCATTAGTCCTATAAAAGATTAAATGCTGAAAAGAAATTCAGCATTTAAAGACAATTTGCTTTGATTTATTCAGTGGGTTCTTCTAAAAAGGCGATAACAAGAATTACTGCTTACTGAATTAAAGTTACAGATCATTTCAGAGTTACTCAGTGTTTTCTTCAACATCAATATCAATAAAAGTACAGAAAAGTTACCTCTTGATTGAGAAAGACAAGCACATAATCCCAAACAATTTACAGCCACCTAACAACCCAGTGCTCCTTACAGAGCCATCACCTTACAAGGACCAAGACGTACACACATCATGTGTCACCCCCTCCTCGTTTGTAATGTTTTTAAACATAGGGCATGACCTTAAAGAGAAAAATAACTTATATGAGACTGCCCAGTGGGTGAAGGGAAGGAGAGCTAGTGTCATTTGTTTTCCATTAATGATGCTGTGGAATTTACAGGCAGATGGTCTGGAACAGGTGTCACTATAATTTGAGGAGACTGCTCCTTAGTAACTCAGAAAACTATTATGATTTTGGAAGTGCAGCCACAGAACTTTATGGCTTAACTTGCTGTTGCCCTTCATTTTACCCTAATAGCTATCTTTCTAAAACACTGATTGGCAGTCGACAGATTGATTCTCTCTCTGCCATCACATCACAAAAAGAGACATGAGGCATATGTGTGCGTGCGTGCGCACACACACACACACACACACACACACACACACACTGTTTTATGTGTGACAGTGCTTGAAAAGATAAACTCAGAGTGCATATATGCATTAGATAATTTCCTGAAATTCTAGGTGAAGACCTAAGAAAGGAAATACATTTTAAAGTAAAAGACTCAGAAAACTTGCCTTTTCTGCCCTCACTTTGTTTCTTAATGAACAAGAACAATGTTTTCTGAAGGCTCTGCTCAGATGCGAGGCCCAAAACACAACCTGTACTCTTCCCACAATACGTTCGCTTTGTGGGCATTCAAATGCAGGAACTGGGAATTTCCCAAAAGTCATCATACTGTTTAGGAGACATTTGCTTGAACATTTGCTTAAGACTTTAAAAACTCGAGATCTATATATAGAGAGATAATTTCCCTTTCTCTTGCTGTCTCCATTTCAGTTGGCTGAGTCTCCCAAAAGGCCGGATTGCCCCAAAGGAGTGATTTCTGGTAGAAGCCTGAAGACCTGATCTGAGGAAAACAGTGCGGTACAGCCAATGAATTAAGAACGAAGGTTTCCACTCAGGTAGGACCACCTAATCCCCTCCGTTCAACCTCCTTAAGTAAAGTGGGCTGCTAGCTGGATACGGTGTCTGCTTACTAAAAGATGCACATATACCCTGCCCTACGAGGAAGCTGCTTGCAGTTCCCTTGGAGGCTGTGGTGTTTATCAGAGCGTACCTCGGAGGAAAATGAATACAATAACAGCATGATGCTTTTTTCCATTTTTAGCTCATTGTTGCCAAGTTCACTTAGGGATCTTGGTGCCTGTGGTTTAACCCCAGGAGGTTAGGCATGTGGAGCAGCAGATGAACCCTCTTGGTTTTTTCTTCTGAGACAAATTTTCATAGGGTGTCTCTGTCTCCATAGACTTCTAGTCAGTTATCAAAATGAAGGGCCATGATGGCAGCTTCTAAGTGAGGAATGGCCCAGTAATGGTATGAGGGAGCTGGCTCAATACTGGCTGGGGCACAGCTGTCCTAGCCTTGGCACAAAGTGACTACACATAAGAAGTTAGAAGGGAGGAGAACGGGGCTTGGGGAAGAGGAGATGTGTTTTTATTTACCTATTACGTCAATACCCTGCTAACAATTTCATTTTAGTTAGCAATTTGAGTTTAAAACTTAGGGCAAAGGGAATAATGAAGATGCCTCGTTACATGACAAGACAAAAGACACTAGTGATATCAAAATCAGGGCCCGCCCATCTCATTGGCAGTTATATCCTCAGGGGCTAGCACAGCACTTGATCCCTAATCGGTCCTCTACTTGAAGACACCCGTTGGATGACTGACTGACTGATGGATGAACGAGTGAAAAAAGCTGACATGGTAGAAAAGGGATTTGTCCTTGCCTTTCCTTGTGTGTGTGCTTCTGTATTCCGAGGACCCAGCGCTGTGACTGATAAGTGGAATGTAAGCAATAAAATTTGTCATAAGAATAGATGAGTCCTGTGATCCTAAGGATAACTCTAAAACACATATTTGCCAGGGTCTATAGCAGAAGTATCTGGAAGATGAAAGCCTGGATCTCAGACTACTGATATAGCTGAGAGAGTGTGTCTAGTTGTGATCACTTACATAGCATCCCATTACATTCGGCCATAGCACCTACATTGGGTATGTTATTAAATGACTAGAATATGGATATTAAATCCCCTCGATAAGCTTCTGTGCCATATCACTCACAGACAAGATTTTTAGGACATTTTTATAATAACAAAGTTAAGGGCGATTTCAGAATCACTCGCTGCTAAAGTTGGTATTTATACAGCACTATAGCACTATTTCTCTGTAATCTGCTGTTCTAGCCTCTGCATTCCCAAAGGGAACGAGATCTAATATTTTATTAAAGAAAGATGCAAAATTTAGTATGATGCAGCTTCCACAACCCCCCCTTCTTTCCCCCCCGCTCTCTCCCTCTCTCATTTTCTAAGTGAGGTTTTCTTCTAATGATGATTTTGTTTGGTTTTTTACTCTCTCAAATCTCTATGAATTTGATGAAGTCCTCTGTATAACAATAAAATCAGGAGTCTTAGGGATGAAATTAAGTTCTTAGATAAATTTATAAATTTCTACCTGAACTGAAATTGGAGTAAGTGGGCATGAAATTCATGAGGGAAAACCATAAGGAATTCGCACAGTAGGAAGTCAAAAACAGCTGCCCATGTTTATATGTAAGTAACTATGATCAGACAGGAGGGGAAGACTCTGTGTGTCCAAACAGAAACTCATCCTTTTAAATCACATTCCCTGGCAGGCCACGTAACAACAGGGCGATTCAATAAGTAAATGAAAGTCATTCTCGTTTCCTGCAATTTCTCAAATCAACACTTAGAAAAATGAAACACTTATCTTCAACTCCAAGAAACCTGGGCAGTTATTAGTTAAAGCAAATATGTTGTTCTGCTGGCCTCCACCTGCTATAAATAGCAGCAAGACTCAAGACCGCCCCTGGGCACCGAATGGGCTTTCTATATATAGCTTTTCCTTTCTCTAAAGGCTTTTAGAAGAATGCTATCTTTTGTGAAAGCTTGGCCTTTATAAAGGGCACATTGAAATTAAGGTCAGTGACTTTTAGACCTTGAAAAGATCTGAAATGTTTTCCTTAATCTTGGCAGCTTGAAAACTGACGGCCAATGAAATTAAATATCTTGCCCAGCATCAAATGGCAAACAAGTAATACCGAAGGTGCTCGAAGCTGTCCTCTTAGTCCCTTGAACATGGCACATGATAGACTGCAGTCACTGCTGATTTTCATTTTCCTCAACACCACGTTCCCTCTATGCCCCACCCCTCTCGCTTTTTGAAAAGGGATGATAAAATTATCTACGAACTTTATGTATAACTAAGTTTTTAGGTTTTGCTTTCTGTACTCATTTTGAAATACTATTTCTATGTTAAAAAGGTGGAAGGGCATCTCCTTCCTTGAAACACCCCTCCCTGCTTTTATGATCTTTTACTATTGAACTGTTGTGTTGATAGCAAGTGCAGAAACACATTCTAGCAGTGGAGATGATGCTGGAGCAACAGGGTCAGGGGCTCAGTTGACATGAAGAAAGGCAGGAAGAGAAAGAAGAGAACATAAATTTGATTGGTTTTAAAAAACTTAATGGCAAGTATTTTTTTTTAATTTTAATATTAATCTCAATTATCCAATGCATTGGTTAGACATTTATATAGTTTATAAAATGATCCCCCAATTGCTCTTTCTCTCCCCTGCTCTCCACCTAGCCATTACATTAATGCTGACTGCATTCCCTATGCCATGCTCCCCATCACCATGATCATCTCTTAATTTAAATTCCAGGTTCGCTTTTGTTATTTATTTTGCCACAGACTATGGAATAGACAAAGCAACAGGAATTTTCTGTTCCATCATCTTATATTAATGTCCTAAGGATTTCTTCAAGACATTTTTAATAAATAAAAAAACAAAATTGTCCATATATTATTTTTCCTTTTCATTTGTGCTTTAATAAGTTGATAAACAGCATTTAAACTCAATAATATGATTAATCCTGTGCCACAATTTTTTAAAACGGAGACTGTATGTTTGTGTGTGTGCACATGTGTACACACATACATACACACATTTGCTATCACCTAGTGTGCTGCCTTTGCAACTAATGAAATAAAATTCTTAATAAAAAATTGTTATCATCTAGACAAAAATCAGATATGATAGTGGGGCCGTTGGTAAATGTAAAAGTCACCCTGGGTGATTTATACACATAGCAAGGTTGAAGGTCCCTCTTTGAATGAAGCACTTAGATGGAAGTATAGACAAATGGTTCTAATTTCATATCCGAAACCTATTTTCTTTAGAGTTATTTGGCAAGTGCTTGTTCTATGTGTTTTTATAGTCTTTGGTCGTGTTATGAAAATGTCAGTCCATGTGAATTAATGAAGTAATATGCAAAAATGAAAGCCTAGAAGACAGGATAGCATGAGTTCTTCTGTTACTACTCAAGTAAGTGTGGCTGACACAACATTATAGGAATCAGACAGAGACATTTATAATTCCTAGTGCTGAAATAGCAATGTTCTAGTTCCACCAGTACAGAAGCGATCCGAATTGGTACAAGGCAGTTCATTTAAAACTTTTTAATTGTTAAATATTTATTCAATACCCTGCAGCGTGCATATAATGCTTTTCCAAAATTTGGATTGCAAACTAGAAAAACAGAAACTCTTCACACTCAAGTAGTTTATACTGCGGTCAATGAAAAGTCTCTATTCTGAGATCTTTTAATTTCTCAGTTCGGTATAACTTCTTCATCAGATAGGTTGTTTTTTATTTGTTAAAACCAGTGTTTAGCATTTGAATAGCCTCTTGAAAGATCCCAATAATGAAATAGAGTTATAATGACAATTCCAATACTGATGACTGATATTGATAGTAAAGCAATTCTGATAACCTACAAAATGTCATAATGTTTTCCAGGTCACTTGTTTCCTGGACACAAATGCACTTAATATTGACCTTCTCATTTTATAAAAGTATCTTTTATTAATATAATGATTTTACTACATTTTTAAATCCATATTTTAAGATGTTGTTCAGTGCACTCATTTTGAAACTATTTATTAATATATCCGTTATATGTTCTGTAAATCTTAATATATATTCCTTAATGGCTAGATTAATTAATACTTTTTTTAATTACTTAAATTTGTTTAATTCATACTGTTCATCATTCCCTTTTTCTCTAGATTTATCCTACTGACTTCAAAAAGGTTTCAAAGTCTGAAAGTCTCATTTAAAGTGAATGTGTGGACGATGCTTTCAATATCATACAGTGAGGGTAGAGAAGAGTTCAACTTTGTGCTGTAAATCACTTCATCAATAAAGAGCTTCACCAGGAATTCCAACATTCAGACGTATAAGGATGAAAAACCTTAATTATAATACTGAGCAAGGACATTTTCAGTAAAGGAAGATATTAAATACTATATAGAAAACTAGTATCTGCAAAGCAGATAAATTGGCAATGATTATACATATATTTAAAGTGTGTTCGAACACAGTTATAGTACTGTTTTTCTTTTTGACTGAAAAGAGGCATACTGGAGTGTTTAAGCACTATTTCGGTTGGAATAGATATTTAGAGACTTTGCAGAAAACACTTGATTGCAGAAAAGCAGATGTGAGCATGTGTGAGAATGTGTGTGTTCTCCATTAATGCCTTTCCATTCAGAAGGAAGGAAGGCCAAATTTACTTTAAGTGTGGCATTGTGAGATGTTAACTTGCATCTCCTTAGGCTTTGCTCATGTCGCTGTGCCTTTAGCTAATTCACCAGAGGACCATCCTATTGTTCATCCAAGTTAGAAATCAAGAAGCAACCCCAGGATTCTCTTCGTAGGGTCCCCCACTTTCATGTTCCCCACTCAATAAGTCACCTGTCGCTGGCTCTTCTACACCAGACACTCCCTTCAATGCAACCTACTCTCTTGCTCTTGGGCCTCAGCCTCCGAATGAAGTCGCCTCTAGTTCCCCATGAGCAGGGCCCTTCTTAAACCTTCCTCAGTCCCAGGCAGTTACGCTTCTGGAAGCTTCACACTTATCAAATATACTAAAATGTACCCAAATCACATATGCAATATAATTTATAGGTAACTCACATATGAGAGCTGAGTAACGCTGCAGCTGATGAGATGTGCTAATAAAAGTGATGAAAACATTAAACGAGTTTTTATCTCAGTTTTACAGCTTTGCCTCCGTATTTTAGAATTGCTTTTTCAGGTGTCAGACAATTTTGTCAAGTCCTTCTCAAACTCATAGCCCCTAGTGAGTGTGCTTCTGCTGTCACAAGGCTGACCAGCCGGGACAGTGAGATGTCTGAAGATGAGGACTGACACCTGGATGAGCAGACCAGAAATGGGGTATCTAGAATGCAAAGTGTTTACACAAAAAAATACAGAAACTGAGGAAGATGGTGGTGGCGACTAACATGTACAACAGATGGTAATATTACAAAGCCAGGTTCTGTAGAGATGGCAATTAAATATCACCCTACAAAGTAATGTCTCAGAACAGAATGCAAGCTGCATACATATTTAAAAAAATATATTCATGGCAAACCATTAATGGAATATAAAGGTTAGTATTCTCCAAAACATTGCAAATGTTGGAAAATGCTGATAAATGGCAACCGGTTTTGTAAGTGGTTAAATCAGCTCTCAGTTTCATGACTTACTGTTTAAAAACCTTTGTTATGTCACCTTTAAAACTGAGATGAGAATACCTATTTGACAGAGTTGCTGAGAAATTTAAATTACATAATTCACATACTTCTTAGTGTATCTGGCAAATATGTGATTTTTTTGTTATTATTTATAATCCACAGGTAAACAAAAGCTGTCTCGTTATTCTTAATGCTCGTTGTTACTAGTTGGAACAGACCAAAAATATTACTGGGCTCGATTTCACCTTTCATTGTAATTTTAAAGATGGCAAAATCAATAATGGGTTATTTTGAGAAGAAATTGTCGATGTCCTAACATCCTTTGTCAAAAGTTAAATATTTATTTGAAGTAGGAAAAATAATCTTAGTTTCATGAGAAGGAATAGATTGTAAATGTCTTTCCTCCTTGAACTCATTCAGAGTCAGGAAAGGAAGCCAGAAGGCAAAGGACTTAGAAAGTGCGGTATTACATAATAATTACATGACAAAGAACACCACAGACCCGGCTCTCAATGCTTTTGTGATTTCGATGTAAATAACCCCAGGTCCCATTCTGACATCAGTACCACCACTGACTCTGTAAGACATGATCAAGTCCATTAACCTCTCTTCGGCTTTAGTTTCTTCATCTACAATGTGCAGGTAATATTCCTTGTCACTTGCCAACCAGTAGTACTTCTTCAGCTGATTGTCTCAGCAGGGATGTTGCAAAGGTCAGCTGATAAATGATTTAGAATCCCTCTGAAAGATTAAATAAATGATGTAGAGAGCCCTAACAAGTGAAGAACAGAACAAATCATTCCATGCATTGATTTGCTACTTTTGTCATATATATTTAATTAAAAACTTAAAAAGAGGTAGCCATTGAAAAAGTGAAAATAGGATAGATGATTAGGAATTCTAGAATGCTTTCTGTTGCTTTTTTTGAAATCTTCTGTTATAATTATGAATATACAGAAGAAAATGAGTATCAAAGGAAATGATTATAGTTCATTTCCTTAAACTAAGTCTCACAAGACAGGAAAATGAACTGAACAGAAATAAGAAAACGTGCTTTCTCAGCCTACTTTAATTATTGGTAATGCTATGTATAACCTCAACGAATTTACCAATATGGATATTGAGTAAGATTATTAAAAACAGATCCACGAAATACTTTTTATAAATGTAAGAACAACATACAAAATCCTGTACCAAGCATTATGAGGGACTCAAAAAGCAAAGACCCAGATCTTAAGAAAATGTAACACAGGGAGAAATCAACATGAAATTAATTCCTGCATAGTGCAGAATTAAATAAACATTGTAATCGAATTATTCATTATACTTGGATATGGGGAAGGGGTCCAAAACTGCTTATAAACAGATGTAAAGATGAGGATTTCATCGTTTGGAATGAAATAGCGTGAGGAAAGAAGGGGCACACCAGAGATGCTGCTGGTGTGGGCTATGATCAGACCTTCCCAAGCACGGGACAGGTAGTATAGGGAAAGAGGGACATGCAAAAAACTGAACTGTTTTGTGAGTTCCTAGCAGCCGCTGAAAATTTCTTAGCTCTTTATGTTTTATAAAGTTAATTCTGGTGATAGCGTAAAGGGTAAGCTGGAGAAGAATAGGTTAGATAAGTGACTAGTTAGCCTTCAATGGCAATAGTCAAGAAGGAGATGATAATGACCAGAAAACAAACGAAAACAAAAAATATTAAAGTGACATGGAATGGGCAGAATTAAAACAAGAGGTCTATGAAATGACTGGATGTGAAGAATTAGTGAAACAGAGTGACTGAAGACAATTCTAAGATTTCCATCATAGGTGCCTGAGAAAGAAGTGGTAACATACCCTAAAATAATGGGGAAAGTGGATAGTTTGGAGGGTAAAGGTGGAGATGCAGCAAGAGATTCCATTTCGAACTTACTGAATTTGAGATTTCAAGGAAATCAATGGTGAAATGTCCAATAGGCAGTAAAAATTCTCAAGCTACTCTTCAGAAAAATATTAATCCCCAAATTTATGAATTTGATCATCACATATATACAGGTGGCTGTTAAAATAGTGGGGTAAATGTGATTACCGAACAGAACATAACAAAAATGAGAATAAAGAATCTTTAAGAAGTCGGGGAAAGAGCAAGAAAAAATGTAAGAAGATTATGGGGCAACCAAGGGAGAAAACAATTTCTAGAAGAGAGGAATAACAATGTAAAATGAGGTAGATAATTTGATAGAGATGATTATTGTGAATTTTGTGATTCATATATAATAGTTTTTCTTTGAGAAAACAGTTCTAGTAAATGGATAAATGTGTGAGTCAAATTTCAAAGGAACTAAAAATAAAGCAATGTAGAGGAAACAGGAACAATTAATAGCCCTCTCTAGTTTTATAAATTTGCAAGTAAATGAAAACAAAACAGGCAAGTATATTAAAGAACATGCAGCATTAAAAGATGGAATATATTTTATAACAGGGAAAATGTAAGCGATTTTATAGGCATTGGAGAAGTAGAGAAAACAAGAAACTCCAGAAGCCCGAGGCAGGACTGAAGAACAGGAATGGGAGAGAGGATGGAGAGCACCAATCCAGGTGTTCACATCGGGTGAAAAGATTCGTGAATTAAGAGATGGACAATTTTTGATAAGATGATAAAGGGGGATCAAAGAAATTTAAGTAGGATGACCTTGGTCTTCTCCATAAAGTCAGCAGGCAAGATTTTCTGAGGAAACTAAGAAAATGAAATATAAATAAGGAAAATTCTGTTGTTAGCGACCATCAAGAGATGAGCTGAAATGAGCAAAGCATTCATGAGTAGCTTTAAAGTCGCTTTTTGTTTCCTAATTAGACTGAAAATATTTCCCAAAGGAAGATACTGTGTGCCTCTGGCTTTTGAACATTTATAGGCTTAGATTTCTCATCGTAAAGTTTTGATTTGTTAAGCATTGTGGACAGGAAAAAGAGGATTGGAATGTTTGCTAAAGTTTCAGAGGAGAAGCTGAGTAATTATGCAGTTGATTAGATTATGAATTTATAAAGCAACATGCAAATGTGCCCCGGACATAAAGAGGATATATTTACACACACCTTGAATGAAAGCATAAGGGTCACAACTGTCAAATCACTGGGGGTCAGAAATCAGTTGAATAAAAAGATTAAAAGGAATAATCATTTGTGTGAAATATTAGAACTTTTTGAATGAGAATTTTTATTACATGGTGAAAAGCAGGGGAGAGGTGGAGAGCTTCCTCCAAGTAAGGTAAATTGGAGATTATCTCTAATACTATTATTTAAAATCTTGCTGTGAAAACCATTAAAATACATTCTTTTATTCTCATATTTGGCAAAATTTAGTCTAGCACTGTTTTGTGATAAAAGGTCAATGCCTTGGGTTTAAAATAAAAGGAATTTGGTTCGACCTAGTTCAGACACGTTGGCATGTGTCTGTGATACAGCTCAGTATGTGAAATCGCTTTTGTAAGGTGTCTTTTGATTGGACATTGGCCAAACTCCTGGGGAGTGCAGTGTGGGTCACTGTCCCACCAAGGTGTCCTGGAGAGCATGCAATGTCATGATCTGGTGCAAGGATACAGTCATGCCTTAACAGAGATGTTCAAGGTAACCTGTTGCTGTTAACGGAGTTGTGGTTCTTGATTTCTTCTTTGCTGTCATCACCCCAAAGTGCGGCTAGAGACACACCAATTCGAGTGAAAAGTGAATTGAAGTGGCATCAAGTTCTGGAACCTTGTCCTGAGCTCATGAGACTTAGTTTGAAGCCCTCTGACTTGTGAGATTAACAGGTTGTTTTTGAAAATAGGCTGCGAGATCGACAAGAAGGAAAAGAGGAAAGATGGAGAGTACTTAGCAGGGAAATAGATCAGCCAATACGTCCAGAGTATTTTAGGAATTAAATATTGATTTAGTTAATTTTTTTTACAAAATGCTTTCCTTCCATAATGTATAGTATTTATTAAATTGCTTTTATTATTTTCAAAATTTGGTCTCCAGACTCTGGCATTTCCCCCAAACCATTTCAATCCATCCCTGAGACACTTACAACAGGTTCACAAGTTCAAGATAATTTTCTTAATAACACTAATGCCGTCTGCCCTTTTCACTTATCTGACATTTGCAGGGTGCACAAGCGTGGTGGGCAAACCCTGGCACCTTAATTAATTCAGTAGCACTGACTCTACTTGTAACCCCCATATTCTCCACCACACATTCACAGTTCATATTTCTTAAATGCAAGATATACCGAAGATTGCATTTGATGAAACAATAAAAAAAAATAATAGTTTTGTCACATCTTGGCCCCTAATGTACAGATCTTTTTTTTAAATTAAAATTATTGGGTTGATACTGGTTAATAAAGTCAAATAAGTTTCAGGTGTACAATTCAACAGTATGTCATATGTGTATTGCCTTGTGTGTTCATCGTCCAAGGTTAGGTTTCTTTCCATCACCACATATTTGACTCCTCTTACCTCTATCTGCCTCCCCCTCCCCCACTTCTCTCTGGTAACCACTAGGCCACCGTCTGTGTCCATGAGTCTCTATTTGTTTGTCATGTTCATTTGTTGCTTTCAGTTTTATATCCCACGTGTGAGTGAAACCGTTTGATTTTCAACTTTTTCTGTCTGACTTATTTTGCTCAGCATGATGATCTCAAGATCCATCCATGTTGTCACAAATGGCAGTATTTTTTCTTTTTTCATGGCTGAGTAATATTCCATTGCAGCCATTCATCTACCATAGGACACTTTGTTTGCTCCCATGTCCCAGCCACTGTGAATAATGCTACTATAGAATCAGGGTGCATATATCTTTGCTGATGAATGTTTTCAGGTTTTCTGGGTAAATATCCAGAAGAGAAATTGCTGGGTCATACGGTGATTCTATTCTTAGTTCTTTGAGGAAACTCCACAGTGTTTTCCATAGTGGCTGAAGTACAGGTCTTTTTAATACTGTGTGTGATGAAATGGGAGGTCACTGAAGGTGCTTCTGCCATGTACTGACTGCTTGGATCGTGAGCAGAATTGGCCACTTTTTTTTTTCATGAATCATCATTTTTACTTGAAAGAACAACCGAAGGCAAACTGTGCATTTTCAGACTTGGCTCTTCAGCAGAGACTTTCTTAAAAGTGCACAAAGTGAGCTTGCCACTTCAAAGGAAGCACTATCTAACTGTATCTGTTGCCAATGATAAAATCTGAGCTTTCAAACAAAAATTACAGTTTTGGAAAAGTTATTATCTGCCCCTGTGAACTTGGTCAATTTCCTGATTCTTAAAGGCTCTTCTGTTGAGATAAGTGGCTTTCCCACCAAATGTAATATCGTATAATAAAATATGATAGAATTTGGAAGTTTGTATAAGCCATTAAACCAATATTTACCAAATGACCAAAGCTTGATATTAAAAAATAAAAAATGTGCATGGGCAAAAGATCCATTTAAAGTGGCAAGTATACAATAGATTTTAATAAAACAGAGTTTGGAAAGCATACTCTTATGGTCTTAGGATATACGTTAAAAAAAATTTTTTAATTCACATGTCTCTCAAACGGCTATAAAAATCTTCCTCGCTTTTCCAACTAAAGAAATCTGTGTGAGGCCAGATTTTCTTCATATACTTCAGCTAAAACAACATATTGAGACAGATTGATTGTAGAAGCAGATATGAGAAACCAGATGTCTTTTATTAAGCCAGACATTTGCAGAATTAAGCCAGAGAACTGCAAAATTATCACTATTTATTTTTTTTGCTTTGAAAAATATATTTCATGTCATTAAAAATATTTATGGAAATGTAATGATTTATCATTTATATTCTTAAGTCATTAATAAATAAATTTTTGCAGTTTTAATTTCTCACATGTAAATATTGGCAGATATAAGAGAAACAAAAGCTCACTGGTATTCTCAATAATTTTGAAGAATATAATGAAAGTCTGAGACCGAAACTTTAGAAAAACTAATGTGTAATTTACTGAAGGGTTTTTAAAACTTCACATGGTTTAATAAATTAATGGTTGAGAAGTTATAGAATTGGTGCTTATTATAATGAGACAGGAAGAATTTTCCTTCTCTTTCAACTTAAAATAAATCATATCATTGATATTAGAGAGAAAGAAGTCTTCCGTGCCTACTGATGGCATTCTCTCCATTCTTTCTTCCAAGTCTGTGAGTCTCATTTCATGTGTCCCCATTTACAGGAGTAAAATTAGCATGCTATCCAGTCACCATTTGGCTCATGACTCAGTGTCACTATAAAAATCATTTTAGCAGCTTCATAGGCCTGACTTCCAGGATACATCTATGTGGAACACTTCAATTTGTTCAGTCTGGGAGACGTAAGTACACACTTTTCCTAGCCTCTTGGAATCTATCTAAATCTGTAAATTCTACTAGAGTAAAGCCTGCTGGTGTATTCTCTCAGATAATTTGTGTATGTGATATTTCAAAAGGTAGGGGAACGAAAAAGAAAAGACCAACAAGAATCATGAATCTCAGTTTAGAAAGCCATTATACAAATGAAGAATTTTGATGATACCAATACACTCCTTCTCTTGTTAAAAAGTGAGAAAGTGAGACTTTTTCAAGAAGCGGGGAAAGTAAGAGCAAGCTTTTTTCTTAGTCATGGATTTTGATCGGACACCAATATTTAGAGATTTATGCTTTAAAATTGATCTACCTTTAAATAATACTGTACTTAAGTAGTGAAGTGTCTTTTTTTGCTCTCAAATCAGATTTCGACTATTAGTACAATTGGCTTTTGTATAACCATATACAAAAAAAATAAGACCATATTATCTTGTTTATTTCCAGTACAACCATTTTGCCTTATCTAGAAAATTCTTATTATAGCAGCATAAACAGGGAAAGTCTGATGAAGAATTAAAGCTCACTTTTGGTAAAATGTTCAGGTTTTATTCTGATTAGTTTATTTTTATAAGGCCAGAGTGTGTACTAATCTCTACTCTATTAGGCCTCTGCCTACTGCTGATACTTACCAGAAGGTTTTTTTTTCCTTTTTTTTTTTTTTACTTTTGTCATTTATTAGTGAATATCTGTTAGAAATAATC
This sequence comes from Cynopterus sphinx, assembly GCA_030015415.1. Classification (NCBI taxonomy): domain Eukaryota; kingdom Metazoa; phylum Chordata; class Mammalia; order Chiroptera; family Pteropodidae; genus Cynopterus; species Cynopterus sphinx. The sequence continues at coordinate 50,547,147 of CM057389.1, read as the reverse complement.
ATTTGGCAATAGTTTCCCTAGAATTTGTAAACAAAACTCCCAGTCACTGTACAGTGGTATATTTGGTGTGGAAGATACTTTCTGTCTCTGGCAGTCAAAGCACGAAACTGAAGATCTGTATCTCCATGTTTAACTGAAAGTAATATAGCTGTCATGCATATGAAATATCTATTTTTGAGCATCTAATGGGAATTCACTAAAAGAACTGTAATCATGGAGGGAGAAAAAAAACAGGGTTCACAGCATCTATATATTTTGTTTAAAAATGTAATTGTATACTTCATTCATGTAGTTCTCTATGTGCTATTTGTCCACTATTGTTCCCTTTTATGGAAAAATAAGTCTATTGTCTGGAGAAATAAAATATAATAAAAACCAAATTCTACTTCTTTATTAATAACTAGTATTATAATAATTATAATGGCTAAAATATCTGTGTTACCTTAAAGATTAAAGATTGGTGCACATCAATCTAACAGATACATTTCACAAATGCTTAAGCAGAGGAGTTTATAACAATTCACTCTTCTCACAATTGGCATTATCTTTCACTCAACCCAGCAGGAAGATATATATACACACACGTTTTAAAGGTGAACACACATCTTCACATCTTTCTTAACCCCGTTTCTTCTCCCATGTGCTTGTTACTTAGGAATACACTAAGTGAAAATTCAAATTAAGTTGCTGGCTTCCCTCTTATAAGTAGAATTGACATCAGTGTATTTTAACATTCCTAGATATAAATATATATGTCATAACAGTGCACCTTCTTTTAATTCATATTCTCTCAAGAAAAATATCATCAGTTTTTTCTATATCATTCTTAATATTTCAAATCTCCTTCAAACTATTTATTATCTAAAAGGTGAATTAGGTGGAAACCCCGTATGCACATGCATTACTATGACAGTCTACATAAAAATGATAATGGCAGAAAGCAAGGACCTTTACTGCAAAATACAATGCCTGGTATGCAAAAACTACAGATCTGGGTTGGAGTCATAGTTCTGTGTATTATTTAGCAGTCGCTTAGCATCCCTGAGACTTATTTTCTTTACCTGAAAATGAGCATAGCTTTGCCTACTTCACAACATTGCTATTAGATGAGAAATAATATCAATTGTGCTTTTTTTTTAAGCCTATTTTTAAAAAGCCATAAAGAGACTAAGAGTGAAAGACAATCACGGTGATTGTGAAAGGAGCTTATTTTGGTCATTCCACATCCCCTTAAACTTTTGAGATACATATTTGCTAGATTGATGTTCATATCTAATTCTAAATTGTTAAAGTAACTTAGAAATTAAATATTGTGTTGGTTAATGTTGGTGAAGTATGTAAGAAAATATATTTATAACTACTAGCACTGAATTTTTCTAAGGTCAAATGCTTATTCAGACTTATAAATCACTCCTAGACAGGCAATGGTAAAGTAGAAAGAGTGGACAAAGGTTCCAGACAATGAATAAATTATGTGAAGATGGACAATCACTTGAACTCTCTGGTCCTCAGATTCTTCATCTGTAACATCTTCCCGATTTTTAGGACTTGGTAATTTAGTATAATTAGGGAATACGAAAGTTCTCTGGGGCTACTGATGAAGGGTGATTGATATATTTCTTCATCATTGTTCAGTTGTATTCACCATATTTTTATCTCGCACCAACTATGAGCAAAAATCTCTACCAGGAGCTGTAGTGTTAAAGCGTTAACAAAATGCAGTCCCTGTCTTGTAAGAGCTGTGATCTGTCTAGAAGGAGAGGTAGCCATTTGCCATTTAGAATATAAGTGCCCTCTACAGGCACAAATCAAGGCCCTTGAAAGTGCCAGCTTAGGAGAGAGGGAAAAGAAGATGGAGAGGAGATGGCAGTTAATAGAATGCTGAGGGCTAAATCCATGTCAACGAGCGAGCCCATTAGGGGCCGCGTTCCTGGTGGAATAACAGATTTGAACAGATGTACCAGCAGCGAAGCTGTGGAAAACACTGCATTATTCTGCAGCATACCAGGTTTGGGAGTGAGTTAAAGCTAAAGTAGCAGAAGTGTGTTCCTTCCAAATCATGGAAAAACTCAGCAATAATCCTGTGTTTTACAAGACATAAATATGAGTGACATCAAATAAAAATCAATGGGCCATAAGCAAGTGATCAGACACAGAGAGAGAAATGAGTAAAAATACTCCAACATGGTGTTCTCTATTCATGTGTTTTTGCTGTGGTCTTGTTTTGCCTTACTGAATTTGAAAGGCGTGTGCAAAACTGAAGGAAGAGAAACCTGAAAAATACAAAGATCAGATAGGATGCAACCAGGATAGGAAGGTGTCATGGATGTTAAGAAAGTGACAGCTGTCGTTTTGTTTTATTTTTTGTTTTATCAGTACCGACGCGCCATGTGCCAAACATTGTGTTAGGCTCTTTAGATACATAATCCAAATAAATGCTCATAGCTACCTTGAGAACTAAGTATTATCACATTATCACAATTTATAGATGAAGAACTGAGTACAGAGCAATTGGATACAGTATGGCAAGCAAATGGAAAGTCTAGATTCAAATACAGACGGGTCTGACTTGTATAATAATAGGCTTGCTCTAGGACTTGCTGAGTGTGCTAGGAGAGAATTTCAAGGAGAATGCAGCTCACTGGGTCATGCACTGTAGAGAGCTCAACCCAGGTGAACACTCACAAGAACCTTTCATATCAAGCTGTTACTTAATGTTAATACAGATCATTGCAGCGATCGGTAAGAAAGTAAACTCCACAAAACATACCATATAAAAGACAAGCAAATATAAAAATTCTAAAGGTTTGTTCACAGAAATGGAAAATTAAAATAGCCAAAACCTTCTGAGAAGTTTAAGGAAGAGATTAGTCACTGCACAGGTGAACGAAGGTTGAAGAAAAGAATATTTGTTCGAATTGTTTGTTCATTTTTTAGTAAAAGAAGACTTGAACATGCTTTTAAACTTAAGGAGGAAATCCAGAGGAGAAAAAAGACTCAAATTATTGGGGGGAAAAAATGGATGGACCAAGGTCTTGCAGGGGGTGACAGGAATCAATAGCATGCCTCAAAAAGAAAGAGGCTGGTTCATCCAGAAAAGAAAGAATAGTGATTTACAGAGAAATGAGTTGGAGAGAGAAAGAACTTTAAGATAACCCTCAGCAGGTGTCTTATGTCTTCTCAGAAAAGGAAGGTGCAAAGTCATCTCTCAAGGCAGGTAGTGTCTAGTTCTGTGGGCCAGAAAGGGTTTGGATCCCTCCCACAGAGAAAAGCGCAAGTCAGCTGGAGGTGAACAAAAGAATTGCCCAACAACACAGAGTGTAGACTAATAATAGTGTCAAAACTTTCCAGTTGAGCCAATTGGCACAATTTTGTGGCTTTTTCTGGTAACACTCGGTCACCCAGTATGAGATCAGAGAAAGTACACCACGGCTTCTGCCCAGGTGAGGCTTATGAAGGTCGAGGTGGCAGGAGATCACAGAGACTTCTTGATGCTAACTAGAAGCTACATGAAATAGTAGGCCATCGATCCGGACCAGAACCCGACATCACTAAAATAAAAAGGATTAAGAGAATTAAAGACAGGACCAGTCTGAAGAACAGACCCATTAAGAGTAAGAGGAAAGGAAGAAGAATTGGTGGTTATGGCCATAGGAAGGAATTTCCAAGTTCAAGATTTTAGAAATGAGGTGGTTTCGAACAACTGTTGTTTCTACACCTTCATGCGACATGCCTGTGTCATCTAGCGGTCCCACTTTACTACCAGAAAACAGGAGACTGGGAGGTCAGTGATTTTTCAAAAGACAATCCGTGATGCAGGGGCAGAGCCAGGACTACACCCAGCATCTTTCGAGGAGCACTTGGAAATTTTAAATAAAACGATAACGACCATTCAGTGCTATTCCCCTAAAAAGGAATGGGAGACCCAGTCGAGCGAATGGAAACCAGCATCATCCACGCAATGGCCACAGGAAAGCAGACAGCATATCTCCACCTCCTACTTCAAAACCTGTCTTATGCCTTTTCCTTTTCCTGTTTCGGATTCCTCTTAAAGAAGAGAGGACATGAAAAGTTTCCCATACTGCATTAACAGCTCCCTGGCCAAGAGGCACTGGGAGAAGAATTAAGCCTAAAGGAGTGGGCTACTGGCTGCCATCCTGAATTACACTATAAAAGGCATCACGTCATTTCAGAGTGCCAGAGTGCTTGTCCGTGATGATGTATGGGTTCCCTGGCTTACCTCTCTCCCTATTTCTGATATTTGGAAATGGTCCTTTGTCTTGATAATTGATATGAGTTTTTAACCTTAAACTATAGCAAAATGTAATTGGAATGTTTAGAAATAGGAGGGAAATTATGTTATTTTAAAGTTCTGTATAAACAAATTAATGCAGCAGAAATTCATCATTTCATATTTCAGTGTTCATCCCTCTTTGACCTTTGGGGAAGGATATAAATTTAAACATAGAAAAAGAAATTAAAGATTTGCATCTGGTAAAAAAAATTTTTAAATAAGATAAAAATAAAATTAATATAAAATAACTTAAAGTTAAAATTTTTCTTTAATTTTTAAAAAATTTAAAAAAGATCTGCATTTGGTATTCTTTTGTTAATATACATCTCACATTTTACCTTGAAAATATTTTTCTCCATTATATTTTTAATTAAGTATGCATTTAACCAAGTTTTAGAAAACTCACTTTCATTGACTCCTTTGTACATTGAAATTTTATTGCAAGGATTAAGTCCAGAAAGATTGTTTTCTGTCTCGAGCATGGCTTAGCAAAGGGGCCACAAGGGACATTCTCTCCCAGACTGGGAGCAGCATCTGATCACTGACACTGTTTAGAACTGCTGCTGCATATGGTGGTGATAAAAAGCACACTGGATTTTGGTCAATTTGGTCATGGTTCCTGGACTTTTGGCAGACAGGGCACTGGCTCACTTCTTCCTCTAGGAAGGCCACTTCTGCCCCACCCCCACACCTTGGTGTGCTACTGATCTCCAAGTTCTCCTCTCTGGAGTGAAGAATGACTAAAATGGATAAAAGAGGAATTTTATGATCTAAACCAAGTGCCCACAGATTATCACACGCAGGTCAAATCCAGCCCTGTGCTTATTTTTGAGAATATAGTCTGTCTGTTATGTTTGTTTGTTTAACAAATTGGCTTTGACTGCTTTTGCACACCAAAACCACAGAGATGAGTAGTTGGGGCACAGGCCATACATCCCTCAAAGCCAAAAATATTTACTATCAGGCCCTTTAAAAAGAAAAAGTTCTCTGACCCTTGATCAAGAGCCAAGTGTGCTTGCTTTGTGGACATGTAAGCAAGACAGTCATTTTACATTCATACTGTAGGCCAGGAATTTAACAAGCATCTTTGGTACGTGTTTACCACTGACCAACCTATATTTACCTATTAATTTTTCTCTGTTTTTTAGTCCCTGCTATGTGGATATTTGTTAGCAATGACTGATGTGGAAACTACATATGCAGATTTTATTGCTTCGGGAAGAACAGGTAGAAGAAATGCAATACATGACATCCTGGTTTCCTCTGCGAGTGGCAACAGCAATGAATTAGCCCTGAAATTAGCAGGTCTTGATATCAACAAGACAGGTGAGCTGACACACATCTCTCTCTGAACATGGGATGATCTGTACCATTTCATCAAGCAGGATTAAGGCATGAAAAGTCACCTTCGAAAGTAACGTGACAGTTATCGACAGGCCAAGGCAAGATAGAAGTAAGGAACTAATCTCTTAATCACTCCCACTCATTTTTAAAAACTTCTTTTTACAGTGTTTCCCACTCTAATGCCATACAGTAGCGACAGCTGTAAAACGACAAACAAAATATCACTAGCTGAGAATTGTGAGGGGTGTCCTTTCTAATCCCGGAGTGTTTCAGCTTCTTTTTAGTTTACACTCAACAATGTTCCCACCCTGTGTTTACCTTGACTTATCAATGATCTGTTTAGCCATGGCTCTGTGTTTGCTGTGTTATGCTAAGCCCTGGGAAGTGTCCCCAAAAATTCTCTAGAAAAGTCACTGACAAAGTCTCAAGCCCCACGGGAGTCAAATTCTTCATCTTGTCTGTACGCAATTGCTTTCATCCTAGATACTCTTCTCTCTTGCACCTTCCCTACTCTGACTTCATACCTCTTCATACAAGATCGTCTCCTATTCATCAAGTTCTTGTCGCATCTGCACATCTTAGGCGGAGCCACCTGCACCTCTTGGGGCCTATCCATTGTTCTAATGATGAAAGCAGCAGGTGGAAACGATACATAACCCTGGCCGTACCCTCAGAAGCCCTTTAGAACAGACTCTTTTTTTTTTTCTATCCTAAGAACTACTTTCCATTTCCATAAAGTATGGCGAGTTGTTTTGTGTGTAGTTGTTAAGAGTAAAGGAGAAATTGCCTGTCAACATTTCCATCTGAAGAAGGGACCAGCCCATTTACCACTAACCACATGAATCCCAGTCACAAACTCTTAGCAAAAACTGTTATAATTTCATTATTCAACGCCCCCCCCCCCAGATATTTTGTCCACTAAGCAATACTGGCTGCTTCATAATGAACAAATACATGCAAACATTCGAATGTTTGAATCGAGGACAGCTTGCACTCAGGTAGAATGACCATGAATATGGAGAGAACTGTTGAATTTCAGCATTACTAAGTCACTACTGAGCTTGCTGAGGATGCAGTTGTAAGGACGCAGTGGTTTAACTGGAGTTGTGCTTCCGTTCTCAAGGCCGTCACTGTCGTGTACCAACAGACTGACCAGCTGCCATGTGCCCTTTCATCTTCCACTGTTGCTTTTCATCTAAACTAACTAAACCACTGAGACATCAGATGGGTTATCACAAAATTCTTAAAATAAGACAGTCAGGAACGAAGAGGCAAACATGCTCTCTACTTCTGATTTCGGCCTAAAGACACTTGCGATTTCTGCAACCTGTGAAACTGTGTACAAGTGTCGTGGCCGGGCATGAGATTTCCTAGTTATTTATCAAAAACACAGATCAGTCACCCCTGCGAAAATGCAGTTATTATTTTGTTTTTGAGGCATGCTGGCCCAAGGTCACAGAACAAGAAATAAGCAGCCCTTGAAACATTTAAACTGTTTTCTTGGTGGGTAATTAATTAGCAAGAAAATACACCTGTTGCTATTGAAGAGTTCAGACTTCTGGATTATTTCTTAAATTTCTAATGCAATATACTGAGAGCGGGTAAATATAAGTAATGGCTTTTATTTTGCCTTTCTGCTTGTTTCTGTCATCTCTTACAGAGGGCGAAGAAGATGCACAGCGAACTTCGACAGAACAAAGTGGAGAAGCTCAGGGGGAAGCAGCAAAATCCGACAGCTAACACCCTGCTCTGATCTTCAGCACCGCCTGACGATGTCTCACACCTCCAGGCCTGGCTGGGACGCACTGGTGTCCAGGAGTGCCAAGGGGGAAAAGAAAATGGCTGTGTCGCATCGCAGGAGCCTGCTCACTGTCATGTTAAGAGTGGGGGCAGAGGCTGTGGCTGCAGGCAGACTTTTCTCTACCTCTGTCATTAGCAATGGCTGAAATCATGTGGCCTGTGTCTGGATGTCATTTTTGTACGGATCCTGTCACTTGACCATATGATGAAATGCTTGTAGAGAGTAGCACTGACCTAGGTGATGATTCTTCCTGTAGCATCTGGCCCCTCACGATGTCAGAGGATTTAATTGTGTCTAATTGCAAAGGGTTGGTTGAACCCCGGAGTTTAGAGAACTCTGGCCCAAGTATTCACCCAGTAAGAGAACCATCCAGAAAGCACTGTTTTTAGCATTACGTGTCTGTGTGTTCCTGCTGTGTGATTTACACCGTTTTGTATTGTACAGTATAGGCGCTCAGCACTGCCCCTTCTCTGATTGCTCATGAAAAACAAAATTGATGTACGTTACTGTGAATTTTTATACCACTCATTTTTAAAAGGGCTGCCTTCTTTTCTTCTCCATAGTGTGGTGGTGTACACAGGATAGAACACCTTTTTTTTTTTTTTCTTTTTAACTCAATCTTTCCCTCCATTCACTGTTGATGGATTGATTAAGCCTAAGAGACACTTCAAGTCTCCTTTGCTTTTATTATACAGGCCTTTGAAAATATCCGGTAATGTGAATATTACCCAAATTCAGTGTGTCTGCTGTCTGCACAGACCAGAATTCAACCTACAAATTTTACTTGATTCCCAAGGGGAGAACTTTTCCCCGAGATATTTTTCTTTTCAATCGTAAGGATTTGGGAGAATGAGAAAGGTGGGAAAGAGAAGCCGAGATAATACTAACAACCAGAAATGTTTTGTTCTTTTGGAATCAAATGTCCCACAATGCCGTTTGCTACTATTTACATGTTGAGGACAGCTTGTCTCCAAGCACTAAGATGGATAAATGGATCTCCTTGCAATCGTGTGGACACCAATCACACAAGTGAAGCCCTCGTGTTGTGTTTTCCATGTCTTTTTTCAGCCCGATCAGATTCAAATGTTATGATACACTTTTTAATGTTTATAAACTTTTACTAATAATTAGTGTGAACTGCATTCAGATACAATAACGATCATCCTTAGAAGCTAACAGACCCCGCAGTGATGCTGCGGGTGGCCTCAGCTGTGTTTTGGCATCGTGGTTCTTATCTGGAAAGCTTCTGTGAGCTGTGTGATAACCTCGGGTCGGTATTATGAACGCAGTTATCAGTGGTAATAAATCAAGAACCAGTACCATGCCAATGGCTCATGAATTACTGGACAAATAGTAGACAGTGGGAAGACCTGTTACCCTGAAGAGCCCGCTTAACTCCTCCGGGGCTCAGGTACAGGCCCATGGGAACTAGGTTAATCAGCATCTCAGCAGGTGACCCATCTGGACCTACCAGCAACCCAGGGCTCCTTGGTACTCGTGTACAGGATGAAAGGTAAGTCTGCCCTCATCTCCCTTCACGCTAATTTTTTTTTTTTTTTTTGGATGAGAGGGATGAGGGCATGGGCACTGGCTGGTCCTCAATCACTTATAACTAGAAAAAAATGTTAATAATGTAAGTCTCTCACAAAGTAGAAAGAGGGAAAATTAAGTCCTAGAGCGCCTCCTTCTAGCTAAACCATTAGGGTCCAAAACGTCCAGTTAAAAGTCAACGGCTCTACCTATCGATAGACCTATGAGTGGAGAAGGCTGTTCCCAAGGCTGTTGTAGACAATCTCTGCTAGTCCACTCAAAACATCCCACCCATAAAATCGCTTTTTCAATCCTCATTTACGATCCGCATAGCTTTCTTGTGAATCTAGCTTAAGTCCCCTTCGTCCTTAGGATTGTGGAATTCCAAACTGATCTCACGTGGTTTTGTAAAGTTTAGGACTAGTGCTGAGTATATGTGGAAGGTTTATATTCCCATGTGATATACTGTGATTAATGCATGTGGTGTCATGCTTGTCTCCAAATATATAAATAGTGCTAAACTGCGAAGTCATAAGGAGCTTTTGAGTTATTTTGACCTCTTACTGCTACTTTGTCTGCTATATTCAAACCCAGAGGCATTCCCAAGCTCAAAAATTAAAATCTACTTCCCAGAATATATATCTGCTTCACAGATGTTGCTCAGTGCAAGTTCACAGAATCTTCCAAATTTTATTGTAAGCTCTTTGACTTGCAAGTCAATGATATGTATAGAATCGAATGTTTAAGGAGAGAAGGAAAGGGTAGAAAATGAAGGCAGCACTATGGTGATACCTGCTGACTGTCTATGAACTCACAGACCTTATACAAATCACTGCCCAGCACATATGTCCCCATTTAATCCTCAAACAACTCAATCAAAGTAATGTTATCCCATTTCACAGATTAGGAATTGAGGCTCAATGCGGTATAACTTCTCTGAGCTTAAAAAGATAATGAATGATGAAAGTAAGATTTGAACCTGTCTATCTCCAAGGAGATTTCTACCGCACATGCCTTGTAACTAAAGTCAATCATAGCGCAGGTGTACCTGGAAGGGAGCATTTAGGGATGGACAGGTCTGGCCTCCATATTTTAGAGCAAGAAGCTGAGTCCCAGCAGAACTGTGCTCCCCAAGGCTACCTGCACGAGCAATGACACAGATGCGTCTAGGTCACCAACGGCACACTTTCAAAACACACAGAAATTCCATTCGGATTCACTTTTTGGGTGACACTTCCCAACAGGTATTTTTCTGGCATGTAGTCTATAAATTTAGCATGGTTCAGTTTTTGATGCCCCAAGCTACCCCGTTTTGTTTATCAAGAAATATGACAATTTTGGTTTTTTAAACTCATTTGTGAACAAGTGTGAACTTATCAAATTTACCTTTTCTCAGTCGTGAGCATCCTATGCTAACGTGTTGTTAAAATAAATTCCTAGAATTTTTTTTTGCCCAATAGATAACAGGCAGCCTTCAATTTTACGCACTGCCCCCAGAGCTGCAGACTGTAAATGCCCTAAGCGTGACCTTACCCAGACCCAGTGGAAACGCAGCTTTGTAGAAGGTGGATGATGTGTTTCTCTTCAGAGAAGCAAGGATGGGTAACCAAACACTTCTGAGCGAAACCCATAGTGAAGGAGGAAATGGAGAGCCATCAAGCAAAATCAAGAAAGGATCATTGATCTATGGTGTCTTCACGGGCCCTAAATTGTTCTCCGATTAAGAGTGGCAGTCTCTGAAGTCATTTGTGAGCTTGTATGACTTTTGTATTTAGCAATGTTGCATGCTCACATAATTGATATTAAAAGTAATACATTTTTCTGAAATGTACACAGTCTATTGAGAGTATTTATTGAACGCATACTACGTACTTGGTACTCGGGACAGTGCTGTGGGTGACTATGGAGAAACCCCAAGCCTCAGGCGTCCTGGGGCCACCTACCCAGTGTCTGGCCTCACCCTTTTCCAGCCTTTATTCCCATTACGTTCCCCTCTAGTGCACCCTGGACTTCATGTCTACCAGAGCCAACTCTCAATCTCACGTCAAAGCCCCAGTATCACTCCCATGGATTCCAGTTGCTCGTCCTGCAGGACAGTGATCTAATGTCAGAAGAAAGACAGGTTTTTATCAGGATCTCCCAAAAGTTTTTACAACACTCCCTCCGCCATCTGTGCACACACAGATACGTTCCCATGCCAACACGTACCCTTGAAAGTACTCTTGTGAGATTTCTGTCTCTTCTTCTTCGCACCCTCATCCTCAGTGACTTGGGAACCAGAGATCTAGAAGTCCGAGGCTTCTAGATGCACCTGCCCTGGTCACTTCACCAAAAAGTTTAAAAATGACTCAAAAAAAATTAAAAAAAATTAAAAGTTCACAGATACTGCATTAGGGTAACATCTTGGAGTAGAGGAGCACAGAGAGTTTAACTTCTCTTATCTTGGGGTGGCTCTCTTTGCCTCGTATTATTTTTATCACACGCAGGCAGTGAAGACCAAGCAGAGACCGAGGTGGGAGGTGACACAGTGAGCATCATGCAGCACTCAGCCTGAGTCAGGGAAGGTCTGAGGCCACAGGGGCAGAAGAGGATGTGGATCTTTAAGTTCATCTTACTCAAGTGACAGGATAAAAAGCATGAGGAATGCAGACAACCCACAAGCCAGTGCAACAAGCTTGCGTTATCTCTAGTGCCTCTGTCCATTGCACAGCTTTTGCATCTTTCTGGTCCAGAATGAGGGGATTTGGCATCTCTCATCATTAAGTCAAAATTAACAAAACGATTTAACTATAACTCGACAGCTTTCTAATCTGCCCCAGTCTCCTTTCTGATCATATCAAGACGGGTGTTTCCTCAGCAACCCTCTTCCCCATCTGGAATTCATTGTGCATCTCTCCCCTCATTGCTCTCACTGGCCTTCCTTTCCTGTCTTCCTGCCATCTCTGCCCAGTGAAAATCAGCCAGCTCATCTCCCTTCTCGGTGTCTCGGATGGATGGATGAAGTTTACAACAATGCTTACTCATCATTAGCAACCTCAGTTCAGACCTAAGAGCTGCACAGCTCTTTATTCATGTCCCTGAGGACAGAGGAAGCTTCCTACTTCTTGCCTAACATTTATCCCTTCATCCGAGGTTTCAAAACCATTTTGTTGCTGACCTTAAAAGAAGGCCTGTTAACTAGTCTTTGTCTCTACCAATTTTACCCTTCTCCACAAGTGTGCTCAAGTTCGCAAGTTCTCCTCTTTCCTTCACGACTGATTTCTCATGCTCCTTAACTAGATCTTCCTTTTTCACCCACCCCCCCCAGTAAATGCTGGGGTTCCACCTTCTCTACTCCCTCCAGTCCCACCTGAAAGATGACCTCTCCCACTCCAACATCATAAACCCATATCTACAGCCCAGCGATCACTCCTGATCACCCGACGTGCTAGATAGACCAACATGGGTTCCCCAAAAGCATCTTAAAAGTTACCATTCCAACGCTGACTCTAGTACATGACACCATTCTCGAACCTGCTTTTCTTCACACGCTACAGATCTCATATAACAATAGTACTGGCTTCCCAGCCACCTTCAATCTAAATTCTTAGAGTCATCTAAAGTCTTCTGTCTCTAATTGGTTTTTCCGTCCATTGATGCTAATTCTTAACTCCTTCTGGAAATGGCCCACTTCTTCTTGTCTGCACTTCAGCCCTTTAAACCATCGCGTATCTAATGTAATACAATGTCCCACTCACAAGGGGCCATCTCCGTGGGCACTCTACCATCCACCTTGCAACCAGATGTGTCCTTCTAATGCTTACATCTGATGGCTTCACTCTGATTTAAAACATCCTGCAATTTAGCCAGGCAAAATGTTTTGATGTAAGTGCTACATTTCATTTTTACATAACCTCTTGCTCTGTGTTCGCTATTTTCCTGTTCCAAAATGTTCTTGCTCATGCTTGTTTGCAAATTCTCTCAATTCTTTCAGACTGTTCTCTATTTTACCCTTTTGTTTTCAGCTTTTTGAATTGCACTCCCATTTGCAAGCCCCACCCTGGGAAACAGGCTGCTTGGTACTCCTTGCTCCCCTAACACTTGATCTTCAAACTTATCTCACTAGATCACAGTGAATTGTTTACAAGTTTGTCTCCCCAGCTAGAACATGAGCTCTTTGAGAGATGCAGCCTCCTGTATTCATCTTTGTATCCTCCTTGTCTATTAATATTCAATAAGTATTTGTAAACGAATGTCTGACATTCACAATATAGCTAAGAGACAGAGTTTACACACAAGTTGATTAGGGGAAAATGTAATTCAAAGTGGATGGTTGAAAACAGTAAAGACCGCATAGTACTGCATGATAACTTGATTTCTATCACTTTTGTTCTAGTTTATGCAATACAGTCACTATTTTTAAATGATTCTCAAACTGTATGCTGCACACACACAGAGAGACACACAAAGATTTGATATTTGATAAGACCTAACAGGGATGAGATGTCCAATAGGATAATGTAAAAATAAATAAACAAATCAAAGTAAGCAGTCTACTAAAAGTGACCCCACTAAAGGTATTTCTTAGCATCCTGTCATACAAATCCCGTTCAGTCTGCTGGAATTGAGAAGGGCCATTGAAGGAAGTTGTAGTCATAGAAAAAAATGGGAACATAATACAAAGGCACTAAGAAACACAGTCCTATAGACTCAAGAAAGAAAGGACACTGATACTTATGGATAAAACTTTCAAGTCTTTTTCCTCAATATTGTATCTTTGGGAAAGAAAACACAAACACACACACAGAAAAATAGCACTAATCTAAATAACACCAGAACTCTGGCAGGACTAAAGAAGTATTATATACATTTTGAGTCTGAAACTAAGAAATAAGAATGGCCAAGCTAACGCTGTAGGTTCCTCCCAATAGCGCATGTTTGCAAGTGGCCGCCGTGATTATCCTACACACTCCACCTGCGTAGGATGGTGTGACTGATGACTATCCTGTTGAATTTTGAAGCTTTCTTTCATCCCACACATTCTTTGGAATCTATAAAACAATACGCAACAATAAATTTTAATGGCAAAAATTTATGTAAAAATAGCCATAGCGATGGACAATTTAAACAGAACTGGCCTTCCCAGATGGTCTTAAATAAAATCTAGGAGATCGTTGAATCTATTTAGGAAAAATTTATTGAGTAGTCAGTCAGTTTAAGTCTCTGTATTAGGTACAGTAAAAGGTAAATTAAAAAAAAGACCACAAAATTTTTGACTAATAAAAACTAAAATATGCAACAATGAACACCTTTTTTTTCTCCTATCGGTATTCCCAGACTATCTTTTATTATGAAAATTTTTTCTTTAATTTTAGAGTCTAATGAGAATTTACTTTTGACTCAGCTGCTTCCCAGTTCTCTGGAGAATAGATATAGACACAGTTTGGAGTGATAAGAGGAAACGCGTTTTTTCTTTTTTTTTTTTTCCATGAAGAATCAGTACCAGAGTTCATCTTTGTGAGGGATAAATCAAGTAATGGTCAAGCAGACAAAAAAAATTTTTTTCAAGCTAACATGTAAATTTGCATAATAAAGTGCTAATAATTAGAGGGAGGTTTAGAAAAGCATGAAATTGAGGTTTCTAAGAGAAAGTTTGGGAAGGATAACAACTAGACCCTAAGCAGGAGGACCTGGAAGTCCCAGAAGCTGACAAAAGTCACCGAGGACGCAAGGGTGTGCCTGATAGCCCAGCGGGAGCTGGGAGAGCACCTCCAAGGCATCACTCACAGGGAAGAGTGTGGGACAGGTCCCAGGCACAAAGTCACACAGGTGGGGCCCCTGCCTAGGGGCCTAACATAAAAACGGAGGAACTCTGAAAGTGACAGTGAAGCGTTTGAAGGCAGGCTCAGGGCTTCTAGATGAAAGGAGACACGAGGACTTCTTATTCCAAGGTTAAGAAACCAGCAGCTGAAAAAGCCACATGTCAGAGGGAAAGCGAGAAGCAGCGGACAGGTGACCAACAAGGTGCAGACAGGCCCCGCCTGGCCGAGCAGCTGCCGCTGTCCTTTACCAGGGCTTTCTGCTCAGGCCCCGATGTCCTCGCAGTTTTTAAAGGCACCAGATGTCTCTGCTGACAACATGTGATGCCAAGATAAAAAAAGATCTTTTTATATAGCCTCATAGAAAGGGGTAGAAGACTCCTTGATCTTTGCTCAGGGTAATAAAACCAGGTTCTGAGCACGTATCGGAGGCTTGATTACATCACCTCCGTTTCCTACGATCGTTATGTACTTATCAAGTGCACTCATCTCCTTATTGAATGACCAACCGAAGGCTCAGCGAGCTCGAGTGACTTGTCCAAGACCTTGCAGTTTGCAGGTGCAAAGCCCAGAACCGAAAATGACGTCTGTCTTCTCTGATGACAATTCCCAAGCTCCTTCAACGACACCAGAGCTGTCCAACAGGACAATAATACGAGCCAATCATCTAATTGTATGTCTTCTAGTGGCCACATTAAAAGAAAAATAAAGCAGTAAAATAACCCTATATATAATATTGCCATTTAATATATAATCAATACAAAAATGTAAACATTTGGGGGGCTATCGATTCAAAATCCATTATCTATTTTCCACACGCTTCTCAGTTCAAACCAGCTACATTTCAAGTGCTCTGGTTACTCATATCGATCATCATGAAACTATACACCCTGTTCTTCTTTCCAAGGATAAAGCAGAGAAATGACACACTTCTGGGGGAGGAGGTGGGTGTACAGAGTGTGCACGTGGGTGTGCACTTCTTTCTCTGTGGCTCTCAACTCCGGC
Organism: Cynopterus sphinx; assembly: GCA_030015415.1. NCBI lineage: Eukaryota > Metazoa > Chordata > Mammalia > Chiroptera > Pteropodidae > Cynopterus > Cynopterus sphinx. The sequence goes on along the minus strand of CM057389.1, from coordinate 50,531,375 downwards.
TGCCTGTCAGAGTCACCTGGAAAAGTTTTAAACACACTATTAATGACTGGGCCCCATCTCTACAGATTTGGCTTTTACTGCAGCATGAGGGCCAGCCATCGGTATTTTTTAACTCCACAGTAGAGTAATAAATATTAAAAAGTGCACATAAGTGTGGAGTTCTTTGGACTTTCATGGAATGAATATACTCAGGCAGCCGGCACGTGGATGAGGGATCAGAACGTCCTGACACCCTAGAAGCCCCCATCAGGTTCTCTTCCAGTCTCCATCCCTGTGAAGGGCTGGCTGCTCAGATGGTGACTCCCCACCTGCTCTTCCAGGCCCTGGAGTTCAGCCGGAGAGGACACCTGACACAGTAATGCACACTGCAGCTCGCTCTCCTGCAGAGATCTGTTCTCGAATTCTTAGGACAACTTGTAGCCCCAGAAATAATAAGCCACCTGCCAATCCATCCATCTTCCAGTGAAATCCTATCCCTGAAACACAGGTCCTTCGGAGCACTGTATCCCCTGGGCCACGCAGGTCCTGTCCCCATCCACCCCTGAACGGCCAGGCTGGCTCTGTCACAGTTCAATCCCTCTCAGCTGCATGGGCCCAGGAATTTAGTTCTTCTTCCCTCCTTTCCTCCACTATCTACCTATGTCCTCACCCAAGGTTTACCTCCCTCAGTACCAACCGATCAAATAAACGACAAACTTGAAAGCCAGGAACACAGATGTCCACTTTCTGCTGAACAGGCTTCAATCTAAGTCCCAGGCTCACATCATCTTCCCTGGTACAAATCCTCTCATCCTAGAAATTAAATTCTATCGAAACAGCACTTGTTCTTCCTCATGGTCATTTATCTTCCTCAGATTCAGACAATTTAAGACACATCTCTAAGAAAATTCAAAATTGATGTCTTCAACCGACATTCCATCATAGATGTACAGGGGAAAAAATCATCAGTTAAGACATTTCCTAACTCCAGCCAACCCGACCAACTTAGAACCGCATTGAATCCTGGGGCCTCGTGTTACAGTGAGTGCAGATGGGTAAACCACTTCTCTGTGTGTTAACCACCCAGCAATACTTGGCCAATCTTTGCCGGAATTACAGTTGCTTCCCAGGGTTTTCACCTGCTCCCTGCCTCGTTGTACTTCACATTCTGAATGAGCCTGTTCCCGCAAAGACAACACTTGCAGTTAAAAAAGGAAGACATGGCCACCTGTTCTCTCCCACGTGGTTCAACCTGATGCCATCCTAGCACGCTGTCTCCCCCCTCAGCCCCATCCTGCTCAACCCACCCACCTCGTTTACCCAGCTGCCCACCTGAGCTTCTTCACCTACACTGTGCCTCTCACACTTCTCTTCTCCCACTGTATGTATCACTCCCCTCTTCCACCTTGCCATTTCGTGATCCTGACAGCCCTCAGGAAAACCCACCTGATGGCTTTCTATTCTCCACCCTCCCATCTCCAGCTTTTCCCCTCCACCCCTCCACCCAGGACTTTCTGCCCTACTGTGACCAACTATATGTGCAAGAAAGAAAGAAGAAAAAGAGCTCCATATCACAGCTTCTAGAAGGAGAGAAAGAGGAAGAAAAGGATGGAGAGAGGGACACTACTTCAGGACTGTCTTAAAGTCAATTCAAGTTCATCTAACTTTTCCTTGTCAACTTTGCAGATTCATAATGTCAACAGACAGCAGAAGGGGACATAAGTTCTCACAAGGAACACAAAGCCATCCAGATTGGCACTAGAGGAACCAGGAGGACTGGTGAATGGGCTAGGGGACAGAATCAGTCAATGACACCGGCTTCTTCTGGCCTCTCTTACTGGAGCTTCTGAGAGCTCTTTCTTTTCAGTCTTCGGATTCACTTTAGACAAAATCCCATTCTCTTGATCCCCTTAGTAAAACTGAGATCAGACAGTCTGGTAAACACCAAGGAGAACAAAAGGAAGAAAACCAGCATACAGGTCAGCTGGCTTACTAAAGGAAAGTTTCTGGTTTTTACTCTAGTTAACTTTGGTCCAGGATCTCAAGGCCCATGAGATCTTCTACATGCAGATGAGACACCACCCAGAAAATTCCCTCTTTTATCTATAGACTCTTTCTCCTTCCCCAGTTTCTAGACTAAGAGGCTCCTCTTCCACTAGTTAGATACATCTGGAAAGCTGTTTTTAAATAACTATCTCCTTCCAGAATGCAGTATTGATTATATGATTAATACAACACTCACATATTATTCATACATACTAAAAAGTGTGTTCTTGTGTGTGTGTGTGTGTGTGTGTGTGTGTGTGTGTGTGTGTAAATAAAATAATGGTCCTGAAGCCCTCCTAATCTCAACCAACACATACAGGGGTTATAATGCTTATCGGTCTGTTTATTTAACCAGAAAGCTGACTTTTAAAATTATTTATACAATTTTAAAATAAAAAGCATTTTCTCCTTGTAGTTGACAGATGGTCATGGAGATGAGGAGCACAGCTTAGGGAATGCAGTCAGCAGTAATGTCATAGCTGTGTACAGAGCCAGAGGGAAGACAGAATAATCATGAGGGTCATTTCATAAACTGTAGAAGTGTCTAACCAATGTACTAGATACTTAAAACTAATAATAAAATAAAATAAAATAAAATAAAATACCAAAAAAAATACCAAGCATTTTCTTCTAAACGTTATGCAAATACTATATAATAGATATTCTGGTTAATCAAATACTCTAATTTTCTTTGAGTAAATATTTGTGTTAAATAAAGCACCTCTGTTGATCTGATAAGAAAACCTCATTTAATGATAATGAAACCATTCTTTCATATATCTCCAATAAAAAACAAAAATATGCCTTCATACTTGTCTGTTTCGATATTTTTCTATTTCTCTTTCCTCTAATTCGCATTTCTTTAAATATTGATAAATAAAAGTAATGGATATCTGCCTCCTGGTGGCCATATGCAGTTCTAAAATAAAAAATACTCGGTGTCTCTTAAAGCACTCAACAAAGAGGTTTTGACTTAGAATTTTGTTTAGAAAGCTGCTCGTTCTGACAAGCAATGGTAGGTGGCCTGGGACCAGGAAGGACAAAAGTCGGCGGTGGCAGCCAACACGAGTGCCTTCAAGGACACCACAGGACACAGAGCTTCCCCTCTCCACTCAGCTGGACTCTAAAGAGGAGAACCAGCTTGATAAAACTAAAATGTCTCATTTATTAAATTATCTTCTCTTAAGCCCTAAAGCCCTAAGCACAGTGCAGTCTGCCTTTATGACCTTCAGCCAAATGGCTTATTCTTCCTATTTATTCTCCTGATGTAATGTCTCTGTTGGTCAGATACAGTCACAGAAATATGTGCTTCTTGGTTCAGTTCAGCACCTTTACTTAGCAACGGAATAAAACCTCTTCAAAGTGTCAAACATGTCTTGACAGGAATATAGCTTGCTGAAACTATGTTAGAAATATGAGAAGCTTTGTCAAAATAATAATTTACTGAGACCATTTTTAAAACTATGATTTATCAACATCTAGTCAGCTTTGAAGTGTTGCCTCAGTCGAAATCATAGTAAACCATGTTGTATGTCATGTCACTAATAAATATTTAACTTAAATACTTAAAAACCTTATGAAACTGAATGACTTTTAAATAGAAGGAACATGTTTCAATATACAAACTTAGCAACTAAAATTAATTTGTAAAGATCTGTAATTGTGAAAATTTTGGATGAATCCACTTGACTAATTAAGTATTTAAATCACTTTTAATTGCAAAATATGATTTAGTTGGAAAAGTTATACAGAAAATATTTATGATTTACTCCATATGTCTCACAATGTTCCTTCAATCAGAGCTGGTCTGAAGGAGGAAAATACTCAAATGGCTATTATTTAAACATAAGGAATGAGTTAAATGAACCCAAGTCACTGAACACACCTGTATGTAAAAATGTTTGCTAAACTGGATCCGAATTTTCTTACTATTGTTTTGAGAATCTAAAAGGATCATATTATCATACAAGAATGTCATCTTAAACAATTGTAGGAACGATGAGTACATGAGAAGAAATAACACATTTGACTAGCAAAGGCAAACATGTGTTTACTCATGATATGAATAAGCGACAGGTCGTGACAGCTCCCTAACGTAAATTTAAACTTTAAACATTTACTAACAGAAAACTATTAAACAAACCAAATAAAAAATGGTATCGTGAACTCCCTTCTGGTCATCATCCAGATTCAACACCATTGGCTTCTGCAGAATTGGTCTCGTCTACACTTCCACAGTCCCCAATAACAATGGGATTATTTTTAGGAAGCCCTAGACATCATGTCATTTTAACTTTAAAGACTTCAGTTTGTACCCCTGAAAGACAAAGACTGTTTTACGTATCATCACGGTCACACTATCACAAGTCAAGAAAAGGGATGCTGTCCTCCCATGAAATGGGTAGTCGCCACTCCAGCCTATGACAGTCCCACCAAAGTTGCCATCTCAGCCTATGACAGTCTCACAGAAGCCTTCGCAGTTGGGTTCATAAGCTACGCCACGCTCTCTAGTCACTGATGGGTGTCATAAAGCCCTCTTCTGTGGTGACAGCCTTCATTATTTAGGACAGCGTTAGATGTGCAGGGTAACTGAGCAGGTAACACAGAGCTCCTGTGTGTAACTATTATTCACACCTTATATTATCATGGTACATTCACTGGAATTTGTTTTTTAATATTGAATCTCCCTCACTTCCTTGTAAGAAATCCCAGTTGATCATGGCTTATTATTTATTAATGTGATGATAGACTCTATCTGCTAATATATTTCTTAAAATTTTTTGGATTGATATATATGTATCAACACACACATATATATATATAATTGAGATCGGTCTATTATAAAATCTTATTTTTCCTCCAAGGATGGCAATGGTTTTATTGAATTTTACAAAAGCCATGCTTATCTGAGTTAGCGCAAACAAGTTATCTGAGGAATATGCGGGGCCTCCTCATCCAGACCTAGGACGTGTCTCAAGGAGAAGTGAAAAGCTCCCTCCTCGATTTGGAGAAAGAGTCCAGTGTCCAGACTTTGGTTCCAGAGTCTTGCTTGTGAAAAACTAAAAATCCTGCTTCAAACTCCAAAGAATATTGGTGTTTCACCTTTCCCAAAATAGAAACAAGAATTAACAGTGAGTCAACATTTGATCAAGGCCTCCTTGAAAATAAGATTTATAAGAGAAGCCACTTCATGTCCTCACTGAAGTCCCTACCTGTGACTCAAAAGCTTTGGCTACATATAAAATTAATATTCAACATGCAACAGGCTTGAACCACATTATTGAGCTTCCATTAAAAAATAAAAATGTCTTTCCAGAGACTGGGTTGTCTTCAAACTCTCAGCATTGCGAGGAGGTCGGTATAAGTAACCACCCACAAAGAAAGCATTTCTGAATTTTTTTCTAAAAATGTAGTTGAAAACACTGGGCAGCTTCCCTTCCATACACCAGCCTGTCGAGCAAACTGCTCCAGACGTCGATGTGAGCTCGGGAAGAAGGCAATTTCTCAGGACATAACCATGGTGTCTGCTCCCTCGGCAGCCCCAGCCTGAGACAGATCAGACATAAACTAAACAACGACCAGAGCCACACAGCAAACCGGCGGGGGATGCAGAACCAAACAGACCTGTTTGGAACTCCAGGGACCACTGGACACCAAGGCCCCTCTGACTCCAACCCCCATGCTCTTTCATCCCTAACAGGATTCTGCCTTAGTGACCCTAACGAATGCTGACCTAATGCCAAGCCACCTGAATGTGAAGGGTTATGCACCTCCTCCATGCTCAGTATGTTTTTTCTGATCTGCTGATCGTATCTCCATTTTCTCCCCTTTTTTTCCCCACTAGGCCATGTTTGTGCCCATGTCAGCCAAAACCCATAGAACTCGTAGGTACTAGGGAGACCAAAACGCACTCATAGTCACAGATATGGACAGGTTCAAATTTATGTAGCACGAGTGAAACATAGGAGGAACTTTAATCTAAGATTCACTCTATAATTTTAATCCAAGGGGCAGTATTCCTTGGTCTACATTCTGCAAGTTTAATACAAGAAATAGCATTTCCCGATAGCTCTCCTCTTCCACTTGTGCAAAGTTTGAGCAAGGTAATGGCTAACCATGATTTCTCTCCACCTACCCTACTGTACTTGTCACGCAGAGAGCAACAAGAGCAGAAGTCTCACATTTCTGGATATTATTATACGCCTTCTGCCAACGTGAAATGGGATGCTGCTGCACCTCTGAAATAGCCTCTGCCCCTAGGTGCCAGCGTGAACTCTGGCTGATTCACACACAGGCCCTGCACGTGTCAGCATTCCAGTGGAGAACAGGAACAGAAGGAAGTTGCTCTCCTTCAGCCAGAAGATCCACAGGCCTGGGCTGACTCGTCTTGTGTTTTTAACAAACCACTAGCTGTGCCGTGTTGCTGAGGACCAAAATACTCCCTGCTATTCTTAACAGCATTTAAATTTGTCTCCTGGCTGTCCTGCAGTTGGTTTTGTCAGTTAAGCAACACACCGAATGGCTCCTTCAAGTCCCAGTTTGCCTTTTCTGAGAAGCTATTTGCTTTGGGGATAGAAAGCAACTTAATTTAAAGAATAACAGATTATTCTTTCCTAACTTTGGTTGAGAATGACATTTATTTCAGAAAAAATAACAACAACAAAAAAGCACTGATGATTAAGAATAATACAGGGTTTAAGAATGAAGTTTCTGTTACAAATCCACAGAGAACATTCTTCCTAGGAAATAAATTCGTATCTACAGTTGCCTCAAAAGATTTACTATCCTGAGAATATGGGGTAAAATAATATTAGAGGTCTGAAGTAATTATTTTGGTTTCAACTGTGGTTGAATGTACCCTGTCACACCATTCTGAAATTGTCACAGATCAAATATTTCGCAAGTTTTGTGGGCTATAAAATTTGACGACAAAGAGAGCCATCCACTGAGTGTTGCTGGACAAATTATAGAGTACGTTCTCCTTCTCAGCCCCTAAAATTATGCCGATAAAATTAGGCTAAAATGAAATACCAAGGACAATGTTAAGAAAATAAGTGTGTTACAAATAGATAACTTTAAATCAGAAAAAGGGGAAAGGCCGAAATATGGTAAAAGTCTGTGAACCTGGTCTACATGGCCGCCTGAAGTGTTGACTCTGGACCACTAAAATGTATGACAAATAGCTTTTTCCCAAAGCTATCAACAATGAGTGGCCTACTAAACATTCAAGTTCAAATCAATTTTGTTCAAAATACTCTCGTACATGCTCTACAGAAAGGAACTGCATGGCGACGCCTCACCTTGGTGTAGCAGTGGCCTCAGCATCAGGTTTATATTTAGCAGCAACTGTTACCATCCTTTCTTCACTTCCGTCTCCTCACCAGGTTCCTACAACAGACTCAGGCTCTATAACAAGGCCACCTGCAGGCGACCCTTAAACATGCCACGAGAGACCAACAATTTTGGCAACTAACATGATACCTAATTTATGATCTATTGCTATTCATGAAGAATTCCTGTTTTGTAGTAGGTATATCTTGCTTTAACAGTCTGAAGCATATTAGGAAAAAGACGGCCCCCACCAGAACCTTCATCCCTTCCTCTACTTTGCACTGTTAGCACGGGCTTCTTCCTCTGTACACTGTGTACACGTCCAGCTTCCAAACCATAAGTTTTTTTGAGGACAGCAATTGAAATATCTAAGTTTATATTATTTCTGCTAGAAAAAATCTCTTATCACATACTTGGCATAAATACGTGTTTTTATGTGTACTTGTATACACAAAGATGACTTTTAACATTTACTGATCTAATTTTATTCGTAAGACAATGGGAGTAGCCATCCTTTAAAAGGCTAATAGGGTTTAGTTGTTTCAATTTCTATTGCTTCGAAAGTTTTGACATTCAGCTTTCTAATATGTGTTTTGACTGTAACATATGGACTGAAGTAAGAAAACTCTCTGCTAATTCTGATGCCCTCTCTTGTCCCCGACCACTGTGTGACATCATGCTTATAAGCCCTGATGGGAAGGATGAGCCTCTTTTGGATGCCATTGGGATGCTCTTCTCAGTGTGAACCTCTGCACTGCTGGTGGCAGTTTGGGGGAGGCAGGGGTGTGGTTGGCACTCAAAGAGATGGAGTTCTAAGAACGCAGTGATTTCAGTGTATCACTTAGAAACTTGAATTATCCCCAATAACCATGTCATACACGGATCAGCTGTATGTGTTTTCTGAATCAAACTGCCTTCTTGTTACAAATGCAAGTTAATGCCAAGTGGGACTTTAAAATTCATAATCAAAAGCCTCACAGATTCAAATTTTATTTTCAAAATAATTTTAGCACAAGACAAACAAAAAAGAGTAGATTGAAGGTGACTGTGGCCCCTAGGCGTACAAAATGGTAGTACTCAGTGAGAGAAACTAGGGAGAAAGAAGAGAGAAAGACATTGGGGCAACTTTGACATGCTTAATTTTAATTTGTTTAGGGCCATGATAGGATATTGAAGAGAAAATGTCCTACAGGCCATTAGAAACGAGAATGCTCAGAGCTCTGCTCATTTAGTAACTATGCTGCATTGTGATCACTCTCCACATAACCCTGGCAAGTGGGCATGTGTAAAGTTTAAACATTACACACCTTAAATACCTCCTGTACCACCACCAGTGGACTTCTACACCAGAAATAAAGTATGGAAATATACTTCTAAGACCTGTCTATGTTCCTGTTAACCCTAGGTCCCAATCCAACTTTCTTACTCTGAACTAAACAATGATGAACTGAATTATGCTCTCACCATAGCATCTAACTAACTTGCCTACCTCCTTCTTTCACTATAAATATTGACAAAGGTTATAGAATATTTCTACACTCTGTCTTAGCATCTACAATGTTTCTCTCTTCAAATACTTTTTTTTTTGAAATCTCCATTTCACTGGATGTTCTCAGATTTTGAAACACTATTTTTACAGACCTTGGAAACTAAATCATAGCAGTACACAAGTTGTCAACTTTACATGTATATTTCATAGCTCCTTCTGGGCTTAGGCTAAACAATCTAACTTGAAAATGAAGATCAAAAAAATTAAAAGATTCAAAGAAACAAAACAAAGCTCTTTGCTTAAAAAAAAAACTAAGCTCATGCTAATATAGTTATAAATACATTCTGGGAAAAAAACTTAATATTATCTTTTAAGTACTTAGTAAATACAAAGTACTAGACCTATATTTTGTTCACTTCTCACCAGAGATAAGCATTTGTTTCACAGGTGAGAACACAGACATTGAGAAGATAGTTCTATTATTTGCCTCAAATCATATTGGTAAGTAGCCAAAACGATCCAAAAATCAAACCTTTCTCTTAACTATCTGCCAAACGTAAACACTTACCAGAAGTTATAAAGTGACATAAATGCAAGCATGGCATCTTAGAAGATACAGTATTAATAATAATTATAAGTAGACTCGTGTTCCAAACTAGTTTTTACTTCATTTTCAAAACCTAAAAACTTAGTTTAACCATGTTTTATACCTTGATCAGAAACATGAAATTAAAGATGTGTAAAATTCAAATTTTATACATTTATAACACTAAGAAATACTTATTCATACAAAAAAAAGCATGAAACATCAGAGAATCCAGTAAATAATGACACGATCAACTATATACATTAAAATAAAAATAGATAGTTCTTGAATATTTTAACTATTAATAAGTAAAATAAATATCTTCTAGTAATTATAAGTTTAGAGCAATATAATGCAGCTGTCATATATGTTATATCTTCCAAAAGGATAATTTAAATTACTTTTTGAGAAACTCTTTTTAAGTTCTTACCTATTTCTCACTGATTTATGGACATCTTAAAATATGATGCAGATTTAATGTAATTAACTAGTTCTGATAACTATCCATTTTACATATATGTAATTTACATACATACTTACATCTATGCATAACTACATATATATTTTCTTTTTGTGTGCTTCCGTTTTTAATGCAGTTTCTCCTAGCTAATTCCTAATGAAAAGCCACTAGGGGGTGACCAAGCACCATTTCTTTTTCTCATCTTGCTCTAGTTACTAATATTATTTAGCTAATATTAAAATTGTATAAATATTTTACTATAAATTAATTCATTAATATTCCTGAAGATTTTCCAAGTTACTAGAAATGTCTGAACACAATTGAATCCAATACAAATTAGTCTCAAAAAGTTTAAGTATTTCTAAATCCCACATTTTGTTTAGTCCTAAGCAAAGCATTTGATTAAGCAATGACAATCCTCTTAAAATTGGAATAAAGGTCAAATGTGAACTATCAATTGTTTACTCAAGAAAAAGTGAATTTTTTATTTCCTCTGAGAAAATGTCTTACATAAATTAACAACAAGTTTGAAAATAAAGTATGTAATCTGAAAACAATGGGTTTTAGGAATATTTCTTAGCATTTGAAAAATTACATGTTACCATGAAGATAATAAACTATAATAAATGGTAAGTTTGTTTTTAGAAAAGTAATCAATTGTTTGACTACAGGTCAATTATTATTTTATTCTATTTTTCCTGCTTTATCTTGAAAAACATTAATAAAAATATATATTAATAATCACAAAGAGAAATTATAATAGTGTTTATGTAAAAAGAAATGTTTTAATCGTTTTAACTCTTAAAGATCAGAAGCTTGGTAAAAAATTTAGAGAAAATACAAATTAAATTATCTATTAACATTTCTGAAACAATGAGCAACTATAATATAAATGTCTTTTATTTACAAAAATGGAATGACTATTGAAATCAATGACAACAGAAAGAGAAGTGGTTTAAAAAAAAAAAAAGTAGTTGCCCTTATCAATTCTCCCAGCCTTTGGACCATGAAGCAGGCTATTATAAATAAGCAAGTCAAAGCCATTCTCTTATTTTCCAGGCAGAATGTGCCTCTGGAGTCAAACGACTGAGCTTTGCTCTCAGGCTCTGTAGTTTGCAAATTGTGTGACCTTGAGAAAACTAATTAACTCACTAGGCCACAGTAGGGAGTGGAAGTAGTTTTTCTCTCATGATACTACGAAGCGAATTAGCTGAGATACTGTGTATGATGCACTAAGCAGCAGGCTCAATAAATGTGGAAACTTTACTGCACGAGAAGCTCTGCGTCTTGTGAGTGAGTTGGACAAAACGCATCGTCATCATAGTACCCTTGGCATTGTCTCTCAGACAGATCAGTTTGGTTGTCATCCCCTCCTTTCTATGTACCATTCCCTCCTCTTGTAGTCTCCCTCACAGATGCCTTGGAATATCCCATTTCAAGGATTTTAAATGTTTAATTTAATTCAACAAAAGCTTTTGGAATCATAAATAGAATTACAATGATTACACACCCATGCTTAGGGCCTGGCATTTCGCTAGATTCAATAAGAGACTGAAATAAAATATAAAAACATGGTCTCTATCCCCTACGATGAGAATGAGCTAGAGCAGATGACTGGAGGGTTAGAGAGGGAAAGAAATTAAATTTGTGTTGTTTTAAACCACCCAGTCTGTGGTCATTTTTTACAGCAGCCCTAGGAAATTAGTACAGAGGGACTTCCTCTCAAACCCTCACATACCCTGAGAAGGAATACCTAGAAGACACATCTGGGAAACAAAACAATTTACCAAGCCCTGGGTGTACTGAGTAATGCAAAATTCTGCAGCTGGATAGAGAAGGCCTAATCGAAGTATCGTTGACCACCGAGTCATCCAAAGTGCTCCTATATTGTCTTTGGTTTTACTTTGATGTCCATGGTACTACGGAACAGACAGAACAGATGCAACTTTGACTTAAGGGTCACAGCGAAGGGGTTCATCTCTTCATCTTGTTTTTCTCACAGTGTCATCACATTCTAACAGATCCATCTGTCCTGGTCCCCACCTCTCACTAATGTAGAGGGGGTGGTACATGTGTTTCCTGATGAACCTCTCACACAATGCTCATCACATCTGTGCACTAAAAATGCAGAGTGCTGTTCCCAGTTCTCAAATACTTAATCTCAAGAAAAAATGGAAATTGGAATTTATATGAATCTAATAATAGTAAATTATTACGTGCCAGAAATCCTGTCAGGTATATTCATGTATTATTTGATTTAATTTTTTTTTTTGCCTAAATGACTTTACTTTTTTAAAAATTTATGTTTTTAAGTCTGTCTAATATTGCCACTGTTATTCAATATAACATTGGAAGTCCTAGCAAATGCAATCAGACAAAAGAAAGATATAAGAGGCAGCCAAGTAGAAAACAAAGAAGTCAAATTGTCACTATTTGTGGATGACATGATTCTCTAGATAGAAAACCGTAAAGACTCCACATAAACACTACTAGAAACAATAAGCATGTACAGTAAAGTTCCTGGATACAAAATCAATGTTCGAAAATCCATAGAGTTCCGATACTCTAATAATTGATTAATCTTAACAACAACCTGCTGAAGAGATATGACTGCCTCTACTTAGAGATGGAGAAAGTGAAACCAAGGAAGTTGTCAAAAGTCACTGGAGATAGCAGATAGAATTGTGATTCTAACATGAGTATGTCCTTGTCTAGAAACTCAGCATTTAATGAAAACAGCCTTTTAAAGCAGATAATCTGCCCTACCTGACTGGTTGGCTCAGAGTCAGGGGATTACTGATAATAATTGTGATTGCCTTTATCCTGCCCAGGACAGTTATAAATCAGGTAATGGATAGGTAAGCTATAGGTAACAAGACATTTTTGGTTAGAGCAAACCCTACCCAGAGCTATTTCTTCCATAAATGGCTACAGAATATAACTATAGTATCCAAAAAATGTAGAAAGGTTTCTATAGTTAGTATAAAATCCTTGTTTATGAAAGAAGAAACTGAAGGCAGAGATGATCAATGATCTGCTTGAGGAATACATAGCTAGCTAGTGATAGAACTTGGACTAGTATGCCTGAAATTCTAAAAGAACAAAATTACTTTGTTGAACCCCTTGGAAAACATTTTAAAAGGTCAAGTCCAAACTACTTTGGAAGGAACTTAGCATTTATAAAGAAACTTTTACTGAAATTTTTATCAAATAATATTTAAATTACAGTGAAAAGGCATATGTACCAAGAGACCCCCAAATGTAGCCACTAAGGAGAAAAATATCGAGTAGAAGTTACTCACACAATTCTGTTTCTTCTTCAGATCTAATACAACCATTTTTAAAATTCATTCTTAATTCCAACATTTTGTCAAATGGTCAACCAGCTAGGTCTGTTTTATACTGCTTTCAGAAACAAGTTCACTTTTGACCTAATCTCTGTCTACTTCTTAGTTATTGCTATTCTAATTAATGAAGTAAATAAAGAAATCATAACCAGCATTTTGGTTACTTTGGTTACTAGCATTTTTGATTACATCACCAAACTTCTAAATAAAGACCCCAAACCCTTCTAATATTAAACATTGAAATAAATGTGAGTGGCACATACTTTTAAGAAAGATGAATAAAAACAAGATAATTCTTTTCCAACCCTCTTATTCTAATTTAGAGGTGCAGGTGGCCTCAGCCCATCATGGTAGCTCAGGTCATATGGCAGGAACCCACCCTGAATAGGACATTTTCATTCATACTGGGGCAATGCAGACACAGGAGGACACCAGAGGTCACAGAAAAAGCTCACGCAGCCGTGGAAACAACATGCAAAGTCCACACAGACAGGGTCCCAGCTGGGAATAGATTTTTTTCTCATCAACATTATATGGAAACCACATTGAACTGATATTATTTGAGGACCTGCAGTATTATAAAACAACACCCTTGAATCTACCCACTCTCTCGCCAACAGCAGCCAGACCACCATAGTGTCATTGGGTCATGTCAGTGCCTTCTGAAAGATCGTCCTGCTCACTGTCTCCACCTGCTACAAACATCTTAAATTATACTTTTTAAAGGTGCTTCAAGGCTGAAGATCCTTTGCTGTCTATGAAACAAATTTTAATATCAAAGCCCAGGGCTAATGATCCTCAATAAATACTTGTATAATTAATTTTCCATCTTCAACATGTTCTCACCATCCCCAGAACTTGCCATTATCATTCCTGCCTTTTTGGCCTTGGTTCATCCCATGACCGACCCACTACCTAAAATACATGTCATAATCCTGCACATTCTATAAAACAAATACAAAATCTCCTACAAGAAACTTTGCCAACTCCAAATCATGTGGACATGTTTTTCCTTATGTCTTTTGACCTGAAGTTGACATTCTAGCATGGTGTGCATGTGTGTGCGGCAGGTACTTGGAGCATTTTTGGTATCTTATCACCCCATCTAGACTGTGAACTTCTGTAGGGCTTCCATTTTCAGTACCTAGTCTTCTCCAGTAAGCCTTCCCAGGAAACTTGGTCTCATATAAGCTCTCTATTGTGAATATTTGGTATTTATGTTCTATGGCTTTCATTTGCCCCTTAATTATGCTCTCTATTTATTACTTGTCCTGTGTTATTATTATATTCTTCAGATATTCTCACTCAATTCACTAGATTTAAAGTTCCTTGAGGTCACCAGCTTTCATGCTTACAATGTCAAGAGCTGAACTTTGCCTAAAGGGCAAAGGGTCAGAAGTCAGAAGACCTGGGTTCTAGTCCTTGGTTTAGTCAAGTGACCACATTAGACTATATGGGAAATGGCATGCATAGTAACACACTCATCATAACTGTTACATATCAAATTATACCTCTCCAGCTACCTGAAAGAATGGTTTGAAGATCACACCATTCACTCATATCTGTTCAGTCACTTAGTAAATATTTATTGAACACCATTAATGAAAGTATTAAACTAAGTTTCTCAAACTGACAATGCCCAATGAAAATGTAGAGAATTATCAAAAGCACTGAATAAAATTGGTATTTTGTAGAGTTATTATCAACTCATGTTCAGCTAGGCATGGGATGGAATAACTTTTAATAATATTATTAAGTCATGAAATTGGCATTCCTATCCATCTATAAAGTGGTCTTAGGTCAGGTTCACCAGGAGCAGAGATTGAGAGGGAGATTCTTGTGGGAGTGATTTGTTAGAGATGGCTCTTGAGTAAGGGAAGCAGGTTAGGGCAGTAGAGAGGAAAAAGATAAGCAAGAATGTAGTCTTTTATGAAGACCGGTTTCAGCCCACCTTGACTCAAAATCTAGCCTGTTGTACCCAACGACCATGGTCCCCTGTCCTGATGGTGAGGGCAACAGCCTTGCAGGTACGGCAGCACTCTTCACAAGAAGGGCAATTCTTCAGAGAAGGAAGTAGCTCTGGGTTACAGGCCAACATTCTCATTAGCTGGGGCTGGATGGACCTTCCAGTAAAGGCAACTGGAGAACAGCCTCCACAACAAGGGGTCACTGGAATTCATAATGACAACAGTGGCACCACAAAGCTGTGAAGTGCTCTCTGAATTTTCAAAGAATGACTGACTGACTCATAATCTTTTATATTAAAGTTCTTTGAAAACTGATGTTTCTTGAATTATATGTAAGGTGAATATTAACATTTAGTATCTGGAATTGCTCTTTCTTATGAAAATAGAAACCTGATTATGTTTTGAAAACAGAGCCAGGAGACTCTTATTTGCTTTGTTGATTCTGTTAGCTGCTAAGAAAATTTTTTAAATGTACATAGCCTCAAGCAACTCTGTGTTTACTGGAAACAGCAAGCAAACAGTTGTTGGATACAGATGATAAGATTAGGTAGACAATATGTCAAATTTATACTTTGGGTATACATTCTAAGCATGAAGTAAGTAAATAGAATAGTATACTTTCCAGGCAAAACTGAAAACAAGCAACTTTTCTAGAATGATAGGTGTGCAAAAATGAACATTTGTATAACATTTAACTGCAGATGATACTAAATACATGTTTATCAGCGAGGAAAATCAGAGCTTTGGTTTTTCACTCTTACCTGTCTGTTCTTAAGGCAAAACCAAATAATTGATTATATTACTAATTAGCACGTGTTTATAGGGTGAATTCTCATGTAGCTGTTTCCATTAAAAGGTAGATGCAGAAACGACAGCATCTAATAATTAACTGTTTTAAGAAACAGAACTGTAAAGCTTTTAAAATTATGAATAAGTACCAAGATATTCATTTAAATGATTTATAATGGGAGAATTTTTCTTCTTTGTCCTTAGTACAAATACTCAGACATTGTAATCTAGATTATATAATATTTTTTGCAACACTTTACAACATTAAAAAACAAAACAAAACAAACAAACAAAAACCCTCTTAAAGGCCTGGAATGTTCTGTGATTAATAGTAAGGGAAGGAGTAAAAAGGATTCTTAATCTTTTTTTTGTTTCCCTTCCCATGGGTGGGAAAGGAACACCTGAAAACACTTGGCCTTCCTGGATGAACCTGAGGTTCACAACTTCGCAAGCAGTTTTAAGTACTGGTTCCTATGTGAATTTTTAGAGTTACCCAATAACATAAGACACACCAGGAAAAAAAGATTTTCTTATCTTTTCCACTCTGTATGTAAATTGACTCCGTTTTCACAGGATTAGGTTTGGTTATATTAATAGAAAATGTGTAAGCAAATAACCTCATAATCTAAGGTGAAGAAAACTTTAATAAAAACTCAAATGCATAATTCACAAGGAAGTATACTGATAGAGTTGACAGGATTAATGTTAAGAATTTCTGTTCAATGAAAGGCATCATAAACAGTTTTCAGATATTTGACAAACTGGACAAAGATTTTTTAAATAATCAAAATTAGCAAGAAATCCACATCTAAAATATACAAGGGATTTATACATCCATAAGAAAAACATAAGAATCCCAGTCGTGGATAAAACTAGGCAATCCACTGAAAGCCAAATCTAAATTAGTAAGCGTATAAAGAGCTACTCAATTCTTAACTCAACAGATTGTCAAAAATTAGAGGTTATCCAGCTATTAGTGAGATATCAGCACCCTTGCATACTGCTGATGAGTGCATAATACACTAGCACAGCATCGTGGAGAGTAAATCTGGGCATACTCACTGGAAATGAATATGATCCGTAATCCACTCTAGGGATGCATCCCAGAGAAACTTGAGTCCAGGTTCATAAGGGGACAGGCACAAAGATGTTCATTGTAGCAGCAGGTTAGACGCAGCTGGGTACCCAGCACTGTAGAAACAGATAAATAAAATGTGGGGTATGCAAACAGTAAAATACTACCCAGTACTCAAAAGCAATAAACCAGTGTTACACACAGCAGCATGGGTGAATCTCTAAATGGATATTTAAAAATTACAAACTGAATGAAGCCTATAGTGCAATGCCATGTATGTAAATTAAAGACAAATGCATATTTAAAACAACACCATATGTTTAAAGGAACCACATATATCCAGAGATATCTACTATCTTAGAGCTTAAATGCAATACAGCGGTGCTTACTGTTAGGAGGCTGGTAAATAGAGTTAAAATGAAAGATGAAAGGAAAAATAAATGGAAATAGATAAGGTGCCTTTACATGGACAACCAATATACATGCTGAAGTATTAACTCAACACCCTGCACCTGAGATTAAAAATATATAAATTATATAACTGCAATGTCTGTACTTTGTAGTTTTGTAATGGAAACAGAAAAATAATGACAACATGAACTAAAAAACATATATAAATATTCTCCTTGTTTCTTTACTCACTGTCCCAGAACACGCCCAGCTTCCATTATCTTCTTGAGGAGACTTACACCATCACCCACTCATCCTGAGTGAACTCTACCTATCCAATGACATCCTTCAAGGCACAATTTCAGTTCTACTTCTCTATAAAACCTTTCAAATTGTTGCCCTCATGTAAAAACACCTCCCTGAAACCAATGACTTTTGCGGTCAGTCTCACGACATCTAAGTCTTAATACCAAACTCAATATGTTTTTTCTTGTTCTATGCTGTTTTGTCCTGGGCTTTCTCTTCTAGTTGTTAACTTCCTAGGGAGCAGAGAAAACTCTGGGGAGCTTCCTGTAGTGCCTAGAACAATTCTGCATACATAAGAACATCTCACTAAGTATTTGGATTCATAAATTTTCAGTTGAGATTTGGAAGTATGGTGACAAGGGATGGATAGATGGGATCATAACCGAAGGCTGGAAAATACTTATCTTTTTGCAGCTGGGAATAAGTTTTGAAAATGGAGAATAGAGATTCCTTTGGGAATTGGAGTTCCTTTGGGAACTAGATGAGAAAGAGGTAGAATAATTTCTTTCATCTGTGAATAGAGTAGCCCTCCAATCAATGAAAGGAGATAACATTTGGTTTCAGTTCCTCTATTTTCCCTTTCCTTGGTGTTTTCTTATCCAAAACTATCACTAAATTTTCCTTGAACACTTTAAGAAATTTGTTTTAACTTCAATCTACAAAATAAAGCTAATGAGGCCCAAATCAGAATGTGTTTCCTCAATCTAGGACACTGTTCAACAGCCCCTTTTTCACACTTTTAAAAGAAATGTGCTTCTTTTGCTTTTGATGAAAATTATAGTCTTATTGATTGTTAAATGTATGAATTCATTTGTATAAACGAAGTTGTGGTGGGTTATTCCCCTGCAGGCTGTGTAAGAGATGTCCTACTTAGCGAAGTTGATAAACTGAGTTGGGATCTCACTGAGATTCAAAATCTCGTTGAACTGTGCTCCATTAACAATTTGAATGAGAGCCAAAGGTTGTCTCTGAAAGGGAAATCAATCTGTGTGTAAGAACAAGAGGTTGGAGCTTTGAAAGGAGACGATATATGCAGCTTGCTCAGCGCTTTTGAAGGTGCAGAGTGTGGACTGGCTCCAGGGAATGGTGATTGAATGGAAAGTAATGCAAGGTGGAAAGAATCAGGGTTATGATATAATAAGAAAAGGGTATATCTATTTCAGCTAATTGCTGGTCTTGGGATCTCAATTGAGTCAGTAAACATTTCTGAGCCTTTGCTTTCTTTTCTAAGTAGGTGGGAAGATCTCTAATTCATATTCATTTATGAATATTATCATCAGCTGAAAATATAATTTGGCAGTTAAAAACAAAAGCTTTGTAAACTAACAAGAGCTTAGGAATACAAGAGAAGAAACAGCTTCATTCAGTTTTTGTAACTGGCTGAGAATGAAAGGGGCCTGAAACACGGCAGGTGCTCAACAAAAATTTGTTGAATGAATACATCGGAAAAATGGAATAGATCAGAAAGGAAGTAAAGTCACAAGAGACAGCCAAGACCAAGAGACTCTCAGACCAGGCATGTAGGAGGCAGAGGAAGGAACTTAGGAAGACAGAGAAGAAAATGTCCTCTTCACCCAGCGGTCAGAACCAGGGAGCAGCTGCAGGAGCTAAGGCAGCTGTAGCACAAGAGTGCTGAGAGGAGGTTAGCAGACATGGTTTAGAGAACTAAGATTCACAGTTCTAATGTCTACCCAAATACACCTTAAACAACATGCCTGAACATTTGGGTTTACATTGGAGGCAGCTAGAAAGCAAGGTAAGGAGGTAAGAAATGCTGTGAAATCATCACGGGTAGAATCAGACAGACCAGAGTTTAAAACCAAGCTACCATTCAGTAGTAGTATAACTATTGTCCTCCCCCCTCAAAAAAAAAAAAATGTAGTCTCTCTGAGACAGCTAGAAAATGAAGTCTCTAATTAAATAAAAATTATAGTATTTATTTGTAGAATTGATTTTAAGAGTAAACAAGTGAATATATGAAAAGGACCTAAAGCACACCTGTGTTTTTTAAAATTGTTATCATTATTATTGTTTTGTTGTTTCTGTAGCTTTATTACCCAGCCATCTCAAACTTGCCTTGATTTCAGTTCATGAACCTATAATTTGTAAATTGCCTATTTTTCGGTTTTCTTCTATGTGTGCATTTTTCCTCCTTAGTGCTGCTTAAAGTTTGACTCCCTTCACTTCTAACTTTATCTTAGTAACAATGAGGGAAAAGGACCTTTCACCTATAGTCAGGGTGGCCCAATGGCAGGCATGGCTGTGGTCTGGCCCACTAGGGCCAGAGGAGCAGAACCAGAGCAAAAGCAGGGGAGAGGCCCGAGTCCAGACAGACATGCCTGAAGTTTTCATTCATACGATGTCATATATGATGTCATACACCTGTTTACAATACCTTCATTAAAATGGAGAATAGGACTCTTGCTTTCTACAGGATGCTGTAAGATACATACTTTTAAAATTAAGCAAAGTTAGACAAAATGTGAAAACTCTGCAGCTGAACCGATTAATGAGAAAATTAATGTAAGATTTGTTCTAGAAATTAGATTAATAGCGATAACTTGCCGGTAGTTATACTAGGGTTAACAAACAACATGGCTTGCGTGTCATTGCTACTTTCAAAGATGTTTAGTCCTGGTAACACGAATGAGGCTGCTAAGCAAAGGCTTTTAGCTAGTTTTGAAGTTACTTTAGTCAACACAAGGTCACTGCCACCAATCCAGCGTCAGCAGGTGGCCCCAATTTGGGGTGCTGGGAGAAATTTTATTCAGACGAACTTTTGCAAACGTTTGTGAGGCCTCTGTCACCGTGGCTGCTAGCTTCTGAGGACGAATCCAGGCCCTGCTACCCCAAGGCGTCCTTTTGAGGGCAGGCTCTGCGACTCTGACTGGAGCAGGCCGCATTCGGTCACCTGCTGCCTCCCTTCAACACCCCAGCCAACCCTGGTTTTGATGTCCCCTGGCACGTGGGGAGGCCCGCAGGCTCTCTGCGTTCACGGTGACGGAGAAGAGGGCTGCGGCAGCTGGAAAGCGGCTGCATGACACGTGTGACTTGCTGGAAATTACTGTTTCGCTAGGGCCGCGGGAACACAGGCTGTCAGCCATGGGGACCTTACCGTCTCATAAGAAGCTTCTGCTTCTGTGCCCTGGCTTGCACACCCGCCCTGTGGGTTGACAGGCAGTGAGTAGAAGAAAAATAGACCTTTGCGTTCAGACGGGATGAAGAATGGCTTCAGGGCTTCAGAACCCTGTCCCTCCACACTTCGGGTCCGGAACCCCTGGCAGACCCCGCTGGCTGCACACAGAGCTGAGTCCTGTAACTCACTGAGCTCCGTGGTCCGTGTGACTTTGGGGGTCTGGCGGCCACAACAGGGCCTGGAAGGGGGGCAGGTGAAGTCCATGGAGGGAGGGCGCCACGCTGGGGGACCTCCTCAAGAGTTTGGGGGCCATCTTGGCTCTGCGGTCCCGGGCAGGAGGTGTGACTCCTCCGGGGACCCGGCTCAGGCCATGCCACGTGACCCAGGGGCGGGAAACCGGGCGCGTGCCGCAAGAGCTGGCTTCGCCCTCCGCGCCGGACCGCGGAGGAGACAGGGCTGCGGGACCCCGGAGCGGGGTCCCCCTCAGAGGCGCGGAGCCGGCGTGAGGACGCGGCTGAGGCGGGGCGGGACGACGGCGCGGAGGCCGCGGAGAGGCGGTTGCGTCTCCCCTGACGACCGCCTCGACGCCCGCGGCTGGAGGCGGGCCGGGCCGGGGGCGGGGCTCCTAGAGGCCCCGCCCCTTCCAGGGCCACGCCCCCGGCGCTAGCCAATGGGCACGCGGCATGTTGGCGGGTGGGAGGCGCGGCCGGGCCGCCGCGGCGGGCGCTGGGCGGCGGCGGCATCGGGCGCGGCCCCGGGAGTCCGGCCGAGTGGGTGGTGGCGGCGGCGGCGGCGGCGCGATGGCCGGGCTGGAAGGTGAGGCCGCGGAGGGCGCGGGCTGAAGCGGCGCAGGGCCCGGCTCCGCGGGGGTGGGGGCGAGGGTCCGGAGCGGCGGGTCGCACCGTGGCCCTGGGGGTCGGGCCGGCCGGAGCCTCGTGGCCCCCGACGCGGCGGGGCCGGGGTCACCGACCCCCGGGCTCCCTGGGGCTCGCCCCGCGCCCCTGACCCGCCTGGGGCCACCCCTCGGCGTCCCGTGCGCAGTCTCAGCCTCCGCCCGCTTTTCCCCGTTTCCCCTGCGAAGTGCACCCTGCGTGGACGTCCAGGCCCCCCCCTCACTCTCCCCCCACACCTGCACTGTTCGCGCTGCCCTCGTGGGGTGTGTCCCTGGCCCCGAGCCGCTGACACGCTCCCTGGCCAGTTTCCCTGGCTCTCCGGTTTTGTTTTTTTCCCCCCATTCCTGCCGCATCTGGGGTCGGAAGGATGCCAAGAGCATCCTCCAAGCAAGTGTCACCGACCAGCCAGCTTGAGAGCCGGGACAATAGGTCCCCAGGAGGGTTCCGGGGCGGCATTGACTCCGTCCTTATCTTTGGGTTGATCCTCGTGCCGTTGCCATGACTCCAGATTTTGCTTTGTTCCCGGTTCTTCCCCGTTTTCTCCATTCGCTTTACCCGTTTCCTCCTGGGTGATACGGCGTTCACCTAAAAACAACAAAGGAAAGGAATGTGCACCCCAGCTAGCACCGGCAGCAACAACAGTTGAGGATCCTTGTTCAAATTGTGGTTAATCCTTCGATGAAGAATAAGCCTGCGAAATGGAACGATCCTCTTGTCTTGATTTAGCTCTTTTCCCCCACTCCCGATCTACATAGATTCGGATGGAATTAAGAATAAGCGGAGGCCCTGAGCCTCCCGGCATGACTGCATGCCGGAGAATAAATGATTTGAGGTTGTGTTGTGAAGTGAAAAGCAATAGCTAGTAACTTTTGCAGTTAACCAAAGCTCATCGAAAAGCAGAGGGTAGTAGTGAGCATGATGGAATTTCATGCTTTTGCTTTGAGGAGAAGTGCTCATAGCAAACACCCTTAGGATAATAATCAGGAATTCTGATGATTTTCTCTTTGTGGGCAGCTGCAGTATATTGCACGTGGAGGGCTTTTTCTTTGCTTATTTAGGCGATCGTTCAAGTTTCTGTGAAATAGGAATTGTAGTGATAGTACTCCTTACTTTCAAGATACTTTTGAGAGAAGACTCCCGGAAGCGGCTTATTTTTTTTAAGGAAATTTAAAACACGTGGAATTATAGCATAGCGGGAGGAAATCCTCATAAGGTAATACACGTAAAGTACTTTACAACATTTTCTCTGCAGATGCTTAGTGAACATTTGTAATTAAGGCAAAGACCTTCATTTGATTTTTCACTTATGTACGCTAAGCACCTAAAACGGTGTCTGGCAGAGAATGGGTACTCAGTACTTCTTGTGAGATAAAATGACTATCTATAATGGGTACCACTCTTGGCCCTGGGACACAACAAAAAAATCAAAAATCAAAGGCCTGCTCTCATTGAGCCTGCGTTTTAGTGAACTTTATATTTTAGCAGTGCCAAGAGATTACTAAAAATATTAAATATTACTAAGAATGCTTTTGAAGTCTAATGAAAACCTATTATAATACTCGATTACTTTATTTCAAAACCAAATATAAATGACTGCTCTTGATTTTGTATAATTGTGTGGGTGAGTAGAGCAAAGCCTTTCATTACTTTTTGTGTAAAGCTGCTGGCCTCTACATGTATCTAAGGGCAACAGAAGGAGGTCTGGGTTTGGGAGAGTTCTAATATCCCATAAAAAAATGAAGAGATGGTAAATGCTAAGCATGTGTTACTTATATTTGTATATAGCTTTGTCATTCCTGTCACAACACCTTGCTAAGTGGTTATTAACAGTTGTGACAGATCATCAGGCTGCTCATTCCTCTTTGGGACTGCCACAGGTAGCAGCGCTTGGTGGTCTGCCCTCTAAAATTCAATGAGAGGTCTGGTTGCTCTTCTTCCATGTATCCCTTGGTCTGTCTGATTGAAGACAGCCATCCTGTCCCATTAAGGTTTCTTTTTGTTTCGTTTTTTTCCCTAGTCTAAACACGGGAAGTTTGCTGAATAATTCTTTATCTTTATCATCGTATCTATCATTCTTTGTGTTTTGGTACTGAGTCGGATGCTAGGTGTCTTAATAACCAATGTGTTCGGGAGACCTTTGTCCTGATCCTTGCTTTGTTTCCTTTTAGCTCTATGATTCAGGCAGTTAATCTGAACCTCAGTTTCCTCAGCTTTAAAAAAAATAGAACTTAAATATCAATCTGCCTGATTTATATTAAGTATTGAATGAAGTAAGTGCCTGGTACGTAGGATGGATAAAGTCACAGGAAGTATGTTATGGGCTTAAGAGTACTTCAGTGTAGGTAAAACAGCATTCTTGAAAGGGACTGTGGATAACCTCAGTACATACCCATGGCAGCAGAAAGAGGAGGCTGGAAATACGTATATATGATGAGGATTTGGAAAAAGACAAAAGAGCAGGAATTAAAGCGGGAGGATAGATTTTAGAAGACATTTCTGAGACGGAAGGATGAGGTATGGCTGCTGGATGTCATGGGGAAAAGGAATCAAAGACGAAGCAGCCTTCCAGCTTGGACGAAGAGATAATATTAATAACTTTATCCAAGAGGAAGGCCAAGTTTGGGAGATGAGGTAATGTGTTTGGCTTTCGAGGCGTTGTGTTTGTGCAGCACTTGGGGGATTTCTGGAGGAAAAGTCTCATCAGTACTTGGAAATACCTATCAGGAGTTTTTAGTTCAGTAGTCATCAGCCTACGAATGACAGCAAATGGATGCATCCACCCATGAAAGCCATGTTTAACAAAACAGGGAAAGAAACTTGAGTGGAACCGATGCTGTAGGGCTAATTAAGCAGCACATTGGAGTGTGTGTGTGGGGTGGGGGGAGGGTGTTTAAATAGGTTTAAAAATTGTCAAGAAAGGGCAGTGCGGGGAGAAACTATTTAGTAGTGACTACATGCCCCCAGAGAACCCAGGTGTCTGGTCTTTCTGGACATTCATTAAGCACTAACCAGGTCACACCCTGCTCAGCTTATGAGGTCTGAAAAATGGGCTTCAGGGAGGCAAACACCGCCCAAGTCAAGAGAGGACTTTGCAGGTGGGAGGGATTCAGGAGCAGAGCCTGATGCTGCAGAAAGACCCAGCACAATGGTGCTTCAAAAGAGGGCTCTGGATCTGACAATTAGTAGATTTGTGTGTTTCCTAAGGTCTCGAATGTCTGCTTATCACAGAATCCCCGACCCTTACGACCATCCCCACTCTCCTTCCTGTGCTGTTTTTCTGGCATTGTGCTTTCTACCACCCGCCATTTTATATACTTGTTTTTGTGTATGTCTTTTCCTGTTATATGAGTAGATGTTTCGTAAGATTAGGGTCTTTGATTTTTTGCATCACTGTTTGCCTACCTCCTAGAACCGTTCCTGTCTCATGCTCGGTGCTCAATAAGGACGCATTTGGTGAATCAACAAACGGATCTACTTTAATATAGTGGTTAATCCTAATAAAGTTTGCCTAAGGTTTAGATAGGAGTGAAAGCGAGGCAGGGAGGAGGTAGGCAGTGAACTCAGGTCCCTGTTTCCAAAATGCACTACTGAGGATGTTGGTCCTAGATACCTCTTAGGGGCAAAAAGAATTTTGTTGGGGGTGATAATGGCATTCTAAATCTCTCTTTTTAGACTGAGAAACTCTGTTGTAAGAAAATCCATTTGTTTCATCTAAGGTTTTCCAAATATTTGACCATGGAGCAAGGGACACAGGGGTGATCGGTGAAAGTAGAGAAAATGACTGATCAGGTTCAGACCAGGTAAAAAAGGAAATACAGCCAGGAACGGGTTATCATGAAAATGCGTCACTCCAAGATGGAGGTAGAAAGTAGAAGACTAGTTAGGGAGAGAGTTTGAGTATTTTCCATCCAGAAGTTGACCCTTTCTAAGTTAACAGTGGTGCTCTTTGCCGAATTGGAGGGCAGGTTACTGAAGTGGACTGGAGGGTGAAGGTTATGTGTCGAATAGGTTAAGTGAGTGTTAAAAATGTAGGATGAGCTGAAAAAGGAAAATCTTGTAAGATATAAAAGGTTATTGACATGGAAGTAATTGGCTTTTTAAAAGGATTGGAAGAAGAAAGTTGATGGCAGTTGCTGTGTGCTGCAAAAGAGAGATTCGATGACTTTTAAAGGTCAATTCAGATGACGAAATAAACATGCTACACAGAGGCAAGACTGTTCTTAATTTCCAAGATTTTTTGAAAATGTTCTCTCCTATTTTTAAAATTTATAGATTTTAGAATGTCATAGCTATTTTAGATAACAGCATATTGTTTCTCGTCACCTATATATTAGTGGTCTATAAAGTTACCGTTTCAACCCTCATTGTTATGCAGGCTTTGGAGTCACTAAATACAGCAACTCATAACAGAATCAATAATGTGTGCAGGATAAATTTCGGAAGAAGAGATTGGCTTCCTGAGAGATTCAGAATATTAAACTCCTTTTGATACTTGGTTCTGTCCATCGGTTTGGGGCCGCTTTCCACGGTGTGTGCTCTCTGCTGTCATAATCACCCCGAGCATCATCGCTGTACTGTATTTATATAAGCCACACAGTTCACTGGCTTCTGCTACTCAGGAGAGATTATTGGAGTTTGCCTGCATGCCCTGGAGAGTAATATATTTTTTTATTTCATCGGTTATGAAGCATTTTATATGTAACTTCTCAGTAGGTCCTCTTAAGTTTCAAAGTAGATGGAGCAAATATTACATCCTGATTTAACAGATGTTAAACTGAACCTACCTAATGATTAGTCATATGTTTTCTTCTAATTCAGATAGTGAAGACTTTTCCAACAAGGAGAGAGTCGTCATACTTTTTCCTGAAGGCCCCACAGATTCTCGGTTGTGTGTTTAGACAAATGGAAGTAAATTCATCAGCATATTATACACACAACCTGAAAGATTCATCCCACCCTCTGCAGTTGGTCAGTTGGTTTAATCATTCTTACCTATGACCAGCTATTTTTTTTTTTTCAATGTAAGACCAGTAAGAGAGGCATCTTATCATCCATGCACTTTTTGTGCTAAAGTCCTCCTGAGGTAGATTTCATTAAATAGATATGGTCTATCTATCATGGGAGTT
Organism: Cynopterus sphinx; assembly: GCA_030015415.1. Lineage (NCBI taxonomy): Eukaryota > Metazoa > Chordata > Mammalia > Chiroptera > Pteropodidae > Cynopterus > Cynopterus sphinx. The sequence continues at coordinate 50,504,455 of CM057389.1, read as the reverse complement.
TAGAGGTAGAAGTGGGCCGTGTAGGTCTTTTAATGTCCTTATTTTATACAAGAGGAATCTGAACCTTAAAGAAGTTAAATACCTTTTCCAGGGGTTCGTAGTTCCGAGTAACAGCTGGGACTTGAACTTAGATAACATGAGACAAATTCCAGTGCCTTTTCTACTACACTCATGTCTGTTGATGAATACCTTCAAACAAAATGTGCCTTTGTGGCTCCACAGCCTAAGTGACTTGTCATGACCTGTTGGTAGCTCCTTCCAGGGGGGTGTTGACACCAACAAATTTGTGTATGTCATATTTTGTAAATTAAAACATGGTGCCATACGACCAGTCAGTATAAGAGGGAATTATAAATTTATATATCTTTTAAAATTTATTTTGGATGGAATAATCATTTCAGCGTTTCTGAGATAATTGTTTTTAAGTGCTTTTTCTTCAGTGCTGTTACCCCTCTTTTATACTTTTTGGTGATACCAATTTTCTTTTCTTTTATAGATCATTTGAACGTGTTTACTAATTTGTAGGAATTAATCCCAGGAGTTGGATTTTATTATATGGTAGTTTCTCTAGTTGCTCTTAGTTTTATGTTTTCGCGTTTTGAAAAATGGGAGATGCTTTGGTTCTTAGGCATATGAAGACATAAGTCATGTAAACTGGTAGCTTTATGAGAGCAGTGAATGTGTCATTCCACCCTCATGTCACCATTATTTGATACATGCCTGGCAAGCAGTACGTGCTCAAGTAGGCACTCACATTGCTCCCAGGGGTTAAACTGGTTTTTCTCAGTAGTTCATTTTTATAAGATTATAACAAGATACTGATTACCAATGTTATTTCTTAATGCTTTGAAGATTAATAATATACATTATTAACCTTAAGATAGATTTGGTTTTTAAACTTTAGTAATTTTCAATAGTGACAGCCTGTAAATGAAGAGAATATGGCAAATTGATTTGGTTAAAATTAAAATCAAACAGATTTCCAAAATATCATTTCGGTTATCTTTAAATCGTGACTTCTGTATTTGGCATGGACTTTCTGACCACATATAATTTTAAGACTTGTAGCCATTTTAATTGATAAAGTTGCTTATTTCAAAATGAAACAGGACATTTTTCATAAGAAAAATTTCAACTGACAACTATTATGTGAAATTAAGGGAAGACATAAAACTTGGAAGTATTACAATTTGAGCTATGGAATTTATTGGCTAAATTATTTTCTGTTTTAGAAAATGGAAGTGTCCAAATTGGAGAATTATTACCTTGCAAGATATGTGGAAGAACATTTTTTCCAGTGGCGTTAGTGAGTACCTAACTTCATGTTAACTTACTCCTATTATGTTAAATTTAGTAATCCAAACTACTGCAAATATATTTTTTGTAATCCTAGCACTAATGCATTCTCCATTTACATTTTTTTTAGTATCTATTTTCAGGTATTTAGTAATGAAAATACTTTTTCTCACTTAGATAGCTTTGACTCGGTTATATTATTATTTTATTCTTAGCAGTGTGAAAACTAGGAGAATATTAAATAACTCAAAAGTGAAATCTTATTTAGGTATTATTGTTTATTGTTTGTTTCATCTTTAGGTATTTAAACTGGTCTCAAATGACAATTTAAAGTTTTTAGTCTTTCCTTCTGTAGAGAAGAAAATGATACATTGCATTTCTTCATCTTAACAGAAAAAACATGGACCCATTTGCCAGAAAACTGCCACTAAAAAACGGAAGACTTTTGATTCAAGCAGACAAAGAGCTGAAGGAACTGATATTCCCACAGTAAAACCTCTTAAACCTAGGGTAATTATATAACCTTTCAACACTATGAACCTTGCTGTTATATATATTGAAAAGAATTACAATTATCTGTTATACTAAGATTGAAGAACAAACAGAATTTTGTGTCATGTTTAGAAATGATCAGAAACTTATTTTAAACTTTGCAAACGAGACCTTACTACTGTCTCAGGCTCCAGCTATTACAAGGAGGTTTTGTAGCATTGGAGAACCACTTACTTAGCTGCAGGCTGGAAATAATTAAAAAGTCCTCACAAGTTCTTTTTAGGTCATTGTAAATTACCTCAGATATAGTTAAGTATAAGTTAAAATCTCTTTACCAGTCATCCCTGAATACATAAATAAAGCTATTATTTATAGACATCTTGGCATAATAGTGATTATCTTGCCTGATTGTCAGTGTTTGTGATCTTATTAAACTTTCTGGAGAAAAGTTTTATCAGTTGCTCAATTGTCCACATTTAGGAATTATCAGTTTATTTTGTCTTGACCAAAACATGATAACATCTCCTTAATACCACTTAATACCACTTAATACCACTTCTGATATGTTATATTGCCAAAAATAAATCACGTAAATACTTTGACAAACTTTTGAAGAGTCATTTCAATGAAATGGTCAAAATTTGAGTACCTGATTGAATAGATTTTGAAACAAATCCCTGCTTTCAGTGGTAATAACTTTTCCCAGTAGTATAGGAAAACATGTCCCTTCGGGTCAATTAATCTTACTAATGAAGTCATTTGGTAATAGAAAAATCAGATGTTCATCTTTGTATTTCTGTTATTTATTCAAGAGAAGAGTGGTGAAATTTGAATAACGTATGTAAACGGTTATTTGAAGTTTCTCTTAGTAACCTGCCAGACATATGATTGTATTAGCTTTGATTAGCTTCGAAGATAAACTAATGAAATCTTTGGAGGTGGTATAAAGTAGTGGGTATAGGCTCACGAGTCAGATTGCCTTGTCTGTACCCTAGCTCTGCTACTTATTGTATTGTGTTGGATGAGTTACTTCATCTGTACTCCTGTTTATCTACAAAATGGTGACAATACTTATAGCAGCTATCTTGTGGGGTTATTATGGAGACTATATAAATTTATCCATGGCTATCTCTTAATGAACATTATCCTTTTTCTTTTTTTAAGGGTTTATATACTCAAATTGATTTTTTAAAAAAGCTAAAGTAAAAACCATTGGTTTACATTAATTTATATCCTCACTACTTAAAGTGTGGTCCATAGAGCAGTAATATCAGCACTACTTGGGAACTTATTAGAAATGCAAAATCTCAGGTCCCACCCAGACATATTCCACTAGAATCTGTGTTTTAACATGGACCTTGGGTGACTCACATGCACATTAAAGTTTGAGAAGCAGTGAGTGTATTAGAATTTGAACATAGCACTGTAGTTCTGTTAGAGTCAAGAACAGGATTCAGCTCCAACCCATGTAGTGAGTGTTGGCCGATAGATGTTTAGGGATTGCATAAATGAGGATAAAACTGCCATCATTAAGAGATGAAAACTCAAGACAATCATCTAATATAATACTACAATTAATAAGAGAAGTCAGTGAAGTAATGAGGTCTGATGTTAATACACAGAAATTACTAGGTTTCATATTTCAACAGCTTGTAATAGAAAAATGAAGAGCACCAAATAGAAAATATTTAGGAATAAACCTTATAATAATAAAGGTGCAGGACTTCCACAAAGAATATTTTTAAAAAGTACTGAAAGACAAATGCTTCTTCAAATGGAAATATATCTCATATTTTTGAATGGATATACTTAGCATAATAAAGATTTAAGTTCCTTAAGTCATTTGTGACGATGTTTAGTTTTTCCTGTTAATATAGTTTCCAGTTAAAAAAAATTAGACTAGCTGATTCTAAAGTTGGTGTGGTAAGATATACATACAAGAATAACCAGAAAAGATTGTAAAAGAAGCAGAATAAAGTAGGTTACCCTGCCAGATATTGAATATTAATATAAAGTATCAATATTTAAAACATTGGTACAGACACAAGGATAGTCACAATAATGGAACAAAAGGAAAGTTCAAAAATAAGTCCAAATACAAAAGAGAATATGATAAATCTGATATCCCAGCTTAGTGGGAGAAAAACCCATAAAGGATGTCGAGGCAGCTGCAGAGCCATGTTAACAGAGTTTAATCTGTATGTTGCCTCAAACATCATGATGACTTCCAAACAAGTGAGATTTACTTTTTTTTTTTTTTAATGAAGCCACTAAAGTAATAGGTGGAAACATGGAATATTTCCATTTACTCTGGTGTGAGGTTGGACCTTGCTGACTGTGACTACAGATCCAGAGAACAATAAAGATTTATAAATTAAACTACATTTAAAAGTAATTCTTTATATCAGAAGACCCTTAGATAAGGTCAAAAGACAGACATAATTGTTGGGGAGGGTTGGGGCTAATCTCCTCTAAAGAGTTGCTGGAAATTGTTTAAAGAAAAAAAAGACCAGTAACCCAATAGATAAGTTGACCAGACATATAATCAGTTCACAGAAAAGGCAATACAAATGATTCATAATGATAAAAAAAAGATGCTCAGTTTCTTTCATTGTAAGAGAAAAGCCAGTTAAAACCATAGAGAACTGTTTTTCACATTTCTCATCAATTAAAAACCCAAAAGTTTGATAATATGCTCCGTTGAAGAAACTATGGGAAAACTGGGAAATACACTCAGTGGAAGCTTCAATGTGTGTAATACGTACAGAAGTTGATTTAGCACTGTCTATCACAATTGCAATTGCATTTAAAAAACATATAATACAGCTGCATAAAATTATCTTTTGTGTGTAATTGTAAATTTTGGAAGGAGACCATTTAAGGACACCTGATAAGAAAACATGTAAAGTAATATGTGTGGCATTTCCTCAAGTTTTATCTCAATTCATTTCAAAAAGAAGTTCTGAAACTATTTTTCTCTATTTATAGCCTGAGCCACCAAAGAAACCATCCAACTGGAGAAGAAAACACGAAGAGTTCATTGCCACCATCAGAGCAGCTAAAGGCCTTGATCAGGCGCTTAAAGAGGGAGGCCGGCTTCCTCCTCCTCCCCCACCTTCTTATGACCCTGGTATGTGGACATACTATTTCTATATAGGGTCAGGTAGTAAATAGCTTAGGCTTTGCAAGCCAGAGTCTTTCTCTTTTGTAGCTATTCAACTCTGCCTCTGGTGGAAGATATCAGCCATAGACATTTATGTAAATGAGTGAGCATGGCTGTGTTCCAAGAGAACTGTATTTGTGAAAACAGGCTGCAGGCAGTCTGGATTTGGCCCAGGGGCCCTAGTTTGCCAGCCCCTGTGCTAGAGTAATTTAATGCAATGCTGTGAACGTCTTGCGGATGTCCGGACTGGGACAAAATTAACTGTCCCTTAATTTTCCTCATGAAGTTGAATTTTCTCTCTGTTTCGGAGGTATTTATATATATGTTAACGTCTTATCTAACATAGTGATATTTCTTATATTTACATGAGTCAGTGAGTGCCAGTTCTTCAGGATAATTTGGGCTTTAGAGATTTTTCAATCACTCAGTCCTAGTAAAACAACTTTCTTATTAGAAATTTTAGACTTAACCACTAGTTAGTTAGCACGACAAATATTTGAGCTTCAGATAAGTATAAATTCTAAAGGACAGACTCCCTCTCAAAAAGTAAACACAATTTGGTAATTTGGAGATTTAATTTTAAAAGACATTTTATACACTATAATTGAATTTTAGAATTTTTTATCGAGGATTAGCTCTTTCTTAAATTATGTTAATGAGGTATGTTATCACTTCTTCCATCTGATAGAACCTCTGCAGAAAAATAAAACTGTAAAAAGTTGATTAAACTATTTCTGGACAGTTTTCTTCTAATTAAAGTAAAGATTTTAACATATAACTATAAATTTTAAAATACATTTTTAATGTATTGTGTTATTACTGCTTAACTAGTTTACCATATAAAATCATATATATATATATATGATGAAAACATGTCATGATAGAGGCAAAAAAGAAATAACTTTTTTCCTCTCCTTATTTACTTTTTGTACTTAGGATTTATCTGTTGGTCTTCTTCCTTCTCAAATTTGATACTAAGTGGGAAGAAAATCGGAGTTTATTATACACTAGCAGACTTTTTTCTGAAATGTCTTTACTAAGTTTAGATAAGTCAGGTTGGGTGATTATAAGGAAATGAGGGTTTTTGCTTATCAAATGTTACTTATGCTTACATGGTGAATTAATGTTCATAAAAACCTAAAATTCCTTATGTCTCATTTCTAGTATTATGTTATTAATCTGTTTCTTTTTCCTATTTTAGATTATATTCAGTGTCCATATTGCCAGAGGAGATTTAATGAAAATGCAGCTGATAGACATATAAACTTCTGTAAAGAACAGGCAGCACGTATTAGTAATAAAGGCAAATTTTCGGCTGATACCAAAGGAAAAGCAACTTCTCGGCCACAGGTGAAATGCTCAACTTAATCATTTCTACAAACATAAGAGAAAATGACTTTTCAGTTTTACTGTTTTGTTTTTATGCTTTACAGAACATTTAAGTGCAGTTTTCTCACCTGCAAAAATTTATATCTTACTGTTCAGGGATTTAGTAAGCAATTTGAATGGTTAATTGAAGATTTTAAAAGTAATATGAAACGGATTGAGTTAGTAGAGACTTGAAATTATACAAATTTTAAAGAGGTGTTTGGAAAAAAAGTAAGAAAATAAGTTAAAAATAGGCTAGGCAGATTCAGAGTAAAGCAGAGGAATTAGAAGAGTGAGAAAATGGCAATAAAATCCATGTTTGAAAGTCACATAATTCCTGAATGTTGTAGAATAGATGAAATGCAGCTCAGTAAGGAAGGGGTCAGGTTATCTAGGTCAGGGGGACAGCCGGTTACTGAGAGGCAGGTGAACATGTTTTAACGAGAGGCATTCAGAGCCGTGTGTGGATTCAGTAGGGAAACTAACCTGGCTGGTTCCTGCCAAAGGTAACAAGTGATAGACAAGGTGGGCCAGGTTCTGGACAGCTAGGAAACTTGATAAAATTGAGTGGAATGGTAGAGGCCTAATATGTAGTGGGGGGAAATATACCTTTTTGAAAGGAATGTTCTGCTTCATTGTATTTGTAAGCCACAAAGTTAATAATAATATGTTTTGATACCTACATGGAAATCTTAGTCCCCAGTATGTAATGCTACCAGGTCTCTCCCGAGACTTGGCCTCTCAGTGGGTAACGTGCTATGGCAGCGCCCTTTGTCCATGCTGGCAATTTTGCTCATCTTTGACACGTAGCACAAATGTGTGCATCATCAGTTCTGTTTCTTAACCCAGTTTTATGGCCCCTGTTTTTAGTAGACATGTCTGATATTTTGACGAGTCTCTGTTAGGTCTTGTTTTCCATTTTTTTTTTTTTTTTTTTTTAGTTTTAAAACCTTTCCTAATGTCTTTGTTGGTATTTTAATGGGGGAGACTGATGCTAACAGATGTCCTTTTAAACCAGAAACACCTCTTAGGTGTTCAATGAAGCTGTTTTTATGTGGCTCATTTCCCAAGTCTAGTCATTTGTTCATGTGACAGTTATTGATGGTTTTCTATTTGCCTAGTGCTCTTAAATTTGAGGTTCTGGAATAATAGTTCCTAACATGCATGCTGTTTGAGTGTATATGTCAAGATGTTTTTTTTAAGGTCGCATACTGAATTTCAAAAGGTTATGATGTTTGACTTTAGCATTGGTGTTTAGCCAACAGCTTTTTAGTAGTGTGGCATCTTAAATTTTATTCTGATTATCGGTATAAAATATGATTTGATTTTTGAAAATCAGGGGTTTAAAACCAATTTTCACAAAGTCCTAAGCAGTCTAAATAATGCATTAAGCCAAATCTCAAGTTCACGTGTAAGTACGGGAACTACCTTACAGTTGGAACATGGGCTGGACCCAAGGTGCATGAGTCTTACTTAATGGCTCTCTCTCTTCACATTGGGGAAATCTAAAGGCAGCTATTAAACTTGTCCAGACTGATATGTACACTTAAGCATTTTTCTCAGGAAATATGGCTGGATTATGTACATGAACTATAAAACCACATGTGAGAACGTGTTAAAAGCATCATTGGGTGTTTCTAAGTCTTTTAATCCTTTCTTGGCATTCAAAATCTAACAGTGAGGAAATACTTTCCACGAAACCGTTCCGCCCACTATGAGCTGGGAAAAGGTGCTCCTAGTTTACCTGAGCAGTGGAACCTCTGAGCCAAATTTTAGCACACCAGTTTTGAGAGGGAGCATGTTTTGGGGAACCTCTCTGAAGTGACACGTTTAAAACCACACTTTCTCGATGTGCCTAACTCAGTAGCTAGTAAAAAGATGGCTCATTTCAGGGAATGTGAGCTTTTGAAATACTGGTTTCTAACCCCTAATCAAAAATGATGTTGCTAAAATATTTTCTTTTCTTTATTTTAGTATAAGCCGCCAGCGCTTAAAAAGTCAAATTCTCCTGGAACGGCGCCAGGATCGTCACGGTTACCGCAACCAAGTGCCATTAGCAAGACCATTGTAGGTAATGAGATCCATAAAAAATCACTATTCATTCTTCTTTTTTTTTGTCATAGTGTTGGTAAAGAAGGAAATGAAGATAGTGTTCTATTCTGTATCATTAAAATGGATTTATAATTAGCAAGGGATGGAGAGGATAAGTAATTATTTGGGGGTAAAAATAAAGTAACTTTCAGTAGCTTCTACTTTAGGTATTTTCTACTCTTTCTTTTTTTTTTTTTTTTAGCTTAAAGGTTTGTTCTTGGTGTGGTTAATGATATGGCATCTGTTCAGAGTAGTCGACCATGTTCTTTTCTTGATTCTTTAACCAGAGTATTTTTCTCTCATTTCTGCCTATATCTGAACTTGATATTTGTCCTTAATAGACAAATGACTAATGGCTTGAAGGAGATATTGACCACCGAAATATACCTTTATTTGTATGTAAATTGTAAGAAAGAAATATAGAAATTAGAAATGAAGGATGCTCTATGTTATTCTCTGGAAATTTCATTTTTTAAAAAAATAACTTCATTTATTGCCACTAAGATTTATTGCCGTGAAAGCATCATTTTCCTTGTTGGAGGCTCTGTTTTATGTGATATTTTTTTCAGAGCGTCATTAACACTGATACCGTTTTTATCTCAAGGTGCGCCTTCAGGTAAAGCGTCTTCCGTTAGTGGCCCTTTGGGAAGCAAACTTCAGACCTCATCGCCCTCCCATAAGGGGGTAGCAGCCCCCCACATAGGGTAAGTCTACACCACACTTAATTTATTAGTGATCTATCCATCTACATGACTTTAAGGTTTTATTTTGCTTAGATAATTGGCTTTTTCATTAACTTTACCTTTTTTTCTAAGTTCATTTGCCTCTTTAACATAGTGCTGGTCAGAACCACAATCACTGCAATCAAGGGTCTAAATTAGTCTGACCATATTGAAAGACAATCTGGTGGCATTTATCAGGAGTCTTAAAAAGCATCTGTGTTTTTGATTGAATGATTTTACTCTAGGAATCTAGTCTAAGGAAATTATTTGAAATATAGAAGAGTTTTGCAATAACCAGAATTTATTAAGTATTATGTATCAGGCACTGTGCTAGACATTTTACATGTATTTTTATTAAAGTCATCCCATTACCATATGATGGGAGATTCAAAAGCCAAGTAATTTGCTCAAAGCCACACAGAGTTGGAAGTAGGATACAAATTGGGCTATCAGTAGCTCTAAACATTCGTCACTTTTCATGTATTTTTATTGTAAGGTAGAAAATATAAAATCACCTAAATATGTCTAGCTTTGTTTGAAGAGCAGATTTTGAAAATCTACAGGAGGTTATTATGCAACCATAAAATATTTATAAATTTTAATAGGATGATTCTGCTATAACAAGAGGAATATAGGATACAAACTCCATGTTTACTCTGATAGGAAATGGAAACGTGTAAGCAAAATGTGCTGAAATAATAACAGTGGGTGACATTTTTTTCTTGTTTTAATACTAACTACTTTTTATCTTTCTATAGTTTTACATACATGGCTTTCAGTAAAGTAGCATAATTAAGCTTTCAACAATGACTGTCTTATAGGAAAATTGTTGGTGACATTAGAGACTTTAGTAGAAGTCCTCTTATTCCAGTAGAAACCCACTTTCTCTGCCAATTTTGATTTTGGAAAATTAAGAATTCCTACATAGAATGAGGGCTTATGTATATTATCTTTAGATATCCTGATAAAGTTGATTTAAAAATATAGCACACATTAGTTCAGATATAGGTTATTACTTTAACTTTTATGTAGGAAATATATACGAGAGTATATATCAAAGAAGTGTAATTGCTTTTTGTTTTCTAATTTGGACTGAGTAGAAAATGCAGAAACTAAAAGGAATTTTAAGTATTCTAGAAAAAGAAAAAAAATCAGCTAACAAGATCTTATTAGTTAAGTGTTTTTTTTCTTTTTGGTATGCTTCCAACGAGAAGAGACAGGCTATCCTTAAGAAAGAGAGGTTATCAGGAGAACAGGCAGTTGAAAAGTAAAAGGTTCTCATCTTCCCGAGGTAAAACCTGATTTGATCGTTTTTTCTTCTCTATTCAGTTGGCTTAAATATAGACGTAACCATGTGTGTTTTAACGTTACAAAGCTTTTTTTACCCATATTGCAGCGAATGGCCTCCCATTTTGGTTTATAGTATTTGTAGTGTTTTTTATAGTTTCATTTACAGTTGATTATGAATTAAAAGCTGACGTTTTCGATATCTTTCTTTTCATACTGGGAATTTTATCAGTTGGCAATATTAGGTTTTATTGACACCCAGTGTTCTTAAACAGAACGTGTAAACCTGGCTGGTATCATCGAAAAGAGTTTGCATCAGAGAACTAGGTTTTGAGGACCTACTGTGCCACTAAAGAGCTGTGTCACTATGCATGGTTCTTTCCTGCGTCTCACTCTGACAGCATTCTGTGACTCTGCTTGACAACTGATCTAAGACAATCTGATTAACATTGACACGGTTCCTAAAAGAAAATGTTTGTACTAACAACAAAGATTTTCTTGCACGAAATCTTGCAGGTTCTCCCACATCATGTTAAATCGTCAAGCCTAACTGTTCAAATCCCAATTATTTATTTATATGTGATCCTCACACATCAGAGGAATGTTTCCATCCAGTAGGAAGAGAGTGATGGCGTGAGTTTCTGGCTAACTTATGACTGTACTTGCTGGGACGTTACAATATTACCGTGTTCAGTAGAACCATTCACAACTGTCTAGTGGCAGACTCCTTTCCTTTTTATAGTTATCGAGGCAGTGATCTGTTTGTGTTCCCGTGCCATAATGAAAGCCCTGTGTCTGCCAGACTTGCAGAAGTAACCAGAGAATGTGGTATAAAGCCCAGCAGCAGAGACACACTGTGCATTTTTTAAAATAATTTGTTTTTTTTAGTAATAATCGACGTACGATATTACATTAGTTTCTGGAGTATGAAACAGTGATTAGACATTTATGTAACTTGGGAAGTCATCACCCAGATAAGTCTAGTATTCATGTTGTTACAGTTTATAGTTGTTACAGTATTATTGGCTACATTTCCTGTGCTGTCCTTTACATCCCCACAACTGCTTTGTAACTACCACTTTGTACTTTTTACTCTATTCCCCTTTTTCACCCATTCCCCACCCCCACTCATGTCCAGCAACCATCAGTTTGTCCCCTGTATCTATCAGTTTGTTTGTTTTACATGTTCATATATTCTGATTTTTAGATTCACATATAAGTGAAATCAAGTGTTTTTGTCTTTCCCTGCCTGACGAATTTTACTTAGCATGATACCCTCTATGTCCATCCATGTCATGCAGATATCAAGATTTCATTTTTTTTGTAGCTGACTAATATTTCATTGTATATGTGTTCCAGTTCTTCTTTATCCATTCATCTGTTGATGGACACTTAGGTTGCCTCCATGTCTTGTCTATTGTAGATAATGCCAGGAACATATGGAAGCATATGTCTTTTTAAATTAGTGTTTTGGGTTTCTTCTGATAAATACCCAGAAGTGAGCTTACTGGGTCCTTCTTTGTCTCTTGTTATAGCCTTTGTTTTAAAATCTCTTTTTTTTTCCTGGTATAAGTATTGTTTCCCCTGCTTTTCTTTTTTCACTTTCATTTTCATGAAATATGTTCTTTCATCCTTTTGCTTTCAGGCTATGTGTGTCTTTGGATTTGAAGTGAGTCCCTTGTGTGCAGAATATGAATTGGTCTTGTTTTCTTATCTATTCAGTCTTTTGATTAGAACATTTAATCAATTTACAGTTAATCGTTGATAAATATGTAGTTATTGCCATTTTGTTATTCATACTTTTTATATATTTTTTTCTTCTTAAAGAAGTTCCTTAAAATTTCTTAGTAGTACTGATTTGTTGGTGATGAACTTCTTTAACGTTTTCTTGTCTGAGCAGTTCTTATCCTTCATTTCTAAATGATAGCTTTACTGGATAGATTAGATTAATCTTGGTTGTAGGTCATTGGTTTTCATCATTTTGCGTATTTTGTGCCAATCCCTCCTGGCCTGCAAAATTTCTGTTGAGGAATCAGCTGACAGTCTTATGGGAGCTCCCTTGTAGGTAACCAGCTGCTTTTCTCTTGCTGCTTATAAGATTCTCTCTTTGTCTTTAACCTTTGGCATATTCATTATTATGTATCTTGGTGTGAGTCTCTTTGGCTTCATCTTGATTAGGACTCTCTGCACTTCCCTGGGTTTGTATGTCTTATTTCCTTCACCATGTTAGGGAAGTTTTCCATCATTATTTCTTCAGAAAGGTGTTTCATTCCTTGCCCTCACTCTTTTCCTTCTGGTGTCCCTTTATGATGTAATGTTGGTATGCTTGATGTTGTCCCAGAGGCCCCTTACACTATCTGCATTTTTTAGGATTATTTTTTCTTGTTGCTGTTCTGATTGGGTGTTTTCTGCTACCTTATCTTCCAAACCGCTGATTCAGCCCCCTGCTTCATCTAATCTGCTCTTGATTCCTGCTAATGCAGTCTTTATTTCAGTGATTGTATTCTTTTCTGACTGGTTCTTTGTTATTTTCTCCATCTCCATTTTTATGTTTCCTGTCTCTTTGTTGAAATTCTTGCTGAGAGATCCTTGAACATCCTTATAATGAGTGTTTTGAACTCTGCATCTGCATATCTCCATTTTGTTTAGTTCTTTTTCTGAAGCTTTGTTTTCTCCTTTCATTTGGGACATTTTTCCTTGTCACTGCATTTTGGCTGCATTCCTGTGTATTAGGTAAGGCTGCTTAGCAGAGTGGCCTCAAATAGTAGGTGTCCTCTGGGGCCCAGAGGTGCAATCTCTCTGGTCACCTGAGCCAGGTGCTCCAGGTGTGTCCCTTGTGTGGGTTATGATCACACAATAAATTTTTGACAAATAATGAGAAAAGTAATGAATTAATAAATTAAATCCCTTGTTTTTCAACCTATTGACACATGATAGAATCATGGTTCTGGTGCTGATGGAATAAATATGTGAAATTTGTACGGCAGCTATTATTTCCATTGACACAGATGATTCAGGATAGATTAAAGGATATAAGACATCTGGTTAGCTGAAACATTCAAGAAATTGAGCATCTGCTGAGAGTAGTAAAATGGAGTAATTTTAGTGACTTGGATTGTTTAAAGCCTGGTGTATACATAACCTTTGCTGTGGTCAGCTTTAATCATGCATGCTAGTGACATGTCTTTAGCATATATTGGAATCATACCACAGAAAAACTCATTTTTGCACTTGGGAAAATTCTCAGGTTTAAAAATTAACCTCTAGACAACCTATGGGCCAACTGATTTTAACAGAATTTTTTTTAAGCAGAACATACACCCAGTGGAATTTTCCCCATATTCTAAAAGATGATTATCTTTAATCCTAAGAGATTTTAGAATCATGATGAAACTCAGAGCTTTTAAATAAATATTGCCACATTTAAATTGTGTCACAAAGTTTACACAGTCATGCCTTGAAAGTTGTGTTTTCTTAATGATTAGTTACCAGCTTAAGTGGATATTTCTGCTGCTAATTTTGAATAGCTGAATTATCAAATTTCAAAGCTTTACTTCTGTTCAGTTACTAGGAAAACAGAAGTTTACTTTGGAGCAACCAAAGGCATATAAGGAGCATTTCTTAATACAAAAATTGTATTTGGTTTCTCATAGTTTATATTAACAACAGTAAGAAATAAATACCTAGTTTTAAAATACATGTTGTATGAGTCGAAACAGGCTTTCATCATTAGCCAGTCTTTTTGGTGGCTGTGAATTGAGTTTCTGTGGAACGTTAGAATTTTATGAACTTCTCTGTCTTTTATTATTGATCTAGAAATGCCTAAAACAACCTGGAAACGCAGAGTTTGGTTTCTTATGTGGATAATGATTGACCATTGGTTAGGGCAGATGACTTTTCCATGGAAGTATAGACTAAATTATCTGCATCAGATTGATAATTTTAGACTCAAAAGTAGAAGTAGGACACATTAAAGTGCCTCAGAACATGGTCATGATGGAGGTCTAGAAAGATACACAATATCACCTGGTAAACTTTTTCTCAGTATTACTTCAGAAGTCATCTTTTAATTATATCTCCATCTGCTGGGCTTGCTACAGCTTTACAAGACTAAGTGGCTTTTTTCCTAAGAGAATTCACTCTCATGGTATCAGCAAGGACCTTTGCTAAATAAATTTCACATTAGAAATAGGTTGATATTATGCCAAATATTTCTAAAAATGTGCATTCAGCTGTAAATATTTTGAAAATCCACCGAAATATGATTTCTCTTTAGATATACTACTCATATCATGGAAGTTACATGCAACTGCAGATATCTTTTTAAATTAAAACATCTTGGTCAAAGTAGAAGTGTTCATCATCTGTAGAAATCTGATACCTTGACAAAAAGTAATATATTTTCATTAAGAAGCACAAGATAATGTAGTGGTATTTATCCTAACCCTTTAATATATGGTAAAATAAATCATTGTTGAAATCTGCTTTTCATTTAGACTTTTCACAATCTTAAAATACTGGCATCCTCTCATAGATGAAATTTTGCTGTTTTTAGAGCAGGTGATGTTTTTGAATCATGGCCCGAGGGCCAAATCCTGCTCAACACCCGGTTTTTTATTGGAAACTGGCCACGCCCAGTTGCTTTGCATTGTCTTTAGCTGCCTTCATGCTCCAATGACACAGTTGAGTATTCATGACAGAGACACTCTATAGCCTACAGAGCCTAAAATACTTACTGTTTGGCCCTTTACAGAGAAAGTTGGCCACTTCTTCTTTGGGAATAAGTTAATTATTGTAGGAATTAGTTATTTATAATTTGAAGATAAGGGTTTTAAGGATTCTTCATTTACTCCCAAAGATGGAACTGTTATTTTTTAAGCTGTTTGAGCTCCCTAGGAACTTTGACCACAGATTAATGTTCCCTGGAACCAATGTGGTTTTTTAACTTTTATTCATCTAACACATTACTGTGGCTGAATGGAAAGAACAGCAAGGTCTTGAAAAAACACTTCCGTGTTGACTCCAGCCAAATCTTTCCTAGAAGGACATGCCCTTGAATGTTCTATGGGATTGAAGTTCTTTTTGCACCAAATGCCTGCTATGAGGGTGTGCTTGGTTAGCGTCCAAATATCCTTCTTCCTTTTCCTTAGCAGCAGCAGCAGGACTTTTACTGATGAATGGATTTGTTTATTCCTGTCTTAATGTCTTTCAGATCTTGAGTGTATAACAATTGTCATTACTGAATTGAAGCCTTTAAAAGATACTGGCATTAAAACACTCTAAAAGTGTTGATGTTGATAGTTTCATAATGGGGTACTACCACAGTGAAATTATAATTCTCCAACTCTGTAAATAATTAAAAATATGTAATACGGCGGATTTGTCGTTCTACTTTCCCAGCATTTATTGATTCTCAAAGTAATCCCAGGTATAAATGATGGATGAATTCAAAATGAAAATGAACAGACATGCATTTTTTTCATAACTTGAAACATCTAAGGGCCCTTGAGGTCAAAGTAAAACACACAATAGATGCAGGCTTCCTGGTTTCTGTATTCATTTTATTCACTTCCTTAACTGACAGCTTGCAAGACCAAGACAGAAGAAACGTCAACCAACGAGCAGTCAGTTGGGTCAAAGCCTTTAAATTCTTTTTGGTAAAATCACCACTTTTGCCAAGATTTCAGTTGTTTTCCAAATTTCCCTTGATCTTTTTGCTGCTTTAACTTAATGTTTAGTGCTACTAGAGGTCAAGGCACAGAAATAAGTTTGATAAAAAGGAGACGTGGGAAGGAAGTGTTTATGTTCACTAGAATAAATGTAAGGATGATACATGAGAAACGATCTAGGTTGTTTAGGAAAAGCTTTAAGTATTTGAAAGTTCTTTCATTAACTAATATTTTAAAAATTTATTTAATTACCCCAAACTGACTTTTATTACATGCTATTTAAAAATATATGTGTAGTCAAGATTCATAAATATATAAATATTATTACTGACAATAATATATTCAATATTATATTTTGTTCAAATAACAGTTTGAACAATAATGTTTTGATAATGGTTAAACAATTCAAAGAAAAATCTGACTTGTTTAAATTCCAAAAAGTTATCCAGTTATCTTTCAGGAATAAAGTGAACCATAAGATTTAATCTCAAACATTTTAGAAATTGTTTAATATATATATTTAATGAAGGCATTTTTTAAACTTTCAAATGTTTTAAATAATGTAAACATCACCACTCACAAAATATTAGTATCAATTTTACAGAAAAATGCCTGCTCTCTACAGGATACTAAAAGAACATAAAAAAGGATAAAATGTGTTCCTCCTTAAAGACCCTTATAATCTAGACAAATGAACAGATTCTTTTTAAATTCTAAACTTCATAAGAACAAGCATCAAGCCTCTCTTATTTACCATTGTATCACCAGAAAGTAGCACAGTGCCTGACACATAGAGATGCTCAGGATTTATAGGGAGTGAATACAGTCAGTGAATAAGCTTATTTGCTTGTTCTTTTAAAAAGTGTTTAGTTTTAGAGTTAACGAGCAGTGATATGTTATTCAGCAGTCATTTAAAATAATTCTAATTTCGTAATTTTCCTTGCTCCCTACCATGAGTGCATATGGGGTGGTGATAGTATATATGATTCAGTTATTTGGTTGATGTAAAAGAATAAAATATCTACAGACCAGCAATTTTTGTATCAATCTCTGGATGGACATTCTTTACACTTTTGGCATGGCCACTAGCATTTTTACACGTTATTTTTCTTGATTACCATTCATGTTTTTTTATATAGGATCATGTTTTACTTTTCCCTGGATAAATTTCAGAAATAGTCATGCTTTGTTAGAAAGTCAAATGGAATAAAGATATAAATATTCATTTGATTTCTTATTTTATATTTGGAATTTTAAAGTACAGGGGAAATGATAAAATAATAAAGAAGAAAAAGGGAAAAGGTCTATGAATTCAGGGATGGGAAACAGTGAGATTACTCGGGAACACCATAAGAACAAGCCTCACATCTGTCTTATTTACTAGAACAATGACTTTCAGTCCCCTGCTAGCTTCACAAATTTTACTGGAAACAGTAGTTTTAAGTGTCTTCATTGGTTGCATTGCCCTGTTCTGTATAAATGGGGCATTTGTTTGAATGTTCATCAGAATGGATAAGGCAGCCTGCATAGTGAGAATGCTCATATCTAATAGTGGACATCGTATGAACTATCTGAGGGTTCTTTTTGGCATTGCTCCTTACCCTGACAGTCAAGTAAATAAGAGCTTGGGTACTTTTCTGATGAACTAGAATAATGTCTTTAAAAACATTTTTTTATATATATAAAGAAACAAATAGTAGCAATCTCCTTATGGGTGCCCCTTTATATATTTTAATAGTAAGATGGACAATTTAGGCCCTCCACTTCGAACTGGAAGACACATGCAAAGGTTGTATGACAGTGATACAAAATCAGACAGTGCCATCAAAAGACATGAGTTATTACCCATTTACAAGTAAGTATTTATAACTCAGTTCAGTTAAATCTTTTCCAGATATTTCCTTAAAAGCTTTATGTAATGGAGCACTATAAACTTGTATATTCTTATACTTTAAAAAAGTCTTATTTTAATCATTTTTAAGCTAAGAAGTGTTAAATAATCTTCTAGGACTTAAAACACTTTGATTTTTGGTGAATGTTTTTAGTGTCCTAAAGCTGTTTTAGAGCATACATTTTATTCCATTAAATTTTAATTTTTAGAAGGTTGAAATATCAGTCACCTTTAATAATTGTTATTTTTGTGAAGTATTTTTTAGAAGTAATATTTTTGAAGAATATAGGGAATAGTATGCATATTATACAATACTGCTAGATTATCTTTTAGTTAGATCGATGATTTATTATTATAAAAAAGCAGGAAAAAAACAGAAAACATTTAATACTCAGTCTTTCTGTTAAATAGTTATAAAATTCCACGTAGAACAGAGAAAGCATATGGCAGTCATTTTGGAACTCTTCCACGTAAGTCTTGAAGCTTTACTAATTTGGGCTCCAGTACAAATCTAACCTTCTCAGTATAAAGTGATGAAGTTTAGGGCTTAATGAGTTAAAATTACTTATTAAAGTTAAGAATGTTATTAGATCCCTTAGTTAACTTTTAAACCAAGGCCTACTACAACATTCTTTTACCAGGTCTATAAAGTAATAATGAATTTAACTAGATACGCACTAAAATAAAAATGGGAGAAGTCTTGAAGATATGAACAGCAGCATGTGTTATTGTCAAGTAGCGAATGAGAAATTCCAGAAGGAAGAATCTGAGCCCCGAGGTGGTTTTCTCTGTAGAACTGCTGCGGTCCATACGTGCTGAAGCAGGTCTCAAAGAAACACTGACCAGCTGTGAGCTAGATGAAGTACAATTTCAAAATCAACCTTCTGTAGCTGCTGGAACCACAGCAGGCAGGCTGCACTTCTCAGACTGGCCAGAGGCTGAGGCAGCATCCTGCAGGTACGGATCAGGGCCGTTTCCCCAGCCTCTGAGAATGGCTCTGAACATTCAGATTCTGCCTCTTAGAGGGTGTTACTGGAAATACACGATTGCCATTTAATAATGGCAGCTATTCTTTATAATACAATTTTTTAGTTTTCTAATTGTTAGGATGACTTAATTTTTGATAGTGTGAGGTTGTGCATGCAGATGCATGGGTACGTTTGTTTTATCTGTATGTCTCAAGTGCATATTCTATGAAAGGGACAGGATTTCTAACAAGATTCAGTTCTAGAGCCAAAATATGAAAAAATGCATTCTTCCTAGTCCTTTTAGGAATGTCACTGGAGGAGTTGCCCACTGCACAGGGCTAATATGAGGGTTAAATGAGTTTATGCAGAGGCATTTAGAGGCATGGCTATACCAAATGCAGAGAGCACCATGACAGAAACAGTAACTGGTGGCAGTACAGTATGATCACTAGCCCTATGTAGTAGTAATGGCATCAGCAGCTCTGCTCAATGCTCAGACAAATTGCAGTTCATATCTCATAACTTCCTGTACAATAAATGACAGTGGTCACACTTCACACATGAGGGAACTTGGGCTCAGAGAGGTCGACCGCCATCACAAAGTCGGTCAATAGCAGTTGGGATTTAATACAGAATCATGAAATCACAAAGCCTCCACTTTCACCGTTATGCCTTCACACACCCTTTGAAGTTGTCTTTGATTCCAGAAGTTTCCAAAAGAGAATTTACTGATGAGCCAGCCACACCCTTCCACTACTGACAGCAGAGAGGCCCAGCTGTGTCATTGGGGAAATTAAATCTTTATTTTAGTTGCTGTTTCTCAGAACAGACTCTCATAAATTGAATATTATCCTCTAAAGTGGCAAGCTACTTTTTTTACTACATCTCAAATGTTTATAACAGATTATTTAAGTCATAGAGGTTTAATAAACAAAAAAGTTTGAAGCTTTTCAGAATAATTAACTTACAGATTTTGTGTAAAGCATACATACATATTTTAATTGATTTTTTTATACCATCAGGATAATGTTAGTAAATGTAAATGCTTTGGTTTACTTTAGTATTAACTGCTTTAGTCATCAGATTCAAAATAATTATTTGGATTTTAATATTTTGACTTTACCTATCTACAGCTTCTCATTCTTTTTCTAATCATGCAAATAAGCAATTGGGAAATAAATGATTAATATTCAGTACTTTTCATTATCTCCCCTTCTCTCTTCTAGAGCTAACATCAGACCTCGAAACTCCACACCACCTAGTTTGGCACGAAATCCTGCCTCAGGTGTTCTTACAAGCAAGAGGAAAACACATGCTGAGAGCTATATGGCCAAGTATGTTTCGTTCTGATATTTTAGTAGGCAATAACGAATGTATGTAGTTGTGCAAGAACTCTATGTATGACTATGTACCAGGCTTTTATACAAAATCTGATTTTTCTTTTGCCATCTGATTTCATCTGGTTTTAAGTTGTATACTGAAGAAATAGTTGGTACATGAATGATGTTTTTCTATACCTTGTAGTTGTAATTATTGTTATAAATTCTGCAGGATAGTTCATTTAGTTCTACCAAATGCATTTGTGTCTTTTGTGTCTTTGCTTTTAACTGCAACATGGTTATTTTTACTTTAACAAGTTGAACTGTCAACTCTAATCCATTGCTCTTATAATTTTCAGCATTTTAATACGTTTTAATACGTTTAAACTCCCCCGCTGAGGCTGTGATTATCCATGTGCTTCCTTGTCTAATCTGTCACAGTATTTGTATAACTTTGACATTCACTCTGTTTTTAAGCATATAATGAAATCATCCCAGTTACAGATATTTATTTTTTTATATCTATCCTGACTTATTCCAGGAAGTTTTAAGGCAAGGGACATAAATTCATGATATGCAGTGAGATACAATTTTTTTTTAATGAAAAAATAGAAGAAGAAAAATGAGAATTAAAAGATAATAGTGAAAAAAGAGTGAAGTTGGTCCACAAAGTGTTCCAGATAGGTATAAGGTGAAGTACTTGGCACTCGGAAAAGTGAGGGGAGCTGCCACAGGACAGAAATGCGTCCCGGCTGTGACTCCTGGCTGTCCATGTCTTTAGAAGAGGAGTTGACTTCTTGGGCCCATGCAAGGTGTAGCGTTAGAAACCCAGCTGTCCCTCCCCTCCTCCCCCACGCCTCGTGTTCTAAACTGAGGCTCTTGTAAAGCCCGCCAGGGACCATTCTGAGCTACTCAGGTGACATTTGGCCTTGGAGTTATTTACAGGAAATACAGAGTGACAGCCGGGCAGCCTTGGCGGCTTCTCTTTCGTGGGAGCTCTCAGCAGCCTTGGCACTCGTCCTTGCTGGATGACCAGGTGACACGTTGGGTGGCAGAGAACAAGCTATCGTAGGTGGGTGTAGAAACAGTTTGATTAGAAATTCTGTGTCTCTGAGGGAGCCAGGATCTCTTATAACAGTCCGTGCCCATAGCATCCACGCTGTCCCAGGGGGCATGGTCAGGTCTAGTGGACTCTGTGCACACTGTCACCTGGAAAACCAGCTGGCGTTCCACCTTTTTATAGTTTTCCTTAAATAGCCAGAGAGTTGTTTCAAGGTCAAATGTGTCCACAGAAAAGAAGAAAGAGTTTTGTCAACAAATGGGTGACAAAGTGAAAAGATGGATTAGGAAAAAAAATCATCCTGGCAGCCAGGAAGTGTGATCGCATGGGGACTCGTGTCCCAGCCGTGGCTGAGAGTGAGCCTGCCAGATCCCATGCAGCTCTGAGCCTGCCTTCACATGGTGGAAGGGTCAAAGGTGTCATATCTGCATATTCTAAGACATTCTTAGCTGGAAAAGTCACTGCAGCCTTCTCAGCACAGTGGTTAACCGGCGTCCCTGGTTGACACGAGCTCGCAATGCTGGCTTACGAGGCAGACGTGCAAGTTCCACACTGCACAGAGAATCCTGAGCGACAGGCAGCAGAACACAATCCCAGGTGCCCCCCTCTCCGAAGTCATCAATGCTGTAGACCAGACACAGACACAGGGAACCAGGGGATGGATGTAAAGACACCGTCTAGGGATAAAGTGCCAGAGAAGATGTTTGGAATCTCAGTATTTGCTAAAAGAGATTCTTTTTTTTTTTTTATCTTAACTAGAAGAATATTAGAAACGAGATCGATCAAGCTTTTCTACATGGTATAATGTTGTTCTCCCCAGTACTGGGTTGAAAACAGCTGATGTAACCTTCACTCTTCCCCTCTTACCCTCTGCAGGCCAGACGGAGACTTCGTGTCATCACTCAATGGGGGAAACGTGAAAGGCCTGGAAGGGAGTCCCTCGGGACACTTACCAAAGTTCTGCCACGAGTGTGGGACCAAGTACCCCGTGGACTGGGCCAAGTTCTGCTGTGAGTGCGGCGTCCGGAGAATGGTCCTGTGACGCAGCCCTGGGAGGGACAGCTAAGTCTGCGGCGTGGTGGCCCTTGCTGCTTCTAGCTCCCGCGCCGCCGCTAGCTCTTTTGTGCTAAAATTGTTCAAAACGCTTTTTTCAGCCGTTTTTGGAGCATAATCCTTTGGCCACGTGACGTGCGTGTGTGTATGTACATAGACTGTGTGTAGTAAACACCGATTCCCAAACAGTGCCGCTGCGGGCTGCGTCGCCCACCTGTCAGGAGAGAATCTCAAGGGCATCCTTACCCTGGGTGCTCCTTCTGTGCTGTTGCTATGAAAGCACATCAAGTCAACTTCTCCAAACCCTCAAACCCTAGTGCCCAGGCCTTCATGCTGTAGGGTCACTGTTACTTTGAGCAAAAAAAATCAGAATAAACATCTTTATGATTTGTGCCTATTCAGATAGTGTGTATCTTAGTAGATGGGATGCTCGGAATTTGGAATGGAAGAGAATGTTTTTAGTGACAATGAGTTATGTGAGGTCATTTTCATGTCTAGCTCTTCAACAATTAATTTTTTAAATATTAAAAAAAAAAAAACCCTAAGGTCTGTGTTACCCTTTACTTAATGTATAATTAATTATAAAGTTTAAATATCTTTACTCATTATCTGAAGATGTAATTATGCAGTTTCCTTTTCAGAGGCACAAGCTGAAAATACAAATGAATCTCATTCTACTTATAATTGAATGATTTTTTTTAAACTCTGTATTATTTGAAAGTATATTCTTTTTACTTCCAACTGCATCTTCAAATTTCAGTTTTTTCTTTCTTTTCTATAACCTCATGTGTAGAATAGTTTTAATTTACGAGTTCGTTTTTTGGAAAGCTTGAAAATATAATTATTTAATATGATATAAAAATTTTTTTCAAAACCTTTCATGTTTATTTCTATGTAACAGAATGTAGAATAAAGTGTTTTATTGGATTTTAAAACAAACCACCTTACCTAATAATAATTTTGATAAACAAACATTACTGCAGGGCATGGAGGTAAAAGTATCGGAATTTTAGTCCTTTGAAGTATAGTCAGATATAGTTGAGTACATTAAGAGAATATCCGATTTCTCCTACGTGTATTTTCTTTTTAGTTTTAAATGTTGAAACACCATTTACATCACAATAAAAAGCCACTGAGAATGCCTCGCTTTAATGCAAACCTGACTTATTATGTACTTAAACATTCACAACAGTTTAATTATACTCTCTCTTTAACTGTGGCTAAAACACAGTTTTTAATCATTGTCACACTCAATATAACCTAATATTTAGTAGTAAATCTTGTTGCTTGTGAAGCCATATTCAGTGATTCAGTAGTCATTTCTGTTGAATCATCATACCTAACAGCTTTGATCACATAAAGGTACGAGCAGATCTGTTATAGGCAATTTCTAGCTTCTTGTTTGTGACTCTGGTCAACTGCAAAGATCAATGTAGAAATTTGCGACTTATATTTTCTGTGAAATTCATTTATGCTTATACTTTATAATTTTATTCATTTGTTTTATTTTTTCATTTAGGCAGGGGATAGAAACTTAATGGTAAAGGGATTTGTTCTTTTACTTACATTGCAGTTTCTATCCTGACTTTTTATTAATCTATTTTTCTGGTGGTTTTTATTCAGTCATATTGGTCAAAAGAAAAAATAGGAGTCTATCAACTAGAATAAACTATAATAAATTTTGGAGGATAATGTACAATTAGTGTTCCATTTCAGTAATTTATGTTCTGTCTTAATTGTTATAAATCACATGAAGAACTTTTGTTTTACTGTTTTCTTTCACGTGCTTTTTAAGATCACGTAATTTTTTGTCTGCCCAAGGAAAGGGTAGATAAATGAGCTTAAAGTGGCACGTGTTTGATTCTCACTGAATTTTACAGTAGCAAGCAAATGTTATAATGTACTACATGGAAAATGAATTCATAAAAAATCATCCAATTCGAGAACACAGAGATTATTATAAATAGTAAGTAGGTAAAATATATTCATGAATTATGAAACATGTTATGACAATGTATTTAAATGCATTTTTTATATTACTTGCGTATATTCTCACATTGATTTGTTGTGCAATAGTTCAAATTTTAAGAAATTTTCAAAATCTATGCATCATTTATTTTTATTAATTTTCACGAGTATTTGCCAGTGTGGTAGAATTTTTAAAAGATTGTAAGCATAAATTAAAATGTAAAAACTGCTTATATATTATTCTGAAAGTTAAGCTTGGAAAAAGTAAGGTTATTATGATTGCTGTTGTCTTGTTCACTCTGTTTTTTTATTACAAATGTTTTTGAACTTATTCAATAAAGACATGAAACAAAAAAGCACTAGTTGGTTTTCATTGATGTCTTTTAGCCAGACATAGTAGAAAGATACGAACACACAGAAATATAAAGAAAATATTCAAAGTCAAAAATACAGATTTTTTAAATAAGAGAGAGTATCTTTTTATTGACTTTTTGTGCCAGCTGTTCAAGAAATGATTACTTTTTCATTTGTTTTTGACCTCAAAGTATTATAAATGTTTCGTCACTAGATTCTTAAGGCATAGAAACATTCTCCTCATAGCCAATAAAATTTAGCAATTCCAGGTTCATAAGAAACATGGATATTTCTAATTAGACAATACACAGTTCAATGACAAAAAGTATTTTTGCTGATTTAGACCATCATGTATAAAATTTTAAACAGGAGTTATCTCATGAAAATATGGTAAGAATAGATATATTTAACTTTTGCTCAATTTCCCTCAGGCTAGAGGTAAATACTCCCATGAGACAGAGTCAGCAGAGGTCTTGTGTCTATTTACACTGCAGGTACTTGTATTTTATACAATAAATATATTTTGAGTACACAGCTACATAGTCAGCAGAGCTCTTGTGTCTACACTGCAGGTACATGTATTTTGTACAGAAAGTATATTTTGAGTACTAAGATAGGATGATTTTTTCAACCGACTATATTATCGAATAGAGCAGTAGAGGATCATTAGAACAAAGTTTGTGACATCCACACTCATTTTTAGTCTCATTTAAAATTTTTCAGTTAAATGTTATTGTCAATACTCAATTATACACCATCCAGCTTGATTTATATGTGAATTGCTTTCTTACCACTAGGGGGTGTTTTGGGATAATATTTTCACTCAGAAATATAGGCATGATTTTTTTTTTCAACGTAATTACAGAGATTTATAAGAGGTAGTTTTTTGCTGTGGCTTTAATAACCCATATGGTGATTCCTTGGGAACCTAGTCTAGCTCATTTTGGGCACCAGCGTGCTTGTAATTGATAGAAATATTGAATATTTACCTCAGTAATTGGTTAGCAAAATTATATATCTCACATATTACTCATGCATATTACCAAATACTCCTGTACTATGGCTTTAATATTTTGCCTTAGTTGTACAACAGATAATCTTTAAGATAAGGATTTTTGTTTTCAATCATCCAACCTAGCTTAACATATGAGAGTGACATCTATTTACACAGAAGTTAAATGATTAGATCTACTAATGTAAGATGCACAAAGCTAAAGCTTTATACTTAGCAACATTTAAAATAGGCTTTATATGGCCTCCACTCCGTGAAGAGCTAGGAATCCAGAGAAATAAGAGGTGATTAAGATTCTGCCCTAAAGTGGGTATGATTTATCTGGAGAAGCCGGTACATAAACAGATGATTACAACATAGGACAGAAAGAAGGACTTCTTTTAATGGAACTGTATTATAAAGGAACCTGCAAAATACTGTAAAGTGTTGAAAATGGGGCTTCTTCTCACAAGTTCTACAGCTGACCGTTTCCTCTTTCCTATTTGTCTTCTCCATCTTGGTACTTAGGAGGGAGCCTGGTAGGAGATGAGTGACGACTGCACTACCGTCCACCAGGGAGAGCAAGTGGTCCATTGGAGCTGTGATATGTGGCTGCTTCCACTATCTCGATGACCAAAAGCGACGTTGGGTAAGTCACTGTTAATCCCCTTGTTCCATCTTCTCTGGTAAATCACTGTTAATCCCCTTGTTCCATCTTCTCTGGTAAATCACTGTTAATCCCCTTGTTCCATCTTTTCTTACTGGGCTCTCTGCACCATCTCTGTCCTCTCTCTCTCTCTGCCCAAGTACCTCATTTTCTGTGCCTCCGTTGACTTTCTCAGGATACACGGGGACTAGCGTGTTGCCAGTCGTGCTGAGTGGTGGTGAGTGTGCTCAAGGAAATGCTAATTTTATTCAAATTTTATTCATCAAATCAGCAATCTTAAATTATAATAAAACTGAAAATGCCCATGGGGCGTTGAGATGAATGACCTTATTCACTGAGGGTAGAAATAGAAATGGATGATACCTTTTTCAAAAGTTGGCTATATTTATTTTAAAAGCCTTTAAAATATTCATGCCTAATAACCCAGTGATTTTATTTATAAGATGTACTTCCTGAGGGACTGATCACAAGTAGGGAAAAATATGTAAGCAGAGCTCACGTGGTAGCACTATTGTGGGTCTCGTGTACCTTCTTGATTTTATGTTCAGTGAAAGATCAAATCGTGGTGCAGTATTGAAAATCGTGTCTTAAAAAATCCTGTTGGATCACTAGTCATTAGGGAAATACAAATTACAAAAATACAAAATACAGTGAGGTATTTCCTCATGCCTGTTAATGGCCATCATCAAAAAGATGCGATAACAAGTTCTGGCAAAGATATGGAGAGAAGGGAACGCTCATTTACTGTTGGCGGGATTGTAAACTGGGTCAGCCCCTGTAGAAAACAGTGTGGAGGACCTGTAAAAAATTAAAATAGAACTACCTTACGATCCAGCAATACCACTTCTAGGAATATATTCAAAGGAAAAACCAAAAAGCACTAATTCAAAAAAATGTCTTCACCCTCGTGCTCATAGTAGCATTATTTACAGTAGCCAAGACATGGAAGCAATTGTCCATTGATAGATAAATGGATAAAGTTGCGATATATATTTATAACGGAATATTACTAAGCCATGAAAAATGAGGATACATTTGTGACAACACAGATAGACCCTTAAGGAATTATGCTAAGTGAAATAAGATAGAGAAAGAGAAATACTGTATGATCTCATATGTGGAATCTAAAAAAATAAAATTGGACCAGTCACTAGACACGAGGGTAGAAGGGGTGGGGGGAAGAGGGAAAGTATTCTAAGGGTGTTATAAACTTCAGTTATAAGATAAGTCCTGGATACGAGATGTGCAACATGGCTATCGCTGACACTGCTGTGTGCTACACAGGGAAGTTGTTCAGAGCAAATCCATTAAGTCCTCATCACAAGGAGAAAGGTTTTTTCCTTTTTTCTTTTTATTATATGAGAAGGTGGATGTGGCTGAACCTAATATGGTAATCATTTCATAATATATGTAAATCAAACCATCATGCTGTATGCCTTTAACTATACAGTGACATATGTCAATTATGTCCCAATAAATCTGGAAAAAAATCCCTGTTGAGATGTGTTAATTGAATCTGACAATGTTAATACATAGGTCGTTTATTATCAAAGAGAAACATTAACCAAAGTAAGCAATTTGTCTGTAATCCTGTATGAAAATATTTTTATATACAGATATAGTGTCAGAATTAAATATACACATTCCATTTCTTGAAAGGCCAACATATATTATTCTCTTAAAAATATACTTCCCAAATTGCAAACTCATTTAGACTAGTTTTATTATACAGACAGGACAGAAGAAACTCAGTACTACAGTTTAGCATCCTTAGAACAGGTGACTTTATGAAATGATTCTTTATTTTCATTTTTAAATATGTGCTATGCCATTTATTGGAGACACCATGCTTTACATTCATGGTTAATTTTATCTCTTGATACCTCTCTATGGACTCCTTTATGCTGCAGCTTTAAGTTGTGTGATTCTTGTTCGCCTGGGTATTACCCACATCTCACTGTTAACTGAAACATTTCCAGCTCAGAAAACAGTTTCCACTCTCATTGCAGTCTACTCTTTCAGAGTAGGCCATGAAATTATTTTGATAATAAAGCGATATTAATTTTTAATCCTTGGATCCTTTATATACTTCACAGATTTTATGTCTCCTTCTGGAATTCCTCAACAGGTTTAAAAAGTGTTCTTGCAACTAATACCTTACATTGTCTTATAAAACTGACACCGGCTGATACAGATCCACGTCCACATGAAACAGTCCATTGATAGTCCGGTTTCCATCGCTCATGCCCATCTTCTAGTACCACAGTATTTATTTCTCAATTGCTCCCATCCATTTTTACCAGGATACATTCAGAAACTTCTAGGAGGCATTCCACTCCCCAAAATTGTGTGAGCAGGTAGATGTTCTTAGATCGCCCCTCCATAACTTTCAATGCTCGTTAGTGCCGCTCAGAATTTTATTCCAACAGGTCTGTATCTTTCCTAGTAGTATCTTTAGGAAACACATGTCGTCCAGTTTTTTCTGTTCCTTTAGAGACTTTTTCTCTTCCTACAGAAATATATATATAAAAAAGTTTTAAGTTCACATTTTTATGAAAGTACACATTTGAAAATAGTCAACTTTTCATTACCATCCTGTTCGTTTATGCTGAAAATTGGATGTAATGAAAAAGAGAATCTTGCTTGATATTTTCAAACTAGGACTTCTAACGATAGTTGATAATTGATATATAGGAACTTCATGGTCGTTGTGGTTTAAGATTTAAAATTCTGAGCTATGTCAGGTGGATGCCATTCTCACCACTACAATAGTGGACATAAAAATGCTGCTTAAACTTTTATGAGAAAGATATTTATAGATTAAGTTTTTTAACATGAACAAAAAAAATATATCCTTTGTAGAAGGAATAGTTAACACTGAAAATATCCAGAGCATTTTGGCAAAGAAGGTTAATAAGGATCCACCTGACTTCACTGTGCCCCAAGGGCCACCCCGACAGTCTGGTCATCACTAGAGTATGGAGTATATCTGCCCCAGAAGCTAGTTTACAGTTCCTGACAAGAATCTTAAAAAGTGATACCTGTACAACCTATGGAGTGGAAAAGATTCCAAACATGGAGCAGACAACAAATTTCAAAGATAAATATAAAGGAGAATTTCTCATTTTTTTTTTTAATGAGGGGCCCAGGACGTAATTTAAAAAGAGCACATTGAGGTTTATGTCACTAAGCAGATTTCAAATATATAAATGTGAAAATTTAATGACCTTTCTCTGAGACCAAGATTGGACATTCATTACAAAGACCAAGAACCATGATTTCACCTCTGGGAGCAAAGATATTACCCGCCTTTCTAAAACTTTCTAAATTTCCTTAGCCAGAGCCCTCCATGTATTTATATTACTCATGTATTTATTTTAACTCCTCCATTTCAGGTGTAAACTCACCCTGCTTTTTTCTCCAAGAGGAGTAAGGAATTTCCATGGTCCCATGTGTCTCCTGGTCGGATGACATTGTGACAATAATGGAAACGTGAAAGAAGACCCCAGCACTCTCATGGACCAGGTGTGTTCATTTTTACATGTCCCATCCTAATTAATATTCATATCATTTTAATGTTTAATCAAATTTAGATGGTCTGTTTTACATTCATAAATATATTCTATGTTGCTGTATTACTGTGTACAAAGATATCTAATAGTATGTATAAACAAATAGAATATTCATGTACTGTTATACATGATACATATAGTGTATGTATATATATATATATATATGTTCCCGTTTTTAATTTGCATTTCTTTACTACCTAACAAAGATGGCTTTTTTTCTTCATATGCTTATTTTCTAGTTTCTTTTCTTCTTTATAGTTTGTTCATGTCTTTTGCCTATTATCTAGTGATATCTTAATTCTGTTGCTTTTTTAAAAACTCAGTGCTCCGATATATCCCCTGGCTTCTTTTATTTTAAAACAGTGGGTTATTTTTTTTTTTTTAAAGCAGTTTAAAGGGGTCTAATTTCTAAGGAATACTGCCTTATTCTTTTTGTCAACATTATAATGAGTATTTTCAAAACCAACCATAAGAAAGAAAATTCAGAGAGAAACATTAAGGAATTAAGTTGAGTAAAAAGCTGATAAAGAAAGAATATTATACTGTTATTCTCACCAAATTCTTAGTGGGTTGGGCTTCACCCAAGGAAGGTTGTTTTTTTTCTTTTTCCTTAAAAACAAAGTTACATGTACAACATTGATTATTAATTTTTATCACTCCTTTCATTAATACAACCGTTAATTTGCATATTACTCTCAGCTCATCTGATCTATTTAAGAATCTACTTTAGATTATTGATTGTTAGTACGGCAGAATACCAGTTCCATTTAGAAGTGGAATACAGGCATACCTCATTTTATTGCACTTCACTTTATAAAACTCTTCACAGATCCTGCGGGATTTTTACAAATAAAATGCAACGCTGCCTTGAGAACATCTGTCAGTGCCCACAGTTCTCCAGCATTTGTTCGCGTCACATCTCCGTGTCACATTTGGGTAACTCTCAATATTTCAAATTTTCCGTTACTGTTCTATCTTTATGCTGATATGTGGCTAGTGATCTTTGATGTTACTCTCGTAGTTGTTTTGGGGTGCCACAGCTGCACCCGTACAAGACAGTGAGCGTAACCAATAAGCGTGGCGTGTGTCAACTGCCCCCAGACCAGCATCCCCAGCCCTCTGCCCTTCCTCAGTTTCCCCAGTTAACTGCCCTGCAGCTGCCTCTGTGTGTTCAGTGGGAGGCAGAGTCGCATCTCCCTTTAAGTCAAAAGCTAGAAACGACTGAGCTTGGCGAGGAGACTGAGGCAGGCCAAAAGGTAGGCCTATTGCACCAAACAGCCACATAGTGGATGCAAAGGAAAAGTTCTGGAAGGAAATTGAAAGTGCCATTCCAGTGAACAACTCATGAGTGACGAGAAAGCAAAATGGCCTTGTAGCTGACGTGGAGGGCGTTTCAGTGGTCTGGGTAGAAGGTCAGACCAGCACAACACCCCCTTAGCCAAAGCCTAACCTAGAGCGAGGCCCTGGCTCTCTCCAGCTCTATGAAGGCTGAGAGGTGAGGAGGCCACAGGAGAGAAGCGAGAAACCAAGCCTCTTGCTAGGGGCTGATGTGGCAGGTGACTTTAAGTTGAAGCCAGTGCTCAGTGACCATCAAGAAAATCTTAGGGCCCTTAAGAATTACGCTAGATCTTCTCTGCCCGGGATCTCTAAATGGAACAGCAACACGTAGATGATGGCACATCTGTTAACGCCATGGTTTACTGAGTATTTTAAGCCCACTGTTGAGACCCACTGCTCAGGAAAAAAAGATTCCTTTAAAAATATTATTGCTCATCAACAGTGCACCTGGTCACCCAAGAGCCTTGATGGAGATGGACAGTGGGGTGGATGAAAGTTGTTCTCATGCCTGCGAACACAGCATCCATTCTGCAGCCCATGGGTCAAGGAGTATTCTCATGCCTGTGAATACAGCATCCATTCTGCAGCCCGTGGGTCAAGGAGTAACTTCAACTCACAAGTCTTATTATTTAAGAAATTCATTTCAGAAGGCTATAGCTGCATAGACGGTGACTATTTTGGACATGCTATTGCATACTCATTGCACTATAGTATAGTGTAAACATAATTTATTTGCAGTAGGAAACCAAGTCACGAATCTCGCCTTATTATGACATTCACTCTATATTTTGGTGCCCTGGAACCCAACCCGCAATATCTGTGAGGGATGCCTATCTCAGGGAAAATGAAGGAGCAGGAGAGTCAGTCTTCTGAATACCCTGGATCTATAAGTCTTAGGTATGCCCAGCACTGCGTTAATGTCTGCAAGGTATGACAAACTAATAGAGAAGGGCATCGTAACAGGGACAAAACTAGAATTTTAATCAATATGAAAATTAAGTCATCATTAAATTGTTAAATCCTGACCATAAATTGTATTATGCTTTACCCATCAGAAGCTAAATGGAATAAACAATGGTGAAAGCCTGTGACACACCTGACACATGAAGAAAATTCAGTGTGCCTCACCATCTTTAGCATCTTATCCAGTCATTTCAAGAAAAAGGTGGACTGCATCAGGTTAGTTAACTTTATAACATCATTTTATTTAATTTCAAGAATAAATTACCTGTGTTTTCTTTCTCTACAGTTAGTTGATTTTAGAACATGGAGATCCATGTGAAGCCCAACACATAAGAGGAGAAATTACAAATAATAGAACACGCCTATAACCCCTTTCCCTTCCTGAGCCAGAAGGTGACATCCCTAGTGTGTCCTGCAGACTTTTCAGGTGAGCCCTCACTTGAGGCTTACACTCAACACCGTGTTTCCAGCGGTCACTACTAAGCACCTGCACATGTAAGCAACATAAAACCTAGCTGCCATTTCTGCTGGGCAGGATCTTAAAACCACTGTAAATGAGGATGAAGAGCTGCTAGGCTAGAGTATGAAATCTAAATGAATCTTGAGCTTGGACTTGTAGGATGCAAAGAACAGGACAGATCAGATTTATAGAAAGGGGCCAATAAGTGAGGGGACAAGCATGGAATGCGCTTGGCAGATCCAGGACCCCAAGAGGAGGCTGGCTGGCATTGAGGAGATGGCACGACCTGTGGGGTCCCACTCTGTCACCTTCCTTTTTGGCGCTGTCAGCGGGGCTCAAACATAGTCAGATCACTTGGCCCTGTGTGGGCAACTATTGGGATTGCAAAATAAAAACACACACTACCCTTTTTCTGTCATAAAAATTTCTATCAGTAAAAATTTCTTTAAAAAAAACACAAGAAACCTTTTGGCTTTGTGTGGCAGCTGGTAAAATTCATGGACAGGGTGTAATAGTAATAACAACAATATAGCATTTATGGAAACTTTGATACTGAGCACTTTACATGAATTATGCCATAGATACTATATTTTTCCTTGTAGATGAAGAAACTGTTGTCTAGTCTCAAGATAATGCCTTCCAAACTCTGCTTTGTTATGTCATAAACACTAGCAGAGAAGCAGGGGAAAATTAGCCCTATACTTATCAAAATTATTAGAGCAAAAGAACAGAAAATTATTTGACACAGATATGTCCAGTTTTAACTTATAAAGATATTTTTTGAATACATTTGATCACCTGTTTCATTGGCTATGAGTCCTTATAAATGTAAGCATGTACGGATTTATAAATTACTAATAAGTTTCAGAGACAAAGATTTACCATTCCCCACCCAACTTATCACACTTCCCTCCTTGACAGTTATTATGGCAATAAAGTATGCATTCATTTGTTTTCTTTCCCCTTTTATAAACTATTAATTTGCTCTAGCCAAGAGATGACTAGGTCCTCTCCAAGTTGAGATTTTCCTCTCCCAGAGATGAATAAATGTATTTCGACTTTAAATTCTAATCACATAGGATTCTATGACAATGGACGTGACCGTCAGAGAATGGCCGCATCCTAGCACGGAAGTAATTTGTATTTTTGTTCAAAGTGAACAGTCCTCAGCTTACCTTCCTGGTGCAGTTCAACAGTTTTAATGTGCCCTGTGAAAGTATTAATAAGTGGTGCTTGAATTCCTCCTGGATATTCATTTTAAGGAATTGCTTCAACTTGCGAGCAGCAGTTTTTAAAAACGTAGCTTCCTGTTAGAGAACAAAAATCAGAAGGCTGCGGTTTAAATAAAATATTCAGAAGAGATAAGCAATCTTAAGGATCCTACAGCGAGAACCGTGTTGCTAAATAACGCCCCACCCCCAACCCAACTTTCTGTTCCAGTTAATCACGTGACTGACAAGTACCTGGACTAAAACCGTTTTGCTCCTAGGTGACAGCTTGAAGTGCCTAGGACTTGGTTTAATGATTATCTGACTTTTTAAATTCTTTTTTTGGTGATATATGTGTGATCTGATCACTTATGGATCAACACATGACAAGTTTATTTAATTTCAAACAACATAATCAAAGGACAGGTCTCCTGGAAGCAACAATAATAGAAGGTATGTGTGATTTTTTTCTTACTGTTATTTCGTTGGCACCTTTTGAGTTATGGGTGCCTAGCTGGCAATAAGAAAATAAAGAGTCGTTTGCTCCTAAAACAAGTTTTTCAGGTATTTTAGAAGTTAAAAAAAATATATGAGTATACTCTTAGATGCAATGAGGTTAACTCAGCTATAATGAGTTTTTCAAAAGATATCGAATGCCATACAGGTTTTTCTAGAAATAAATGACATAAAATTTTGTTGGATTATTACACCAACTAGAAGTGGTAGTAGTGTGAAGATAAGCAAATGTTGAAAGAAAAAAATTCAAAATGTTTACAACTAAATTATACCCATAACTTTCGTTTGTATGCATGTGCATAAGCGATCGCTCTAACAAGCCTTTTATAGCATAAAAATTTCAGAAGTGAGAGATATGCGTGTCTTTGAATTCAGCAGTTCTTCTAATATTTTCTAAGCAAAAACTGAAATGCTAAAATAAAATAATAATACTTATCAAATAAGCACAGGGCTATTCGTAAAATAAAAGTATAAAAGAAGACCATATTAAGCTTATTATATCAGCGGTAATTGTCTAATTATAACTAAAAAATAATGTTATTAATATAATCAAATATAATATCTAACAGATAAGAAAAATATAGGCTTCTATGAAACTAAACTCAAATGATATATAAACTCCAAATAATGGTCATTACCTTATTATCATCACATGAATGCTTTTTAAAAAAGTTAGGTTCATTATCCAGGCAATTGCTCTCATTTTCTCTACTGCCCTATAATAAATAATAAAATTATATGATTAAACTGGGGACTTTGCTAATATGTAATTATAAAAAGACAATGTTTACTATTTAGTATTTATATGTACATTTTAAGGAAATAACCTTAGCCTGGCTGAGCTGACTAGACATGAAGAATACTTTTCTATAGATGAAGAATAAACAAGTATATACACAAACCCTCACATATGTAGAGCTTCCCCCAGATTCCATAGCTTAATCTCAGAAATAATTGAGAGAATCTGGCCCACTGGGGAAAACAAAAGTAATTATTTTATACAGATAAGATACTATGAATTTTGATATCATGAAGTTGAGATGCATTTAAGAGGTTATTTGGTCTAATTTCCTGCCAGTATCAAACAGAAACAAAGGGAATTTACATTAGAATGAAGGGAGAATAAAGGTGAAAGTCATTCTATAACATTTTTAACAAGCCAAGTTGTTTGGGGTGATTGAGGCAGAATTTTGCTAAGGACCCGTGGAACTGAATGTATGTGTATTGTAATGTAAGAGTATTTCATTTCTGAGGAATGTAGTATTAGAAGGTGGGGATCGCCCAAACTGAGAATTTAGTTGACATATTAGGAAGAATTTCCTAAGGATTCTTATGCACAGGGTGGGACAAGCTCTGTCCAGAAAACTAGCATGCTGTCAGAGCTTCTAGAAGGACTTCAGGCAATCTTAGTCACCAAAGAAACAGGATAACAAATGGGGTAACGGCAGGATTTGGTCATGGGCTTCAGATCATCTTCTGCCTCTCAGAAAAGTGTGCATTACCCTTGTCGTCTGTGAAAGGGAACTGCCCAGCTCAGCCCTGACTAGCTAGTCTGTGTCACCTAGGGAGGAATGAGAAACACTGGTAAAGTTTATAATCCAGGGGAGCAGACTTTTACCAAAAGGCCGAGATTTCATCACAGGGCTGTAAAATGCTTCCTTCCTCCCCACCCCTCACCCTTACATTACTAAAAGCCTCTTTAGCACAGATCTTTGTACCCAGGACATCCTGTCCACATTTCAACAAAAAATGACAAAGCCTACTAAAAGGCACAAAAGCACAATCTGAAGAGACAGCAAGTATCAGAACCAGCGTCAGATATGATGGAGGTGTTGGAACTGTCAGACCAGGCATTTTTCAAAACTAAGGTTACTATGCTAAGGGCTTTAATGAGAAAAGTACGCACCATGAAAGAAAAATGGATAATGTAAGCAGAGAGGTGGGAATTCTAAGAAAAAAATCATGAAGAATTGTTACGGATAAAAAACACCGTAACAGAATGATAGGCTCTTTATCAGACTAGATGTGGCTGAAGAAAGAATCTTTGAACTTGAGGGCCTGACAGTGCAATCTTTCTGAAACTGAAAGGCCAAAAGAAAAAAATGCTGGGTGTAGTGGGGGAGGAATTTCTGAGAACCGGGGACACCTACAGTATGTGTAACATGTGCATAGCGGAGTACCAGAAGGAGAAGAGAGAGAACAGAAGCAATATTCGAAGCAGTAATGACTGAGAATTTTCTCCATATTAATGCCACACACCAAACTACAGAACCAGGAAGCTCATAGAACACCAAGCAGGACAAATGCCCCAAATCCTATACTAAGCCACAACATATTAAAACTTGAGAAAATCCAAAATAAAGAAAAATTCTTGAGAAAGGCTATGTGTGTGGTTGAGGAAATCTTATAAAAACAAACAAACAAACAGATATATCCAACTACTCGAAACACATGCAAGCAAGAAGAAAGAAAGTGGAATGTTTAAAGTGTTGAAAAGGAAAGACCACCAAACTAGGATTCTGTACCCTGAGAGATTATCCTTCAAAGCTTTCCTAAGATCAGGAACAAGACAAAGACGACCCTGTCACCACTGCTTTTCAATACCATATTGGAACTAGAAGGTATGTAAATTAGAAAGGATGCAATAAAACTGTCTTTTCTATTATGAGACATGATTAACTATGTAAATAATCTGAAAGAACTGAGAAAGATAACACTTCCTGGAACAAATAAATGATTACAGCAAAGTGGCAGTATATGGGTTATAGACAAAAGTTAATCATTTCCCTATATACCAGCAATGAACATGTGGAATTTGAAATGAAAAACAACACCATTTACATTAGCACCTCCAAAAATGAAATACTTAGGAATAAACCTAGCAAAATAGGCACAAGATCTTTAGGAAGAACACTATAATTCTCTAGTAAGGAAACCTAAATAAACGAAGAATATCCCATGTTCATGTGTAGGAAGACTCAATATTGTCAAGACGTTAGTTCTCCCAAATTGATCTCTTTGCAGTCTCAGTAAAAATCCCCACCAGTTATTTTGTGGATATGAACAAGCTGATCTATATGGAAAGGTGAAAGATTCAGAATAGCCAACTCAGTATTAAAAAGACAAGGTCAAGTCAAAGGACTGACACTATTCAATTCCAGACTTACTGCAGAACTGCAGAGATCCAGAGAGTGACGCTGGTGAAAGAGGAGACCAGTAGATAAGGGAACAGAAGAGAAGCCCAGAAATAAACCCACAAAGACAGCCTTCTGATCTCTGACAAAGGAACAAAGGCAACAGAATGGAGCCAAGAGTCCACTCAACTGGTGATGGAGCCACCGGACATGCACACGAGAGACGTGAGTCTAGACACAGATCTTACACACTTCCCAAAAGAAAAGAAATGACTTAGGATGGATCACAGTCCTGAATCAAAAGCAAATCAATAAAGCTCCTTGAAGGGAACACAGAGTGAAACCTAGATGACCTTAGGCATGGCAGTGACTTTTTAAATAAAACCCCAAAGGCATGATTCATGAAAGAAATAATTGATCATTTGACTTCATGAAATCAAAATCAAAACTAACATATAGATATAGATATAGATATAGATACAGATACAGATACAGATATATTTCCCCTGATTATAGTAGCACGGTGTATAGCCACATATATGGATGGGATGTGTGTATAACATATAATATGTAATATACTGTAATATGTGTAATTTATATTACATTAATCACATGCAGTAGCTATATTTTCATACTACACTATATGTCACATATCATTTAGCTTAGGTGCATTCTATATTACACACACATACACTCACACACCCCCACCTATCTCTTTGAAAATGAAGCTTGCAAATTAAAAATGGGCGAAAGATTGGAGGGGGCCCAGTTTTATTTCCCTTGACTGGAGACCCTGCCCCGCCTTCCTCCAGGGAGAAGCCTACTTGAAAACGCTCCTTGGGGTGGCCCAGCGTGTGTCTGTTGTTGTTGTTGTTGACTCACAATCAACTTCATTTTCTTAAATACAAAAGTAGATCTCTCTGCAAGTCTGGAATTTTTGCTTCAGATGCATGTATTATTTTTTCTTCAGAATCATTTATTTTTCATAGATTTGCTCTCTGGACTTTGTTTATAGTATCAATTAGCTTCTCTCTTCATTGTCTGTATACACATGTACACAGACTAATAGGCTTGTGTGTGTGTGTGTGTGTGTGTGAGAGAGAGAGAGAGAGAGAGATAGAGAGATAGAGAGAGAGAGAGAGAAGATAATGTGTATAGTAGTATAGTTATATGAATTCTTTGCCTTTTCTTTTTTGGAGACTTGATGTGTGTGTCCACACACAATTACAACAGAAAAGCCCTCCCCTTTTTCATACACACATTATCATAAGCCTTTAACTTCCTACCTGATGGAGATGAGCTTCTGTCAAAATACCAAGTGATTTCTGAAATTCCCCCAGTAGTATCTAAAGTGCACCCTTTAATAAAGTTCTTCCACTCAGTCTCCACTCGCTGTCAGTCTCTGCCTCTAGGGATGCTGCCCTCATGAAATCACCACTTTCCTGGGTGAAGTTGTTTCTCTCGTGACAACCACTAAGGTGGCCCGGACAGTTGTGAAGAGGGGTCGTGTCACTGAGACCAGAGCATCGTCCTTCGTAAAGAACACTGTGCTTTCCTTTCCACGTCTCCCCTTTTCCTCCCCTCTTCATTGTTTAACAGTCAGGTGTTTTTTGGTTTGTTTTTGTTTTTGTTTCTGTTTTATGGAATGTAATTCCACTCCCACCTCTGGGCTGGGCTTTGATTGACCGAGCACTTAGATGCTAAGTCAATAACTGGTATCCCATCTCCCCTGCCAGAGCAAGTGGTCAAATAACCAAAGTCTAATGCAGTCAGGGCCCTGGCGTTCCGCTGGCACAAGGGTCATGTCCCGGGTGATCCAGCCGCACTTTAGCTAGGACCTTGGTTAATTAGTTATAGGCAAGAGGACACTCATTCTCCTGGATTCGAAAGAAGCAAGAAACTGATGGCTACTGATAGGCCACGGCATGAAGCCAAACGTCACATGGAGAATTGCAGAGTGCAAAGAATTGTAAAGAGGTGGAACTGAAGTTCCC
This sequence comes from Cynopterus sphinx, assembly GCA_030015415.1. Taxonomy (NCBI): domain Eukaryota; kingdom Metazoa; phylum Chordata; class Mammalia; order Chiroptera; family Pteropodidae; genus Cynopterus; species Cynopterus sphinx. The sequence goes on along the minus strand of CM057389.1, from coordinate 50,464,911 downwards.
GCTAAGCCACAGCCGCTGGGCATCCCCCCTCAGTGAGCAATGGGCACGCCTTCACGTGCAAGGTCACTGAGGTCCAGCCGTCCCCTGCGTTAGGAACCACACTAACTCATTCACCTTCTTCAGCCTAGAGGATCTTCTGATCGATGCCCGGGATTCTAGCTGCTCTAAAAACGGCCCCTCTTCTGATGCAGCTATTTATACCACTGAGAGTCTGTGGCTTGCTCCTGCCCTCACGTCTTCACATGGTCAGAGGACATTCGCCTCAAGCATGAAAATGTCTCTGCTCCTCTCCTGACTTGAGATGTTTAGAGCAACTTATTTCTGGAGTTTCTCCTTCTGTTAAAGGGAGGAGTTTCTCCTCCTGTTAAAATTAAAAAATAAAAAAATCACCTGTCCTATTTTAGGAAACGTGCTCTTGCTACAATGACTGACACCGCAAGCAGCACCTAACACAACAGTCATGGCCACCATCGCACCCTCTAATCCCAGACAAAGCAGATTCATGAAAAGGCTGAGCGGGAAGGCTAACGCTGGGCAGAGCTGCCACACAAACAGGTTTGCCCAGTTACAAAGTCCATGCTTTCTCCACTGCACCAAGTTTGCCATCTAAGTCACATGAACTTGATTAAAATTTTTCAACAAAATTTAAAAGAACACCTGAGAGTAGAAGTTCTAGTTGAAACAACAAGAACATACGTGATTTTCTCATTCCCAAACCCTGTCCCCATGCCACAGCTCACAGTCCTTTCCTTTGTTCATTCTGTGTCTACTTCATTGATTGGGCGTCCACACATATTCACATTTTGTGTATTAAATAGAGTGATAACTGCCTTAATAGTAGTCAAGATAAATGATATAAGAGAAAGATTACTTCTGGCTGATCTTATGAATGAAGCATGACCTGAGCTCAGTCTTAATGGGGGACACAGCAGAGGCCTGGCAGCGCACACGTGCGGGGCTCATCCGGGACAGGGAAGGCAGTCCAATTTGGTCGTGGCGAGGGGAGGCCGAGGGGCAGTGCAGAGTGCTACTTAGGCTGGAAACGCAGACTGGGAGCCGACTCTGCCTGCCACATGCCCAGATGACGTGTGAGTCCTGCAGTCAGTGGCCAGTGAGCGACAACCGATGGGAAGCTGGGGCGTGGGGATGCGGCATGATGTCAGCTCTGCCTATGATGACAGTTCACACTGCAGAAGTGTTCTGCTGTGTGGCTGACTGCGATGCTTATCTACTTTGCCTGGAGAATGAGATGAGGTGGTGGGTAGATAGCCCATCTTTGCAAAGACTAAGACAGCGCATCCTTATCGAACCCGGTATTCCTTGCTTCCCTTCATCCCTGCCCAACTTTGCTAAGTTAACGAGGCAGGAGGGAAGAGCAGCTAAATTTTTTTGGCTTTAGCATTTATTCTTTTTTGTGACACTATATATATATTAATGTTAATTCTGCTCTGGCAATCAAGAAACAGGCGACATTGAACACAGTCATGTAGTAGCCAGAACACGTTTCCTGCTAAATTTTATGCTAAAAATCTAAGGTGACTCTCGAATACTATTAATTCACAGCTCAGTCGAAGCCCCGAGGCTACGAACTGTGAGCGTGTTGATTCCCACACCTCCCCATGCCCAAGAGCAGCCCAGCGAAAGCAGTTCCAGTGAAATTTACTGTCGCTTTGCTTCTCTAACTTACACTCATAAAACCGCACGCTTTCTGTCGCCTGGCTCCCTAGCCCGTAAACAGTAGCAGAAACAGCAAGTTACACTCCTGAACGATTAAGATCACAGGCCATCCACCGTAGGGAAGACTCTAGGAACAAAGCAAAGAATGCCAGTCTAAAAATAACGTTGCAAGTGGCTGTGTTCTCAAACGTGCTGTTTCCAAACCATATCTTGAAAGTGCCCCCCACATGCTCTTTATGCAGAGCAGACAAGGAACCCTGTGGGTGCCCATTTCCACTTGTGAAAACACCTCTCTAGAAATTCTCTGGTGAGGCTCGACTTGAGAAGAATCAATCAGCAAAAAGCATGAGAAACACTTCCAGGGTTATGACTCTAGAACAAAGGAGGATACCACAAAGGGGAGATGAACAAATCTTAGTTGTTAGACCTACCCTTTAGCTTGTGCAAAGCTCCCCAGTCATTGGAGGCGAATATGTATTTTCTACTCATGGGAGGCCTTTCCAGCTTTGCCAGCACACCCTAGGTACGTTGCTCACTTTTGTATTCGTTTGTCTTCATCAACATGTGGTTGTGTGTACTTGGGGATAAGAAATAGTGTCCTAAAACTCTAGGATTCAGCACTTGGCGGATTTCCCCAAATAACAATATTCACGTCAAATACACACACTAAAAATTTATTCCAACCTAGCGACATATCCAGCTGCAGTTGGAACAGGACCGCAGATGAGAGTGCTACATGTACTACTCCGTGTGTGTAGGGGTGTTGTTGCGAGAGGTGTAGAAATGTTTCATAATGTACATGGTCTCTGTCTGTTCTAAATAGACTGACATTCATGCAGTGGAAAGAACACTGAAACGGGTGTGGATAGCTGCATCCTAATATTCCCACGAACAGATGGGAAACAGGAAATTGAGAAGGTACTGTTTGTTGCAGACGTTATTTCAAACATGACAAAATGTTGCAGGAGCCGTCACTTTTTGAATGCATACTCAGTTCCAGGCATTGCTTCATGAGCTTTACATGTGTGGATTCACTTCATCCTTAAAATAACCCCATGAGATTAGAAATAAGGAAACTAAATAAGGAAGCCAAAGCACGAAAAAAGTTAAGTAACTTATCCAGTGGCTCAGAGCTAACAAGAGGGAGATTCAGGCTGAATATTCATTCACACCGGGTCCATTAGGTCATGAAAAAAAGGTTCATTATAGATTATTTACGGTCAGATTAGAAGCGTATCTGTGCTCTGCATGTGGAACAGGAACCTTTATTCTGTGAACTACATTTCTAACCTCAGTCCTCAATGCCAGTGATGGTCAGAGAATTGATGACCTGCGTGAATAATCACCATTCATTCAGAACAACTGAAGCACACTTATTATTATTATTATTATTATTATTGTTATTATTATTATCATGTGATCTACAAGGCTGATGTTTTGGTTGGTTATTGACTTCTTTAGGCACATGGTAACAATGGCAAATTCAGTAAAACTTACAATATTGCCAAATCTGACTGTGACATAAAGCCGGGTCCAAAACTAATTTAAAAATCACCAACATAGTAATTCTCACAAAATAGCTATTGAAGAGTGGAAGCAACAGAACACCACTGTCCTGAAAGATCCGGGCACAGACTCGACACAACCAGGCAGGTGTGAGGAAGCCAGGCCTTTAACAACGGGCACCTAGCACAGGGGACTCCGAAGAGGCCTTCCTGCTTCATGCGGACAGGCCTTGCCATCACGCTGGGCCCCTGGCACTCATCTCGTCACCCTCACTTTTCATAAACGCATCTGCATGTCAGAAATGCATGCAAAATGGTGTTGAGAACCCTGGACGCTGAGCTCGATGGTCGTCCTGATTTCCCCTTCATTTTTGCCTCCTGCACACCCCCACCCACGTTCCAGACTCCTATTAAAACTGTGATTCTCACTTCGGTCACTCGAGTTCTTGGACAGAGCACGTTATGCATCTCTCAATTGGCAGATTCCAAATGGTAGATGCTTCAGAACATTTAACTGAACCATTAACAAGTGGAGATTTTAGAGAGATCTGGAAAAAGTGATGACAGACCTGCCAGTGTCTGCACAGTGATCGTTTGAGGAACTTTCAATCACTCATCAGTCTTAAGATTAACATGCAGAAATGGTACACCCGACCTTACAGTGATGGCAGTCGGCAGTTAGCAAGGGTGCCCGACGTCAATTTGTCTCTGTCCTCACAAATAAGAAAATTTCAGACAGTAATAAAAGCCATAAGGAAAGTATAACATATCATGGGTAGGGGAGAAGCCACTCTGATTCGAGAAGGAAGGGAATTTTGTGCTCATCAATTGAACTTTCCTTACAGTGTCTGCACTTTTTTCTTTGTTGGTCAGATTTAGTGGCTAGAAGTTTTATCTAAAAAAAAAAAAAAAAAAAAAAAAAAAAAGGCTCACAAGAGCTGCTCTGCCCCTGCATTTTGACACAGATGCAAAATTTTCTGCCTGTGTACTTAATATCTAAGGGATAACTAGGCTGGGTCACATTTTACTTCCCTCAGAATCGCGTAGCCATCCTTCCATTTTCTTTTATATTTGTGTGGAAAATCTGAAGACCCTTCGATTCCCCACCCCAAACTGACTTGCCATTTCCACCCCAATGCTTGCATTATTCTTCCTTTATGACCATTGTTTTCTGTGAGTTTTTTATAACATGAGATGGCCTTTGGTCTTCTTATGTGCATTTTTTTAGTAATTTAGGGATGGGGAGAGTTTTTTCTCTGTCCTACGTTATTTTACTCTTCCATTAGAGTAAAGTCCTCTTTTGTAGAAATTATTTTCCACAAATTGGCTTATGATTGTGTCACTTATGCCTGGTTGCCATGTGGTCTTCATCTTACATCCACTGTGGCCCACTCGGTGCTGATACTTCTTTGACTCTGTACCCGTGATGCCCTCTCACCTAGCACAGGACATTACCTTTTCCCAGGCCTTCTCAGTGAGGCCATGGTGCTGGCTGCTCTATCTGTCTGTGAAGCCTGGGGACACTGGGCAGATGGACATGGGACTGCAGTGGGGGAGGGGGAGCGGGCAGAGCTATGGTCAGGTACCCTGGTGAGCGAGGACTGTGCTCTCTTTTTAACTGTCTCTCTTTCAAGTCCATCATGGGGTTCGGGGAACTGCCCTCCTGGGAAGAGAGTGGTCATTGGCCTTCAAGGTTCCTTCCAACTGGGGGTGAAGCTTTCTGGCTTTGGACAGAGACCGTGACATTCAGGGACCGTGACATTGAGGGGCCATCTGCCCACTTCACCTGCATGGCGCTGCAGGTGAAGAATTTTGTCTATTTTTCTCACCATCTGAGGAGTTTGCTAGCGCTGCCATAACAAATTCCCACAAACAGGGCAGCTTAGAACAGCAGAAATTTATCCTCTCACCATTCCGGAAGCCAAGTCTGAAATGGGGGTGCTGGCAGGCTCCCATGCCTGCCTCCTAGCTTTTGGAGGCTGCTACAGTCCCGGCCTTGCTTAGCTCGTTAGGCCTAACTCTTCTCTGCCTGTCTCCACATGTGTCTCTTCTCCTCAGCTCCTCACTTCTAAGGATGCCTGTTATAGGATTTAGGACCTGCTTCATCCAGGATGTTCTGGAAGATTCTTCGAAGACCCTTGTTTCAAATAAGGGTGCATGCATCGGTTCCAGGTGCACATGTCATCTGAGAGGCTACTCTTCAACCCACCATACCACCTACAGTATTGTCTTTGGAGGGGTGTTGTTTTATGAGTTGCTGTCAGTCTTGAGGGTTCTTGAAAGGTTTTTCTCATTCCCAGGTTGCCAGTTTTCAATGACTTTTTTTTTCTTTTTTTTTTTGCACAAAGAAGTGTCTTCTCTTTAGTTTGATCTTCTATTTTGTGTTTTTGCAAGGTCTGAGAAGCCCAGTTTCAGTTCACTTTAATGTCTATTATCTCTCTCCAGCAGGACACATTCAGTCACCGACAATGGTGACACATATCCCTGTAGACTCTGCCAGATCATCTGAAATGGTGAGTTTGAGCCCATTGGGAAGGCCACAATCTATGTGGCAGCATGTCTTTGTTCCAGTAAGAGCAGAGTAGTTTTAAAAACAGGTATGACATGCCTCAGCAGACTGCGTTACTCAGAATGTCATAGCTATTCAGTATTTTTCTGATTAAACTAGTTCTAACCTCATTTGCTAGGTTTGCAGAAACCTCTCTTTTCAGTGTTCTGAGTTGGCTGAGAACGTAGAGTTTATTCTGTACAGACTGTTACCTTCCACTTGCCAGGTATGGAAAACAGGCCTGTGTGACCCATCCACAGCTTTGGCTTTTTCTTTTTCTTTTTTTTTCTTTTTGATTTCTGTTGCAGCTACAAGGTATCAACACAGAAAACCCGTGCAACATAGTCCTATGTTCTTTTTGGTCCAGATATTTGTACCAGCTCCAACCAGACAAAGGCCTCAGGTACCTAAAATTATAATTATTTAATTCATACTTACATGCCCAAAATTGACTCATCTCCAAAGAGATCTGCAGTGGCAGGGCACTCAGAACTGAAAGTTATACTGATCCTTTCACTTTTTTTCTTGAGTAAATTTTCCCCCCAACAAATATCTGGAACCCATTGTTGAGTCCAAGTTACCAGTCAGGATTCCTTTCTCTCAGTGGATATCAGCCAGGAGCAATTCAGTCTTTCATAAAGCATCTAATGTCATAAGACTTGAAAATTAAAAGGTTGGGTTCTTACCTTCATTCTGCCCAGGAAAGTACCAATGGGAACATAATTATTTCCTCCCTAGCAACTAGCTGTGCATATCAAGGGATGACGGATTTGGAGAATTTATATAATTATACCTGCTCGTCTTTTATTTTTAATTATTTGATTGTACTTTTAAGTAGACTATTTTTAAGCAGTTTTAGGTTTCCAGAAAGACTAGAAAAAAGAACAGGGAGTTCACATATATCCCCTTAACCTCATGCACACTTTCACCTGCTATTAATGTCTCTCATCAGTGTGGAACCTTTGATAATTCATGAATCGATATCGTTCCATTGCTAACAGCTTAAGTCCAGAGTGGACACTAAGGCTCACTCTTCGTGCAGTAAAGTTCTGTGGGTTTTGACAAATGTGTGTCATGTAGTCACCGTTGCAGTGTCATGGAGACAGTCTCGCTGTGACATCACACTGTGCACTGCCTACTCGTTCCTTTCTGCTTCCCTCCGTCCCCATCCCCTGGCAAACACTGGGCTGCTTGATGTCACCATAGTTTTGCCGTTTCTAGTTGAAATCATACAGTATGTAGCCTTTCAAGACTGGATGTTTTCACACAACATGTATTTAGGAAACCTCGTATCCTTTAGTTTCTTGGGAGCTCGTTTCTTTTCTATCACTGATTATATTCCACCGAACAGAATGGTAAGGTGTCCAGTACTCTACCCATTTTGGGGGGGTTGTTTCTTTCATTATTGTTGAGTTTTAACAATTTTTTGGATGTTTTGAAAACAAGCCCTTATTTGCAAATATTTTCTCCCATTCTGAGGCTCATCTTTTCATTCTTGTAACAGAGTTTTAATTTTAATGAAGTTCAACTTTATCTTTTCCTCTCATGGTTCGTTGTATCTAAAAAGTTATCCCCATAACCAAGGTTACCTAGTTATTTTTTACTGTTATTTTCTATGAGTTTTATAGTTTTGCATTTTACATTTAGGTCTGTGATCCATTTGGGGTCAATTTTTATAAAAGATTCAAGGTCTATTTTTTGTGTGTGTGAAGTTAAGTGGTTCCGGCACTATTTGTTGAAAAGACTGTCCTTTCTCCATTGAACCAACTGTGATCCATCAAAGATCAGCTGACTGTAATAGTGTGGGATTTGTCTATTCATCCACCAATTCAGTGGATTTGTCTGTTCATTCACCAATATCACTGTTTTGATTTCTCTGGCTTTTAACAGGTCTTGCATTTGGATAGTGTCAGTACTCTTTGTTTTTCTTTTCAATATTGCATTGGCTATTGTGGGTCTTTTAACATTCCACATAAACTTTAGAAGCAGCTTGTTGATATCCACAGTGACTTGCTGGATTTTGACTGGAATTGCATTGATCAGGAATTGCATTGATCAAGTTGGAAAGAATTGATTTCTTAACAATATTGAGTTTTCCTATCCATGAACATGGAATATGTCTTGTCTACTTAGTTCATCGATTTCTTTCATCAGTTTTATAGGTCTTCTCGTGTAGATACTGTACATATTTTGTTATATTTACACCTGAGTATTTTTTATGCTAATGTAAATGGTGTTGTGCTTTTAATTTCAAATGCTCATTGTCCATTGCTGGTATATAGAAAAGCAGTTGTCTTTCATGTATTAACCTTGCATACTGTGATCTTACTATAATTGCTTATTAGATCCAGGAGTACCTTTGTTGATCCTTTCGGATTTTCTATGAAGACAATAATGTCATCTGTAAACAAAAACTATCTTATTCCAACTGTACACATTTTACTTCCTTTTCTTGTCCTACTGAAATCCTACTGGATTTGCTAGGACTACCCAAAGGATGTTGAACAGGAGTAGTGAGAGGGCATGTCATTAACTTGTTCTTAATCTTAAGATAAAGAGACTTTAAAGTGTTAAAGAGTTTTTAAGCAGGAGAGAGAGCATATCAGATTTGAATTTGGGAATGGTAGCTCAAGTGCCAGGTAAAGAGGACAGGTGTATGCTGGAGGTAACGAGACCAGCGAGGGCCTCCTGAAGGCTGTGGAAGTGGTCGCAGCGATCGTTGATGGCTGCTGGAACTAAGACAACAGTGGCAGAAATCAGCAGAGTGAATGAGTTACGCAAGCATCACGGAGTCATACTAATCCATAGGATTTGGTGGTGAATGATACGCAGGAGCAAGGGCACCAAGGGTAAATCCAGGCTTTCAGGACTGAATGACTGGACAAGTGCAAATGCCTTCACCCAAGACAGAGAACATGGAAGCAGGAACAGGCTAAAAAGTGATGATTGTTAGTTCTCTACTATGCATGATGGCCACAGTACACCTGGGTGGAGGTTTATCACTGAAAATGGCTCTGAAATCATGGACGAGGTGCACACCTGAGGGTACTTGAGAGCTCTCTATGCAAAAACAGAACTTGAATCTGCGAAGACCCTAGAACAGAGATAGAATTAAAGGTAGTGAAAATTGTAAAAGCCCATTATAACTTATTGGTCATTAGATATTTAATTTCACAACTAATAATAAAAGACAGCCCTTCATGTCCATGTATTAGACTGAGTTATTCCTAGAAAGTATTTGGCCTTCTCCAGCAGCCTTTATGTTTTTAACCAGCCTCCTAAGAGTTACATAATCATATGAGTCATGTTTAGGCAAAATAATTTTTATGGATAAAATAATGTATAACATCCAAAACTAGTTTGTATTGGATATCAGAACAGTACCTGACATTTGATTCATAGCAAATTTCCAAAGAAACGAATGTTCAAGAAAAAGACTTCCTAGCCTATTTGAAACAAGTTCTGGTTCTCATTAACTTACGTTGTTGATTTACAATTCATATATTATTTCTCATATGTTACTGCAATTCATATTATTATGTGTAGGGAAAACTACGAGGTGGAAGGAACCATGCTAAGCATTCCGTGAATGCAAAGATGAATTAAATGTAAACTTAAGATACTTATAGACTAGTATGGGGAAATAAGATACAAACTCGGGTAAGTGAACAAGGAGTACAGAGTTAAGAATCAAAAACAATTTAAAAATGAAATTAAGGAAACAAGCCCATTTACAATAGCATCAAAGACACATAAAATACTTAGGAATAAATGCAACAAAAGAAGTTGAAAGCTTACAATCTGAAAACTACAAAACATCATTGAAAGAAATGACAGAAGGTCTAAATACATGGTTCAGTTTTTTCTTTAAATACATGGAGAAACATCCTGTGTTCACCGATCAGAAGCACTGTTATGTGCCGTTAAAGGGACAGCGCTCCCAAATGAATCAATGGGCACGACAGAATCACTTTCAGGATCCCAACTTCTTCCTAGAAATTGACAAGCTGACTCTAAAATCCACATGGAATGAATTGCAAGGGCCCTGAACTAGCCAAAACAATCTCAAAGAAAAACAAACGAGGACTCACACTTTCCGATTTCAAAACTTACTCCAAAGCCATGGCAATAAAGACAGAGGGTGGTCCTGGCACAGGATAAGTGCACGTGTGTGGATGGAACAGAACTGGAGAGTCCAATAAACCCACACATCTGTGTTCAAAGCCAGGACTGCTCAATGTGGTAAATGAGAGTCTTCTCCAAATATGGCTTATTCGTTGCTTGATAAGGTAATTATCTCTAAATAAATTTTGCTTCAGCCCTTGATTATATGTCCACTGAAGATAGCAGCTGCTTTTTCTCTCCCTCCGCCCTACCTCCCCTTCCCCTTCGGCCCCACCTCCCCCTCTATCTCCCCCTACCCCTTCTCCTCATCATCATCATTATTATCATCATTATCATCATTGTTATTATTTGGAAGAATTTGACACAGCATTACACATCGTAGGTAGGGGATTGATAAATATTTATGAAAGAAGAGGAATAATCAAGACAAGTCAGCAATAAACAAAGAGAGGAAGGGGAAGAAGGAGAAACAAGAAAACATGATGTTTTCCATGTCTCAGAAAATTTGAGCACACTGGGGTCCCCCGAGATCATTCAGTTTCTACATTTTATAGGGAACTTAAAAGCTCTAAGGAGGTGAAATGAGGTATTCAAGGTTACCACGGTTGCTAAAAACAAAGCCAGTAACAAATTAGATCTGATTCTTCATTCAGCGTTCCTCACACGACACTACTATGCTGGTTCACTGAAAAGCAGTCTCATCAGTAGTATCAGTGAAAATGCATTCATCCTTAAAATGGATTTTAATCATAGATTCTAAAATAAAATGTGTAATTTCAAAATAATTGCTAATTGAATTTATGGTTCAGTTTTTTCTTCTACATTATTTATATTTTGTCACTGTAGAGCTAAATGCTGAAAAACAAGCAAGCAAACAAATAAGCAAACCTGGATCAGCTAATACCCAGGACTGTGAGATATGGCTTTGCAGACCTAATGCCACAGAATTTAGGTGTCATCTAAACTCAGAGCACTATTCTAGTTTTTCCTCTTAAGTTCAAAAAATCTTTCTAAACGAGGGAGGGACATACATACAGATGACTGAAATTCCTCCAAAATAGGAATCTCTGGGTCTGCGGCCTACCATTCTGCATCTTAACAAGTCTGTGAGGTTCACTCTGAAGTACCCTGAGGTTATGAAGCACCAGCTTGGCCCATCAACAATTCTCACCTAAATGACTCACGTTGTTTCCCATTGTCTCCTTGCTTTCTATCCCACCCCCAAATTATCTACATGGTTGACAGAAAACAAGTTATAAGGTGAAAACGTTATGATGTTATTTCATTTTTCATTCATCTATCAAATATTTACTGAGAGTGTAGTCCTTCAGGGTACAGCAGTGAACACAAAGGACAACGATTTCTATTCTTGCAACACTTTCATTGAGTGTCTTCTTTCACCCCTCTCTAGACTCCTCAGTGATTTCCTGGTGCTCAGGCAAAGGTCCAGACTCCTTAGCATGAGGGCACAGCACTTCCTCTGAGGGTTCAGTTCTCATCTTACATCCTGCAAGCCAGCCACACCATGCCAGCTAGTTCCCTATCTACATCCCTTTGCAAGGTGATCCTTCCTCTCCCAGGAGGGGACCCCAACCCTTTCTTTTGGTTATACCTGCATGTGTTTTAAGATTCAAGAATCATGTGTGACCAAAAGTCATGCAAGAAGAAATATTTGATCTGAATAGGCCTATATCTATTAAAGAAATATAATCAATAATTAATAACCTTCCAAAACAGAAAGCACCAGGCCCAGATAGGTTCACTGGTGAATTCTACCAAACACTTAAGAAAGAAATCAGACCAAATTTCTAGAATTTCTTTCAGAGGACAGAAGCATATGGAATACTTCCTAACCCAGCCTATGAGGCCAGCATTACCTTAATACTCAAATCCGATAAAGACATTACAAGAAAAGAAAACCACAGGCCAATATCTCCCATGAACATAAATGTAAAAATCCTCAACAAAATATTAGCAAATCAAATCCAAAAAAATATAAAAAGAATTATATATTAAAAACAAGATAAAGTCGATGATAAACTGGAAAATGTTTTCAACAAATATGACAGCCAAACAGTCATTATACTTAATATATAACAGGAATATCTATCAGTAAAGTGGAGAATGACACAGGATCTTGAGGGCTTTTGGGGAGAAGATGTCCTTCAGCTCATCACACCTTCCCCCTCCATGCTTATGTCCACACTGCTGACGTGGCCATGCTTACAAGTGCACGGAGGTATGTGGCTCAAAATAGCAAAGAAGCACAGCATCATCAGAGAGTTTTGCATTACATTTAAATTCTGAAGCTTTTTCATAACAGAATTCCTAAAAAAGTGTAGACAATCCATAGAATAAATGTCAATAACTGACTTAATGGAAATGATGAGGATCCATGAGAACCAAAGCAATGTCGAAAATGAACGTAGTTGGTGGACGTACTTTTTCAATTTCAAAACTAACTCCTGAGCTGCTGTGGTAATGACAAAGGGACAGACATAGAGATGAGGGAATAGAACCAAAAGTGCGGAAAGAAACACATACGTTCAGATTCAACTGATTTTCAATAAAGGTGCTGAGACAATTCAGTGGGGGAAATACAGGTGCACAAGGTGCAGGAACAACAGAAGAGAATAAAATTGGACCCCCCCCACCTCATACCGTACACAATAATTAACTAAAAATGGATCGAAGACCTAAATGCCACCTTACACGATAAAACTCTTCAAAATATGTATGTGTACATCTTCGTGACCTGGGATTGTTAGGCAAGTCTCTTAGATGAGATGCTAAAAGCATGACCAACAACAACAATGGAATAAATAAACTGGACTTCATCAAAATGTAAAAACTTGCGTGCTTCAAAGGACACTATAAAGAAAGTGAAAAGATGACCCACAGGATGAGAGAGAATATTTACAAACTGCATATATGATAAGGGTCTAGTATCCAGAATACATAAAAAATTCTCACAATCCAACAATAAAAAGACAACCCAATTTAAAAGCGAGCAAAGGATTCAAAGAGATTCTTCACAGAAGATATACAAATGGCCAACAATAACAACCAATCATGAAAAGCTGCTTGACATCGATAATTATCAGGGAAATGCAAGTCAAAAGAACAATGAGATACCACCTCACGTGCACGAGGATGACTGAATCTAAAAGTCGAACAAATTTTATGAAGATGTAGAGAAAGTGCAACCCTCTCCCACTGCCGGTGGGAATGTCAAATGCTGCAGCCACTGTGGAATAGCTTGGTGTTTCCTCAAAAATTAAACGTCGAGTTACCATGTGACCCAGAAATTCCACCTGAAGGTGTATATCCGAGAATTGCACAAAAACATGTACACCAGTGTATTCGGCAGCATTGCTCATGATAGCCAAAGAGCAGAAGGAGCTCAAACATCCATCATGATGGACGGGTAAACAAAATGTGGTATATCCATACAGTAGAATATTACTGATCACTAGGGAGAAACGAAGTACTGATTCATGCTATAATATGGATTATCTGGGAAACAGTATGCTTGGTGAAAGAAGCCCACTGCAAAGCTGCATGTGGTACGATTCCATGTATATTGAAATGCCTGGAAAATACAGATGCACAGACACAGAACATAGGTTAGTGGCTGCCAGCACCTGGTGTTAGGGAATGGTGAGTTACCTCCAATGGTCTCCATCATGATGGAGGTGATGGGATGTTCTGGAAGGAGATAGCGGTGATGACTATATGACTTGTGAGGATACTAAAAGCTAGGAAATCATGCCCTTTGAAAAGAACACTGTATTTTATCTCAATGCAAAACAATTAAACAAAGAAAAACATAAATGATGAATAAACATAAAAAACAGTATCACTGGCAAGCAAAGAAATGTGAGTGAAAACAAAAGGTTATTTTCTCCCATTGCCTTGACAGGTCTTATCAAAAACAAAAATACACACTGGTGTATTTTCACCACGTCTGTTTCCTCGCTCCTGCAGCTCCATTCCACCGTCTGATGAGGTCTGCATGACTCACACTTGTCAGCACACGTGGTCAGTATCCCACCTCCCTCCCCCATGACTCAGCCTGTCCGGTCACCATCATAACGAGGTGAGGCCCTTCTGTCATGTTGCCATCACAAGTCCCTATCACATGTTCTTTCTCAAAGAAAAAGGGATAGCAGGTGCCTTTCCTCACCTTAACAAGGGCATTTCATGGAGTGAGATTGCTGGGGTTTGAATTCCAGCTTTGTCACTTGCCATCTGTGTAATCTGGGTCTCATGCAGAGAGTTGTTGTAAGAACTGTATAAATCAATACCTGGAAAGTGCTCAGAACAACACTGGCACACAGTAATCCCTGAATTTGTATTATTATTATTATCATTTCATTGTTATCACCTCACAAAGATATTGTGAGATAGCTCTATGAGATCATGACAGTAAAATAAGATAATGTGTGTGAAACTTTTGTAATGTACCACTAGTATCATTTTGTATTACAGTGACATGAATGTCCCTCATCCTCATAGATTAGAGAAGAACAGGGATTGTCACTTATTTTTAATGGCCCCATTGAACATAGTAAATACTCAAAACTTTGTATTTTAATTAAATGTCCCTTTTATCAAATCACCGTTGACTTTTAGTTACATTTAGAATCGAGTCTAAACCCCATCATATCAGGAGTGCTCATACTCCTGCTGTGACACCAGGTGCCCTCGTGTCTTCCACTGTCATCGTCTTCAAGGCAGAATCCACAATGGACTGCCCACTGCAGCATGGGACAGAGATTTTAGAAATCCTATGTACATTCAGTGTTCAAGTCATCTTTGTAAATTTTCATTTTTTGTAAATATCATTATTAATGTATGCGAAACCACTACGAACATGCTACAATATGCAAACAAACGTTAAAAGCTATTGGCAGTCCAGCTGGAAAACATTCTGCTAACAAGGCGTGCCACCTGCAGAGCCTGGAGGTGAGGGCACACGTGCTGTTTCCCCTGGCGCCACGCCGGGCCAGTCACCTCTTCCCAGAGCACAGGCCATCTCCTTGTTTCCACACCTGGCTCACAACCCGTCTGCTTGCTCACAATGACAGGACGGCGGCCACTCCTTTACAAGCTGCAACTTGTATCCCTCACACCAAGACTTCACCACCACCAGATGCAAGGTTTTTGGAAGTGTCTGCGCCTGGTCCCTCATCGTGTTGTCCCCAATCTTCTACCATGCCCTCCCCCCCACACACACACAAAAGCGTTTTCCATAATAACCAGCACATAGCAGGCTCCCAGTGAACGTTTGCTGAATGATCAACTAACAAATTGGTCCTGGGAGGCAGGAGAGGGTGCTGGTGAGTGGCAGGGGCTTCTCACACTTACAAACTGGGCAGTCCAAGCTTCCCCTTCTTCCTCTGTGACATGGAGGTCCTAAGAGTACCTCTCAGGCTGGGGCGTTGTGAGGGTTAAATCAGCTCACACCAGCAACCTAACACACTTCCTAAGCGTCAGCACTATTGCGATGTCCCCGAGATTTAAACGCAGTTAATGTCTGCAGAGCTTCTAGAACACACTCAGTGAATAAGTGGCTAGATCTTCTCCACCAGGCGTGTCAGTTAGAACAGTCCTTTGTGGCTCCTCTCAAATTTCTCACCTCACATTTACAGCTTTCTTGAGATTATCACAGCACTTTCACTTGGATTGACTAACTGATGGACTCTTCCCTGTCTTGTGACTTAATCTCCTTAAGAAGAGCAGCCATGTTTTGTTTTTGTCTTAATCGTATTGTTGTGGCTGCTATGTGTTCTAATGAGATCGGCTCCTCTATGTTTCCAGGAAAAAAAGTGTGCAATGAATCTGGCAGATAAAATTCTCCTTTGGAATTGCCAATAGCATCTTTGTTTGTTTGTTTGTTTGTTTGTTTGTTTGCAGAGTTTCACACACACATGGTTATTCGTGAATGCTGCAGAACTAATACTAGCTGATTCCCTACCCAGATAATAAATAAAAAATATCTTGACTCTGAAAGATTAGTAGCATCATTTAATGCAGAAAATATCAAAAAGTCTTCAAATATAGCATGGGGTGATTACCATTTAGTGTGCATTTTTTTTCTTATTGATGTGCAAAATAGGGGACCTCTGTGGCACAGTGGTCAATGTCATCTTGAATTTTCCATGTCCCTCTAAGAGGTACAACACTGAATTTCCCAAGGTGTCATGCCAGTTCAGTATGTGGCTATGGAGAAGACTAGAGTGGAAGGAGGGGACAAATCAGACCCTTTCTTCCATCTGATGAATATTTGAGGGGGTTTTTCCTTTGCCATTTGGTGCTTCAAGACTGAGTATCTGTTAAATTAACACATCCCATTCTATTGATAACAACTCAAACTGTGAAAAATCAATTTTTATAGATGACATAATTACCTATATAGAACATTCCAAAGAATCAACAACAACAAAACTCCAATTGTAGCTAATAAGCAATTGTAGCAAGATTTCAGGATAGAAGGTCAATAGAGAAAGCCACTTGCTTTCCTACATACCTGCCATGAACAACTGGAATTTGAAATGTAAAATAAAACACCATTTACAATAGCACTAAAAATACGAAACACTTAGGTATAGACCTAACAAAATATGAGCGGGCCTCTATGAGGAAAAGTACAGGACTCTGATGAAAGAAGTGAAAGATCTAAACAAATGAAAGATATTTCATGATTGTGGAAAGGAAGACTCAGTGTTGTTAAGATGTTAATTAAGATATGAGTTCACATACCTCACCAAAGAAGATAGCTGGATGGCAATAGTGTACAAAAGATGCTCAGCATCACATGACATCAGGGAATCGCTCATCGAAACAACAGTAAGATACCACTGCACACCTATGAGAATGACTAAAACTCAAATCGCTGACAGCACCAAATGCTGGCGAGGAAATGGAACATCAGAAGCTCTCATTCACTGCTGGCGAGGATGCAAAATGGTACCGTTGCTCTGGAAGACAGTTTGGCAGTTTTATGCAAAGCTAAATATAGTCGAACCACCTCCTCCAGCAGTCACTCCAGATATTTATCCAGAGTAGGTGAAAGAAAGCTCACCTTGCACACGGATGCTTCCAGAAGCTTTATTCCCAAGTGCCCCAAACTGGAAGCAACAAAGACATGCCCTTCAATCGGTAAATGCAGAAGTAAACACTGGGGCATCCATTCAATGGAATTGTATTCAGCAATAAGAAGAGATGAGGTATCGAGCCACAATAAGTCATGGAGGAATCTTAGATACACCCTGCTAAGTGAAAAAATCCAAAGTCTAAAAAAGCTGCCTACTGTATGACTCCAACTAGTTTTATGGCAAAACTACAAAGACCATACGCAGATCGATGGTTGCCATGGGTTGCAGGAGAGACCAGGGGGTATGAGTCAGGGGAGCAGAGGGGGTTTTCAGGGCTGTGAGACTGTTCTGTATGATACTGTCATGGTGGGCATGAGGCATTATGCATTTGTCGAAACCCTTGAATGTACAACACTAAGCGTGAACCCTGATGTGAACTGTGGACTTTAATGAATAATAACGTGTCAGTATTGGTTCATCAGTTGTGACAAATGTTCCACACAAACGCAGGATGTTGGGAATAGAGGAAATGGTGCAGAAGGAGACTATATGGGAATCTCTACTCTGCTCAACTTTACTGTAAACCTAAAGCTGCCCTAAAAATGGAAATCTCATCAAAAAATTTGTCCACAGGAAACAAACAAATTAACTGACAGCAAATTATATACACATACACATGTATAAAATATGTAATATATATATATATATATATACATGTATACACATTCAGATAAAATATATATCTCTTTTCATGATAATTTTTAAATGTTATAGTCTGTTATTTTCCCTTTCCTGATACAATGCTTCTACAGGGACTGTCAATGAGAAGTGAGGAAAGGCAGTGTTATACTTACAATATATTTGATGGTGAAGGGAACCAGGGATGAGGTGGATAGAAGTCAAGGAATTAATTTTATACACACACACACACACACCACACATATATATACATATATATATACACATATATACATATATAATTTTATATGTATAATTATATATATATAATTTTATATATGTAATTTTATATATATAATTTTATATATATATTAATTTTGTATATATACATGCACACACATATACATGTATATATATATACATACATATATATATATATTTTTAGTAGCTTATTCAATTTTATTCTTTAGTTATTTCACTTTCAAGGAATATAAATGGATACTTGAGGATAAAACCGCATGGCAACAGTATCTATCAGATTTTCCCAGTGAGCTCAGTTGTGGGAACAACAAAGCGAGCACATACCAGAGCACATACCAGAGCAGTGAGGCTGACTGTCAGAACGTGCTGATACTCTTCACCGTTTTTACCTTCAATCTCACAGTCAGATGATGCTACTGGCAGCAGAACGAGGATCAGTGGAGGAATTCCAAAGATATACCTAAAAAAAACTAAAATCGACAGTACGTGAGAATAAGCCAACTGTCATAAAGTCATATCATCTAAATGGATTTCTGGTGTTTCTGTTGGCCTGCCCACTTAGTTCTAACCATCATAAGCATGCATCTCGGTTTGGGGATAGAAAGGGAAGAACCCTATAATTCAATATTTTGTAACAAGCAAAGCAGGATAGTATTTCAGTATTGAAGTTCCTTTCGCTTTTTAATCCAGAAATTTCTCTTTGGGAAAGCGCAGGATGGGTGTGATTACAGTAGTCTCTACTTCCAAAAACACTTGAAGGCATAAATGCTGTTCATTTCATTTTGGGCTTACGTTAAACATCTCTACAAGAAAAGGCATCTCCAGGGAAACAGGTAAACTCACTATAGGTAGAAAAGTTGCAGCTTTTTGAAGGTTACGATCTATGGCGTGTGATCGTATACTTGCGGTGGTCGTCCAGGGGTCCAGGTCCTACACTGTGATCAAGCTCTTTCTTTTCAGTGATGGACCTTAAGGGGTCTACCCTTCCCAAAACTGTGACACAGTTGACATTCCTATTTTTGAGACTCCTCATCTTGTCTTTTCAGTATCTTCCGTTCCTAGGTGCCCAGAGACCTGTATTCTCCTCAGACACAGCTCTATCTTCTTAACGTGTTAGACAATAAGTAAGTTCACACCCTGTTAACTAAGGCTTTGAATCTGGTTTTGATAAGCCTTCACAATCAGGGGCAATTGTCTAATCAAAAGGAATGAAATTATGAATGGTATCGTTTCAGGTAGTCATAATGCACTGGAGAGAAAGCCTTGAGATAGTAAAATCTGGTTGTACGGGGACATTCCTGCATAAGCCTGCCAGAGTCTCACATTTCCATCTTTCTCTAAACTTTCCCTGTGCTGTTGACTGCACGACATCTCACATGTGCGTCTTCCCTGATTAAAATTTCAAACAATATTCCTTGGAAACTGAGGAACTAATTGCGACAGTGGCCTAAGGACTGTTAAATATATCATGAAGTTCCCAATAATGATGTCCTCTACTGTATCATTATCTGTCATGTAAAAGTCAGAAGCACTCCCCAATAAATGACATGCTGTTAGTGACCCATGGTTTTGCAAATAGAGGAAGTGGGCTAGGTAGCAGTTAGGGAGACAAACATGAATCCTACAGGAATCTCATCTCCATGTGTCACTGACACTTGACAAGGTAAGAGAAACAAAATGAGACATGGAATCTGTTCATTGCTCAGTCACTAAGTGACAAGGAATAATTCAGTCACTTTTAATGGAGCACCTGGCATGTGCCAAGCACTACTCTGAGCTGTGTCCATTGCTTGGCACGTGCCAGGTGTCCCATTAAGGGTGATTGCCATTAGCATCATTAATCTTATTTGAATTATTCCTTGTCACGCAGATGGACACATATTGTACACTTGAAACCTATATACTTTTATTAACCAATGTCATCCCAATAAATTTAATTTCTAAATTAAAGTTAATCTTTTTTCTAAAACTCAGATAGTAGGTTGCAGGTCTGGATTTAAACCTGAGCTTGCTGTCTCACCAGGATTTGATCAGAAATGACCATAATCTTTTGATAACATGTAATCACATTGTTCCTCTAAAAGAAAACCACTCCCATGTTATATGACACAGCTCTGCCTCTCTCTCCTGCTGTTCCTTCACCCCAAAGAGTCTTCAACATGAACAATCGCTAATTATTCACTAGGTCCTGACTTTGTTATCAGCTCTGCATGCGTCATATAAAGTCATGCTCTTCTCTCTAACCTTACAGGTGTCCAGAAGGTATACATACTTTGGGAGAAATAGATGACAAAGGAAAAGTTATGCAGCATGTAACTGGAAATGAGCTTTAAGAAAAATATAACATAATAATTAAACACTAGAGTGAGACATTTTTACTATTATACATAAATCTTATTTCAAAGGTTCATCTGTTATGTTTTAATAAAAGAAGTTTAATTTTCTATATAAAGCACTAGCTTTTGTGTCCTCTTAATCTCAATTTTTAGTAATCAGTCCTCCCAAATTCACATCAACGTATTTATTCATTGAAAGGCATTTTATGGATGCTTTCAAATGACATTGGTAGAAAAATTCACAGTATTTGCTTTTGTGAGTTGCAAATAGCTTCCAAAGTCTAAAACGGAATTTGACTCGTCTGTAAAGAGTGTCTTTTGTTGCCATTGTGTCAGATAAGTTAGTTCCAGACATTCTAGGGCAATGCAAAGCACAGAGGGTTTTCAGAGTGGAGACTCGGGCCTTCTGTCTGGATGTGACAGTGGGATGTGTGACTGAATGAAGGACAGAGTATCTTTTAAGCTTCACTTCCCCGGTTGGTAAAATGAAAACTTTAAATGATCCTTTCATGTCTTTTCCGACTGTCAGCACCTGGATTCTAATAATCCACCTGGCTGTCCAAATGCAGTAACTCCCCAGATGCGAGGACAATGCTGCAAACTCATCTCATGTGTTCCTAGCTCTCGTTGATGACTTGCACTTTGGTCTGCAATCGAAGTATTTTCTCCACACCACATAGAAAGAAACAGTAATATTGCTTAGTAAGAGCTGGCTTTTGACCTTGTCATCACGATGGGAAAGGGACTTGTTTTGTTTAAAATTACATGTAGACACCCACACCTTCCCTCAACCTTGACCTTTTCATTAGGTTACAGAAAAGATAAACCATAAGGAATAATGCGAGGCGAGCTGGGGATTGTGGGATTTTCTTCAGATTTCCTGAAGGGACTGAAACTGGAGAATTTGCTTTCAGTGGGGAATTTGGTTAAACCCAAATGATGGCTGTCTAAAAAATTCTTGTTGGTTTTTAATTTAAGCCAAATAATACATTCAATCCTCAGCTACTTAAGTTATGGGGTCAAAGTGAACATAAATAAATTAGTTTGTATATTGCCTCAAATCCAATCTTTCATCAACCTTTAAAACCAATAAGTGTCAATGGACTGTCCACTGCAAACATTACATAGACCTGTTTTCACTGGGAATTTATAAATAATGGTTGAGAGCCATTTGGGATGGAGTGGAAGACAATATCTGAATGTATAAGACTTGACTTTACTGTGATCAATTGGCACAAGCAAATGGGTAAATAAAGAAAAAATGAAGAGTGGAAAACAACCATATTTTGTAGGGAAATCAGCTTTTTAAGGTTACAAAAATGAATTTGATGATGCCCACATACAGAAATCTAATGTCTGCCACAAGTATATTAAGATTGGCCCCGTAAATTCTATCCACAAATCCCATGATCAACACGTAAAGACATTTCTGAAGCCATCCTATAATATTGCATGTAATGTTTCATTCAATTCCATAACCATTTCATGAGGTAAATACTGCAAATTAGTAACATTTTTGCAGATGGAGAATCTGGGGCCCAAAGAACTTTTCCCCTGTGTATAATGTGTCTGGTAAGAGACAAGATTCAGATCCAGGTTTGTCAGGTTGGAGATGAGACTCAGCTTTTAGCCACAGAGCTACTCCGCTTCCTACAAAAATAACTTTAAAGGGGGACACATAAACACACACACACAGCTGTCTTCTAGCACAGGAGCCTCACCAAGGTACTTGCTTGCTCTGAAGCATTTCATCATACACTCTCATCTCAGGGAAAAAAGACACTAATGATTTGTCCTTATGACACTAGGTTATGCATCAGAGGTGAGACCAGGAAAGAAATCCCACATATGAAAAAGACATGTAAGTTAGTCCTGTGAAATAAACATTTACTTTTTGGTGTAAGATGTGTGAACACTGATCTGGTGCTATGTGTAATTCTCCTTTATCTTTTGCGGGCTTTCTGAACTTTCCCAGTTTTCAACTGGTGTTAGTGATCCATTTTTTTCAGTCCTGAAATATTAAATGATCTAAACTAGACAGCACGGTTGAGAAGCACATAGTGGGTCCTCAACTTCTTCAACTCCCAAAAGAAATGAAAAAAGAAAAAGGAGAAAGAGTAACCATCTCCTTAAGCTCTAGTGAAATCCACTGAAACAAAATGCCAAAAAGCCACTTATAAATAATCGCTATTAGAAAATTAGAATTCTGTTTGCTGATGACAACATGGTACCTTAAGTAATACAGATCTGCTTCAGGAAACTAAATGTTGACAGCACAGCCCCTCGCTTCCTAGTCCTTTTACTCCTCTCTCCGCTTTAGATCGAAGACGATGCAGGATCAGACAGAACCGGGAGCGACCCACAGAGAGGGCATCGCAGGGGATCCGTGCGCATCATAAGAAATGCTGGGTTCCGGCTCATCCCTAATTATAAACTTCTGCGGGACGCCCATGACACGTCTCCTCCCGTAATCGTCTTTAGTGCGCTCCCTCCAGCCCGACCCTTATTTTGTTGCTGATCTGGGACTTTGGGAGGGGTGGAGGGCTCTCGATGCTCTATTCTTCCAACCTAGGCGCGGGAAGTGGGCTCATCGGACGCAGCGGTGGAGCCCCCAGGGCGAGCCGGCTGCGCCCCATCCCCGCTCCCTCCCTCGGCATCGTCTTTCCCTGGATGAAGTGTTCGCTGTACAGTCCCCATGCCCCTGGACAGATGCTGTCCCCTCACCTGTCTTCTCCCCCTTCCTTGGGGCGCACTGCTCGGGCCCTGCATGGCTGCAGGAGGAAGCCCGGATCGCGCGCACAGACAGTCTCCGCGAGGACCCAGGGCGGGCGCAGCCGGGACCGAGGATTTCCACTTGTGCCGATTTAATCCTGCCACCCCCAAACCCCAATACACACACCCCCCCAAGGAAGCAGCACCCAGATCGGGAGAAGCAGAAGCCCGAAACCGGCCGAGCGCAGCGCCGGCCCCGAGCATCGCGTTCCCAGCGGCGGGCGCGAGGCGCGCCCCCCGGAAACCCCCGGGCTCGCGGGGGAGGGGACGGGGCTCCCCGGAGCCGGGTCCCCGTGGGAGCGGCGCCTCAGCGTCCTCCGCGGGGCGCCGGGACCTGGGCAGCCCCGCGCGCGGGCGCGGGTAGGGTGGGCGGGCGCCCCGGGGACACGGCGGGGACCCGGGCGTCTGGCCGGCTTGGCGCAGCCCGCCAGGCGCGGCCGCCGCAGGTGCCGGTGGCTCGGGGCCAGGGGACCCGGCGCGCGGCTGCGGACCGCTGCCGCCAGGTCCAAAGGGCAGGGCCGGGCCGGGCCCGGCCGGGGCCGGGCGCGAGTCCCCGGCGCGCCCGCGAGCGCAGCGCTTACCATGGACCATGGTCTGCGGGCGGCGGGCGTGGTCATGACCGCAGCGGCAGCCGGAGCGCGGGCAGCAGGGGCAGCCGGGGCCGCAGGGGCCGCGGGGGCGGGAGGGGGCCCGCGCCGCCCAGGGCCGCTCCCCGGGCCGCGCCGAGGGGCCGCGCGTCGCCGCCGCCGCCGCCGCCGCCGCGCCGGCCGCCGCCGCCGGAGGCTCGAGTGGTCGCCCGCGCGGCGCGCGTGGCTCCATCCATCCCGGGGGGCGGGGGCGCCCCGCCGGCCCGGGACTTCCGCAGGACGGACCGGCCGGCCGGGCCGCGCACTTTCAGTTTCTACTTGGCGCGGGTTCGGCAGGGCTCCGGGGTCATCGCCGGGCGCCTTCGCCGCGCCCCCGCCGCGTCCGCTGCGCACCTGCGGCCTCCCCTCGCGGCGCCTCCCGCGTACACCTGGAGCGGGCCCGGGGCGCCCTGCGAGGGTGGCGGGCGGGGGGCAGGGCGGGGGTCCGAGCCTCCGGAGTCGGAGTCGTCGTCGGAGCGATCGGATCGGACCGGAGGCAGCACCCTGGCAGGTCTAGGCCACCGGGGACCCAAAGCATCGGGGGCGCCTCGTGCGTCCAGCGGAAGCGACCCAGGCGCCCGCGGGCGACAGCCGCCGGGCCATCGCGAGCGAGCGGAGGGGAGGAGGAGGAGGAGGAGGAGGCGTCGCGGTTTGGCCGCGGATGGGGCGGACCGAGCCAAGTCGCCCTGGAAAAAAAAAAAAAGGGAAGTGAGAACGACAACGGGGGCCACGCCCGCGGCCCCCCGCCCCACCCCCGTCAGTCCCTTTCCGCTCGCGGTGTCGCTGGTCCGCGCACCTGCTCAGGTGAGACCTCGCGGGGACATGGGCCTGTGGGTCCACCCGGTCTGCGAAGGCGGTGTCTTTGGGTGCAAAACTCAAAGCCCAGGTGGCGCGGAGGGGACGGGGACTCAAAGCAGCAGGTGACAGCGACGCACGTGCGCGTTCCCCCGAACTGGGCCAAGAAATCGCCCAGTCCGCCTGGACGGGGTGTGACCGTGCAATGAATGCATCTCCTGCCAGGCCCGGGTCGTTTAGGTGTTTCAGGTTGGAGTCCGGTTTCCGATGTTCTGCCGAACCCCGCTTAAGTGACAGTTGGGGACGTGGAGGGATAAGGGTGGTAGAGTGACGCTGTCATGCCCTCGGTGTGTGTGCACTGCACTGGGATCGCGCTAAGCGTCGCACGTACGTCCTCTCGTGCAAACGTTTCGACGAGGCAGGCGGTTTGCTTATCTGCACTTCGCAGATGTGGGAGCTCGGACTTCCTTTAGCCACTTGGCAGAGTTCTCGGAGCTCGCTGGTGACAGACGGACGCGACACAAACGTGCTGGGTGGGTGGGGGCCCCGGAGGCCACGCTGGAATAACAGGGAAATGGATGCGGGGGGAGGGAGGGAGCAAGGGGAGGAGAAAGGGTCGCGTGTCACCTGGATGTGTCTTTGCCCCAACGTGGGGCCCTCGGGAAAGGTTTCTGGAGGCTGCGGATTCTAGGTGCAGGAGCGAAGCCGGGGATGGGACGGTGCCAGGTCCTATTATTCTGTGAACCCAGAGAAGAGGGAAAAAAAGGGAGGGAGAAGGAGAGAAACAGCGAAACGGCGGACGAGGCGGAGTGGCGCAAGCCAGACACTAGAATCCTGGATTCCTCTCTTAGTGTCGCCTCCCACACCCAAGCCACAGGCCAGCCCTGTCAGCCCCACCCCGAGGTAAATCCCGAATCCAGTCTGTGCGCTCACTGCATCGCGCGGCCAAACCATTAACACCCCGCAATCCAGGCACCCCCCAGCTTTCACTCTCGCACGTGACAGCTCTTCTCCTCTGGGCCCGCCTGCCCCACCCTGGGACCACCTTCTGAATATTTGCCACTGTCCCCCACCCCCGCAAGCCTTTAAGGGCCTGGGTGGTCTGGCCCTGGGCCCTGCTGCTCCCTCACTATGCTCCAGCCACACCCGCCTGCCTGCCCGTCCTTCGTGCCCAGTCACGGCTCCCCTCCTCTTAGGACTGTGTCTAGCCCTGGGGCATCCAGGCAATCGCTGAGTGACAGGATGAGGACGATTGAGTAAGAATGCACGAATGAGAACACATGTGAGGGCAGAAGGGACATAGAATGGAAGAGGAGAGAACAAGGGAAGCAAAAGAGAACAGGATGTGGACAGAGCAGGCAGAGCCAAGGATCTCCACAGGCGGGACCAGAGCCCACGGTGGGAGGTGGGGAGTGGGGAAGCCCCAGGCTGGGGTGGCTTTTAAAAAGGGATTTCTCACTGAACCGCTTCAGTTGCTTTACTCACTTACAATTCCTGACAGCAGCATTGAGATATAGAAACCGCACATCACCTGCACTTTTATTATTATTATTATTTATTATTATTATTATTATTATTATTATTATTATTATTATTATTATTATTATTTTACTTTGCAGGGACAGATAAAAGAGCCATCAATAATGTCCTCAAGGGAAAATCTATCTTCTATTTTTATGCGATTGCCTGAAAACCTGGCAGAATAAGGGCTGGTGTGTGAGTGATCTTTTGGGAAGCACTGGGGGACAGCAGAGGCATAAATTCCTCACTGTGACCCCACATGTGAACAATCACTCTTAAGAAAATATTCGTAAAGGATTTGGGGGAATTTTTATTGCTATATGAAGATGGGCACATTCTCACTAAGCCAAGTGATTATGTTTCTGCCTGTGAGAGGATTAATACCATTTGGAAAACAATTCCAAAATGAAGTCTTCAATTAGTAGTCGAACATTATTTTTGCTAAGATGGATGAGGATAAAGCGTTTTATGAATTTTTAGATGCTGATGTTTTATAATTTGAGAAATGGAGTGGTTACCATCATGTGTACTCAGAGATGGTGCAGAGAAATAAACATGGAAACAAAAGTATTTAAAGTTGTCCAATTATAACCAATAAATATTAAGAGGGAAGACAACATTCCAAGAATGAGTAATATAATGTAATAGAAAAAATTGAAATAAGACGATATCAAAGCCAACTTAAAGAGTGAATTTTTAACGGTTACCCAGTGTCTTTTTTAATATTCGACAGTCTCCAATCAAAATAGTCAATTATAGATGACCTGAACTATTTTTGCCCAATTTAATATCACTATTTTTTATAGCGAACCCTAGTTATTATTCTGTCTCTAGATATTTTCTGAAGTTCCTATGATTTAATTTTCCAGGCATAATATTCAACACATTTCACACACACACACACACACACACACACACACACACACACACACGACTGTTTAATGGGCATGTGTTCTGGGTGGTCTCATGTGGGCCTGAGCGCAGGAGGGCTCCATGCTTGGCTAATGCTCTGCTGTCACTACTGTCTTGAAACTTAATTATTTTGGGACAGGAAGACTCTCATTTTCACTTTTCGCCGGGCGCCACAAGCTCTGTAACTGGTCACGGACACACACGTATTAACCTGCACATTGTGGACACCAATGCGTGTCTTCAAGGTGCTTTTAGTCCAGCAGGGAAAACAAATGTTAAATGTGTAATTTCAAGGATAAATAATATAATGAAAAAGAAAGGATGAGATGATGTATTTCAAACCAAAGATTTAAGGCAATCTAGACAGACAACATTTTAAAAATTAGTGGAACCCGGGTTCAAAAGGTTAACTAATTCAGTGAAAAATAACTGTGAATGAATAACCTATCGTTTACATCAGCTGTTTGATTTTCAAGCCTGAGTCTGAGGGTGAATTTTAAATTTTATTAAATGACTACCAGCCCGTCTATGTAAATGATCATGTTTTTTCTTGTTGCATTCCTAAATAAACCACAATTTTATTATAATGCCAAATTCAAGTTGCTAATATTTAACTCAGGGTTTTGCAATCACATTCATGGTTGATATGTGTATCATCTCCATATTATGTTCAACTGAGCTTGGGCTATTTTTTGTTGGATTTTCTTCGCTTCATAAAAGGATTTTGGAATTCTGCTATTTTTTAGAAACTCTGAGTGTTTAAGCATTATATGAGCTATTTGTTTCCGGATTATTGATTAGAGTTCAACAATAAAACATACTTCATTTCATGGAAAGAAGCCCAGGGATAAGATGAGACTGCCACTTTTGAGCACCATAAGAGTGAAAATAAAAAAGTTTCTTCTGAAGGCTGAATCGAAATGGCCACATCAAAATAGCAGGACTCCTGCTGCAAACATGTGTATCTTCATAGTGAAGATTGCTTGAGCCATGGAAATGAATGAGATGACCCAGCCTGCAACTTAGGTGAGGGAAGAGAAAGAGAGAGAGCTAATGCCAGGAGCAACCTGGAGACATGGACTCTAAGGGCGGATGGAGAGATGGGTACCCACGAGCAAAGGGACAAGCCGTGGGCAGCAAAGGGGGAGTCAGAAAGCAAAGGAAGATGGAATTTCAATTTAGATTAAGTAGTCAGTATTTCCAAGTGTCACAAAGAGATCGAGCAAGATGAAGACTGTCAAGTGTGTCCACTGAATCTGGTCCTCGTGGCAAGAGTTTGAGAACAGTATAGACGGAAGCGATAGTCCCGTTTGTGGGGTGCAAGAGACGATGCGAATAAAGTGAGAGGAGATAATTTTTTTAAGATATCTGGTGAAGATGAAGAGACTTAGGTGATGGTTGGCAAGGCAGGCAAAGAGTAATAAAAATTTCCGTTTTCATGTCTGAGAGGCACCAGAGCACGTTTACATGTTAACTGATACAATCAGGTTCTTCTGAAGAAGTAGGAAGGGATGGACCAATGAGAGAATTACACCTCTGACAGTTTGATTCATGCAAATTATGTGAAGAAGATGAAAAAGTATATACATTTTTTTGCTTTACAGTCGCTGGACAGATTTTCTAAACACATCCTGTTACTGATGACGTTGAGGTATTCTTATGAGCTCTTGGGTGACAGTGACGATTTTCTTATTCAACCTGGAATTCTCTGAGGTCAACAGAATTGTTTTTGAGATACAGGGGTTACCCAAGTGTGACTCGTGGGGAGGGAGCAATCGGAACGCGCCGGTCTTGACTTGTCCTCACAGAGACCTTGGACTGCAGGCGACCCTGTGATAACATCCAGGAGTGTTAGAATCCCCGGTGCCAACTGACCTTCATGAGCCTCAGTTTCCAATCAGCTGGTCAAAATTCGCTTACTTAGTAGACTTAGCTCCCCTTTCTGGGCTGTGTGGCCTATTTAACTGTTTTTATTGTCAAATGAGATAATGAGTGCTACCTGCTTCTCCTGCAGGCAAGAAAGGCGGCTTTGTTCCAGCTCATTGACTGGACCCAGAACACCCATGAAGTCACGTATGACGTGGGACGATTAAGTGTATTGTAACAGTAATGAAGTCAGTAAGCAGTCACCTGAAAATGCCTCGTACCTCCCCGAGCTCCCAGGGTGTCAGTCATTGCTCTGTGCCAATCTTGTGCAAATCACCTGGCATCCCAAAGCCCCGAGCTACCATGAATGTGCCTGCCTAATGTGTTACTACAGTAGCTGGCAGCAATGGACACGCCTCGATGAGAGGAGGATAGAATTGGAAGTTTTCAAGGGGCTGAAGCAGTGGGCTGTCAGGTTTGGGGGATCAGACAATGAATTCTTCCAACACAGCACAGGCCCTCCCTCGTACACGTGCCCTGTGACGTGGTGGCCGTCTGCTTGGATTTGCCTGTTCCATTTACTGTGCTGGCATTCCTCCCCAGTGTTTAACCAACCAATTTTCTGATCTCATCTTCCTCATTCACTTGTTTTTTTGTTTTTTGTCTTTTCTGATGAACTCTTTATTACGATCTGGCCCAGGTAAGACACTGTTTTCACCAGTGACGTGTAATGTTTTCTATTTCCCTCCTTTCAAAATGATGTGTGTCATTTTCGTTCTCTGAGAACTCTAAACTTTTATTCAGGTGGAAAGAGTCAGGCTCCTTTGATTGTAATTTCAAAATAACCCAGTTTATACTTTTTTTTTAAATTCTAAAGTAAACTTGATGTCGCTTACCAAATTCAAATATGTCCCTATTTATTAAGCCAGCTGAATTTATTTTTAAGCTTTTTAGCATATGTGTTCACTTTGCATCCGTGGTCCAAGCGGCATACGATGAGACCTGGCAAAAAAAAAAAAAGACAAAATGAATACTGTGCGTAGTATTGATGCATGGATCATTTATGAGTGACCCCCTCAGACTAGAGATTTAAGCCATATGTGACTAAATGACTTAATTTAAAGTAAAATCCAAAAGTAATCCCAACAAAACAGCAAAATAGAAGACTTTCCAGAGCCACGAGGATCACTGTCACAAGGCAAGAAAGGTTGGAGGCCCAAAAAAGTATCAAGATGTTGAATCTAGAAAAACATCAGGAGGTATGGAGTAGATCAAGTTCACGTCATCGTCATCGTCATGGTCGCTGTGTGCTGCCTGAGACTGCTGTCTTCTTGACGGCTTTAGTTTTGTCTAGGTCTTTCGATGCCCTTCATGAAGATTTGTCTTGTTGGATTGAATCTGAGAAAGGCAATGCCTTCCTTTCTTCCTCCGCCTAAATCCGTATCGAATACTAAACTGTAAAAGGATATAAATAAGCCCTGTGCAAACCTGTCTTTGCAAGCAGGCTGCTTTGGCAGTTCTCCTTGGTAGTTTTTCCTGCTGTGTAGGTGAGGCTAGTTCAATATGCCGTGTCGGTAAATGGAATTAACAGGATCAATTGGACCTTAGCTTTTGCATGAGAGTCAGCACCCACGCAGATAGTGTGTGTTTCTGAAGTGTACGCTTGCCAAGGTAATGAGTTTTTTCCCCTCGAAAAATCACGAGCAAAACTTCACGTACCTGTTTGTTTGTCCTGGCAGTGTCCGTTACGGTACTAGAAATAAAGCCCAAATGGCAAGGACGCACGTGCTTATCGGTTCCATCTTTTCTTAGCCTGGAAGATGTTCCAACAGCTCTTTTCTGCTAACTCCTATGTGTGTCCTATATACGCTCTAGGAAGATACAGACGGAATCTCATTAGGATTGCTTCTGCCGTCCTGAAGTTCACTCATCAGATTTCTCTTTTTTCCTGGGAATAGTCAAGGTCGGCACAGAAATGTTCAAGTCTCCCAAACCTAAAAATCCCTTCTTTTTAGTTCACGACATGGTTTTCAAGTAATACCACGTGCCATTCACTGTTCTGGGTATGGGAGGATATATTAGTGTACAAAACAGACAAAAATGATTTCTGTTGAACTGAGTATATAGCTTCATGGAGGAGACAGTGAACAATAAACAAGTAAAAATTACATAAAATGGTAGAAATCGATGGCAGAACATGGACAAAATGTAGGGGCAGGAAAGAGCGCTGTGATTTTAAATGGGCTTCAGTGGGAAGGTGGCATTTGAGCACAAACTGAAATGAGGTGGCCGAGCGAGTCACGCCCAGGCCTGCAAGAGAGCATCATCTGGGGAGGGAAGAGCCAGAGCCAGAACGCCATGGCAGAGGATGCCTGCCGGGAGGCCACGCTGTCTGCTTTTCATTACTCTCCTCCCTCCCTCCTTTCTCATGTGCCTGACTCACGCTGAGTAGTTTACACCCGCAGCGTCCACTCCTGCTCACCCTTCGCTCCACCACACCCTGGCTTCTGTCTCCTGCGTGCATCCCAGGTCATCAGTGAATTGGCTAGCTGCTTGTCATGGACGGCATTTCTTAAATTGCCTTCTTAAAATTAGAAAAGCAGATCATGAAAAATATACTTTAATAAATGGAGACGAGCAAACTTTTTAAAAATTAAAACCACCTAACCATCACACGTGTGACAATCATTTTGTTTTTCTATTTCTATTTCTATTTCTATATTTATATTTATATTTATAATATTTATATTTATATTTATAATATTTATATTTATATTTATATTTATATTTATAATATTTATATTTATATTTATTTATTTATATTTATATTCTGTTAACATATATATTTTTTAACCCAGATGAGATTATACATATTGTTCTGCAACATGCTTTGTTATCATTTCGTCTTTCACTGAATTAATTATAATTTAGCAATAGATATAAGTAAATTAGTTGCAAAATGTCAACACTCATGTTGCATAAGCAGTATAATATCTAAGGGAATTTTAAACCGTCTTCGTAGTTCTTTCTGTTCCTCAAACGCCCCCTCTAAGGATGTAAGATCAAAAATTGCTTAAAATCAATCTCTTCTATTCATGGGTGTTTTACCACTTTAGTGCATGATGGTCCATGGTTTCAAAATTTATTTTTAATGTAGCTATTCATGGAAGCAATGTCCTACCGCTCTTCTGTCTCATAGACCTTCACTCTTTTCCCAAATAAGTAAATCTTTTCCCCAAACCAGAACACAGAGACCCTTTCTGATTTTTGAAATTGCCGCATGATACACAAATGGCCCCCAATTCTTCCAGCCAGGACCCTCCTGCTGGCTGCCTTGTGAAAACGTTTCGGGGACATGTCATCACAGGTCACGTGGTGTCTCAGGAGCACCGGACACTTACTCACCCCTGGCTTTTTCCCTCCTGTGTTTCCACTGACATAATTTTCCTAGCCTTCGTCTCACTGACTTAAAGTCACTGCTTCTCCCTGTCTGATTGTCTTCCACAGTAGCATCTCTCCCACAGGCCTCTGCTGTCACCCTTCTCTCCTGAGTCACTTCAGCCACTCGGGTGGTGGTAGCCACCGATCTGTGCTCATTACCCACACCGCTGACCTTTGCTTCCAGGCCCGCCATCCAGCGAGCTGTGGTGCAAGTCTACAGGAGTCTCTCGGAGATGACTCACACTCAACATGTCCAAACACAGACGTATTTTCTGGCTTATTCTTCTCCCCCAAGACCTTTCAGAATTTATATTTAATTGTCCACTTTATCCCCAGGCTAGAAACCTAGGAACGATACAGTGAATATTAAATTCTATTCGGTACCATTTGCTTGCTGGGAACTGTTCTCGCGCATCCATTCCTGCTCGCTCGCTCTCCTTGACGACAATAATGTCCCTAAAAGATGTTTTTGAAAACAATTGACCATCTCACACACTGTTTAAAAGGTTTTCGATGGTTTCCTGTTTCCTAAGGGCGGTGTCCATACACATTTTGCCTGGAATACAAGATTTTTTGTTATGTAGCACCATCTGCTCATGCAGACCCCAGCATCCCAGACCCTCGAGGCTCTCAGATGCGCAGGCCTCCTCCCTACCTGTGCACAGGCTGTCCCTGCAGCCTGGGGGGGCTTCGTCCACTCCTTCCTTTGTGTTCGGCTCAGGTTTCATATCTCGAAAGATGTTCTGTCTCGTGTCACTTGTGTGGGCCAGGTTCTTCTTCTATCACGTGCTTATTGGCCACGTTGTAAGTCTGAGACCCCTGAAGGCGCAGACTTCCCACTGATTTATGGCATCTTTTCAGTCCAGCACAGTGGCTGTCTTGCCTTAGGTGTTTGAGGTACATTTGTTGAATGAATGGGTGGCCACCCCTGCTGTGGCATGTGTGGCACTCTCAGATTTCCAGTTTTCTGAGGAGAGACACCTGTCCTGCCTGTGGTTCAGTTCTCGGTGTTTCGCACAGCCCCTGACATCATAGGCACTCAGCAAATGTGCAGCTGATATCCTCTTAGAGGTGGATGCATGTGCTCAAGCTGGTGTATTTGCTCATTAGCTGGTAACTGAGATTTAGATTGATTGGAATCTCTCCTCAGATATTACAGATACAGACAGCCTTCACCTTTTCAACATACCCAATTTAGTAATATACTGTTCAGTATCATGGGAAGAAAATGTGGTAATATATTTGAGTGACAAATCCACTATTATGGTTTCATCATGCAAATCTGATATAAACAGGGATATTTAGAATATCTGGCGATGTTAAATATGTAGCTAGAAAGTTCCTCAGACCCCGTATAATCTGTATAGAAAATGCTATAAAGATGAAACGAGAATTTTTAAAAAAATGGCCTCCGGATGGATTTAATAGATGTATTTTTATGTTCTATAGCTGAGAAATATATAGAAAGAAATAGCAAAGCAAAAGGGAAGGGAACTGAGTTAAATATTACAGAGCTTCCATGGCAAAGATTTCTAACTCAACCATTCCCATTTATATAGACTATTCATTGAAAACAAAATTCTAGTTGTAAAATCTGCTTTAGTTATTTTATCCTCTTCCTAATCTTCTAAAAACACACACACACAAAAAAAAAACCCAAATCATTTGCAATGAATAAAACTGACTCTAGAAATTATTCCAGAATCACTTGTTTTTATTTGCAACACTTGGTTTATGAGACCTATTTGGTTATGGCAATATTTGTGATGACTAATAGTGGTTTCTAGGCAGCGTTATAAATAGAATCTGGTAAGTATGTGTCTTGGCAGGCGGAAGTGATGTTGCATAAACTGTGTCTACAAAATATGTTTTGTAAACCAGTGTAGGTGTTGGTTTTGCTGTTGGCTTTGAAGTTTATTTGTATTTTGGAATTGTCAATTTACAAAACATTTTATCCGAATGGCATGGGCAATAATAATTTGATAACCTCCATATTATATTCATTGATGAAAAGATGTTTGCCTTGACTTGTGATTAGTTCGGTCAAACTCCTCTATATTGTTTTAGACATATTAAGTACTTTCAAAGTGTAAGATGCCACTTATATTTCATTATATGTTAGTGATGCTGACAAGGCCGAGGCAATCACGGGAAGAAACTGTTCTTCAATACCAACCATTTATGTTGAAATAGACACACATCAAACAATATGAGTATGTTTATTAACATGTTATATATCTTGATTACTAATACAAAATTTTATGAATATTTTAACACTCTTGAGATTTTATTTCCTGATTTTTTTCCCCTTCAGAATGGCTACCTTGTGAATTTACACACCTATTTTATACTCATGCTACCATTTTTCAAAATGTAGTTTGGAAACTCATAGAGTAGGTTGCAGAGCATCTACTATATTACTTTTAAAGGTTTTGTGTTTTGATTTCAAAAATAGTGAGAAAGCAATTTAGGAACAAATAGAATTATGAAATTCTTTTAAAAATTGATTATTAATTAATTTTGGCAGGGTTCGAATTCAAATGGCCACAGGGGCGAGGTAGGGACTGTGAGGTGAGTGCAGACAGTCAGTCCTCTGGGGCCTGCAGGGATGGATGGGAGAACTCAGGCCTCCTCTAAAGGATTCTAGAAGGAAGGGACCACACAGCCTGGTTTTGCAGTCTTGCAGGAAAAGCTGAAGATTTGCATAGTTACTGGGCCCTCCCAATTTCTGAATGTTGACTCAGTTCTTTTGAACACTTGATTTGCAGTCTCTGCTTTACCATAGTACCTCTTCACAGTGCTTTTAATCTATATAAGCTCTTCTAGAAGTTTCCATCAATTCAGCTTTCTTTTCATACGTTCAGCTGTTTTCCTCTCTAATTTATCAAGAGCTTTATGAGCAGAAAGGAAGTATATGGTTTTATATCAGTGAGGCCTTCCCCCATAAAAAATAGCATTTTCCTCCTACCTTATCCCCATATATTTTTCTCTCTTTTATTTATCAACATTATCAATATTTACTTGTTTGTTCATTGGCTTTTTCTCTCCATTGTGACATAAGTTCCGTGGAGGCACATTTTGTCCCCTGATGTATATACTTCCTTTTTAGAACTCGTATTGGCAAATAGCAGGCCCTTAATAAATATTCATAGCATGAATGAATGTCCCACAGGCAATCAACTCGGTGGGGAAACAACTAAAGAATTAGGGCTGTTTAAATTGGACAAGAAGAGACTCTGATCAGGAATACAAGCAAAGGCATAAGGGCGCTGGCTCGTACTGACTGCATGTGTCACCTCTCAGCTCTGCATCCAGTGACATCCCATTAGTTAGTTGCCTGAAGCCAGCCATGGTGACCATTTCCTCTGCAGAAGCCAGCAAACGATATAAGCGTTGTATCATTTACCAGCACACCACTAGACTCAATAACTGTGAGATATTGACTTAGTAAAAGAAAATTGTTGGTTTTTTTTTTTTTAACATATAGAACTGTCGAACATTGAAATGGCCTAACTCGCAAGCAGTTTTTAGGCCTATTTTAGAGATTTACTTATTCATGCTAGACACTGTACATCTTATTCAGGCATGTAGAATGGCTGGGTCATAGGGCATACTGCTTTTTAAAAAATAATGTGTCCTTTTTCTTTTGGTGCTTTTAAGATTTTTCCTATTGTCATTAATTTTTCTGAAGTTTTACTATGGTGTGTCTAGGTATGAATTTCTTTTTATTTATCCTGCTTGAGATTCATGGAACTTCTTGAATCTGCGCTTTGGTGTCTTTTATCAGTTCTAGAAAAATGCAGCTATTATTTCTTCAAATTTTTTTTTTGCCGCATTCTGTGTCTTCTACTTCTGAGATGTTATACATTTTCCTTGTATCCTCGAAATCTCTTACCTTCTCCATATTTTTCATCAATAGGTCTTTCAGAGCTTTACATTGGTTAGTTTCCTCTAATATTTCTTCTAGTTTATGAATTTTTTCTTTAAATGATAAATCCCATAAAAACTTTTTTTCCCACAGTTCTTGATTTTTTAGTTGGTTCTTTTTTAATGTGCTATGTCATTATATCTATATGTATACATATGTATATATATAGAGAGAGAGAGATCATTTATGGTGCACTGAGAAGATATTTAAGCTTGGACTTTTATTTTTTTTATTGAGTAAAGTAAGCCTGTATAGTTTAGAATCTTCTACTTCCACTTCTTTGTGATGAAGACGGTATATCAAGTACTTGTGGGTAGGTTTTTGTCTCCTGTTGTTAATGCTTATTTTTATTCGTGGAACTTGTTTCTTTGTGTGCCTGGTTATGGCCATATTACATTGTGCATTAGACAGTGTTTTAGAATCTAAATCTCATTTGTAAGAATAGTTATAAGTCTACCATGGTAGACATCCTCCTCCAGAAGGGACTTCTGTTTGCTTTTGCCAGGTAACTGAGGCACTTCGGTCTGGGACCATCTTCACTTGAGTTCAAGGTCTGAGGTTTCTTGAACCACTGAGACGATGAAAAGCCGGGCTCCAAGTCTCTGCAGGGCCTGGGTTACTTACAGGCCCTGCACGTGGTGAGGAGATAACCGCGTGGTGTCTCACTTTAAAGCAGGGAGGGGTCAATTGAGCCCTCGTTTTTGAGCTTATTCTTAGGTATTTTGTTTTGTTTCGTATAGAAGCTTATTCTTGATTTGTGACTATCGTATTTTCTTCTGTTTTGAGAGAAGGAGAAATGTGTATTTAAATGTCTATTTTTTAACCTGCATTTTTTTCTTCATTCGTTTAAGGGATTTGTTTTGTTTTGTTTTGTCCTCTGTACCTCTTGTTAAAAGAGAGAGGAGTCTTCCTATCTCTTAAGAGGGATGGTTGTTTCAAACCTAGCTGCTGGTGGCAGGTGCAGTGAGGTCTGGAGGTCTACCCTCAGCATGCAGCGTGCTTCTTCACCCCTTCATCTCCTCTCTCCAGCACAGTGTTTCCTGCCATTTGCTTACTGTTCCATAGACAAAGTGCTGTGTGGATGGATCTAGTAAAGAACTGAAACCACTTTTGCAACTTTTTTCCACAGATCAGTTTTAAAATTACCCTAATTTTAGAAGAAAATGAGATACACAAGGCTCATTACCGAGATCATGGAGTAATTAGATGGTGGCACCACTGTTTGAATCAGGCTGTCTATGCTCTTAACTCCCGCCATCCACTCTCTCTCTCTCTCTCTCATGTGGGATATTCAATCAGCTGGAGGAATGGTAGAGAAGGAAAGGCAAATAATATCAAAAGGGCTTTGAAGTAACTCTGTAGAGATAAAGAACAAACAAGCCGCAGAGAAGAAGAATTAAGAAGGTGTTGGCAAGCAGATGGCACCAAGAACCTCCTTCCTCTGTGAGTGAGGAGAGGTTTGCATGAGGTGTGTGGGTTTGGGAAGGAGAGAAGGCCGACCGTGGCAGGTAAGCAACCGGCTTAGTGGAGGCTGCAGCTTCCCAGAACCCATCTCATTACAGAAACTGGAAGGAGGGCACAGCACCCAACAAATGTCACTCGTGAGGATGACGTGGCAATATGAACAGCTGGGGAAGGGGCTTCTGGCACCTGCTGCAGCATTAACTTTGAGTCTCGTAGTTTGGTTCAGTTGGCTCACGATGCCTAGTTTTTGTTTGAAATGGACTGAGAATAGATCTCCGCCTGGTGAGTTACTAGGCCAGCCCCCCCCCCAGATGTGTTATGCAGCAGACATTCTTCATTTTAAATCATACTTGCTCATCTCCTGGGCCCCAGCTTTTCCACCTCCACTATTTTTTTTTACAGCAGCCGGGCAAGTTTTCGAAATGCACATTTGACCATAGCGCTCTTCTGCTTAAAAATCATCAGGAATCCCCATTATTTTCGGACTTAAAATCTCTTCAAGGACCTTTATCAGGTAGCCAGCCTCTCCTTACCACCCCCCTCAACGTGTTTCTTACCTTCCTTTCTCTCCCAGCCAAGCAGGATTCCAAACATGTCATGCAGTATCATGTCTCTTTGCCTTTGCTCACACTGCTCTCTTAACAAGAAATATCTTGATCCACACAGGTTTTCTTTCTTTCTTTTCTTAATCTTTGCCAATTCGAGAGGTTGGCAGGGAGAGCCATGCTGGAATGGGAAAGGCATATGACTGGTACCAGCCAAGGAAATTCTGAGAAGTGACATGTGTTGCTTCGGGCCAAGGCAGGCAAGAGATTATGTGTGATTCTCTTTCCTCTTCTCGTAACTCATTGGCTAAGAAGGGCGCGTGCTTCGGCAGGGACAGCTTTACACCACTGGGGCCTTCCTCAGTGTAGACTCCTACACGACTGTGTGCAACAGGACACCTCCAATCTGTGATGAGCTTGTAAGAGATGGATCAGAAATCAGTTTTCTGGGGCTAAGTCACTGAGATTTAGGAATTCATGTGAAGACCATCATGAATAATACTGTCGCACCATTCGTTTTAATTTTTATTTTTATTGTTACTAGTAAGTCTGAACTTTCATATGTTTATTGAACATTTTATACATTACTTGGGGTCTTTAGTTCTTCTTTGGTGAAATTCTTTTTCATGCCCTTTTCCTATCAGGCTGTTCATACTGATTTATTGAATATCGTTCTGTTAGGCCACATTCACCCTTTTATGCTTAAATGTTTTTTTCTAGTTTTTTAATCGCCTTTTAGTTTTATGATATATTTTAATGTTCGAGAGTTTTAAAATAATGTATAGAGCAATCTATAAACCTTTAAGAATTGCTATCTCCCCATTTCGGGATCCGAGGGGCATTCTGAAATTTGACAGGTGGATTTTTTTCTAGTCTTATTTATTTTTAATTGAGCTATACTGACATATAATATTATTAGTTTTATTTGATATACATAGACATATTGTAAAATGATCGCTACATAAGTTAGCATTCCTCACCCCACAGTTACAAATATTTCTCTTGCGATGAGAATTTTTAAAAGCTACTCTTTTAGCAACTTTTAAATATACATTACAGTATCGTTAGCCATAGTCTCCATGCTGCATATTACATTCCCAGGACTTAGTTATCGTATAACTGTTAATTTATACCTTTTGATCACTTTCACCTATTTCTCCAGTTTTAAACCATATTTTTTAAACTATTTTTTTTTTAAAAAAACATGGACACCGGTAACGTACTGTGATTCATGTGGGTGCGTGCTGTTAGGTAGAGATACAGCTCTGTCATGATTCTTAAAACTTACCCGACTCTTCTAAATTAAAAAGACGGTTTTGGTGTGTGCTTATACGTCGTTCCTTAAATAACATCCTCATGACCTGAAATATCCATCCACTCAGCACATTCGGGAAAACTTGGCTCTTTGCATCTGGTCCAGGGATGCAGAGCGTGCGAGGGGGCCAGGCAGGAAGCAGAGATGCCTCGGGTCACCGGTCCCCAGGGAGGCCCAGCCCCGTGATGCGAGCAGTCTGGACCGACAATGGGAAGCAGCTCCCTTCCCCAGCAGCTCTTTATTGAGCGCTTCATTTCTTCGCTTTGTCATTCTGTCTTTGACATGGTCAATCACTTTAAAATAAGCAAAGGGAAAGAGCAGGCTCAGTTAACAAACTGTCTGAGGACATGAAGCGGGGTGAAATCACAGCATCTGATCTGGGGGCCCTCAAACCAAGCATGGGGTTCGACGAGCCTTCAGCTATCTGGAAAGGTCTTGTTAGTTATCTCAGCTTTAAATGAGGCATTTGTTTTCCTAGAAACCTTTTTACTAACCGTCCCAGTAGAAAGACTTACAGAAAAAAAAACCTTTATGTAAACAATAGGAAAGGTGCAAACATTGTAAGATGTTATTTACTGATGCTAATAGCAGGGTCCTTGGGGAAATACATGATTCCTATTGTAATTCCCATTATGCTAATGAGCTACTCAACTGGATTCATTCCTTCACTCACTCAATTATGTTATGTACTGATTTATCGCGTGCCAGATATCGTTCCGATACTGGGCTAAAGAGTGAACAAAACAGCAAATGTCCCTGCCCTTACAGACTTTCCATTCTG
Source organism: Cynopterus sphinx (assembly GCA_030015415.1). Taxonomy (NCBI): domain Eukaryota; kingdom Metazoa; phylum Chordata; class Mammalia; order Chiroptera; family Pteropodidae; genus Cynopterus; species Cynopterus sphinx. Next base: position 50,424,715 of record CM057389.1, on the reverse strand, counting down.
GTAAGAGGAGAGAGGCATAAAACATAAGTAATTAAGTCATAGGGTATGTATGAAGGTTACATGAGCTACGAAGAAAAATAAAGCCACACCAGAGAGTTGAGGCATACCCAGGGGGTCGGGGGTCAATTTGAGTTTGGGCTTCATTGGCTGAGTGAGGTCTGAGCAGAGAGAACTCTATAGATATTTGGGGGAAGAAATGTAAGGACGTTTTTGTGTAGAGAAGAGATCAGAATCTAGAACTGATCTGGAGATACAGCCATCAGGATCTGCTAACAGATCGGATGCAGGCTGTGAGAACAACAAGTGCAAAGGCCCTGAGGTAAAGGGTTTCAAGCAGAAGAGCGATGCGACACGACTTACATTTTTAATGATCACCCTGGCTGCCTTGTTGACACAGACTGGAGTGGGTGGAGAGCAAAGGCAGGAAAACCAGTTTGAAAGATGGTGCACTAACCCAGGTGAGACAAGTCAGTGACAGTCTAGGGCGGTCACAGGGAGGGTGTTAGGGAGGGGTTACATCCTACAGGTACCCTGAGCACTGAGTCATCAGAATCTGCTAACGGATTGGGCGTAGGGTGTACAGAAGATAAGTCCAAGGGTTTTCACCTGAGCACCTGAATGGATGGAAATTCAATTAACCAAGATGGGGGAGGGAGCAGCCTTTGTGAGAGAAAAAAGCTCTGTTGGGGAATGTCCACCTCAATTGCAAGTGTCACGTTAGAAGACTAGGTATGTGAATATTACAGTTCAGGGGAGAAGCATGAGCTGCAGATAGAAATATGAGTGTTGCTCATGAAAGGGCACTATTGAAAGCCATGGATCAGGATAAAGTCACCAATGTCGTGGGGGTAGGTTGATGTGAGGTCACCCGACCGAACGTGAGGCATGTGGGCGTTGAAAGTCTGGGAACCCAGAGTGGGAACAGCTGGTGAGGAGGGGAAGGTCAGGTGTGTGTCTTGAGAGCCAAGTGAAGAGCCATTTTCAATGCTTCTAGTTGATGAATAAATTGAAAATGGAGCATTGATCAGTGGATTTAGCAATGGGGAGGTCACCAGAGCCGGCTCACACCGCTTACTGTCCTAGGCACTAATGGTTTGCACTTGGTAACTTATCTCGCTATTATATTAATAATGTTGATGTGACGACTATGTTTAGCTAAAGAGGATTCAAGACGAGGTTTAAAAGAAGGATCTCTGTGTGTCTCAGCCAAGTCTGTGAATTGGGATCGTGGAAACGCGATTATAAATTGGTATTGCCAATGTACACTCTCCAGCATCTCGCCATAAAGCTTAAGGTCTGCTTAAAGAGTTTCACGAGAGGCAAGGAGGGCCTGCACTTTCGAGAGTGTCACTTTTGTCTGTTTCTGCTCTTAGGTGGACACGAAGGAGAGCAGGGGGCAGAGGAGCCACTGGAAAGGGGCTCATTTCCCCGCTTTCAGTTTTATCACCTTGGCAGAAAGTGTCTCCTGGCTGTGGCAGACGAGCAAAGATGCACACGAGAACTTTCGATGCCAGGCTAGCCGAGTCCCTCACTCTCCATCCATAAAACTGGACTCCAAGCTCAAAGTATTAGTGGGAGTTAAAGGAAATATTTGATCGATACTCCTATATCTATATTAAACTAAACAAAGACCGTTAGTAGCTAAGACATTATTATTAGTGAAGTGGGTGAGAGAAATTGGGTAAAAGTATAGGAAATGTGGATGCAAAATTGGAAGTCCTGAATTTTAGTCCCAAATTTGTCATTGACTAGAAACCTTAAACAAACCCCATCAACTGGCAGGCCCTGAATTTCCTGTTTGAACCTGAGGGCTTGAGTTAGACATTTTCTAAAGACTCTTCCAGGACTAAAAGATAGTAAATAAGTTAAAAGAAATAATAATAAGCAATAAATAAGATAAAAACAACTAAGTGAGCCTTTATTGATTGATCATTTATTGAAATATAATGGTAACATTTGTTGATGTATTTTATTTTTCAATTTAGAAAATATCTTCAGTTATCAATAATAAAATTAATCTTTTTTTTCAAGGCAGTATAGAAATTTTAAAAAGAAGGAAAAAGAAAAAAAGCACAAGCAATCCCATCTGTTGCTATGGACACTGATGTCTGTAAGGCGACTGAATAACAATTGCTATTGTCAATGAAGTATATTTATTTTCTTCTAAGTAGTTATTTACTGATATAGGGCAGTTACATTTAAAAATATAAATTTTGTAATTGTTGCCTTTGCAGCAACAATTAAATGATTTTTAGTCAATATTTTTTCTTCACGTAGAAAACTTTCACCTGCAAGCTGAAATTATTCAATAATTTTGAAAGGGAACCCTCAGGCATTGTTGGTGGGATTGCAAATTGGTGCCGCCGCTTTGGAAAACAGTATGGACGTTCCTCAAAAAATTTAAAATAGTATACCATATGACCCAGCAATTCCACTTCTGGATATTTATCCAAAGAAAACCAAAACGCTGATTTGGAAAGATTCATGCATTCCTTTCTTCTCTGCAGCACCATTCACAATAGCCAAGGTACGAGGCAACCTAAGCGCCCATCAACAGACAATTGGATAAAGAAGTTATGGCTCAAATACACAGTGGAATATTACTTGGCCATAAAAATGGAATCTCAACAGATTTTTTTTAAGTGCACAGTAGAATATTATTACTGTATTACACAGCACAATGCTGTACAGTAGGTCTCTAGAATAAGCCAGTAACAGAAAGACAAATACTGTAAGATTCTGCTATATTAAAAAAAAATATTTTGCTTTTGTTCATCTTTGAATAAACTAAAGCCTGCAGGACTGCTATTGTTCCCCAAAGAGTGTAGATTACTCATCATTTCGCTTCTGCTCACCTGACGTCCATTTAATTCCTCTTTCAAACCTAGACCTGAATTTAGTCATGCCACACCTGAGGCAGGTGGGGAAGGAGCTGTGACTAAAGGCTTTATTTCTGTATGTTTTGCTCTCTATCCATGCTGGGGACCATGCCCCAAATTTTGCCCCGGCGTGCTGTGTGAGTTCCCATGTCCCATGTGTGGACAGGGGAGGGGTGGGGGAGCAGATTTGCACATGTTCTCACCGGGAGTACGAAGAAGCAGCTCCTTTATTCGAGATTGTTCATCCACTTTCACTAACAAGCTGCACGTGTTCAGCTCCCACTGGGGTGATATTTGGAGCCCGGCCTTTGGGAGGCGGTTCGGTTCAGAGACAGTCATGAGGTGGGACGCCCCCCCCCCCCCGATGGAATGAATGGCCTTCTGAAAAGCGGAAAAGAAAGCATCTTCTCAGGGAGAAGCCACGTGAGCGTGAGCATACGGTGAGCAGGTGGCCGCCCAAAAGTCACAAAGGTCAGGAAGAGAGCATCCGTGACCTCCAGTCTGACTCATCTTGGACTTCCAGCTTCCAGATGGTGAGAAAGGAAAACACTCAGGCTGAGCAATTTTCTCATAGCAGCCCAAGGAGATCCAGACAGAGGTGAGAAGTCAGGTCACAGAAGAGCGACAGGGCCTGTCTGTGGCCTCAGGCTCCTCGCTGGGCGGGGCCACCATTCTGGTTTCTGGTTCTTACAGAACCACATCTGCATCTGTGGACATTGCTCACCCTTGCTTCTAGCGGTTCTAAATTATATATTAAAAAAAACCCTTCCCCGCTGCCTTGCTGGAGAAACAGGTGGCTTTTCAGAAGATCGACACTTAAACCATCAATAGCAGCGCCCTGAAAAACGGTTGCTCGTTTTCCGCACTCGCTCCACCTGGGGACAGGGACATCCCAGGCTGAGTCTGTGTCCCCCATGGCCTCCTGAGCTTCCAGCCCTGTTCTCTAATCACTCGCTGTTAGTGAGAATGCGCAGAATTCGCTCTAGCTGCTTCTCTGAAAACTGCACATTTTCGGGAAGGGAAGTTGCATATCAGCCTTTGATGTTTTTTCTTCGCCGTGATTCAGATTTTCTGTATTTGGTAGTAATTCCTGGCCAAGATCTGAGTGAGATATATCGACAGCATTCATACCTGCTAAACGGTTCCTTTCTCATTTTTATTTCTTTTTGATTAGACCTGTCAGCCTCCAGGAAGAGGCCTTTATCAGAGATTTTCATGAGATATGGCTGATTTTCTTCTTTCAAATAAAAACGAGTGAATCAAATACTTCTGGGGCGTTTGGTTATGTGAACCGTGAGACAGTTAGCAGCTCATGTAACCGTTTTACAAGCGTGTTCCTCAAGAACCAGGTCCACGCCCCGATAATAGGTGTAACAAGAGACGAGTTTCTCATGGTCAAAGGAAAATAACACAAGCGAAACAAGATTAAACACGAGTCTTCACCGAAGGGCTTTTTAGCACCTGTAATACAGGGAAGGGCACGGCGAGTCCCTGAGACAGACATAAGCCGCGGTGTTTCCAGAATTTATGTAAATTCAGGTTCTTTTCTTTCCCATAAAGCACCAAAGGAAATATAAATTTGGAGACCAGCCTGTAAAATACCGGCATAACAACGCTGTTTCTGAATCGTGGGTGGAAAAGTCAACAGTAAAGGACAAGTCTCTAAATGGGAGCCTTGCAAACTCCATCATAGAAACGTCCCTCCACCCCTTCCTCCTTCCCACCCTTCGTGCAGATGCTGAAATGCCCTGTGTCACCCAGAGCGCGTCCTTGACTCATGGTACCACCTACATTGGAAAGGGACTTGCTACGTGGGGGAAATACTACATCCATCTCCCACCTTCTGGGAACCGAATGCAATAATGAGTGTGAAATGCTAGAAAAATCCCATGGCTGCACCATGGAGCCTACAAACCAGCATTTTTCAAAAACGTCGGGTAACACATTGGTGTGTTGAGATTCACTGTGAAATATGGTGCAAGTTCCTAACGTTTGAAGTTCATAATATTACGTAGTTTTCTTTTTAAAGACAAAGCATGCTGTGCCCCAGGTGATACTTCTCATTGTCACCCGTTTGATTTCTGACATGATTTTTTAGGTGGGGGAGGTGGGGAGCTTCAGTTAACCTTTTGGAAATCGCCCTGGGGACGGGTGGTCTCTGCCATTTGCTGTGTGACATGTGAGAGTATGCTGAGAACAAAAGCCACAAACCCATGCCCTGGGACAGTGGCCAGTCATGGTGTGGGGAGAGTAAGGACAGCCCCACAGTGCGTGATGGCTCGTCCCAAAGCCGTGGAGACACACGGTTAATCGCATCGTAGGGAATGAGTCGCTTGGCAGTGACCATGCTTAGTGGCTCTTGGCAGACCCTATTTGGGAGAAGTTCTGATGCTTATGCAAATCTCCCTGTGACCAACTCCGGGTGGAGGCTCTGGTTTGGCTGTGAGTGGAGCCTGACTGTTCTCAAGAGAATTTTTGTTTGCAGAAGCGAACGTTAAGGGAAGCCACCGAGTCACTCTGCCCCGTTAGATCTTTCTTTAGGGGCGGAAGGACTGCATACAGGGGAGGCTACACGCTGCCGTCATTGCTGGTCAGTGCAGGTGGAAGCAAACGCTTCTGGAAAATGGATGCCAACTTGCGTGGCCAGTGACCAGCCAAGGTTGGCCTTTAAAAGGACCGTCCTGCCTAGTGGCCGAGCGACAGACCTGATGAAAAGCAGACTCGCTCTGCCCTGCTCCCCACCTGAGGGCTCCTCGGGGCAGGAGCCTGCGGTGCCTGTGCTGTGCCCCGACATGGCTCTAGTCCTTGGGGACCGGGTTCAGAAGGCCGCCCCCGGCGCACGAGGCCGCAGACACTGGTGCCCGCGGGTCCTCCCCGCTGAACTACCCCTGCTTACCTGGATGGGCACGGGCTGCACAGACGCAGGGGAAGTCTCTGGAAGGCGATAGCATCTCGTTATTCGGGCTTCCTTTGGGAGGGGGGCAGGTGCCACGCCTGTCGCCTGTGTCTCCCGAGCGCAGCTGGTGGTGTGTCTGACCAGCTGTTTGGGGAGCCGGCCCGCCGCGGAGGCTTCGGGGTTCGGCGGCGCCCGGGGGCCTGGGGGGCCCCAGGCCTCCCTCGGGGCCTGCGTGACACGCTCTGCGTTCGCGGGGAGCAGAGCTGCGGCCTGGGCGGCCCGGCCCGTGTCCCTCGCCCCTGCTCCGGGCAGAGGACAGAGATGGGGACAGGGGGCGGTCCCCACGACAGCGCGAGGCGAGGGGACGGAGAGCGCGGGGACGCAATCCGAGAGGGGGGCGTCTTTAGACCATCGTCCTCTGTCCCCTTCGCCCCGCGCTGTCGTGGGGACCGTCCCCACGTCGCCGTGTCCGGCCTGGGCACGGGGATGCGCACACCGGCACCTGTTTACGTGCACATGAGTGATGGGGACGTCCTCGCGCAGCTCCGTGTGTGCGTGTGTGTGCCCATGTGTGTGCACGTGTGCATGCACCTGTGTGCGGACGGTGTCCCCCCATCAGTCCTTCACTCACCGGATTTACAGGGGCCACCGCTGAGCTCTCCCAGGGCATACCCGTGCCTCGCAGCTCCCTGTACGGTGTGGACCGGGGGGGCCACGCCTGTCCCCCCTCTGGCCTGTGATGGCTCCAGGGCCCCCGTGGCTGTCCGCCCGCTTCGCCCATGTCCATAGGCAGCGAGTGGGTTGCTGAGGAAGGCCCCCGCCCAGGCTTCTTGGACTCCCTTCTCCTCTCTCTCTCTCTCTCTGTCTCTCTCTCTCTCTCTCTCCCCCCTCCTCCCCCCTTAGGTTCAGTAGAAAAAGATATTAACTTACCGAACCTGCCCTCCCCCTCGCCTTCCTAGTTCTTCTTCATTCACAATAACATCATAGGAAACCTCCCCAAACCCCATTGCTCTTAGGATGCGAGTCTCCTCCCCAGAAACTCTGCTCTGCACGCGTCCTGATGAGACACGTCTGAGAAGGGCAGCCACGGGATGGGCCCAGGGACAGAAGGGAAACAACCATTTGGAGGGCAGTTCGGCCCCTGTGGCCACCTCCTTCAGTCTGCCAACTCTCCATCCCCCAGCGATGTCCAATCTCAGTTTTGCTCTTAAGATTTTTCCTGGATCCTTCAGTTCATAGCCCACTGGAGCTCTCCAGGGAAGGGGACGGACATCGAGCTGAGGGGCCTCGTGAGGCTGATGTCCCCTCCTCCTCTTTACTGTGATTGCCCTGGGAATGTGTAAACTTAGGTAACTCCACGTGGTCTTGAGGTGGGCCAAATATGTCCTCACCTGAGATGGTTGGATGATTTCTGAGAATGCTCCAATTCTTAAAGCTGATCTTATATGCCTAAAAAATGGTTTTACTTGCCTATACTTGAAATAATTTTCCCTCTGAATTTTTTTTTTCTTCTTAAAGTATAGATCATAAAATTTCATTCCTATCAGGTCCAGAGATGGAGAAGAATGTGACATTTTCTTCATGGCGTCCCTTAGGGCTCCATTTAGAAAAAGCAGCAAAGAGAATTGGGTGGATGAGGGAGTGACGAACAGGAGGTGGCATCACGTTCCTGGCAGGTTTGTCTCTCAGCTTCCAGAACACCCACGTGCCACCGTGTCTCCTGCCACTATGTCATCGGCCAACAAGATGCACTTGATGAAGGACCCTGACGATGGCAGGGGTTTCTGATGCTCCCTGTAAGAGGATTTTCAACCACACAACCCACCATCCAGCAAGCAGCGAGGGCCTTCGGTGCTTTCTCTAAAGAAAACCGACGACAGCCACATTCCCCCGCTGAGTGGTAAGACAAACCCTGTTCTCTTATGGGAACTGGGAGGAATGAGGGGGAAATAAATCCTTCCACCAAGCAGACGTTCAGATGGTGACTCCTCCAGTGAGGTGGTTACAGTTTCGCTCGGGGTGAATACAAGCTTGCAAAAAAATTAGAATAAAGCTGCTGAGACGACATACCTTCTCTGCTTGTGTTTGACAGGCCAAAAGGGACTAGAACCTCTCTGCTTCTCCTTCTCCCGCCCCGTCTCCTTCTCCTCCTTCATCACCATCAATACCCCAATAGGTGTCACATCTTAAAAATCAAAACCTTTTCAGGTTCTCCAAAAAGTTATTCTATACAGATCCCAGCTTTTCGTCCTTCTGTTAGTTAGGCACGACTAAGATGAATATGATACTTTATTCAACCACCAGAGGGAGTCCTCTAATCTATGGATTCTAAAAGGCAACAAGAGTAAAACAGATGAGGAGGAAATTTTGTGTTATGGATGAAAATCGAAAATTTAATCAGCTGTGTGTCATGTGTACGTGGGCTCACATGTCAGGCCGTTTTGTCCATAAAGTGACTCAAATCTCGTTCAGCTACAGATGCCACCTCATTTTAATTAACTGATTAAATAGTAGCCTCAGGGGTTTTTCCCCCGCCCCAGGAAAAGTGGGTGTTCCAAATATTTTTCCCACAAGTATTGTGTGGGTGTGGAGTGGGGGAAAAAATCATCACCTCTTCCTTGCCAGACAAGCAGACCCCACCAGAGCTGGCTCATTCTCTCCAGGAAAGAAGAGACCCCCATCCCTCAGAAAAATCCCCCTTGCAAATGTCAAGCATCTTCAAAGCAAGCCTCCCAGTCACATGTCCCTGTCACTTTAGGACAATTATGGGGGGGCAGTTTGGGGGAGCTCTCTGGTGTTCATCTCTTGCCTCTGTACCCGACTCTGAAGCTCCTCAAAGTTTTCTCATGCAGCAACTCAATGAACCCTGTTTTGTGGCTGTGGAAACCATTGCTTACAGAGGCGCAGCCAACGACGGGAGGCCACGGAGCAGACGAGTGGGAGCCGGGCCCAGGCCCAGGCCCCCCGCCACCCCGGTGGGTGTGCTGCCTCCACTGCTTGGTGGGCCATGAGCTGCCCTGCTCCCTCCCACACGCTCCACTAAAACCAAGTATTTGAACTCCCACTTTCGAGGGGAAGTCAATGCCATTTCACTGCCATAACTGGGCTGTGGTCTCAACAGAGAAATAAACCGCAAACAATGGATAGTGGAGTATGTTCTTTCAGAATCAGCATCGATGGACTCCTTTTCACCTCCTCTGACTTCCTATTGTCTCCAGGCTGCTGACGAATACATTCACAGTACCAACAACGTTTTAATAAAGAAGTCGCCTGAAATTAGCATTTTGAAACTTCCCCCCAAAAAAGCCTATTCGACGTTAGCGTAACTCTGCATTTTGACTAGGTGTATATCTCTCAGTGGATAATCTAAGAACTATTTGTTAATAAAGTAAAATAGTAAATACATAGTCTTCATTTTGACTTACGTTTTCCCACAAAGCACAGCCACTCGTATTTCACAGGCGGGTCAGGTGTGGTCATCCACAAGCCAGCCGAGGTCGCTTCTCTCCAGACGTATGAGGCCTGAGCCACAGTCTGGTCTCCCAGACAGCCAGGGGACAGCAGCCAGGGGACAACTGTGCCCCGCTGCAGTTAGTTCCTGGGCCAGCATTTTTGCACCTGCTGTCACAGGTGCACGGGAAATAACGTCACAGCTGGGCCTTGCAATAGTCTCACTCTCTAAGAAGCCTGGGGCATCCTGGGTACTTTTTCCTCCTCCCCAGTCCCTGCCACACCTCCTTAAAAAGCCACAAGGCTGATTTTGTGCCTGAGGGCAAGGGTCCTCATCAAACACTGTCTGAGACTTGCACTAATATACATATCTGACCACAGCCCACTCACTGGGCCTGCGACGGGCAGAAGCCGACTGACAGGGTGGTCAAAGACACTAACACCCAAGGACAAGCAGGGAGCTACAAAAAGGTTAAAAAAGAAAACTAAAAGGATAAATTTCAAAATGCATTTCCTGGCACCACCTCTAATAACGCACCCCACGTGATGGAGTTTATTTCACTTATTCAAAAATAAACGGCCGATAGTGGTAGGTTTGAACACTGTAAGGTTTGAAGCTAAGGAGATGTAAGATTTTTCTGCAGAAAACTACTCCTGAATAGTGTTCTCCTTTTTGCCCTTTCTTTTCAAATTTAAGAATTCTAAGAATAGGTTTTATTCAAATGTGATAATCCCCCAGGTGAATAATAGGTTCTTAGAAACTGTCCTTCCTGAAGGAGGAAGCCATGAACACTCCTTTTACCTTGGTCTGCCAGTCTTTGATTTTCATCCTTTACTGTGTTTTCTAAAAACCTGAGCAAAGGTGCATGAAGCATTGTCATTCTCAATGAGATATGCTCCGTGCGAAATTCAAAACTCTCAAATCCGTGGAAAGCATTGTGAAGAAGGATGCTACCCGTCACCGCTTGGGGTAGACTTGCCTGTGCCGACTTAGCTTCATGCTTCAGTGGGGCTGGACACGCAAACCTGCCTTCCAGAATCTGGACCCTTGCTTCGGCGCCTACCGAGCGATCTTGGATATATTATTGATTTTCTGTGCCTCAGTTTTCTCATTCATAACATGGCGATAATAATAGTACTTATCTCATGATGTTGTTTTGAAAATTAAATGTTACTATTTGACAATTTTAAATATTTAATAAAAAATAAAAACTGCATGCAAGCGGTATTTGTCTATTTAATAAAACACACATATATTTTTTCAGAGCATTATTATGCTTGGGGTTAGCATCGTGCAATTAAGGATTGGGTCTCTTTTTTCTGGTCCACCCAGAATGCTTGTATTAGGAGTGTATTTAATGGTGACAGTGGTGAGATGCATTAGCCAGCTGTCTGGAGTCCAGTTTTCTCATCTTTAAGAAGGTGATGCTGTTCCTGTCTTGGAGGTCTGATGTGAAACGAAGTGAAGTAGCATGCACGAAATGCATAGGGAAGGCTCTGACTGACAATAAGCACTCAATAAATGCTCATTAATAAGTACAAATAACTGTGCAAAGTCATAGAAACAACCAAACAATGGAAAGATTCAAGAATATAAATCGACTACCACAAAAACACGATAATTGCCTATTAAAAGGTTCAGATTCTTTGGGTCTTCAATTCACCCTTTAGAAACTTAAATAGGGTAAAAATTGCCAATACTGTAATAATGAAGGTTGACTTACTGGAAAAGCCTTATGGAAATACTATTAAAGTTTACTGAGATGCATACAAAGCAAATGGAGACACGAGTGCGTTTCTCTCCTTTTTGTGTCACTCAGTGGTGAAGGAATAACCATTGTGGCTTCCTGCGTGAGGGTCAAACACGCACCTAAGGCACATGCAAAAAGGCGATCGAATGGCGTGGTGTGGAGTCAGCATCATCTCAACACGAGTGAACCAGATTTCAGTATCGGACGACTGATATGGAAAGTCACAAAGCTTCCATCATCACTCCACAAAGTATACATGAGAGGCATTTCATGGATACACGTGATCTGCTTTTATGCCAACGAGTTTTTGTTTCATGCCCTAAACCAGCCCCCGCCGTGCGTCATGTCATATTCAGTAAGTCCCTGAGGTATGGCAGAGTAATTAGAAAGAAAAGGAGGCAATTAGAAGGAAATGAGCGGGCTTGATTGGAATGTATGGCCAGTAACTGAGGGGTGTGTGGAGAATAGGAGGCCGAAAACTAGTGGGTGGGAAGATGATCAAGGGCTGTCCACTCCGCACCAGATGAAGGATATTATTCCCACACAGGATGAGGGATGACACTCTGATACCTAGCAGGGCTGGTAGGGACAGTTGGCAGCCTTACTATGCAATGTGATTACCACTGTTTTGCCAGTCTACAGTGACTACATTTGTGAGTTGCATAAGATGATTCCCTTTAATATCCTTCACAAGGGCAGATAGCATGGAAAACCAAAGTGCAATTCAGTAAAAGTTAGAGCAGGGCCATTGTTATCCCATGCATTATATGGGAGAGACATTCCGTGAATTTATGGGATCTGCTTTGATGTCAAGGAGTTTTTATTTTGTGCTGGGGGTGCCAAGACTTAAGAGGCTGGTCGTACATCTCTTTTCATGAAGAGCGAACATCAGATTCAGAAGTATATGTGAATGTGGGAGGGTGGGGAATGGGAAATAAAATAGTTTCTGTCGCCTGAATCAGGAGCTGAATGATGAGGACAAAGTGAACTTGTAGCCAGAGAGAGTCGTAGCACTCGAATTGCTTTGCTCTTTCTCAAACATACATCGCAGGCTCCAGCAGGAGAATTACAGGGTTGCACAGCTTGCTCCTGGCGTGGAAAGTTCAAACCAAGCAGAGAGCTGACACCAAGGAGAGTGGCTCCTGACAGAGGGGAACCCCAGCATTGCCATGCCTTGTCTCCAGTGAGGGCAGCTGCGAAGATAGGCCGTGTCCCTCAGGGCTGGCTTCTGTGGTGGGAGAAGACACAGGGAAGAACAGGGAGAGAAACAAGGGCCCTAACTGAGTCCTGCAGGGTTCTGAGAACCCCACTGTTTCTCCAAGGATATCTGGATCTCTAACATGAGATATTTTCTTCAGTGATCAATGTAAAAATCCATCAAGGCCCCCTCCCAAAAAACAAAGCAAAAAACAAAACAAAACAAAACAAAAACAAAAAAACAACAACAAAAATAAACCTGTCTCTTCATTGTGAAATGCCTGGGGGGAAAAAAAGGGAGAAATAATTTTTTGGAGAGAAATGTCCCACTGAGAAACCCTATGCTCAGCTGAATCATGGGTCATGTGCTTTGATGACAGAAAGTTCTCTTTTCATATGCAAACTCTTAGAAAATACACGGCCCACCCCCTCACTTCTGAGAAAAAGAACTTCACCAGTCTCACAAGAGGTGAATTAAGATAGAAATCACAAAAATGAGGAAGTAAGCGCTGAAATTATCAGAACATTGTTTAATTTAATCAACAGCTATAAAAATTGATGTAAATACTTTGTAAAAATAAAAGTGCAATTTTTCAAAGGGACAATCTATAGTATGAATTCATATCAAATTTGACTTAAAAGTTCAAATTATCTTTTATTAAAACTAGGCCATGGGGTGGGTGGGGTTGGTGGCAGGAGAGGAAGTAAATCATGCTGCATTTCTCATCTTTCATAAGAGAGAGTCAAAGGTTAACACTTCGGCACTGATGTGGGAAAATTTAAGTACATGTATTACACAGTATGTTTTTAAAATGTGACTTTTTAAGTGATCAGTAGACACATAAAAACAGGGTGACTTCTAAATCACTACAGAAACTAAGCAAACAAAATATCAATAGAGAGAAAGACAAGTACAAGGAAACTAAAAGCACAAAATAAACAGCTTGAAAGATGGTGAAGTCCACAGGACTAAATATTTCATATGTAAACATGCATTTTTAAAAAGGCTAAACTCACAGTTGAAGCACAAAGATTAAAATTTGGCCACTCTGTAATATCTAAATGTGCGCCATACACAAAAGATAACCCAAAATAATACAGCAAAATATGAGGAATAGTAGGATGAGCAAACAAGAACTAAAAAAAGGAGTGAGACTATAAATATGCATTGAAACATCATTTCAAAACAAAACAAGTAAATGTGAGAAAGATAAAATTTGCTATTCACACTGAATATATAAGAGAACAACAATCTAAATAGCAAATAATATGGTATTGACATACACAGTGCAGAAAGTGCTAAAGAAAAGAGAAGAAAGTAAACAGTGCAACAGTTTGGGACATGTTATCACCACTTTCAATTTCTGACAAGTGATTAGGTATAAAATAAGGACATAAGAAATTCTAGTTAAGAGATTTAACTATTAGAATGATAATCGACATTTGAAAATATTTCATTTAAAAGCATTTCATCCTTTTCATTTCCCTTTAAACATTGATCAAATTAATGATATCCAACTAGACCACATAAGAAATTCCAATAAACTCCCCAACTGGGGAAACTGAATAACCCTTCAAGAAACCCCCAAATAAAACAATATTGACAACTATTTTGAAATTTAAAAATATCCTTTGAGAACTCTAAAATTAAAGGTGAAGTTAAAATGAAATATTTAAGACTTATATTTCTGATAATAATACAGAATGCATACCCTGAAAAGCTTCACTCCAATGTACATTCCTTTGTGGATAAAATATAACAAATCATTTTTAATGTTTTTGTTATAATGTAAGGGAATCCCTCAGGGTAAAAAAAAATAAAATAAAATAAAGAGTTAGAAAGCTGATTGGGAAATAGAGTGGAAGTCTCTAACTCCCATGCAGAATAAGTTCCAGAAAACCAGGAAGATTCCCCAGGAGAACAGGCCGTGGACCCAGGAGAGAGGATAGAGATGGAAAGTGAAGCTTCTGAATAAAGCTAAGACTCAAAAGTGATAAAATATTCCTTAAAGAGATGAAATAAAACAAGCCAAACAAATAACAGCAACCAAGGAAAGTTGCTTGTGGACAAAGGTAGAAGACAAAGAAGCTTGTTTGTTTTGGCCACCATACTCCGTGGGCAAGCAGACAATGGACAATAGGCTTTCCACTGAGAGATATGTAACCACATTGGTGTGGAGCTCAAATTTCTACTACTTTTGTGGTTTAGGGAACCACAGGCTGAGAAATGAACTTAAGTTCATCAAAAAGCAAACAAAATATAGCATGCATAGCAAATGGCAAGTAAAACGAAACAAGTAAAAAGAAAGGACGGAATAAACAGCATGAAATATGGTGCAGCACCTATACAGTAAGAAAAATATTTACCCTCTGAAAAGGGACGCACTTTCATTTCAGGCCAGGTAAAAAGTTGCACAGAAAAATCCTACTGACCATAAATTTAGAATTAAAATAAAAATGCACAAAGAAATTAGCCATAGCAAATGAGAACAACTGAACATAGAAAATACGAGAAAGAGGCATATATAATAAAAAGAACAAATACTTTTTACAACAAGAAAAACATAATGAAAATATAATCGAATCCATTCATCATGAAATTTTTAATCAAACCAAGAAGACTTTAAAAGAAAATTGAGACAATGAAAGAAAGAATTTATTTAAAGAGATAGGTTAAAACCTAAGATTTTTCATGATTGATTAAAGACATAAATCCTTGTATTCAAGAAACATGAAAGAGAGCACAATGATAGCATGAATGATGGGGTCAAGTTGATTAGAGTCTTCTACCATCTTTTGTTGTTTGAAAAGAATATAGAGAAAAATTTTTTTTACTGTCGTTTAATTTTTTAACTTTCAAGTTTGGTATGAAAATTATCAGGTAACTGTTGGAAAAAAATAGAGGTCTAATTTCTGAATGAATAGAGAAAAAATAAACTTTAAATCAGAAAAAATAGCAAAACACAAAATAAGATGGTAGAAAGAGTTCCAAAAACAGTAATGTCCATGGCAAACGTAAGTGAATTGTTCTCACCAGTGAAAATAGTCAGATTATGTTTTTAAAAATCAGTTCTATCCAATTTAGACCCAATAACGCGATGGTTCAGAGAAATAGCAGAAGGAAAAGGTACCCAGAAGATATTAACCAAAAGAAACTATTACTATATTAATATCAACAGATTATATTTTAAGACAAAAGAAGTTACTTATGAAGACCACTGCCTAAAGATCAAGTACTCAGTCAGATTACCATGCATTTGTTGGCCTTTTCCCTGTGTGCAACTGGAAGTTCATACAACAGGCCTTTGCCTATTTTTTCCTGTCATTCGTTTTTCCTTCTTAATTGTAGGTATTTTGTATATTCTTGCTATTAATAATTTGTAGTTAAATGCACTGCACATATTCTGTCCCAGCATGAATCTGTCTTTTCAAACATTTGTGTCGTTTTTAGGGTTTGACTCAGCTTTCTCTCTGAACTAACGCTGAATGCAATGCTGAGACCCTGGCTAAAACAAACCCAAAATAATGGGATCCGAAAAGGCCATGGCATGTGGTGACATCATCCACAGCTGGTGGCAATGACGTGTCCTATGATGCAAGCATTCGCACACCTGGAGGGGCTGCTGTGCTGCACAGTCTGTGTGGTGACACCCTTTCAGAGAGAAAATGATGTCCCAGATCTTAATAAATTACTTGGATATGAATCCCTGTCTCAGCCTTTGAAAAAACCAACCAAAGTCATCAGCAATAACCTGATAGAAATAAAAGGAAAAAAATAATTCCATTCAAATAAAGCACAGACAACTGTAAAATACTATAAATAGCAATAAGAATTAATCCATAAAATATGAGTGAAGAACATTAGAAGAGGGCTTGAAAATGGAGACAGGCTATTTACTTATGTAAAAAGATGACAAACCATATAAATATTATTTTCTCCTAAATATATATAAAAATGTAAAGTCATTTCAATGTTATTCTAAAAACATGTGGGAGAATTAACATGTAGTCATTACTATTCACCGTGCTGAGATTATCATGTCAAAATTTTTATATAAATTATTACATTAATTTTACTTGTAATAATTTTGAAAATTTCAAAGATATTTTTAACATGGTTAAAGGTATTATTGACAAAGAGAAAAATCAAAGAAGAAACTCCTCACCAAAACAAATCAAGAAAGGGATGTTCTCTAATTATTTAATTATATAATAAGAACAACAGCAAATATTTATTTATCAAGACTGTCTGTAGTAGCCACATGTATCTATACACACACACAATCTTTAATCCTCACGACTGCTCTGTGAGTTATGTACAGGGTTAAATAGGAGAAGGTCTTTGCACAGATGGGCTGGGTGACTTGTCTGAGGTACAGGCAGGAATCGGTAGAGTGGAGACTGAGACCCAGGTGTGTTTACGCATTTCTTTGGCAGGCCTGGAGCAGTCACTGCCTGCTGCAGACACAAGAAAAAGGGTCCCCGTGCTTTCTGTCTGTCTGATTGTGGCAGCCAACATTGAATGGGGAAACAGCAAAAAAAGAAAAAAAAAAGAAAACCAAAAAAAACAGAGATTTTACAACTCAGAAATGACCTTATAAATAGTTGAGACTGTTTTATTCCAAAGGAGAATCTAAAATAGTTTACGAGAGATGTGTTGGGAAATTATCCCCCCACGCCCCTGCCCTCTGATTGATTCTACTTTTAAAAGTTTTCGGGTTAAAACTAAAACACAAAACAAAACAAAATCTGATATTTCTGCCCCAGGTTCCATGTTCTTCACCTTTTTGCTATGCATGCATAAATGGCAACGATATATTAGACAATAAAATATTGGGCCCCACCACAAACAGGTGGCCTCACCGTGTGGAAGGCACACGTCTCTACCAAAATCCGTGTCTGCAAACTGAGCAGTGACGATGATGGGGACCATTGTTTATCTGCTCAATGCGACGACCTTGAGAAATAGTGCTTGGATGGAGGAGGAGATGCGACCAGATCACAGGTTTGTTAAAAATATCAGTCTCACCGTCATGTGCCAGGTACCCCTGAATTGTCAACAGTTGTGTCTGCATGATCGGGCCTCAATGTTCTTTTAAAACTTGAAGTGACAGCCAGTCTTCCCTCTTCTTCAGCTTCTATTTTACCTTCTACGGTGTCCATGAGCATCGAACAGATTCATCTATTTATTAAAATTTAAGGCTGACATCAGATTACAGATGGCTTTGCTGAAAAATCTCTCTCCAGTTTCATCCAGAGACCCAAACAGGATGACGGTAAAACACTTCCGCCTGTTCTGTGATGTTCCATGACCCTCTGTGACTGCGGCCAGCGATGTGGACATTTGCCCTGAACCTCAGATCCACTGATGACATGAAACAGGTGTTGGTCCTGAGACCAGCTTAGACTGAGTTATAAAATCTCAGCTCTTTTGTTGATAACCTCTTCAATCACATATCCCAAAAGCAGCTCTGAAGACAAGCAAATTCTTATTCAAGAGACATGCACCATGATACTAGTCCTATGTAATTTTTCTTTTAAAAATATTTTGATATCAGATATTCCTTATATTTTATTATTTCCATTAACCTCCATTTTGTCCTAAATGTTAAAAAATTTGCTAAGAATCCAATGTATTCTTTTTGAAAATAACAGAAACTAACAATTTTAGTTATCATGAACTATAAAAATTGTCATGTTAGCACATGTATTCCTCCGTGTGTGTGTGGTATTACAGGCATTTAAGTTGATTGAGATGAAGTTTTTTTCAATATCAATTTTTTCTTCCAATTCAAAAAAATAAATAAATTATCAGCTAATATGAACTATTCTATCCTTTCTGTAGGTGATTCTGTGAGTAGGGAGACCAGAGACTAACCACCCTATACACCTGGTCATCACAAACTTAATGCCGGAGTCATTAAAATGTGAGAAGAGATGGGGTTAAATACAGCAACAAAAAAAAAAAATTTGTTTTTCCCTTGGTACAGTGGGAGGATTTCCGATGAGGATTATGGCCGTGTACCTCTCCTGATGACAAACGACAGGCTGCTGGGGAGTGAACATTTTAGCAGGAAACAGAACACAGACGCATAATTCACAAAGCAGACAGTGAGAGAGGAGCTTTGGAATAAAAATAAGCACAGACAGACATATGTGCCGATGGCAGAGGGCGGTGATGGAGACCCACCCCTGTGGCCCCTGGTCTCCGGGCACATTTCACCTAAAGACACGACAGAGCAAGGAAAAATGTGACAGAATGCTTGGCTCCAGAAAAGTGATGGAATTGTTTCCAGGAAAGACGATTAAGACAGAGAACTTAAAACAGGGAAAATAGCTTCAGTTCCTCCTCATGCATCCTTGATAAAATCGGACCATCTTGCATTCAGTATGAATGAACCGTGGAGAAGGCAGCAAGCCCAAGTTCAAGTGTGCGGAACCGAGGCCTGGACAGGCTAAGGGGCTTTCCAAGGTCCTGATGCCTGACAGTGACAAAGCGGAGACTGAGGCCAGCACAAAAATGTTGCAGTTTAGAAAGCCTGCTCACATTCGTAGAGTTTGAAAGTGGCTGAGCAGGGGTCTAAAACGAGTGGTCTGAACCTGGAGCCTGAGTCTTTGCCACTTTGCCAGAATGGCTTTCGGATGCGGCTTGAAGGGCGGATAGATTTGTAGCTGACAGACACTGGGACAGAGGCAGTCCACAGTGACACCAGTGTCCACATGGGAAGAAGTGTGACAAGCTAAGGTGGAAAGTTGGGCTCTGGATGATGGAGGGAGGGCCTGGAATTCACTGACTTCTTGTCTAATTCGTAGATGATCGATCGGTCCATTGGTTGATTCGTTTGGCATATTGTTATTTTGCCATTACAAGTATTGCATATTAAAATGAAAAAAATGTTTTGGATTGAATATGTAAATTAAATATTCTCTTGGACTTTTGAAGCCAAACTTGTTTCAGTTTTTATTTATTTATTTATTTATGTTTCTATTGACATTTTGCACCAAGTTATGACTCACATATCGAGGCCCACGTCAGCATTGCAGACAGAGTGCTTAAAGGGTGCTGAAAAGTCACTTTTGCTGCGTCTCTAAAAGACCAGAGAAGCAGGAGCAGAAACAAATAAACTGCATTCTTACTTACACAGAAAAGATCTTGTATCCAAGTTAAAATGAAAGAACTAGAATACATGTATGGACCTGGATCAATTTTAAAAACAACATTGAGGGGGAAAATCAGATAACTCTAAATACATATTTATAGCGTTTATGGAAGTTTTAAAACACATGGAACTATTATATTTTCATTTCGGCATATATATAGTAAATTTTTTAAATACATGGAAATGTTAAAAACCAAATTCAAGGTAGTAATACTTTGGCAGATTGTATACATGACCATAATAATATCTCCCTTCCCTCATGTTCTTCTTACAATGTGACCTTGTATTTTTCTGTTTGAGTGTTGGGCCCCTGTCCCCTAAGCATGAGCCCTGGTGGACCTTTGTGACTATCTTTATGACAGAAAACAGTAGAAGTGACTCTATATGGTCTCTGAGGTCAGATCATAAAAGTGTCACGCATTTCTGCCTGTGCTTTGAGAACACTTCCTCTCGCAACTCAGTCACCATCCTACCAAGGAGGCCAAGTACTTACTTGCAGAGACTCACAGAGGCCAGCTGAGGTCTCGACTGACAGCCAGCATCAACCCCCAGGCACAGGAGCGAACAAGCCTTCCAAAGAGTCCAGCCTCCAGCCATCGAGTCACCCTCAAGCGTCAAGTCATCCAAGCTGAGGTTCCAGTCACCATGCGACAGAGACAAGGCGTCCCCACCCATCCCTTTCCCAATTTCCAAAGTGCGGAATCCATGAACAATATAAAATGGCTGTCATTTTAGAAAGAAGACCAGAAAATATGGTTTTAAACAATACATGGCTAATGATTTTTCTTCCTAGAAAGTGTGATTCTGTGCTTTTAGACTAGACAAAGGATGTTAGCATCTCTCCCCGGGGACAAATCTCCCCATATGTAACCATTTTCTACCTAGAGTCCTTTCTTAAAAATACAATTTGCGTTTTTCCGATTATCAAAGAGAAAATACAGTTGGGCATTGGTTGTCTAAAAACAGCTAATTTCTCTCTTCCCAAGACGGAGTTGTAATAGGAGCTGAAGATAAAATAGAGAACATTTGGAAGCAAGAGGAGGGGGATTTTAGAAGCTCTGACTTTTGAATCTTTGAGGAGAAGGATTTCCTAGATACAGAATTCTGTTTTCTCTGTTGATTCGGAAATTTCTGTCATTTTCATCAGTCTCCTGTATCAGTATCGACAAACGGGCTCTGAAATGTATGATATGACAAAATGACTCCATAAAATTATGTTACTAATTATTTTTTTTCATGTACAGGAACGAAATGTCAGTGGCATAAAGATGTTAATGTTTGGCATGACATTCAGAATTTAGAATGTAGACTTTTGTGTTCATGCAATCAGTGTTCAGTCATCAAACACGTTTTAAGTATCTGTGCTGTGCCAAGCAGTGTGCTATGCAGCGAACCCATGGCAAGCAGTTGGGGACATTTCCTGTTGTCACTGATCTCACAATCCAGTGAGGAACCAATCCTATAATCGTACGAAATACAAGTGACACATATTAAATAGCATTTCTTACATTATATGATAAAAAGAACAGTACATGCACTGAGGAACTTCCAATTTAGTAACAGCAATAAATCGCAATGGAACAGGTTTTTTTTCTAATTAAAATAAGAGTAAGCAAAAAGATGAATGGTTTTGAATAAAGACCAAATTAAACTCAAATCTATGTGAGAAACTCCATTTACGATATGGGTAGAATTACATTCTAATAGGGAAATATTGGTTTATTTACTAAATGTTCTTCGCCTGCTTGTCTGATGAATTTTATTTAAAATGTTAGAAAACTAGGATAGTATTTTAGAAGCTGAGCTAGAGAACAAGAAATGCAGACACAATGATGGAAAGATTGATATTTTATGTCATAAAATGTCTTTATGATAAAGACATCATGGGAAAAATAATAATAATACTTATGGAATAAAAAAACATTTAATATCCATGATATGTGGAAAGTTCCTAAAACTAAAGATAAAAATACCATCTCACTATGCCATTTTCTGCTAGGCATAATTTTCTAGGCACGGAGAATACAACAGAGAGAAAAACAGATGTGATACCACCTCTCATGGAGCTCATGAGGATCTAGTTTGTAAATTTAACATTGATTAAAAAATTATAGAAATAAATATATCGTTGCAAACTGAGATAAGTACTGTGCAAGAGAAAAAAATATGGATTTATTAAAGTTTTTAATTCTGCTGCACCCAGAGTGAATAAAATGGAGAATGAAACACAATAATCATGCATCACGTTTGGAACATCAAATTGGCAAAAATTAACAATAGCTAATAATTATGAGGGGTTTCTATGTGTCTAAGGAATTTCAAATATTTTATGTAATTCTTACGAAAACCCCATAAATACACACTAGTACTTTCATCAGCATTTCCCAGCAGAAAACTGAAGCCCAGAGCTGGCAAATGGTGGAAATGAGCTTTGCCCCAAGGTGTTCTGACTCCAAGGCATGCATGCTGAGTCCAAAACTGGTAACAGGAAGGCTGGCAAGGATGTTGGCCTGACAGGCTCTCCTACTGCTGGGGGATGTGTGTGTGTGTGTGTGTGTGTGTGTGTGTGTGTGTGTGTACACATACATATTTATATAAATTATATTTATATGTATGTATTTACATATACATATATATATACACACATTTAAAGTTAACTATCAGTATTTATTAAAATGAAAAAGCATGCAAATCTGTCAGTGTTTTGACCCAGCAATCTCACATTTAGAAAATTCGGCTAAAGCATTACAAACGTCTCTCGGTAAGCCTTTATTTACGAGGATGTTTAATGCAGCATGAACAGTCATAGCAAAATGCTGGAACCATTTTGAAAACCCATTAAAATGGCAACCATTGAATATGCTATGCAATACGCATATTTCGAAATCTTATGTTGTTGTTAAAAAGAATTAATTACATCTAAGGATTCTATTTGACCTTGAAAGATGTTTTCGACATTTAAGCTAAGCTACGATGAAAAAAATATATAAATAGGCAAATTACACAGGAAGAAGCATAATAGATCAATAAAGACATATGAAAAGAAGTTCAAACTCACTAAACATCTGGGGGAAAAAAAAAACAAGAAATGATGACTCGCCCTGAAGATTAGAAAAATCATAAAGATTGATAATATCTTCTGAAGATAAGTGTGAAGAGAAATAGATATTAAGTGCTGTGACATAAATGGATAACATCCTCAAGATGATGTTTTCGGCAGTGTGTATCAAAATGAAGAGTGTATTGATCCTCTTATCTAGTAATTTCACTTCTAGGTTGTTAACCTCCAAAATTAGTCATGTATGCAAATATCAGCAGGCATGCTACTGTTGTTTGCAGCATCGTTTGTAATATTGAAAAATTATACTAACTGAATGTCTACCAGCAGGAAAATGGGATAATAGATCCACATATTCATTAAAAGGAAGACTGTACAACACTGGATTTGAATAAATTAGAGTTATATGCATCCACATAGACAAAACTCAAAAATGACAATTTGCAAAGGGATATATAAAGTAAAAAACACGTGTGTGAGTGAGTGAGTATGTGTGAGTGTGTGTGTGTGTGTGTGTGTGTTACAGATACAAAGTGGCATCAGTGAAAGTTCAGAGGCGTGAAAGAACACGTCCAGGGAACAGTGAATAGTGTGATGTAGCAAGAACGTAGGAGGTTGAGTTAAAAGGGCAGGGCATAAGGATAAAAGGTAAGTCCAGAATTCAAAATACCATGCCAAGGAGCCTGGAATTTATTCCTTTGGCATCGGTGAGCCATGTGACACTTCAAGTAGAGAATGCCAGGATCATATTTTTGTTTTAGCAAAACAGCTCTGGTAGGTGTCTACAGGTAAGATTGAAACTGATTGCGGAGATGGATGACAAAACAAGGCTTGAAGTGCAGCTTTGTACCAATCCAGGGGAGGAACAAAGAAAATGACTTCATTATAGAGGTCGTGGAGAA
Organism: Cynopterus sphinx; assembly: GCA_030015415.1. Lineage (NCBI taxonomy): Eukaryota > Metazoa > Chordata > Mammalia > Chiroptera > Pteropodidae > Cynopterus > Cynopterus sphinx. The sequence continues at coordinate 50,401,422 of CM057389.1, read as the reverse complement.
CAGAAAGGAACAATTTTTTTTAGAGTGAAGCATAAAGGAATTATAAATTTATTTGAATAGGGAGGTGGTGAAGAAAGAGGAAAAAAGTAAAATGACCCTAGTTTTCTAGTATAAGGAATCAAAGACAAAATTTGTCATATTCGAGATAGTCTTGAATTTGAGCTTGCAGCTTTGATATACAAGGCTTGGTTAGACACCTATCAGAAATGATACATAGATGATAAATTAATTTGTGCACTCTATGTAATATATAAACTATAAATGAATCTATATTTTAACATTTTATATAAAATATTGGTAAACTGAAGTATATGTATGAGAATATGACAAAGCAACAGCTTTGTCAAGTCTGTTAGATATTTGATTCAATTATACAACAGAGAAGAATAATGAGAAAATACAAGCAGAGCTAGTCTTATAGTGCTGGGTATAAAGTATTTAAGTGGCACCAGTGAACTTAGTCAATACTAAATGGATTAAAAGCCCCACTCATTCTTAGGGGTTTTTATTCATTTTAATTTTATTTTATTTTTAGTATTCCTCTGTCTGTAGTGACAAAAGATCAGTGATTTCATTAGGAAGCAACTGAGTTTAAGAAAATAATTTCCTATTTATCAATTCTCAAAAATATGAAGTATCAAATATCTAAAAAGAAGTCAGGGAAGCTGATGAGTTTTCACATTAATGGGAACATCACTAGAGGGGTGTTTGGTTCAGATGTCCAAGAGTAAAATTTCCCCCACACTCCTTAAGATCCAAGGTGTTCATATTTCTGACTACACTCCTTGTTTATTCAAATTTCCAGCGGCTATTTGTCATTTTCAGGAATACAGTTTGATAAATGAAAGAAAAGATTCTAATTACAAATAATTGATCACCACTACAAGAGAGGAACATTTTTTTAATATGTGAAAGGGACTGTTATTAATCCAGCAGGCTATGTTAATAATTATTGGTATCTTTCTCCTATTTTTGTGAATAGTTTCATATAGGCTGTACTGAAACACTGAGGACATCTAGGAAATGTGACAAAGAATGCAATGATCTCATTCATGGGGGCTCGTTCTAACTCTAAATTTTAAATATTAGTATTAAATAAGGATCCTGCTCTTCCTGAATGAGGCTGTGTGTGGAGGTGGGATTAGAGCCTGGATCCGATGTAGGAGAGGGTGTATCAGCATCAGGTGGGACGTAATTAGCATTTCAGAAAGGCTCACCCTCTGCACTTTGTCCTGACTTGCTCCAAGGGCCTGCTTTTCAACAGGAGTGTGTTATGATGTTTCACCTTTCATTCTTTTGGGAATTAAAAAAGAAAAAAGTCCCTAGGCAGGAGTTGGGGGACCTAAACTGCCTTTGACCATCAAAATACATTTACTGGGCCTGGGACTCCTTGTCTGTAAAATAAAGGGCCTGAATGGTAACCTTTTCTATTTCTACTGACTTTGAAAAGCATGGGCTGTAAGTCAACTTCTGGCCAATGACTCCACACTGCACAACTCCAGGAGGCACCTGCCACACAGAGTCCACGGCAGATCGGATGAGTCAATATTCTGATCAACTCTATCTTGTTCCCACCGTAATTAATTAGCACTCTCTTTTTCTTCTGGGTGTTAGTTCTTGATTGGTTAGGTGTATTGCAGATAATATCCTGGAGTCTTTTGCTTCTCTTATTTGTTAAGTGGCTTAAATAAGGAAATTTCATTTTCTTATGCTGCGCAAAGTCCAGAGTAGTCTTCTTAGAGATGGTCATTTTGGTGGCTTCGGTAGCCATCAGGGTCCAGATTCTTTCCATCTTCCATCTCTGTCGTGCTTAATGCTTCTCTTCTGCCATTTGGCCTGTTCCGCCCTTGTTCACTGAGTGGCTGCCACACAGACATCACATCCAGACACGGGAAAGGCTACTAGAAAAATTGCTGGTGTGATGTTTCAAGAGCAAGCAAGTGCTTCTGAGGAGCACCCATCAAATTTCTCACACACCACTGGGTTCCCTAAACCAGTCGTAAACAGAGACTGTAATCAACTTCATCTTTTCAGGATTCACTCCTGAGGTGGGGATGTGTCCCCTTCCTTGAGAGAAAGAATCTGACACCATCAGAGTTTTGTTAGCCAGAAAGATGGGAATGGATGTCTACTTTGTAGGCAACGCAGAGTGGCTGCTACGGATAGGTAAGCACTTTGTAGCTGCTGTAAATGGAACCTCTGGTCAACTGCATTTTCTAAGCATTTCTCACTGACGCACACTGATGCTAGTGATTGTTTGTTTTAATACAAGCAGCCTTGCAGAATTCCCCTATTAGCTCAAATAGCTCAGCTTTTTTTAATGTTGTCATTTTAAGGACAGTTTTTTTCTACCTTTTAATTATTTATTCACTATTATTATTATTATTGTATCAGCTAGGACTTCTTATACAATGTTGGCTACTGCAGAGGTAGCATCTTTGTCTTATTTCAAATTTTAACAGGAATTATTTTTTTCTAAATAAATTCATGTACCAGACAGAACTCATCTCAGTGTGTGGACATTTCTAAGGGACAGACAAAAGCCCTGTTGGTATTAAATTTGTAACAGCTGTGCATAGAAGAAATGAACTGTTATGTGACGCCTTGAGACTCTCCCTGGAAGAAGTTTCCAAGCACTGGCTTGCCAACTTCCTGGTGATCATATTGTAACAATAATTCAACATTCTCAAAAGTGCGATGGATCCAGGGTTGTACTCAAGGATCATTGTCTTGATCCTTCAATCACAGTAAACAGGGATGAATTTCTTGACAAAATCATTTGTTTTCTTCATCAACAAACTTTTTTTTTTTAAATCACTAACTCCAAACTAAACTTTGGGAACTCATAATATAAAGCTATTTAGAATTTGTCTCTCCCATTCAATATTCACATTCTATATCAAATATATACATAATATATAAATATATATAATATATAAATATGATATAGAAATATAAATCTAGAAATATGATATATGATATATAAATACATAAATATAAATATAATATATAGTATATAAATATATTATATGTGTATATGCATATCAATATAGATATTAATTAGTTACAGAATCGCATGGTCAGCACTACGAGGAGTTACATACAAAGGCCAAGACTTAAAATTCACTTACACATAAAATTTCAGGGAAAAGAGGATGCGAATCTGTGGATGGGTCTATCACAGGAAATCAGCCAACTGTCACAAGCCTGGGCAGATGGGACAAGGGCGCTCGCATTCTTGGTGAAAGTTGGAGACTCCTTATCCCACACATGTCCTGAGACAACAGAGGTCCTGGGTGTCTCGTTAAGTCCAACACCCATCACTCTGTCGCCTCCTGCTGTTTGGTTACCTGTGGTTGCTTTGCTGTGTTCAGGTTTCCGAGTTGGTTGGCACTTCTGAGTATATGGGAGTGTTATCAGAAAGGAAAGAAGAAAGAATTGGGGGTCCCGTGGTTCCCAGGACCCGGGAAATCTGCTTTGCTTAGCCCTGAGCTCTAATACTTCAGTGGCAGAGTGTGTCCTGCTGGGTGACCGGTGAGGTCCCCTGCTATCCTTCTCTAGCCTAAAATGTTAAATCCCGTTGAAACATTCTTTCATTCTAGCAACCAGCAATTACCTCCGCATCCTGATGAAGGATGCTGCAGCCACCAGTGATGCAGTCTCTTAGAACATACACAGTATCAACAAAGTGTCCCCTTCAAAACCGCCTACTGAAGGAGAGAAAAGATTCCGGCTAAACCTCGTACTAATCATTGGAAGCCAGCAAGGGTTGTTTTCTGAAGCTTTGTCATCTGGTAAATCCACATCAGTCTGGACCTCAAGATAAAGCTTCACATAGGTCGTGTAAAGGACATGCACAGATGCATTCCAGAATTGTCATTAAAAGGCTTTTAACAAGTCGAAGACGCTCGCTGTCATTCAAAGGCTGCCACTGGCCGTGACTTCTTTGAGGATGCGGTCGCATCTGAGGACTTCGATAAACAGGGTTAAATTAGTACCTTTGTCTTTCCATAGTCTTGTCAGAAGGAAGATTAATGCTTTTTTCTTACAGGAGTGTGGTGGGTAAATCGAAATTTCATTTAGATGCGGAGAAACTCTAGAGTGTGCAATGATCTTGTCACCTCTCCTCCAGTTTGCCTCACTCTTACTTTTCTCCCCAAGTAAGCCCCCATTTAGTCCTGTTTGACACCCCCTTCCAGCCCCTCCCCAATGCTGAGATGCTGAATACTCTCCTGCTGAGTGTCCCTGCATAGGTGGGGTGGGGAGGGAGAGGAGGGAGCATTCTGCCCAGACACAGGCTGAGAGAAAACACCTGTAGGGTCATTTTACAAATGGAATCACTAAAAAGCAATGCTTCTTGCTGGGTAATAGCCCAGAACCTTTAAATCACAGAAATTAGAGACGGGACACCCGTCAGGTCACCTCATTCACCTCTTCTAGCAGCTTTATGTGTTTAGTGTGAAATGACACGAGCAGTGGGGCGTCCCTCGCAGCCTTGCCCTCCAGTAATAACCTTCCCGTTGAAAGAGTGTCGCTGGGAGCCCCAGCCTGTCTTCTGCCTGATTTCGCATTGTTCTGCTTGGCCATTGCCTTTGAAAATGCGACCACTCTGTCCCTCCTCCATTTTTAAAACTTAAAACATGATTATTATATTTGAGCCAAGCAAGGCAAATTTCCTCTTCAGATACTCTCTTATAAATTGGTTCCCTTTACTAAATCCACGCCTTTTCTAGAGGGAAATTCCTTCTGCTTCATCCACCACCAGCACCACCACCTCCACGCAGGCGTCAGGTGGGACGCTGCAAACTGCAGACAGACCCAAACTGCATGGTCCTGTGGCCCGAGCATGCTCCCAGGAGAACTTTGCCCCCAGTACCTGGAACCAAAGTCTTGTCCTGTCCCAACCCGTAACCTCTTAAAAACCCTTGACCTGGCCCAGCGAGCAAGGTGGATCTGAGGCTCTATTAGGTCTCCCATCTTCTCGGTTGGCGCCTTCTTGATCAATAAACCTTTCCTTTCTCCAAACTCTAGACGTTTTGAGGGTTGGCCTTTCCAGAGATTGTGTTTCCCCCAGGTGCCCAAGGGGTAGGCATCACGATGTCTTAAACTTGGGACTCTCCCTAAAAGAGTGATGCCAAGAGAGGAGAGTTCATTATCCTGCCCTTTGGAGATGTGAATGGGGTAGGATCGGAACTCTAATGCCCACGCGAAACAGTTGAATAGCGATAGTAAATTTTTATGACTTCTTCTTAATTAGGGACCAATTAAATACACACACACACACACACACACACACACACACACAAACTCAACTGCTATAGAACAAGAGAGGGAGGAAGGATTGCTGGAGGTGAGGAGAGGAGATCAGGGCAGAGACGACTGGGGTTGGGGGGTCTGGAGAGAGAATTGTGCGTCGATCGCTCACCACGCAGGCACATACTCCATGTCCATCATCTCATTTCCTCATTGCTCAAAGGGTTCCTGGGTAGGTAAAAGGCAAGCAGGTCTGTCTGGCTCCTCCATCCACACAAAGCTGAGCTCTTTCTCAAAGATGTGAGATTAATGAGACAATGATGTTGGTGACGTGTTTCAGTTTCCTTTGAGAAAAAGGGCCATAAAATTTTATTGTTATTGTTACTCTTATTATTGAGGCTCACTCAGTGCTTTAGCGGTACCGTCGTTGGAACCCATATTACTCTCATTTATTTCATTTAGTGAAATCATGTCTAAAAATAAGAACAACCACGTTCATTGGGTTTTAGATGCAGCCAGGTATCTAGTTCAGCTCTAACTTTTTTGCAGATCGTGATCTTGAGGACCAAATCCACAGCCCAGGTCACAGGACTGTAAGCAGAAGGTCTTTTTTTCAACGCCTGGTTCTGCCAAGGAGTGCAAAGGGGGTGGATTAAGAAGAAAGGCCTGAAATCTCATCTTCTCAGTCCATAATTGTGAAAGCAGGAATGTAGCCACACTTCCTGGCTGTCGTGGGAACAGCAATGGGCTCCATTCAGATAATTTGCTTCTCTGAGAGGGCAGACATTTTTTTCCCATTTCTATGAAAGAGAGCTAATTGTGTTAATTGAAAAACTAAATTATGCAAAGGACAGAAAGGCATTGTAAAAGGCCATGGAATTATGCATATTTGGAAGTACAAAGAAGAACCCTGGCATGATTTGTTTTTGTTTTGCCATTTTTGAGTCTCTATATTGGGAAATAGTTTGGTTTCCTCCCCAAAGTTGCACTGATGCGCCATAATCATCAGCTGAATGGAAGGAGGAGGGTTCAACCCAAGTTTTTAATGTGGTTATTGTACGTTTCGTTGTCATGTGCCTAAGCTTGGACTTTATGTTCAGATTTTTTTCAACACGCTTTGCATTCTTTTTTTAATTAGAATTCTGCAAAATGTGAAAAGCAAACTATTCCTTCATTGTAATCCACGAGGCACCCTCTGAAGCTCCTCTCCTTTCTCAGGTTCGCTGCAGAAAGTGTCCAGGAGGAAAGAAAAAATGACAAGCGGCCTTAAACATGCGTGGAAACCACATTGGTATCTTGGTGTACAAATACAATCCTTGTCTGGGACCCACAGCACATGCCTGTTGATTAGTAGTAATCTCATTTCTTTGCCGGAAAAAAAAAATCATTGTCCCCTCCAAGCTCCTATCCACCTCCCCAGCTCCTTGTTCTCTTGAATCAGCCTCCTTTTGTAACTATAAGAAAAGAAAAAGAAATCTTTGGCTATTTTATCACTGAGCAGCCTGGATTCATATGGGGAGCATTTTAAATTCTTCTAGTTGAAACTCGAATACAGTATTGAACAAAGGGTGGAGGCTCAAACATCAGGGAGTGGGTCGACTGCATTTGGTGATCAATCGTCATTTTCTGTCTCCGACTGGTTGGGCTTTATGGGAGGGGAGACAGACAGACCCTGTGGTCACAGACCCTGCTGTGGTGTATGGGAGAGACACACAGGTAAACGGTAAAGCCAGTGCCACTGCTCAACGCCATGACTAAGAGGCAGGAACTCCGCGTGGGGGGATCATTGATGGGAGAACGAAAACTCCCCTCGGGGGTCAGGAAAGGCGTGCAGAAGTGGGAGCACCTGAGCTGACGCTTGGATAACTAAGACTCTTGCAGAATCATGACTGGGGGGAAGCTCTCAGGCTTCTCGTGTGAGGACTGGGCCCAGGAATGTGGCCTATCTGCCACCCACTCTGTCCAGTGGCAGGAGCACTGAGGGAAGTGGCAGGAGATGGTGTAAGGTGGGACCCGAGTTGGCAAAATCTCGTATGTCATCCTGGGGAGCTTGGATCTTGTTCTGTGGGCAGCATGTGACAGAGACTCCACCCTGAAAACTGATCGACCATGTTCCAGTTTTTTTTTCTTTTGAAGAAAGGAAAGCCAGAGATGACATGTATTGGGATCTTCCCAGAGAAATTAGTTGGGAAGCCATTTCAATAGCTCAAGGGAGATACGACGGGGTTCTCAGGGATAGCAGAGTGGGGAGGAGGTGGGACATGACAGCAGGTGTGTCCCTATGGTAGCAAGTCCCTCAGTAAACTTGACAGCACAGGGCGCAGGTGAGGTTTTCACTTACTCGACACGCCCTTCGCTGATTATCTTCTACGTACCGGGAACTGCTTAGGGACCTGGCCTCAGGTGAGTGAGAAATAGCTTCTACCATCGAGCATCTCAGTGTTTCACGGGGAAGATGAAGAATTAAAAAGAGAATGATGGTGTGGTCAAGTGGGAGTGACCAGAGCGATGTGCTAGACACTTGTCTTAGGCCCCTGAGGCTGTGATAACAGAGCTACAGAGACCAGGTCGTTCAAACACCAGAAATGTATTCTGCATCATTCTGGGAGGTCCATGGTCAAGGCGCTGGCAGAGCCCATGTCTGGCGAGCACACGCTTCCCAGTTTGCAGATGGCCGTCTTCTCACTGGATTCTGGATGGTGACGAGCAAAGAGAGAGGAAACAAACTCTCCAACTTCTTTTTAAAGGACACTAACCCCATTCGAGAGGACTCTACCTTCATGGAAGTCGCCTTCCAAAGGCTCCACCTCCTAACCCCATCACATGGCTGTTTAAGATTTCAGCATGTGCATTTGGGGACACACGAACATCAACAAGGAAAACACATTTCACATGAGCAACCTCTTTATGGCTTTAGAACAATCACCCAAAGGAGGTGCTATTATTATCCCCGCTTTACATGTGACAAGGTCAAGAGAGGTCAGGCAACTTGCCTAAGGTCTGGTGACACCAGGGCCACGATTGAATCTCGAGCAGTGTGGCCCCACGTCCGCCGTGTCAAACACTGGACACGCTTCCTCTCTATGAGCCCATATGCAGGATATTCCGTGTGTGAAGACAGATATATCAGAAAGTCTGTCCCGGATGTTACGCTGGAGCAGCACAATATCAAAGTTTGTTTTTCCAGGGGACAATGAGAAAAGTGGGTCTGAGGCTGTGAAATGGATGAAAGCTAAAGATAGACCTGAAATGAGCATGCAGTTAAAGCCAGGGGCGCATATCCGTAAGGGACAGTATTCGGCCAGAGACCAGAGGCACCTGGCTCGGGAGCCCTGACACACAGTGAATGTCAAAGGACAAACGACAGATGAAACAGCAAGAATGGCCGCAGGGTTACGGACAGTGGAGAAGGCGGATGCTGGCCTCAGGACAGGGATTCTAGAAAGAGGGGGTGAGGGCGATGGCCGACGCTCAGAGCTTCCCTTGTTTCCCACACGAGCTCTCCAGACAGAAACTGTCTGTCCCTCTGTGAAAGCTTAGCTCTCCTCCTTTTACCACGTGGCTGTCTTTGCTGGCAGACAATAAACATCTTTCTCCCCAAAACCACAGCAACCCTGCCAGTCGCTAGATTCAACCACCCATTTGCAGTCCTGCCTGACTTCACCAGACGCTTGTGATGGCCAATTTCTGTGTGGAGAAGGCAGGCCCCAGACCAGACAAAGCTGTTCATGCTGGACTGTCAGACAGGGCTTGGGAAACAGAGTCGAGAAGGAGGGAAGGGACCAGATCCCTGCATCTGGCATTCTTACAGAGGAACAAATCGGCCCGCAGGGTGAGGACGGTCAGGCACGGTGTCTATTACTTGGATTTCAGCGTCACCAGATAGCAGCTTAGCAATGCGTGCTCAATGCTTTCATTCATTTGCTCCTTCACTCACTCATTCTAGGAGCATTGTCAACAAGCGTCGGCCCGACACGTGCAGGCGGTCTGTTCGTGCGAGTGTCGGTACGTGTTAGGGGATGGAGGGGAGATGGTGATGGGAGGGGAGGCGGATGTGGGCAGCCTGCCAGGCACAAGGGTCACGCTACACACCCAGGGAGAGCAAAGGACACCGCCTGTTCATTAAACCATGTCGCGTGCAGTGGGGCCGCAGTGTGTGGGGGTTGGTGGGATGTGATGTTATTTCCGATAGAAGATACAAAAGCCAAAATCAAGACTTGGTGATAGGTGGCTGGCTGGGACCAGATTTTATTTTTCAAACATTAAAACCTGTGTATCGACATCACGATATTTTAAGATCAGTACAACCAATACTGACATCGTATCTTACGTTTCTCTCTCTGAAACTATGTTTACCCATCACACTTACGACTGTGGGATGCATATTCTATCAAAAATATTTTCTCAGCAAATATTTAGTCTTCTCAAGCTGATATTTCAATGTTATATCTTTTATTTTTTCTATTGATGACAGTCATCCATTGTACAAGAAGATGGCATTGCTTCTCGATCGAAAATGCTGATAGAGATGATTCGAGGAGTAGCATCTCTCTCCTCGCACCATGACCCCAGTTCACGTGATGTAACCACCTGTGGAACGAACACAGAGCCGAGCACTGGAGAAACGACCAGAACAGCAGTGCCTATCTGTACGAACCTCCACCTACAGCAATCACTGCTCAGGATGGAGGCATGAACAAAAGAAAGGGGAAAAGCACCATTAAAAGGGAAAGTGGGATGAATGGAAAGTCAGGGAAAGAGGAAACGGAGGGAGGCCCAACAGGAAGCGTAGAATGGCTTCGGGACGATGCACTTAAACACACACGGGGTGTCATTTTGCTTCAGGTTTTCTCGTTGTGGCAGGTGGTATGTGAAGGGTTCACCTATTGTAGATTAAAACATAAAAAGGAGAACAGGATTGCTCGTTATTCGCTTTAGGATGACAAGCACAAAGCAGCAGGTAACTAACTATACAGAATTTTCAGCTTCTCGTGTAAAAATCGCAGCATCTGTGAGGTGGGGTCGGAGCAGGACCCCTGAGAAAGATGGAGAAGGGAAACTGGCACCTGTTTCATGGGGGTCAAGTAGAAGCTGCCGACCACTGCCCCCACCTCCATTTGAAGACGGGGAGAAAGGAGTTTCAAGGTGCACCCCAAGCCTCACGGGAACCTCTCACAGAGCATGACATGTGCCTCTGTGACTTGGCCATGCCAGGCCACACACCTCTACGTCTCGGCTCTTACTCATCTGTTCCTTCCACCCAGATCCCCGATGGCCCTTTCTCATCTCATTGTCAAATTCCATTTCCTGCCATTCCCTGGTTTAAAACCTCCCAATTTTTTCACTAAATGATTAGGATCCTTTCCAACTTCCCACTTAGCATGACATTTGAGGCTGATTACATCATGACCACCGTTTGCCTTTCCGGTTTCATCTGTTATCACTCTCTACGTCCCGGTCAGACTCTTTTATTATTATTATTATTTTTAATTTTCAGGCCATGCACCTTCACGTCTCAGCTTTTCCTCATCTGTTCCTTCCACCCAGATCCCCAGCTTCTCTTTCTTTTCCTGTCTAGTTGTCAAATTCTTCTTCCCCGCATTCTGCTCAAATATAAAACATAGAACACCCTCCTCTATGAAACTTCACATAACTTTAAACAAAATCAATCACTCACATCCTTGATTCGATACACCTTCCAACTCCCCTTTTTCTTCACTTGTCTGTATTTCCCCAGTGTATCAGGGCTGAGGGCTAAAAATAAGTTCACTCATTTTTTGAAGCCCTCATAGGAAAAGGGATTGTTATTAAAGTTGCTATTTTTTTTAGGATTTATTATGCACAGGCACTGAGGGCTTTACCTACATTTCTTTAATCTCATCTCAACAACACCCCACGGCGACTTCAGGAAGGAAGAGGCTGCTGTGTTGTGGGTCAGCTCCCAGGGTCTGGATCAGCACCTGGCACCTGTAGATGATCAAGACACTTGATTGATGGAGTTGATCAATTAATGAACAAACAGATCAGCTCTATGAGGAACAGATGATCACGGTTCCCGTAGGGCAAAGGAGGGACTGGAAGCAAGTGAATGTAAACTATTTGATCGGTACACAGTAAAAAATAAATAAAATAATTATGTTTAAATTATATTATATAAATATAATATATAATTATGCCTATAATTATATATTAGTATAATTAATTATAATTATATATTAATATAATTAATAATAATAAATTATATTATATTATATTATATTATATTATATTATATTATATTATATTATATTATATTATATTAATAAAAACACCTTTAATTATGTCTTCAAATATTTTGCTCATTTACATCCATCGAATGCTAGGATTTCCAAGTGAGCTGGTGGAAATATTGCTTAAAAATATTATCTTTGAAAGGGAAAGCCTATCTCACATTATTACAGTTAAAGTTTTTAGAGTTGAGAGCATTAAGTATATTTTTAAATTTATAAAAACATGGAAATCTGGCTGATGATCAATAAAGTGGGTCTCACTGAAAAGTTGGAGTAATCAAGAGTTATAAGCTGCTTAGATACTGAGACTGTCTCAGTTTGGGGACAAGGCCACGTTTGCTTTCTTCTTCAAATTCAACTACTTTTTCAAGTGCCTTCAGCATCTTGGTGAGGTGACTCAATGGGTGGCATTAGCATTACCGTTGGTTCAAATGACAGCTCAGTCACGCAATAACTGCAGTGTCTTGGGCAAGTTACTTAACCTCGTCGTGCCTCAGTTTACTCATTTGCGTACAGGTGAGAGTACAGCCTCGTTGGGTTGTCGTGAAGGTTTAGTAAATCAGAATGCAAAGCACTCAGCCTTGTTCCTGTGAAACCAGCTTATAAGTTTAGTTCGTGGTGTTTGTGCTCGCGGGAAAATCAAGACAGGAAAAAACAGAGAATGTTGTTCTTGTGACGATCCAAACCTCGGTGTCTGCTTTTACTTATTCAGATTTGTTTAAGTGTTGATAAGGGAGATAGTTCTACACGCGAGATGCCACGAAAGGCAGTGGGCACGCAGAAATGAACGCGAAATGGGCCTCGTCTTCAAATGACAAGCCCTACGGACTCAACAACCTGTAATAACACAACGCTCAGAGCGGATGGGTTTGGAATTATTTATAAAACCTCCCTGAAATTGTATCTGCTGACATGAAAATAGCCTGCTATTAATTTGATAGTCTCCGATTCTAATCTCTTTCCAATTCACAGCAGTCAGTGCAACGGAAAGAAAACGCACATTTTACCTCCATTGACATTGTTGCTCATTTAATTCGCATCTCCAGAAAGAGGGGGCACTTCACCAGGTCTCTAAACGATGATTCGGAAAGCACCTGTGAAATACTCCCGTATGAAAATCAGCAATTCTGCCATTTCGCAGCAAAATGTGTTTGTTTCTGCAAACTTCCAGCCAAGCAGGTTGGTGAGCAGATCCTGTATCTTACGCGATGCCACCGATCTTACAATATAAACTTGGGAAGGTTGGTGTGTGTCATGCATTCCAATGTGGGTGTCCTATAATTTACTGTTTTCCATTTGTGACAAGAGCCAGCCTCATAAAAATGCCACCACGACTATCTCGACAGTGTGGAATCAGATGGGCTTTTGGGTGGTGGATCTGAGAATCTGTCAAGAGTAGCTTTTTCCCTTGAGAGTGCAGAAGTAGAGTTTGGTGCCTCCACTCCAAGTCATAGTGTTTCAGTGGCGCGGCGTGTTCTTCTGTGACAGGCCAGATCTAGCAAACATTTCTTTTGAGCATGAATGAGGAACTGGAACCGTACTTATGGCCAGGGACATATTTCCACAGATCAAACCAGCTATGTTGCCCACATCATACTTCATAAATATATTGCATTTAAATATGCTTTTGCCGAAATGTCATTTTCTACTCCCTGTAACACCAGAATTGTAGTTTTTTGATACTCTGTCACACTGTGATTTTATGCACTATCCTAATTGTTGTGCATTTCTGTGAATTTTAAATGTTTCCTTTGTAGAATAAGGGTGCAGGGATCATTGAAGCAAAATACACCTAGGACATGCTAAATTCTCTTTCACCCTCAAAAATAATATAATCGCACATCAGGTCTCCATAAAAAATCACTCAGCCGAACAGGGGGAGGTCTTGCATTTCACATTAGCTACCGCTGAGACTAGGCTAAAAGCTTTTTGTCAGACAGACTGTCATTTCTACAAACGTCAGGCTTACCGACACGCCAGGCTCCAAAAACTCACTTTAATTTAGAGAATAGCTAAGAGCCTGTCACATGCTAAGTCATTGGAACTATGTCCTGCTCACTTCTGTGGTAGCGAAAACAATACCCTCTCCCCATGCGTCTTCTGCTTTCCTCCCCAAGCTCACGTTCCCACCAAAACACACTATGTTATGTCACACAAAAATTTTTTTGAGTATTTCAGGTCCCCTGCCATACCTTATTTTGTGTCATTTTAGTCCTGTTATTACAGGCCTCTTCCTCCTTGTCCTTTAATAGTGGCTTATCAGATACATAATTCTGTCTGTCTCCTGAGAAAGCATAAAATCACTGTATTAATATTTATTTTGCAAAGGAAAACAAGGTATCGGAAAGAGACTGTGTCCACATTGCATGTGGATAATGTGCAGAACCCTACGTGTGTGTCAACAGCTTCCACGTAGGTTTGATTTTCCTCTTCTTATAAATTCTGGGGACACTGACTTAAAAATTAGATATCTCCTCTTTCTTCCTGGAGATGAAAATTAAGTAATGGCCACAGAAAAACCTCTGGTAGCAATAGACACACCAAACCCCCAGATCTTGGCTCCTACCATCATCCTTCAATAAAAGGAACCAGGACTCATTGGATAAATGGCTGATTCTCGGGCTGGGGCAGGGAATAAGATGAGTTAACTGATGGAACTTTCAATGGCCAAAGTGGAAGTTTTTGAACAAAATAAACAAAGTAATATCACATTATAACCCAAAGTACAAAATAAAGTTCCTTGAGTCCATAGCGGTTGAAAAAAGTAAGTAGAGGAGACTAGATGGATCTCCCGTGTAGAAGAATTCCAAATAATTTCATAGTTGCCTCACCCCCAGTGTAATGGAGCACGATTCTCCACTCCTCAAATGTGGAATTGGCAAAGTGATTTCTTTCCAAGTAGCTGAAAGGGGGCAGGTGGGAAGCATGATATACAGTATATATAGGTGACAACCACTGCTTCAGTCAGATGATCAAGTGATGGGTCATGTGGGTAGGATGTACCCAACATATGATGTGATGATAACAATACTTTACATCTGGGGTCCTCCCCTAAGCTCATTACTCCAGTTATGCCCTGAGGAATACATCACACTAACCCAACCGAGGGACACTCTACAAGCTGTCTGACCCGTATTTCTCAGAACCCAAGGTTATCGGAGACCAAGGAAGTATGACTTGTCACATCCAAGAGTAGCCTAAGGAGACATGACAACTAATTGTAATGTGATATCCTGGAAAAGAAAAAGAATATTAGGTAAAAACTAAGAAAATCTAGATAAAGTAAGAACTTGAGTTAATGGTAATTAATCAATATCTGTTCAGTGATTGTGCTAACGGACAAACTGGGTCTAAAATTTTTATACACAAATTTGAAATTCAAATTTCTTAAAAACTGTTTTTAAGATTTAGATTAATTTCATTCGGTGGTAAAACATTATCTGTTTTCCATCTTCTTCTAACCCACTTTAGAGTAAATAATTACCTATTTTAATTTGGAAATTTTATTGTCTGCTTCAGCATCCTGCTCTAAACCCTTCTAATGGGCTTACAAAATATACAATATATGTAATCACATTCCCTTTCTAGAACCCCAAACATTCAGAATTCAAATACTCATTTTTCCCCAAAAGTTTCGGTCAGTAACGGCAGACCTTTGGGATCTCTTCCTTCGGGTTTGGTGCAGATTATGTGATTCATGCTCTGCCCCAGGACCAGCCACGTAAGATGTATCCAATAATAATGTAGGACCATTATCATGGCTACATGTCCTAGCATGCCACCAATCACACCGATTTTCCTCTCCGTGTCCCGAAATCCTCAGAGGTCTCAGCTGTCGGAAAGGCTGGAGGAGATCTGGTACCCCAAACAAAGAAACGTCCTTTCCCAATGGGGACCCAAGGCCAAATTATGTACCTTTTTATCAGAGACATCATCTCGCACCCGTGCATTTAAGCTTTTGTGCTATTGACTGGATCTGTGCAAGCAAGTGCTCAACTGGTCGCAGAGCTGAGCTGAAGGATGTCTCAACACGGTGGTTTAATTTCCATCTCACCAATTGTGCTTTTCCCACAGATTTTAATGTGCTTCGACACATCCTAAACCTGTAAGGTAAAAGGTGTGTGTCACCGAGCTTGCTCCAGTCCTGTTTTTAAGTTCTTTGACGGTGCCCCAAGACCTTTGCCTTCTCATAAGAGTTAGGAGGCAGCAGAGAGCAGAATGAGCCCATCTCCACATCATTGCCTCGTCCTGGTGGCGATCCAGGTGGCACCAGACTTATTTTCACTGAGGGATAACCAAACACAGTGGGGACACGTGGCTGTCCTTCTTCGGAACGCGACTCAGGTGCTTCCTTTTCTTCCTGTTTTTAGGCCTGGTAGCCAGGAGGACCGGTATTATTGACCCCACACCCATACTCATCATTCAGCTGCCAAGGGCGAGCTGACCAGGGAACATATTTTCCACTTGTTTTTGACCAAACATCACAGTCCTGGTGAGTGTGATTCTTCCTGCGCTCAAAACAAAATTCCTTTATTATGACGCCCTTTTCTTTTTTTTTTTTTCCTTTGTGTCCACGGTCTCTACCCTGTTTTGACTGATCTCACTGTGGTCCCCTTGTCACTCAGTCACATTTTGACTTTAGGGCTTCCTAAAGACAAGTCCGTGCTGTGTCATAGCAACAAACATTCTGAAACCAGCCCGGATATTTTCTTTTGAGACACAAAGTCCTCAAAGACATAAGTGTTGACACTGACCTTGTTTCTTATGACTGATTAATTAGAGAAGATCTAATTTTCCATGGGAGAACCTGCCCTTCAGACTATTGCAAATGAACTATAAAAAAGAAAAAATATTGAGGTGTAATTGATGTATAATATGATATTAGTTTCCATTATACAAATGAATTTTTCGATATTTGTACATATTGCAAAATGATTACCACAATAAGTCTAGTTACCATCCATCCCCATTTATTTAAGAAAATTAAGTTTTCAGATGAGAAGAAATTTTATGATTTACTCTCTTAGCAACTTTCAAATATGCAATACAGTAGCGTCACCTTTAGTCACCATGCCTTGACACCGAACGTGACATCCCATGTCTTGCTTGTTTGCAGCTAAAGTTTGTACCTTTTGGCCCACTTCATCCATTTCGCCCATCCCCCACTCTGCACATCTGGCAGCCACCCTCTGTTCTCTTGCTTTTTGCTGGCTTGTTTCGTTTTACTTTCCAATTGTATCGGCCCCAGGTGTGTGTTGTGTGTATTATAGTGATCAGGGTTATTTGCCTTGAAGACCAGTATGCTGGCCACGTCTGTGGTGGTCTCTGCTCCATGTCGCTGCAGTGGTTTTGTCTAGTTGGCCTTGGAAACACATGAAGAAGTTGCTGAGGGATAGGTTTGAGTCCAGTGCCCTAAATGTCTCATGACACGCCTTTTAAGTCCCCTCCATTCCATAGTGGGGAGCCTGACATTTCACTTTAATCTAAGGCTCTGGCCCCTTTTAATGTGGAATCTGAAAGTAAGCTTTGAAGGGTAGAAGAAAGAAAAAGTGAGAGGCCACGGGGGCCAGAAGTAGGCAAGGCGACAGTACTATGAGTCATGGGCAAGGTAGTGAAAGGAACTGGGAATGTAATCACCTTACCGCTAATTTTAAGACATGATGTGAGTCCAAACTTCTCTTGAAATGACCTCTGTCATCTCTCCACACTTCCAGTAAAAAAAAAAAAAATTGTCTGTGGCCAGCCCAGCAAGATCTGTTTCTAAAAACACAGATTATTTCTTTTAAAGGAAAAAAAAAAAAGACCATTACTCGTACAAGTGTCCTACATTCAAACTGTACTAAAAATTAAACCCGAATCTAATCTTCAAATGCAGGGCTTGTTGACAGTCGTCAGCTTGCCCAAGTCTGGAGTTTCTTCAGTGATTTGATCTAATTATTTATTATTTTCTCTCTCTTCTCTTTCTGTCTGCCTGACTTTAGGTCCCTCTAAAATCTGATGATATGTGAAAAGAGTTTCTAAAAGAGCTGTCATCACAAAGATAGCAGATCATATGAATAGCAAAAGGAAAAATTTAGTCTATTATGGAGATCATTCGCGTCCAGGTGTACCTTAACCTTTGAACTTATTGGGATAACAGCCACGGTTCTTTACATTTTCTAAGAATAGACAAATTTCTGTACCTATTATAAAACTTCAATGCTCTTTATTTAAATTTAAGATTTCCTATAAAGAATTTAGTTCTGAATTTTAAAAAAAAACATACAGCAAGCCATGTGATGAATTAAATTTGAAAACTTTGAAATGTTGCTCAGATAGATTGCTTTAATAGGCAGAGAAAATTTGGCTAATGTAAGACAGACGTCCTGTGGGCATCTTTTTGGAAGCCCGGCATCTATTCAATTGATTTATTTTTCCTCTCTTTAGATCTAACAAAAAAGTAACTTTTCCTTTGAAGAAAGAATTCAAAAGAGCTCTTGAAGATCTGTACCTATTTGTTTGTCTATTTGTCTATTTGTCCTAGGAAACACTTATTTTCAAATACCTATTTTGGAGCTCCTCAACTGTTATGCTCTGTAATATAATTACGAAACACAACTGCACACTGATGTTTTGAAAATCTGTTAATTTTTTTAGGCAGGTCTACCAAAAGCAATTTTCCCTTTTAATTACTGTGACAAACTGGGATTTTGCCAAGATTACCCCCTTTGCTGCCACCTGTTGTTCTACCAAAGAAATGATTCGCTTGTAATACTTGCAACATAAATTACAAAATCATTTTTCCAAGATTAAGATCAGATTATATTCACGATGCTTCTTTCCTTCAGGGAATCTTTCGGTCTCAAACAGTCGGGAAAACAGATTTTCGAGTACTCACATCTGAACGTACAGAGACTTAAGGTTTTTCTCCTGGCACACGCAGAAGACATTTGAGAAGGTTGAATAGATAACAACAAAGAAAGCCTCTGATTCATAAGCAAAACTGCATTCTGCCTCCAAAGAGCTGGTAAATTAATCTCCCAAAGTAAAAGCGTTTCGTTAACAACACCACGCTTAGCCCAGGAAGTCAAATTTAAATTCAAGATTGCCCCACCCTCACTCCCCAATTTCAGCATGGTTGAAAACTGGAAATAGATACATGAATGTACCGTGGTCCCAGCCAGTGGGCATGTTGGAATTAAAAAGAGAAGACAAGTCACAGTGACACAAGGAAGTGCCTTGTTCACGTGCGGGAGAGGGGCCAGGGTGTCAAGGTCAGAGACATTAAGCGATTGTAATCCTGCTCACAGCAACACCAGTGAGGAGGAGACCTGGTGTTGGGAACAGGGAAGACATGACCTAGGAGACCATCTAAAAAGACTGAGCCTCGATGACTGAAACAGGTAGAACGAAGATACCGGTTCAAGTTCAGAGCCAGGGCCATGGGCAGGGGGTGTTGGTTGGCAGGAGAAAATGCTCCCTTTGCTGTTTTTCATTCATGAGGCGATCCACATAACGACTGCAGCTCTCTGACATGTAAACTTCCAAATAAACCAACAAATAAACCATCATGTGCCCAACAGTTGAGCAGCTCCAAAATAGATACAATAATAAAATCCTAAATTAAGCTCTTAAATTCATCCTATCCATATTAGGTTATTTTTGTCTCTGGTTAAAATGATATCAACTTTTATTTTAGAAATGATTTTAACTTAGTTAAAATATTAATGCCTGGCTAATGAGAAACAAGAAAGTAGGACGAGGAACAGGTTGGGGAAATAATTTCCAAAGGCAGACACGCTGGCAGCGTGGAATCACAGCTGAGGGTCCAGGTTTCTAAATATCTCAGGCTGTGAATTTTAAAATTTTCACCTGACTCCATGTTTCAATATCTCTTTCGTCCCTTTCCTGGACGTTCTGGACATTCACCTTGGCCTTTGACTGTCCCTTCCACGTGGGAGTGTCCTGATATGAGTCGGCCAGAGGTCTTCTTGGAAGAATGCTCAGCTGACTCTGCTTCTGGCCCAGGGTGCCGGCCCCTTGCATGGCAGCCAAGCATGTTTATTAACAACAAAAACAAAAATAATGCCAGCACTTGTATGGTGCTACGTAGGTGACAAGCACGTTCTAAGTGCTTTATGTTGATGGAGTTCCTGGACCCTCCCTGGTACCTGTGAGTTCAGTGCTTCTCTAGGCCTGTAGTGTGCAGCTTAGATGTCACCCAGACAGGAACTGGCAGATGTAGATGCACATCCAGAGAGTCTGGGGCCGGGCCTGTGTTCCTCCATCACAGCACCCATGCTGCTGCGTCTTTGTTGACAGAAGGAAGGAGCCTTCCCACAGCAGCAGGAGGGTGTTGGTTTCCAAGCAGTCAAAGCTTGCAAACTGTGGACGTGTGAAGCTAAAGATGCTATGCCCAGGCTGGTGGTTCGTGTTTCAGACCATCATTCATTCAAAGGGTCGACACCCCGGGTTACTTTCTCACATTTGATTTACAGGGAGATATATTAATTCAATCATCTAATGAACTCAGTGGACTATACATCCATAAACTGGTCCTACGTTATTCTTATTCTTGTCAAATGACTCTTCTCATCATTTTCAGGGTTAATTAGCCATTTTATTGAGCACTCTCTGCTCCCCAGTTTCTGATTAACCTGTTACATTGCTAGACATGGATTACTCTCATGCATTCTAAATACTAAATTATTCTTCATATGTGTTCAGTATCACATAATAGGGATATGATAGAAGTAAAAAGAATTAAACTTGGAACATGTATTAGTATATGGCATAAATAAATTCATTTTTTCTTCAGTTTTTATTTTCCCTACTAGATTATCTAAATTATAAAACTGGTAACCACTCCTTTTAAAAAGGAAACCATTACTAGATTTAATTCAAAATAATAGTCTCTCTCTATTCCTCAATTTCTACTCATCCGAGGTGTCTAATATGAATAACCCAGCCTATGGAAGACAGGGAGAAGAGTGGCAGGTAAAAATACAAAAACAAACAAACAAAAAAATAGACAACCAATCCAGAGCATACCAAAATAGGAAAAAACAAAACAAAACAAACTCCCGTTAGGGATATATCTGCTCAACTAAAATTGTGTGTGAAAGTAACCAGAGGGAGAAAAGGAAACACACACTCACAAATGCTCACACTTGGCTATCACTCGTATACGACTTGTATACCAAGAATATAGATTGCTTAGTGAAAAAAGTAAGTCAAATAGTATGTGTAGACTGATTCCATTTTAGTAGGAATAAGCAAATCATTATGTCTGTGAATGATTGTATATATTCATGCTTCTTTAAAAGGCTAAGATGGGGAAGGATGCACTCTGGGCTGTTAATATTTCTTATCACAAGGGGCCACGTTGGAGAAAAGAAACAGAGATAGGAAGAGGGGAATAATTGTTTCTCTGTATATCTTTGCACTCCATTGCTTCACTTGCTACGGCAAAAACTTTTTAATTTTTAAAATTAAAAAATATGTAATATAAAGGAAGTTTTAAAATGGGAAAATTTCAAGCAACAACAAACACATCACCTAATAAGTGTGTCTCTTCATGCTTTTATTCATGTTTCCAGAAACATATAAACACGTACGATTTATTTTATATAAAAACTGAATCGTGTCATACATTTTAATTTACAACTTGATTTTGTCCACTGATCAATACATACGTGCATCCCCGCAAAAGAACAGACACAATTCAAACTCATGGTCTTAAGGACTCACATGACATTTCTCAGTTCCTCCATTGACAGGCATTAGACTTAGGGTGACACTACGGAGACCAGCGTTACTGTACCGCTCCTGTACATAACATTCCATTTCTATGGGATGAAGCCCAAAGTGGCTTTCCAGGGCCACAAGTCATAGTGCTCTTAGTTTTAATAAACTTTGCCAGATTAATTCCTAAAATATTAAAGCAATTAACATTCTACCAACATTCAATGTTACCTTTTTTAAAAAATCCATAGGCCAGTTTAATGTTTAAAAAAAAAAAGATATCTCACTACAGTTATAAGTTGCATGTTTCTGACCACTTATGTGATCAAACATCTTTTTATTTGTCCATTCACTATTTTAATTCCTCTCCTGTAGATAATTTGTTGAATTACTTCAGTTATTCTCTTGGATTACTTGTGTTTTTTCTCTTATAAGATTGGTAAGAAATAAAGTAGAATATAATTCCTCAGAGTTGCAAATTTTTTTTTAAATCACGGGTATTCATCTTTATGTCATGTTCTGACATGTGAGATTTTAATTTTGAAGGCCAGGTTTGTTCTGTGATTATTTTGATTATTTTCCAGAGTCCCTGATTTCTTGATAAGATCTCCCATATGCTAAATTTATAAAACTCTTCTCTGGGTTTATCGCAACATTTTAGTTTAAAAAACTATTTAAGTTATTAATTTATTTGTATATAAAGATAATTCAGCTTACTCTCGCAAATTTATAATAATTATTTAAGTTCATTGTGTTGAAGCTTTATCTAGGAAGTCTAAAATAATTTTGTATTACTGACAAACATGAGATTTTGTTCTTTTTCATGACCTAATGGAAATAGTTAGAGTATTTCACCATTTATAATATTTGCTATTGATTTGGGGTAAACTTCAACATGTTTAAGTAATTTTCTTTTTTTAGAGTTTTTGTGAAGAGCATTTATCATATGTTTTCTCGGAACCTATTGCTATAAATATGTATTTGACCCTCTTTAATTTCATGGTGCAGTGAATTACACTGAAAGATTTTCTACTGTTGAACCACACGAATAATTTGGGCAGAAAACTTAGTTATGAATCATTTAATATGCTACTAGATTTGATTTGCTAATGTGTAGAGTTTCTCATGAGTATTTGTTAGTGAAATTGGCCTATGGTTTTGTTTTTTACATTATCTTTGTCAGATGGTGGTATCAAATTTCCCCAACTTTACAAAATGATATAGAAAAATTAGTATTTATTTTGGAATCACCTGAACTGGTTTAAATAACCATTCTGTGGATACTGTGAGTCCACACTAGGTTCTGGTCTTGTTTTGAATTTTCAGCCTGTGTGTGTACGTGTGGTGTCCGTGGGCACAAACACGCCTAAAAAGCACCATGTGAGAATGTGATACCGAGCACTGGACCTTATCAATAAAAAATAACGCATGGTCAATACCGAGCCAGGAGACATTATGGAAACGCTACAGGGTGAACGTCGAATTTAGGAACATTCAATTCAAGCCTGCTTTTCTAAGAGAAATACTGCTGGGTGGTAGAGACTGGAGAGTGGTAGAAGCTAAAGTGAGGTTTAGAGAAATTATCGATGGACACCTATAACGCATGAATGATTTCTTTTTTCCTGAAATTCTCTTTGTTTAGCAGGTGCTCTCTGCCTTTGGGTGATTTATTGGAACTACTTAAACTTCCTGCCGGCTCTCACAGACGAATGGACTAAGAGGCCTTTGGGAGGTTAAGAATGTCCCATTACATTTACTGCTTTTTTGTCGATTAGAACACCTGGAGCTGGCGTAGACCTTGGCAAAGATGGCAGCAGGTGACAATCAAGTATCTAGAAAGGCACATGTGGGGGTGGGAATGACTGAGGTAAATGGTTATACCTTATTCCATATCTTGCTAGAGATCTAGAAAACAACATACTTTAGCCCTGATTGACTTTTACAAGCAAATATTTTAATTTTTTTTTTATCAAAAAATGAGAAAGATACCTCACTCATTACCCTGCTGTCTTTCCATGGGAGGCTGAGGCCTTCATGTCCTGGTCCTTGGCTTTTCTACTCTGTGGCAATTAGATGCTGACGTAAAGGCTGCAACTGTGTTAACTATGTTATTTCCAGTCACACTGTGATTTTCTGCTCTGCAGTGCCACCTAGAAACATGCTCTCCACCCTTCCTTCTAAGGAATTGCTGTGGCACAAGTCACAGCCTGGCCTCTGACCTCTGTAGCTACCAGGAGTTGGTTTTCCCATCTGTACATTGCTGACTTCTGGAGGGGAAAAAAAGACCTTTTGCTTTGTAAGAATCTATATTTTCTAAAAAAAAAAAAAATCAATTTCACGAACATCTTCCATTATTGTATTCACCAGCACAGGCCAGTCTATTGTATTAACCAACTGGAATCAAGGGGCTTCATGCAACATGTGTCCCTCCTCACACGCACTGCCCAGGCACATTCTTATTCCAGAGAAATAAGACTTTTGACTGCTGCCTGACAACTTAATTTTATTCTGAAAGAAACCCAAGTCATTGGACCAGGATGCCTCTCAGTGGGGCTGCATTTAGGCTTCACACTACTGCGTGCTTACCCCTAACATCTCTAGAGGTTGCTGGCACACCTAGGCTGGAAACAGAGAGACTGGTGTTCAGCAGAATATTTCTTTGTTATTTTCTTACGTGTGATCATGTCAGGAACTCAGTTCTCTGCCCTGGAAACTTTTCTGTCCGTGTACACCACCGATTCATCAGCAGTCGTGTGTGATGCACCTTCTCTCGGCCCTTCTAATGAAATATGGTGCATAATAAATATTTCTTGCCGAGTGAATAATTGTTGTGTTATGTGCTGATGCTACTCAGTCCCAGGTTATACTGAAGTCAGTGCTGACAGCTTCTTGCTTTATAATTTCATTTCTCTCTGCCTTTAACTCTGTCAGCACAGCCTCCTGACGGTCAGTTGAAAAGTGAACGTTCTTTTGGTCCCTTAATTATTTTATTGACACAAAACTAGAACGGCCCTTTGACTATCTATTTTGTCAGTTAAATGATGAGAATTTTAGCAAGCATTTAATTTGGGGCAGTAGCAGTGAACGACAAAGGTAACTATTTTGATCAAGATAAAACATTTTCCAGATAAATAACCTGGACCCGGTTTGCTATAATGATTGAAAGAAGAGGTGGTGGCTTTTTCCTAAAGCTTACAAAAATGTTATCACCTAGAGGCGGAGTGGGATGTCTGTTACTACAGCTCACGGTGTCACTCCCTGTCCTGCCGTGCACCTGTGACTCGGCTGATTCTTGAAGGAACTGCACGATTTTCACTTGCGAGATCAGTTTAAAGAAAACCGACTTCAGCACATTCCTCTTCCTATTGGACTTGGTGACTTGAGTCCATCTTTTATGACTCCTGACTTGAAATCAAAACGATTTTGTATCTAGGAAGGAGAACCAGTTGTGAAATATATACTGGAGTGAATGTGATCCAATGAGCAGAGGTGTCTGGAAGCAATGTCGACCCCCCACTCTGAGCACCCCTGGATGTGCAAGCCAAGGGCAGGTGGGGGGTGGGCAGGGCGCTCCCTCTCCTGGCTGGAGAGGCTGCACCTGAATGAACTTTCCAGAGCCTCCGAGAAAACTCTGTGCTCTCAAAGACTCCCATAAATAAATAAATAAATAAATAAATAAATAAATAAATAAATAAATAAAACAAGACGAAAGCTTACTCTCTCTAGCCAAAGGAAAAAAAAAAAAGGAATATAATTAGACCACGACTACATTACTCCAACTAAACACCACAGAAAAACGTATGGCCTCACCCCAACCTTCAGCAGCAAAGCAGAGTTGGGAGCCTGCACCTCCACCCTCACCTGCCGAAACAGGGCACCCTCTCAGGGTGGTGCCAGACGAGGCCAAGTGGGGAGCTTGACTTCCATCCTCACCAGGCAGCAGGGAGACACCCCTCTCCCTCCCTGTGGGGATAGTGTCAGAGGCAAGCAAGAGACCAGTCAGGGTTTTCATCAGTGCCCAGTGACAGTTAAGCCACGGGAGGGAGCACCAGTGGAGGCCACAAAGGGAGCAGGGACGAGTCACTCTACCTCTCCCGCATGTGAACATCGGAGGCACCACCCAGTGCTTCTGCTTTTAGGTCATGCTTTGTTCTTCACTCTTCAGGGTCTGCCGGGACTTGAGTCTGGGTGTTAAGTCTAGAAGCAGAGAGGGAACTTAGGTCTAACTGTAGGTCTAGAAGCAGCAGAGGTGGCACCGAAAAGGATGGGCAGTACCTTGCAAGGTGGTTTCAAATTCTTCAGGAAAAGCGTGGCTAACCTCAGCCTCGGGCAGAACAAACAGGTCGAATTTGAGAGTTCAAGGTCCCCATCCATCCTCCTTGTATCCTATTCTTCCCCAAACAGTGCCCCTTTTTTAACAGAAGACACATTGCGAGGTCAGGAATGTAATTTGTGTTGCAATTCGGCCGCTCATAAGCAGAGACTCTGGGTTTAATTTTGGGAAACCTCAGCTCTCTGACTGTAGACAATAAGGGGTCCTTTCAGGGCATAGAAAGGGCTTTCGGGTCATTTTTGGCAGAGCTTGAGTTGGGAGTTTGAAGCCCTGAGCTAATTCTTTTCTTTACTTTCCCCAGCAGTTAGGAGCAACCGGCCAGTGCCATCCTGCTCCTTAGCCGACTGAAATGTCCTAAGGCCGGTCACACAGGGTGACTCGCCACCTCCCTCTCTGGGGATTTATTTGAGTAGGAGCATCCAGTGTGATCGTCTCATATCTCTTTCCCCTTTGTTTCCTCTGGAACGACTTCCAGCACCAAAACCCTATCAGTCAATGTCAATCCAAAGAAACAGAACCTGCTTTCAAATCCTTATTAAATTACTCTTTATTATGTAACCGTTGCCTTCCTATTAGCCGTAGAATGAAGAAACCGATTTAAGAAATTTGAAATGTCTAGCCTATCTTTCAGGTCTTGTGGCATAATCATTTTATATGCATCCAGTCTTGGATTAAATTATTTCAGTTTTGACACATACTTAGCTTATTTGGAATTTTCCTTTAGACTTTGCCTGCAGCACATACAAAAAGGAAGCACTGAGTATTTTCTGGAGAATTTGGTTGGAGTAACACACAATTTTTTCCTCATGAGGAGGTGTCAGTCTGAAGCACCCCGACTTTACACACCTGTGTGCTTCGACACTCGGGTTTGATGACTATAGAAGGGTGACTTGGCACCTCCAGACACAGCTCGTGTGAATGACCACAAAGACCCCTTATGCACAGTTTTCACAGCATCCCCCGGAACCAACGAGAGGTTCTGGCTGGAGATTAGAAAGGTGAAATAAAGTGATTTGGGGGTATTTTTTCATCCTGGTTTTGTTCATGGTGCCCCCCTCCCCCAGCCAACTTGGTTAAGACAGGTCTTTCTTTGGGTTCTAGTAACTGCTTCTTCCCCTTGGGCATCAAGTAAGGGATGCCAGCTTTTATGGGCCCTAGGGTCTGCCCAGTTCCTTGGTGTGCTCACTAAATCCTGCCCATAAACCTGGAAAAAAAATAGTTTATACCATGATGCTTACATTTCCTATGAAGCAATATGTTTGGGGTCTCTGGCTGAGAAAGTAAATGGGTAGCAGACACGGCCCTAGGAAGCACACCCTCAGAGGAAGATTCTGAGTGGGTGTGGACCATGAATTCGAGGGACACGTGGATCACCTCCTGGGAGGTGGCGGAGTGGTAATCAATGTCAAGTGCTGCCATCACGAATATTCAAATTACCACACCTGGCAGCAGGAGAAGATGACCACGGATGATGAGCCACTGAGAGATCAAATGACTGAGCAATTGAGTTGTTAGAGAAGCAATGGTGCTCATTACATTCGTGTGTATTTGTGGCTTTTTCTAAACCCCTCCAGAGTTTACACAAGAAAAGAGGAACTACAGGCTGTGGAATTCCAGCTCAGACAATGAGAGAAAAATCATAAGCCTTGATGGCGGCTTTGAGCAAAAGTCTCATCTCCTGAAGTGTCAGTGGATGAACTGAGGACCAATGTGGGAACTAGATTTGAAGGTTGCAGTCGCCGTGGCAATGAGATGCTCCACTGATCAGTTCTCAAGGTAGGAAAAAGGCAGTGCTGGGGAGGGAATGGGATTCCGAGGAGTAGGATGGAAAGATCGTGGCAGACGTGACGAGGCTGAGAACTTCGAATCTCCAAATTTCCCTAACTCTCCCTTGTCTGCCGTCTCACGATTCACAACTGCACTCAGCGCATTGTTTTATTTTATTTATTTTTTCTTCTTATTGTAGTTGTCTTTTTTTTTTAATTTCTTTTGGTGGGTGATAAAAATGATGCTTCCTCTCGTTGAGATTCTCAGAAGAAGGCCCCATGAATATGTATGTAGGATGCTATTACTCAGCATTGACGGTTCTATGGAGCAATGATAAACAACACGATTTTCAGTGACAATGGGATAATTGCAGTCTTGTGTTCCTGAATAGCCCGTGATCACCAATGTTGCTGCTTGTGTCACTGTGTTTGGCGTCACATGGTTCCCAGTGGACCATCCCCATTGTCTTCATCCTGTAATCTGAAATCAGTTTTGCTGAGTTAACTAAACCACCTAATCCTATGCACCAACTCAGGGATCTTGTATAAATTTATGTAGGTCAGACCAGCCTCAACTAGACCATAAAGATAGCGATGGCTACGATTGACGAGGAACCAAGTTCTGTCTAGTCAAACAGTGAACCTGAACTGGGGAAGCACGCCATATGAGGTAGACAAACGTATCCAAGAACAGAATTGTTTGACATAGCTGTGGTTATTTTAGCAGATAATAGACTATCCATAAAAGTCAATCTTATGACATTTCACGTGTGATATCGAAATATTAGGTTACACACTCAAACATTTCCCCAAATCAAAGGGAGTTTCTATGCTTGGAATAAGACCACTTTGCTGCAGCCACCAAAAACAGTGTTTGCAGACTCCAGTGGAATGATGACGACCAGTAACAGTCATGGCAGACCTCTAGAAATGTGTGTGTGATCCTGGGGAGACGTCAGCACCCTTCCTCTCCCCATATTCTCCCCATATTCACAGCCTCAGCCCCATTATCTGATGTGGAACCATCTGTCCTGCTCTCATGAGGCCCTTTATTCTTGTCCTTATCTGTCTCCACAAGAAGTCTGGGACTCCCAGGCCAGCCTTCATTCCCTGGTTTCAATCTCCAAGTTACTTCAAAGGAAGACTCAGGAAATATGTGTGTAAAAGGTACATTATCTGGTCAAGAGATGGGGAATCCTTGCACAATGCTCCCTAGAAGCCAAGGTCCACAAAACTCCTCACAAACTTGATCCCTCCTGTGGATATTTCATGCAACTTAATGGTTAAGGGAGGTGGGGAGGGGGAGCAACTATAGAAGAGGCTGGAAAGTTTGACCAAGAAAGGTTTTCAGATTTTGTGTAGAGTATTGGCTTTGGGTTTAGCAATGTCTCTGGCTCTCCCCATCTTCTAGTCCATTACAAAGTCCCTTGGATGGGCTGTGGACACACAAGCTCAGGATCTCCAAATAAGGAGCTTATGGCTCTCTCTCTCCAGACTTTATCTAATACGCTCTATATTCCTGCATCCCGCAGTGGCCACAACTCAGATAGGGAATTTCAAAATTTATAGTGGTTGGAATGAGATTCCTAAAAGTGGAGCTGCAGAAAGAAGAAGAAAGACCCGAGGACAACACTTGGGGAAACACTTGTGTTTAGGGAGTCCGAAGATGAGCCTGAGAAAAAGCCAGAAATGATTAGAGTAGAAAATAAATCTAGGTGTGACAGTGTCACAGAACTGGAGGAAAACTTGGAGAAAAAAATCTGTCATAAACAGTGTCAAAAGTTGCAAAGAGGCCATTGTTTCTGAGAAAAGACCTTGGGGTTTTGTAATCCCTGCTGGTCACTGAGAAAGAGTTACAGTGAAGTGAGCTTCCAATAAGTAAAATACTACAAAACAGTCACGGATTACAGTTCAGGGGGGGAAAACATTCTTTCGAATTTCAGGGGGAAAGAAATGATGAAAGGAGGCAGTTGCTTAAAAAGAAAGAAAGAAAATGATGGTTATACCGTTGAGGAGGAATTTTCTGGTTTTAAAGAATAGGGAAGGCAGGGTTTATTGTAGACAGAAAGGAAGGAGCGATTGGTGACTGATTGAAGGGCAAGATCGAGGTCCACAGGAGATGAGAGTGAAGCACACACATAGGACGATGAGTTAAGCCTGACAGAAAGAAGAAACAGTTCTCCCAAATGTCTCAAGTGGCAAGGGATGAGTACATTAAAAATATATTTTCTTTTAAAAATTCAAGTTTGACCATCTTAAAATATGTGATAAAAAAGCAACAAAAACAGCAGAAACAAAACACATCACCAACAAATATTTGGATTTTATCTCACCCATAAGCGACCTATTTGCAGCCACTCTTTTGGGGGACGGGGATCGTGGCCCAGCCTTGAAGACTTCTCAATAGCATTTATAGCTAAAAACAACTGGTTCTGCTGAGGCTGAGCCCTGAAACTTTAGGGAAAATTGTCGAATTTCTATAAAAATATAATTTTTGTAATATAATAACTCATCAAATGTTTCTTCTAAGAAAACATTAAAATATTGTTACCATGAACATCTTTTGTTGTTTCAAACAATTACGCTTCTTAAGTTTTTGACTTTGTTGAAGCATTTTTGTTATGTTGTCACTGGTGTTAATAGTGGCAGTGGTAAATGCTAAAATATGTGTGCATGTGTTTACTTAAAAAAAAATTTTATTTGCTTTGTTTTGGTGATTTGGCACTGAGATGCCATAGCTGGAATAAAAGGCCCTGGGTAAAAGATTAAAATGGTATCCAGATGGTGTCGTAGCAATGAAAAATGACACATTCTTCTTTCTTTAGTTTTCTTCATTTTTAAAAACATCTTAGACTTATTTTTAGAGAAGTTTTAGGTTCACAGCTTTAATTGAGGGGAAGGTACAGAGAATCTCCATATATCCCCACCCCCACACATGCACAGCCTCTCCACTGTCCTACCCCAGGGGTTCACTAGTCACAACTCATGAACCTAGGCTGACACATCATTATCACCCAAGGTCCACCTTCTTGGCGATGTACAATCTATGGGTTTTAACCAATGTATGATGACACGTTCCTATCATTGTAGTATCACAACAAATAATTCATTGCCCTAAAAATTCCCAGTGTTTTGTCTATTCATCTCTCTTTCCCCGCCAGGCCCTGGCAAACACTGATCTTTCTGCCATGCCCACTGGACATCTCTGTTGCTTCTACGTTATGACAATTATCAAGAAAGCTGTCACACACACCCACATACAGGTTTTTGTGTGGACTTAAGTTTTCAGCTTGTTTGGGGAAATATCAGCGGCATGATTGCTGGATCGTAGGGTGAGAGTATATTTGAGTTTGTAAGAAACTGCCAAACTATCTGCCAAAGTGATGGTATCAATTTGCGTTCCCACCAGCAGTGAACGGAAAGTTTTGCTGCTACTTATCCTTGCTGGCGTTTGGTTTTGTCAGTGTGTTTGATTTGGGCCTTTCAAATGCATTGTTTTAATTTGTAATTGTCTGATGACATGTAATGTTGAACATCTTTTCCTGTGTTTATTTGGAGTTTGTGTATCTTCTTTAGTGAGATGTTTGTTCATGGTTTTTGTCCACTTTTTAATAAGGTTCTCTTTTTTATTTTTGTATGTTTTAGACAACAGTCTTGCAATTAGATGTGTCTTTGGTGAACGTTTTCTCCCGGTCTGTGGTTTATCTTCTCATTATCTTGCCGTTGTCTTTCATACAACAGAGTTTTGAATTTTAATAAAGTCCAGCTTATCAATTCTTTCATGGTTGATGTCTTTGCAGTCATATCTAAAATGTCATTATGTTATTTCTAGGCGCTAGGTTGGCATTTACATTTAGGTCTGACATCCATTTTGAGTTAATTTTTGTGAAGAATGTAAGGTCTGTGTCTAGATTCACTTTCTTGTCCCTGGATGTCTGGTTGTCTAAGAACTATTTACTGAAAAGACTATCTTTTCTCTTTTGAGTTGCACTGCTCCTTTATCAAAGATTAACTGACTATATTTGTTCAGGTCTATTTTGTTATTCTCTCTTCCATGCCATTGAGCATTTCTGACAAAATCACACTCTCAGTTACTATGGCTTTAGAGTAAGCATTGGATTTGGGTACTGTCAGTTCCCTGACTATGCTCTGAAGCATTGAATTGGCTATTCGGGGTCTTCCATCTCTCCATATAAACTTTAGAATCAATTTGTCAATATCCACAAAGTAATTGCCGGCATTTCGGTTGGGATTGTATTGAATTTATTAGACCAAGTTGGGAAGAACTGAAATGACAATTTTGAGTCATCTGACCATAAAATACTTTTCCATTTATTTAGTTCTTTTTTGATTCCATTCATTAGAGTTTTATAGTTTCTTCACCACATAGAACTACATAGTTTGCATCTATGTTCATGAGAGATATTGGTCTGTGGGGGTTTTTTTTTATGTCTTTGTCTGGTTTTGGTATTAGGATAGTGCTGGCCTCAGAGAATGACTTAGGAAGTATTACCTACTGCCTGATTAGCAGTATTAGCATCTAAAATCCTAGGGGAAAAGGTGTATTTTGGCCCTAAAGTTATTCTTGGATATGTCTGTGAAGACCTAGCATTCTACCCTGGCAGGGGAGGGGGAAGGAGCAGAGACCTGGGGCTAAGGCTAAGTCAATACTGTTCATGATAACAGGTTAGCCTGATTGGCCTCCAGAAAATGAAGAGAGGTCCACACATTAAAGTAAAAAAGTTTTGTGTCTACAGAAAGAATTTGGGAGATGGTAACCTCCAGTGAGTCATCTGCTATGGCATTGGCTATGGAAAGTAGAATTCCTGTCTTAGACCAATATCCTTGTTTTGGAAAAATCACACACAAATGAGGACTTAGGCAATAAACAAGTCAGTTAAAGATTAATTTGAACAATGTTTTTCATTTACCAGCCATGTCAACAGTATGAATTTTAATGTCGTGCTTTTACATTGTTTTATTTATTTGGACAAATGTAAAACCATTTCATTTTTGCCCATTGTCCTGGTATATTGCATAAGTAACCATTCAGTATGCCAAAGATCTGAAAGTGATGACAAGCACGCAGGGCAGTATTCTGTTTTCTACACAGACCTGCAGAAGGATAAACTAAGGAACATCAAAATCATCTTCCCACAATCCATCCTCAAAGTTTCAGTAGAATTCAGTTACTCTCAGAAGCCATTTAAGACTATTATTCCTATTTTTTCTCAAATCCATTTTGAACTAATTTATAGTCTCTGACATGCTACCTTTTGAAGATAATGAGCTCCCCAAATTTTGTCATACACTCTATGAAGCGGAATGTGCTTTCCTTGGGCCAAATCTTTGTCACTCAGATTGCAAAGCTAAAACATTTAATAATTTAAGAGTTTGGTAAAGGAGTCTGTGTTTATTTTCCCCAAGTCATACAGAATGTTATATATTTAGATGATTTCCCCTGCTTATTTTCTGACTTCTGAGGCTCTCGATGGGTTGGGGAAACACGAACACTCTCACCAATATTGGATAAAATGTAAAATTACTCATCTCTGGAGGGGTCAGTTTCACATTACCTCCCAAATTTAACCTGTACACACCATCCATTGACCCAGAGATTGCAGCTCTAAGCATTTATCTTACATAAATACTCATACATGTGTGCCAAAGGACATATGTGTACACACAAAGAACACTCGTGCTAACATTTCTATACTGATAGCAATAAATAGCCATGGAAAGATCTCCAAAAATGTTAGGTAAAAAACAAGGCAAGTTCTATAAGAATAGCAAGTTTTATATTCATGTAAAACAAAAGGAATACAAGTATATGCTTATATTTACATTTGAAATCTTTGAGGATTAGGGCTGGGACTGAGAAAAACATTTTATATTTTAAAGTCTTAAATTTTTATTTTATTTTTTCAATATGCATGTATTTTTTTTACAATATACCACCACATTTCATCAAATCTGAGACCCTGGTACTCCTTGATTCTACCACAGAATATCAACAAAAGGATTTTAATCAACGATATCTGAACTGTCACCCAACTGTACTTATTAGATTCCATTAACTGAAGTATCCCAAGTTACTTTAATTGAACAAAAAAAAAAATGTTAATTGATGTAAATTGTCGAGAACACCAAGAAGTTACAAATTAAACTATGTCAAGCAGTCTCGTTATGTTGTACAGCTGAAATTAATGTGACGTGACATGTCAATTATACCACAATAAATAAGTTATTGGTTCACCTTAAGTTCACCACAGTTTATAAAGTCCAAGTTAATTTTCTACAGACAAGTAAGTGCCTGGTAGTACTAAACAAAGGTGGTCATATAATGCTCTGGAGATTTTCTGCTGGATTACATACACTCCATCTTTCTTAGTTGGATTGTTTTCTTAAAAGCTTTAATGTTGTCAGACCACCTTTTGTGGCTTATTATTATTAGGGTGACATAAGGCCAAACCGTGTCCTGTCGGTCTCCTATTGCCTAATTTATAAATATATATACATGTATTTGATTCACAGCCTCCAAGCCTATTGCATCCCATTACACTGGTGTTCCACTCACTATACTTTCATTGTTGTCATCACAGTGGAGTCGTCCAGACTGGCACCTGGTTCCTCCCTGGATGCTCAGTTTCAAGCCAGCAGATGACCAGAGGTTCTCAGCGTGAGGGTAAGATGCAGTGTATGCTCTTACCCATGTATCCATCCAGAGATCCAAGGGCAATCGCAGCACTTGGGGGTGGGGAGTAAGAGCTTTCATTTCTTCTACTCCAACCTCTTCTGCCACATGAGGGAAAAAGAAACTCCCAAGAAATCAGACCAAAATGCAGGCTTCTTGACCCCACTGTCCTCTCAGCCACCATGTGGTTTGGCCAGACATCCTCGGTCTGGCCAGTAGACAGATTGAGCTTCTCCAAGGCCCATGTCAGCCTTGCACATAGTCACAGTGAAAGCTGCAAGCAGCTTGCTGGGCGACTGGGAGTTACCCCAGCTCAGTATTTAGATATAAATATAAGAGAAATGGCCCACCTTTGGTCCTCCCTAAGACCTGCAAACACCCTGGAGCACAGACTCAGGGACTGCAGGCCCCTCCTGGCTCTAGCCGACACCCACCTTTCCAATGGGATGAACTTGCCTGTCTTTGTGAGTTCTGTCTCCTTGGCTTCCCCTTGCACTTCTTCCGTCTGATGTGTCCCTTGTCTGATGGGCTCCAGGCTCTGTCCTCACACCATCCCAATATGGCTTGCCTTTTGCATGGTACAGAACTGGAGGTCTGCTATCATAGTGCACTAAAAGGGACTCTGTATCTTGATATATGATTTGAAGCAGGAAAAAAATCACTTTTAAAAGCGTGGAGACTCTGAAGTACCTGTGGCTTTGTGAAGAGCAGTCCCTTTTCTGCACATTCTCCTCCCAGATCACTGTTCAGCCCTCATCGTAACAGCTTACCAAGAATTAAAGCCCACAAAGGCAGGCTAAAATCGGAAACCTATTTCGAAGATATTTTAATGTCTTTTCTGACCACTAATCCGTGTAAAAAAAAAAAGAGAGAGAGAGAGAGAGTTGTTAAATGGGGTTAATTATTAAAAAAAAAAAACTACTCTATTCCACGTTTTAGAGAAAATTGTAATTGATATTTTCTTGTATGCCTTTCTAGACTTTTCACATGAATGTGTGTACATATGTGTGTGAGATTTGTTTTACATACTTGAGACTATATAATGCCAACACTTTCTAAAAGTTCATGTCCGATTCTCTTTGGTAGATGCGAGACATAAGACTGATCAATTTGTAGCCTCGTTGGTTCTTCCTTTAGCCTTTTTAATGGAGAGTTTTGTTCATGGTGAAACATTTTTGGACCATAGGTTCTCAGTTTTTCCTTGAATATTAAAATATCCCTAGTGGGTAACATCTGTTTCAATTGATTTATCTTCACTTATTTTTCAAATCGACTTAGAAAAGTATCAGTGCTAGCCAATGTATTATCTAGAACCGCCAATCTAATTATTTTGTGAAAGGAGCCAAAGAAATAAATTGGCATTTACTGGGTATTTACTGACTCAGATGTGCTCTGGGCTCCTTGTGTGCAAATGATATTTAATTCTCAAGGCAGTTAAGTCATCATGTGGGTCTTTCTGTCCCTCAGTGAGGCACCTGACTGCAGAGTGGTCACTTCACAGCAAAGTAGCTGAGCCTGACTCAAATTTCGAGTAAGCCTGACTCTGCAGCCCACAGTCCTTCATGCCATCCTGCCTCCAGACACTGTCCCCTCCACGTATGGAAGTAAAGGAGCCATGTGAAAGTTGGAGAGTCACACCAGGACATTGTTTGCCCTCAGGACGATCCAGCCCTTTCTCATGGACCTTTGAGCATTGAA
The DNA here is from genome assembly GCA_030015415.1 of Cynopterus sphinx. Classification (NCBI taxonomy): domain Eukaryota; kingdom Metazoa; phylum Chordata; class Mammalia; order Chiroptera; family Pteropodidae; genus Cynopterus; species Cynopterus sphinx. The sequence continues at coordinate 50,365,686 of CM057389.1, read as the reverse complement.
GGATGCCACCTGTTCAAATACTTATAGAATCTCTTTTGTTAGACCCGAAGGGGTTCGTAAAGCACCCCACAAAATCTTTTCTCATTTGCTTCTCCTTCGTACCCCTTTCCCTCGTGCCCTAATCTAGCCTTAGGAGGCAGATACCTAAGACACAGATTTATTACCTCAGCCACCACCAGTGGCCAGAGCCAAGGACAACAGCATATTTCTAAAGCCCTCCAGATTCAAGTGTGCTGTTTATAAAAATAAACACAAACAAGCGTTATCCCTAAAGGGTTGGTTAATGGTGTTTCGCAATGCCTACTATGAAAAACTGCAAGATTAGAAAAAAGCGAAGAGCTCAAGTTAAATAAAATATGTGAAATTTAGAAAATAAGCTTCAATCAGTTGAAAAACTTTTCAACAAGAAATGAAAAGGTCTTTGTTTCACAATCCTTGCTGGTGAGATTTAGAAGACTAAAGAAACTAGCTGCTAAAGATATACTAAATATGTTTTTACAAACAAACTTATCATCATTAATATTTAGAATGAGAAGAAGTATTATGTAGGAGCTAGTCTAAATATTGCATTTTACTATGATGATTAAATTATTTACCCACCATCACATATATTGTGTGTTATAAACATGTTTCATTTTGATAATACAATATTTATACTTTCTGCAACAACAAAAAAATCATTTCGTTCAAAAGAACACAAACTATTGTTACCCTCATTTTTATTTAGCATATAGGTTTTACTGAAGTATAACAAATATAGAGAAAAACACACAAATTACAACTATCTAGCCCAATTAATTTTCATATTTGATTGACACAAAGTTGACAACCCCAAAGCCCCGTTTGTTAACCTCCCAGTGACCACTATGCTAATGGCATGACTTAGTTTTTATTTGCAGAATATAGAGAAGAATTTAATTAAGTTCTATTCAGCTATCACCCCAGACTTATTAAATATTAATATTTTGCCTTATTAAAATACTTCTCAAAATATTTTAAAGTTTATCTTTATAATTATTATGCAGTAACTTGCCTTTTGCTCTGGTTCTATGTCACATGCATCAATCATCCATTCGTTTTTATTGAGGAACAGCATCTCATTATAGAGTTGTAACGGCTTGTTTATCCACTCACCACCTATAGGACATTTAAGTTGTTTCCTGATTCTGGAGATTATGAATAAAGTTATTATGCACATTCACATAAAATCCGTTGTGCAAACATAAGTTTTCATTTCTCTTGAGCACGGTGGTATGATAAGTGTGTTCTTAAATTTCTAAAACAGTGTCAGAGAGGTTAGGCCATTTTGCATTCTCACAACAATGTCTGAGATTTTCTTGCTAACACATTATTTTTTCAATTTTTGGTATTTTAATACTGTATAATGGTATTTTTGTATTTTTAATTTGCATTTTATTAATAACTAATGATATTCTCTTTTCATGTGCTTAATATATTAAGGAGGTGTTCTTCTATTCCTAGTTTAAAATGCTTTTTTGTCTTATCATGAATATATGTTCAATGCTTTTTCTGAATCTATTGAGATGATCACATGTTTTTTCTTTTTTCACATGTTTACACAGTGAATTTCATTGCTTGATTTTTGAAAGTTGAAACAAGTTTGCTTCCCAGGATAAACTCCGCTTGGTTGAGATACTGTTTTGTGTATTGCTGGATATAATTTCTAATATCTTATTCATGTAGAGTCATAAAGGATATTGGTTTGCAGTATCCCTTTATTGTAATGTCTGTTTGATTTTGCAATCAAGATAATGTTGGTCTCATTAAAGAAATAGAGAAGTATAGCTTTCCTTTTTCATTTTCTGGAGGATATCACACAGAAATGATATTTATTCCTCCTGAATATTTGGTAGAATTCACCAGTGAAACCGTCTAGACCCAGGGGTTACATTGTCAGAAAGTTATTAAGCATGAATTTGTTTTCAAAATAGATATAGAACTAAAGTTAAAATTTCTTCCTGAGATGTTTTGATAGTGTCTCATTCTGTTGTTTTTTTCTTTTTAATCAATCTGGTCAAAAGTTTATCTATTATATTGCCCTTTTCAACAAGGATCTTTTGATTATAATGATTCCTTCAATCCTTTTTGTGTTTTTTAATTTTGTTTGTTAATTATTTAATTATTTAATTATTTATTTCCCCCTTTTGCCTGCTTTGATTTTGCTCTTCTTTTTCCAGTTTATTAAGCTAGAAACTGAGATTATTTACCTGAGCATTTCTAAAGTATTTATTCCTATAAATTGCCCTTTAAAAATTGCTTTAGTTGCATCTCACAAATCTTACTTTAATGCAGTTTAAAATATTTTCCAATTTCCCTCGAGACCTCCTCTGTGTTTAATTTACAAATATATGCGGCTTTTTCAGACAACTAAATACCGTGGAGTCTGCTGAAATCATTAAAACTGCTTCTTCCAGAAGAAACCAGGGTAAATGCTCTCGCCCACATGTCCCCAGCTGCCTCTGCTTCCCCAGTGGCCTCTGAGTGCTGGGCCTGGCGTCCTTCTCCCTGGAACTGTGGCTACAGTGTCATATCTGGACTCTGGATAAGACAGCAGCAGTCCTGATGAACATCACCAGCAGGGTATTACCATGACGCGTTTGTCCTCAGTACTATTTTTAATCAAACTGTCAGTACTTTTTCCCCTGATTCTTAACCACATCCTTATCTAATGTAGAAATGCCTAATTAGGTGCATTTATTGAAATGTCTAGCCACTGTGGTTTAAAACTTCAATCTAATATCCAACTTGATGTCACCTCCCTGTTCTGTCCATCTTGGAAAAGGGGAACTCCATCGTCCTCAGGCCACCACCCTCCTGGGGTTCACTTACTTGTCCAGAGATCACCTTGGTGAAGCCACATCCTGTCTCCTCCTTTGACGTTTGGACTCTTTACATGGAGCCAAGGGGACCACAGAGGATCTGCTCTGAGGGTGTGGGGCACTGGGACATCCGGTTTTAACTCTACCGTGTTCTTTTACTGGATACTATAACAAAACTTTTTTCTTCAAACATCTCCAGGCAAGAAGTGTGCCCCCAAACTGCGGGAGACATGTAGTCCTTCTGTGAACTCTTTCATCATGCTCACTCTGCTTTATGGCAGGGCACTCCTGGGCCTTCATCTAGTGTGCAACTGGTCCCATTCTGGAGGTGCCCCGTTTCTGTGAGTGACTGTCTTACACTGCTCCCCTCTCACTCGGCTCTGAGGGCATCGCATTAAATAAACCTTTTGGCACTGGGCCAGTTGCCCGTATTTTTATTTGCTTGCTGCCGTCCTGTTGCTGTGTTATGTCACCGTGAGACGTCCACAATGGCCGAGGCAGGGGAAGAGTGGAGTGAAGAGTTACTGTATCAAACAGGAATTCACTGTTGGAGTAGCCTGAGGTGGGGGCTTTATATGTGCACGAGCCCCTACATATTTATGGGAGGAGGTGGGAGAAGCTGGGGAAGTGTTTGCGGAGTGGACTTGGAAAATCAGAGACAAGTCACGGATGATCCCCCCCTTAACCACTGTCACATGTGGACAATAGGTAGCTTGCAGAGAAATTTGGCAAGCCGGGGTATCTAGCTGCCAGAGCAGGACTGCAAGGAGTTGTTGGTAGAAAAGAGTGTGGGAGGCAGAAGTGGACCCGGCTCATCGCTGCTCTCAGCAGTTGGAGGCAGAGATGGAGGGTGGAGAGTGAGGACCAGCTGGAAACTCCTGGCCTTCAGATGGCAACCTTACTTCTGGCTTTTAAACCTTTCCTGAATTTCTCTTTGGGCCTAACTCAGAATCACATAGGAAAGGGACGTCTGCAAAACACTGTTCCAGCCTCGTTACACAAACACAGTCAGCGACAACCATTGCTCCCACCTCCCAGCCTGACACGTTGCAGCCTGGAATCGACACACAGACCCATGCAGTGCCCCTTGGGCAGAAGCAGTTCTGTGACCTCGCCTGGACTTGACACATCACCAGAGCCCAGGGGACAGAAGCAGTCATGTGACCGCGCCTAACTGCAAGGGCCTGGGAAATGTAAGAAAGCACATCGTGTTTATTGGGTGATCGTTACGGGTCCCTGCCATGCCAACTATGCCAAGAGGAGGCACTTAGAGATGTCAGCGTCCAACAATTTGTACACACGGTCAACTTGACCTCTAACAAAATACTTTGTTTGAGTGCATGTATTTGTCTTATTTTAAAATCACACATTAAAGTCAGAAGCATCATCACCGTAGCCAAAATTTTATCCATAGGTCTGGAAATTCTGGTTGTCATTCTAAGCTATTTTCAGGGAAAGCCTCCCTGCACAAAAGTGTTCAGCTCCTTGTCAGCCCTCTTGTTTTCTTTTAGAGGTCTAAGTATTATTAAGGCTGTTTCCAGCACCTAGTCATCCTAATTACAGCATTTAGCGGTCCTTGGAGTCTAGTTTCAACTCTATGTTCTTTAGTGGGTGGAGAGCAGGAAAGAGAAATAATGAAATGGAAATCTTGTGAATTAGAAAACTAATAGAGTGTTTCTGTACGTAATCTTCTGGCAAATTTGATTTTATCCAGAGTGAAATTTGATTCTACCTGGAACATTTAGGGGAGGTATATTTCTACTGCATCTTAGCAATGTGAAAGTCAGTCATTGCACATTGATGGTATGAGTCATTCTGGACATTATGAAGATTGCAACGTATTTGTCAATGTGTGACTTTTCCATTTAAGCCTGTTATGCAGTGGCAATAATAGGCAGCCAATGTGAAGCCCCTGGTCACTTGCTTTCCAGATGAAAGGAAGAACAAATTAAAGTTCTCTTTTTATTAAAAAAAAATAGACTGACATCAAGGCAAGAAAATTTTCACAAATCTGTTGAGCTAACCCAAATGTATGCAAATTAGTATAGGGTTTTATCCATTTGAGATTAAAATTAAGCATAATTAAATCACAAAATGGATGTTTCTTCTGAAAATTATTTTTGATATATAAAAATTATGCCTTTGATATTTGTATGCCTATTCATAGCACCATTATTCAAGATAACCAGGAGGTGGAAGACACCCACGTGTCCACTGACAGATAAGTAGATAAGCAAAATGTGGTATACACATGCTATAAAATGCTATTCAGTCTGACAAAGGAAGGGAATCCTGACCAATGCTGCAATGTGGATGGACCTCAATGACATGAACACATTCTTTTTGATTTCAAAGTGAGGTATCTAGAATAGTCAGATTCATAGAGATGGAAAGCAGAATGGTGCTGACAGGGGCTGAGGAAAGGAGAAAATGGAAAGTTAGTGTTTAATGGGCATCGAGGTTCACTTTGGGAAGATGAGAGAGTTCTGGAGATGGAAGGGGGCGACAGTTACACAGTGTAAATGCATTCATGCCAATGAACTACACACTTAAAAATGGTTAAAATGTTAAATTTTATGTTATGTATATTTTATCACAATAGAAAAATAAAACGAAATGTAACAGCAGAATCCCAAGTCTTAGAAATGTGATACCATTAAACATCATTAAGTGTCATTATGAACAAGTGACAGATCTGACTAACAGGAGATACTACACTTTGCAGAAGAAAACCCAGTTCCAATGCATGTTGACGTCTAGTATGCTGCAGCTTTCGGATAATGCGGCTGTAAAGTAAGACCAGGGAACTCCACTGACACCTTCCTATTGCCTTACTTCTTTAATGTGACATTTGTGGGTGACAACATTAAGATGCACAGAGTTAAATTTAAGCGTGGTGGTGCTGGTGCGTGAATTACAAATAGAGCATGGCAATCAAAATCAGGTTGGTTGAAGTGTTTACGCTGGAAAGGATGAGTTGCTGCCCAGGCCTCATCTTAAGATGCTTAAATTAATCTCTTTTTCAGCAGCAGCTGACAGGCAGATGCCACCTTGGGAAGCTGGAATCGTTGGCCAGTGTTAACAAATTCGCCCTCGGCAGAGGCAGCAGCCATTCCGAACCCAGGGAGGCCTTCATCCCTGCCCAGTTTATCTCCAAGATCCCAGGAACGACGTGTGTTGAAAACCCCTAAGAAAACAGAAAGACCTCTGGGGTCAGAGTCACCAGGCTCGTCAGCACAGCTCTGCCTCCAAACCCTCCTGAGACCTTCAGGAAGGCACTCTCTCTGGGTTGAGTGTTGGTGAGGACCGTTTTGATTCAGGGTCTTGGAGACACGTATAAGATCAGGCTTTGTTTACATCACCCTAGGAGCTTAATCTTCTCATCACATGTAAACGATGCTTTCTTCCTCTTTGGTGTGACAACTGGACAGATGTCATAGAGACGAACAAGAAGGTACCATCCTTCTGTCTACATGGGCTCCAGCCCGGCCACTTGTCCCTCTGCACCTGCGGATCCTTCCCGCTCCACCTTTAACTCAAAGCCCAGTATTCAGCTCTCATGTCGCTGTCACCCATATCTGCGGACAGGTCCCTCCCATGCTCACATGCGACTGACCAGCACTCTCGGGAGGGGCCCGGCTGGCTGAGGCCACTCGGCCTTGTGGGCCATGTAAGGGTAGAGGGAAGTTTCTCTCTGCATTTTGTTTACCAGAACTTTCTACTCCTCGGGAGCACTTCTCCTGTACACGTACTATAACGACGCCAGCAGCAGAGATTGTGACACAATAAAAACATTTTCCCTTTCATCCACATAATTCCAAGGACTGGAGAATGACAGAATCATCATCGTGTCTTGGGACCTACTTACGAGTGCATTGGCTTTGCCGATTATTAGTTCTAAGACCTTGGGCAAGGATTTTAACCTCTGCTGGCTCCAATAGAAAGAACGTATGAAAGCTTCTTGCCCGGTGTTGGGGCCTGGATGGCGAGGCAGCCGGAAGGTTTTGGTTCTTATTAATCTATAGGTAACAGAAATCACCCTGCTTTGAGTTTGTTTTTCACCAATGGTTTCTCTTTGTCCTTAAAACATTATTTTGTTTAATCCCAGAGGCCTGGTATATATTATTGCTGCTGCGTAGTGGGGCAGAGGGTCCTCTGAACTGACCAATGGTCCCTCCTCACATCACCGTCAGGGTAATTTTGCACAGTTGGCATGAAAATTTTTCAACAAATGACCATAAGGAACTATGTGTGGCTCCTCAGAAGTATTAGCCTTTTTTTGTGTAAATAAATAAATAAATAAAATAATAATAATAATAATAATAATAATAATAATGTATAATACTGTTCTGTTTTCTGTCCTCTTCTCCTTTTTAATGTCCAGATCCTGTCTGGAAGCTGAATTTTATTAAATCGGCATTTCCACCATAGACTGTCCAAAATGACCTATGTGTGGGAGCCACCCCCTGGGGAATTCAGGCGCAGCAGGTGCCCCCGGGCGGGTTTGGGAGCCCATCACTGGAAAACATTCTGGAAGCCCTATGATGCGCATCTCTGACCAGAAGAGCTGGATCAAATCGACGCAGGAGAAGAGCGTGGGCCACGACACAGCCCAGCAGGCTTCTCAGCATCACTCTGGGATTCTGAAATCCTGTGCACAGTTCATAGAGATGAGAATAGAATTTTAATCGCGGTTCCATTTCCATGGGAACGAGAACCCCAGCCTCCTTCACGGGCCTGGGCCTATCTGTAGAAAGGCCCCCTCTGGCTCGCGCAGCTGCCCTGCAGCGAACACTCCAGAAACCAATTTGCTGCTTCCCACTGCTCATAAGGGAATGCGGCCTACACGTTGGTAATCGTAGGGAATGTGCAAGAGCTTCCATCTCCATGGATTCTCCTCTCCTCGGAGACAAAACAATGGAGCGCTGATGTCCCTCACTCTGATTTTGCAAATGCAGAGATTGAGACCTTTGGTAAATAGTGATTTTGCCTCAGGTCGCACAGCTGGGTGGATTTTTTTTTCTTTTTTTGGTGTAATACCTTCTGTAATTAGCATCTATTTTTCTTGTAGAATGAAGAAATGAATACATCTTATGAAAAGCAGTAATAAGAAAAATTAGCTGTCAAAGCACAATAGAACTGTCAGCAAACTTCATAGAATCCAAGATATTAATTATACTCTACAGTTTCTAACACTTTTGTGATTTTTCTACAAGTCTCATGTGAAAAAAAAACCTACTAGCAACTTGTGAAGTGTAAAGCATAATAAAATACTGTTCGTTTCCCTCAAGTCATAAAGAAGAACTCGAATTTTTTTACTATTTTGTGGGGTATGTGGTTTTAGAATCCAAATTCTTTTCATATAGTCTTTTCATAGTCGTTCTCACAAAACGCTTGGTGAACCAAACAGGTACAGAGAGTTGTATCTTCTTTTTCTTTCTTTTTTTCTTTTCCTTTTTTTTTTTTAACTTAATGATGAGTGTATCTAAAAATAGTCTATATCCTCTGCAAAGAAAAACTACACAACTTTTCAGGTGTTTTGATATCGACAGTGATGCAAGAGTTCACGAGGGCAGGTTTACCTGTGCCCTTACCCTTCCTGAAGTCACGACCTCCTCATCAGCCTGTGTATACATTTAAGTTTTTAAAACTCTCGGCCATTATTTTCAGTTGTTTTCAATGGAACAGGAAATCTCTGAAAAATTGAAATCTATTATTTACAGAAAGGAAAAGACCTGATGTTTTCAGAGAAATCAATGGAAAGAGGAACTTTGACAACGATATTTAGTTACTAGAATCCATGCTTCGACTAATCGAGAACTTTTTAATATTAGAGTGATTTTTTTTTTAAACAAAGGGCAGAATTTCTTTAGATAAAATGAATCAAAAGCAATTATAAGAAGTTGTGCTGACACAGAGCAGGTGCTGAATACTCATTAGCTAATTCTTCTCATCAAGATTACTCCACATCCCGAATATCATGTCACAATGTGGGTATATAAAAATGTTTCTTAAAACATTTCTTAATTTGTAGACATTTAATTTGTAGACATTTCTTAAATAAATATCAGGAGTTGTCTGATAAATTTAAAGGGGAAGGATAATAGGCTTTTGAGATTTGAAGGAGCCTTAGAGAAAATTCGATCCCGATCTTTTGTTGTAAGCAAACGAAGGACCAGAAAGTTGAACGAATTGCCCAAAGACAGACAACAGCTCGACGTCAGAGCTGGGCTTCTGAGCCCATGTCTTCCCTTTCCCAATCCTTTCCTTGGGACAGTCACTTTTCAGGCCTAGCAACAGGAGATGCAAAATTCTGGGCAGTTTGGATGTTTGCATAAATCCCAGTTACCATGTAGGAGAGAAAGCATAATTGTTTATTTTATTTTTCAAAGTGTGCTTTAAGATCCCAAACCAGAGAGTAGGTTGTAGCCATGCTTTTAACGACAGCCTTGGTTTTATTTTCAAGTATGATGGCAGTTTCCCAAAATTCGCAAGGAAAATTGTGAATCAGAATGTGAAAAGACGCAACAGGGTGAGCCTTTTGGACAGTCAACACGCAGGGATTTGGAAGCATATTATTTATTCATTACAAGTCTATTAACTAAAAGGCGGATCTGAAGGCCGTGCGGTGACTAAGCTCGTTGGTGACTTGTGAAGGGAAACGTAATCTTTCACGCTCCCACAGATCTGATGCCAGGAGGGCCTCCAGAGACCGAAGAGTAATCCAGGCTGTTCGAAGCAACCAGAGGAAGGCGGAACACTCTCTGCACTCGTTAACTGGGGACAGATGGTGGAACTACTTCCACTTCACCTTTGCCATGTTTTCAGTTTTTCTGGTGATCATGCCTCTAAGGCTTTCTAAGTGTCAAGAACACATCTGCAGGTCAACCAAGACTTTCACTTCCTCTTCTGAAACTGAGAATGACCTTGTCCTATAGGAAAGTGATATTTGCCACCCCAGAAGTTTGTCTCTCTGGCATGAGGATTATTTTATTTTAAAGAGACAAAAGACTCAGAAAGAACCTTGACTTTCCCCCTCACTGCCTAAAAGAATTTAGATAAGGGGCCTATTCCAGAAAAGAGAGCTCTCACCAGAGATAACTACCAAGTGTGTGTGTGGAGGGAGGGGGGACACCTAGCAAGTCCAGCTTAAACAAGGTCTCTGTGTCCCATTGTTAAAAATGGCCCAGCAAACATTTGCTTACCAAACACATGCTTTTCCATCTCCCTGTGAACTGACTTCCCCTCCTTTGAAGCCCCAAACCCCTAGCCCCTTTTCTTTAGCTCAAGATGGCTAATAAGCCTCACCTGTCTGATTTACCTTGGGGACCCACAGTCTTATAGTCCCTTTGTACATCTGTACATAATTAAATTTGGTCATTTATTCCTGTTAATATGTCTGATGTCAATTTAATACTTATACCAGACAGAAGAACCTAGAAGGGTAGAGAAAAACTCCTTTCTCTCCAACAACTATTCTGCATTACTCTGGCCCCAGAAGAGTGACAGTCAAGCATAGGGCTGCTTTCCCTGTAAGAATTTCACTGCCAGGTTCACAGAACTGTTTATATTTCAAGAGTCTGAGCATGCCGCGTCATATTGAGAGTCGACTAATTTTTATTTATTACTACAATTAGTCTTATGTAGTCTATCTCATTTAATTCTGAAATCTCATAAGCATTATCTCAATTTTTAAAAATACTAATAAATATAGGAATGCTAAGTAATTTTCTCAAGGTCACACAGCAAAGAAATGTCCCTCTTAGCTGCGGCTGATGGGACCAAGGTAGGCCAGAGGGCTCAAGTTGGGAGGCAGCTAACAGAAACAGCACAAGAAAACCTCTGTCTAAATAATGAAAATGGTGCCTTGCTGGACTTATTAAATTCTTTCACATGGAAATCTAAGTTGGCTAGAGAAGGAGAGAATTGTCGAGATTGCAGAAGGTCAAGCTAAAAGACAAACAGTGAAAACGCAGTCGAGCAGAGTCACAGCAGACCTGAGATGGCTTTTAAAGATGCTCCACATTCAACGATGCAGGACCATCACTGTGGACACCTGTGTGGGCCTTAGCAGGAATGACGGTGATTGGAGCGGTTTGCCTATTTTATTTATTTATTTATTTGGAGTAGTTCTGTCCGAGGGATGTTCGTCCACACAGAGACAAAATAAAAGGATGGCTCAAAGCGAGAGCCGTCATCCTCCTCAGCTCGAGCACAGGTGGCGTGGATGTCTCTCCTGCACAGATGCTGTCTGAACGCTTTGCAATCGCGCCATCTTGTTCCATGAGAACTTTAAGAGGCCAATTCTGGAGGGGGAGGGAGGCTTTCTTTATGTGACTTATTTAATTAAGGCTCGAAGACTTTTTTGAAATGCACATTTCAAATAGTGAGTCTGCAGGTAGGGGGAGGAAGACAGATTCCATCCATTCCCCCATGGAGGTCCATAGGAGGGAATGAAGCTTGCTGAAAGCATCTGCTCTGAAGCTAGGGCAGAAAAGGTAAAAGGATACCTCCATTCTGCAGACTTTGTCATTGTAATTTCTCCAGGACTGCTGTTACACTGCGATCTCTGCACAAATGACATAATTGGCCGATATATTTGAGGCATTGGTGGCAAACTTTATGGACATCATTGTGGTTAGTGCTGGGAAATAATTTAGTTGCTGCCCTTTCGTATTTCCTCCTCCCAGGGTGTCTCAGCTCACAACAAGCTCCTCAAAACCTGAGCAACCAGGGAAAAAGAATATGATACGACTGGGAATTTAAAAATAAAATTGCAAGAGATGGGCATTGATTTTTCCAAAATGTATCTATCCTATTAGTGTTTTCTGGGATAACAATGAAAAGTAATGAAAGTTTTAATATCATCTGATAGGCGTTTGCATGTTAGAAATAGTAAAATAAAGTTAAATGTTGCAATAAATAACTTAAGATCATTGAGTATTTGTGAAGGATTATTATTTTGGATTTCTAAGAGGTAACAAAGAAAAAGTGGTTTTATCCCAACCATCATGTCTTTTAAACATTAGGTACTTATAATTTCATAGTTTCAGTAGGTAAATAATACTAATTTAAAATGAAATAGATCTAAGAAATTAAACATCTGTGTATATTGAACTGGAGAAATGTCTATAATGTATTAAGTGACTGTTTAAAAGTAAAATTCTAGTTAATGGATATGTTATGAACCAATTTTTATAAAAGTAATGTAATATATATTCATTTATAGAGCTATGTACATCTAGATATACCTATGTATGATATACATTTGTATGTAGACATCAAAGCAGTGTCAGCCAAATGTGTACCCTCAGGTTTTAAACTTTTTTAAAACTTCTCCTTATGGTTTTACCAGTTACTGAAAGTATTCAGTGCCTTTGTAATTCAAAAACTGTAATAAAGAAAATACAAACAACTGTAAAACAGAAGTGAAAGAATCAAGTACTGTATGTCTGATAAGATGTGTCTACTTTGTTCCTTTTTCTCAGTACGTATAATTAAAATCATTACCTATAATGTCCACTTAAACATAATTCTCTAAATTACAGCTTTTAATTCATTCTTCTTAGAAATGAATAAAATGAACATTACTGAACTCCATTTTATTAAAGTTTCATGCATATTTTTCCACATTTTAAATCACCGAACGTTTAAAATAAGTTTTAAAATGTGGTTTTCCATAGTAAAATCTCTTTTTTATCTACTTAAGGGTTATGTTTCACTTCACAAACCCTCACAGACACAGAGATTAACCACAAATGCTATTGAACTGATCTCTCACTGGCTTCATCCGATGCCCTATTTTCAGATGATGATTCATTGGGTGGAAAATCAGTGGCAACGGGGTGGGCAGTGATCATAGCAAAGGTCCAAAATGGGAACTGCCCTCAATTTACAGGTTCCACATGAATGGAAATACTATGGGGTGAAGGGGGGTTCTTGGGGAGCATCTTCTTAGGTTAGTGATCACAGCACGCAGTACCAAATCTGTTGAACTTGCACATGTGCTCATCGCTGTGAAAACCAGCAGGAAAGTGACCGTGTGCTGATGGACGTCCCCTCAGCCTCCTGATGCCTATGAAATCCAGACAAGGCGTTTAAGGGATTCAGTCCGTTGTGTTCTCCACCAGGTATTTCCTAAGGAGTCGGCTACTCTTTTTAGACTTCAAAAGATGCTGCGGGAAATGACCGGTGGGAGAACAGGATGGGCAAGTGTGAAAGATGAGGATACCGTGTGAGATCACATGCGTGTCCAAGGTACACGTGCTTAGTACACTGGAAGGTGAGAGAGGGGATGATAAGTGTGTGTAGTCCAGATGTCTTCAGCTACGACAACCACGCTGTTGTGACCAGTGTGCAAGAGGAAAGAACCAGGCCATATTTCTCCTCTCCTTTTTCATTTATTGTTTGATTGCAACTAACAATACCAGCAACATAGCTCTGAGTACTAGAGGCACGAAAAACGATCTTCATACTGGTCTACCCGAATCTCTTTTAATCATGTTCGCACAAATAAAAAAAAGTGATAAATAGATTTAATTTAACATTACAAAAAAGCAGTTTCAGCTTAGAAGATTTTCCACTTTGAAGCTATATTTGCCCATGAGATGCATACAAAGAGGAGGAAGAAAAATGGTTCCTAGCACCATACCTAAACACAGCCATTATTAATAATTTAGTTTTATCTAAAAATAGCTCTAATCTTTTAAACATGTAGCTCAGATTTCTTGGACTTTATAACAACAAAAGAGGCTATAATTTTTCCCTCTCTTTAAATTTTTCATTGGAATATACAGAAAATGCACAGATCAATGAATTTTCACTAATTGAACACAGCCATAATGAGCAACCACACCAAGAACCAAGACATTAGCAGAACCCCAGAAGCCCTTTTTACTTGTAGGAACTACACTTGCCCATTGTTCCATTCTTTCATTCAGCGTTAGGCTAGCTTGCTTTCTTCATATTTTTGCAAGAAACCAAAGATTATTCATTCTCATTGTATACTCAGTGTGTGAATATAAAATAATCATCTACTTCATTGTTAACAGGGAATTGGGTATTTGCAAATCTGGGCTATTTCACTCAGTGCTTTTATGAACATTCCTGCACCCACTTTTAGTGAATAAGGCCACATTCAGAGAACATTCCTCCAAAGTAGTGTACCTATGTACACCCCCACCAGAGGCAGGTGAAAGTTGTGATTTTGACATTCAGTCAACATTTGCTTTTTCCTGTTTTCTTCCTTTTGTTTCCTTTTAGCCATTCTACTGGGTGTGCCCTGGAATGACAGTGTGGTTTGAATCTGTACTTCTTTGGTGACTAACGGAAAAACAAACCACTTTTCATGATTTATTATGACCAGCTGGATATCTTCTTTTGTGAATAGTGTGTTCAAACCTTTTGCATATTCTTCTAACTTCTTTTTCTCATTTATTCATAGTGTTCTTCATATATTTTAGAAGTTATTGATAAGATTAATATCTAATCCTGCTGTGCAGGATTTATTGTCTTTTTGAATTTCTAGGTACCACATCTTATCTTTTTATTTTTTGTAGAGAATGATATCTTATCTTGTCTTTTCCTACATGTGTGTATATACTGTTTTATGTCTTGTGGCATTTGCAGAATGAATAAAATATTAGTGATAACAGTAACAGTAGGTGTTCCTGTGTCATTCTACATTTTAGAGGAGGTAAGTTTTCACCTGTAAGTATAATACTGGCTATTGATTGGATACAGATCCTCTAATTCATTTTGAGAAAGTATAAATCTATAGATAATGATTGAATATTTGAAAGGAGATAACAAATTTGGAGATTTGATGTAATTAACGCCTTTTAAAGAGATTGTTATTTCTTGATTTTCTTATACCAATAGTATATTATAGGCAAAGATTTCCCAATAATGAACCAACTATCCCTTCTTGAGATAAACTATGCTCTGCCAATGGTATATTATTTCTTCAAGCTGTTATTAAATCTATTCATTGATATTGTATTAAGTAACATGTTTCAATAGCTTAAATATTCTTGAGCTCTTTTGCTTTTTTGCTTTTAGAACAAGAATATATTTGACTCTGTTGTCAAAACACTTATATAGCATGTGAATTACCTATACTTTGGAAGCTTGAGAGAATTTATTAATAAAACCTTTGAGGTTTAGAATGTTTGAGAGTTTATCAGAGTATCTATTATATATATTTCTAATTCTAATATAGTAAAAGCAGTTTATTTTCAAGAAATCTAAGCTTCCAGGCTTTATAAATGTATTCATATACCTTAGAATTATTTTTTAAAAATTTCAAGTTTGTTAAACATAAAAACATCAGAAAACGCAAGATTCAACTGATTGTTTTAATTTTGTTTGTTTGTACTTTTGTTTCTCCCTTGAAAATATTTTTCAGAGTTTTCAATTTTGCTCTTTTCTATAAAGAACCATCTCTTAAATGTATCAATTTCATTTGTTTTTTTTGAATTCCTGTATTTTTTTATGTTTTTCTGTGCTTTTCACGTAACTTTCAGTTATTCTTTTATAAACTATAGATTTTACTGCTTTTCTCTTTTTTAACTACTGAACACATTTAAAATTATACACATTATCCTCATCCCCTCTGGCAACTAAAATGCACAAAGTTCCACAAGGAATCCATTTTCTCTTTGTCCCCAAATGAAAGACACAATTGAATTATACATTTTATTCTTTATAATAACTGGATAGGAACAGGAATCCTTTTTATATATGGAAAAACTGAGGCTGAAAGATGTTAAGTGACTTATTTAAAGTTATTCATCTAGTAAACTAGAGTTTTTATGATATATGTTTATAGATCTACCTCAGGAAATAAATACCCCTGCCCTCAACTTTAGTGTTTATTATAAATGCATTTGATACTTGATATTTAACATTTAATACTCCAATTACTTGATATTTAACATTTTGTTACTTGATATTTAACATTTAATACTCCAATTACATATTTATTCAGTTGCATGTGAATTGTATAGCTACTTACTTATTTGTTGGGCCAAAACTATTTTAAGCAATTAAAAATTTACAAAAAAGTGGGATGGAGAAAGCTGTCTGGATCTCCAAGTAAAGAAGAAATCATGGCCTGGGGAGAATTAATTGCTTCTGGGAAATTTTTTAAATTACTAATACAAGAAAAACCACTAAGAAAACTTCAGATAACCTATTTTCAAAACAAAACTTAGAGAATAACTTAAATTAATGGAAAGGACTTTATTTATTCTTATATTATCTGTTGTCTGGATGTCAAATATATATCTCCTTGGTTCATTGGCAGTATATGTAATGTGATATCAGAAAGTTTTAAAAAACAAATTTTCTGCTTTATAATTATTTCTTGGTGTATGCCATCAAATAGAAATACAGAAATGTTTGTATGGGATAATATGACCATGCATTTCAACTTTAAATATGATATATCTAAAAGTGAATGATTAAATCCTGAATAATAATAAAATAAATCATGAAATTCAACACATTTGACATGATTCTAACCTTGTTTCACATAACACATTAATGGTGTTATCTCTGCAGTTATGAAAACTTCATTTTTATGTGTTAGACTGAGGACATCTCTAATTGTTTGAATTAATTCTGTTTTTTTTTTTTCTCTCCCCCAATTTCATTGTTTCCTGCTTGCCCTGGCAATATCATAGAGGTCTTGGGACTGGTTTGTTTCCCAAAGATAATGTGGTTAAAAAGGAGCAGAAAAGCATTGGAAAGTGGAGAAAGCAGAAGAGAAAATCTTCACTCTCACCACGTGTTAATGAGCAAAATACTTCCTCTTGTCTAAGAGGCCATGTGTTTGGGGTTCTTCCTATTTGAAAATATCATAGGACATTTCGATTTCATCTGATCTGCTGAGGTTGCTGGGCAGCAACTACTAACATCCACGGGACACGGTGCCTACTCCCCGGAGTAGTATGTGTGGTCTTAGTCTCTGGGTGCAGCCTTGAAGTGTCAATCAGCTGAATGACTGAGGGAGGTCTTCAGGGGTTCCCCAAACTTCGACTTCAAACAAGAAGGGTGTGCTACACCGATATAAATACAGGAACTATTGGTGTCTGCACATCCTCTGTACCAGGAAAGAATAGGCCAGGGAAAAAGCTCATGGGCTGAATTAAAAATTCACTCTCACCCTCCTGCTCTTATGGAAAATAGTCATGGAAATAGAAAAGTCATAGCAAACATTTCCAAATCTGAGCCCTTTCTTCCTCTTAAGCTTCTGTCCACTGGGGAGAAAAAAGGTTTCTTCATCTTACAGAAATTACGTACCTCTCTCTGCAGAAGGCTGATGCCAGGAGGCGTAAGATATAAACCTTTTATTCATCACATCCAGCAGAGCCAGGGGTTACCATAGTCCAAATAACTCAACTCTCTGTGCCTGGGAACAGGCTTCTGCCCCCTCTTAGCACCTTACAAGCCCCCAGTGGTGACTGAGAGACGACTCAGACTCAGACCTGGGTTTTACGCTGACCCCACCACTTTCCATCTGCCTGCCTTAACCTCTCCGAGCCTCAGTTTTCTGAGTAAAAACGAAGACAAAAAGCATCACCGTGAAAACGAAATGAGATTTTACATAACCTCTGCTAAATCACACAATTCCAGATTATCTGTTGGTGCCCACTACGCGCCAGGGACTGGGTGGGCCCAGTGCTTGAGATCACCGCTGGACGACACAGCCCAGAGACACGCTCGCCTTGTGCTCACAACCTAGCACAGTCCTTGGCGTAAATTGGCCCGGGTTGGCCAGTGCCCCTTCAGCTATGAGCGACAGACATCTCCTTCATCTCATGTATGCAGAAATTGGGGAGAAAACACAAATAATAATGGCTGCTGGTCTCAGGTAACCCACTGTCTAGCTGGAAAACGAACGGTGCCATTTACTGAATATTAACAATACCCTGGGTACCTCATTCGGCAGCATCACCAACCTTAAAAATCTCGTGGGATAGTGCCGTGATCACCTTCTGATGGAGGAATAAATTGAAGCTTTGAGTGAATCCATCATGACCTGCTACTCACTGAGCAGCTCTCATGTACCAGGTAAGGCTCTTCTTGGGGGGACCGGAGTTGAACAGGGAGATGAAATGACTTTCTCCAGCTGCAGTATTTAGTACTTTTATGTCCACCCCTTCCCAGAACCACATTTTTGTGTCACCTGGAATTGACCTAACCCACCACTCGAGCCCATGGGGAGATGCCGTTGCTGTGGAGACGTCAGAGCTCACCGCAGACCCGAGCCCTAATTGGCTCGGTTCCCCCACACTGGGGGTCCCTCTGCCCCACCTGCCGTGGAGAGGGGCTCTGGGAACAGTCACCCCTAGGATGCACACGACTGATGACGACCTTCTGTAGCATCGTCCGTAACTCACCTTCAGGCCGATAGAAAAAGTCATGAAAAATACCTATTTCAGCTGAAGACCAGGGACAAGTGTCTTCACTATGGATGTCAGTTCAAACAGCCATTTTCATCACGATCCACCGCCTCTTTGGTTTTAACTCACTCAGGGCCAGTGTGAGACAGAGATGGACATTTGGTCCCCTGCGGCCTTGCTCCTGATGCTCACATTCGCAGCAGCGCAGAGGGGGCCAGGTGCAAAGCTGGGAGGAGGGGGCTCGGTCCTCTTGCCCCTGGGAGAAAGGGGCCGCCAGAAGAGAGACTTCATTAACAGACCACAGAGGGGTTGCTTGGCGTGGGGCTTTGCTGCAGGAGGCGGCACTGGGATGAGAATGAGGAGGTGGCACAGCTCACCTCCTGGTGAAGAAAATCCCATTTGAGATGCCTTTTCAGAGGACGTGATCAGAAGCACTGGGAACCTGTCGTGTGTATTTATTTGCCTGATTGCTTGGGGACAACTTCGAGGACTCAAGCTGTCTACATCCCTTTGGGGAGCAAAGGGTGGGTCTAAGTAAATAAATCAAAGGCAGCAGGAGGATGAAATGAGAGCTCCCGGGCAGGCACGCTGAAAACACTTAGGCTCCATCTCCTTCCCTCCCCTGTCCCCCTGCCACCCCCGGATTTAAACACAACGGAGAACGACACGTGTTACCGCGCCGCACTGTGTGCTCCCACGTGGGCATTCAGGCTCTCGGCACCTCCCGAAAACAAAATCCCAGCACCCGCCTGTTTCCATGGCAACGGCAGTGAAGAAGGTGAAGTCTCCAGTTTGATAGAGCTGAAGGCTATTGCCCTCAGGTCCGCCCAGGAGGCTGACAGCGGGGTGTCGGGGAGTCACGACAGAGCAGGAGGCCGGCCTGACCCGCCCGGCGTTTCTCAGCTGGAATAAGGTTTAAAAAGCCAATGACAGGAATTATTAAAACGGTAATTATTACTCCACAGCCCGGTCTCATTCACGTGAACTCTGAAAATAAGTGGACCGAAACCGTAATGGAACGCCAGCCTGGAGGAAGCGTTAGAATCAGAACCAGAATCTGTCACCCGAGACACTTCATTGCATCTGATGACATGAGGGTTTTAAGAAAAACGGGATGAGTGATCAATGTCGCCTTTTCCGCTGTGCTCCGAGACCCACGGAGGCTTTTAAAGGAAGCCTGAGGGGGGAGGAAAAGGAACCAGAAATATTCTCTGCGGGAAAAGCACCCACTGGCTCAGGGGAACACAGGACATGGCAACCGGTCACGCCGCACGCTGGTGGCTGCTGTCACAGCACTGAGGACTGGGCGGCCTAAGCAACAGACACCGGTTGTCACACGGCTCTGGAGGCCACAAGTCCCAAGTCGGAGTCGGCAGGGTTGAGCCCTGCTGAGGACGTGCCAGAGGACCTGTTTTGCCCGTCCCTGACAGCTCCCGGGGTTCGCTGGCAATCTTTGGTGTCCTTTGCTTGGCCTGGGGACAGACACATGCCCTGATCTCGTCTTGGGCCCACATGGCGTCCTCTGTGCGTGTGTGTGTCTGTGCCCAAATTTCTTGCTTTTATCGGGACACCAGTCCTAGGGGATCATTCTACTACCCCATGACCTCCCCTCAACTAATGACATCTGCGCTCACCTATTTCCAAATACAGTCACAGTCTGAGGTCCTGGAGGCCAGGACTTCAGCACATGAACTCCTTGAGTGGCTGATGCTGTCACCTGTCACCCAGAATAGAAGTGGGTCAGCCTCGGTTGTGGGCGTCACCCCCCTGTGGCCCTTGGGACTTCCCGGTAGCCAGTCAGGGCAGCTGGCCTTCACGCAGGCTCCTATGCTGCTGCAGAGGGACCCCTGCCCTGCCCTGCAGGGGACAGACACCGCGGTGGGTTTGGCCAGGGACCGCTTGATGCACGCGCATAAGCAGAACACGGAAGCACACGCGGAGTCTGACAGAGGGAGAGGTGGCACCCACGACACGCTAGGCCCAGCAGGGCCCGTGTGGGCTCCTGGTCTCTTGGACAGAAGCGATCCGGGCCCCGGGACCGTTCTTGAGTGTTCGAGACGGGGTCGAGAGGCTGGAGCAGGACACGGCCTGTCCCAGTACTCCCACACGGAGCACGCGGGTGACGTTTTACCCCAGCTGGGCAGAGCACATCTGTGATCTCATTTCATCCTCGGGACAAGTACTGTGATGATGCATTTAAGTGACATAATCAGATCCTTCGTCAGCTTTTCTGCACTTCTGATCCAGCTGCATCGTGTTAAGATGCGGCTCCGATTCAGCAGGTGTGGGCTGGGGTGAGGGGGGCTGGGGTCTGGCGGGCTGGGGTCTACGTCCTCAACAGCTCCCAAGAGCTCCTGACCCCGCTCTGCACAGCACTGGAAGTGACAAAGGCTGAAACAGATTCGAGGGCCTGAACTGCGATTGCCAACAGCAGGTCATTACCCTAACACTGCGACAATGCCTGTGACAGCATGTCTCGCGTGCTTCCCTGCCTCTCCATGCTACATGTTTATTACTCCAAACTCGTACGGGTTGACCGTCGCCACCGTAGAGCTACGTCACAGCACAAAACACCAGCGACGCAAAACCGAACGCAGTGACTTTCACAATTTCTGTCTGCCAGGCCCGGCTTAGCTGATTTTTATTTTCAGTTTGGACTTAGCTGCTTTTGACTGAGCTCCTCTGCCCGGCTGTGATCAGATGGTGGGTCACGGCAGGGAAATGTGGTGAGTTGACCCTGCTCGAGGTAACCTCTCACCTGCCTGGAGCCTAACCTGGCTGGACGCCTGGGAAGAAGCAGGAGCCTTTGGGAGAGAAACTCTCACAGTCTCCCAGGCTGAGGCTGAGTTCGCCCACCTCTGCTGCTTTCTCTCCTTGTGGAACCTGCAAAGGCTCAATGCCGAGAGCATGCATGTAGGTCGGCATAAAAACCTGCAGCCGTTTTAAATGATCTAAACGCAAAATCCTCTAGGTTCTCATCTTTGGGAAAAGAGAAATGTTTCTGTTTTTTTGTTTGTTTTCTCTCTCATTTTGTGCGTTTTCTTTTTCAGCAGAGCTGGATCTTGCACATGAAAATTTTGCTTTATTATTTCTGACATCAGTTTTTAAAATGCATTCAGAATGTTGGCTCCTCGCTTTTCTCTGGGCTGCGTTTGCTCTCCTCTGAGGTTAGTCAACATAAGAATTTGTTAATGTAGCATGAACGGTGGGGGTGGGGAATTGGTAACAAGAAAACGTTTACAGGAAACATCTTTTGAATGTCTCAACGTATTATTCTATCATGTAGATGGGCGACACAGAAACTTTAGAAAATAGAAATCTGCAAAAGGAAGAAAGTTAAAATCACTTCAGAATCACTCTTACTAATGTCATCACTATTAAAGCTTTAAATTAAGTCCTGTCAGGGGTGAGTGTGTGTGTGTGCGTGTGTGTCTGTGTGTGTGTGTGTGCACGCACAGGGAGAAGGAAACAGAGTTTTCATTACTTAAAAATAGAATGATATGATGGCCACTAACCTGATTCTCCAAATTTTGTATCATGAATGTTTTTGCATAATATTAGAGATATTTCTATTACACTATTTTACTCACTGTAGGTTAGATACATAATAATAATTATTATATATCTAACGAATCTCCGCTTTTAAGCTTTTTAAAATATTTCCAATACTTTATGGACATCCTTATAGTTAAAACTTTGCAAATGTCTCTAATTAATGTTTAAAGGTAAATTACTAGATGTGAAAATTGTTTAACAAAACTTAAAAATATTTTATATAATATAGCGAATTTTACTCCAGAAGTTTGTACACAATTGCAGTATTCACCGAGTGGTATGACTTCTGCTTGTCTGAACACACCTTGCTGGCTTACTATGATTAAACAATTAAAAACTCAAAGGCCACATAGATCTAGTCGTTCCAAAAGTTATCCATACTTCCTTTAATCTCTGCATGTGTGTAAACCTGCAGATTACTTTCTCATCTATTTTGTGGGCAATTTCATATCTTCTATGAATTTTCAATTTATAGCCTTTGCTCATTTTTATTGGTGTGTTTATTATTTCACTTATTACCTTTCAGGCAATTTTCAGATCAAGAATAATATTTATTTACTATATCTATATATGTGTATATAATATTTTTCCAATTTTTTTCTTAGATTTAAATAAAAGTTCAAGCAAAATAATATTCATATCCATCTTTGAACTAAACCTACAAGCACTCAAAATTTTAGTGATTGATAAAATCGTCTCATTTAGTTTTGCTTCTATAAGATTACCTTGTCTTTTTAGCTAAAAGAACTAATCTATATCTGATTTAAAAATTCTGATTATTAACTGAGTTGAATCATTAAGAGTGAGCCTACTGTGGATGTACCCAGGATATCTGTCTTCACTCAGCGCATTTTTGTCAAATCTAAGGAATTGAGTGAGACATCTGCAGGGTTGCAAAGTTTATTTGTGCTTTTTGAAATGAGGTATTTCCTGCAATTTTAAACAGCTGTTCACATCTATGCATCTGTATTTGTGTTGTCATACTTATGAAACAGATGATAGGCATTGCGAGGAGCTTAGAAAGGAAAACAAAAACAGTTGATATTTGTCTCTGACGATAAAAAGGAATAAATTTTTAAATGCAGCATAAATAAATGTGACTTAATAATACATTATTGTATTAAATGGTCAAATACTGAATTTATGCACGTTAAGATAAATATCTGGGATGATCCTGACACAGAAGAATAAGTAGCAAAGTGGCCATCTCTCACTGTTTTTATAATCTGCATTCCTGAAAAGTCAAGCAATAGTTTTTAATGAAGAAAAAATATTTTATCAGATATCATGGTTTGGAGTCTAGTAATCTAGTTCTCATGGCCCCATCATAACACATTAAAGTAGCAAAAATATTTTATATTTTTGAAGCTATTTGCAAAGTTTATGTTATGTGACATACCTACTAGAGAATGAAATAATCTCTGCTAATCAGATGGTGACAGTCTGAAATGGAACACGGTTAAGATACCATGAAATCGTGATGGCCAGTTATCTGATCGAGGTAATAAGCACTCTGACCTACGCCATTAGTCCTGCTCAGCGTTTGCTCCAGGGCAAAGTCCCCTCTGTATAAAGGTGAAGTTAATTTGGGAGAAAGAAATTCTGCTTAGAATTTAAAATGAAAAGCTCTGTCTGCTGGAAAAAAAAAAAAAAACGTGACTGAGCATTAGATAAATTTGTTTCACCTTCTGAAAACGTCTTTATGCAATGACTTATGGTTCAGCCTGGAAATTAATACAATATCTTTCCTTCATCTTATGAGAAAATTACAACCAATTTTTTTAATTTTAAAAAGACAAGCAATTTTATTTCATAGTCAAATAGCCAGATCATCCAACTAGATCCTATCCCAGCAACCATACGAGAAAGATCCGTAATATGAGAGAATGGGCCCACTAATACAGAGGGAAAAATAATGTGAAGAAAAATTATGATGGGCCTAAATAACATGTCAAGTAAGTGCTTTTTAAATAGTAATTCAAGAAAAAAAAGATAACTCTAAAAAACGGTACTACCACTGTACATATGACGGTTTTGGAATAATGTTACAGTAATAAAAAAATTAAAACTGTAATTTCACCTCATCTTAATATATAATAAAGTTTTAGGTATAGTAAATGAAAGAAAATGACAATGCAGGTTAAATCATGATATTTTGATGGAGATTTTTTGTGAAGAAAGATAAAAATAAGAGAAAAAAGTCTACCCTTTCAGGCAGGCCATTCATTCTCAGAAGAGAATTCGTGAGCACCCACTCCAAGATTACATTAAGATCCTTCTTTATTTGGACAAATGTGCTGAAAATTATTGGACAGATTGGAGTCCCTCCAAGCAGGATGAGAAGCAGCCCACCTCAGTCAGCTCCCTTTGGCTGCACAGGCCATGACAGGGGACCACACAGAGCCCAGCAGACTCTCAATGGAAGGTGACGTCTTGTCACGTCTGAAAAATCTCAAAACTTTCTGGTTGCAGGAATTTACATAACCTCTGCCTTGGATGAAAATACTGCAGAAATAGGATAGATTCTGTGGTCTTGAGCCAAACAGCATTAAGTACACGATGTCTTATTCTGTGAAAACAAAGAAGACTGTGCCAGGAACTAATGTCTTCACTGCAGCTGCCCGGTTCTCCAAAGGCCTACTTCTGCTTCTCTGTGCAGTGCTTGGCACTTGACCTTTATGGTCTCCTTTTAATCTTGCTGTTACCTGGGTAGAAGATTATACATATCAGGAAACCCACATTAAAAGGATTTAAAAATTGTCAGTGCCAGTTAGCTAGGATCTGCTGGAGGGACTGGGGTTGAAGCCTGTGGCTGTCACTGAAAGCAAATGCTGTGGACCTTCCTTGCCACATGATGTTGGAGTATGTCCCTTAACTGCTCTAAGCTTCATTTTTCTCTTTCACAAAGGAAGGACAATGATAAAACCCAGCTCAGAATGTGGCAGGACCACCCCAGTCTGCACGGCAGGTAGCAAGTGCTCAATAATAGAAACAATATCAATGATTCCTAATAATGAGAAAAATTGAGGTGTCAGGTAGGGTGCTGTCCCGCACTAACCAATACTCTAGTAACGTGGTACTCTTCCACTTGGTGTTTGTTTTTCCCGTTATACAGAGTTATTTCCCAGGAGACACCAGAGAGAAGGGCCACACCACCTCCACCCTAAGCCATCATCATATCGGGGTCCAGTGAGGTCAGGTAAGCCTTAAAGCACCACGTGCTAAAGCTCTTTCTGCTTGACAGATGCGTTTGCACCAGATGGCATTAGAAATTATAGGCCGAGAGAAGCAGTCTTTGTGGGGTCATGGTGTACCTGAGCAGAACCCAAAGCAAGAATCAGGTGTTTGGTGGGGCAGGAGTTCTCCTGTGAAGAGGGGCTTTCTTCACGATCTGCCTCTGCAGAGAGACTGTCACTTCATGTGGTCAGTTTTCCATGGAGGACAAAGCCTTGCCAAGCACACTCTACTAAGTACAGGTGACAGCATGGGCAGTGACAGAGAGTCCACTCTGGCAGACCTCAAATGCGAGATTTGGGACATTCCATGTGGTGACAGGGGGAAATTTAGTGGCTGTCTATGGCTTATTTCCATTTATCCTTTATCTGCATGGGCTAAGGAACTCATGTCCAGGATAAGTTTTTCTTGCTTCAAGGAAAAGGTTGATTTTTTGCTTCTCTTGCTGTAAAATAAGCATAAGTGAATAATTTCAAATGCACTTGAATGATATGCCTCTGAGGTCTCTGAAGGTACAGCTTGGAAAGTGTCAGCAGCACAGTATGTCAAGGAAAGCCTCGGGTTACTGTAAGATTTTTAGACAGCAGCACTTGACAGCAAAATTAAATTCCTTTAAACCATGATCGAGGTTCAAAATATATAAAGTAAAATGCAAAAATCTTAAGCTCCACGAATTTAGCCCATATATGTATTTGTCTAAACACCACCCAGATGGAGGTATAAAATGTCACCATAGCCTCCCGAAATTTCCCTCTGCACCTTCTAGTCTATGCTGACACCTCCCAAGAGGCGACCACCATTCAGATTTCTGAGCTATAGACTAATTCTGTGTGTTCTTGTAATTAATTCGCATTTAGAAAGTAGAGACAGTGGGATTTCCAATTTAGTTGAACGTGGGTTAGGAGAGAAAAGAGAACTTATGGGTGACCCCTTCCCCCAAGAATTTTGCCTAAGCGATTGAAAGGACATGTTGCTATCAAATATGATCAAAAGATGTTAGAAGAAGCAGGGCTCCCTCCCCCCATGGGGGAGGAGGGCTGGGGGTGCAGGAAAGAAACAATTGTAAGGATTTTCACAAGCTCAATTCCAGATGTAGATTAAACATCTCAACCTGCTTTTGAATAGGCAACTGGAGGTAAAAGTCTGAATTTCAAGAAAGAGGTCTGAGTGAGAAACAAAAATTTGGAAGTTGTTAGCAAAAAAGATGGCCAACAAAGTCCAAAGCCTGGATGAGATCTCCGAGGAAGTGAGTGTAGGTCAGAGACCACGACCAAGGACTGAGCCCTGGACCCTCCGGATTAAAAGTCCGAGCACGAGAGAAGGAAGGAGCGGAGGACACGGTGGGGGGGCGCCCAGGGAGGCAGGTGGCAAACGAGGACACGTGGAGGCGTCTCCGGAAGAAGCGACACACCTGTGTCAGCTGCTCCGGGTAATGCAGGTAAATGAAAATTAATAACGCCCAACAAAACCGATTTTACCGTAAGCTAGTCGATACAGAGAATTATGCCGTCGTAACTGAACTCTCATTTCTGTCAGTGAACCTACCTCCACGTACCGACTGGCCTGTGCCAAAGCTGGTTGCGGTTTCCACAAACCACGGGTGCCATGGAGGCCTTGCTGTGCCCCCTAAGAGCCTGCCCAGCTAGAAAGAGGGGGGCCAGACATCTTGGAGAAGACCCCAGGGCAGAGCTGAGGAAGCTTCTGAAGATGCCCAGAGAACCAAATGCAACTCGCCAGGGGCAGCACCCTGGGGGGAAACTGCCCGGAGGAAAACAAGAGTGAAGAAGGAGCCATCAGACCAACTCCCTGCCCTCGGGCCCAAGCCCGCCTTCCCAAGTCCCAGGAGCTCATGACATCTGCCAGGAAGGTGACCTGTGTGCCGGAACCAGTCAGGGCTTCGCGCAGAGCTCAGCATTTTGGGGGGAAAAAAATCTGGAGCTGGAATCTTTAACTAGAAAATTGGAAGCACATATCAGAAACTAAATTCTCTGAGGCGTGATGCTTAATTAAAAAGCGGAGCTTGTTAAAATAGCTGCAGTTCAAAACATCGTTCCAGTCACTGAACTCCATCTTTGCGATTACCGTTCGTTTTCATTAGATGATGGAGGAGGGCACAGGTTTAAAGGAGAAAGAAAGCGACAGCGCTTCGAACCTGAGGTCCTGCCATCGCTCGCTGGCATTAGCTGTTCTTGGAGAAGGAAGTTTTGAGAAATGCGCTCCAGGTGAGTCCAACAAAATACAATTATGGAGGACAAATCAAAGCAATCGCCTTTTCCGTGGATTGTGTCTGTGTGTGTGTGTGTGTGTGTGTCCTGTGTTTGTGTGTTAGAGATGAAATGGTGTTCTTCCAATTACTCAACCTCCAGATTGTGTAGATAACAGACGATGCAGCAGAGAAATAGGAAGTGTCCTAGGTGTCACAGGGTGCTGTTTTTACAGTCTAATAATTATCTTAATAATACTGATAACCATCACAACAGCAATGAAAGCTATCACTTTTACAGCCGTAATTGTGTACTATCATCAGCCTAAGCACGTGCCTTTGTGCACAGATGGAAACCTCAAAACAAAAACCTATGAGGCAAGCTTGTTGGTTTTTGCATTGACAGATGAGGAAACTGAGACACAAATGAGTTCAGAGGCTCGTTCAAGTTTACACAGCTGACGAGTGACAGAGGCAGACTTACACCAGGTACTCAGGTGGTGTGTTTTTGTTATTCGGTTTTGGTCTAAAATTGGTCTGTCATAACCAGGTACATGAAATTGATGAGCACCTTGAAATGTCATGCATTAAGAAATGGCAAATCAGAAGACCCCTATATTTATGAAAACATTGAATGTGTTATCTCAAATCGCCTAATCATCCATAATAGTGGAATACTGACTTTTTCTTCCTGAAATCATTAATAAATCAAAAATATCCACTTTCAACACTTTCGTTCAACACTTTAGTGAGTTGTGGTGAGGTAGCCAGGTAGAAGCCATGGCAACCAAGCACTGAACAAATAAGAGATGTCAGTAGAAGTCTCACTGTTCTATTTTCAGATAATATGATTGCTTAATTAGAACGCCCATGGAATCGACTATCAGAACTAATTAATTCGTTTAGCAAGGTTGTAGGATAAAATGCTAATGTACAAATTCAATGGGATCCTCACATCATAGCAGCAAAGACTGAAAGATGGAATTTCAAATTATCCTTTTATCACATCAAAAACTTAAAATACCTATGAATAAATGTAACAAAGACATTCAAGACCTTTACACTGAAGCTATAAACATTGTTGATCGAGACTCAACAAGATTCAACTAAACAGGCAGAGATACCATTAATGGAATGGAAACTCAGTGTCGTTAGGATTATAATCGTCCCCAAACTGACCTACAAGATTAAATGCAATTCGATTTTAGTACCAATTTGAAAAGCTGATTCTAAAAAGCATATGGAAATGCAAATAAACTAGAATGACCAAAGCAATTTAAAAAATGAGAACAACATTGGATTTGTTATAAAACTGTAGTAATGGAGAGAATTTGATAGGTATATAAATCAATGGAACAGGATAGTTTAGAAGTAACCCACACCCAAATGCCCAATTGATTTTCAACAAAGGTGCTAAGACAATTCAATGGTAAAAGGAAAATCTTTTCAACGTACAGTGCTCTATCAATAACATATCTGTATAAGAGGAAAATGAACATGAGTCTTTACCTCATATTTATACAAATATTAAGTCACAGTGGGTCACATATCTAAAAGTGAAATAGAGAACTATGAAGCTAGAGGAAAGAAGTAAATATTTGCAATCCGAGGACAGGCAAATTGTTCTTATCTAGAAAACAAAAAAGCACAACATGAAAATAAACTGAATAACCGGTCCTCACCAAATTAAAATACCTTTGTTCTAAGAAAAACACCACAAAGTGGAAGAAAGTATCTGCAAAGCACAAATCAAACAAAGGACTTTTATCCAGAATTATAAAGAACTCTTACAACTCAAATAAAAAGGCTACCCAATTAAAAACAGAAAAGATTTGAAAAAACATTTCACAAAAGAATACATATAAATGATTAATAAGCATATGAAAAGATGCTCAACATAAGTTGTCAGGGATATGCAAATTAAAACCACAGTGGGAAAGCATTATGTAATCATTAGAATTTTTATAATAATAATAACAATAATAGTAAAATCTAACAATACTGAGCATTAACAAGGCAGCAGGACAATTGTCACTCTCAAATTACTACTGGGGATGTGAAATAATGGTACAGCTACTTTGAATGACTCTATCATCCCACTCCTAGGTCTTGACCCCATTAACAGGTGCGTGGAGAAATAAATGGTTATACAGTCCTAATGACAGCACACTACTCAGCAATTAAAAAGGAAACAAGAAACTACCAATACACACAGCACCACGGATAATTCTCAAGATCATTTTAATAACTGGAAGAAGCCAGGCAAAAAGACGGCGAAATAGTATATGATGCCATCCACATAAAATTCCAGAAAGGAAAACAAGTCTACGAGGGCAGAAAGCAGACTAGTGGTTGCCTGAAGATGGGGATGCAGGAGGAATGGACTACGAAGGTAGACGAGGACACTTTGGAAGGCGACGGAAATGTCCACCATTTATGATGATCATGATGACAGTTTCAAAGGCTCAGGCCTATGCACAGACTGAGAGAACTGGACACTTTAAACATGGGCAGCGTATTATATTTTTATTATCTCTCAATAAAGTTATAAAAAAATAAGGGAGGAAAGGAAAGTTGTTTGTTTCGGTATGAAATTGTCATACAGCCAACACTCACTCCATGGCCATCCAGAAACCTGAAAAACTCAGTAAGGCTAATAATTTGAGGCTCCAAACTACTGCAGAGGGTGGAAAGCATGTGGTCATCATAAGGCTATAAACAACCTCTTTTCCTCATTTTGCCTGTCAGTGTTTACATCATTCCGTGCAGACACACCTCGGAGATCCTGCCGTGGGCCTCCAGACCCCCACAATAAAGCAAGTATTGCTACAGAGCCAGTCCCAATCTTTTTGCTGGTCGAGGGTCTTGCCTTCAGTTTGTTAAAACAAAACAAAACAAAACAAAACAAACAAACACATCTGTGAAGAACAATAAGGCCAAGTGCAGTAAAACAGGTGCGCCTGCATCCCATCCAGAAACCATCGTCTTCTTCATCGATGTCTACAGATACGAACGTGCTGAGACCAGCAAATGGTTCAGGACTATTGTCCTTGTGTCAACAGATTATCTTCAATTCCCTCTTCCTATTTTTCTGTAGCTCTATTAGCATAATGTTTCTCTGTTTTCCGCCCTCCCCTGAGGTTACTTTACCCTTGAAAAACTGATACTGAAAGCCAGCGAGTTATGATAGGAACAGAGTATCCAGGGTCAGCTCAGTTTCTTGTATTTAAAGCTTCATTTCATTAGCTCCGATTTGGGGACATCTACTTTGAACCACTAATCAAAACTGTACAGAAAC
The DNA here is from genome assembly GCA_030015415.1 of Cynopterus sphinx. Classification (NCBI taxonomy): domain Eukaryota; kingdom Metazoa; phylum Chordata; class Mammalia; order Chiroptera; family Pteropodidae; genus Cynopterus; species Cynopterus sphinx. The sequence continues at coordinate 50,335,149 of CM057389.1, read as the reverse complement.
TGAATAGCCCATTTGTCTACAAGATGATCACTTTCTATAAGACAAAGCTACTTAATCAGTTGGTTAATTTCTGGCATGAATGAGAAAAGTCACTTCTGCTTTTATTGTATTTACTCTGGTAATAAACAGAAAGTTTCTGTATTTAATGTTTATTCGCTCTCTGGCAGCTTTCCTAAGCACCAAAAAATAGTTGCATTTAAAGTGCCAAAGATTTCCTGGCAGTAGAAGTCACATTCTTCCAGTAAAGGTCTTATATAACTTGGTTTTCAGAGTAATTACACATCACCGAAGACAACTTTAAAATAATTTTAGAGCTGGTCCCAGCAAGCACTTGACCCAGCTGCCAGGTCCCCAGGTGAGTCAACTACAGCCCAGGTGGCTAGCGACTTATTCAGTTTGACAAACTCAGTCATTTCTTTGATTCTTCTCCTTATCCAGTTCTATACCTTCTAACTTTAGCATTTGATCTAATAATTTATTAATACCACAGGGGAGCATAGAGGGTGACTTCTTTTAAGAAGTGATATTTGTACTTTGTCCCATGGAATAGAAGTGTATGATGACACAGATTAAAAAATAATCACATCCTCCCCGATCTGTCCCCAAGTATACACAATCCAATATTATCCATAACGTGTCCACTTTTCTCTAACGTTACCAAAATAGATTTGGGATTTTAGCACCTTTAGGCTCCTGAATCAATTAAGGTCACTTTCAAGAACGAATTAAATATTGAGTGCAACTCAAAGATACTTCCTCCTAAGAAGGGACAAAGTCTAATGTAAGTTTTAGAAAGCTCTAGTCTCTTCTGTTTGAAGAATAACTAGTTGGTGTGGCCAGAGTGAAAATAAGGGAGTAAGTTAGGTACCTACTGCCTTAGTGTGCTGTTGAGGGGACTGGGCTGGCAGTAAAGTGGGCATATCTGGATGGCATTTTGAATGTGAAGCTGACAGATTGGTCCTGGGAGGTTAGGAACAGGGAGGAATTATGGATGGCTTCTCGATCTGAACCTTGGATGGCTGACTGAGTGTAACACAAGTTAACGAAATGAAAAATATCAGGAAAAATAAAATAATTGGAATTGGAGGAGTCAAAGTAACGAATTATGTTTTGAAAATAATAGATCGAAGATAAATTGAGTGAGAAGGAGTCAAGTAGGTAGAAGAAGATGCATGTTAAAAATAGAACTGTGAAAGTACTCACCATGCAAATAGGATTTGAATCTATGGGGCTAGAGGAAATCACCTTGGGAGAAAATACAGATAGCACCATGACATTCCAACGTTTAGCGTTTGGGTGGGAAAAGGATGGGCCAGTGGTGAGACTGAGGAAGGACAGCAGGCAAGGCAGGAGAACTGGGAGAGATTTTCTGCCACAAAGAATAATAGATTAGCCATCGGGAAAATATAGATCAGAACCACAATGCAGTGCCACTTTACACCCACTAAGACGGCTCCAATCAAAATGAGAGAAAATCACGAGTGTTGATGAGAATGTGGAGAAATCAAAACCCTCAGGAACTGCTCGTGAGAACTGTAAAATGGTGCAACAAGCTTGTGTCATCAAACAGGTTGGAATTACGATGGGGGTGATGAGCAAGGGTTTGGGAGCCGGACTTCGGGACTCAGAGGAGGAAACAGACACGACACTATTCATTCAGAGTCGACAGCGGGACCACGGTTCAGGCTGTCATCCTTAGGATTTGGTTAGGAACCCAATTCATTCCTCCAGTCCACAGTGAAATGCCACGCACACTTAGAGACAACCCCAGGTCCCAGAAACATGAGAGCAAAATTTATGTAAAATTCTTCCAGATTATTTTTGTATCGCAAATCTAACTAGGCCTCCTCATGAATGCTAAGCAGAGTTATTGCTTCATTAAAACGCATGATTCTCCAAACTTATGATTCAGTATAGGATCTTCTCCACTGTAGGATACAAATCTTAGATTTTTATTTTTAAAAAATACACAAGCTAAGACGTCCACATGGAAATAAAGCATGGTTTACAGCACAGGTGTTCACTCTTCTTTCTTCTCTCCCGCTTCTACCCTCTGATAATGTTTAATCTAATGATGACTAAGCAATTTGAAAATTTAAGATAAGTTTTTTCAAAACAAGTACCTATCTGATAATATTTCTCTTTTTAGAACTGCTGCTAAAATCATATCTCTAAGCTGGAGAAAAATATTTATGTGGGATTCTTAAATTCGTTTTATTAAGAATTAAAATGATTGATAAGTAGTGGTCTTCAATAGAAAAAAATATATTCTGGAAAGATTTTTTAGTGCTTTTTTTTTTTTGATGGTTTATGGCTATTTCTAACTAACTGACTTGAAAAAAAGGTGGACACTACACAGAACAAGAGTGGGAGGTAAGAACATAATGTTTGAATGAAATATAAGTGATCATTTAGACTGATAACCTAAAACTATCTAGCATCAGGGGCAGAAAACAGGAGCTTATAATGAAAACAGCTTTGAACAAAAGGAAGCATCTCTGACAGGCAGCTAGGGACCCACTAGAAGTCATTATCCAGGTGTGTTTTCTTGATCCTAATTACAGCTGCCTCGTGGGTGGCCTGATGCACACACTCACAGCCCAGCGACTTACAATAGAAGAAAACATCAGGATGGATTATTGAGGAGGGGAAGCCAAAGAAAACTTTATAATTTTACATTACTCATCTGAAAGGCAAGTAAAAAAAAAAGCTGTTCTCTTAATTGAAAGTATTGTTGTATTTAAATTTCCCAACCCTTGAACAGAGAATTAGTCTCGGTAAAAGCATAAGGAAATATTCTGCACCAAATGCCAAAGAAGTTCGAATAAAACTAATTATTTTTCTCTTTCTTTTGTCTTATAAATAAGTGTACCTGTGTGCCCTTGCCTATCCTATTTTTATAAGACTTGACGTTTCATGTTTGATGTAGAAATTTTGATGGAATTTTAAAAACATAAGGGTGCCCTGGGTTTTATATTTCTATTTTATCTTTCAAAATTGTCAGTGCAACTCTCCACATATGGTAGATGCTTAATAAATACTGTTGACTGTTATAACAATTCAGGTTTTTTTTTTAGTTCTGAATCTTACACAAGATAACTACAATTAACACATTTATTAGAATCTACTCCAGCGCAGCACATCAGAGGTCAAGACACATGAGGTCTTTACACATTCAAGGAGCTAATGTTATAGTTGGGAGAAAGGTAAATAGTAAGTTAACAAACAAAAAATATTATTTCTGATTACGAGATGTGTTAGGAAAGAAACAAATACAGTGATGGGAATGAGCAGTGTAGCTCACCAGATGGAGGGGTCAAGAAAGGCTTCTTGGAAGAGGAACTATGTGAGCAGCCATCTGAATGACATGGAATGAGACAGGAAATATCTTGGGGAAGAATTGTCCGGGCAAGGGCATAGCAGATGCCAAGTTCAGCCAGCCAGGAACAAGCTAGGCAGATTCCAGAAATAGCTAGGTGGCTAATTGATATCAATAGATATGATCAAGAGATATAATGGTAGAAGATGGGGACAGAGAGTTGGGCAAGAACCTAATTACAGAGCCTTGAGGATGATTACTTAGGACTTTGGAATTTGTTCAGTTTGTGCTATAAAACCATGGCATGTCTTTTGAGCAGGGGAATGGCTTGATTTAGTTTATATTGTAAATAGATCATTCTAACTTCTGTCTAGAACATGAATTGCAGGGAAAATGAGATCAAGGAGACCAAAAAGTAATGTGTTGCAATGTCCTAAGCAAGACGAAACGGCTTGAATTATTAGCCTGGTAGCTGGGACAAGGGATAATGAGAAGCAGATCCCAGGTAAATATGTGGAGATTGGCACTGATAAAAGGTTCTTATTAACTAGAAGGGGCTTAAGAGGTAGAATGAGAGGGCCAAGTGTAACTCCAGGTGGTTAGAATGATAAAATAAATGAAAAGAAGACTATGGTTTTAAAAATGAGGACCTATCATCTCTAAGGTAGACAGTTACTATTGAAGGTAAACATCAGCTAGCCATCGAGTTGTTTGGGAAATAGGATTTAGTTAGTGCATGGTTTATAGCACCTACGCTGTCAGGTCAGTCCCTGTACCATGTACGATACTCAGGGACAGAGGTGAGGCGCAGTGAGTCTCAGCTCACATGTGACTCGTAAGTTAGTCCCAGCCTGGCGTATCTTCCAGAAGACTGAGATCTTCGGCTCTGGCTTACATAAAAGCCGGAATAAAATCAATACTGCTTCATTCTTCTCCCATAACTTTCCTAAGTCTTAGCAGAGGCTGGTTTTCTCCATTTCTCTTCCAAAAGCAAGGACACGGAGAGGCATTTAGCTTTGAATTGAAATCCAACATGAACATACCACAAACTGCTCTCTTTACAGGTTATTGCTATAAATTATTAGTTGTAAATTCTAGTGCCTACCCCCAACCTGGGAGGAAGGAATGGGACATCGTAAAAATAGAAAGGTACCTCTATTCTGTTCTACCTCAGCATTAGGTGGGAGGGTGGTCCTGTGTTGGAGATTCCACAGCATCAAACACAACACACACCACACAGCAATCTGAAACAACACACACCCAATGCAGAGCAGACTGTGTCGCTGAAAAAGTTCCGAAAAATGACTTTCGATCTTCCTTTAGGTAAAAAAAGGGGGCAGATGCCCCAACATTGAACCAGTGACTTTTGGGGTTAATCAGACCTAGAGGTATGCTCTATTCAGCTCTCAAAGTGTGTTTTTTTTAAACAATTTTGAATTGGTCGCCAACATTTGACAATCAAAAGATTTTACATCTTTCTCTTAAAATACAAAAAAAGAGCTGACAACACTGGAGATAAGATCTAGTTCCCTGTATGACAGCTGGCCAGAGCTGATTAAATGTCGCATCTTTAAATTTAGCAATTTGCCACATTCCCAGACACTCACTGCTGTCCCTCAATGATTTAGACTGAATGTCATTTTAAGTTGTCTAAATCACGGCTGATCCACTCATCTGGTCCATCTCGGCTGCCACTCTTCCCTCGCCATAATCCATCCTCCCCACATCAGCATCCATTTGAATGATCTGTCAAATGTAAATCAGATTATATCATCCCTCTGTTTCAATGTCCCAAGTGACTCATACTGTCCTGAGAATAAAAATCGGACTAACTCAGGCTCTGGCAAATTTTTAGAACCAGGAATATTCTATCAATATATAAAATTTGTGGGAATGCAGTATTGATTGTTAGGAAATGGTACTTTTGGGGCCTAACCTACAATAGTTATTAGATAACCTATTTCTGATATTATAAAATAAAGGATCTCCTATGATGATCACATAATGTTACTTTTTGTTTGTCATATTTTAGACAAATTCAGGAGTCTGATTTTATTGGAGATGCAAATGAGGAATTTATTTTAAATTGTGTAATCTAGAAAAAGTCAACGGGGTCATGGGAAAACTTTCTAACGTCAGCCAAGAAGATATCTGTTTTTAATAAAAATAAATTTTTTATATGGGAGATAATAAATTGTTGGAATGGAAATCGTCTAAATTCCAAAAGTAAATTATAAAGCATCATTTGTTATCGTTGTTGTTTTTGAAGTGGTCTCAAATCAGAGGCTGTCATTTCAAGTATTGGCTGAAATTTCAACCATGTGACTTCCACTAAAGGCAATTAATTGAAAGAATATTTCCCAAAATAATGCCTTGGAAATTATGTCGTCTGACCTTTAAGGTCAGAAATTGAGAAGCCGATGATATCTTTTTTACTTTATTTCTTTATCAAAGCAAGAGTCCTAGTAAAGGGGTTAGTTTTTCTTCAAAGATGGGAGGTAATCATTGGAAGGAAAGAATAAGAGAAATATAATTACAGCCTCATGATGAGTTTTTCGCCATGTGCCTTCATCTTTCATTTACCTATTTAAATCTAAAAAAGCAAAGTTACCATGGGAAGTACATGCAAAGAAAGAGAGAAACAGCAGGTTCTGAAGTGGCGGAGTCCTCAGCATTTAACACATTTCAGTTAACGCCTCCTATGTGGAAAAATGGTTTCTCCTTATATGGGACATTTGGAGTGTACATTTCTCTCATCCTGACATTCTGTTTATTAGTCTGGCCGTCTTAGCCATTGCACCTTTTTGTAACAATCTCCTGACATGCAATCACTCAATGATAACGACTTTTATTCATCTTTAAAGTGGGAGCAAACACGAACACCCGTCATAGAGAATGGCTGTGAGGGCCAAATGAAAAGACGCAGATAAAGGCCTTTTCCATTTAGGAAAACATTATTACGCTATGTCCTTATCAAGGGCTGATTCTTCAAAGATGCTTTGGAATCATAATCAAGCAGCCAGTAGATGTACCATGGATTGCTTGTATGATGATTTTTTTTTTGACTATTTGCCCCCAAAGTCCAGTTGACTTATTCTTTTAAATGCAATTATCTGAAAGGCAGAACGAAAATGTAGCTTGGACACTAAGTTCCAAAGCAAAGCACCTCTAAGGATATGGGGACATAGTGCTCCCTTCACAGTAATGGCCCTTGGCTGCTGTGTGCCTACAGAAAATGGCAGGGTGCCCAAAACTCTTCCCATAATGTGTAGTTGATAGAAATAGCTTTCTTTCACTTATTTCTCATCTGTATGCATTCCAATGAGAGACAGTGATGTGATTTTGCAATATCAAGGGTGGAAGTGTAAAGTGTTAGGCTCATGACTTTCTTTGTAATCTGGTCTGTGTGTGTGTGTGTGTGTGTGTGTGTGTGTGTGTGTGTTTACCTACACATATTTAAAGGTACAGATACATTTAGGACATATATTTGAGATATGTTGTAGGAGTACAAATGTAGACACATAAGTTTCTAGATGTTTGTAGTTATTTCTCTAGACTCTGTTTGGTATCTCATTTATATATATATAAATGTTGTAAGTATAGAATTATTTTGTGATTCCTGACAGATTTAGGGCAATGGTCTAGAGAAATTATGCAAGTAGGGTCCATCCGAGGCCTAGTCTTCCATCACCGATATTGCAATTGTACCCGTAATTCCAGTTTCCAGTTTTGTCTCATTTTTCATCAGAACTCCCCAACACAAATAGAGCCCTGTGCAGCAGTAAAGCAAAAGGACATAGTAGATGCCAAAGGGTCTATACCTTGTCACAGCTCTGCCATTAACTTGCTGTGTGTCCAGCAGTGAATCACTTAAAAACTATCATCCTTTTTCTATTTCTCAGGTTGAGAATGGAAGGTTTGGACCTGAATATAATCTCTCAACTTTTAACATTTTCTAATCACTGATCAGATGATGTTGAATTTCTCTCCAGTTATCAACTGATATATTTGTTATCTTCTTAAGTCACAATATATTCATTAATAGTTTACCTGTTGTACAGTTTGCCTTTGGATTGATATGTATCTTTAGCACATCCTGAAGCCCACACACTTTCTCCATAGTCCACGGGTGAGCTATAAGTTGTCTGTAAATTTTCTGAAATTGTATTTCAAATGTTTTGCATATGTGCTTTATTTTTAAGGGAAAGATTTAGAGATCTCATCAGATTTTCACCTCGCTTGAGTGTATACGCAGAGATTTAGATTCTAGGTATCTAAACAGCCCAAACATGGTAGTTTAATATCAGTAGTACTGTTTATAAATGACATCATGGGCACATACGCTGAAGACTTAAAAAATAAAAAAAGATACAAGCTGACTTAACACTATCTTTGCTTCCAGACAATAAGACTCTGCTGATATGAGGTCAGATTACATTAAGGCTCTGTCTTTGCAAAATTCTGCACAATAATATTTATTATTTCAACCAGTAGTTGCTGAGCATCTTATCACTAAACATTATTTTAAATAAGGGGAGTCAATCTAAGGAACAGAAAGACCACGACGGCTGGCTGGCAAGTAGTGAGTGAAGGCAGACTGGTTCACAATGAGGTCAGAGAACGAGGCCTGGGTTGAATGAGGTGGGATGTGATGAGAAACTTGGATTTTATTTGATTGGCACTGAAGGGCTTTCAGGAAGGAGATATTAGACCTGGTATACAGTTTTAAGAGATGACTTGGTTCCTATGGCAAATACATTTTATTTGAGCAAATGTGGAAACAAGGAAGTTATTTAGAAAGCAAACATACCACTTCAGGAGATAGATGTTGTGGCTTGAATTACATGACTAGAAGAGGAGACGGAGTGACAGTATTTGGCTGTATTAGATCTGTTTTTGAAGTAGAATAAACAGAACTTGCTGATCGCTTAAAGATTCCAGCTTAACTAGAATAACAGGGAATTAACAGCATTTATACTCGGCTTATGTAAAAATCCAAGAAGATCACAGCTTTTAGCTCTGGAATTAGAAAAGTCAAGTTTTTCAGCAAGTTCTGCACAAGGTAGCGTAAATTCAAATTAGATTCAAGGTCCTCCAGCAATTATATAAAAAGAGAACTTTTTCCATTATTTTACTAATCTCCGAGGTTCTCTGAAATCCTTTCAGGGGATCCATAAAGAAAAAATGATGTCCAGCAATACTAAGAACAGATCTAGAGCAAGGAGAGCAGAGATAGAGAGGAGGGAAAAGCAAAATTGACAGGAATCGAAGACTGAGCAGAAATAAAGTGTTTAAAAGCAGAAGGAATTATAAAAGTTAATCTGGGTGTTCCATTTTTCCGACAGTGAAATAATGAAACAATGTACTGTGTTGTGTTCCTATTGAAGAATTTGCATTTGCTCTAATAAATTTTCTAATAAATGTCTTATAAAATGCTCTAATAAATTTTCTAATATCAGCGCCTTATCAAAATGGGGGCATTTCTGAGGAAAGATGTGATAATGGGGTCTACATACCTCACTCTCTGAAGATCTAGTCTGAAGGGTTAAATACATGACATATTCATTGGGCTCAAAAAATTGATGTTTTCAGGGACACGTTGGCAGCTCCTTCATTGCAGTTAATTCCTGGCCTGGAGAGGAGAGTCCTATTTGTTGATTAAAGGAAGACTGATTGATGTGTTTCCCAAGAGCCCAAATCGACTTTCTGTTGTATGAATAAAGGAGCCTGCCTTGTCGGGGCTATGTCACCTCCACCCAGGATAAAGTGGAGAGATGCCGGAAATCGGGGCCAACAATTTTTTTTTCTAGAATCCTGAAATGCACTTGATACCTCTCCCTGTCTGGGTGAATTCTGCTCGTGGTTAACACTGCAGTTAGATGTGAGCTTTCACAGAAAGTCGTCCTTAACCAGAATCTGTCTCCGGCTTGGCTTAGGCACTCTCCTTTTGTACTTTGTGGTACCGCGAATTCCAGTGAGCCACTTGCTGACGTGTCTTCATCTCTAGATGGTCGAGAGCAAGGAACGTTTGGTTTAATAGCATCTAGCAAACGCCTACCACGTGGGTGACCTCCGGCCCATGCCCTACCCTTGGCAGTCTGACTTCCCCTCACTCTTCTCCTAGTTCCCCCACTAGTACCTGTCACCTTCTAACCTCACACACCATTTACTTACGTTGCATGCTGATTATTGTCTATTTCCCCCATATCGGAAAGGTAAGTTTCTCAAGGACAGGCATTCCTGTCTGTTTGTTCTGCAGAACTCTGTGCTTGGTACCCACAGGTGCTCAGGAAGTATTTGTCACTTGTTGGATGATTAGAACATAGTTTAACTATATATAGGTTTAGATACTGATAAAAGGAGCCGTCATGCCACTTTAAAAGTCATTTACTAAATAAACAGGACATCATGTTTCTGTATCGTACAACACAGAATGACAATTTTGACCTTGAGTGTTTAATAAAGATATCCGTGCTAAATTTTTAAAATCCTGCTAGAATGAATGTGCACCACTAAAGTGACCATTTTAATGGATTCCTCTCACATGGGAGCACCCACGTGAGTGCTGGAAACATTTCCGTGAGTTGCTGAATGGACAGCCCGCTCGGTCAGAGTGTTTTCACTTGAGAAGCCCACACCTCCTGTCATATCATTTGTCATCTACAGTACCTCAGGGGTACACTTTTTGAACTCTTTTCTCTGTTTTCATGGATATGGGTCTATCTGAGTAGAAACATTTTGGCCTCTTGGAAAAACAACCACCACCTAGTCAGATGACAAGATGCTTTTAAATTAGGGATTAGATGTTGCTAATGTTGTGGGCACTCCCTCTTTCTCGAATATTCTCTTCCGTGTCGATTTCTGAAACTCTACCCTGCTGATCTCTCTTTACAAGACTGGCCACTCTTCCCATTCCCCCAGGCAAGTCTCATTTCTCTGCATGTCCCATAAACATCAGTGCGCTCACATTGTGCGCTAGCTCCTCTTCTTTCACTCTACGTACTTTTACAGAGCAAGCAGTCTCACAACTTCCAAGACCTCAGCTCTGCCCGCACACCAGGTCCTCGCTTTCCACAACTGCCTGCGACATGTGTCCTCTTGTGTTTAGCACAAGAACCACAAACTTTAAATACCAAAAACCAAGCCCAGCTTTCCCTGAAAACCCCTTCCTTTCCATCTGTTTGCTGTATGAGTGAACGGCGTTGGACATCCAGATACTTAAGCCACATTTTATTCTCTCTCTCTCACCCCAAACTCAACCCATCACTGAGGCTGATCAACTCCACCTCCTATGTAAATAAGTCTCTGTTTGCTCACACCTCTCCATCCTCACCTCCCAGAATGGCATCATCCCACTCTAAAATCGCTGCTTATAATTGCCTCTTTCTGCTTATTCTCTCTCTTATATTACAGTTTTCAAATACACACATGACCCATATGCTCATGGATATGCTTACAGCACAGTAGGGAATACAGACTAAAACAATCATTTTATATATATGTGTGTGTATGTATATATGTATGTGTATATATATATATATATATATATGTATGTATGTATGTATGTATGTATGTATGTATTTATTTATTTATTTATAGTTACATAAACTGTGATAACTCCCAGAGATTAAAATGCTGAACACCATGAATGCATGCATACAACCAGAGAATTACTTAAATCCAGGAAGGTCCGCTTAGGCTCTGATGGGTGGTGAGGCAGGTGCCAGGATGGGGTGCCCAGCATAGGGAAAAGGCTGTGGGTTGGCAGAAACACTGTTCCCCCAAGAATCCAAAAGGCAGCGAGGGAGGTTGGGGTCCAGACAAAGATGGGAAGGACCTGAGATGAAGAGGCACAGGGTGGCAGGAGCCACATCCTGTAGAATTTCATGGCCACGCTGTAGGTTTCGAGGTCTCCAGTCTGGTAATAATGGGGAGCCCTGAGTGCTTAACTAAGGCAAGCAAATGCATTATGGGCAGACAGGATTGAGTGTGTAAAATCATTTCTAAAAAATGAAACAATGCATTTATTTTCATATTTTTCCATTCTTGGATTGTATTGTTTATTTCTCAACTATTTTAATCCAATCTAACCTAGTGGAACCAGACCAAAGCATGTGGAAAAAGTCCTTCATGTAAACATTTACTGAACAAATATGTTAACAAATATAGATCCTAGGTCCATAAGAAGCACAGGCACTCAAGGTAAAAGAATGACCAAAATGGACAGAGCTCACATCTAAAAGGAAAAAAGGGGGAAATTCCTGTGAATTCATGAACTCTTAGTGACAAGTACACATGACCGAAGCTGACCGACCAGCTGGATGCTCTTATCTGCTGAGAATAAGTAACCTGGACATAGTACTTGGACTGACCTAATTTTGCTTGTTTTAAAAAAAAAATCAGTTTGACCACAGGTTGATTCAGGCATTTTTGAACCATTGGGGGAGCAGGAGAGGTATCAATTGTTAAGCCATTCGATCAGCAAACTAATCCAATACATCACCTTCATCTTAAAACAACGCTAATATTATTGGATATTGGTCCGACCAAGGCCCTGTACTACCTTCGTGCGGTTATTAGAGGTAGAAGAGATGCATCGCTTCCTACTTTCTTCCAATACAATCTGAATTTTGAGCCAGTTGCATTTATGCTGAAGTAAAAAGACAAATCGTCTCTAAGACTGTAATCCTTGTTTATACTGAAGCAGTGACAAAACCTTGAGGATATAAATGTGAAAGATGAATTTAAAAAAAGGATGAAAAGATGAACCTCAAGTCTCAGTGGGTAACAGAGAGTAACTCGACATGCAGAAGGAAGAAAAAGGTGTTTTTATTTCAACATTAATAATTTAGGAAATGCCATCTTGTCACTATTGCATCAATACAGTCTTGGGCCATAAATCACCTTGACTGACTGTTGTTTTTCATAATACTAACAGTATTTCCTCTACTATTACAGTCATAGCATTTGTCATTTATCAAATACTTACTCTCCATTAGGAGATTTAGATGTTATTTTTAATCCTTATAATGACCTTAAAGCAGACATCACAACAGCTGTTTTTCGGTTGAAGTCATCACAGAGATACAAGAGATAAGCGGGAATTTAAACACAGAACTACGTAATTTTCAAAATTGTGCATTCTGTGCTTTCAAAAGAGAACTGAGTCTGAGTGACGAGGGTGTTGTTGGAACAAAAGCAGACGTTTCATACGGGGTTTTCACTTCAGCTAAGGCCGCTTTCCACACGTGCTCATTGGACACCTAGTTAGCCCGTGTGACATTGCAAAGATGGCCCAGATTTCTCCTCTGATATCCATACCCTTCTCCATATGCTTTTGTAGTGCTCTCCCTTGGCGGGCGAGGTGCTATACCCTGCTCCTTGGTGCTCAGCCGTGAGTCTGGTGCAAGCCGAGCCTGACTTACTCCTGGCTTGCTCTCTGGCTTTGTTTACTCTTGTGCCTCACTGTCACCATGCGAAGAAGCCCAGCTCGTCTGCTGGAGAATGAAAGAAGACACACGGAGCAGAGATGAGCCACACTCAGCCAGGAAGCCTCCGGGCACAAAAGCAGGCCCAGTCAAGGCCAGCGAGCTGAGCTGTCCAGCTGACAACCAACAGACCAAAAATACGTGAGCGAGCAATTCAATGTTGTGTGTCTTTGAGGTTTTGTGATTGTTTTTAATGCAGGATTATTGCAGCAATCGAGGACTGACACCACTGAAGCTGACTTGTGTATGTGAAGAACGATAACCTCACGATCGAGCCCCCAACGACATCACTTACTTTTCGGCTATTTCTACACACGATTTCCTTAAAGATGCATCTTCCAGATTCACAGCTTCATGTCCCTGGCACAATTTTCCCTGAGCTCCAGACTAGGACGATGAACCACCAACACTCTGCATTTGGATGTCTCACTGACAGCTCTATCCAATCGTAACTCCTGTCCCCGCCACCCCACCACCTCCCTGCAAAACCACTCTTCCTCAGTTTTACACATTTCAGTAAATGACACCGTTATTGACCTATTAACTCAGGGCAGCTCTGCACTGGTCGCTTCTGACCCCTTTTGTTCGCGACCTGTGTTCAAAACATCAGTAAGAGCCATTGGCTCTGTCTTTCGGATCCATCCAAAATTCAGCCCTCTTCTGTGCTACCTTCTCTCCCTAAATGATGGCGGTACATTCTAGCTGGTCCCCCAGCCTCTACTCTTACCTTCATTCAGTGAATGATCCTCACCACAAGTTGATCGATCTTTCTAAACTGTAAATTAGATAGCAGTTCTGCTCAAAATAAACTCAGTGTCCTTAGTGTGGCCCGTGAGACACTATGTGGTTTCTTCCCCAGTCCTCATCCACCTTTTCATCTTCACTTGCTAAACCTGCCTGCTTGGTCACCAGGGGCTAGGATGCTGGAGCTCCTGCTGTGGTCAAGGACATGCAGATCAAGCTTGTGCCCAGGTCAGGGCATTTGGGTTTGCAGTTTCCTTTTCCTAGAAAGAACCGCATTCAGGCATTTGCCGGACTCATGCACTTACTTCCATCAAGTCTCTGCTCAAATGACTCTTTTACAGAGAAGTGTCCCCTGATGACCTTGACTAAAATAACGACCCCTACCACATACACACCTCCTCTGTTACTTTCGATCTCATTGCTTGGTTTGGTATGTATGTCAGGAAATTTGTCTTGTTCACAGATGTAACTCCAATGCCCCAACTAGGGTGCCTCTCGATACAGTTAGTCAACTGAATAAATGAACGAGTAAGTATTACAGTAGCTGCTACTGTCTTTTTCATAACCAACGCTCTTTTTTGAGAAAAATCTGTGTTTTGGTCCCTTGTGGTGGCTAGTCTACCTCTCTTCTACTGCAAGAGTTAGAACTAATGTAAGGAACAAATTAAAACCCGAAAATAAAGGAAAAAGTGAACTCTAATGGCCTCCAAGTTAGCTGAACCTGTTTTAGGAGCATCAGAGATTAGAGTCGGCTCTTACAGGGCGCGAACCCACATACAATGGGAGTCAAAATTTCAAGGCTGTGGTTTGTAGGTTTCCATGGGAACAACACGATTCTGTGTTCTGTGAAGAAGCTTAAAATATGGAGTGGCAAGAAGTACTGCTGTAACGTACCACGGGAGGATGATTCAGAAGGAAGCGTATGAAAATTAATGATCAGAGAAGAATGTGATGAGGAAATCAACAACATGGTATTAAAAACAGAGGAAATATAATTGGCCACATATGGTCACACTAAAATAAGGCGAGTCACTGTCCTCTTGAAGCCAGTTACACATTTACATCTGCACCATGATGACTCAACGAAGGGAGTCACTGATACGCCGGTGGCCTCACGGAAATGAAATCTTTCTTTTATTAACACTTGCCATGGCATCGATTAGCTAATTAGCAAATTAGCTGTTAAGAAAATGGCTTAACAGTGAGAACAAGTAACTAAAATAAAACCATCCTTATGAGTTGCCAGCATCACATTTACTTGAAAGTGAAGTGGGCTTTAGAAATAGTAGACTCTAGACCATAGAGGTTTAGAGGCCAGGTGACAATTCAGATGAAATAAAATCACTGTGCATTTGAACTTCACTTAATTGCCTCATCTTCGGAGGATTTCAAAACAGAAGACAGCTTACTCACTTCACAGGGCACTATGTGATTTGAAAAAGAAAATTATTATATATGTGTATATATGTATATATATATATGTATATATGTGTATATATACACACACACACATACATACATACAACAGATTTTTGTAATAATTTTATGTTTTCTGTAAGTTACTGCAATTTTGAAGACTTCAGTGAGGCTCAGAAATGATTCAGAGAGCCATGCAAATGCTGTTATAGATCTTCTGTTCGATTGAAATGTTTCCTGGCCCACAAAAGTTTTAAACCTTTTCTGAGACTCACCAATATTTCAGAAACAAAGTATTGTTGATAGCAAAAAATAAAAGATCTTTTTAAAAAATTATTTAACGTTTGACGTATTCAAAAACTAAATTTTTCTGTCTTCATTGGGGTGAATAAATTGATGCTCGTTTGCATGGTCGGGTTAAAAAAAATAGCTGATAGTCACTGAATGCTACCCATCAGCACATCCTACCTTTTTCTATGCATCTATTTCACCCTCTTTTTTGAATCCTTTTTGCTTCATTCTGGGCAATGTGGTAGACAGTGACAACCACCTGCTCCTGAGATTTGCAGGTTGTGGTATAGTTACTTATGGATGTTGAAATGCCCAGGTCTTAGGCGAGGCCCTAACTCTCGAGGAAAGGGCAGGAGGGATGCTACAGGCTTAATACCAACCTCTGGAACTGCTATTTTGCCTATGAAATGGAGAAAGATAATTGGAGGAAAAGGGTTGGCTCTACCCGCAGATTATCCAGATTCTGACCAGTTCTTACCACCTTCACTGCCACCCCTCGCAGGCTGAGAGCAACAGCCTCCTGACTAACTAGTCTCCATATGCCCACAAGCACCCTTTCATGCCCATTCGCAGCCAGTGGTTAAATGTCCGATCAGGTCACTCCTCTTCTCTAAACCCTCCACCGGCTTCCCAATGTACCCTGGTCAAAAGTCGAGTTCCCACAGCTGCCTACGAAGTCCTAGGGGATCGTCCCCAGCTATGGTCACCATCTCTCTTCTGTCCCGCCCACTCCTGGATTCTGGTCCTCTGGCTTCATTTTTCTCTACTTCCCCCTTTTTCTCACAACTCTGTTCCAGCTGCCCTTCCCCTTTGCAGTCTCTGACTTGCCAAACACACCCCCTCTTCAGGGGGCTTGCCCTGCTGGGCCCTTTACCTGTGGCGCCGCTCCCTCTCAGAGCCCCCAGGCTGCCGCCCACAGCTCCTTAAGTATTTGGTCTGATGTCACCTTCACAATGAGGCTTTCTCTACCCATTCTGTTGTTGAGAAGTTCAAGGCCTCTGTGACAGGTGGTTTCCCTGACCCCCGACCCCTGGTGTTCACAGTCTGTGTGCTCCTTTCCCCTTTGACTTGCTTCTAACAGGCGGACTATGGAAATGATGGCAGGATATAACCAATGTGATTGTGTTACGTCATGTGAGACTCTGCGTTGCCAGCTGACTCACTCTAGAATCTCTCTTTCCTTTATTTTGTATTAAATTTATTGGGGGTGACCCTGGTTAATAAAATTACATAGATTTTGAGGGTGCAATTCAATAGTACGTCTTCAGTATATTCCTCTGTGTGTTCATCACCCAAATCTCCTTCTGTCACCATATGTTTGACCCCCTTTACCCTTATCTACCTGCCCCTCCTTTCCATGACTGACTTTGAGGAATGCCACAACACAATAAAATTAATTCTTCTAATAACATGAGTGAGTTGGGAGCCATTTCTTCACCATTTGAGCCTCCAGATGAAGGTGCAGCCTCGACGGACACCTGGATTGCAGCTCTGTGAGACAAAAGCCAAAAACCCAACGGAACCATGCCTGTCGACCTGACTTGTTGCGACTATAACTAATGCGTGTCGTTTGAAGCCACTAAATCTGTGACGACATAGAAAATGAACACTGCCTCTCTAGGATTCTAGAAACTCCATATTCTTAAATTCTGTCACATTTTTCTTCTACATCCTTATTGCCGCCTCATACACACACCATACATTCACTGATTTGTTTATTTTGGGGGTTTCTCCCCCATACATGCCAGTTCCATGAGAACAGAATTTTTCCCTGCATGGTTAGAAGAGTACCCGGTACATTGTAAGGACATAAGCAAAACAGTTTTGAATGATGACGTACGCTGCACTTTCCAAGCTAGATGAATGTTGGAATTGAATTCACAATCAATTCAGACACATACAAACATGCCCTCCACACGTAACACCTGGGTATATTCTGCCTAAAGACTTTATTTTTATTTTATACTAAAAGTGTGATCGAAATGAATTTTTCTCTCTTTTGACATCATGTAGAAGCAGCTTCCATCTCTGCTTAAAATATAATCCATATAAACTACAGCAGGAATCATAAGGCAGGTACCAGTGGTGAGAACTGTTACACGCAGGCTGGCTTATGGCACAGATTTGTGGAATCTCATTCTTTAGAGCATGTTAAAATGGGGCTAAGGACAAGTTCACTGCTCTGGGACAATATACTCACGGCTCTGCTGGAAGCCACAGTTATTAAGATGCTGCAAAGTTCATTCCAGCTCTATGATGTCATGACTAAGGACTGAGTGAAAGAAACATGGGACTGTTCTTTATCAAAATGACAGGAAAGAGAACGCTTCTGCTTTCACCCTGAAGGTATTCAGAATATGTTATTCTTTTCGCCATATGCCTCATCATGATGCTCTCTGTTTTTGTTGCTCCCCACAGAAGACAAATGTTACAACAAAGATATTCATAAATATTAATGCCCCCAAATCAAAAAGTGTCCCTAGTTTTATGCTTTCTCCCAAAATGTTGTTTAGCCCACTTTATCATTAGATGTTATATTGCATTATCTGATGTTTTATTATCATTGTTGCTTTAATCAAATAAAAGACCATTAAGGAGCAGAAGGAGCTTGACAGAAAAAATGAATGGATATTTTACATGTTTTTTCCTGTTATCTATCATGTTTATTTATTTGTTTGTGGATTCAACAAAACATTTATTGAATGTAGTCCATGCAGTAGTCAATGTGTTAATAGATAGCCAAAGACAGAGTCAATCTTAGTCTTAAAACCCTTATGGAAAAAGAGGCAGAAAAACAATGGATGCCTGTGAGCTAGGGCGGAAAAACCTGTTCTCTGCAGGGGAGGCCCTATGGATGCAAACGGATCTCAACGAGACAGAGACCATGGCTTCAGTTCCTCTCCCAAGCAGGCCATGTATTGTTATAAGGTTTGTAAAGGATGGACATCAGGACTGAGGTGTGACGGACAAACTTTGTCACCTCCAGGCCCATGCCCCTCCCCTAACAATGTTGGCTGGTGTCAGACTGGACATGAAACCCAATTAGGGCCATACACGCAAAGCCCAGGACTTTTTCTGAAATTATGAGCCAGAAAATCCTCATCTCTGCTAAACTTGTTCAGTAAGCTAGGCCAACACCAAAAGCTGTCTCTGGGGAGAAGACATCTATCCAAGAATGAAGCTGGTGGAGAGGAAAGAATAACTAAGAGATGGATGGAGATGTCAAATTTGGATGACATCATTCAGACTCTTGGGCTTAGCCTTGCCGCCTTGGCTTCTGTACCCCCAAAGCTTCCACGAGTCCTTTCCCTCCATTAATATTTAAACCCATTGACCGAGGTTTCTCAAATGGCCCTCGACCTGGCCTTCCCTCTCTCCTGTCCCTCGCGGAACACCCTACTTCAATGGCAGATTCTCTACCTCTTTCTTCAAATAGACTTTGAATTCTTGTTAGGCAGAAGGAGCATAATAGTCATCCGTATTCCATCGCATTTATTAAAGTGTCTGCCTAACTAAACAAATTCAGTAATTGTGAGAAAAATAAATAAAACCAATAGAAGGAGGTAAGGAGAGAGGGAGACGTGATTGCCATAAAGCCCGAATCTTAGAAGGAGCATCCTCTCTTCCCTTTTATTCCCTTTTTCTATTAAAGGAAGCAAACAAGAGAGGCTGGAACTGCCCTTTGGACCTTGCTACTGCTCATGCTGCTCTGAGGCTGACGACGTGCCATGGGTTTGATGGACAGGGCTAATCTCGTATGTTCCATCTCATTCCCAGGACATGTACCGGATGATGCATCCTCCATTTTTTTTTTTATTCAGAAAATATGACCACTGTACTTACTACAGGCAAGAGAATTATATTTACCAAGTAATAAATCTTAGCTGTCAGCAGAGCCCACAAGCCCATGCATTTCGGGAGGCGGTGAAATCCCTCCTGTATTGACCCCAAAGTGCAGGATTCCTGTGAGCAGTGACAGGCGAGCTGAAATCACTGGGGCGTGCAGAAGCAGCCAGAAAAATTACTTAAAAGTGTGCTATGGAAGCTGGCAGAAAATGTAGCTAATGGAGGGAAAAACGCTTACTTTCAAAGACGATTTCTGAAAGAGGCTAAATTAAAATGTCAGATGCAATCACAGAGGCAAACTTCTCCTCGGCTAAAAAAAAAAAAAAAAGGCATGGCAACCATTCTGGTTATTAGCTCAGATATTCTCTTTTTTATCGATCTCTATATTGATCTGCTAAAACAGACGCTAAAGGCAGTCGAATCGTCCTTTAGATGCATCTTCCGTTCTCTGCAAGATGAGAATTTCTACAGGAAGGAATAGTTGTTCTTATACAAAAGGCTGTTCATTGTGTTAGTGTTTTCATTTGTAAATACTAACATAGCGGTTATTCTGGCTATTAAAGCTCACAGTTTAAAAATGGAGAAGCATTTGAGATCTTGCTCCCTGGCGAAACATTGTCAGTTTGACTCAATGAACTCATAAAAATTCAAAAAAATAAAAATAAAAGAATTACACAGGTTGGAGAAACTGAATTGGAGGAATTAGCTGATAGGTTTTTCATATGCTTTCGGGTCAAACGTTAATTAGACATGTTACAGGGAATAGAAATTGTAGTCTGGTTAATGGTTAAATGATTGGACCTGGGGATGGACAGCTTGTTTTAAACACAGCTGGACCGCTGAGGGCCCTGGACATGTCGTCAAATTACTCAGGGTCTCAGTTTTCTGGGCTTTAAGGTAAATAAGAAAATCAAAGCACCTAATTATTAGGGTCAGGGGGAAGGTTAAGTAAGTTAATGCATGAATAATTCCTGGAATATTGCCTAGCATCTATAAAATGGAGGTAATTAAGAATTCCTCCTCCTAAGATTGTTGCAAGAATTTAATGAGTTCACTCAAATAAGGACCTTAGGTCACTTGTTGCATAAAAGAATGAAGCAAGTCATTATTTTAAATAAGTCCTTCTTAACTTATCACAATATGCAGCTTTCTGCTGATCATTAATCTGCATCCTGGATGACTGATAATACCACCTGTCAGTAAGTCTGTAATATTAGCAAACCCTCATCATATACAGCCTCCCATACTCTTAAAAAGAGGGTGACATTTAAGCAATTTCCACTCAGTAGTGCATGTTAAGAAAAAAAAAAAAGTAGCGAGAGTCCAACTAGCCTAAGTGGCTCTTAATTCTATTTTCACAGCAAATGGCTTTTACATGAACCAGTAAATGCCATTTGCTGGTGAAGCCCTCCATCAGCAGTGAAGCCATGCCTATGTGCTTCACGGGCAAATTAAAATCAAAACTGTACAGTGTCAGGTAGCAGAGAGGTAAACAAGAACAGTTACCAACGGATAAATTAAATCTGGAAGAAACTAATGCCCCCAAATCGGTAGACCTCTTCTCCCTCCCTGTCCCCTCCCCAGTACCCCAATGGGAGGTTTATGCTAGTCTAAGGAACACACAAATGATTAACATTTCACTGCAGCTTCCAGTTGCCATGGATTTGTTTCTCGACGTACAACCAAGCATGGGAAATATATTGATTTGTTTTACAGAATGGGAAAGGCTTTTGCTGAAGCTGAAGCTGATCTCTCTTCATGAAGGAAAAAAAGATTGAATGGGAGTGATGATTTAGGTCAGTAAAAAATAAACTGTCAGGAACAACATGGTGTTTAAAGAGCGTTGATGCCTCGCGAGAGGACGCGAAGGGCCATGTCCAAAATCTAAATAGTAACCTTAGTTCTTTGGGTCCCAGTTTATGATGAGTTTATCCCTAAATAGATTCTCTAGGGCCAGGGAGATGTGGGTGTTTGAAAATGATAATTAAGCGAAGTGCTGATTTTATTCACCAGAAATTAGCAGGAGACAATGAGAGAACTCTCGAGTACGCTTTTTGATATATTTGAAACAGCGACTGAATGTTTTGTGTCACAGAAAATCATGTTCATGCCTAAAAAAATATCATCCCCTGGTCTTCAAGCACTGATGTGGCTTTCAAATGGCTGACTTTGCTAAGTACATTGAAGAGTCCTGCATTAGGTCACAATTAATAAAAACAGTGAAATGTTTCCAGCTAGCCCGCCTGTGGTTATTTTGTGCAGTTCTGTTCCCATTACCCTACTTCACACCTTTGTAGATGCTTTATGATAAAACAGGTGAAAAAGTAAACGTGTCTGATGTAACAACATTTTTTTTAATTTTATAAGAACATCCAGAATTTTTCTCTGTTAGAAAATGCTGCCAAGATAAGCTATGTTCAAAAGACAGGATTACACCTAACGTCTTTTTCTAGAGTCATACTTGGCTAGAGAGAGAACATTTTGTGAACACGAGAAAATCATTGCAGGCACGACAAATATTTTAACCGGAACAGAAATTTCTGGAGGCCAGACTGACTTCAACCTTCAGAGAAACCAGGGAGAGCCGGCTTCGCTGGGGACAACTTACTCCTCTGGGTCTCAGTCTTATTTGGCGGCAGCCTGGGGAGGGACATTTGTCTCTGACAGGACCTGAGGGCATCATCATGATGCTGCTCACGGAAACGTCTGATGGAGGACGGCACTCACAGAGCACAAGAAGTCTTGGCAAGGCAAACAGCCTTGACAGCCACTCAGCCTCATTAGCAATCATCCTGTGGATCTCAGACCCTAACATTCACCAGTTATTCCGCATTCGTTGTAGCCTTTTAGGGTCCTGGAGTCATGGCAAGAATAGCGACTTCTCTGGTTCATGGACTCTTATAAGATTTATAATCTCATAATATCCAAATCTGGCTCAAAGACACGTATCCCCGCAGTGATTTTTGGGCTCCATATTACCAAGTCTTCTCCAATCTCCTTTCTGGTCTCCCGCCTTTTAACCACCCAAACGACCCACATCCACACACACGGCAGGAATGGGAGCTTTTGCTCTTTGTTTTCCATAGTCTTCAGGGCCTCCGACACCCAAAGCCTGTCTCACGTGAAACCAGATCTTAGTATCCAGCCATGCCAGGCCTCCAGAGTCTCTGGCAGTGCGCTGTGGGGATCCAAGTTACTTACACAGTTAGGTTAAGAACTCGGAATAAGGTTTATTTCTTCTCTTTGTGTCTCTATGATGAGGTTATTAAAAATATAAATTTTAAATCTTCAAAATACCTTACGCACTTTCTGTGTCCCCCGCCCATTGCCACCTGACGCCCATTGACACGTCTCAGCACCTGTCTGGTTACCAAGTCTTCTCGAGTCCACTCTGCCCATCTGCACTGATGCACAATCAATATTCCACTTGACTTTAAAACACAAAAAATATTTTCTTCCCCATCAGATTCCAAATCCTTTTGCTTAGTTTGGAAACCCACTCTGATCTGTCCCTGCCTCTGACACCACACACACACACACTCACACACACACACACACACACACATTCCCCTATTATATGTTCTATTCCATCCTAGACCTCTTTTTTCTTCAAACACTTGTATATCTCTCGCCATGTATTTCTCATTTTGCTCCCTCTATCCTCTCTCTAAGCCTCCACTTACACATGCTTCTCATCCTTCTCTAATACCCAATTCCCTTGCAAAGACTTTTTCTAACTTCTTCAATCCACACCATTCTTTTTCTTTTCTGTAGCCAGGGTTAGTCGCATATTACTTAGCATTTAACTGTTTTCTGGTTCTTTGATGCGGATAAACTGTGTGCCCTTTAGTTTGGTTGAGAGATCCTAGACTCCTTCCTTCAATGCTTCACTCCAAGCAGTTTCAGGCATTCAAGGAGGGAACACAACAGCTCCTAAAAGAAGAGCCGAGAAGGCACAGACGGAGCAGGCCACACTCCACCGGTGCACACCTGGTAGGCATCGCTAATCAATCTCAGCATCACTAATTGATCCTTTTCTCACTGAGCTTGAAGATGACTTCAGAATTTCAAATCAGTTATAATCCATCAACTGGATCGAGGAGCAAGTTGAAATCTATTCGGTTTGCCTCCTGACCTATAATCTAAATGAAAATGTGTGTGTGCGTGTGTGTTTAAAAATCAATTTCTGTTTAATTCTCTAAAGAGGGGGAACAGAGCCTTATTTTTGAGTTGTATTCCCAATATAATATCAGGAGAATGTCACTAGAGATGTGAGAACCATTTATTAAAACAGAAAAAGATTTTATGTGAAGATTTGGGCTTCACAGACATTAGCTACAGCAAGTTATGTGTTTCTCACACAGAGAAGACATAACCCCTCGCTGATTTACTTCTCCAACCACAGACACACACAAGGTGATGTAATTAGCAGCCGTATCTTCAGACACAAAACAAATCCATTCTTATGCATGCATAGGTATTGACTAAAAATCTCAGAGCAAATTTCCCACAGAGCCTGATTCATCCACAACAGGGAAACCTAAGTGCCCCCTTTTATGATGCACCCGGCCGAAGCTGTCATTGCTACCGACCCAGAAACAGAACAACAAACAGAAAATTCCACTACAGTTCAGTTCATCAGTAAAAGAACTTGCTAGCCCCATCCCCAAACAGCAACCTCGTGAAAGCAGTTTGTGTGTATCTGTGAGTTTGTATCAGGGATAAAATAAAAGAAAGCAGGAAGGAGAAAAAGGGGACAGGGAGGACAAGAGGGATTAGCTGTGTATTAGGAGAAATGGATGACTAATTAGTGACAATATGTTGGAGGCATTCTAGCACACAAATTTGAGGTTATATTTGATCATGGCTAAAATGATTAGCAGGTGGTTGTGAAGAAAATATAAATAAAAAAACTGGTACAGATATGCTTTTTTCCATAAATACCCTCAATAATTTAAATGATGGGAGTTTCTTCCATTAAAGGTTAATCAAGATGAAACATACACTCGGCTAGATGTAGTTCTACGAGCTATTCTGTAGGCTTTGAAGGAAAACCCATTTCCATTCTTCGCAGGCCTTCTGATTATCCGCTGCCTGCGGGTCTCCAGCTCTCAGCTGACGTGTCATCAACCACCTAGAGTGGACACCGCAAGCACCGAAGTGAACATTCAGCCTTCTTTATCTTTTATTTTTAATAAGGCGATCTTGCCTTCCAGCTTTTTGGACAATTTCCAATGCACACTCATCTACCATAACCTGGTCTCCTTCTAGAACCATATAGACAGTAAATTAGTTATACCTTGTACTTCTACAAGAACTATTTTATTTACTCGTTGGGAGTATACAGAGAAATAAACGATATTTTTAATTGAATTCATTTTTCTTTCCATCCTGGTGTTTTCGTGCCGTGAAAGAGGTCAGCAAAAGGGGAGGAGCCCTAAAAGTCACCACCAGAGGTGATGTTAACACAGACCCGACCAAGCTGCTGCATGAGGCCAAGGGTTTGAGGCTCGTCCTAGTGCAAGTGCTCCAGTGCTTCCAGGGATGCCCTCATTCAGCGCTGGACACCTGTGATTTTTTTCTTTGAGTATCTTCTACAAACGGAAGAAGACACTATAAGCAAAGGGGAAAGAGGATTACAAACCAACAGAAAAGTGAAGGAAATTAATCATATATTTTGAGCCTTCTTGATATTTTGACATTTGGAGATCAAAAAAAAAGTCAGAATATTTACTTTTCACGGGAAAATGCTAAGCAGCGGAGGTTAAGGTGACAAGACCAATGGGACACACCTGGGCTACCTGTCACATCTCAGACATCAAGGCTAAGGGGGAAGGGTGGCAGGTCTCTGCATTCCACCTCTGAGAGAGTTTGACTCAACAGAAGAAAATGCATTTCTAAAGAGTGTTTACTAATTAAATGTCTAATCCAAAATATATAAAGAACTCTTACAACTCAATAACAACAACAAAAAAAAAAAAACAATCCAATTAAAAAAAATGGGCAGAAGACATGAGCAGATATGCCTCCAAAGAGGAAATACAGATGGCCAATAGACATATGAATATGAAAAGATGCTCAAGGCCACTAGTCATAGGAGAAGTGCAAATTAAATCACATGAGATGGCACCTTATACCTGTCAGGATGGCCACCACTAATCAATCAGAGAACAAGGTCTGGTGAGCATGTGGAGGAAAGGGAACCCTCACACATTGTTGGTGGGAGTGCAAATTGGTACAGCCACTATGGAAAACAGCCTGGAGGTCTCTCAAAAAATTAAAAATGGACATACCTTTGGACCTAGCAATTGCACCAAACACCTGACCTCAGCCCATCGGAAACTAGTGCTGTGGCCGGGCTGGCCCTTGGGAGTGTCTCGCCATCACAAGGCCCAGCTACAAGGCCCAGCGCAGCACAAGACTGGGTGTCAAGGAGAAAACCACAGGCCCAGATGCTGTCACTGAAGGCCAGGGCACCAAACCTCGACTCAATGCCTGGCCTAATCGTCGCTTCCACCTCTCCCAGGAATATGACCTTAACAGCCAGTGTCCAGTTTTCTGGCCAAACATCAGTGACGTGTTCTGTCCCTTGGGCCTTCTCCACGTTCCTGCCATAGTCAGAGAAAGAACGGGCAGTCCACCTGATAAAAGCCTTCGCTGTCCCAATCCCCCCAAAATGTCCTGGCCTGAAGATAAGCCTTTCTTTTCTCTTGTTAACAGCTCCCTTGCCCCACTGTTAGTCCAAAAACCCTACCTTTCTAGATGGGACGCTGCCTGATTCACGAATCACTTAATTAAAGCAATGAGATCTTCACATTTACTCAGTTGAATTTTGTTTTTAACAGCGTGTGTAAAAAAAGTCACATATGCAAAATACTACCAAAAATTCGATATATGCCATCTCCCCTTATGAGTGTGTAGGCCTCCCTGTGGAATCTCATTTCTTTACTCAAATTAGAGGAGGTCCCCATCTCCGAAACAAGAAATGCTAAATATGATCCACCACACACACTTCTGTATCCTGTCTTATTAAATTTTAATGTTTGATTGCTCAGTGAAATAGCATTGAATAAATCAGTGCAAATAAGTGTCAGCATCCAAAATCCCATATTTGCATATATTATCTGTCACCTCAGCATTACTTTTTCTGCGCTTTCAAGAAATGACAAATAATTCAATTACCAAAATACACATGAGAAAAACAAGATAGCAACTAAACGCCACATTTGTGTGTGTGTGTGTGTGTGTGTGTGTGTGTGTGTGTGTGTGTATACGCATCATTTTGGCTGTCCCAGATGCCACCCCTGCACAGTTAGCACCCAAAATTCTATGTGCAGTCTTGGTCACAGTCAGCACCATTCTGGCACTAGAAGCTCCTGGGTGCACATTCCCTAAATGTCCTGCCATCATGCAGCCAAGAGTGATCCAAGGTCACCCAATGACAGGGCATTAGACTGAGTCTTGGTCTTGACCTAGAGAAGGAGGAATAGCTTGAGGCAAGAGCTGAAATCCAGCAGGTGGGCGCCAGTGTGGCCTTTCTGGTTTTTCAGCTACAGCCCATCCTGATGGGTCTGTGTCTGTGCTCCGTGAAGATGAGTGTATTCCGAAAACCTCCCAGCCTTGGTTGGAGATAATTCCTTGCAAGATCAGTGATGCTTGTGTGTTTTTCCGGCCTTTTTGTCTCTGGAGGTCCCTGAAGCTGTCCACCCCCTAAGCTTTGTCATATATATCTTATCATCTAGGTGTCCACTTGTCCTGTGGACACTCAATGCCATTTTGTCCGAGACAAACAGGATTGGTTTCCTTTGCTTACGACCAATATCTCTGATCTATACTACAATACAATGCCTCTGAGAGACATTTTTAGAAAATTTTATCATCAACAATTTAACTCGATTCACAAAATTTATATTAAAAAATCCCAAGAAATGATCATAAGAAAGAATGATGGAATACACTCATTTGGAGCATTTTAGAGTGTTTTTACACCTATCGCCTCATTTGATAACTGAAAGAAACAGGTGAGGACAGAAGGACAGAGATCAATAACCAGTTTCACACACAGACACAACGGGATGGAGAACCAGAGTCCAAACGGCTTGTTCCTAAGTCAGTTAAACCTAGGCCTGGGGCTGGAAACCAGCTGCAGGCTGCTGGCTGGGAACAGGCTCAACTTTCTACGTGCAGCCTGTCCAGGCACAAGCGACATGACCGTCACCCTGTCCATCAGATGCAGAAGTAAGGCGAGCAGGTTTCCTTGCGAACCGGAACCATTTCCTGACTGCTCAGTGCTTGTACAGCTCAGGACTGACACAACATTCCCATCCCCAGGTACCTGCTAGAGAAGTTCAAACACCAAGAACTTTGGAGATTTACGCAGTTGGAACCTTGTATTCAAATGACACACCCACCAGACAGAAACTTGATTTGGAAACAAAGGAAGCTTGAGGTTCTGGGTGACGTGGCAGATGTTACGACGAGTTGCATCCTGCTCCCCTGACCTGTGTGGTTCCCAAGGGCACAGCCTGCACCCCTAAACATGCTTGTACTCCCCACAACCAGGCGGGCCCAAAACTACTTTCTAAACAAGGACACTGTTGAGGGTGAAAGACCCCTCTGTACCCCAAAAGGAACCAAAGGACCCTGAGACCCTCCACTGTGGGCATTGCTCCAAGAGGTGCTGCCTGGGCCTGCCTTGGGGTGCTGCCCAAGAAACTAAGGCCTGGAACAATTCCTGTCCACTAGAGGGGGCGGGGAGCATGCACGAAGCAATCTGGGGACAGCAAGTGTCCCCAGGGAGAAGCTACAGGTACTGGAGTGGGGGGCTCTGCCTGAGGACATGGTCTGGGAGCACCAAGTGTGGTGGGAGCCGTGCCCCAGGAAGCCACCTGGGCCCCCACACTCCAGGCCTGTTTATTTGCCTTGGATGGGGGGTAAAAACATCCCCACCCCAGCCAGGCCAGAAGCAGACAGAGGGTCTTCCCAACATGCAGCTGTGACCCAAAGAAGAAATTTAATAATAATAATAATAATAATAATAATAATAATAATTTATAATTGCACCTGGGAACAAACTAGACAAAGAAGAATGTATTATCACACTATCCATGATACTTAATATTGTTTTACGTAGAAGAAATTACTCTATGAAAAAGGCATTTCAGATTCGAAGGTTTCATCTCTCCCTTAATTATTACAAATGTCCAAATCAATCCTACACCACGTAGGAGACTGAAACAATGGAGAAGCGATCCAAGCACCTTCTAGGCAACATAAGCATCTACTGCCTGACCTGCTCGGAGAGTACACACCTGGACACACGGGAGGACAGGCTAAACAGTGAGCAGGTTTCAAGTCTGGAAGAAAATTAGTAAACAATCTGAAATAAAATTAGTGAAAAAAGTGACATTAATACCTGTTGAGTTTGGTTTCCTTACAGAAGTTTCAGTGTGAAGTCCCAGTCACCCCTGCCCCACGAAACCAATTTCCAGTCTGGCCTCGTTGGCTGCCAGAACATTCTGGAGGTGGCTAAGGGACAGGCCAGGCTCTGTCCACAAGTGCAACTCTGTGGGGTGATTCTTGGTGACAAAACCAGTGGCTTTCTGACCTGCTAGCTCTGGGCCTAGGGTTCGAAATAATCACCCTCTCTGGCCATCCGAGTGACTCAGTTTCCCAGATTTGCACTGACACCAATCACTCCAGTTCTGCTTAACCCCATGATTAACTCCCAGCTCAGGAGAGAAGAAAAAGCAACGATTCACCTGGTCAGTGTGCGCTCTCTTGATCCCTACAACGATGCTGCAGAGGCAGGAGAGAGGCCTACAGAGAGAGAAACACAGCTTGATTCTTGCCTCTTGCGCTATTTTCTGGCAAAATATAAAACTTATGACCAAGCCATTAGGCTGGACGTGAGAATACTTTATAAACTAATGTTTGACATTTACAAATTGTAAGCATGATGTGCTTATTATATTTCGCAATAAAGGATAAAAAATTAAAAGCTGAAGTATAATGGAATTAATTTGCCATTAGAAAACATTTTTGTTCCTTTCCAACTTTTGATTTTTCACTTTTGACACTTCCTACGCTTACAAGGCTCCTAACTGGAATTTAAATTATTATTGGTTTTGCAGTCGATGGGCTGTGGGGCTACACAACCCAGACTACCACCTGGCCCATGCAAGGCAGCAGCCCTGCCCAGCTGCTGAGTGTCACATCGGTCCCATCGGTCCATGGAAGTCTGGCCAGAGAACCCAGAAACAGTGGCGCTCATCCAGCCACCCTGCTCAGGGACCCAAGCTCAACTGTCTAGCAGAGCCTCTGGCCCCACGTAGCCAGGGAGACTAAACATCGGTCTGGACAGCCCAGAGCCCAGCTGACCACACCAGGGAGCTGAGGAGCCCAGCCGAGGAGCCCTTCTGCCAGGCCCAGGGCCGCACACAGCCTGAGGCCAAGCCAGGCTGGGAGCTCAGCCAGCCACCCAGCCCAAGTGCACAGCACAGTCTCAGCCCCACCCGACTGCTGGAGACAGCTGGAGGCCACGGGCTCTTTTTAAAGCAATAGGAAGACCAAAGCTAAAGTTCAAATGGAACCACCAAAGAGCCTGAGTAGCCAAAGCCATCCTGAGAGAGAAGAGCAAAGCTGGAAGCATCTCATTTTCTGGTTTCAAGCTACACCACAAAGTTAAAGTAACCGAAATAGTCTGGTACCAGCATGTACAGAGACACGTAGACCGATGGAACAGAATGACGGCCCAGAGAGAAGCCCGTGCATACATGGTCAATTCATATCTTACAATCGAGCCAAGAATACTCACTGGGGAAAAGACAGTCTCTTCAGTAAATGGTATTGGGAAAGCTGGATATTCAAATGCAAAAGAATAAAACTGGACCCCTACCCTACACCATACACAAAACTCGACACAAGAGGGATTAAAGACTTACATGTAAGACCTAAACCCATAAAACTTGTAGAAGAAAACATAGGAAAAAGCTTCTCGACATTGGTCTTGGGAGTTATTTTTTGACACCAGAAGTGGAACTGACAAAAGCAAAAATAAACAAGTTGGGATGACATCAAATGACAAAGCTTCTCGCAGCAAAAGGAGTTATTAACAGAATGAAAAGGAAACCTCCAGAATGGGAGGAGATATTTGTAAACCACATATCTGAGAAGGCATTAATACCCAAAATATAGAAGGAATTCATACAACTCAATAACAAATAAAAAAAATCCAATTTAAAAATGGCCAAAAGACCTGAATAGACATTAAAAAAAAAAAAAAGTGATTCAAATGGCTAACAGGCACATGAAAATGTGCTCAGCATCACGGATCATCCAGGACATGCAAATTGAAATCATAAGAGGACAGCACCTCACACCTGTTAGGTTTATCATCAAAAAGACAAAAATAATAATAATAATAATAAGATATGCTGGTGAGGATATCGAGAGAAGGGAGCCCTCGTGCACTGTTGGGGCAGCCACCGAGGAAAACAGCATGGAGGTTCCTCAAAAAAGTTAAATCAAGAACTATGATATAATCCAGCCATCTCATTTCCAAGTCTGTACGTGAAGGAAATGAAGTCACCATCTCAACGAGATGTCTGCATCCCCATGTTCACGCCACACTGGTCACAAGGGCCCAGACGTGGGAACAGCCTACGTGTCCACTGACGAATGAGTGGATAAGGAAAATGTGGGGAACGAGACAAATCAGAAAAACAAATGGCCAGGAGAATGGAATATATCGCTCAACCCAAAATGAGAGAAGAGGCGTTTAGAAGTAAAATGGTAAAAGAGGGTGAAGCTAGGAAAAATGGGGTCTTTGGCCAACTCTGTGTTCCCATCACGTTTCTCTTTGTGTGCATGTCTCTGTGCCCACATTTCTTTTTTATAAACCAGTCCTCTCAGCTTAGGGCCCCCCTAATGATCTCACTTGAACTTGACCCTATAAAGACCCCACCCTCCTCATGAGGTCACATTCTGATGGATAAAGTTAATACGACTTCAACCCTTGAATTCTGAGGGGACACAATTCAAGCCAGAACACTATTTACATTTCCAGGGGAGCGCTTCTCACGGCAACAGTTTCCTAGCCTTTCTGTCATAATTAGACTTTGGGACAACTCCAACACAGAGTAGTGGTCCTTTGTCCCTGTGCTTCTGAAAAGTGAGCAGACAGCCTCCTGCTTCAAACCTCCATGCAGGTCTAACCACCGCGTTGGGGGCTTTTTCTAGCTTTGACCATATTTATAACGAATGTATGCACGTTTGCGTCTGCGGCTCCTATTGAATCCATGAGCGAACATTCATCTTTCTGCTCCCAGTGTCTAGTGCTGTGTCTGGAGCATCCTAAGTGTTTAATGTTTATGGAACTAAAAGAAAACAGGATTGTTATTCAGACCAAAGGAGTCAGGACAAAAATCATTGCCACGTGGACATCTCAGGATTGGCAGCATCCTCCGTGACTCCCGGCACGGGAGAGTCTTTCATGACTGTCCACTCACTACAAACGAAGGTCAGGGTGACCTTCAGGCTGCAGCTGCCTCCTGTCACTGCGTCTCTTGAGAAGAGGAAACCAAGTTACATTCGAAGCAAAGCGAAACGACTTCAAGGTCTTGTTCCCGCTGTCAGGCCCGGGAAGAAAACAGTGTCCCGTTTGACGGTCTCTGTCTCACGACAGCAATAAAAATAATCCCCTTCCTCTAGAACGACGTTCAGATGCTGGCTAAGGCTGTGGTGGTCCAGGACTTTGTGAGAAGACGCCTTTTTAAGAGGATCTGGCAACACGAGGAAGGGCTGCCATCCAGTTTCCACGCCGTTTTGGCACTTAATTCCCTTTGCAGATGTTCCATGAGGAGGCTGAGAGTGAGCGCATCTTCCTGCCACTGACATTTGTTTTCCCTTAGGAATTCAGCAAATACCGTAGCAGCGTGTAGTCTGTCCTTGTCTCCAGAGAGACATGCTAAAAAGATGCCTCACTGGGCATAAATTCAAGGACACTCATGACGCCAGGAGGAATCATGCATCGTGATTAGGTTTCACTTAAGATCGCCCATTTGCCTTAAGAAATATTTTCATTGTAGACCCCTTTTGTGGAGGCTGCAAGCCTGGAACAGTCGATGAACAAAGAGATGTGAGTACAGATACGTGCCAGGCAGGAAAATCTTCCTTAAAATGTCAGAGACAGTGCGTTTTGCAGAAGCTAAAGGAGCTCGGGCTTCCGCCTCGTATGGTGACTGGGTAAAAATTGTGCTGAGTCCTGAGCAGGTTTTCAATTTACTCTTGAATAATAGCATTTGGGTGTTTTTTTTTTTTTTCCTTTTCATTAAAATTTAGCAACGTAACAATTTACGATATAAATTGTTCCCTTCACAGTTTTGATGGTTCCAACCTTGACTGTACCCTATAGGATCTCTTTTAAGGTAAATCTGTAATTTAAAAATAAAAATATTTTTTTGGCATGTTGATTGCTGCGTCCTGTTGGAGACAATCCCCTGGAGTCTTGCCTGGGCCATGAAATTGGTTCTTTAGGGGACCCTGGAGATTCTGCCCCAAGAATCCTCTACGGATGTACCTTTGCCATTTAGGATTGAGTTTATGCACGCTCTTATTTATATTTGAGGCAACCAATAACTCAGTAATGTTTTTATTGATTTTATTTCAGAACAGGAGAGCTTAATTGGTAGAAAGAGATTGGGTCTGTCTGGGTTTATTGGATAAGGTAGACCCTTAGGGGAGGACATTAGGCCCTGGCTGGGAGAAGACATCAGTCTTCCTGCTTCCCCCTCAAGCTGTTTCTGTTTATCTAATCATTGTGAGTGAGGGTGGTGGTGGGTCTGTGCTTAGGCATAAAGGTGACCTGGATTTCACGGAATCACACGGGGGCTGGGTGACCATTAGGAGGCTGTTGCTAGGGAGAGATTGCAACATGTGCTAATTAAATCAGAGTTGAAACAAGGAAAAAAGAGAAAATCCTATATGGGCATCTCTCTCCCTCCCTCCTCCTCCCTCTCTCGTGGTTTGAGCATTAGCTACTCTGCGTGTTTCTGGCTATAGCACTAATATTTTCAGCTCTCATTAACCCAAATTTGTTTTATTCCTTCCTTGTCTCATTATACCTTAGCCACGCTTTTCATTCTATCTACTCTGTCACTTTCTCTGCCAATAAAATCGCCATCTCTCAATTTGTCATGGATAAATTGCTAGTGATCCAGTTAATAAGAAATCTAAGGTCACAAAAAAAATATTTCGTCAGATATCAAGGACGCGAGGTGCTGGGGGTATGGTGGTCCAGCCAGGGCAGCAGGCCAGGGAGAAAGTCTCAACCGGGTCCCGGGGAGCGAAATGTCCGTTACTGTGTCCGCCAACGGGGCGACTTAGGCCTGCAAGATTCCGCTTTGTGGGGACCAACAGGAACGCCTCCAATATGCCAAGTTATGTAACATCCCCAAAATAATACAGTGCCCATTGCTCAATAATTGTTTGTTGACTATAAATGAATGAGAAATCAGTCTTACCCTTCAGGGAAAACAATACAGCGTGCAAGAGCAGGTTGGATGGATTAAAATTCACAAAAGCCTCAACGGGTCCAGAAGATACACAGTCACGGCCGACCATACCCCCCTCACTCAAAAACTCCACATCCCACTGAGAGAGCATCTCCTCTTTCTTCTTCCCTCTTCCTGCACTGACTGTTAGACATTTAATGAAGCTGAGCATTAAAGGATGAATTATTTGTTGAATGTTGACATGTTTAAACTTCTTTTCATGATGCAGAAAAGAAGTCCGAGTCACTTCTTGCCTGTGCCTCGAGTCACACTTTAAACGCTTGCCATGTATTTGTAGTAACAGATTAGATAACCGCCCCCAAAATTATAAATTTCCAGTTTTATTATTATTTCCTTTCCATTAATTTCTAAGCCCAGAGATTGGAACAACAAGCTAGAGCTGTTTATTGCTGATGATAAAACGACATTCGTCCTGCCTGCTCTTCCACCGAGCTGACAGACAGCTCCATCTTTCCGACCGACGATGCCCATGCCTGAGCACTGGGTTGGCAGGCCTTCCTGGAGCCGGGAGGGCCAGGGAGTGACTGCTCTCGGCCGCATTGGAACCATTCTCGTTTATCACATGTCCTTGCTCCCGTGGGACTCCGGGTGTAATGCTCAGCTCTGGGCTGCCGAAGGTGGGACAGGCCAGCCTCTGAGGTGCGAACTGACTCCCTCTCGTTTCAGGGTGAGTATCCCCGATGTGGGGGCAGCAGGTGGGTGGAGGGGAGCCGTCGGGTGCTCCCTGTGGGCCGTTCCGCGAGGGGACCTCGCATTCTGTGTGCCAGGCCTCCGGCCCTGCATCTGGCTCGGAGCTGCCCTGGAAGTGTGTGGGACGTTTGTGAAATGCCTGATCTGTTTGTCATTTGCATTTGCCAACTCCTATTTGGAAATCGATGCAAGAAGAGAGAGGAAAAGCAAAGGCAGCTCTTCTGTTGCCCAATGTGTAATTCCTCCTTCCCAGAGCCCATTTTTTTCCTTGGAAATGACTGTTTTGATATCAGACAACGTGATAGATTTATGGGAAAACAAGAACCTTCTCTGCTCTGGGGTTTATTTCCTAGAGCATGTGTCAGCAGCAATTCCTAGCACTGCCAAGCCTTTGCCACCATTTGCTAGTCTCAAAAATCCCAGGACGTTAAATGCCATTTTTATGGGATGCTCTAGAATTTCTGACTGTGCGAGAAGAGCTGCCCTATTTCTTAAGACCCTCCATGCCTGGCCCCACGCTGTGGTCACAGGCTGGTTCTCTCGTTTCTGTTTATTCCCTGACTCATGCCACGCCTTGGCTAGTGTGCTCATGCCATCGATTGTCCTGAAACATGCCATTCTCAACCCAAAAAGCCCTCTGTGAGCCTCTCACCCAAATTCATTCCATTCTTCAATCCCCAGGTCAATCTTTCCTATTCGTAGCAGCCCTGCCTTAGGTTTCTGCTGATACCGACCCCTCTCTGAATTTCCGATGGCGAATCGCCTGAGAGTAAGGGTCATCTCATACTTGTCTTGTACACCCCACCCCCAGTGCCCTGCACAGGGTGGTCACAACACAGACACTCACACTCGCATGTGCATGTGACAGTTTTAAGCCACCTACGGGCATGTTGGGTCTCAGCGCCCAACTTAAAGTCGACCCCTCCGTGAGGGGTGAGCACCTCTTCCCTTCCCGTCGTATGGGATTAGTGCTCTAAGACCCTGACTGCTACTTTGTCATCGCTATCCCGGATGTCGCATGCCTATCACATGAGCTCAGCGCTGCATAGATCATCTCATTGGACCCTCAGGACAGTTTGGCAAGGGATGTACTGACAATGCCATTTTAGGGGTGACAACGCTGAGGCTCAGAGTTCAGCGATCGTCCGGAGGTCACAGAGACAGGAAGTGACAAAGCTGAACTGGATCCAAACCATCTTTCTCTCAAACAAAACAGAGAAATGTGTTTCCTTTTTCTCGTCTGTGTTTTGGAGAGAGAGTGTGGGGGTGAGGTGGGGAGTAGGGGGGGTCCCACAGGCCATTCTCTGCCCTGTCTCTCCAGGCACCGTCACCCGCTGGTCAGCCCTTCCATACTTCAGGAAAATTACCCCTCCTCCTCCGACTGGTTGTTTCTCTTCTCACTCCCACCACCTATTTTACAGGTGAAGAAACTGAGGCACCAAGATGTTATGTAGTTTTCCTGGTCAAGCAGTTAGTCAGTTTTGGATCTGAGATACAAAACTAGACCAACGAGGTCCAGAGGAGACTAAACTTAACTGCTAAGGGTCATTGCTCTGAAGCCAGATTCTCCAGTGATATCGTCCCAGCTACCACCCCGAGGACAGGCCGGGCAATGAGTTCCATTTGGGGTCACACTGGTCATCTCACATCCTTGGCATAGATCATGTTGTCTTATGATTTATTTACATTATCTTTGGTGCCTGTGAGTGGGTTCAAAAAGAAGGTGGTTTAAAAAAAATTGAAGGAAAATATATAATTAAAAATCAATTGGGTTAAGGTTAGAATCCCAGAGCACTTTATATCTGAAAAATTATTTTGATTATCATATAAATGAGATGGCCCACTGCTGATTAGCATAACAACCCAAAATAAACACTACGGGGCTCCAGAGCCCAGTGGTTCTCCTATTATGTTAATTTCCGTGATTTGAATTCGCCAGCCATGGCCTCTGATTTCTTTGTACCTCCAGTTTTATTTTATACGATGCTATCTAGGGCAAATTAAATATGGTTTGCCATAGATCTAATTTTATTTATTCTCTATTCTGCTCTCCTGCGTTAGGTGCTCATTCTCCCTCAGGGCTGTTTGATGAGCACTGACTTCTCTGTCTGGGGGAAATCCATTCTCTGAGCTAGTTCTCTGAGCTATGAAAATCCAGAGAGTGACCTGCACGGCGTATTCAGTCCGGTCAGAGACCGAGAGGTCCCAGATGGCTGCAGGGCCGTGCAGTCCGCGGTCTGTTGCTAGGAGACCATATTGATCCCTTCCAGCATCTTTGTCCATGACCCTGTCTACTTCCCAGTGATTGACTGGCGTCATTTACAGCATCAGGTAGTTAGAAGATTGGCCTTGTCTTCAATATGTATAAAGTTAAAAATCTCATCAATGAAGCTTAAGATGCTTTATGGACATCGTAATGCCTGTTGTAAGTAGCCTATCACCAAATATGCCTGCTCCTTTGGTGTGCTCATGTTGGAATATGGTTAAACAGATGTGGATCTTCCTGCTTTCATAGAAATGTAAGATGATTATCAAAACCAATTTGTTTATGGTAACCAAAGTCCATTTGCTGCTTCCCAATCAAAACCAATTTGTCGTGTGTCTGCCTTGCCTACCTTTTGTCTTGGGCAAGAAGCTCCAACTAGAATATCTCGAGATGATTGTTTCTGATGCTAAAGCGTTCCACTTAGAGAAAAATAACAGGAGACTTAATCTACCTCAGTGCTTTGATGTGTGGCCCCTAACGATCAGGTCGAATGTGCAGCCAGTGAGTGGGCAGCTAGTGCAAGGCGCACACGGCTCCCTCCCCTCACCCTCGTGGTCCTGTGGTCCCAGGGGAGCCAGCTGAATCAGAATGCTGCTCCCGCCAGCGACGGTGGAAGCCTGCAGACAAGTCAGGTTTTCTGATTACAGCTCTCGGTGATTAAACGCCTGGTATAAATATAGTTCTGTCTAATATTTTAGAGAAGATCAAGAGAATCAGATGGAGACAGCCTTAAAGACTGCTTTCCGTTAGCTCTGAGACGTGGATGTCCCAGCAGTCTCGTGCCCTCCTCGTCTGAGAGGACCTTTAACATCCTTTATCTGATGGACCTTGACTTCGCTGAGCTTCCCTGGAGAAACGGAGATGGGATGGGGGTTTTCATAAATAGATGCTAGGTGCTGAGTCTGTGCCAAACTTCATTGATCTGAGTGATAGGTTGACAGAAAAAGAGGGAGAGAGACAGACTGATGGGGGGGGTAACTATTACTTTTCTTATCCATCATAACTCCCCTATGAGGTAGGTATTAGTATTTTAAAGGAAATAAGTATATTGAGGCACAGATGTCTCATGATTGATTAGCTAAGGTCCGCACAGCTAGTACGAGATGGATGGAGCCAGGATCCAGCCCCAGGAGTCTGAAGGCAGGGCTAGCGCTCTCAGTGGCCACTGTCACACTGTATCCTGCAGGAATGGTGACTCGTCTCTGCCTGGATCTACTCCAGGAGCACAGAATCTTTTTAGCAAAGCACCTGCATCATCATCAGAGAGCTCCAGGGACTCTCATCTCTCCAACCAGCTCATCCTTGGCCCCTTGATGGTCTGCTGAATGCCACGTCCACCTAACATTTTTCTCACCAGAAACAGGGGTCTGAGCACTGGATCAGAAGCGGCACTTCTCCCCCAGAGTCACCTCCCACCCCCAGGGAGAGGCGAGGATCAGTTTCAAATCACCACTGTCTATGGTGGGACTGGCATTCCCTCCCATGTGACCACTGACATAGATATTGAATTCAGTCACAGTCACCTCACCTTCTTAAGGGCTCCTTAATCTTCTCCCATAAAAAAATATGGAGACAGGTAAAGTCTGCGAAGCACCGATGCTGGGTGCTGGGCAGAGATGCTGGGAATCAGACAGCCTCCCGCTCCTGAAGAGCAGCCTAAGGAGTTAGTTCACTTCACACGTTCTCGATGTAGGTCTCACTCTATAAAAACGAAGCCAGTGATCTCATTCTTTTTCAGGCTTTGGAAAATATTGACTCACTGACACTCATGAAATATAAACACTTTTAAATCTTTTAAGATTTACTTTTTCTTTTGATTTTCTCTTTACTGAGGAATAATGTCAGAGAATTTTGAGTTTGTTCAGTAAATAAACTCTAGATAATATGCATAATGTGATCAAAGGGACGGTGGGTATCTTGATGGCTATATTGCTAAATTACAGTAATCTCATTGAAAATCCAGGATCACCATATGAGGCAGGAAAGAAAGAGGGGAGAGAGATGCAGGAGATGGCCTGAAATTATAAAGGAAAGTTGGAGGGTGATGAAAACAGCCTAGCATTTCTCTGACCTTGATTAAACTTTAGAGAGCTTTCCTTTTTGTGTGTGTTCTCTCTCTCTCTCTCTCTCTCTCTCTCTCTCTCTTTCCTCGACTCTATGCCCCTGGTATCCCTTTCTTAGAGCATCTACTTTAGAGCAAAAATTCCAACTATAACTTTTTCTCTGACCCTTTGATTCATCTGTCTCAAGGACCTGGAAAGCCCCCTTCTGAAACACAATCATTGAAGGAGATAGCGCCCCCAAGGCTCTGCCCAAGGCTAGGAGCCTAACTTCAATTCGGACAGTCAGCAACCACAGGTGGCCTTATCGCGGTGACTGACTGTCCCACAGACGTCCTTCGAGACTTTTTCATTTGCTCACACCACAGCTTAAGCATCCCCCTGCCTCTTCATTCAACAGGGTTGAGTTCAGTCCCTCTATCCTACTACAAGAGTCTTAAAGAAAGTTTTCCTTGTCTGCTTCAGTGATCTGGTGCAAGCCACAGGTACCTTAAAAAAGTGGGGGGGGTTAAAAAAAAAAGAATTTTAAGGCAAGAGAAAGTTATAAAGTCTGTGAGGACTTGAAGGGCCCAGACCCCCAAGAGAAATGGGAGCCAACAACAGGTCCAGTCTCATTAGCCATGGTGTCCACAGCCACATAAGCCCAAATGTCCAGTGACATCGGGATGGATGAGCTGATTAAGGGACGTGAGAGAGAACAAAATAAACCACTGCTGCATGTGTGAATTGCAAAAACACAACATTCAGTTAAAAACGGGTGAAGCTAAGCTAAGCCAGGCCTCTGTAACATCAGTAGGTACCCGTGGGGTGGACAGTGGGACCGTTGGGACCAGAAGATGCTCGGGCAGTTCTCCTCAAACGCCAGTGACTCTGTTTCTTTATCTCTGCGGTGCTGATATGCACGTGTTCACTTTGTGATGACTCACTTGCTGTTCTGTAGAATCTAACCTAATTACATTTTCTACAAAAATTATTTCAGATTGAACCAAAACAGAGGAGCTGTTCTTAGTCCTGGCTAATAGTTTGTACTAAGACTTTGGGGAGTGGGAAGAGAAACTGGGAATTAAGGAAAGAAAAAAGGAAGCTCTGACTGTGTGTTGCAATATAAATGCAATAGAAATTGGATTTCTTTTAAACAGTCTGTTGTGCAATCGAATTTGTATTGGTGTCAAAAATCTGTGCCCTTTTCTGCTTTTTTTGGTCACTTTCTTTAACCTTTGGAGCCCACATTCCCAGAAGGCTTAGATTTTTTTTCTTCATGACAAGACCTCAGTTCCCTTTCCTGGTCACTTACTGACCTCATCCTACTTCAGTGAGTAGACTGACCATCTTCCTAGCCAACGCAGTGCAGGTGGAAACGCTCACTTATCCTCGGCATATTTGTTTTCTAATTTACATTCCTCCATCGACTTTATGTCTTCAAATGGCACCCTCTGCGCTGATGGCTTTCGTGCTGAGGTATGAAGCTACTCAGTTTTCACAAAGGACCTTGTCTGCCTACCAAACGTGAAGTATCACGGAGAAATGGGAGTGTTTGGGACGCTGTTCCCACTGGTTGGGGGATTTGCTCTCACCCCCTCACTCAGTGCCATTAAACCTGACAGCTTCCAGCCCTCGGACAGGTCCTGTGGCGTTAAAAGCCTACGTGTACTCCGTGTCATCCTGCTGAGTTATAATGGTCGCTTGGCTGTTTCTTCCTTGCAGAGGCCCTGGGCAGCCCCTTCTCAATGAAAACTACATCTTTTTACATTTTTTTAAATTACCAATTACCTGATATTC
Organism: Cynopterus sphinx; assembly: GCA_030015415.1. NCBI lineage: Eukaryota > Metazoa > Chordata > Mammalia > Chiroptera > Pteropodidae > Cynopterus > Cynopterus sphinx. Next base: position 50,294,677 of record CM057389.1, on the reverse strand, counting down.
AGCTTTTTTGCCCTTGGGTTTGATAATATAGCAGATTATGACTATACTGTGCTAAAGCATGAATATATCCAGTCAAAAATGCATAACCACGAAGCACCTCTGATTTATTAAGAGACTTGCCATTGAGTGTTTTCTGTAGGGAGAGCTATGCAAGGCATCAGTATAACATTTGGAATGATGGCACAGACGTGCTACCCCCTACAGAGGTGAAATAGCACATATATGACATCAGGGAAGAACTACAGAAATTCTCAAACTAACCCAAACCTGCAGGTTTATAGCCGAGTCAACTGAAGTCCAGAATAAATGGCTGCCTAGGGCTTCCAGCTGGTGGACGACAGACCAACACCGAAACCTAGGCATGCTCTACATACGCCACACAACACACACACTTATCAACGAGTGCTAAACCACGGCAATAAAACCGCTTGTGAAACTCAGGTAGTTCTCTTTACTCCACTTGACGTCCGCTGAAATAATTGTGCCATAGGGTAGCTTTGCTCACTGATCAGGCCACCATGGTTTTCCTCCAAAAATGATATGAACGATCCTGCCCTCACTTCAGAATGAAAAATTGGGATGACCTTCTCAGTGCGAGGTCCCTGGAAACAAATGTTCTCTATAAATAACTTGTTTGTCAACTTATTTAAAAAGGTTTGAAAATCACAGAGGCCAAATTGTTCCCAATAGAAATGAGTTAGGTGGAAATATGCCAAGTTGAAAAAAAAATGTAATATGGCCAAGAAAGGGAGCATGGGAAGGAAGGAAAAAGGAGAAACGATAATAGAAAAATTTTAAAAAGAACGGTCAGTGGATAGTTGTAGCATAAAAGAGAGAATAGAAAAAGGAAAGAAAAGAAAATCCAGATGGTGACACCATGAAGAGCTGAAGGCTGACTGCTCCGTGACCTCGAGGGCCACACCAAGAACGACACTGTCCCTTCGAAGACGTCTTTTGGGGGCCAAGCTTGGAGCACGTTCACACTGTGACACAGAATCCACTGATGCGCATCGTTACTACAGTTACAAACAGATGTGCCCTTACTAGAATGACAAACAGACTTACTCCCACTGGAAACGAATGTAAAACTTTGTGAAGAAATGGCCACCAAGGAAATTTACCTGGACTTTCGCAGCAAAGCCACGCACCTACCAATAAGATCAGGTTCTGCCTCCAGTGGCATCTTTGTTATGTGCTCTGTGGAGCAGCATTTCAACAAAACCATCTCCTTTTGAAAGCTGAGAGAATACTGAGTGATCTGGGAGACAGTAAAACGGACAGGCGTGCAAATAGCAAACACACCTGTTACTGAGCCTGATATGTGAAGAGCAAATCCCAGATGAATGGAGATGATGAGGCACAAAAAAGGATTAGGAATACTCTGTGTTTAGTAAACAACCCCCAAAAGATGTGTCAATATTGAAGAGACCTGACACGCTACCATGAAGTAGAGTAGGAAGCAAAGGATGACGACATTACTTAAGTTGAAGGGTGTGCTCTTTAGTCACTAAGTTTAAAATATCAAAGGCTGTTGATCTGCAAAAAACTACCATTTGAAAAATATAATATATATTTAATAAATTCTTTGGGTGTCATGAATAATATTTTGGTTTTATTATTAATTTACTGACTGCATTGAGCCTGTAAACCAATTATTTTGGCTTTCTGTGTATAAGACCATTGACTCATTTTTTTTCCTTTAGTGATTCAGGTAAACAAAAATAAATTAATCATAATTTTTGGTTTATAATGCACTGTCATCATTGGTCCATAAATGGTCCACTTCTATTCATTCATTTATGCATTTACTTTATTCAAATTAATTTTTTTAATTGTGGTAAAATATGCATAACTTACAATTTACCATTTTAACAAATTTTAAATGTATAGTTCAGCACATTAAGTACATTGACATTTTTGTGCAAATATCACCATAATTTATCCACGGAACATTTTTTCATCTTGCAAAACAGAAGCTCTGCACCTCGCCACTCCTCCCCCAACCCCTGGAAACAACCATTTAACTTTCTCTATAAATTTGACTAATCTAAGTACCTCATAGGAGTAGAATCATGTAGCATTTATCTTTTTTGTGTCCGCTTTATCTATCTTAGCACAATGTGCTCAATTTTCATCCATGTTGTAGCAGATGTCAAAATCCTTCCTTTCTAAAGCTGAACATATATAAAGATAGAATATTATACAGATAAAGATATATAGATAGATGTCACATTTTGATTGTCACTCACCCATTAACGAACACTTGGGTGCCTTCCATTTTTTTGACTATTATGACTGAAGTGGCTATGAACACAGATGTGCAAATATCTCTTCATATCCCTGTTTTTGATTCTTTTGGATATATACCCAGAGTGGGACAGCAACGCAAAAAAAATAAAGGGGAAAAATAAAAGTAGGCATAGAGAAAATAAATACCAGATGACAGAAGTAAGTTTTTCCTTATTAGGAATTACTTTAAAAGTAAATAAATTAAATTCTCCAATCAAAACACAGACTTTGGCAGAATGGATTAGAAAACAACAACAGAGCTATACACTGTCTACAAGGGACTCGCTTAGAATCCAAAGACACATACAGGTCAAAATAAAAGAATATAAAAAGATATTTCATGCAAATAATAACCAAAAGGATGTATACAATAGAATATTATTTGGTCTTAAAAAGGAAGAAAATTCTGACCTATGCTACAACGAGAATAAAACTTGAGAACAGTATGCTAAGTGAAATAAGCCACTCACAGCAAAACAAATAATGCATCATTCCATTTATATGAGGTCTGCAGGGTAGTCAAAACTGTAGAGACAGAAAGTAGACTGTTAGCTCCCAGGAGCAAGGAGGAAGAGGGAGAGGGGAATTATTGTCTAATGCGTAATAGTTTGTTTTATAAGATGAAGATAGTTCTTCAGATCGATGACAGTGGTGGTTGCACAGTAAAGTGAATACACTTACCAATGAAATGTACACATAGATATGATTACAACAGTAAATCTTACATATATTTACAACAATTAAAAACTGGGAGGAAAAGCTGCATGTTTTCAAGAACAATTATATATGAGCGTTTACTCTTATTTGCATATCGATTCATTTTAAAAGGGTAATGGGAATAAAAATATTGATTCATCATAAAATTGCTTTTAGATAATAAAAATAATGTAATAGGCCAGAATTAACATGCAAAAATAAATTGATATAAAGAGGGAAAAAAAACTAACCCCAAACTACATAAGCATAGAACTATAATTTTTTTAAATGTATTATACATTTCTATTTTTTTATATATCATTTTTAAAACCTAGCCTTCCTCAAAATTTGTTCCTGAGAATACTATTTCCTTGAGATATTAATCAGCACTACAAGGAAAGAGATTCTGGTGTTAAATACATTTTGTAAAGCAATGAGTTAAAAGATAACAGAGCCGGTTAGTACAAGTTCTCGCTGTTTTTATTATGCTAAAGTGAACGGACAAGCCCTAAGAGGATGTATAGAATGCACAGCACGTTCCAAACATATTTGACTTTTAATACCTTCCAAACTAGTGTTTCATTGGGTACATCTTGGAAATGCTACTTTAGGCACTGGTTATCACAGTATGTAGAGAGTTTACATACTGCTCTGTAATGTCTTCACAATGAATGTTTTAACAGTGGAATTCAATCATATTAAATATTAAATACTGAGCTGGATTCTGAGATCATCATAAAAACGTGATCCTCTCCCACCAGCGGCTAACAATTTATTTGGGAGGGTACCTTGAAGTAAACAGGACATCTTGATACAATGCCAGCAGTCCTGGAATAGGGACAGAGATTTTTGGTGACTCATAAGAAGAATTCCCAACACAGGGCTGAAGCACTGAGAAAGACAGTCTAGGGGAAGTGATGTTAAGACAGAGTGGTCTTGGCGAAAGAAAGAGAGTTCTCAACATAGAGGGTGTGTGGTTAAGAGAAGAGAGACCATAATATGCCCATTGGACTATAAAAAGCCAAGATTTTATCCAATTGACTTTTTACTAGGGTATATTTGTCACATTCTACAGAAAGATGAGATGAGCAGTTTATCTGCAGGAGATTTGCTACATTTTAGGTCATTTTAGGCTATGTTTCTGAAGATAGGCCACTGGCCTGTTTTCATGGCACCTGACATATACTGTCAGATTGCTTTTCAGAAGAGATATGAATTGGAGAAGTCGTGAGTGGGATTTGCGAACCAGAGTTTCGCTGAATCCCCACCATTCCCAGTGCATCTACAAACCACTTTTCCTCACAGCACTGATTAACAGCCCCTGGGAACACTGAGCGTTCTCGAGAACTCGTTTTTATGAAGACCTGATTTTTAAAAATCATATTAAAAAACAGTAGAACATGCACAAAATTAAAATAGCTGTTGCCTTTGGCTTATACAATTACTGATTCTCCTTTATATGAAAGTGTCTAGAATATAGATTTTTTATTTTTATAGAATGGAGACAATTTTTTTCAATTTTTACGGTCTAAAATCAGTTTTCTAATAAAACATTTTGCTACCATTGTTCTTTCAGAACAAATTTATCTATCTCTCTCTCCCTATGTATAAATATATAAATTGTCTGTAATGTTATATCATGTGTTAATAAAATATGTAATAGTATCATAGCTAATATATTACACACAATAATATTACAATATTAAATCATTAAAAATTTACCAGGTACATGATATTATTCAAGAATTTGAAGGAGAATAAAGTTTATTTCTCCCTCATGTAAACCTCCGGAGATGGCTGCCCAGGGCTGGCATGTAGCTTTCCATGAGACACTTAGGGACATGTCTCTCCTCCTCTCACTGTTCTACCATCCCTTGGCAGGTGGCTGGAGAGACAGAAGTCAAAGAACAGGCACTTTCGCAGCTGTTTCTCAAGAAAGGAAGAGTGCTGGGAGCTGCCCACACTTCTGCTTTCATCTCGTTGGCACATGGCCACACTTAGCTGCAAGGTGCAAAGCCTCATGGGAGCGGGCAGGCTTTGGGAGTCGATGTATCTGACAAACACCTTTCTGATGCTATGGAAAGAGCAGAGGGTGAGTTCTGACTAGGACATCTGCTACTTTCAAGTCCTGAAGTTTCTGTATGACTTACAAATCAGTTAGTGCCTTAGTTAATCCTCAGAATGACACCGTCAGGTATTATGTCCACTAGGAAAACAAGAAAATCAAAATGCAGATAATAAACTATTCTAAGGTCAATCAGCTAGAACTGGGAGGGGAGTCCACTATTGTTGATATTAACTATCTGGATACTAGGTGCCCCCTCACACTCCTAATGAGAACTCCTTCCATCCCAGTTCTCCTAGTACCCACACCACCCCAGGCCCCTAGATCCTAAAGCAACTGCATCTAACCAAGGCCCATATTGCCTCTGGGCTCCTTTGGCCAGAATTGACTAAATCTAATCTGTCAGGTAATAAAATGTTAGGAAGTTATAAGTGTTCCGAATAGAAAATAAACTATGATAGAGGCATAGAAATGAAGGGACATGATCATTTCAAAAAGTTTCCTAGGAGAGAAGGTTTTGTTCCAGAGAGGTGAGCTGTGATAAGAAATCTGAATGAGAGAAGATGCTCTGGCAAATTAAGAGGAACATGTTCCAGCCAGAAGGATGCAGATCCCAAAGGGCTCGAGGCAGGAACGGGCTCTGATGTTCCCTGGCAGGAAGGCGAGTGGGCTAGGGCAGCATGACCTGGGCAGGGGACAGCAGAAGCTAAGACAATGAAGGCTGTGGGGAGACACGTTATATTAGCTTTGCAGGTGGCTGCTTGTGCTGTGTGAGATGGGCAGGTATCAGAGAGTCAGACACAGGAGGCGTGTGGTCTGGTGGCTGTGTCAGTGTCAACAGTAGACACGGGCCAGTGAGAAAGGAGTTTAGTTTGGCCCGAATCGAGAGCCCTGGACGTTGTCAGAGTGGTACAACACAGGAACTGTTTGGAAGGTGATGCTGACGCAGCTTGATGAGAAATGGGAGTTGAGGAACAGAGAGGTCCTTATACAACTATTTGTTTTGGTTTTTCTTTTAGTTTTACATATTATTTCGCTCTGAGCAGCTCAGTGAATTAGAGTGCCATTTTATGAAATGGGAAAGATGGGTTGGGGAAGAATCAGAAAATCATAAGTGAGAAAATGTCAGCTTGGGATATATTAAATTAAGACACCCAAGTGGAGAAGTTGAGTAGGCAGGAGGATAATGTACAGCAGCCTGCAGGTCAAGCGAAAGGCTAGAAGAGTGGACACACACATCTTCCTGTCATTATCACAATAGGGATACATAAGGCTATGCACCTACCTGCGTGAGATAACCTCAAGATTAAATATAAATATTTGAATATATTTCTGTTAGCATATTAATAATATTTGTGTCTCATCATTCTTCCTCCTGTGGGTATAGCTGAGTAGGAAGAAGATCACATCATATATCTCAGTCTACATTTATGTCTCTATATCTATTTATCTCTCCACAGTTATATTTCTTATACATAACTGTAGGGAAAAAATTAAAATATATCTTGCAGTTTCCTGCAAGTGAATAGACACACTAAAATTTCTTTACTTCTTGACAAGCCAATATATTTTTATAACTCATACATAATTGAAAACAGCAAACAGCATACTGTCATGAAGAACTTTTATTTGATAGTAAAAGACCCTCGTGCATGTGTTATATGGGGCATAAACAGCACGTGGGAGTCACAAGCAAATGGTGTGAGCACAGCATTTCATAAGAGTCTGAGCTAGGACAAATAAAATGCCATCATGTTATGGTCACTAATAAATTCAATTCAATTAGGCACGTATTCATTGCAAGTCTATTATGTGCCTGGCCCTGTGCTAACGAGGACATTAAGACAAGCAAAAACCATCACAGACTCTTAGACAAGAACGTTGTCGAAGCACAAACTGAGATAAAGGATCTAAAGTGCCGCGACATGGGCCTGTAAAAGCATATGATAACACGTGACCATAATACCTGACTCAGTCTGAGAAGTCAGAGGTGGGACACTTGAACCTGGTGAGGAGAAGTTTATAAACCAAACGGGGGATTTGGATACTGTGTTTTTCATAAAATGAAGAAAATCTAGTGTAGATGGAGAATTGAGGGAAAAAAAGAGATAATTCACCCAGCTTGCACGACCTTTATAAAATATTTTTAAATTTTTGTATCATTTATTTTTCTCACCTGAAAAACCCGGTAAAATACATATTTTTAAAGTCATCTCTAAGATCCCTTTCACTCACACACTGTAGAATTCCAGCATTTCAGCAGATTGTACCTTGTGGGTGCTGTCCATGGTGCTAAATGTAGCTGTCAGGAGAGTGAGGTGCTCTAGGCTGAATTTTCCAAACCTGACCCTTCTTGGGAATCAGCAAAAACTCCACACCCAAGATTTGCTGAATTACAATCCTCAGGGTTAGGGCTCTTGAGTCTGTATTTTCATAGATACTGCTCTTAGGCGACTCTGACGTGTAAACTGAAAAATTACTTTCCAGCATAACTGTCTAGAGTAGGGTTTTCAACCCTGGCACATATGAAATATCTGGAGGATTTTAAAAACTATTCACAACCAGACCCTTCTCCAGAATCATTAAATTAGAATCTCTTGAAGAGAAACCTGGTAATGGGCATTTTCTCAAAGCCCAGGTGATTCTAACAGGCAGCCAGTAGCCACGTGAAGGGATTTGAAGTAGGAGGTGGGAATATTGTCTATTTTGACAAGTAAAATGAATTATTATAAAGGTTATTTATAAAGGGTTTATGGTATCAACACACACACACACACACACACACACACACACACACACACACACACACACTAAAAGACAAGACTTTTGCCAGTGACATTCAAATCAACTGAATATGCAGTTGTGGAAGCAAACATGCAGAAGTATCCATCAAAATGTTTCATAAAAATGTTAATTAAAAACTCACAAAAATTGTTAAACAAATATTAGTTTGAGTATTAATAACTTAACACCATTTTTTCTCCCATTGAAAATGTGTGCAGTTAAGTTTAATCACAATATTTTGATCGAGCAAACAGTATCTTACCACTTCCTTGCAAAAAAGGTCAGCAGAAATGCAGATATTTGGAGCTTGAGATTATAATTAATTATACTTCTCTCACTGTATTTCTAGATTAAAAACCATTCAACAGATAGAAATATAATAAATATATAAATTTTCTTATGGTTTTAAAAAACAGAATATGGAGAACACACCTGGATGGAAAGCTACATTCCAGCTTTTGATATGTTCCTGGAAGTGTAGCCACGAGAGATGATCCAACTACAGAAGAACCACTTGTCTTTCCCTGGAGAAAAATGAGTGAAAGACAGAAACCAGAAATCTTTCTAACATACACTTTTCTCCTAAGGACTGAAGTATGACCTTCGCCATGAAGAGTACAGTATAAGATACTTAAAATCTTTAAGAACATTTGGCCTAGTCAGAACTACATGTAAAACTCAGGAATAGGATAACTTGTTAGCTCAGGAATTATATTTCTTTGTGTGGTTATTTTTCTTACCAATTTACCAAAGGTAAATTGACACTGTAAAACATTAGTCTAAAAATGAAACCGATTATAAATTATTTGACAGTAACCTTTTGAAAATGCTTTTATGTTCATTGTACACTTTGTTTCCCTTTTCATTCCAACTCAAAGGCTCACTCATCCCCATCACTGTAGCAGTCTCCTGGCGCTATTTCCCTAAGAGATAAAGGACCCTTCCTATGCCCTACGAGAGAGGCTCACTGTACACTGGCTCTGACTCTGCTTTCAGTGGACTGTTTTTCTGATAATGTCCCAATCAACCAGTTGATTTGATAGGTTCAATCAACTAATAAAAATGGGCGTGTAAGCCGATGGATTACCAGAATGAGTTTCTCCATCAATACAATACCATCCAAAGTGAATGCTGAGAAGACACGTCATTTGAAGATCTTGAGTGATGCTGCCCTGGATCTTTCTACAAAAGCCCCTTGTGCCACTGACATCACCAATGTCTTTCTTGTGACAGAGAATCAATAATTATTGAACAATCTAAATAAAATGAAAATTTGGGGTGACTCTGACAACTCAGATTCACTGAATCTGATTCATGCCCATGAGTGACCCTTACGTCTGCTCATAATTCTCTCACCTAAGAAAAAAAATGAAGTAAAGGTATTGCTCTTTTAGTTTCTAAACATGCATTTTGTTGCGAATGTTTGTAATAAGGACAAACAAAATTGAGGGAAAAATTAGTTCAGAAAGCAGCATATGAGGTTAAGTAGTCAACAACAAATTCCAATTTGATATAATTCAACTACGACTACTGAGTACCTGCTAGGCGTCATATATTTCTGCCTGGGGATGATCTAAAGGCCCCCAAGTAAGGATCTTCCACCAGTTGTGGATATAGTAAAGATGGTAGCTGCAGTGGTGCTGGGGGCAGATGGAGTAGAATAATAGTAATTTTAATGCATTCAATAATTTAAAAAAATAATTTGGATGTCTTGCTGGACTAAGATCAAAGATGTTGGATGAGCAGCTATTATTTATTCTCATGTTTTAAACAGACAAATTAAGACTCATAATAACAAGGATATAACAATAACAATATTTAAAAGTTTAATAAAAGTAACCCTAAATTCAAAATAAACATGGGGGAAAAGATCATAGCAGAAGACGTCAGCATTAGGGTCAAGATCATAAAAAAACAAAAGGGAACCAATACTGAATCGAGCTCTTCAGTCTCCTGCTCTTATTTCCAGCAAACTGGACCACTAGTCTGGGGCTGTGGAGTAAACTCAGCGCAAGGGTGCGTGGCATCCTGGGTTACCACTCTGCTCCCCTGGGCCGTGGAACCTCACTTATCATCTCGGTGGTGTCTACTGGTCCCTGAAATACACCAGAGCAGGAAGTGAGACTCTGGGTGGCTGTATTTTCCTGGGAGCAAGGAGATATGCTAGTGGCTTGAATGTAAACCTCATGTTTTATTCATCATAGTTCAAGTGATAAAATGTTAAGGAAAATGTCAAGTAAGACAGATAGATGATGTCAAAGGCCTCCGGCTGTCAGTATCTCTCCAGCTTCCCTGGGCAACATCATTCAGCCTCCACAGTCCCCTTCTTACAGTGAAAAAAAAAAAGTCCAATTTTTTTCTTCACTGAGACTTTTAAGAGAAATCATACAAACAATTGGAATTTTCGAGAATGACGTATTGTTACATACTTATGCCATGTATTCCAACTGGCAGACGCAGAGATGCAGATCACAAAGGAACGTGAAGCCTGGAATTTAAGACATAAGATGAGAAGGAACGAGGCCAAGAGGCAAGCTGGACCAGGACAGAGCAAGGCGACCTGTGCCCAGTGGCTGTGGCCAGTGAGGAACCACGTGGCCTGGATGGAATTAGGACATTTTCGTTAACCATGGAAACCTTCCCAGAGGTTACTCACTCTGCTGCATGATCCTGAATCATTCTACAGACGAGGGAGAAATGACCCTTTCCTGAACACCACCCAGGAGCAGCGGGCCTTAAATACAGAAGTGGCAAGTCCGAACACACGCAGTCACTGCACTGCCGAAACTGTCCCAGCTGGAGAGGTGTCATAAAAACAAAAGCAGTAAGAAAAATGGTGTTATTTGCAAAAATGGGAGAAAGGGAGGAATTTTCAGTACTCTAAAGGGAAGGAAGGCTGGCCAACAGCCAGCATCGCTTTCCATTGTTGAGACACGCAGTGGAGAAGCGTGACCACCCAAGCCGTCCCAGCATAAGTCATCTCTCTTAAGAGCGTCTCCACATGGGAGCACAGGTCAAGAGTCCCCGAGAACTGGACTCGAATCCCGTTTCTCTCTGACTGTGCCTTCTCTTCGGCCTGACTCAGGGGGTCCACTCCGCAATCCTGCTTGAGAATCACCTTTCAACAGCTCCTCTCCCCACTCTGGGTCCTGTTTATACCACCAGGTGACCCAAGGGCGGATAAGGAGGGCTAGCCTCAGAGTCCCCTGCTCTCCCAGGTGGGTCACTGCCTCCCAGGTGGGTCAAAGGGGATCTCCAGATCCAACCTCTTTCCAGAGCCTTTTAAGATGACGAGACCAGAGTTTCTTTCTGACCTTGGTATGACCTGCGCTAATCTCACGCAAGTGTATAGCTGTCTCTTCCCTCTGTCACCATAAGCTCTTCTCATTTTTGTTTTCTTTTGTTTTGTTTTAAAGCAAAGCTTTAGGCCTAGCCTGCCAATTTTGGCTATTGAATTGCTAAAGCACAAGATTTAAAAATTTCAGGATTCCATTTTGAAGAGTTCAAAGCTTTGAAGGCTGTTATCACCTTGGTGCAGATTGCATTTGAATGTTAGCCTCTCCCTTTCTTTTCTTGTTTTTTAAATAATTTGTATTTAGACTCTCTCATAGCATTCTTTCTGGAGAACAAATGACGATCTCTAAATCCACAGCAAACTCAGATAAGGGTCCAATGCTTGGAAAGGCAAAAGGGACATGTGCACCAACAATTTTCAAAACATCCCTCATTACATTTGCAAGAATAGTCCTTGGAATATGTCAGGCAGTCAATACACCTCACCTATTGCTATTTTAAAAATAATCATCATTCGTATTGATAATAACATTTAATAACAATACCCATCTAGTACTCATCAAACGATGGAGCATCAGTATCTTAAAATCGTGATGTGAGTGGGTATCTTTTCTTGTCAATTAATATATACACTATCCCTCTTTGTTCGCTTTATTTGGACAGAAGCATCTAGAGCCAGACTTGTGTCATGTGCACTAGCAAGATGAGTGTGTGTGGACGCTGATGCTGGAGACAGAGACCACGACAGCCTCCTGAGACCAGCGGTCCCAAGTCAGACTCTCCCACGCAGCACTCGCTCTGACAATCGGCCTGAGGAGCCGTCGAGGGCTGCCCTCTGCCTCGGTCTGACACGTCCTGCTGAAGAACAACATTCAGCACAAACTTCCAAAAATCACCCTAGAGATAACTCCCCAAGTGAAAAAGCAGATGTTTGCCAGGAGATGATTTCGGAAAAAGAGACTATGACCCCAAAGTACGTATTCCGCGGGGCCTCCTGCTTCCAGACAGCATATGCTTTATGAAAACGGAAGTTCTGATGACAGAAAAAAATGACCCCATGAGGAAACTCACCCTGGGCTGGTGTAAGTCTGAGCTCTAGGCCCGCAATGACACTGCACCTCTGTGACAGGGCGGGCATGGCCGGGACAGCCGACGGCGTCCCAGTAATGAGCCATGCAGCGAATGCCAGCCCCCCACCCTCCATGTGTCAGAATGGGCCAAGAGGACCACACGTGGCTTCCCCAGCAGCCCAGGTCAGCATCCTAGCCTGCCCCTCTGGAGTGGGAACGGTGCCATTACGAGGACAGTTCCCAGGGCTCACCCCCTGGTCATCTGTATCCAGACACCCATGCGGCCGCCTACACTACTATCTCTTGTCTCACACTTCACTCCCTCTTCAGCCTGAGCGGAGACATATCCAGCGAGTGATCACTGTGAAGCAGACATTTCCAGAAAGCCCACCATAGCTTTACTGAGGAAAATGCTCAGCTGAGCACAGTCTCCACATCACGCTCCGACACTGCAGGATGATTCTCTCGCTGTTCCTTTCTCCTCCAGGTTATCGTCCTGAACGGAAATGAATTATGGATAGCAGAGGCTGAGGAAATGCATTTTAATCCTTGTCTTTGTGGAAACAACTGCGAATCACAGCAGCAGAGGGAAGGAGAAAAGTGTCTGGCCTGCCTGCACCACTTTTTCCAAATTAATCTTTATCCATCCTTTAAAAAGAAAGAAATCCTGTAGCAGAATGAAGTGAAGCTTGCCAACTGAATAGTAAATTAAGAAGAATTAGCACATCACACTTATAAAATAAGACAAACCTGAAAATCCCCCGTCGGTGAGGTGTTAAGACGGGTTCTCCCCAGTGACAGAGACAGAGCGGAACCCAGTAGAAAATTGCTTTGAGAAACACAGACTTGAATGCCCCACTGGATATATTTTGAGAGGACATTCTCACACTTTAGCTTGCGTTAAAGTCACCTACCAGGCTCCTCAAATTGCAGATTGCCTCCTCCCCCGCCTCCAAGTTTCTGACTCAGGAGGTCTGGGGGACCCATGAGTTGACGATTTCGACACCTGCTGGAGGAGGCTGATGCTGTCGGCCTGGGGACCACCCTGGGACGAGCACAGAGCTAGAGGAACATTCCTGGCATGCTCACACCCTAATGCCCTCTTCCCCGAGAGAGGAGCACTAATTGATCTGGAGGGCGGGGGGGAATTTGTGGTAGAACTCTACCTTTTCTTCTTTTTCCTTGAGCTCAGCAGGGCAGGCTCAGCCTTTGTGAGAATGGCTTAGGGAGCCCAATGATAGTAACCATTCGAGATACTCTCCAAGAATAATTCCAAAGGTAAAAATATGAGTCTGTTGTACACACACAGTAAATATGCTTTAAAGATTTATGTAGGGCAATAATGAGGAAATTAAAGACAAGTAAATCTGGCTCAGCAGACTGTGGGAGAGATGGAAGTGTTTACAGCTAATGAAAGACAGAATCTTACTATAAGGCTGCCGTGTGGAATACAAAAGGAGTTAACGGCCCACAGGGTAGTGAAACTGTGACTTCTGAGGTTAGAAACCTGTTACATCGCTTTTGAACAAAAATCATTCACAGCCTATTCCCTCATCAATCAGCAGCTCACCTCACTGAGTTGAAGCCCTAATCCATGGTAAGTTAGTAAATCAAACCAAACTGTGTTCCTCTGGAGTGGGGCTTGGCAAACAAGGGCCAGTGGGCCGAGCCCCTCATTCCGTGATGGGGATCCCTAACGTGATTCCTCCAGCCTTCCTCAAAGATGTGGACAGCCCCTACCAGGGTAATCGTGCACTGCATGTGAGGATATAATCAGACATCCGAGGGATGGCCAGACATCAGCTCTAAACTTAAACCCATTCCTGGAGACCCCAAATTCGGCCTGGTGCATGAGTCGCTGTAGAGGTCAGCAAGGCCTGAGCCCAGTGGTGTTGTGGTTTGGGTCCACCTCACGGTGAACCAGAGAGTCTCCAAATTCCAGAATGCACGATTGTGATGCACACGCTCGGGAACGGGCGGAATTCCCACACTGGTTTCCTAACCTGTAGGGTGAGGTCTATGATGTCAGCGAAAGCCACACGGAAGCCACCGGAACTGCCCAGAGAGTAAACCAAAGCCAGTGTCGCATTCCTGAAGGACCTGCCGGGATCGGCCCCACTATTAACGGCTTCAAAGAGCCAGGCCCAGCGGTCCCCACCTCAGCCCCCCTAACTCGTCTATTTGGCCCGCGCAGAAGACAGATGGGTCTGGGAGAGTGCAGTGGGTTTCCATAAACTTCACAGATGGCGACTCCAGTTGCAGTTGCTCTTTCGAATGTGATTTTCGTTGCCAGAGCAAATCAACACATCCCCCGGCATATGGTTTGGGGCTATTGATCTGGCAAGTGCTGCTTGCTCCGTCCCTGTGAGCAAAGGCCCGCGGCAGCATGCGCTTTCAGCTGTCTGACACGACGACACACCGTCACCTCCCTACCTTGGCTGTGTCAGCTCTCCAGCCTTGTGTCGTCATCTGGTCCTCGGGGACCTCCATCGCCTTTCCCTTCTTTGGAGGGACATCACGACGATCTGTTTCATTTGCAATATTTCGCTGATTTGGAAGGGCATGAAAATGGTGGCAATGACTCTAGGTATTTTCTGGAAACATCTAAGCCAGAGGACAGAAAATAAATTCCACAAAAGTTCAGGATATGCGAATGCCCAGCTGCAGGGGCAGAGCCAGCGGATGTGGGCTGTGCCTCCCTGCAAAGCTGTGAACATGGTGCCAGGTGTCCTCCACGGCATTGGTCAGCACAGGCCCCAGAGACACTGTGCATGGGGTTCTGGAAGCCGTGACACTCAGGCTGACGCTGGCTCTAGGCTCTGCCTCCACTCACCTCGGGGGAACAGGTGGTGACCAGGCTCACCGCCTCTCTAGTTCCCATGGGATCTCTTTACGCTTCTCTAAATCCAGCCAGGTGCACTTTGGGCTCGGTGATGACAAGGGCCAGCTTTCCTCCAGGTCACCATCATGGAGGCTGGAGGCTCGGTTGTGGCCTCTCTCCTGCCCTCGTGAGCACCATGACCCTGGCTTCTCCCTCCATGGCCATCTTTCCTGCTTCTCCCCCTGCTCTGTCAGCTATATTCTCAGGACTAGATGCAGGACCAGCAGCTGTACACAGATTGTGTAAGATCAATGATTTATAGATCCCATATTCTGTACCATTCCCAGTGGCTATGTTTTGCTGATCAAATCCCAGTGACTACAGGATCGATGAAAACGAGCTAGAAATGTGGAGAAAGCCTGACATAGGAGACTGATTTTAAGTCAAAATTTGAAAGAAATCATTGCAAAGGACAAGATGGGATATTCCTAGACGAGAAAGGATACAGGATGTATATATTTTGGGGTAAAAAACAGCGAGATTTGGCCCTCTGGAGTAAAGGAAATATGTCAGAAAAGGAAAAAATATTTTGAGATAGCCGAGGAGATCAGAACACAGCGAGCTATGAAATCCAGGTTAATAGGTTAATGGCACAGCGTTTGTATCTCGAGGCTGAGGTGGCCGAGACCTGAGAAGCGAGCTCAGCCTACATGGTTTCACTCACGCGTGGGATGTAAAGCTGAAAGCAACAAGCGAAGATGACAGAGACTCATGGACAAGGACAGTGGATTCATAGTTACCAGAGGGAAAGGGGGAAGGGGGAGGTAGATGGCGGTAAAGGGTCAAATATTCGGTGGCAGAAGGAAATCTAACCTGAGGCGATGAACACACAATGCAATATATATAGCACATACTGTTGAATGATACACTTGAAACTCATTTTATTAATGTCACCCAATCATTTTTAATTAAATAAAAGAGGGCCCAAGGTAGGATCTTACCCGAGGAGCAAAGCTGGGGACGGTTGGCTGAGACGTGTCAGGTGGGAATGTGAGCAGGACAACAGGTCTCCAGGATCAGACCGTTCGCTCAGCCAGGCAGAGCAGCAACCACCGAGTCATAAAACCTGCCATGGTGGGTGGTTTTGTTTCTCCTTATGCAGAGCAAGAAACTGGTACCTGAGATTAAGTAACTTGCCCATATTTACAGCTTGGAATTAGATAATCTTAACGTCAAAATTCCCTGACTCCATATGTGTCGCTAAGAACTCCTAGGTCACAGGGCAGGGCAGAGGCCCCTGAGCAGATGCCGGGAGGTGAACTTCAAACCGAGGTTCACTCTACGCCCTGGGCCTAGTGCCTGAGGGTTCGGATGTGTACGAAGTCTTAGGGAAAAACAGAAATGGACAAGTGGAAAAAACCACACAGATAGAGAAATGGGAGCCAAGCAGGGATATAAGAACTGCACACGAGACAGTTCTGTGCACACATACAGACGACACTATGGGAGTTTGTCAAAAGCCGAATAAAAGCTAATTTTTATTTATATAAATTGTGTCCCAAACGGCAGGAATTCCAATTTTTCATCTTTAATGAAATGGAGATGAAAATGCTTCTTCGTATACGTCAAGACAAAAGCAGAGGGCACTTAGAAAGAAAAGAGAAGTGCCTGTTTTGAATGTTGAGCAGCTGCAAAAGGTGGCCTGACACTCCCATCCCTCTGAAGGCAGAGCAGAGTGTATGGTGGGAGCACAGACTGTGGACCCGGACGGCACAGGTTCGAGTCCTGGGTCTGCCGCACGCAGCTGCGGCGAAGAATTCCATCTCCCCGCAGGTCCCTGGCCTCGTCTAGAGAACGGGGCAGTAGCCGTTACGAGGATTATTTACGTTCCTATTTGCAAAAGGCTCAAAAGAACACTTTGCATATGGTAACACTTACTATCCTAGGAAAGTGTTTCATAATTAAATTAAATACTTTATGCTTCTGAGAATTCTATCTCTTCTGTGAAACTGTCTTCAGTCTATCCAGCAAGGCTTTTTATAGACACCTGACAGGTTCAAGGTAGTGTCCTCGGCCTAGAATTAGAGCCCTTAACACTAAACTGCCCTCTCGGAAATAAATGTACTGTTCTAATCCCATAGTACCCTATGCATTGTATTAGAATGCTGTCCTAACCTATTAGCACCTGCCCGTGTTTATTACGTAAATTTTATTTACATAATTACTCTCTTCACTTATCTATAAATTCTTCGAGAGTCTAAAATACATGCTTCTTTGCATTTAGGTTCATGTAAAGAATAAGTACTTGAGGAATGCCAGTTGAATTAAAAAGGAAGGAAAAAAAAGGGGGGAAGGGGAGAAAGATGAGGGGGAAGGAGGAAGGAGGGAGCCAGCAAGGCAATTCCAACCCCTGAGCTCAGATCTCGCCACTAGTTAGCCGTGTCACATTAGGCAGGTCACTTAAACTCCCAGCTCCGCTGCCATTAGCTGTTGCCGGCACCTCCTTTTCATGAGGTTTTCTGTGAGCTTTAAAGAATTAATGATTCGAAAGCATGTAGCATAAGATATGGCACGAAATAACCCCACCACCTAATAGAGCAGCCGCGTGAACTAATGGGTCGAGGGTGGCGTAGATACAGCATCTCTAAGGACGACGCGAAGATCCCACACATGGAGACGAGGGTAAAATCTCTTGATACGTGTGTGTGTAAACGACAGTCCCAGGATTTGAGAGTCTTATCATTTTTATTTGAGCAAGTAAAAATAAATTTTTGAAGAAGATTCCGTCTATCTCGCTGACTACACCCACTTTAACACCCTGAGAACAACAGGATTACAGAGCTGGGGGCCTGCCGTGCTGTCGTCCAGACCCACTGCAGCAAAGTCAATGAATCAAATGCAATTTGGTCCGGCTCGACTACATCCAGCTGGAGGCTGTTTCTGCACATGGAGCAGAAAAAAGACATGACAGACCGTAATTTCTGCTCAGATCGGCCAGTCTCAGTCATTCCCCTTGGCAGGCAATTTGGTCTAAAATAATTCTATGTGGATGGCTCTGTAATGGTGGAGAAAGCACAGCCTTTCACCTGTGATGAAGCGGACTTGGTACTTTCTTCTTAACAGAGGACGATCGTCAGGCGCCTGAGCCTCTGAGAAAGCCAGAGAAATGCTCCCTCGTGAAAGCCAGTGGGAGCCCTTTGTCCGTCCTGGGGTTTAGCTTGAAAATCCATTTAAGACACCAGGCGGTAGCGGGAGAACAGATATACCCACCCCCAGTTCCTACTGTTATTTGGACTTTGACCCTGGAGACAGGCGAGTCATTTGTTCTAATGAGGTGACCCTTGGTGGGCTCCTGGATGTGGGGTGCGGGGGAGGGGTGGCCACCAGAAAGGCCACGAGTAGAATATGGAAGTTTTTAGGCCCACCTTTCATTCTCTAGGAAAAGGTGAGCAGCTGAAAACTGAATCAAAAAGTGATCGTGCCTATGTGATGAAGCCTCCGTAGAAATCCACAGAGTCACTTCGACTAAAGAGTTGAGTGATGACAAACATGTGGCCTGGAGCCCTGTGTCTGTCGGCATCATCAGTCAGGCCACTGGTCACCGGACGAGCATAAAAACATGAGCGAGTCTAGCTGAGGGCAGCAGAATAACCGCCCAGCTGAGCCCCGACTCAGTTGCTGGCCCACAGAATGATCAGCTAATACATGACAATGGGTTTAAGCCGCTACATTTCGAGGTAACTTCTTATCTAACAAACGGCGACTGACACAGAACCTGTGACCTTTACCAAACATGCTTTACTGAAACGCGTATCATCAGATCTAGACTTAGAGCACCAGAAAAGTAGAAATAAAGGCTGGAAAAGTGCTGTGAAAACAGGGGAGGCCGAAGAGATAGATGGTGAGGAAATCACTACAGGATGCTGGAAAGATGGGGACCAGGGCCCGGCAGCTGGGAAATGGAAAATGTACCCAGTGAAATTTTGGATGGAGCTAACGAGATCTCCAAGCAGTGTAAAGACAGTCTCTTACTTGGTCCTCTTTGTGAAGAATAAGATAGGAGAATACAGGAGAAAGCTGAAGAACTGTTTTGTTTACAAGAAGAATTAAGAAGTAGTCCAGGGGAGAAGGACCCTCCTGCTAGCATCCCAGGAAAATAAATAACGTCTATTAGTGAGTGCTCACAACTAATTTTCCTCTCCATCTGCTTGAAAACGAGAATAGAAATCTAAAGAGACTGAAGAGAAAGGCATATTTTTGTATAAACTCCATGGAGACTATTGGATTACGGTATGGAGAATATGAATTTAGATTTATCTCACACAGCCAGCATGATAATTAATTCCCTTAAGCCAAAGAGCACCATGTAACTTCTTTTTAAAAGTGGCTTACGACACTAAAGGATGCTGCGGTCCGATGGGACACCTGGACATCCACTGCAGGGTCCCCTGAGTTCCGGTGCTCCTGTCATCTGCCTGCGAAGAGTGTCGCCCACAGAGGCCACTCCAGAATGAGACACAGGTGCAGAGGGCCTAAACCATGGGTGAGGCTGAACTCAGCCAAAGAACGTAGGTGCTGTGAAGCCACCAGACACGAGTCATAGCAGAAAGAAAGGAGAAATGGAAGGGAGGAAGGAAAAGTAGGAAGGATGGAGAGAGAAAGGGAAAAGGAGAAAAAAAAGCACAGACAAGATAGACAAGAAATTTCCACAAACCCTGGAAAGATGGCCAGCGCACTGTCTTCGGATGAGGGGCTGTTTCATTGTTTTTTGTTGGATAATTACATGATATAGACTTTTTTTTAATTGTACAAAAAGAGGGTATGGTGGGGGGCCAGGGTGCTAGTTACCCAAAGCAGTGAACTGTGGTGGCAAGCTTTATTTTACCTCATTTTTTAGACTCAGAATACCACAACTCCATAAATAATTGTCGCAAAGTAACAGTAAGACCTGCAGAGAAGCACCAGGTGCCTGGCTAGATGTGTTGCATCTTTTCTCAATGAAAACTAATTTGGTCACGTTTTTCTAAATTTCTCCGAGAAGCTGGGTGTCTGTACAAAGTCAGTGTTAAGGTGTATTTACTACGAGGTAACGCGTGAGGTGGTTAATTCGGAGTTGTCTCCACAGAATGAGCCTCGTGCTATCTCTGCACTCTTTCCTGGAGATTCGTTTTGATCGTGGTAGAATAGTATATTCCTTCTGAGTCCTTAATAGCTATTACTGACATGTACCAAACTGTGTTTCGAAGCATTGCCATTATGTTTAAAACATATAATTTGTAGATAAAAGCAAAAGCATGGAGCTTGTCAAATATTCTTTCATCTCGTACCAAAAAAGGAGGAAATTCTTGCGCTGCAATGTTGAGTTACTCTAAGGCAGATAAATCAGTGGAAAAGTCAATATTGAAAAAAAAGGAAATGTTATCTCAGTGTTTGCCAGGGAAGCGCGGTAAAGTTTACTGAGGCTTTCGTTGTTGATTTTTCGCCATCGCTGGAATGTTCTGTCCTCCATCCAATCACCTGTTTCATCTCTTCAGCTCTTTTCTATTTGCAGTGTGACCAGTAGGTGACAGATAGCTGGAACGTGACAGATATCACCAGATTGCACCCCGAGAACATGAAAGCAGGTGGCCCCATGGGGCCTCCCCCGGGTCTCCGTGGTGGAGTCTCAGCCACGTGCTCATCGGCCCCAGTGACTTACTCTCTGGGTGGGAAAGTAAAACCTGCACTTAACTAAACTAAACCCAAAACAAAGACACGAAAACATCTCAGAAACTTCAATTCACTGTCCAACTGGGAAGAACAGGCCTTCAGCGCCCTTCTCCTCGTCCCCTCTGAGCCTCTCTGTCTGTCGGTGCCAACTGGGGGACACTCAGCACACGGTCGGGCCAGATGCATGAAATCTGTCCTCTGGGGCATCGCAGCGGGATGGCGAGGGACACTCCCCACAGGCAGAGTGTCTGAAGGCAGCAGGAAGAACAGCATCCCCTCCACACTTCTGCCTGGGCCTTACTTTCTGCTCGTCGCAGTTACCTACTAAGATCACAAACTGAAGTCCCAGAGGTTTTGGAATCTCGAAAGTGCGCAGAAGACTGTGGCTGGCTAAGGGCGGGGTAAAAAGTGGCCTTCACTTGGGTGTGTGGGATGAAATCAGCCGTCTAGACAGATAAGTGTGTGTGGCCGCCACACCCCATCCCACACAGAAGTCATAAAACGGGATAATGACAGAACCAGAAGCTCCGTGACACCGATGGCCCTGTTACAGTGGCCTGCCACCACACCCTCCCTCCCCCCGGCCCCTGGCAACCGGCATTCTGCCCTTTGCTCATACGACTCTGATTCCTCACTTGGGGGGATCATGCAGAATCTGTCCTTCTATGTCTGGCTTATTTCTCTCAGCCTAATGCCCTCCAGGTCCATCCGCATCGTTGTAAGCTGCAGGATTTCCTTTCTTAAGTCTGAATAATATCCTACTCTGTGTACACATCACATTTTCGATTTTACCCAAAGTCACACAGATTAAATAAACAGCTGAGCCAAAAAGCAAAGCTCTGATCCTGCGACTCCACATGTGGATCATCTTCTCCAGAGCAAGCCGACAAGGCTGGGTGAACCTGCTCTGTCCTTCATCAAACGGTCAGCCTCCAGGAATAAAAGTCCCATTTGTACTAATAAGGACTTGATCGTCCCCCTTCCTTCTGGAGGGACTTTACGTGACTGAGATGGCTTTGTCTTCTGGAGCAGGGAGCTCCTGCCTGGCGGAAACACAAATTGAGGCATGAAATGAAAACCAGTGAGCATTGGATCGGGACCAAGTGACTAACACCCATGTTTTGAAAAGTGTCACCAATGGGTCCCTAGGGTCCACAGAGGCCAAAAGCACAAGCTTCCAACTTTTTCCTAAAGTCTTGTTCCAGGCCTCACTTGGAAGGATGTAATTTCCTAGGATTGGGGTGACTTCCAACCGTGGTACAGACATGAACGTTTCAATGGTGCTTCTTTATTTTTACTCCAAGAAGCAACCTGTTGAAATACATCAGTGACGAATCGCCACCCAGTGTCCTTCTCTCTCGGCGCCAAGACTTCTCTCACAAAAGATGACGACGGCCAGCATCGGTCCAGGCCGAGGTGGTCGTGAGTCACACGCGAGCTCAGCCGGGCAGGAGAACGCGGCCTGCTATGTCGTTTAAATCAGGCAGAACATTCGAAATCCAAAACAGAGATGGAAGTATTTTTTTCTTAAAAGTTTGACCTCATGTGCATTGAGGGTCGACCCACTGAACCGATGAAGTATTTAATCAAATTTCTTCCCTTCCTCTCTAACACATGCTCACACACCCAGGGAGGGTGTGTCAATCCAGCACGTGCAAGACTCCAACCAAAATATACCATACCTACGGGTGCTTTGTTTCTTTGCGTGTAAATAAATGAGCACCTCTCCAATCCATTATAGTTCACTTGGGGCGCAAAATAGAATTCCCAACATTTTAGAAAATGCACGGTGTTGGAGAGTGGAGAACCCTCTGTTAGTCAGTGCTTTCCTCCTGGACACGAAAAACAATTCACTCCCTCTGCCTTCCTCCCTCTTGCATTGTGTTTGGGCCCAGTCTTACTATCCCCGTCATCCTCATTTTAGGATTTCACAGGTGGAAGATGGATGGCTGCACAAGACTGGTTTTATGATAAACAAGACCAGTTTGATGACAAATACTGAGTTTTCATCAACCACAGGAAAATGCTCACTGAACAGAAAAATTATTTTATGCAGAACCGTCTCCGCCCCTGCTGACGCCGAGCATAAACGCTACCACAGCACGACGCTTCGTGCCCCTCCTAGATCTAGCCTCCCCAAATGGAAACGTGGATAATTGATAACAGGTTTGAGTGTGGAAGAAATTCGACATCTGCAGAGGGTTCTCTACCAGAGGATGCTATCGATAGCCCATTGCAGGCTCCACCTAAGGAATGAAGTCAGGAAGCTACATCTTGTATTTCTATAGAGCTTTCCTTTAAATGATTATTTTCTGTGTGTGTGTGTGTGTGTGTGAGTGTGTGTGTGTGCACGCATACATGTGTGCGTCTGTGGAACTCTAGTAATTATTCTAGTAAATAGCAAATCAGGCTTCTGAGTGTAGTGTAAGCAGCAGCACTGAGGAGCAGTATATTTACTCATTCGGCTGGACCTGGTATGTCCCACTTTTGAGAAAAAATTCGTTTAATCTCCTAAATTTCATTGTTTCTGACTCTCCAAGTGCTCATGCAAGAGAGTCCAGTCTTCCCCCAGGTTCTCTTCTTTGAATCGTTCCCATTTCTCTGGAGACTCACAGGTCATCCCTTTGGCCCATGAGGGACACACGAGGCCCCTTCACATTTGCCTTGAGGCCATTGTTGGCAACAACCAGGCACCAGGGAAACCACACAGGAAACTGGCTGCTGCTGTGGTCACTGGTGAGTGCCCAGAAATCCATGAAGGAGACTCACATGTGGGGTGGAGTGGGGGAACAGGAGGAAAGAAGTCTCAGATGACGCTTCTTCATCACTAAAGGGTGTGTGGTAGGCAGAATAGTCCCCCGAAATGTCCAAATCCTAATTCTGGAAGCCACGGATATGTCACCTTATGAGGAAAGGGGGACCTTGCAAATGTGATAAAGGTTAACACCCCCTAGATTACCCCCGATCCAGCCTCATCACGGGTCCTTCGAAGCAGAGAACCTTCCCCAGCTGAGGGAAAGGGAGACGTGACAAAGAAGGATCGAAGAGCTGCGACGTCGCTGGCTTTGAAGACAGAGGGAGGCCATGAGCCAGAATCTACAGACACTTCCAGGAACTGGAAAAGGCCAGGGAAAGAGTCTCCTGCAGGAGGGAATCCAGCCCGGCCAACGCTGTCATTTTCACCCAGCGAGGCCCGTGTTGGCTTTCTGGCCCTCAGAGCTGTGGGATGACAAATTCATGCAGTGCAAGCCCCTGACTCTATGACAGTGCGTGATGGCAGCCACGGAACACTGATCCAGGCTTACCCTGGCTGTGCAGTCTGCTGCTTTTCCGCTGTCACTGTCACCGGTGCCTCCGTTCGGGCTGCTGCCTCCTGCTGGCCCCAGGGCCCACTCAGCAGAGGCCACCCCCATGACGGGGCACCGCCGAGGCAGCCGCTTGCTCCCTCCCCGGTACACTCCAGCACAGGTGGCCGCAGCCAGCAGACGACAGCCCTTTCTAGTTGCTGACCCCAGAACACAAGCTCGTCGGCAGGTGCCTGGCTGCTGGAAACAGTTCCCAGCTCCACCATCCACGCTGAAAACGAGACTCTCGTCTAAATCCTTGCGTGCTCAGCTTCGTCCTGGCTGCCACGCTCCCCTTTCCGAACTCTTCCTAGGGACATCTTTATCCAGTTAGCATACCGAGGATGCTATACTGTGCCAGCATGGGTGTTGCCCTTAGCTATGGCCGGCTGTCAAACAGCAGAGTTGGAGGGGACTGTCTGTCCAGGCATCTCATCCAGCGGTTCAGCATCACGTCCAATCCAGCAGAGGCCAGAGCACGTCCAGGTCCGCCCAGGGACACGCGATTAACTGAGCTGACATCGTCCCAACACCCTCCGAGGTGTATGAACACTAAGATTCAGGAGCACGTCATCTCACATTTCCATGTTTTTAAACTAAATGTACCTAGAACTGTCGGACACTTGTGTTGGCTACGCTTAGAATTTAAAATCGTACTCGTCCTTCAGGTAACACAAAATCAATACTTAAGTAAACTTTCTCGACATGTCAAGAAGTATTCAAAATTATCTAACACGCAGCTTTCTCGTTACGAATAAAATAACGTCTCCCACCCCACATTCCTCCGCTGGAGGAGGCAGTGATTTAATGACCATCGTGTTCATTGTCGCTGCCATGGCCGACCACCAGCGGGAGACTGTAACATGAGACCTTAATTTCTAGCAAAATCGATCAGAGAGGCACAGAGGTCGGGCGAGCACGCGAAGAGTCTTCCTGGAAGATGTTCAAAATCCGCTCGCGATCAGTGATGCTCTGATTTATGGCCCCTCCCGTCTGCTGGCTCTTGTTAGGTGACCTGAGCCTCTTTTTTAAAGTCGGCGCTGGGGAGACCTCAAACACAGATGACATTCGACAGGAAAGATGCAGCGAACGAAACCCAATGCCATCACTGAGCCCTGAGCGTGCGGGTCAGAGGTCACCAGGTTGTTGAATCCATTTGTGTCTGGCGTCTGGAATAACCCTAACTGGGCCGGAAAAAAAAATGGGGAGCGGTACTAAAAAAAAAAAAAAAAAAAAGGCTTGCTTCATTTCTTGAAACTGGGAAGTCACTGTTCTCTTCGTCTGGGATGCTTTTCCCCGACATCTCTGATTCCTGATTCAGGTACCAAGGCCAACACTGGCACCACTGAGGCATCACCTGGGACCTCTCCTTGCTCATGTGTCTGCAGGACATGGTGCTCGTTTGTTTTTTTTTTTTTTTTTTCATAACGTTTCTCACCATCAGAACATATGCACCACTGGCTTGATTATTGATTATCAGTGCCACCCCCCACACACACACGCACACGCATGCACACGCACACACACACCTGAACATCAGTTCTATAAGGACAGGTACCTTCATCTCTTTTGCTCACCAGAGTTTCTCCAGTACCCTAAAGGGTGCCTGACCCAGAGTGGACACTCCATAAGTCTGTGTCAGAAAAAATGAATGAAAAAGAATGGGTGTCTGAAGGCACAATGCGCACTCACTTCCAGACCAGTGAACGAAAACGTGAAGCCATTATCCAGAGTCCTCTCACCCAGCTTCTTCCCGAAGGCCCCACCTCCACCACCACCAAACTGGGGGGCACGCATTCCATCAACGTGTCACGGGCTTATAGGGGACGACACGTAGGAAGGGCCCACAACATTTCAGTGCATTTTAAGCATCCTAAAGGCGTTAGCACCTCTAACTGCCATGTATGAGACAATACTGCATTTCTCGTAGGATTCAGAAACATGTAGAGTATTTCTGCGATCAAGTTGGAATAGAGAGTTCAGATTTCACATGGATTTTATTTCATTCCGTTCGGAGAAAAATACGCTGATCCCACCACTTTGCTCTCCGCTTAAAATTCAGTGCATTGCACTCGCTGAGACACTGTTATGTGATTTACGTTTTCTGGGCTGGGATGACCAGGATGTGGTCCATCTCCTGCTTTAGGGTCAAAGCCAGTGTCACGGAATGACAAATGGTAAACACCAGCTCTGGCTGGTGCCGGCGTTGCTTTGTCTAACTCCTGTGAGCATGATAGACCCAAAAGGGTGTGTTTAAGTTGTGCTTTTGCAACTGATTCACAAATGTCTGGTTAATGGTCACCAGCAGAGGCGACGAACAAGAAAATGGCCTCAGGGGGCCCTGAGTGGGTGTCAAGGAACCGACAGGAGGGAATATTAGACGAAATTATATGCGAGTACTAAGTGGCAGCCAGTTAGAATCGGCAATTTGCAGGGACAAAATCCACCCTCAAACATATGCCCCGAACCAGGAGAGAAAATGGATAAGGATAAGAAGCCTCGCATCTGCCCCTGATCTTAACATATACGACTAAAGGGAAGTGCTTCCGGCCCAAAGCCTGGCGTCCTCAGGACCCACTTTACAAATGTTAAAATATAGAAAAGATACTCCTGAGATGTAAGGATTCAAGAATGGAAAAATAGTAATGGCCCCAATTTTATTTATATACTTATATTTTAAAAAACTACCGCAGAACGTTGACAAAGCAGTCGTGGGTGTGATATTTCAGATGAATTTATTTCCTACTTCGCTAGAAAACATGGTTTGTTAGTGAATAGATACGATTTTTACAAGGAGAAAAATTACAAACGTAATTTGTACAGTCTTACATCGTCCTCACATGTCAAGCAAAACAATGTTTACCTGGAGAATTTTTAAAATATGGGTCTACTGTGTCCCCAGGCACTGTTTTCTCTCCATCGTGACCTGTGGCAGCCAAACCTAGAATCACAACCCCAAAGTCGTGAAGACAAAGAATGGTTCCTAATTCATCCTTAGCCTCTCGTTCTTTTGCCACGGGTTTGGTTTTCCCTGCCTAGGGACCCTTCTGGGCTGTGAGAAAACAAACAGTTGGAAGCATCATTCCTCAGGAACTTAGTAGGGGTTTGGGGAGGGCCGGGCAGGGAGGTGAACACTTAGGAAACAGAGAAGTGAGGACAGACAGGGGAACATTTTCCCCGTTGTGACAATTCAGGGACATTCTTATTATTTCCAGATAGAATTTTAGATAAACCATAAAAAGGTGTCAACTGAGTTTAAGTCAGTCGCCCTACTTCCTTCCATCGGTTAAGCTGGCCAACGCCTGCTCGTGTCTGCTATGTTCTTGAGAAGCACACCTTTCTATTTGGGTGCTTCATACGATGTCTTTAACAGAAAGTAACCTCTGTGAGGACTCCCAGGGCATGGCAGCTTCCTCTCGCTCCTGGATTTCTGTGTCCTCCAGCTCCTGGGGCAGATTTTGCATTAATCTACCATATTAAAGAGTTCTTCTGGAACTCCTGTATAGAATTTGTGTCTATTGGGAGATGAACCCAGTGCAGTGAGGCAGATGCGAGGTGACGCTATTCCATCCCCAAAGTGCTCAGGGGCCTGTTAAGTGAAGTTCTACAGGACAGCGAGGCAGAGGATTCTGCCATCAGCGATGGAAGGTAGAGTACAGGAGCTAGTTACATATTCACCCGTGTTTGATTATAAACCACAGAAACATCCAAATAAGCAATCTGTAGTCATCAGTGTGAAATCACTAATTTTATGAACACCTAATTCAAAGTGTAGAAAAAACATCTTTCTTAACACCAAAGATAAAACAGAAGCAAATACGTTCTCCAATGGCTAATGGACCCCAAGGCAGCTAAGCTAGCGAATGCGGTGTGGGCTCTACCGACTTGTTTTCCTACCCACTGGAAAGTTATCCATCAAATTATAGAGGTTATTACTAGCAAGCGACATAGCACCTGTTTTTATTTCTATTAACATTTTCCTTTATACCTCCTCTTAGGTCTTCAGGCTTTATATTGAAACGCAAATCAGTGTTTTTACCTTTCAGAAACTGGAAACTAACGTAATTAAGGATCTTTGTTTTCCACCTCCAGCTTTTTTAGCAGGTATTACCTAGCCTGGAGAGCATTTCTGACGTAGCCCTGCGGGTATAAAACAAGGACCGTCAGTGCTTCATTGGCCTGTCTTTGAGAGACTTTTGTTCGGTGTTTCATGTTCTAAATGCAAAGCTCACTCCCCAGCCATGATCCCTGGCTTTGCGGGTCTGAGTGGGCCGAAGCCCTCACTTTCTAGTGCAAGGCTCTCCCTTCCGATGCTTAACCGATATCCCTCAAATGTTATCTTTTCTCCTAAGATTAGAATAAATGTATGTACAGAACTTCAGTGATGGGAGAGCTACAAATATGAAGAAGGCAAGCACGTGCGAATAGGAGCAGGCTATTTCAATCGACATCCGGAGCAGCCGTTCACCAGGGCCACCACCAATGCTCCCTGGTCTTCGACAAGACACTGAAACTCTCTGTACCTCGATGATTGTTCTATTGTGTTTTATGGAAGTTTTATAACAGATTAGAAATTTGAAAAACAAAAAACAGCACTGCTCCTAGGTCACCGTTTGAAAAGTACCACCCCCCCACAGTCAAGTGTCCTAGCTGTCTTTGGTTTATTCCATGGCACAGGGCTGAAAACCATGCCCACGATCAGATTAAAGCTGATAAAAAGGTTTCCGCGGAGACCCCAGCACCCCTTAACTACAGACACGCACGCGGATCCTCAGCTTTCTCAGGAAGGAAGGCAGGTGGTCAGGGGCGGGAATCAGGGAGGGGACAGCATTTCTGTCCGCATCCCCTTCGCCTCGGTCACTGGTGTCTACCTCCTGGTCCATTTCACCCTGAGTACCAGAAAACCAAGCCAAGGCAATAAAATGGAGCAGAGCAGCAAACAGCTCACTCTGTCACATGAATGTGTGACGGGGACATGTCCTCTCCGCACTCCGAGGCCGCTGCTGCCTTGCTCAGAGACGCCGGGCCCTGGATGGTGGACGAGGCAGACTGTGTTCGTCTGGCCCGATGTGACCATGTAAATGGCGCTTTCAGATGACCTGTGCAGTGGCTCTGATGTCAAGCCCTCCTTCTCTCCCGGCGGAGTTGTGTGGCTTATGCGACCTCACGGAAAAAGGGTAAAGGGAATCGAGCACCCTTGAGTGACGTTTTGTTCCCCTGGTCGAAACTCATTCCGCTGGGATGAAGCCAGCATCTCGGATCGACACCTGGGCCAGGTCTCCCTGTCTCTGTGACACCCTGAAAGTCGGACCTTCACTGGATGACTTGGGGAAATGAACACAGGAGGAGGAAAGGTGTTCCCAGGGTGATACCAGTAACGATTATGCAGACACGGGTCGGTAGGCAAAATGGTCAGCGTTCCAGAGCCAGCTCCGTGCCTCGCCTCTAAACGCTGCCTTCGGTGACATCACGCTGGCAGCTGGAAGTCGGCCGTGGTGGCAGAGTCACACCACATGAACTGGCAGATTCTATCGTGCATGGTTGTTTTTCCTTCGTGTGGTTTGTTGTCCCAGATGCCCAGTCCACCAGCACGTGGCTGCTCCTGGACGGTGTACCTGGGCATCCTCAAAGCCAGCAGCCCGACCACAGGGAGCATGTTTTCCAAAGTGAAACAAAGAAAGGGCCCAGCAGAACTTCGCAAAATGTGCTCGAAAACAGATCCAAGTTGAATCTTGGCAAACAGTTTCATAGTCCCTCCGCGGTCCCTGCTTTAAGCGTTCACACGTGTTTCCATGAGTTTCCACGAGCTCTCGCTTCGGGAGCACCCTGGGTGGCCTTCTGGACGTGGCCACCACTATTTCGGCCCTTTTATCTTGCGTGAATATGAAGCTCTGTTCCATTATTCTGAGAATATCTGCCCAACGAAAATGTTTTTGACTGATTCTTTGCAATTAAACACGTTCCTTTGCACTTCGAAACACCAGATTTTAAAATACGTAAATACTAGTGCTGCTAAATACTGAAACCATCTCACTCTTGACATCTATGTAATTAAGGAACGTGAATTAACAAATGCTTATTATTCTTCAAAACTTACTTATGTCCTATGATTGCTCATGTTCTTTTCATGATTTTTCATGTGTTCTGATTTTTCTTTCATGTATTTGGTTTTTCTTATTTTCCCAGACTACTCTCGCTATCTATCCTCTTTCTGATGGTATTTACCTATCACGGAATACATTCCAGGGACCCAATTTAGAAATGTTTTGCTTGATTTTCTTTCTTTTGTGTTTGGCTTTTTTTGTTTTCATATTTAAAAAATAAATATCATTTGCCTTTATAGAACCATGTAAGAAAAATGTTGGTTTTCTTCTTGTGTATGATCATAGCAAAAATATTTTAAGAATGATAATAAGAAAAGGTAATATGCTTATTCTATGAGCTTTATGAATGCATTTAATGGAATGCATTTTTGGCAAGATATGTGTCAACATCCTTGAAAGAACAGACTCATTCCTTATCTTTTAGTGGTACTCATAGAAATAAGAGTGAGAACACATTTCCCACCTGTTTTGACAAAGCCTAATTTTTTTTAGTGTTGTCATTCAGAAGCATCCACACAAAACATTAAATAAAAGGAAAGTAAATGTGTGATCCACACGAATCCCACCCTTGACCCCACACCCAATGCAGCCATCGCTCGCTGCCACTGCCATTCTTCCCCCAGAGCACAGCAAAGCAAGGCCTATAATTCTTCTCTTCATGTTTGGGATTTGCAATGAGATAAAAAAAAATTTTTTTTACAAAGGTCTTTATTTTTTAACGTGCTTTAGAATACTTCCTTAATAGTCCTGTATGTTTTAAGTCTTTCTTGAATTAAACACACAAGGGACGGAAATATTTTCCACTTTCTCCAAGTCCCCAGAGACCCTAAAGAGGCCCACGTTTTATAACGTCACTCGATTTTCTCCTTCCTCGCGGGCTTGCCTTGTGTTCTAGTTCTAATATGAAAATCTATGCATGCACCTTAATTAAAACACATTTGAGATCTGAGTTGGTGATGTTTCATGCACACCAGCTGTTTATGAACACCTCCTCAGATATGCCTGCAATAGTACTGTCAAGAGACCGAAAGGCAGTTGCACAATTATCTGGGATCCTCAACTCAAGTGCTGCGAAAACATCTGGCGATCAGCTGACAAATGACAGCTCTGATCTCATGTGTGAGGAGGAAAAGTTTCCTGTTATTTGACTCTGAAGTTTACAGTCCTAAGAGAATAAGCTCGTAAATGACTTTGAATGGTGAAATTCATTTTCCTGACATATCTTGTAACCGCACATCCCATCATGAGAGTATTGAATCAGCTTCATTCTGTCTGATGGCCAATTGTATATCATAAAAAGACAGAAGATGCAAGTATTTGCTCCTATTCTGCTATGGAAGGCCCACCAATGGTGTCCACGCCTAAATCCCCAGAATCTGTGAGTATGTCCCCTCACATGGCTGAGGGACTTGGTAGGTGTGGTTAAGGATCTTGAAATGGGGGGTCATCCTTATTATCTGGGGGGGGGGGGGTGAGGCAGGATCCAGTGTCATCACCAGAGAATTTACTACAGTGAAACAGAGAAGAAGTGAAGTCAGAGATCCGAGGAGGCTATGATTCTGGCTTTGAAGATGGAGAAAGGGGACACCAGCCAAGAACTGATGGGATATAGAAGCCAGGGACAGGCGAGAAATGGGTTCTCCCCGGCACTTCCAGAGGTAACACTGCTGTCCCGATGCCCCAATTTCAGCTCATAGAAGTTCATCTGAGTCTTTGACCTCAAGAACCATGAGATGATAAATTTGTGTAGTTTTAAGTTGTTGCCATTAAGTGTTGTACCCTATGCTTTGTGGCCACTTGTCACAGCAGCGGCAGGAAAATGGTATATCTTTTTAGACATTCCGGAGAAAAGAAAAATAGAAGGCATTAACATACATAATCCTTTATCTGAAGCCAAAACTAAATCCTTTTAAAATATCCTGGAATTTACCACTTCCTCCCCTCCCCCAGTACACTGCTAGAGACTGAGAAATGTCCTTCATATCGATCATATATATAAAAAGTACATTTTTCTTTGCAACTTCAAAAGTGTTTCTGTGAAAAGTGGAAACCAACACTCTCAAGACAAAGCAAGTCGGGATTCCAGTCATGAGCAACAGAGAATGCAGGAGGCAGAGTGTACCTTTCCAAGGTGAGGCATCCTTGATAGTGCTTTCCCCATCACATTTGAAAGGGGCGTTTGCTCTAGTTTCATTTTTAACAGCTTGGGAGTGTTTTGAAGCTTGACAGAGAGGGCACCCCGCATGATGTCTACACACAACACCACATCACAAGCAAACAGTCTCGAACTGACTGTTCTTGAAACCCATTCATATCAACGGATAAAATGTGCTTTTGTGATGAAAATAACTAATAAGTTTAAATGCCCTGGACCCTGCAGGCTGACACGTCACAGATTCGTTTCTGTAAGCCTAACTTGCCAGTCCATGTGAAATGGCATGTCGCTTAGCATTAAAGGACAACGTGTCTCAGGACAGAGGCTGCTCGCAAAGTTCCTCGAGTGTGATCTGAGGGATGCCACGCAAAGTCCTCATTCCTGAGGACGCTTCCAGCCCAAGACAGCACCTCCCTGAAGAAGCACAGGAGAGAGACAGGTACTGAGTTGACATATTTTCAAAAAATTGTAAGACACCATTACAAATTTAATATAGCTTTGAGGTTGAAAAGCACCACATTAAACACAAAAGCCCACCGTAGGATGCATTCCATTGTTTAAAGTGCAACGATATGAAGAAAGGCGTGTGCTAAAATCAATCATGGAGCCAGTCGTGCAGTTCCATGAACAAAACTAAAACCACTGACACGTGTACATCAAAGAGATGGTAAGTGAACATTGTCACAATAAAACTGTTCCACAAAAGGAGGACCAAGAAGCAACAAGCGACCCAAAGATTACTAAAGATTTCCATGGGAAATCGTTACAGCTAAGATGTTTAGTTGTTATACCACAAAATAGTCAAAATAAACAACACAAGTCGGCAGAGGGGAAGAAGCTGATACACAAGAGGAGGGAGGGAAGAAAGCAGATAGAGGAGACGATGTACAGGCTGAGGTCCTTGGAAACCTTGTGAGCACATGCAATCTGGGACACACACGGATGACCTCGTCCCCTGGGGCGGGGAGGGATGCCGATGAGGAGGGGCTGGCAAGTGGGCAACTCGTAGGTGGGATACAGGGGTTGACAGTGTCACTACGAAATGGCCTTGGCCGTCTCTGGGAAGCATGGCATCCACGATGGGTGATGGGGAGGAGGAGAGCTGACGGGGTGTAGAGACAGTGGCCAGGAGGACAAAGCAAACGTGCGCCTGGTATTTTATTCACCCGTCTGTGCCATAACCTTAAGTTTAAAATAATAATAAATAATTAATAGTAATAATAATAATAATAATAATAAATTTGCTTGTTTAAAGAAAGTCCAAACTAGTCTAAGATAACCCTTTACAATAAAGTAAATGAGAAGAGAAAAAGTAAAGAAATTTAAAAATAACTGCCAAGGTATGGAGACACAAATAATGTTAAAAAATAATATTTACACTGTGTCAGGCTCTGTTCTAAGCAACACACACACACTCATTTAATACTAGTAAAACCCTATGAGATAAGTAATGAGATGAGTACTACATTCCCAGTTTACATAAATTAAGACTGAGGCATGAGAACCATTGGGTAATTTAGCAAAATTCACACAGGCAGAGGATGAAAGGGAAGATTCAAATCCAAGCAGCCATGCTCGGTAAGCACCACACAGCACTGCATGAAGTGCCAGATAGGCCTGGGTAGTGTCTGTCAGGTGTTCTTTGAGGCTGAAATAAATACCGACTTCATAGGGAGCAGTAGATGAGCTAGAGGAGAGCCTGGGATGCTTTCGTCAGCATCCTTGGAGACGGAGACCAAGTGAGGACCACACCAGCTGCCTGGTGCACGTGCTTACGTGGGCTGCGAGGATCGCTGGGTGCCGGTAATTTATTCGAAAGGTAATGATATAGAGAAAAGCATATGTACTGGGATTCCTCTCAGAAAAAAAGTTTGAATGCGTTAGCAAAGAAGTCCGATTGAGTACTTAGGACAAGGGACAGTACCCCAGAGAGACAGGCTACAGCAACAACAGACAGCCAATAACTACCATTTTTACTGAGATAAAATTAACATAAAATAAAGTGCGTGCAAGCCTCACACCTCGCACACACCTGGCGCACATCTGATGTGACAGGCAGCCCTCTCGCTATATCTAATTTCTTTCTGATCAGAACATTCCTAAAACTCTCGGCCCTTGCAACATCATAGCTCGGCTTTGGAGCCCTAGTTTCAGGTCTGAAAACTACAGAACACAAAACATCCAACTGAAATAACATATGAGAAGGATGTGAACATCAAACTCTGACCCAGGCCTCGCTGGTGCCTCTTTGATTATGTTTTTCTGACATTTTCACATGAAACAGGCAGACCAGATAGAGGTGAACTTTTTCATATCACAGACAGAGAAAGATCAAAAATCTATTATTTTTTAGCCCAAAAGTCCTGGAAGAGCCTAACTTGATCCTCTCCTTGCTGCGACAGGCTTTGTCACTTTGCTAACTGCCATGCCAAACCACGGTTTCTCCCTCTGGCTGAAATGAATGTAGCTGGTCATGGTTTGGGTCACTTTAATACAATGTACAGTCTCACTGTTTATTCACTGGTCCTGACCCATAACTCCAGAAAAGAAGCACAGAACAGAAGAATTAAATTAGGAGCATTTCTCACATGTTTTTCTGTCTCATGACTAGTGTATTCATAGATACTGCGTCATCCTTGTTTTTCCCACCATTAACTTCATAAATTCACTGTGAGTGGTTGGCCTATTATTCATATGGTCTCCCCACTTATTCCTAAGGAGTCCCTTATCTGAGTATTTTTCAAAATTGAAAATAGATCCTAAATCAAATTTTCATTATGTAAAAATCAGGGATGTTAAGCATTCAGTAACTGCTAAGCGGAACAGCAGCCCCTGATTAATTAACGATTAAGATTATTTATTAAAGGCTACCCCGGTCGGTGACTTTTGTAAACAATTTTTTGTGTGTCACCGGCTAGTCCATATGATGGGTATCTGGGACTTATGGAACAAGAGCCGTGGCTGTGTCTGCAGGGAAGATGACCTTATTTGAAAGGTTCTAGGCCTCAGGAGTTAATAGGAGAGCATGTTAACTGTGGCCCTGTACGGTGTTTGCTAACTGTGTAAACGATTTATGTGGCAGCTATGAAGACTAACTGCACCGAGCAAACAGGGAAGGTGGGCTTTGTACCTGTCGGAGGGATCAGCTCGGCCTTCAACGTCTGGCTGGGCAAGCTCTGATGAGCATCACACACGCGCAAAAGCCATACGTAAGGCTTCTAGTTTAAAAAAAGGTTCCCTCTGCAATATCAAATTTGATTCAGGATTCTTCATCTTGACACGTCTTTCATCAAATTCAAACTCAAGGCTTGAAGCAAACATTGCTGATGGCGTGTCTGCCTCTGCAGAGAGAATCTGCAAACCAACGGTAAAATCAGACTTGTTCTTCTAATTAAGTGGGGGAGGGAAACGAGTCTTCTTTGGGAAAAGAAACAAAAGCCCATATTGACCTGTTTTTGCTTGCAACTAGGTCAATTTACCTGAGTTCGAGTGCCAGGAGCTTAAGCAGCATCTTCAAAACCACACCTGCTTTGTGCTAAACAGAATGTGTTCAATAAGGCTCAACACCCACATGTTACCTCAATAAAGGCTGAATAAGGTCAACTTCTGTGAAAGGAGCTACACTGAAAGGCTGAAAGTCTGTTCACAATAATGGTGACCCAGTAGAGACAGCTTGTTTGATACTTCTCATTAAATTGTCTTCACAAAAAATAATGAATAGGGTTTGCTTTGAAGATATTCTATCTTTCAGACATCTAAACATAAGGTACAACATTTGTCTTTATAACAAGATTTGTTTTTATAAAATGATATTCTTGAAAAACAACATTGATAAATCAGAGGCCAGGAAAATTTGAGGCAGGGTGTCTTCTCATTTTAAAAAATCCTTTTTGATAGTGTTTCTCTGTGAAACGGGGCATTGGCCAGCCCTTCTGCGATACTAGACCGTGTGAGCCAAAAATCTCCCCATTTTAAATTCCCCAAGACCTGCTAAAATGTTACCAAAACTAGGTGGGTTGGATTCTGAGGGCTGATTTTTAAGGATAAAACCTATTCATTCCATAGAAAATACAAGAAGTTTAAAAAACGAAAACAAAAAGCAACCCAATGGTTTCATTTTGTTTGCACAGTTAGGATTTAGAACAAAGAGGAAACAGGTCACTGGTAATGGCAAATACTTTTTTTTTTTTTAATAAAAACAACTATGATCTTTTTAGGGGAAAAAGTACATAAAAAATTTTTTGTCTTTTACATTTAAGTAACCTTAAGCAAAATCACTTAATCTGTCTGAGATTCAGTTTATTCAGCCACCAAGTACATTAGGCTGAATCATATGAAATTGCCAATATTCAGTTTAGTTTTGTTTTTTTGCCTTAGATTCATGGTTCCAAACCCCAACTGGTCATCAGAATTACTAGGAGTGCTTTCTTAAAATAAAAAATAAAGCTGAGATCCTGCCCCACTTGGCAACATTGGAATCTCTGGGCTTGGGGTTCAAGAATTTGAATTCTTCCGAAGACCCACAATTCATTTTAATCACTTAAGTTTGAAAAATCTCAGTTAAAATTTATGTCTTATACATACTTTTTTCCTTTATTTTAATTGATTCTATTTCCACAGACCAGAGGCCAAGTCCTTTTTCAGATTCTTTGCCGAGTCTCGCCGTGCTGTTCAACAAGCGACACTTTATGACTACTCTGTGGTCTGAGGTCCTGCCTGACAGTAGGTTAATAGCGATTAATCTTCTCGGGCTGCTATAACAAAACGCAGCAGAGCTGGTGGCTGAAACGAGAGAAATCTGTCTCCTCACAGCCCTGGAGGCCAGAGGTCTCAGACCAGGGTGGCAGCATGACTGCTCTGGTGATGACTGTCTCCCTGGCTTGTAAACATCCAGCTTCTGGCTATGTCCTTACGTGGCTTCTTCTTTATTGCTGGGGAAAAGGGTGGGGACAGAGAGAGGGGAAGACAGATGCTCTTTGGTGTGTCTTTTTATAAGAACACTGATCCTACGGCATTGGGGTCTCATTTAATCCTGATTACTTCCTGAGGGGCCCCTTCTCCACAGACAGCCATTCATTGGGGGGTTAAGACTACAACATAAGATATTTAGGCCATAACAATGACCAATTACTTCACTCAAAAGAATCAAACTAGTTGGTTTCGAGATGTTTAAGAATATCACTTGTGGTCTATGGCCATGCCACCCTAAACAAGTCCAATCTCATCCGATTGCAGAAGCTAAGCAGGGTCAGGCCTGGTTAGTACTTGGATGGGAGACCACCTAGGAAAAATACTTTAAACTCAAATAAACTACGTTTACTTTGTTGGTCTAGAATATTGTACAATGCCCAGAATGTTCGATAAGTGGCTGTGAATTAAATAAAATTAGTCTCTTTAGAGGACAGAAGAGAAGACTCAGATGTCCCCCCCTGAGACATTAGCCAGGTTCTCTGTCCTTCTCTGCTTTAGAACCTCAACACCCCTCAGGGCGGGACGTGGGAGTTTCTGTGTTCCTTATAAAGGAATGCACACGGGATATTACATATGCATTTAGAGAAGTCTCCATTTACAAAGACAAGTTATCGACAAGTTTCTTTTCTTTTTTTTTTTTTTTTTTGAGAAAGAAAAGCTAGGATTTAAGCTATTCACACTATCTTTCTAATTCTGGATCAAGATGGATAAGAAAGATTGGATACTTGGTTTAATCAGAGAGAAAAATTCCAACGTTAGTCACAGCGATTTCTAGGACTTTATTTGAAGAAAATAAGTATTTGAGACCAAAGACATAGGTAAAGGATGTTCACCAAAGATCAACTCCATCATTTTATCTTCCTCTCTCAGCACCCATGTGTTGGCTGTTCTCACAGTTCAGTCCTTCGCCCTCTCCTCTTGCCTCATGGGCTTTAAAACAGAAAAATAAAGCTTCTGCTGAAAAATCTGTGTACATTTCTGAAGCTACGTGTTGCTTCTCTAAAATATTGACTTTCAAAAACAGGACAGCAAAGGGATATTCAAAAGACATGAAACCACCTCGCAGGAAACGGGAGGGAGAAAAGAGGGAGGAGCTTAGGGAATTCAATACATTTCAGAAGAAAGAAATCGGGTGGGGTCCAGGTCAGGCTGAGAAGTTGGGTGTAGATACTCCAACAGGTGGCTCCGGCTGGGCCCCCAGGTGACCACCAGCATCCACTGCCACCTGTGAAAGATTTGTTTCAAATGTCCGGCCCAGATGAGCTTTGGCTGAAACCTGCTGCACCAGCATTAGAAGCAAGGAAGGGCCACCTCACCTGGTCTTCCCAGAAGTCTCAATTCACAAAATCGTCAGCAAAATTAAAAGGTTGTTTTCAAGGAACTAAGTTTTGGGGTAATCTCTTACACATTAGTATTTTCATGCCTGGATCAATCCTCTTAAGTCAGGGACTATAGGGTAGCCTCAGGTGGTGACCTTTATGCCCTTCTACCAAAAATTTTAAAATATCCTACAGTATAGATACACTCACGTATCAGATTATTATACATTATTAAAAATTATGGTTGTGCCCTATGTTTCCCAGCATAGGAAAAAATGGCCACAAAATATTGAGAGAAAAAAAAAAGCAGATTACAGAAAAGCCTGCAAAAAAGTTGTTGAAGAATTTTTCAAAGAAAAACCAAAATTTGTTGGAGGAGGTGATAAGATAAAAAGAAAATGGGCTTAGTAGTTGAAGGAAATAGCAGCAATGAGGTATACAACCATTTCTAGGAGAGAATCAACAAGATGGCATAGTGAGAGAGAGAACTGGGCCAGGTGAGGGAGCCTCACTGCTCCCGTACACCTGCTTGTTAGAAACAAATGTGGATTGGCCTAATTCTTCATTCCATTCAGCCATACACTGAGAATTTCATATCTACTATTTTTAGTAACATATAAATGCAAATTATTTTCATAGCTTTTACTACCTTGAGTCAGAGATTATTAATAACTCAAAAGTTTTCTATTCTCTCATTTACGCCATTGAGTCTTTCTCTTGATAACAGATTTCTGGTATACATCATGATTTAAATAAAACATAGGAAATAGAACAGATATTAAAAGTTAAAAAAGCACTAAATCAGGTGTTGTAATTCAAAATAGTGCACGTTGTTTAAAGATGGTGAACTGTATCAAAGTTGACCTCCAAGCTTTATCTTCTTTATCAATCATTGGAGAAGCTCTCCTACCCAACCATCATTTAATTAATTTGTCTTATGAACCAAAACTTTCCATTTCTTATGTAAAACCTCAATGCAGATGCTCACAGCACACTGAACACTCCCAGTGCTAAGCTTCCCTTTTGTATGTCTGTGTCTTTCCACTTGATTTGAATTTCATGCCTATTAAGAGTCTATTATGTTCAGTTCCAAACCATTTTATGTCTGTTATATTTGTATTATGATTACATTACTCAAGAAAACCCAAAATAGATATGAAATGAGTACAAAAATTAAGGGAGGAAATCTAGAAGGATTCTGCTCTGAGATGGACTGTCATTTCGGAGAAATAATAACTGGATATTAGATAATGAGTAATGGAGTTGATTTATTTTGGAAAGATGGTTACAGACCTGCAACCACTGATCCACACTCATGGAAAATGCTTATCAAAACACAGGCCAGTAGATTCACTCTTCTATGCTTTAAGTTTAAATCAAAGGTTTAATTTGCAGGTTCATCAGTCAGATGTCTAGGTTACGCGGGAGTCACAATCTCTAAACTCCAGCCGTTTCAAACAATAACAGTTTATCACACACTCTGTATCTATCACAACACGCCTTATCGCACACTCTATATCCATTCTAATGTGCCTAAGAAAAGAAGACTCTAAATATTTATGGCTATCTCTCGCAAACACCTGTGTTGAATTTAGCCAACTGCAAAATTACAGGGAACACAGGCTGCATAAGACTACCCTCACTTCTGACACGAACTGAAGCTGTTTTAAAACATACGTGTACAAGGTAAATTTATTATCTCACATAATACAAAGTCTCAGAAGAGTATCAGTGAAATCAGCACTTGAATGTCAAGATCACTCCATTTTGACAATTGCATTGGGATGACTGTGATACCTCCTGCCACTGTGCCCCACACGACAAAGTCCAAATGCCAAAAATAAATAAAAAGACATGTGTCCTTCTAAGTATCTTATTAAGATAACTTCCCTAAAAACTTGTTACTGGTCATTGATCAGAAATTCAT
Organism: Cynopterus sphinx; assembly: GCA_030015415.1. Lineage (NCBI taxonomy): Eukaryota > Metazoa > Chordata > Mammalia > Chiroptera > Pteropodidae > Cynopterus > Cynopterus sphinx. Next base: position 50,254,129 of record CM057389.1, on the reverse strand, counting down.
GACATGCCCAGTCTAGCAAGGACAATAAAAATATAGATTGGCTTAAAGTATGTATTTCACGCCCTAAGATATATGGATAAAATTAGAGTCCCCCCAATAACTGAATAAAATTAGAGTTCTGGTAACAAGAAAAACAAATGTAAAGGCTTTTGGGAGAGCTCTACCACCCGTGACTGACACAATCATTCGGTAGCTAACTCACTAGAGTTAGTTCATCAGCTTCTTGGTGGGGCTCAAAGAATTCCAAAAGTGCAAGGTCTCGGAGTAACTATCCATAATGATGAGTGTATCGCCAAAACTGGGACCATTCCCAGGTTTCGGCCCAAATCCCACATGAGGCATGAGCAGGGGAGCAGGAGGACGTACCGCGTGGCTGGCTATGACCACAGTAACCCAAATGGGGGGTTTTCTCCTCCTTTTACTCTTTTTACTTCTCAAAACATGAACTTCTTTTGTAATTCCCAAACCAAAGTCATTGATTTGGAATGAATATATCTGGAGATCACTGCTCTGATTCTGCTCTTCTCTGCCCGCTGCCTGCTTCATGCTCTTTGACTGAGGGCCCATCCTTACAGAGAGCTGTGCCTGGCCCGGCAGAGTAGGCAGCAGGTGAAGGTGGGTCGGTGATACACAATGTCCATCTTTCGGTGATTTTAAATAACACAAAAGGATGCTTTCGGTGTCTACCAACAGAAAGCATCCTACGAAGTGGACGACACCTGATATCTCCAATTTAACTCCAGATCGACCTTGAATATAAGTGTGATGACACATTTCATCACTTCCTTTGTCCCAATAAATATGTTATTCTTGGGTTTGGCACAGGAGAGATTGCCTTTTCAGATTTATTGTTTCTTTATCCCCTTCTTTTGAAAAGAAGCTCCAAAGAATTATAAACCTTCTAAATTTTAAGAAGTTTGCACACAAGTTTATTGAATTACCGTGTCCTTCAAAGGCATTTGCAGTTTAATTTGCTTTTTAATCACCGTACAGCACTCTGAAACCACCGTGAGGACAGGAACCAGCAGCTCTTGGCTGATTAGAGCTCGAGACCATCTGCTTCCCTGGCTCTCCCATGCTGCTGTGTCCTCAGGACACTCTCTGGTTTTCTGGTCAGAGGGGAGAAATTCTTCTTTTTATTCCAATATTCCTCCCACACATTCCACACACTTTCAAAATGCCTTCTGTTGAATGCTTACGTTACTGAAATGGCTTATCAAGTAGGTAAGGGGATCTGATACCCCAACGCTGGTGCCTGTCTACTCTTTCCTCCCCTTCAAACATCACCCCTCCCCTACACATATGTGCTTGTGACAGTACGTGCTGAAATTATTTCTTGACTCTCATTCGTTTTTTTTAAAAAGGTGTGCCATATAGTATGCTGCATGGATATTTATGACTAAACGGTAAACACTTAAGAAATTCTAAGTATTCTACAGAACTAAACGTAACTCTGTGTGACAAATATGTAACCTGCAACTTGTTTGGGAATTCAATGCTGAGCAGCATGGAATCGACAGTCACCCTCCAGAGGTCCTCGTCCCCACTGGCCGCGGGTTATTATAAAGGACCATCAGTAGGACCTTCAATAGAATGCTCATCAAGCCAGCTCTGCTCTTGCCATTTAAAAAATATAAGTAAATTAATAGATAATAAATAAATAAATAAATAGATAAATAAATAAATAAAAGATGTGCGAAGAATTCTCTCTCTTCTAGAAGATTATAAAGAACAGAATGTTTCAGTTATACACACCTTTGGCATTAAATTCATCCTAAAGAAAAGTGTGGTGCTATAAAAATCAATTCACTGTAGAAATAAACCTCTGGCCACTCAGAGGGACTACAATATTACAATTTTTTACATTAATTCTCTCAGGAGAGCTACAGTAGATGGGAATTCACCATTCACTTGTGCATTCAACAATTTCTATAATGTCGTGTAAGATGATTTTGTTACTGTTTGTATCCAAGCATAGGAAAATGAAAAAGATATACACTTGAGGGCCGACCACGTGTCATGAGCAATGTTGTCCATGTATTGTGCATATTGTACATGTATGTGATGTTATATATACTATACTTACAACAATCTTATTTAATCTCTGTAAGAAGCCTGAGAGGTAGGTACTGTGTCCATTGATGGACGGGAACCAGAAAATCAGCAAACTTCAGCAACCTGCTCACGGCCACACAACCAGGAGTGGTAGAACCATGCTGACTCGGGTCCAAAGCCCACGTGCTGTCCGCTCAGTATCACGGAAGACAGGACTGCAGGAGAAATTTATCTAGTGAAGCTCAGTCAAACACATGCTCTACCAAAGTCACTTCACCAGAACGCTGGCCGAAACTAGAGGTGAGTCAGACTCTGGGGGTGATCAGAAGAGTCCAGCTCTGTGCCAAGTACAGCTGAGTTAGAAACAAAAAAGCAAGCAGAGAAGGAAAAATCCTCAGGTAGGAAGTCAATGGGCATCTAACAGCTCTAAGACCCAGTTAACATAACTACACATCAGGCTAAAAAATATTGTACAAAATATTTACAAAAGAAGTAGCCTAAACTCCCAGTAAAAGGAGGAACACCGCCATGCCTAGGTACATTTAGATATGATCTCAGATAGTACTTTTTCTTGCAAAAGAGAAACTCAGCAACCCCGGCAGTGTCCTGGGTGTTTATCTTCAATATGTTGGGGGAAGCAGTAGTTTAACTAAATGTAAAGATCTATAAATCATCGTCTCCAAATGACAAGCAAGGGAGCTAACTTACTCTACTTTTCTGCTGACGTAGAAGGACCATCAACAAGAAATGTCAAGTAGTATAAAAACTCCATAGTCACTGCTAAACCCATAAAAAAAGGCAACCACAATCAATGCAATTGATAATTAAAGCATTCTTCTGAGTCATCTGAGATGACAGCCAACACAGCCTAGCCAAATTAGAAAACCACGAGGTGCAGTCCAACTAATGGAAGCCACCGGCAGCCTCAATAAATATCCCATTTCTGAGAGACTTGGTAGAGAAAGTGGCTTCAGAGGAGAGGAAGAGGAGAAATGCTTAATCAATTTCCTTTAAAGACCCCCGCTGCTTACAAAATTAGAAATCAGTGTTTCATGTGTGGCTTAAGCTTCTTAGACAATGGAAGTAGATGGAAGAAAATATGCTTTCGAACACACACTTCTATTGTTGACTTAAAACAACAGATCATTAAAGCAGTCTGAACCAGTGCAATTTTCCCCAAATACATAGAAACATCAGAGCTAATCAGCTGTCGTATTGTCAAGCTCAATCATACACAAGCCTATCTGCATTACTTTAATAATTTTTTCCTCTCCTGTTATTTCCAACATTTCCTTTGATGTTAAAAGAGGGATAAATTCATTTTGAAGGGTGCTGAATGAATGGGCCTTTTAACAAAGGACAATTGCAAAAGGAGAAAAAAAGCTTGTGGCATGATGAAGGTGAAATAACTGACTCATAGTCTCTCACCAAGTTAGAGTTTTTAGAAAAATAAGTTTTAAATTAAAGTCACGATAGCATAGTCCAAATTAGAAGGGCCTCCATTACATTTCATGTGTCTTCTGAATCAACCAAAAGGATTTACATCTAGTATAAATTCATCTTACATTACCATCTCCTTCCGGGAAAGACATAAAAGAAAGCACTCCAATTAATTTTAAAAATGTGACAATCTCAATATCATGAAATATAAATAAGAACTAACAGCAGGAAGTGTATGGCAAAACAAAAAGCTTCAAAGACAATAAGTCAACAGAAGGGTAGGACAGGGTCAGACGTTAATTAGTTTTATGTTTTCGATTACTCTCTGGAAATACCTACAGTCTAGGTTGAAATGATCTGTGCTGTGCAGCTATCAAAAGAGATGCTTCCTCCTCCTCCTCTTTTTTAAATTTTTTTAAGGCTTCCACTGATTCTGATTTACACACACTTGGTGAATGAAAGCTGTTAAGAGAGGATTTTTTTCTAATATATAAAGTTTTCTGAACTGCCCAATATCTAGCAAGCTAGACAGCTCAGAAATCTGCTTTAGTATTTAGCAAACATAAAACATATGGTCTACGAAGTTTCTTTCACACATTTGCAACGAAAGCTTTAAAAGAAAGCAGCTTAAATAAATTCTCTAAAATCATTTTTAAGTGAATCAGGAATTTGCAAAAAAAAAAACAACCCAAATGTAGCTGGCTTCAAATATCAGAATTAATTTTACTGAAGAGTTTGATCAGATATAAAATAATCTCTCATTAAACTTGTGAATCATGGTTAAAGTTGGACAAACTTACAGACAGGAACCCAAGAAATTTATATTCAGTTTCAAACTGGTTTCGATTACCATTAGGTTTAAAATTCTTAGTAAAACTTGGAGAGTAGATGCATTGATTTCCTGTTGCTGTGCAACAAACTACTGCAAATCCCACTGCTTCTAACAGCATCTGCTTGTATATATGCAGTTTCAGAAGACTGAGTGGCCAGAAAAGCTTCTGCTCGGGGTCCCCCCAGGCTGAAATCCAGGCAGTAAAGGAAGCTGCAGGCTCATCAAGAGCTCAGGGCCCTCATCCAAACGCATTCAAGTCCTGGCTGGTGTTGAGGTTGTCGGACTGAGGTTCCTGCTTCCTCGCTGGCCATCAGCTGAGCGTCTTTCTCAAACTTGGAGGCCGCCTGCTCTCCTCTATGACCGCCCTGTCCACAAAGAGGCCATCTGCTCCTTCAAGGAGACTCCTCACTTTCAATCCCTTTACCTCCTTTAAAGGTTCCTCTGGTCAGATCAGGTCCCAGAAGTCAAAGGCATGGGACTGAACTGGTATCTGGCCCCCACCCTTAGGTGCTTTCCAAAAGACACCTCATCAACATACCAAATGACATCTTAACCACTCAACAGATGAAATTCTAAGAGTTTGGGGAGTTGTGAGCCAGGAACTGTGGACTAAGACCAAGTACACATGAGAAATATAGTCTGCTCATCTAAATGACCATATATGTATTTTTGTTGTAAATCACAATATCGCATCTCCCAAGGATGTAAATTTTCCCCTGGTTGAGATTAGACAAGGGGGTTGAAACAAAGCTCTCAATTTCTCACATGAAAGTGAAAAATGAACTATAAGTACATCAGTCAGCATCAGCAGGAGCCACGAGAGTGAGGACTGAATTTTGATCGATTAATCTCACTTTTGGGTATATATCCAAAAGACTTGAAAACGGATCTCAAAGAGGTATTTGCACACCTATAATTACTGCAGCGTTATTCACGACAGGCAAGAGGTAGAAGGACTTAATGCTCACCGATGAGTGAATAAATAAAGAAAATATGGTACAGACACACAGTGGGACAGTATTCAGTACGAAAACGTTAGGAAATCCTGACACATGCTGTCACGTAAATGAACTTGGAGGACATTATGCTGAGTGAAGTCAGTCACAAAAAGGCAAATGTTCCATGATTCTACTGATGTGAGGTATCTAAAGTAGTCAGACTCATAGCAACGGCACGTCGGATGGCGTACCAGGGCTGGAGAAAGGTGGAGAGTTTTTCGTTTGGTGGGTGTAGAGCTTCATCATGTGAAATGGCAAGGTGGGGGGAAGGCATTTGCGGGGCATCTGTTGGAAAACAATGTGCATATGGTTACAATATTGTACTGTACTCTTGGAAACTGGTGGGAGGGTGAATTATGTTATGTGGGTTGGTTTCTTTTCTTTTCTTTTTTTTTTTTTTTTGCTACAATAAAAAAAAATGTGTGGAACAAACTCTGTGGCATAGATTGACACTTGATTGTATCAAACTCCCCAGAGCCTCGCCTGAAATTTGGCAAAGAGCAAGAGCTTTAAAGATTGCTTCTTGAAGGAGGAAAGCCTAAATGATTGCAAGACTAAACTTGAGAGTAAACATTGAAATGCATCCCGCTAGTCACTATTGGCTGGACCCCACACCCATGGTGGTGACTGTCGGATCAATGGTCACCAGGGAACGTCCTGGTGATGGTCAAAAAGATTTAAAACCGTCATTTTCAGATAAGGAGCTATGTGAGAAAGGCAGAAAATTCCAGTCACTAAATGCCCTTTTCCTTCAAGGAACTTTGACTAACCTGTCCTACTTTCTGAGCTGTAGCTGTCAGCAGTTCTTGCTTCTTCAATTCTTCGCTTTAATTCTCTTGAATTCCTGAAAACTGATGTCGCCCCACACTGAGGCAGGCTCCCCTCCTATTACACAGTTGAACTTAACTCTTGCAGTATGAAGTGATTCCGAATGTAGGTCACTTGTCTCACGTACGTCCTGCAGAAGCTAGTGGAGGCTGAGTCATGCAAAGCTTGCAGGGAGGTGTCCCCAGCAAGTCCTCCCAGTGTTCCTGGACCAAGCATTCAGGGGGCCACCCTCCTCTCAATCCAGTCCAAGGAATACATTCGCTCACTGATGACGATGCCAAGCCCTGCCTCAGCATCAGGCACTCGAGCTCAGGAGGGACTCCACCCCTAACACCACCAAAAGCACCGTCAGAAAGACAGACAGGACACCAGCGGTGAGCATCAGGGTGTGGACCAGGCTGTGGGACACAGAAACGGAGCCACTGTCTTAGCTAAGGGTGGCTGGGGATAGCCCAGTAAATGTTTTCAATAAGAGAGCCAACCTCTACAAGATGAACCAGAGTTAGCCAAGCTGAAGGGACAGGGGCGTGTGGGGCCAGGGAAGGCGACGAGGACATTTTGGGGGAGGCAGCAGGTTGCTCACATCGTCGCTGCCCTGGGCACTCGCTCTGGCCGGAGAGAGCACCAAGGTGGATGGAGATGGTGTGGGAGATAGAAGGCAATGGGTAGATGCAAAAAATAAATAAATCCAAGAGGATGCTCGTGCACTTTCTGATAAACTTGAACTTCATCTTGAAGATTCCCGAAAGTGGCAGTGACACGAAGCATCTGGCTCTTTGGGAAGACGATTCATCAACAGCGTTAGAGTGGATTAGAGGGGATAGCATAGAAACGGGGAACCTAGTCACACGGCTTCTGTTACTCTCCAGGAGAGACGCCATTCGTGTCTGAACCAGGGGAAGGTAGTGAGGGCCACCACACAGGAAGGACCCAGCCTTCCCTGGAGGAGAGCGTGGAAGACAGCGTTTAGCACCGCAGTCTGCAGCCGGGCTCCCTGGACTTACCAGCAACATTACCACTCTTCTCGTAATTTTATTTAATTTTGAAATTACTATTCAAAGCATCATGGGGTAAAAAAAGCCCATCTAGTCCTACCACCCCAAAGCGACCCATTACAAACACATCACCATGTATCCTTGGACCTTACATGCATTTTTTACAAAACCAAGATCACACTCTCTACAGTGGTTCCGCAACCTACTCAGCCAAAGCTGATTATAATTTTTGATTTTCAGAAATTCTGAAACTACAGCTAATTTAATGGAAAATTTTACAAATGATAATTTTTTTATTCATATGGGCTCAAGCTTTTTTATGGAACGAGACAACGAATACATTCAAAGCCTCCATCATTCCATAATCCTGACCACCCGCCCCAGACAATAACTATAAACTTTGTATATACATTTCCTTGTTCTATATCTATTGAAACATGCATTTGACCTGTGAATAAGGTATAGCAATGCCCGGTGGTGTGTGTCTGTCTTTAACTACACAAAAGCCAGTGACGGTGTGGACTCTGAGTGGGCGGCAGGGCCAAATGGATCCCAGAGTCAGACCACCCAGGGCTAAATCCCAGATCTCTTTACTAGGCCTGTAAGCCTGGGCAGGTGCAGCTCCTTATATACACTAACAACACATGCTCAATGCAGCATTTGCAGTGCAGGACACCGCGTCCTCAAGTTCATGACAGAAACAGCCAGTGCCTCCTGTGGTACCCGAAGCCCCTGGGAGCAGAGCCCGGCTATCCTCGCCTCTGTCTTTGGTTTACGAGCATCGCTCATCGCAGACTCTGACGAACCCAACATGCTACCAACAGCTCTTCTTCGTCCAACTAGCAATCATCTCATATATCAAAACTCTACCTTCTCATTGTAGGCTTGGAAGCCAGAGCCCAGACCTCGGCAGACACCTTAAAGCTGCCATCGATCGATTCTTTTTCTTACAGTCCGTGAACCGAACAATAAATAAATGATAATGCTCAAACATCCACTTTGCATTTGCTTTCCTCATTGCGTTTTTAGGCAAAAGATATTTGAAAACCAATATCTTTTGGTTTTCAAGTGACCTGAATATTGACATCAAGCAGGTTGCCATGGGAACCGAATGCAGCTGCACATTGGGGTTTCCAGGCAGGCAACGCAAGAAACCCTGGAGCAAAGGATGAATGCTTGATGGGGTCCTCGGCACGCCTACCCCAGGGCCTACTAGAATGAAATGCAGCACGGAGTCTTGACGTGAACGGAGAGTATTGTGCAGTGAACAGTGGCTGAAATAATAAGGCATTTTTCCCTGAATCTCAGGTTATTAGAATATGCATTAAGATACAAATTTGATGGGACAACCAAGTCCGCAGACTTCATCCTGAGTCCTGATTTTACTATGTACCAATGAGGCTACGTTGGACAAGACATCTAATTTCTCTAAATCTAAATTTTTTTCTTTGCAAAGTGGTGACACTAATCATGTTCAGTTCTCAGAGCTGTTGGTTAATTTTAAATGCTAATGCACATAAGAGCATTTTAAAATCATAAAATAATAGACAGTTACAGGGTTCAACATTCGGAAACTGAAAATTACCACTTGCTGCTGCTATTTCTTCACTAACGATGGATATTAAGCTTGAAGAATATAATAATAATGTGGGATTCTAGAAAGAAGAGCCATGATCCAATGATGAAAGAAGGCTCAAAGAACACAGCTCAAATAATACTGACTATCGCTTATTGGATGCCAATCGAATGCCAAGAAATCTATATTTTATCACTTAATCCCACCGATAACACTATGAGGTAGATTTAGCTCCTTTTAGAGGTATTAAAACTCGGTGCTGTGAGCATATTCATTTTTTTTAACTATTAATATTAATCAATATTAGATCATCTTCATTTATTCCATGAAGATGGATTCCTCTTGGCACTGAGAGTTAAACCAGCAAAAATCAGAATACGATGCTTTCATCCACCTAGAAGGAAAAAGGCTTTCCTGTGACACAGCAACAGAGTGACGTGGGCCCCAGGTTCTGCACAGTTCGCGGAGCAGGTGCCAGCCTCCGCTGTCCAGTTCCTCATGGGCCTTTGCGATGTTCTGTCATTTTGACTTCACCCTCTGAGATGACACTGTCCAGCTAATCGCCACAGTGGGTCAGGTTGCTGACACCACCTGATTCAAGCAACACTCAGACCCTTCAATTCCACATGCCTTGGAGAGTGAAATGAAGGGCTACTAAGTCCCCAAGTCGTTTGGCATCTTTTGGGGACAAAAAACAGTAATGTATATGCAGTATGGGTGGGAGCCACGTCTCAAGAGCACATTGAACATCAGAATAAAGTGAGAAATGTAATTCTAACAGGCTCAGACTAAAACCTGGGCTGTGAAGTGCATTTGTGTTTAAGGTGGCTGACGTAGAGCTTTAAAGTAAAGGATGCCTACTTTTGAGCTGAAGTGTTACAACGTAGACTTATATGCAGCGCTAGGCTCTGCGTCTTCAGAGGAACGAAGTGTGGTCGCAGGCCATCTTTTAATTCATGCAACGAATGTTGACAGAGCACCTGTCACGTGATAGGCACCGTTCCAGGCGAATCTCGGCCCCCATGAAGCTTTATTCATTCTAGTGGGGAAGTCAGAATGTAAACCAGATAAAGGTGTGACTATATAGTATCTTAGATGCTGGGACATGCTAAAGAGAAAATTAAAGCAGGGGAAGAGCTGGTAAGATCATTGCAATGTAAGAAACAATAACCAAGGAAGGCCTCACGGGGAAGGTGACCTTTAAACAAAGTGTAGGCGAGAGAGGAAATCATGTGACTGTCAGCAGGAAAAACACTTCGAGCAAAGGGACAGCAAGTGAAAACACTTAGAGGTGGGACAAGACCCCTGTGGGCAAGCTTTAGAAATGTCTCGTGACTGAAAAGAAGTCTATCCCCAAAATAGCAAATTACCTCAGTTACACGCACGCACACGCGCGCGCGCGCACACATACACACACATAGGATTCCATATTTAATTTATCTGGAGAGGCTAAACAGTATTCATCCCGCCACATACTCACACACAGTCACCTGGAAACCGTAGAAATGTGTTTGCTTTTCATTTGGCAGACAATGGAGAGCTCTATACACATCACATGGTAAAATTCATGCATCCAGTGAGGACAAAGAACGATATGAGATGGTGCTTCTGCTCTCATCACTAGGGGCCTTTGCCAGTCAAAGCAGCGTTTGCTAGGATAGTCTTCTGAGGCTTTGTGAGTCTTCATTCAAATCTGCTCAGAAATCACTGAGGGAAATCCACTTCCAGCCCTAGGTCCTAGAGGCACAGAGTAACAATAGCTCAGACAGCAAAAAGTGCTGAATAACATGTTCTTTTTAAAAATCTTTAAATATCAGTTGAGCTAGCAGAGGAGAAAACAATTTACAATTTGAGTCCAGAATGAGAAAGCAATTCTACAAGTATAAACCAGCCCTGGAGACAGCATCTGCCCTGGAGACATCTGGTGATCCTTGCCTAGAGACTGAATTTTAGCAGCAACTGAGGATAGCAGATGGGAGATGAGGGCAGATGTGAGACCCCAGGTAAGGTTAAAATTGATGAAGGGTGACATGTCAGTGAGTGAATAAGAAGACCCCACCCCGCAGAGACGCAGCTGTCGCGGCCTTGACTGTAGGTCTAATGGCAAGGGGGAAAAAATGATTCTCCTCTGACAAATCTTGAAGAGCTATACCACAATCACACTTCCTGCGAGGCCCAAAATCTCTGATCTAAAAATTGCTCATAAGCGATCCTAGATCACTTTACCCTTTCGATAGCTATAAGAAGAAGAAAGCTTCATCTCTCAAGGAGAATCTACCTTCAATGACAAATCTCAACGAATTCCCACATTATAAAGTTCAAAAGGGTATAAGTTCACAATCAAAACTCAGCAAACACACAAAGAACCACTGTGAACAAGAGCCTGGAGGAAAAGCAAACTGTAGACTCAGACCTGCAAAGACTGTAGGTGCTGGCCATACCAGATACAGAACCCCAATTAAACTCATTTAATACGTTCACAGAAATAAAAGGGGGATTACTGAAAGTCGGACCAAGAAGCAACTATTAAAACTGATCAAGCAACTTGAAAAAGAACCAACCAGAACATTTAAAAATTAAAAATACAATAATTGAAGTTAAAGTTCAATGGATCGGTTAAACAGTAGTTTAGAAGCTAGAGGTAGAATCTCTGAACTAGACGATATTTCCAAAGAAAGCTCAGGATGAAGTACAGAGACACAGAGAGATATAAAATACGACAGAAAATTCAAGGTCGAAGATAGAGAAGGCCCAACCTATGTCTCATCAGATTTCAAGATGGAAAAATTAATTCTAACCACATGCATAAAAGGGGCGAATCTAAAGAAGAAAAAATAAGCATAAAACAGAGTTTAAAAAAAGCAAATTTCAAGAGCACAGATGTAAAGTGATGTGGTATATAAAATTTAAAAATGGACAAAGCAACTTATTTATAGAAATAAAGATAAAATAAAAGAAGAAATGAATAGCACGTTTAAGAGGATACTCAAGGGCATGGCTCATTTGGATGGGACAGATGGCAGTCGGAAGGAAGCCTGGGGGCGTCAAAGGAACTGGTAAGTTTTGGGGGTTTTTTTACTAAAATAGATCATTGATGTTCAAATTATATTCGTATTATTGTTGCTGCTTGAACTGTGTTTGCACATTATGGATATACGTTTTACGCGCGTGCGCGTGCGCACAAACACACACACACACACACACACACACACACACACACACACACACACACACACACACATACTGAACCGAAAAGCATCTGTGACTTTCCAGAAGCTGTAAGTTCCTGGAGGACAGTCTCATCCCAATCGCTGATTTTCCTGCCTGTGCACAGATCAGCCTCCACCTACAGAGGGTAGCTCTGATTGCATTAGACCTCTATAAAGTGGGGTCATTTTTTAACAAGTTTTGCTAACAAAATGTCATGATCGAGAATCTATTGATTTTAAATGACTCTAAATTCCTTCTCAAACTGGGGATCGGACATATTTCATGAATTTTCCAAGCAAATCGGACAACTGGCCAAGTTCTGTCCTGATGCTACACTATGTACCAAGACTGAAAGAAGAGAAATGGGAACCCCCCTGGAAATCCAGGTTATGCAAATGTGAGCACCTTCAAGACTTCTAGAAAAGACTTCCTTAAAAAAGGTAAATTGAAAGATGTTTGAAGAGCCCTAGGACTGAAGCCAGAATCCACAAATAAACTTCACATAAGCAGGAGTTCAGTGAAGAAAGAGGGAGAAGGCAATAATTATTAATATTCATAAAGATGTTCCAGTTTAAAAAGCATTTTGATCGTCATCTCTGCAAAACCAGTACATATTTAGCCTTATTTTACAAAAATAAATAGCCTTATTTAGCCTTGTTTCTGTAAAATAAGGCTAAACGTTTTATTTACATATTTAAAGAGAAGTAAAGAAATTTCTTCTGTTCTAAAGAAATTTATATTAACATAGATTGAAATATTGTTAAAGCTGTTCAGTAAAATGTTTCTCTTTCCGTGTTTATCAGCTCTGACGTGGGTAAGAGTCACTGAACGCAAAAGGCCGGGTTCCAAGCGTTAAGCGTTTCATATCCCATTTTCATGCACACATTTTTTTGTCCTAATTTCTATGTATAGTTGAGAAATTTACGATAATTATCTCTGCTCTCCTGTCTGTTATTCTCAGCCCTCTGCTACTCTGAGAAGAAAGCTGATAAAACACATGGAAGCAGAGGCTAAAACCAAACTCAAGATGTCGAACTATTTTTGCAAATATAATAACAGTATACATTTGGGTGCATTTCTAAGATTTTTAAAAATGATTTTCTGTGCCTGTTGGAACCAAAACATGGAACCGTGTTGACATAACACGGTCAAAGCTGAACCAACAAGTGTTATGATTCTGTGGGAGTCAAAAAGTAAGACGTCTTACTAAGTTTACTGAGGTAACTTTGGTTGGTAAAAACAAAACTATATGAGCGAATAATAAAAAAGGAAGACGTCTTGCTGCCCCTATGTGCACACCATGGTGGGTTGTACCTAGAATGGCTGGGAAGACAGTGCCTTTTTATGCAAATTTGAAACAAAATCATTCAGACTGCCTAACCCCAAAATAAGCTTCGTCTTTACACCATGTTTGTGATTTTTCTTGGGCACAATTTTTTTTTAAGTTTCTGTTTAAGTCCAGGCCTTACAAATGGATGAAAACACCCTGAACGTGCCTAATGTCGTCTGATCTCGGAAGCTGAGCAGGGTCGGGCCTGGTTAGTACTTGGATGGGAGACCGCCTAGGAAGACCAGGTGCTGTAGGTGTTAAATAAAAAAAAAAAAAAGATAAAATGGATGAAACCAAGGGCTGGATTCTGCCTGAGGCACACGATCAACAGCTCTCAGGAGGGTGGTTACCATGGGTTCATTCTGGGGCACCATAGTCTGCCATGGTAAACAATCCCCAATATGTGCACGGCAGGATGGTTCTTTAAAATATTAACATCTTTCCAAGTGTATCACCCGTTTGACCTTCATACTCTCCCACACTCACACACATCCAAGCAGTTACTCTACTGTGAGTCCTATCATCTTCCGGAGAACTTTACAAATGTCTGTAGAAACAACTGGCCGGATGAATGGATAGGTGGACCTTGTCTGATAACTGGCAGTTTGGGTCTTCGTAATTTTTCTTCCGCTGCTCACTTCTTTGCCTTCCCGAACTTCTGCACCAGGTCCAGCCCCCTCACTAGGTACCCCCATGAGTAACCTCCTGCACATCACCGTGATTGCCCACGGATGCCTACCCTCCCCGCCAGATTTTAAGTTCTCTGAGACAAACACCATCTGTCTCTTTTCCACTGAGGCTGCAATGCCTAGCACCCAGCAGGTGATCACTAAATATTTTAAAAAGCAAGGAATGACCGAATGAATTTCCTAAAGCCTAGCATTTTTGACCATATGAAGAGAAATTTTGCTCCTAAAAAATCTTATTGACCTGGTATCACTACTCTATTTAAGATATTTGATTCAATATTTGCAAATACCAGAAGACGAGATGTGTTATCGTTTTATGATACGTTTTCATAAGACGACAGATAGACACGCACATGCACATGCATGCTCACACACACACACAAGGCTAACAAACGGAAAGCTTTTAAAAACAGCCTCACAGTTGCATCCTGAAGATGAATCATGTTTAGTCCAACTGTATATAGTTTTTGTTTAAATACCTAGGTCCTAGATAGCCTGAAAAACACTACAAGAATCTAAAGCACCAAAAAGTAAACAAAATTCAGTCTTGCTTACTAAGAGGACAAAGAGACACTTCAGAAAGATTTTTCAATATCTTAGTGTTTCCTGGTTACTCGTGAGTTAAATAGAATGAATTTCAACCTACTTCAGTATTTCCCAAACTTTATGCTTTTACTGTAGAAAACCAAATGACATTAAATTATTTAAATTGTGGCTCCAGCTTCCTCTTGTCTCATTCCCTGCCTACTACATCATTCAGGGTCCATGCAAGAAAATGGAAGACAGTACAAGGTATCTAAAACCTAAAGAATTTAACACAGGGAACTGTTTGCACAGGTGTTGGAACCGGAAGAGGCATTGTCAGATGGTTCCACGTGGGGACATGCAGGCCCCACTCCCGTGCTCACACCTGCCAGCCTACTGCTGGTCGGCCTGCCCGGGTGGTTTCCGAATCATGGAAGCAAATACCTGACTGTTTTGACAGCTGAGTACTCACTGGATATTAATAAATTGACATTTTGGTATAAAATATTTCTTCGTTGCTAAGAAACCTCTTGTAAAGCTGTTAAGTTTTATTATTTTATATTCATTTCACATTTACAGTTTTTGTTTCAAAAGGATAGCACTAACCTGTACATTATTCCACAAAAGATATGTTATTTTAAAAATCTATTCCATATTAAGGATTATTCACAACAGGTAAGAGCCGAAGAGTTTGGTATTGATTGCCATTTTGCTTCTTCAAAGTGAGAATTCGGGTTAAAGCTAAGATCTCCTGGAAGAAGAGATAAAGGAGATGCATAATGCAATTCAAAGGGCTGGAATGCTGGAAATTTTTCTGACAAATTCTGACACCAAGTAATAATCCTTTAGGAAAATTAAAGTCTTTTTTAAAGCATGCCTGAAGTCTCTGTCATTGATAAAGGACTCACAGGAATTTAAATTGCTCAATTATTCAGAAAAGAATACCTTGGAGCACATGACGCAGACGAGACCTGTTCAGCTCACATTAAATATTCACTGGGACCCACTCGTCCCCATCACTTTGCACGAAGCCCGGCTTGCTCGGCCGTCTTTGTGGGATCCGTGATCCCATGCGACCACTAGCGAAAACCCTCAGGGTGGCCACCACTACTGGCTATGGTCTGCCCCACCTGTAGCAAGTCCTGGGGCAGGGGACTGGGTCCAGAGCAGGTGTGAGGCCTGTCTAATTGTCCCATCGGTCATGGTGATAACTCTCTCCTCCCCAGCTTCCCAGTGTGGTCGCCTGCATGGCTCAAATAACATGTTTGAAATAGTCTGCTGGATGCAGGGCCTCATTCTGATAATTCAGCCATTTGTCCTAATTTTAGTTTAAATAAAAATGATTTAAACATTGAAATGGTTTTCTTCTTACTAGATGAGGATCCAATTACACTAGACTATGAAATGATTAATGAACAAAACGCTAAAGAAAACACACATTTTCTATAAAGCGAAAAGGGGAAGGGGTTGAATTATACACACTAACAGGATCAAGGAAGGGCTGACTAGTGATGGGTGATGCATTTGAACTCTTACTCCAGCTTTGCCGACAAATAATTGTAAAAGGTTTCCAATTAGAAATTTAAGTGATATCCACCTAAAGAGACATTAGACATGGTACCTGTATCATGCCCCAAAATGAAAAAAAAGGTATAAAAGGATATTAAATACGAATGATTTGACAGAATAAGAGAGATCAAGAAATGGTGCTTTTGTAATTTCAGAATATTTGAATTATTCATCTTCTCCTTGAAAATGTGTCAACTGTAATAAAGTTCACCAGAGCTTTCCACTGAGGTAATTAATGGAGCATTGTATTGAGAATAAAAACTAGAATAATATCCTTCAAACATTAGTCTTTTGTTTTTTTTTTAAGAAATCACATTTTTAAATTAATAATTCCAACATCTTCAACAATTTAGGAACCAATATATCTAAAAATTATCATTCTATCAGCAGCTTTTTAGTACAAACGTGTAAGTAAACATAATTTCTAATAACGGAATGCTAATACTCTCAGTGGAAGGACAAAGACTGGACCGCAAACACATATATACACCTCAAAGTGTGTGCCCACAAAATTCAGAAACTGGCAAAACATCTGGTTGGCTGGCAGCCTCCTAAGTGATGATCCATGCCTTCTACTCCCTGGAAAAATTATTAAGCAGTAAGTCCAACTATTTCTTCCAGCTCCTCCAAGAATTGAAAGTGCCAAGAACCGAGAACCTGAGACCTTGGGGAGCCAGGCCGCTCCTGACCAGAAGCGATGCGCAGACGTGGGCCTGGCACGGGGGCCAGCTCTGTGAGCTCCGGCTGCCGTTTAGGAATTCTGGCTGTCACAGAGTCCCCGCGTCTGGCACAGAGGACTGGCCTCGCAAGGTGGCCTCCACTCTCTCAACCCCTCCTCACCTCCAAAAGGACTGGGTGAAGCGGAGCCTGGATGGACCCGTTGACTGTGCGAGGCTCGGTTCCCTCCGTGCAAACAAAGTGCGTGTCCAAACCCTGGAGCTGAAGAAGTGAAGAGAGCAACGCCATCTGCTTTTGCTTGGATTATCCGCATCGATGAGACAAAACGCACCTGCATGGTTCCAGCTCCTGAGTAAGAAGGAGGGAGAGAGGACAGGCAGGCCGCCGTTCTGTGGTACCTAACCAAGTCCCTGATGGATCAAGTACAGACGTCCCATCTACATGGTGCACTCATATGTGAGGGGAGACGTTCCATGACTGCATGACGTAAAAGGGAATTAAAACTGTTGCGAGAGGATCTGTTCCACATTATCATTTAATTACCAACGTGTCTCCATACTCGGTGGCAGAGCTATGGTTTCAATGGGCCCTGAGGTTTTCCAATTAAAACCCTCCTGGGTAATCGATGTTCGGCAGATTTGATTAGCATTTTTACCATTCTCCTCGTTGAGAGTAAAACAGCCTATCTTTGTATTTAAGTTGAAAACAGCAGCGGCCTCCCCAGGTCTCCTTGGCACAGACCCTGCTCCCCGATTTCCTGCACGTGGCCCTGGGAATTTCAGCCCGTGCACGATTCCGTCAGAGGCTGCTGTGGCTTTGTGTCAAGCAGAATGCTGTGTCTCCTGCACTGATGAATGTAGGAAAGAAGGGGCTTTGGCGATGCAGCGACCTGGTTTTGAACTTCAGCTCCACCCCGTACTCCACCTCTGGAAACTAACTTCCTTGACTTCTGTGACAGTTTTGCATTTGTGAAATGGGGACTGTCATTAGAAATGAGTGACACGTGTGAAGTGTTGAGCACAGCAACCTGTGCCTAATAAATGGTCATTGTTATTGCTCTCGTGTCCCTTTTGCTGTTATAAGACATGAAAAGGGAAATGGCCAGAGGTGTCACTCGAGGTGGCCAGCCCCAGGCGATGTCGTGACTGCAGGCCTGCATCATGAGCATCTGCTCCGTAGACAAACTGGCGCCCGTCCATTTACTATCCAGGCTTGGGCAAATGTCCTGTTCTGTTTACTCTGATCGCACTGACCATTCTGTTCTCTGCCCTTCTTGGCTCTGTCCTATGGCCTGAGGGACTGACCCACAAACTCCATCACCCAGGCTCCCCGGTCCCCTGGCTTCTGGTTTGACCCAGGCACAGGGACGCACCTACAGGGAGCCTAGGGGAGAGGAGGCAGTTCAGCAACATCTGCCTTCATGCCACCCTGCTCCAGGCCACAAGGTGGCAGTGGTCAGATGTTACTGGACTCTGTAACATCCCCACCTCCTCCCCTTGGGCCTTCAGGACTCCGGGACTAGTTAGTTTCTTGTCCTGCTGGGACCTGGGCCCTGAACCTCCCTCACTGGTTTGCTTATCCATTCTTTGCAAAGAGTCCCTTTATTATATTCTCATTGGAATGCCATCAGTGTGCCTTGGTTTCCCCTGGACAATGGATGATAGGACCCTTTGGTTCAACATATTCTCCTGTGGCCACCTGGGATAACGTTCATTTTCAAATTTTTCATTGGGCCCTACTGCATACTAAGCACTGGGGAAGTGCAAAGTGGAGGAAAAGATAACATATCTACATCTTTAAATATGTGTGTGCGTGTTTGCACGTCTGTGTGTGCCACAGTCTTCCTCTTCAAGCACTTCATGCTTCACGAGGAGCTTGATCTATAAAACACAAACGACGATGCAGCGTGATAAGTGTGGCGTGTGTACAGGGACATGAACATTCATTTTCTAACTTATTCGTGGGGCTGGAAAGCAGCAGGAAGGGGACTAGAGAATGATCAGGAAAATCTTTTAGCTTGACCTCAAAAAAGAAGAGGAATCTAAGGAGCCGAATTATGGGAAAGTAGCATTTTAGACATAGAAGAGGATGTTTAAAAGCCGTGGTGACCTAAGGCACGCAGCGTGTTTAGTGAACAGAAAAGCCGTTGGGGACACGGGTGACCTCGTGGGCCGAGGCCAGCATGAGGAAGAGTTGGGTGACTGGAGACTGGCCGGGTTTTAAAGGACATCACTGGAGACTGCACAAAAGGGTCAGGCTGTGGAATGATTTGATCCCGACTAAAATGCAGACTGAAATGTCTGGCAGCCGCAAAGGTGGGGACTGCAGTGAGCCAGACAGAAGAAGCAGAGTAGCTCCTGCCCCCGGCCTCCTCTGACGCACAGCCAGAGCGCCTCACGCAGCGCTTGGCGTGCGGGAAGGGCACTTAGCAATCAGCTTTTGGTCTGATAAAGGCTCTGGCGGGAGACCCACATCATGAAGCCACTTCTGTGCTTTCACATTCAGTTCCCAAATTAAAGATGCAGGTTTTTTCTCATTAAGTGCTCTCGTCATTGGTACTTTTTTTTAACCTGCAAGGGTGTCCCTCCCACTCATTGCACAATTATATCGAACAGATACTGTGCTGAGTGAGGTATAATCAAACTATTGAAAACAGGATCAGCTGCGACAGTAAATCTTAATCTGAACACACGTATTTTGCACAAATAGTTCCTTAGCCAAATTCTTCGCAGCTAACGCTGTGAGGCTTTAGGACGTCACGCATTATAATTGTTTTCCTCCCTCAGATTTCCATGTTAAGAAATATCGTGGGGATTTTGAGACTGAGGAACCACGAAACCCACTGTGTTCTGGTGAAGAGTGTACACGCGCGCGCGCGCGCACACGCACACACACACACACACACACACACACACACACTCCGGCATACTGTAACCCAGCAATCACGTCACCTCACCCTAGATCTTACACTGAAATACCCAGGGCTTTACCACCAGGGGTTAGAAGGGAACTATTCCTAATAAATCCTCATTCTTCGAGTGTTTCAAACACACAGTGCCCCCCTGCATCTAGAGGAGCTAATTAAGTGACCCACATGATGGAAACTTTGATGGCTAAGTCAGGATAATCCACGACTTGTCTAAGGTGATCTACAGAGGAAAGAAAGGCTCGGTTCTTATCTTTTTAATTTAAATGAAATCTAAAAACAAAATAATTTTGACCCCATTTTGCCATCAACTCCTTTATTTTCCTATTTTTCTTTTTAAAAGAGTCTAAACATTCTTTTTTGGGGTACCATTCTAGAATCCAGTGAATCTAGCAAAATCTCATGAAAATATTTAATTTGGTGTTCAAAGGCCTAGATTTACTTGAAAAGAAAGAGCAATGGAAGGAAAGAGGTTGCCATCTCAACCTGACATATAAACATATCCTGAGACCTCTGTGGTTTTGGCTTATGACCAGACAGGCAGATCAATTTTTTAAAAAATAGAGAATTCAGAAATATACACAATTGCATATAGTAGCCAGTGAAGGTGGAGTCACAAATCAAAACTGAAACAGGGGTTTGTTAGTAGGTGGTCCCAGGATAACTGCACAGCATTATGGGACATAATTAAAATTGAATTCATTTCTGATGCCAAAAAGCAGTGAAAATTTCAAAGAAATTAGAAATTTAAATGCAGAAAAAAATGAAATTACACAGGTGCAAACACTTGTGAATTTCTCTATAACCTAGAAGAGAAACTCTCTTCCCACTCAAAATCCAGGGGTGAAAAAAAAATAATTAATAAACTTGTCTACACACAGGTTAAAAATGCATGGCAAATGTCACTGCAACAGCACAATTAAAAGGTCAACAAAGCCATTAAAAAACAGGCGAGGGATGTGAACAGAGACTTCCTAGAAAAGGCGATGCACATGAGGCTCAAAATCAAGACAACAGTTCGTAGCAAGAGAAACACAAATGAGTATCATGCAGGCATACTAAATCCTATTCATCAAATTGACAGAAAAGCAAGAATCTGACTGTGAGTTTATTTGGTAAGGCTGAAGGAAAATGCGCACAGATGCATCACTAAAAAGAATGTGAACGTTACAAGCCCTATGAAAGGCAATTTGGTACTATTTAATGAAATTACATACGTGTTATGCTTGCCCCCCTCTAGAGATCAATCTCAAAGATGAAGTGGGAAAATGTGAAAAGATGTGTATATGTGGCTATTTATTTCACAGTTTAAAATGGCAAAAAAGTCAGAAAAAAAAAACCTAAATCTCTATCAACGTAGGATGAACTGAATTAACTCAGATACTTACAAGGGAACACGGTATGGCTATTTACTTGAATGATTCTTATACTAATCATCTTCCTTGAGTTGTTATTTAACACGTATTTATGGCCAGACTCTGCAAACGGAGACCATTCCTATCTTCCTCTTCCGGGAAGGTATTTCGCACATAGTTGAAGGTAAAAGATTTTGATAAATTAAGAGTCTCTTAAATAGATAAGAGGCTTCTTCCGCAAACCGATTAACCTCCTGAAATTACTACCACAGAATACTGTCGCCATATGTTACTTAAATGTTTTAAAAATGCACCTAAGATCCCTGGGCACATCTCAGACTGCTTCCTGGACAAACCGTAAGTGCACTAGACAGAAAGCGGAGTGGGGTTTGTGGTCCAGGGTCATCGACACAGTGAACTGGGTGATTTGCTGGCCCGAGACAAGCTGTGGGTTAACTGTGAGCTCCAGGTCCGACAGTCCCCACGTGCAATACAAATGTGTCGTGGATTCTGCAGGAGAAAATTGTTTCCAGCCTGAAGTTTAGCTTCATTGTCAGAACTGTGTAGCCGTGAGGAACCACCCGCCCACATGGCCACACTCCAGTGATGAGCCATGATAACGGAGCGGTGGGTGTTGACGCAGGTGCCTGTCACCTCAAATCGTGCCAGCGACGAGCAGAATATTAAGTCGAGCTCGGTTCATGCCTCGCAAAGTGAGACCTGTGAATGATGGCTGCCCCATCACTGGCCCGCCACGAAGGGAGTGATTATAGTTTACAAGACCAGCATCGCTCTAAAACCCTTAAGGCCATCGCCCAAGTGTGTGTGTCAAAACATACTGGATGCCAAAACTCACAATTTTATTGACGTGCTCGGTTTACATCAAATATTTGTACACACTCTGCTGTGGGGATTTTATTCCACTTCCTAGAAAATTTCACACTTAACATGGGCTCTGGAGCAATTTCAATCGAGTCTGTAGGGTTTTCTTCAATTTACATTATTACATTGTAAAGTAAGATGAAGTACACTGAGGTTTTATGGCGCTGAAATCTTTTTTTATTATTTCCATGGCTTGAAACGGGGAGCGGAGGGGAGAATAAAGCTGTCAGAGAACAAAGCATAAATCCATTGTGGCCACGATGTCGCCATAATCAGGAGAACTCTGATTTAGGAGAAGGCGAACAAACAGCCACGTGCATTTAAGGGGCTGCATCCGGTGCAACCATCGGGAGTTCATTTCTCCTTTAAAAAAAATCTGTTAAAAATCAAGATAAGGTTCTTCATCTGTGAAATAGAAATCGCAGTTCCTATCATTCATATCACAGGAAAAGGTCGTGACAATAAAAAATGAGCTGACTTATAGGGGAGCTTTGTGAAAAGCAAAGGAATACAAAACTAAGGGACACGGTAATGGTCCTTCCCCATGGGTCAAAGGCCAGTGTGGGGACGCTTCCAGGGGCCAAGTATTTATAACCCAGTCCTGCATCCCGAAACCAGTGAAACGACACCACGGTGGGGGTAGGAACTGACGGGGTAGGCCTCGGTCCCATCTGGGCTGACTCCATTTCTCCTCTGGCCATGGATATGTCAGGGTTTTGAGTCGTCAGAAACTGGTGACAATTCAGAACCCATGTTCACTAATTCCCAGAGGTCGAGCATTTTTCCCGACCGCACAGTCACCCTCACAAACGTCTTCAGTCTTGAAGGTAGATGGAGACTTTATACCGATAGCAACGCTTCGGCTTCTTCCTCAAGAGGAGCTTCTCTTCCCTCCCCTGGGTCTGGGTCTGGACACCTGAGCACCCACGACCCTCACCAAGCATTTAATTACCTGTCCGAGAGGGTTTTCTGTCACAATTCAAGCCATGTTCTCCTAGCCCTGCCATCGATTTCATTCCTAGGGACACCATGATCGATTGGTTTGCTTTTCAGCCATGAAATTTCCCATTAAAAGAGATTCAGTTTGCCTCTTTGAGGAATTCACATAATTAGAATCATACAGCTATGACGTGTAGAGAAAATATATTTGTGTTCCTGTATGGTTGGGGCCTTCTGAACAAATTTTGCTGAAATTGGGCACCTGGGATCAAAGCATGTCATTTAGTGGTCAATACTATTGTAATAACTATGTACGGTGCCAGGTGGGTACTAGACTTATTGGGGGGATCACTTCCTAAGTTCTATGAATGCCTAACCACTATGTTGCACAGCCAAAATTAATATAATATTAAATGTCAACAATAATTGATAAAAATTAAATTAAAATTTAAAAAAGAGTATGTCCTCTAGTAGGGCTAAGAGTTAATAATATTATAAAGTAACTTTTACCCATAGAGCTAGAAAGATTGACCCAAATCCAGTGGTATGTGTCTGCATTTCAAAAAGGATGAAACCAGATATACGGAGTCTCTGAGTTCTGTTATTTTCCAAAAAGGGGTAATGGTCAGTCGGGCTGATTCAGAAGACAGCTGAGCTAAACTAAAACCCCCAAATCTGTCTTCCCTTTGATGGGTAGAAGCTGAAATTCATATTAAGTTTCTCACCCTTAGCTGCGTTACTTGATGTCTACCCATACATAGGGTTCGGAGATGAGCCAGAAACTTGAAAAGAGTTTTCATGCAAACGTCAGTCTTAAGCTCCCGGCTCCTCTCTTTCTGAGCCTGGCATCCCCTTTACTTCCTATCTGCTGTGGTCGACCCAAACTCTGTCCTCTAGCTTTTCAAACAGCTAAGACCACATGCTTCTATCAGAGTTTCAGCCATCCTGCAAGATGCTGGCAGGAGTTTGCACTCAAAGGGTCGACCAGTGTCATTCTCTTCTTCAAATAGTTATTTTCACACCCGTGAGTTTATAACTATGATCTGTAGGAGGATTGGCCCAATAAGGACTGCTCTGCTATTCCTGGATGCAAAACTTCTCCAAATTGAGTTTTGTAAAAAACTTGTAAAGGCTCAGAAAAAAATAGCATATGTCGAATCTATTTTTCATGTCACTCGTGCGGCAGATTGTGTTTCCCTCAATGACTGCAACAACATCTCCCCCATCCATCTTGGTTTTCTTCCAAAGTGACTTGGCACTCCTCCCACTGAGAGCTGTCATCTAGGTCCCCCCATCCCCTTGAACCTGAGTGGGGGTTTGTGTCCACTCTGACCAACAGAGTACAGTGGAAGTGATGCTGTACCTTTAAGACTAGGTCTTACAAGGATACACATCACGTGGCTTCCTCTTCCTGGGGTGTTAGCTCTGGGGACTGAGCCAGCCGAGAACCAGCATCCACCACCAAACAAGTGAGCCAATGAGCCTTTGGATGATACCGGATTCCAGCATTAAGTCTTCCAACTGACGTCACACGATGGAGACAAGCTGGGCTCACCATGCCCTCTCCTCCCACAGAATTCATGGTTGGTTTGGGGGTGATATGTTACACAGCAATAAAAGACTACGACAACTGAGATGTTTGGATTACCCAGCTATGATACCAAAGGCTCCCAGTTTTATTTGGGTCGATATGGGTGCTGAAAGATATGTTCCCTTCCTCTCTCACAATTCCCTGCCAAAGTCACAAGTCAAGAAAATGAAGTCAGGTTTCCACACAGAAGTCCATATAGGACTACTCTCGAGTGAAATGTATTCTTTCATGAGGACCCCCCGGCCCTTGGAAAGTTTGAGACTAGTCAGTGATTCGAATCTGAATTCTTTCATTCAAAGAACCAGTAATTTAATTTTTACATAGAGTATTTGGGAGTTAGTTACACAGCTTCCTGGAATCTCATATATACAAGGTCACCCTTTCACTATACAAGCCAGCATTACTTGAATTTTAAATAGGAAACTAGTATTCTTAATATAAATTCAATAAAAAAAGAGTTTAGTCAATTCTATCTACCTCTATCAAACAATAAATAAAGTGTGTATTTGGTAAATAATTGCAAATGACAATAATCAAAGATAAGTGCACAGCTTCATACCCAGGAGTGATAAAATATAAGTTCCAGAGATTTTTTTTCCTGGAGGAAACAATTTGAGAATGGATTCAACATCAAGGAGAGTTATGTAGACTCTGTTATGTAAATGTAGCTTACTGTTTGGAAAGATAACTTCCATGCTACACTGCTTTTGATTGTATTTTCTTCAAAAGTTGTTGACATACATGAGCTTTTCAAAGACAAACATGGTTTAAAATCTATCACACACAATTCCAGAAGAAAACGAGAGAGGTAGACAAAGAAGAGGGGTATTAACACTGCTGTGTTCAAGGTCAAACCCGTGCATCATCGATGACAACAGAAATCGGGCAATCGTGCTGGACAGCCATTTGGCAATGCCTGTCAAGAGGCACAAAAATGCTCAGATCTGATGACTCACTGACTTCTCTGCCGGGAATTTTTCCTAAGAAACTGCATTAAAGCATAAAAAAGCTATGATGAGTACGAAGGTTTGTATTTCATAAAATTTTTAGACTCCCGAAAAGAATGACTATGATCTACATGATGAATAATTAGGAAAGGGTTTTAAAAAGCCAGGATTTCATCCGGTTGTTGAAAATAACCATATTTTAAAGGCTACGGAGCACCACAGACAATATGCTGGGTTTTGCGATGTAACATTGTGATAACAGAATAATGCAAATAGAAGATGCTACTGTAGCAAGCATGCGCATGAATGGGGACAAGTACTGGAAGGGAACACGTGAAAATAAAAATGTGTGATTTGTAGGAGTTGTGGGCATCTTCAGCTAATTCTACCTTTTTGTGTTTTGATACCCTTTCATTTGGAAACAATGCAATAACAGACCCATACTCCTTAAGACATTTTGCTATTTGTTTAGATCTCAATTGTCTCTGAGAGCATTAATAAAAAATTAATACAAAGTTCTAGCCGTCCTAACAGGTCTCATTGTGGTTTTGCTGTGCATTTCTCTGATGATTAGAGATGCTGAGCATCATTTCATGTACCTGTTGGTTGTTCATATGTACCCTTTGAAAAAATGTCTATTCAGTTCCTCTGCCCATTTTTTAAATCAGATCATTTGTTTGGTTGTATGAGTTCTTCATATATTTTGGGATATTAATTAACTCTTTATCAGTTATGTGATTTGCAAATATTTTATCCCATTTCATAAGCTGTCTTTTCTTTTTGTCGGTTGTTTCTTTTGCTGTGTAGAGCTTTTTAGTTTAATGTAGTCCTTGTTTGAATGCCTATTATCAAAAAGACAAGAGATAACAATGAGTTCTGCTGCCAATATTAAAACCGATAGGTCAATAGAAAAGAAGAAATAAAAAATATTTTAAAAGGGCAGTTCTTAAAGGAAGTGATTGATTAGAAAAGAAATACTAAATAGAAGAAAAATAAATAAGAGAATGAAACCCCCACCGTGACAAAGTTCAATTTTCTGATTAAAAAATTTGATAGTCAGACAGACTAACTTAAAAAAAATCCACTTTTATCTTACTGAAATTTATGAACTCATACAATAAAAATATATAATCCATAGAGAGAGAAGAGTCTCTGTGTAAAAGAAAAAAAATCAGCACAGGAACCAATTGCTCATCCATAGTACTGAAAACTATATGACAGTGGAATTTACAGACCACGGAAAAATAGGCTACATATTCTGAAAATTTTTTCCAATGACAGGGCACCTGAAAATGCTGAGTATAATATAGCAATCTTCTCTCTCCAGCGGTGAGTTATGCTACTTCCTTTAGGGCCAACTATCTAGATAAATGATTTAGAATTCTTCTTCATGGGAGACTTTGTTTTCTCCCATTTATTAATCTATTCAATCATTTATTTACATTCGTATAAACACATGAATATTTGTTTTATACTTTGGGATATAATTCAACAGAACATTATTTTATGCTCACATTGTTCTAGCTTTAACCGTTGGCAATCTTCTCAAGTTGCCTGTGATATACTCTTCTTTCTTTCTTTATTTGTTTGTTTGTTTGTTTGTTTGTTTGTTTATATTTATTTATTTATTTAGTGATATTTTGCTTTTTGGCACTACAAGGAGTTCCAAGATCATCTTGTATATCTCCCACCCTTGTCTTACAATGAGATATTTCTATAGTGTGCTCTAGTTCTATTTATTAAAAAACAGTATTAGAAACCTAGATCCAAGTGCCAGGTGACCTCATTGCTACTGGGTTGCTCTTTCTTCTAGGCCCTCTCTGCAGACAGCATAAAGAAACAGATGTGGGTACACTAACCACTGTACATACCCACACCTGGAAATAGCTCTACTCATAAACTTCTACATCTCTATTAAGCTAAACACGAGTTCATGATGATATCTACAATTATCACCCATAACCATGTGGATTATTTAGCCTCCTCTCCCTGTTTACCTGTAAATTCCCACCTACAACAATGACAAACCTGGCTTCTATCACCTGCCACCCAGTTGCTTAATTATTTCATTCCTGTGTTTATACACAGCAATATCAGAATTGTTAACTTATACCCTGTGGGTAATAAACTTTATTAAGCAGAGTAGACTGCTCATTTGCAATTTCTTGCGCCTTCAGTCTTTAAAGAAATTTGGTCATTTCCAAGGTTGCTTAGGTTAGCACTCTTCATGCCCTTCAGTGAGATTATTCCATATATTTGCAAAACAGTAAAAGTCTTTTGAAACCACCTGTATTTCTTCCTGGGCTCTCTCAATCTCCTAAATGATATTATTACAATTTTATATATTAAGGTTCATTATATGCTTATGGTTTTCATATCTTCTAGATCAGTCCTCCTTTTTAAAAATATTTGTTCTTTATTATAAGAGATCCTCTCTAGTTAATCATTATTTTAATTTTTGTATTTTCCTTCTATTATCTCATTATCTCTGTGAAATAAAATAGCATCTTCCAAAAAAAATAATTTTCTGAGACATAGTCCTCTTCTGAATCTTCCCAGAAGAATTTTTTTTTTTCTGGTTCTGTACTGTTTATTCCCAGGGCCTTGGGTTCTAACTTGTTATGTTTACTTATTGAAATTCTTTAAATTAATCTCCAATTGCTATCTTAAAAAAAAGGCAGGGAGGGCAAAATAAAATAAGTATGTTTTAAAAGAGAGAAAACAGCCACCTTTAACATGACCATCCGGGAACGTTTGGGGAACAGCAAGTGGCATAAACTCCCAAGCAGTCTGTGAGGACTGGCTCTGTTAGTATTCATAAGGAATGCTGCAGAAGGAGCAGCACTAGCCCCACAATGGAGAACACTGTATTAAAAGGCTATTCTGGCTTTTCTGCAGAAGTGTGAAAAGGTCAGCATCACCATACCAGACAGTGGAGGTCTACGTGCACCCTAAAAAAGCTTAAACTAGAGAAACTTGGAAAGATCAATCTACTATTGATTCAAACATTTTGTATGACACTGAATGTCATAAAGGAGATGTCATTACATGCTTTTCAGATTCTGTGTCAAATAAAGTTCTTCAGCCTGGCCCTACCATGAACTTAAACCAGTTCAGAATGTTATTCTTGTGGTCTCAGTGAAAACTGTCCCCAAAGTGTTAATGATGTGCTGATGATACTTATAACGATAGTGGAATGTGGCCTATATGTGGAATTAAAAAAAAAATCTGACACTTAAATTATAAACTTCCACATTCCTAAATTATCGCTTCAAGAATCAAAAATATGGGCCAAAGATCAGGCAGTAGAGAGAACTGAAAAGAAACCCCTGTAAAGAATAATTACTTTTGCTGACCCTCAGAAACCTATTTCAAGAACTAATCTCTGTGATTTGGATTTTGTTTTGAAAACAAAAACAGCATGAATATGTAGTCACTGGCAAAGCACCATCCAGAATTCCGCACAAATACTTATAGTATTGGTGTGACTTTCTAACATGACACTGGAGTATATTACAGATTCTAGCCAAAAAAAAAAAAAAAAAAAGACTTAAAAAGGTAAACAAATTTTTAACATCAGGGTTTTATCAAATTGCCTCAGTTTGCGTTTAATTGCCAAAGGCTGAGTGCTGTGTAGATGTCTATAATTAGCAAAATTCTAGAACATTCTCAAAGCCCACAGGAGATTGAGTGCATGGATGAAAGTCCCAAACTCCTCCTGACTTATGTCAACATGGCTATCATGAAAGTGACACCTTTGGCTCTTGTGCTTCAGGGATATCTGAAGCTAAATGGTGAAAACATAGACAAACTGGTTCAAAACTGGAATAGAATGACCAAATTTTAAACATGCTATCAGGCTTGCCAGGATAAGAAGAAAAGGATAAGTTATAACTTTAATGTGAGGTCACATTTACTTCATGTTATAAAGCATTAAATGAGACAAAAGGTCACTATGAATGTAGTTAAGTTTTGGGGGTCAAAGTTGGACACGAGTATTGACTACATGGGGGCTGGTGCACCCATCCCACATTGTTCAAGGGTCAACAGTCATGGTGAAAGGTGACAGTCACAGTAAAGGTTTTGAAAAGTCAAGACTGCCAATGCATCCAAAGTTAATAGCATCAATATCCACAAAATAAAACTATAGGATTTATAAAGAAAAACACAAAAGTAGAATTTTATTCACTTCTCTTAGTCCTTGACGGAGCAAGAAAAAAATTATGCAATAATATAGAAGACCTAAATGACATAATGAAGTAGGACTCAATAAACATAGTCCTACTTTATTTCTCTTCTCTGAAATAAAAACCACAACCTATAATTACATAGAACTATCATAAAAGTGGTCATTAAGTTAGGCTACAATGAAAATCATAATTAATTCCAAAATGTTAAAATAAATCCAGGCAACATTTTCTAATCAAAATGCAATAAAATTGTCAATTAGTAATAAAACCAAAAATAAAAATACACTTATTAACGGGGTGACTTTGTGCAAGCTATCCCTCTTTCAGAGCCATCATATGTCAAATGCAAAATGAAAAAAATATATAGAAATCACAGAATTATTTTGAAAATGTCATGAATTTAAGACGCTATACAAGTGTAAAATAGCATCCAAGCAGAGTCATCTTTCTCCTCACTGAAGAAGCAGTGTAATTTGGCATCTCCGAAGATTTGAAAAAGTTGGTATATACTGTCCACATGTGGCTATTTGAATTAATTAAGTTATTAATTAAAATTTTAGTTCTTCAGTGCTAGCCTTCTTTAAGGGCTCATTAGCCACCCATGGCTCCTGGTCACCATCCTGGACGTCAGAATATTTCCTTCCTCCCTGTTAACAGTTCTACTGGGCAGTGCTGTCTGGGATGAGACCGGGAAAATCAACCAAATATCTAGAAATCCAGGAGAATTACTTAAGCTTTACTTCACCAAATAAACAGGATCCTTCTAGTGAGAGTATCTAGTTAAATTTTTTTCCCACTTTGCTCCTAATTATAC
Organism: Cynopterus sphinx; assembly: GCA_030015415.1. Lineage (NCBI taxonomy): Eukaryota > Metazoa > Chordata > Mammalia > Chiroptera > Pteropodidae > Cynopterus > Cynopterus sphinx. The sequence continues at coordinate 50,223,760 of CM057389.1, read as the reverse complement.
GAAGAGATCATCCTCTCACTTAATACAGTCCAAATACATTAAGTGCTAATTGAATACGATGAGGACGCTGTGCACACTAATTGCCTCTAATTAAGTTTAATGCTGATTGCTGAAGCCTGGAACGGCTACTCACCTACACAGTGGTTCGAGTCGACTTGATATCTCTCATTCATCATTTAAAAAGTGAGTTTTATTAAGTCGATGTCACCGTATGTGAGCCCAGAGAATTGGCACGGTGGCTAGTTGCTTTAATGAAAGTGTACGGACTGTCAGAGTGGAAGAGGCGAGGCCAAAAGCACGAAGGGGAATGAGGGCCACACATCCCCAGTCATGAACAAACAAGCCCCGGGGCCGGCGCGGGGAACACAGTCATAATATCATAATAACTTTGCATGGCAACAGACGGTCACTAGATTTGCCAAGGTGACCGCACAGTAAGGCATTTATTTATACCTATGTCGAATGGCTGTGTCGTATAGATGAACCCCACTTTGAGGACCCTCCACACCACCTTCCGCAGTGGCTACACCGGTCTACAACCCCACCAGCAGAGTGTGAGGGCTCCTTCTCCCCACCACCTCACCAGCACGGTTATGACTTGTGCTGGTGATGACAGCCATTCCAACAGGTGGTATCCCACTGAGGTTTGGGTTTGCGTCTCCCTCTTCACTAGTGATGCTGAGCACCTTCTCATCTATCTGTCGCCCTCACAGTTTCTACTCGGAGCTCCCACCTGCCTTCTTTTCAGACATCAGCCACTACTACGAAATGGCCACCAGATAAGCACCGACTTTTTGCATAAATATCAAGCTTCTACTGGCCAAAGATGCACTCCAGGACACCTTATGGGGTTTTGGCCAGGCTATGGGCTGGCTACCCTGTCTTCTCGTGCCCTCTCTGGATCAGCTCAGCTATGGACAGGCAATGCCACGGGACAGAAGCTGTCAGCCCTGTGGATGGGCAACAAACTGCTCAGGAGAGACTGGGTTTAGAACCTAGTGGCTCACCTTGACGTGGCGTGAGGCTAGGCCTGTGCAGTGGACAGACACCTTTTATACAGCATCCTCCATCACACCATCTCACCCCCTGGGATTTCCTGCGACTCGTAACACGCAAACATATCAGTCAGATTTTCAGGCCGAATTTGAGATTAGATTCTTCTTCTTTTAATATTTTAATCCAGATCTATTGAGCTTCTATGTTAAATAAAGTCGAGTACTGGGTATTGAGGATGAAAGATGAGAAATAAAACATTCTAGCATAAGATATATTGCAGCAACAACAGTGACAAACGTGAAAGAAAAACCCAGAGAGGAGAAGTGTCAGTGTGGATGGGATGGTGAGGGGATCGAGCAGAGAGCCCGCGTTAGAATCAAGCAGACTTGGCCTCCAATTCCAGCTGTGACGCTTCCTCGCTGCGGATTCTGGACAAGTTTCTGAATGTCTCTGAACTTCGACATCCTTCTGAAAACAAATATAATATTAAACCTACCGCAGGAATCCCCAGCATCTATTTTAAACGCTTAGATGAACACACACACGCGCACGCACACGTACATGCACCCATATGCCTGACACTTGCTGTTATCCTGGAATATCACATTTATCCAGAATGTTTAAATCACACTTTGTAATAAGGGGGAAACCCGTTAGTTCTTAGCTAAGCCCAAAGGGATAATAGGGAAATGTCTCAGCAACACACAAAGACCCGTACTTTTGGGGGACAATATCTGCTCCTTTGCCATCCACATCCCAGGCCCAGCGTGGTCCAATCAGCACGTGAGTGTTTCAACTGATCCCATGAAGCATGAAGTCCACCCGGGGGTGATGCCACCTTCGCCCCTTGCTTACCACCAACTGCGGGATCGCTGACAACAATCACTAAGACCTGTGGTGGGTACGTATTCAGGGCCGTTTGGAGCATAAGGCAGAAAAGGCGATCCTAAACATTCCTTTGTCTCCTCGTACAGTTAGGTTCCAACATGTTCTGGTTCTGGAGGCCCCAACGGGAACAAAAGTGACACGCGTCACTTCTGGGCTGAGGCAGTGAAAAGCTCATGTGTTTTCCTCTGCCTCGGTGACTGGCACTAATCCAATAGGAATAAATCTTGCTTGGGCTAAACCGTAGCGATCTTAGGCTTAATTTGTTACTGAAGAATAATCTGGCTTCTACTGACTAATACGAGTGGCTTCGGTCCCGCAGAAAATTATTACACGGACCCAAACAGAGATGTTTTTTGAATTCCGAGAGGCAGACGATACGTCTTTTTGTCAGCTCACCTTGGAGCACAGGCCCCAGCTCTCTTTCTCAGCTGCTGCAATTCCCAGAGCTACAGAGTGACAGTACAGCAATGCCAAGGGAAGGGCAGAGGACAGTGTGTCACGGCTCCCACAGACTGTCACGTTTAATCACACTCAGAACACTCGCGTTATGCCAAGTTCGGGTCTAGCCACCTACCTGCCCATTACTTTGTGGTCAGCAGCCCTGCAACAACTAACAGTTAGAGGGTGCCCACGGCTCTTCTGAGCACTTTATACATAACTACTCATGTAAAGCTCATAATAACCCTGCCAGGCTGACATATCACAGTCCCCATGTTCAAGGTCAAGACACTGAGGCCCAGTGATCCCTCGTACTTGGGAGGAGAGAAATTGGCTCCTGGTGAAACCGGAAGCTAATTTTCTTAGCGTCTGGTCCACAAACAGATTCACCTACTTCCTGATGTGCTTGGGATGATTAAACAGCATCACAAACGTGAATCACGGTGTAAAAAATCTCATCCACAGTAAACACCCACCCAAGCGTTTGCTATGATCACGATTATGCTGACGGTGATGGGTGAGCATGGGGCCAGTCATCCCTGAGTTTCTCAGAGAGGAATTCGTGTTATGCTGTCGCTTGGGCACTGTGGTCTGAGCTCAACTGATGATATGAAGAGATACAATTCCAAAAACAGGAACTAAACCTCCAATCCACCTGAAAGGAAAGGTGTCGTATCCCATTTAGGCAGCTGTTGGTTAAAGCACGTCTCCTGCTCCTTTTGGGAACATGAACTATATGAAACGGCAGGTGACTGTATGGATGCAGGACAGGAAATGCTTCCTGTGGCAGAGTGTCCAGTATCCTGGGCAACGCACACCCCGACAGCAGTTCAAAGTGATGACACGGTCTACGGCCACGCCACCCTGAACACGCCCGATCCTGTCTGATCTCGGAAGCTAAGCAGGGTCGGGCCTGGTTAGTACTTAGATGGGAGACCACCTAGGAAGACCAGGTGCCGCAGGCGTAAAATTTTTTTAAAAAAATAATGGCTTATAAGCTGACAAGGTCCTTGCAGTCTGTGAAGTTAATCATTTAAAAAAAAATTTAATAAGTAAATAAATAATAAAAAACAAAAGTGATGACACGTAAAGTTAGGTTTTAATTATTTCACTCAGTAACTAGAACAGGCAACTTGTCAGTCTTAGGGAACATAAATCCCCTGACAATAAACAAAACTGAAAGAGAACGCCAGGCAACGCACAGGCTAATCAGCATGATTTTTATAACCGTGTATCCCACGCGGTATTAAAAAGAGCGTCAAGTAAATGTGCACATTCAAAACTGGATGTGGGAGTAATGTCAAGGCTCACTCTTCACAGGTAGCCTGGGGTATATCGAAAATACTCAGAGACAATGACCTCTGAGAGCGGCCACGCGCACAGGCGCTGCGTTCTCATTAGGCCCAACACCAGAAACTAGTCAGAAGCCGTGGAAATAAACAACGAGGCTAGGAGCTGGCTGACCATTTCTAAAGGAGCCGATTGACTTTTACTACAAGGTTTTCCCAAGCTCCTTGTTATTTATCGTGCTATCTTTAGTAAAATGGAGATGTTTTTAAGTTTTCAAACATAAAGATAGAGGCTTAGTTTTGGATTCCACTGGGAAAGGGGGGCAAAAGGTCAGGTGGCGTCTATTTTAATGCGTTTTATTTTTTTAGTATATCATACGAGTTCTTTCATCTTAGTTGATACGTTTCTTCATTTCTTCACTGTTATGATCCAAGGACCCTTGTAAGAATTACTGAGTTAGACCAGGGTGGACCAGGTGGCCTCGTTACCTTACAAAAATGAATATACTAAGAATTAGACCAATAAAACGTGTAAACAGACACTTTACCAAGGAAGACAGAAGACGACAGATAAGCAAATGAAAGTGCTCAACGCTCTTCACCACCAGGAAAAATGCAGATTTAGCCGCAATGAGATGCCAGTCTCAAGTGCTATTATTTTTACTCGAGCGTCGCTTCTTTATTGAAAAATAAGTTTAGCAATAAGTTTAGTAAGCTGTATCTCGGGTCCTCCCACTTGGTTTGCGCGGTCACAGTTTCACAGATGTACATGTGTGTAAAAACCTATCAAATTGAACACTTTAAATATAAATCTAGTGCATGTCCCCTGTGCCTCAATACAGCGCTGTGGCTCAGTTGAAAGGTATAGTATTTATCGGATACCTCCAAAGTCCCGAGCACAAAACAGATGCACAGAAAATACCGACTGTAGACTTGATGACTGAAAAGAATCCTAATTAAAAACCATTAGTAGATATTGTAATTACTCTCAAAATTATGCACCTGTTAAGCACGTACATTCATATAGCATAGCCAACATCGTAGCATCAGTTTCTAAAAGCATCATTTATATAAAAATCACCCATTACATTTAATTCATTTTTACTCATTTATTAAAACAGTTCCTCTAAAGATTCCTACAAGGTGATGATGTTAATATAATTTGATTTATTTTAAAAAATACACCTGTCATCCACAGCCTGCATTATAGGCTCAGTTACTTTATTATCACTATGATTATTACTATTACTATTCTTACTTATTTAAACTGTGCTTTCTCCCTATCTCCTGTCTGAGGAAATCAAAATTAATATAGTTCTTTTTATAGAGTCAAATGAATATTTACGTCAGGGTCTAAACTTTTTACTTCTTGCAGCGGGCCTTATTCTACTAACCCACAACGAGTATTTTCCTGTCCCCTGCACTCCCGCCATCCGGAGCCCCCACTCCAGGATTTCTTTAGTGCATCATTAGCACCACAGAGTCCGTTTCGGTTGGTCATCTTACAATCCTCCTAAAGCTGCAGTGAAACCTCGGCCTTTATTTCATTCCAATGCCTATAATTTAAAAAGTAATAATGAAGCCACACTCCCCTTCCCGAGTGTCTATTCATAAACCCAAAGATTTTACGGGTCAGTCAGGGCCCATACACTGGCCGTCATCTTGACTGAATTATTTTTACTCAGGCGCCGTTTCTTTATTAAAAAATATTTCTAAGTTGTATCTTGGGTCTTTCCACTGGACTCATGTGGTGGATTTTGCGACGGCGACTTTACCAAATATCGATTTACAAAATTCTCGGGGATGGGATACATGATAATGAAACTGTGACCTGAGGTATTACCCAGGCGATTAAAGGGCTCTGCAAGGTTCCTCTGTCATTTGTAAACGACCGGTTCCCACTTGATGCCCTGTGATTCGAGGGAAATAGAGAACTCATGCCTACGCCCTGAAGAGAAAAAAGGCAGAAGAAGCAGGAAATTTGCCTTTCCGTTATCACACAGCCAGAGTAATGACACTTTGCCGGCACTTGTCCAGTCTGCGCCGTTGCTGGGGAAAGCTTCTAAGTCCAGTTAAAGCCCCTAAGTATATCTATGGGATCAGCTGGAATGGAGGGAGAGGCTGGGAGCTGGGGGAGAGGAGGGGACAGCCTGGGGGAGGACCTCTGAAACAAACAAGAGAAGAAGAAGGTCGTGGGAAAAGCCCCCCTGAAATGAAACATAAACGTCCAAAGTGCAGTAAATCATTTCGCCTCTGAATGGCTTGTCTTCATTACCATCCTGAGACCCAGGAGCCAAAGCAGATGAAACAGATGCAGCCCTGAGCAAGGGGGCCACAGAAGGCAAAGTGGGGACCACATCCTGTGCCCGGTGTTTTCCAAACAGCATCTCGTTTAGTCCTCACCGAGGCCACGCAGCGGGGCCGGAATCATCCTGAATCAGTCACATTGGCTGCACCTGCCACACGCCCACCAACGCGGCATCGCTTTCCAGGTACGACGCAACTGGCCTGCTTGACGACCACTCATTATGAGACCGTTAAGAATGCTTCTGTCCTTCCTGCAGCAGTAAGTAACAACCACGACGAGATTTATATTCAACAATCTGCACCAGGACTTCAATGCAGTCCTTTGAGAATTCACTTCACCTCCTAAAGTAGGTTTCCATTTTGTTTCCACCGCACAAAACAAATAAACTGACCCCAAAAAGCGAACCGAGGTGGAAGCTTGAGATGCTGACATTGGATCCTGCACCTTCTGCTGCACTGCGCTCAGCAGAGCGGGCAAAGGACCAGACAACAAACGCCTGGGCCTGAAGGAGGCAAGAGCACGCTTGGGCGGATGTGAAGAACCGTCAACTGGGTGTCGAGAAAAACGAGCGAGCGACCTGTGACATGGAGCTGGGCCGATGACAGCAAAGGCCAGGACATGAGAGTGGCGACAGGCATGCTGGGGAGCAGGTCACCAGCAGCGAGGCACACAGCACGGAGCTTCGACTCAGCAGCTCGTCCCCAACGTGGATGCTGAAGTTGCTAATGAGCTGGTGGGAGGTAAAAGGAAATGAGCAGAGCGATGGGGGCGGTGGCATGGACGCAGCACCCAGGCGAAGCAAGGACAGATCGTTGACATGCAAAGGCGATGAAAGGCAGACAACAACCCGGGCCTTTCTGAGTTCACGAGAACCACGAAAGAAGGCGACAGTCTGTCTGCCCGTCCATCCATCTGTCTATTTCTATGTATCTATCGCTGCAGTGTTGTTGGAAGGAGCCACATTTCCACTGGAGGGGTGAAGAAAGTCTGAAGATGTCGGAAAACATCCAGCAGTGGACTCGAGTTTACACAAAAGTCCACAGGACGGGTTCGGGCTCATCTAGCAGGTGAGGGGGGCACGTGAATGGAATTAGGGGGGAGCCGCACTGGGATGCGTTCGGAGGCGAGGAGGGAGCCGGGGAGAGGACAGCAGGACAGACAGAGGCACCACGCCAGAGCTTGGGGACTGCAGAGGAAGGATGGAGTGTTTTTGTCGTGTTTCAATGCCAAAGTAAGTCGGCCATCCCCCGAGGTAGGCAGAGGCTCCCAGAAAACGTCTCGCGAGGTGTTTTCTGCCGTCACCGAGCCTTCTTTGGTCGCGTGCTGCGTCCATTACAGTAAGACAAGCATCTCCCCTGCCTACTTTGTTCTAAACGTACCTCACCTTAGAAGCCACGGATGTGCTTTCCAGAAAAGTGGGATACAGCAAACTCCAGGCCATGAACGTCTTACAGGCAGAGGAGAATTAAAAGACCAGATTAAATTCAGAGCAACAGCTGAAACCTGTGCCTCGTTACTTGGGTGAAGGTTTCGAGAGTAAATACTGCTCATTCCGCAGTCAGGGAGGGCACTGAACCGGCGACATGCTTCTAGCTTGCTCAAGCAACCCACTCCCCTTTTAATATTATGTTCCGTGATTATGATAAAATATTCTAAGATGGAAATTACATTTGGGCATTGATGCAAACTTTCATGTTGTGCAAATTAATACAATTCATGACCCGGTGTGCCTTAGGGCTTACATATTTAAATGGTGTTTAATATAATGGTTCCCTGTGGATAAAACCATTTTGAAAAAAAAGAAATGCAAGGTCTGGATATAGCAACATAAGATATTTAAAAAAGGTTTACTTAAATTTGTATTTGACTTAGAATAAACACTACTCTTTGCTTTTTTTTTATCTTAGGATATTTGTCACTGGACTTCGCTGTGTTTTAAATAAACACGTACCAATTTTTACTCTAAGCGGTGGGCCGTTTACAAACGTGACCTGAATAACCCACCCTTTCCCCTACGCACACACCCTTGCAATGTGGCTTTGCTTCTCCCGCCATCGACAGGCGAAGGTCTTTCTCCGCCCTGTGAGTCTGGACTTGGCTATCTGATTTGCGATGGGCCCTGGGACATTAGCAAGCATGAGATGAGCAAGGACTTAGAAAGGACCGGCACCCTGGGGCTGGCTCCCTTTTGACTCCAGCTGGAGCCTCGAGACCACGGTTGTGAATAAACCTGCTGCCCACCTCCCGTGTTAGACGAGCCAGAACGGGACGGCCAAGCGAATGGACCCAGGGAAGCCCATCCGAAGAGCTGCCCAGCTGAGCTCCAGAGCTTCCCAAATCCATGACTCACAGAACCAGAAGCAAAGAAAATCGCTGCTTTAAGCCAATAACTTTTTTTTTAATTTGTTACATAGCATCGGATAATGGATACACTTATTCTCTGGAATAAATAGCATTCATTCTTTTAAAGGGGAGTGGTAAACAGAGTCATGCTTTAATTAGGGGAAACAAAGGAAATAAAAGCACAACATTACAGGAATTCTCAGCCTCGCCCAACTAGTTTCCGGCGCCCGACCCTACCTAACGAGGCCTTAGTCTGCTAACTCAGCTCCGTGTTCTAAACTTGCAGAAAGACATGACTTCCAATGCTTTCCACTCGAGCTATTCTGCTGTCCTCTAAGTCCACGCAGTAAAGCCCCCCGGCCGCCTCGTACCAGAGGGAGGCCGGGCGGCAGCCTCAGTGTCAGGTGCATTCGGGGTCGCACACCTGAGCCGACCACCAGCCATCTGTCCCACTCCCCGACTGTATCGCACCCAGGAAAGGCCGACGGGGGACCTGGCTCCACTGTGAGCTCGACTGAGGTTAGGCCCCGTGCCGCACGCTGAAGCAGATTCAATTCCCGGGCAGGACCTGTGCGAATGCTTTGTGACCCAGACCGGCACGAAAATCGCCCGTGGGCTTCTGTAAACAACCAGGGTTTCCCCATCTACTGGAAATGTTAATTTATTTAGTCTGAGATGGGTGCTAGCACCTGCTTTGTTTCAACGTCACAGGTAACTGCCAGGCACCCGGATCAGTAAGAACAAGCAGCAAAGCAAAGGACTTGAACAACGGGATATGGCTTGAGAGTTGTAACCAGAGGATTTTTCAATAGTATAACCCCCTCCCCACCCCCCACCCCACCCCCCACACATACACTGGCCTCAGACAGTCCCCGAAATTACATGGTCTCTTCTCGGGCTGAAAATTCATAATTTGGGGTCAAGGCGGTGATAGTATCAGGAAAACATCTAGAATGAAAAGGCCTGGATTCTCTCGAATCCCTTCCCTGACCTCGGTGAAGTCGTTTGACTTCTCAGTTTCTTCCTCTGGAATAGAGGGAAAGAAATGTCTGCTTGCTAGTTTACTGAGAATGGCAAATGATGCAGGAAAAGGTATTGAGCCAACTCTAAAATCTCACCTAAGGTAAGGAATTACTACCCTTCGGTGGGAAAAAGCCATGGACTTCTCAGAACAAACTCATTTGAATTGCCTAAAACAATGGGGAGATGAGACTGGGCACAGGTGACTCTGGGTTGTGGTGGGGGGGGGGGCTCCAAGGTGGGAGGATACCTCGGGAGAAGGGAACAAGCTCTTCGCCTCAGTGGGGTCCTCCCCAAGTGGCAGAAGGACAGTACAGGCAAGGGGGCTCAGAGCGGATGCCGGAGGCCAGCCTCGTGTGCTTCCCGATTCAGCCTCCATCAGCTCAGCGAATGGCCCCAAAGCAAAACAGTCCCGTGAGTTCCCCCTATTCTTAAGTGATGCGACAGGTTAAGGAGAGAAAGAATAAAATGAGAGATACACCTCAGAATAGCGCACTGGATTTTAACCAGATTTGGGTGTTGCAGGCAGCTCTTCTCCCTATCGTTTTCCATTTGGAAATCAGGTTATTTCACATTTTTTCACATTTGGAAGCTTAGGGCTGGAATAGCCGAGTCAGAGGAGAAATTTTGCAGATTTGGTAAAAATAGAAGTGAATCGCTCTCCTAATTGCCTCGAAAACTTAGCTTATGTGAATAATTAGTCACAATCTTTTTTGATTCTGTAGCGTAATGAGGTCTTTTCTTTAGATGGCAGTGAAGTAGATTCCTTTATCGAGGTTATAACGATAAAACCTGATGCGCTCACACACTAGAGGAAAGAGAGTCTGAATATTTAAAACTCTAAACAGATAAAGGCAAGTTCTCCTCACTTCATGCTTTCAAAAATGTTATGGGAAGGTGACTCTTGTCCATCTTTCTGGGGCAGATGCCAGCACGACTCCCATTCCACATACGAGGAGATGGGGACGATAGGCCAGGGAGCCCGCCCATGACACGCAGGCCGCAACTGCAGAGTCCAAGACTGAACGCGGGCAACCCCGACTCATCGTGGAGCTGACCTGGCGGGCCATGGTGACACCTCACCCTCGGAGCTGGGCTTCCTCACCCACAAGCTCCCTCGTGCTCCTCTCCTTCCTCACTCAACCGTCAGGCCACTCTGCAGTGATTAATCGTCACACGTCGGGCTTGACAGTCACCTCCACATAAACCTGCGGCTGATTAATTAACTAAAACTGGAAGACAGTTTGATGATGAAAAATGCGACGTATTCCTGTGAATACTGATGAGTGTGGTCCTCCGACTAAACTGCCTGTCAGCCCTGGGAACCGATCAGCAGTGGGGTTAGAGCTGAGATGGATGGAGCCAGAGAAGACGGGTCGGGCCAGATGGGCCGCACAGACAACGGGGGCCGATGCAAGCAGCAAAAGACAAACACCTTACTGAACACCTACCACGTGCCCCGGACCACTCGGGACGCTGGAGACACGGGCTGAACTAGACAGAAACGGTGCCGGCCTCGTGGGTCTTAGCATCCAGGACATGCAGAGAAGGGGGCCGAGGAGGCCTTGAGGCCAGCATGTGGTCAGGCAGAGACGGGCACAAGGCCACGTGGCAGTGACTAAGGGTCTGCATCAGACGAGGCCAGGGACTCGGCCACAGAATGAGGCAGCCACCTGCCTGTGGGGAGTAAGCCAGTGCACGGTCACCGGACATGGATCAGGGCCTGCCCATCGGGAGGGTTAATCAGGTTGGGGTCAGGCACCCCCACAGCCCACGGGAGCAGAGCCGGGCCCACCACCCCCCGGCCCCAGGCCAATGTTCCTCTCCACGCTGGAGAGGAACGACACACGAGCAGCAATCGGCAGAGGTCACGCCACCAACCCAGGTCCCAAATCAGGAGTCACCCACACGGCAGTCTCCCACAGGGCTTCCTCACTCCCTACCAAAGAGACTGTATTCTGGGCGTGAATTGGAGACATGTCACCAGTTTTCCTGCCCAGGAATTCCACGGGGGAGCAACTGCCGCCCTCCCTCCTGGGCGCTGGACTTTCAGCCTCTGGTCTCAGTGACGAACTCATCTTACAAAGTGAGGCAGTCTGACTGGGACGACCCCCGGGGTGTGGCTGTCTTCGGTTGAGGGGGGCTCCGTGAACTCCTCAGTGCTCTGACTCGCAGTCTGTTTCCTCAGAGGTCCCTTTTCATTCCCTTCTGATTCCGTTTACCTCCTTTTACACGACAGAAGCCTCTTCCCTGCTCTCGTCTTCCTCATTAGCTTCTCGGGTGTGATAAGGCTGTCACGTTCGGTGATGCTACACCTGTGCCTGTGGGTTATAATCCCTGATGGTGAAAGGCGCAAATTGCATGTATTTAATTAAAAATATTAGCATGGTTGTCTCATGCAGAGAGACGCAATATTTTTCCAAAGGGTAAGATTGTGAAACAGGATGTTGTGGGCGTCATTTATCACATTTTTAAAAAAGACTTTTCTTCTCTCAAGTAAATAATTGCAAACCTTAAGTTCACCTGCATCTAAGCTTGGACCTGGGCACTGTGAAAGCTGTCAAGTTCTAAACAATAAGCATTGGTAAGCATTTCCATCTGAGATGAGCACGAAAAAGCCAAGAGGCTCCCCGTGAGCATACGGTAGCTATTCACATGTCAAACAGTCCATACACCCCTGGTGACCGAACCAATAACTTACAAAGTTCTTTCCTAGATTTCAAGTTAATTTATCCTTGAAACGGAGCAGAATTATGATGCTCACTTGGCAGGGACATGTTCACCTCTACACACTTTGACCAGTTGTATGCCTCCAACTCACACACCATGTCATGTGACAGTTATATCTCAATAAAGCCAGAAAAAGAAATGACCATCAACAGTGGTCCAGAAGGTCCTTTCCTGACTTGACAAATGTTCCCCTAGAAAACCCAATATGCACTTGATGAGTCGGATCTGAAAAAGAACCAGTGTGCGTTTTGAGCCAGCGCTCCCGGTACGGAAGCCAGCCGAAGCTAGCGTCTTGGCTGACAACGGGTGTGCCCCAGAGGCCGTTCGTGGTTGATGGCAGCTCTGTCGTTGACCCCAGCAGCAGCATCTAAGACTGAGATTATTCACGGGGCTCACTTGGGTTCCACTCTCGGAAAAGGAGAGAAAAGGATGTGGAACTGGGCAGAGCTGTGATGCCGTCTCAACCGAGACCTCGGGGGACCCTGTGGACAGCTGTGACGCTCAGGTGGCCTTCCAGAACTATTCTCCATGACAGCCAGGAGCTTCGGCATTTTGACTCTGAATCGGTGGGTCACTGGGTGTGGCCTGCCCCCTCGCAAGAGAACACGACCCTGGGCGAAACAGCTGGGTGGGGAGAGAATTTCCAGGAGGCGCTGACATCTGAGGGACTAGGCCCTCCAGTCCTCAAGGGGGATCTCGGGCATCATCATGTCATGGTTCCTGCTCCCAGTACAGTGTGAAAACAAAGACGTTTCCTAACTTCCCGAGACACCCCAGCATGGAGAAGAAACAAATGACCTTTAGAGGCTGTCTAACACACAAAGGAAAGCTTTGTTCTGTGAGGATCCGGTACAGTCTAATTACCTGTTCCCCATCAAACGTTCACCCCGTAGTTTGAGCATTTATTAATAAATCTTGCCTAAGTTGATGATCATCTGGTCATTGCAGAACGGTAATTTTTCCCCCAACTTTATCTCTCTCTCTACATTTATTATATTTATTATTATAGGTCATAGAAAAAGATCTTTCCCTTTCCTCCCTTTTATTTATTTAGCATCACTAGAGACCCATGGATTTATGCTTTATCTAATGGGTTCTCGTCCATAATTGCTATTACTTGTGTTGATGGGTAGAGTGTCCCAAATGTGGCCATCACGATCCCTCCAAGCTGGCTCCTGTGTCCTTCCTCCAATGTCCGTTATTTTGTGGAACTTCCTTGCTTTTTTGACACGATAAGGAGCTTCAGACTCATGCTGACGTTTCTCTGCACCAGCCCTAGAGTCAAACCAGTGTCCAAGCTCTTCAGAAACCATGACATGTTTGTTTAAATCTACCGAGAGCGTTTGTTCTCTGTATATATATCAACAAAATGTATGCCCACCACCCCCCGACGTGTACCCCCAGGGAAACTCTGTCCCATGTGACTAGACGGTCACTCCATGCAGGCCACACAAAATGTGGCCTGTACCCTGACGAAATCTTCCTGCCCCACTTCCTTTTAATGGAAAAATAGTATTTTTTAGCTAATTTGTTTTTTATTTACTTTTTCAAAACCAAAATCTGGTGCTAGCTGTGCTCACGGTACCAGGGTTTCACTGCTTCTTCTGTTCAGTGGGCAGAACTAAGAAATACTATTATTATAAATACGATGTGTTTTTAATCGTGCCTTGAGGGCATGGATATGTTTTTATATTATGAATTCTTATCTCTCCAATTTCAATCTAATACCACAGCGTTCTTCCCAATGCCATATTTCCATATTTACGTCTCCTTCCTCCCGCAGAGACAAGCCTGGCTTCCAGCAATAAGATGTATTTACTCTGTTTCTCAGTCTTACTGTATGTACAAAATGGTTCTGAATTTTCCACACCCACGGTACACAAACAAGAAAAAAATTAAGAAGTGTTCACGGTTCAAGGTTTCGTTGTCTGGAGTTTTTTGTTTGCTTTGGTTTTAGCAGTTTTGTTGTCTCTAAACTGAGGGACTGTCATCAAAGCACGGTCTTTAAAAGGTAAGTACGACGGTATTTAAACCAGAACAGTTAATATTCACAGAAGAATTCAATCCCCCTTATCCTAAAGGCCTTAGTTAACATGTAATCTGCATCCCAAAACCCCCATAAACGCTCGCTTTTTTTGCCAACCTGCTGGCATCACCCTATTACATTCTGATCTTGTCGGGTGTTTTCAAAGGCTGACGTCAGATACAGAGTCAGACCCCAAAGGTAGCAAGTTCACATCCTAGAGAGACACCACTGAACGCACCGATACAGAACCCACGGCAGGCTGACTGGTCACGCGGGGTGACACGCCCGGTAAGGTCCGTCTGAGAACTGAGTCGAAAAGGACAAGTTCAAGCATTTCTAACCACCGGCGCTGCTCTTCAGCTCCAGAAAGGCAACCCACGGATTTTCACTTCCCAGGGCAAGTGTGCTAAGGCCCTCACCGTCTGAACATCCACCGGCCATCAATCCGGGGCTCCCTAAAAGGTCCCCAGAAGCAGCGAGTCTACAGAATAAGCAACAGACAAGCGTCACAGCTGCCAGCGCTGTGGCATTTCTTCCCTGGCACAGGCCCTTCTAAAAGGGATTAACCCAAACACACCTAACGCACACACTTCGGTGAACCCGCAGTCTCCCCCAGTTCCTGCTGGTATTACACATCCAGGGTCTCAGAGCTGTCCCTGAGATAGCGAGGAGAGAAATGGGCAGGTGACTAATAGTGCAGGCCATGAGTCAACCATTTTGCCATAAATCAATCCAGAAACATTACCTGTTGCTTTTTTTTTTTTAATCTACCGAGAATGTTTGTTCTCAATCAGACCAATGACAGTCAGGTGGCAAGTGGTACCAACGGATTATCTTTATGTCCTGTCAGCACACACCCTAGGGACGATTTTTCCTATATAATGAGCTGGGCTAAGGACATCAAAGTGTGACCTACACCTGGAGAAGATCAGACTGCCTCTCTAAGTATTTAAAACAAATACCTTCGCATCTCATATTTTGGGCGGGGAGTCTGACATAGTAACTTGTCAGAAAAGACCCCAGACACTACACATCGCGAGGATTCTTCCTCAGACTGAAACGTGTGACCCACAATTGATAACTGGCTGTGACCAAATGACAAATAAAAGAGCTGAAGCTTTAAGAGTCTCCCCAGCCCGCAAAAGTTTGTTGCCAATGACTGTCCCAGCTAATAAAATTGTCCCTGACTAATGCCCAGGCAAGCACTCCAGGAAAAGTGGACTTGTTCATTTGAAAAGAAAAAATAAAAGGCATATAGTTTTGAATTTGGCCAAACTGATCAACGGGTTGGTCAAACTTAAACTCCTGTTGGTTCTGGGTCAATTAAAAAAGAAATGCAGAGTGCGATTCCAAATATTTCTTTTGATATTTATGAATATCCTCAGACATCTTGCGTGTTCTGCTGAACGATATGCAGGTGCTTAAAAATGACTGCACGGCCATTGTGCTGGGCTGACAACCACCTGAGGCTATGGCGTCAGAAAGAATGAAGCCATTGCAGCTCACCCGGCTGACGGTGACCTAAAGCACAAAGTCGTCAGGATAGAGAAACGTGCAGTCGTGGGAGTCCAGTCCTGTCTGAGGAGGACAGTTCTCCAGGTGTCCAGCCAAGAGCCCAGCGACAGCCACACCCCGAAATAAAACAGCACTTTCAGGCACAGGGTGTCTCAGAAAACTCTCAGCCACAGCTGCCTTCCCTAGCAAACGCCAATTTCCTTCAAAGAAAGGTTCTCCCTGATAAGTTTTAACTAATCAGCTTTCCTATGGATGAAAAAAAAAAAAAAATAGTTCATTGTTCCTCAGACGGCTGAGGCTTCTGCTGGTATAAACCCTTCCCGGCCCTAGTTTCGCAATCGCTCTCCATCACGTGCATGTGCAAATATCAGCTGTGCTTTTAATTAAACTGAATATATCTGTGTTATTCTTTGAGGAGATGATCAAGAACCGGGTCCAGAATATTGAATTCCATTCACAGGAAGCACAGAAACGAGTGACCACACGGAAGCAAACAGTCACGTCAGAACACAAGAAAGTTCACAGGACAACCGACCCAGCGTTTGCAATAACTCAATGGCAATAATTTAAAAAAAAAAAAAAAAAAAAAAAGAAGAAGGTAGGTCTGCTCCACATTAAAAGAAATTTGAGAAACACAAAACTTAAAACAATGTGGGTCCCACTGCAAACAGAGGAACTGTAAAAGGCATTTCTTAGACAATTGTGAAAATATGATTACGGACCAGGCGTTAGATGATACCAATGAATTATTATTAAATGTAATAACAGGGGTGTACTGTGTGGGAAAAGGTTCATATCTTTTAGCGATATCTACTTAAGTATGTGAGGGAGGATTTAAATGATGTCAGAGATTTCCTTTTAAAGGTTTCAGCAAAAATGAGGAAAAAAAGAAAAATAAAGGAATGGCTGCAAGAAACGCTTGATAATTTTTTTCCCATGGCTGATACAAGTTCAGTCTGTGCCCTCTCTTCGTGTCCATGTGAAATAGTTCATCACAAAAAAATCGAGTATGATAACCTCATATCTTGATGTAAATGTTTAATGTAATACGCATGCACTAATTTTTGGAAACTTCTTTCCAAACGAGAGCATTTCCTCCTGCACGCTCTAAATTAACTCAAATGGCAAATCTACGGGCAATTTCTTTTCGGGCACAATAGGCAGCATTTGCTACCTAATCCACACACTGCTCCTTTGTAGGGTACCTGAATTCTTGAACTCAGGTGTAATTACTTAGTCTGGGATTCAAGAAGCAATTTTAAAAAAAAACTGTCCATCAAGCCAAGAAAAGGTAGAATGAGAGTCTATTGTCTATAGTTGAACTCAAGGCTAATGTTACTGTCAAACTGAAGTTTTGATGAATTAGCCATTTTAAAATGCTCCCTGCATCTATTAATTCAATTCCATTTGATAATACAGCAGGATTGGAATGGGGGGAGTTCAGAGGGTCAGAGAATGAGTTAATAAATGATTAATGAGAAAATATCCTTGGAAGGCTTCTTTTCTCTTCCCTACTTCCCCCTCCTCCTCCTTCTAAGTTCCTAGCCAACTGATGTTAACTGTATGCATAGCGTGATGCTCAGAGAGGGGCTTCTGTTTAAAAAATGAAACAGGGGCCTGTGGGATAAACGGCATGAGCCACCCTCCTCCTAGGTCTCCGCTCCAGGCCCTTCTGCACTGTCTCACTCGAGCGTCATGAGCTAAAATGCTCAGTGAACTCCCAGGGGGAATCAACTTCCCAGCTTCACTGGTGTCCAATCGATGTCCTTCTTGGACCCAAGCTGTAAATCAGCCCACGGAGAGAAGGAAAAAGTCACAGTAGTCGCTGCCAAGACAGCAAACAGTTTTTCAACGTTACCGATTTAATGTGGAGCTTCAGCGTATTAAATTTATATCAAATCCTTCTTAGGATTCGAGCAAGTTCATTTCCAGAAAAGTTTAATCATGAAATCATTAATAGGATTTAATCGGTTCAGTGAGTCATTTTGCTTCCAGGTAAATTGTACTGATGACTAATATGTACAAGTCCCACGTGGACATCAAGAAAACCCTAGGTACAAAAAAATGAGATAATAATTAACCCTAAGCAGTCTTCAATTTTAAATAACTGATCTAAGAAGAAAATAATAAGATATCTTCATTCCCCTTTGCAGAAACAACCTCACGCCTCAGGAAATTGCTGAATAATACAGATTTTATTAATAAAGGACATGAACGCCTCTTCTAATTATTTTTTTTGTAAACAAACTAATTATTGGATGATTCTAAGGAACATCTAATCCCTTTTACTTTTCATTAATCTATAAGGGTTTAAATATGGCAAAATAATCAAAGTCAGTCAATTAACTATTTTTTCATGTGTTGATACTTTAAATGCATCCCTAAATATCTCCAGCTACAATTGTATTTCCAACCACCTGAAAAAATTGTATGGCTTTTTTTTTTTTAACAAACGTCCTTTGCAATTAACTGAGCTAAGATCAAAATAATTAATTCAACCCTAACCATAGTTTTCGCATCTCATTAAATTTTAAGAATTATTTTAGGATTCTTTTTAAGATGCTTGATTTTTATTAGCAAGCAATCATATGACTACATTAGATGACATCAGCTAATCCTCCAAAGCAACTGTTCCTCTCCAATTTGGAAAGAAATCAACACCTCAGGCCTCCTCGCATAGCTAGTACACGACACACTGTAACCCGCAGTAATTAAAGCCTGTTAGCATGTCTCTGATTTCCACTACCTCCTCTTACTTCTGTTAAAGATAAAGAAATAAAGAAATAGAAAGAAAGAAAGAAAGAAAGAAAGAAAGAAAGAAAGAAAGAAAGAAAGAAAGAAAGAAAGAAAGAAAGAAAGAAAGGAAGGAAGGAAGGAAGGAAGGAAGGAAGGAAGGAAGGAAGGAAGGAAGGAAGGAAGATAGAAAGAAAGAGAACAGAACAAAAAATTAACGAGGGTCTTGCACTTGCCTGAGCTCTGTCCACCTACATGCTTTTGTGACTAGCACAGGATGGAAAGAAACAGCCTCATGCCCCTCCCAGTATGAGCGAAACAGAGAAGGGTGGTTGAGCATTGCTGTGGCTTTGCTGGGTTCGATCATCTCAAACTATTTTCAACAATGTTTTGTTATTTCACAAGCATTTATTGAATCATGAAGCCAAGAACTAAAAAGAATATAAACATATACCCTTACAAAGTTTAAATGTATTAAAAATCATAAACATAATAGCGACCATCTATTAAATATCCATGGCGAATTGGATAGTTTAGATGTGATAACCCTTCAATCTACCCAAAACCTGCAAGACAGGTATCATTGTCCTTATTTTACCTGTTCTTTAATGAGGCACCCACCTGTCCCCATGGAGACCATTGCTTCAGGAAATGCTGACTCCCCCTCTGTAGGTAGAGGAGCCAGTTTGGGTTGTTCTTTTCCTATTCTTTGCAACCAAAAGAACTCTAACTGATACAAAGGATAATATTCCTCCTCTAAAAATAATAACATTTTCTTAGGGAGGTGGGGCTTACCTTTTCCTTCATTTCATATTTTTTAGACACTAAGGAGAAGCTTAGCTGATTTCACAATATAAAAGTGTGAAATTTCATCAAATAAATATTTGTTAGATGAATGAAGTAGCTGAACAAATGAATGAATAAACAATTGAATATGAGATCATTTCTCTCTTCCTATTTTGACCCCACTCTCTCTGGCTAAGATGCATGATTGACAATGGAAAGAAAAAACAATAATTGAAACAAATAAATTGAAACAAATAATTGAAACGAAACAGAACAAAAATAACCCAATTCTTTGAGTTTATTTAGTTTTTCTTAACCGGTTGATGTTAGCCTGCTATCTTTGTATTTTATGGTAAATCACACTAACCTACCCTCTTCCCTGCTTGATATTATTTGAAAATCGCATATAACTGAGCAAGAGCCGAGCACCCAGAAAGTCAGACACAAAAAGGAGTCACGCATTCTGACCCTCTCCCATTCCCATCCACAGTAAGTTCCCCAGAGACGGAGAGATCAGACAACAGAGTGTGTTTTATTTGTTTTACTCATACCCATACCGATCAAAAGTGCAATAGATCTTGTTCAACTGCCAGTGATAGCGGTTAAAGACATTAATGCATGACTTAGAGATCTTTTTTCTCCAAGGAAACTAAAGGATGTGTAGAGATGACACATAGCCTGAGGGGAAAGGGCGTGGCAGGGTGAAGAAGAGTCGGTATTTATTTTAAAGATGCTAGTCACACAGGCTTGCTGCAGATTCCTCAGCTCCTGAGGGGTCACTACTCTGCTGAGAAGGACTCAGCTCTCACATTAAAAGTGGGAAATGACTGTAGAGAGGAAGAAAATGGTTATTTATTTCCAGACCCTGCCAACTTCCATATTGTTTTCGTGCTGTGTCATCATCGCAGACCTGTACAATGACAAAAATAATAATAATTTATAATCTTCCTCTTCAAGAAATAACTTGACTGATCTCCATTTTATCTTTCATTTTTTCCAATGACTCAGCATAGCAGAACTGATGCAGTTCCAGTAGCTTTCTGTCATTCAGCAAGATGTCCATGGATGAAAATGTCTTCCAAGTTAATAGGAGGCGAAGACATTTATTTCAGCACCAAGGAGAGTGCCCTGCTATTTTTCAAATGGTTTTATGCGTTCAAAAATGCGTATTATTCATGAGACTAGAAAGAAATTTCGGATTGTGGTCTGATAAAAAGCTGCTAAGAGCTTATTTCATTCATGAGAAAAATTCTAATCATTTCCATAAAAACTTGCCAAGGTCTTGCGCATGTTCATGATTTCAACAATGTGCTATTCTTTTAGCTCAAATGCGATGGAATTAGCAAATCTTTGCCTATTTTTTGAATGTCAAAACCATGGTTTCTAAGTGAATCTACATAGGAGGAAGGTTCAGTAAAGTCACAGCCTTACTGCACTGACAGTGATTAAAAGCTCCGTGAGAACGAGTCCTAAAGTCTTTCTCACCACTGTATGCTCAGAGCTTGGCACATGGTAAGTTCTCGATGAATATTTATGTGCGTCAAGTGAGAACCGGTGAATTAATGAATGACCTTAATTAAGTGACTAGGAAAGAACTAATGAATGCCTCGTTTGTAATAAAAAGTCACTTTCTGCAACTGGTCTCAGCGATCCTCACGTACCACATCACTCAACTAGTCACTTCGACGTGTCTTTCCTCGGTGGCATCTCTGGACCTCCAAAAGATCACGCTCTAGAGCTTGCCTTTCATCTTCACGAAGCTGTCAGTACAAAGGGTTCTCCTTAGACGCCAGGGACGGTCACTCAGATTTCAACCCATGTCACCTCACATTTCCAGGGCAGCATGACAACCACACACCTGCGGCCCCTCCAGCGCCTGGAGCAACCGGTCAACCTGGTTCCCTGTTACCAGATGGGCAGGACACAGGTGAATGAGGCTAACTTTCATCCTCTTCCTCAAGGTCCCCAGGTGGACCAGAACTACCTGTCCCTATCCACAAGCCGTGCCAAGAGCAGAAAACACCAGGCCTTGCTCTGCTGTGGTTAAGAAGCATCTAAGTCCAGCTGCACTGGGAGACAAAAGACAAGAAAGCGATTCTACTTGAGTTGCCGCCATAGATGATACGGGGTCACCCAGGGAGACTAGAATCTACCCAAGAGACAGGGCCAAAGGCGAAAGAGAAAAGGTGAACAAGTGAAAAACGGTGTTTAAACAGATGTTTCCAACAGCCAGCACGCTGTGAAGACTCCTCAGGCCTCCAAATCCATCCCTTTTTGTGTGACTATTTGTGCAACGAAACGTGTGAATGAAGTCAGGCCCCCTGGCTCCCAGGTAGGTAGAGCCGGTTCTCAGCTCCTGGGAGGCTTGGGGCTAAGGCCTCCACTCTCCTTGGACTGTACTACCAGGCCCCCAAAACGGGGGGGAGCTGCCAGGGAAGGACTGATTTCCATTTCAAACTGCATTCTGGTACTCTGCACTCCAGCACCATTGGCCAATCAATATTTAATGCCTGGAGATTCTGACTCTGCAGGAGTCATGTCAGGGGACCTTGGGAGCCAATCTGCTTGGGTTTCTGAGTGATAATTATTCATGGGCTCCTGCCTCTTGCTCTTTCTCTCGCACGGTCCCACTCTGCAGACTCAGTGCCTTATTCAGTCTTCTCTCTCGCTCTCTCGGCTGCTGTCGCTGGACCCTGCGCCTTCGCCTCCGCTCAGCGTCTGCACAACCCGACGACGACGATGGCTAAAACAGCAATGGGTAAGGGGCGCGCCCCGCTTTCCCTCCGCTCTACCTGGAGCCCACCCTCACCTTCTCTCTTAGAGCTCTGAAAGCCTTGGGAAATTTTTTTTTTTTAGAGAAAAAAAAAAATAGGCGCTAATGGTACCATAGGAGCTAGGAAGGACGGTGTGGCTTTGGGGCATTTAGGGAGGGCCAAGAGGGGTGGGTCCTTGAAAACCCAAAGCTAAGAATTTCCTTTTAGAAGTAGAATCAGGTAAGTTGCCTTCCCATGGGTAAGGGCGTTGATGATGTCTCTGTATTTAACATTAAGGCTCAACCTTGGGGGAGGGGGGAGGGGAATCTTTACTGTTTGCCTTAGATGGGGTTAAAAGAAATTTTGGAAAGTGCTGTGTAACGTCCTTTATTTCTTCAGCTTGAAAAAAATAATAATGGAAAGAAAATGAGGGAGAGAAAGTGGAGCGGGAGGAAGAAAGGAAAAAGGAAATTGCAAAGTCAAAGCGGTCCCATCTAGGCTGTTTGGGAGATGGGTGGGGACGGCGGATCTTACGGCATTGTCTTGCGGGAGGAACCGCTAGTCCTGGAGGTTCTGGGCGGGGTGGGGCCCCCACTCCTTTGTTTTAGGGGAAGGGAGGGTTAGGGGAGGAAGCGGGGGACGGTGGGGGGCAGCTGCAGGGGTGGGACGGAGGCACTGGGGCTCTGCGGGCGCTGGGGTGGGGTTTCTTTGTGTGAGGACGCGCGGTCCCCTGGGAGGCACCTGCCGCGAGGGGAGAGCACAATGCGGAGCCCCACCCTGTGCGCCCCGCACCCCCGCCCGCCTGCCGCAGCGGCTTCGGCCAAAAGGGAGCTGGGTGGGGAGCACCCCCGCGACCCCCCGGAGGCCGGCAGGGTGGGGGACACAGGGCCACGCCCCGCGCCTGGCGGTCCAGACTCCCAGCCCGGCCTTGCAGGGCGACCTCGCCCCCGCCCCGTCCCCACCCCGGCCTCATTGTTCTGTTTTTTTTTTTTTTTTTGGGGGGGGAGATTGGGGAAGAGGGGGGCTGAGTGCGTTTACATCCTTCTCTTCCGAGCCTCCTCGCGTAGGGTGATGGGGCACCGATGACGAGGAGAAAGGCTCCTCTGGGCTCGCGGGTTTGGTGCTTGGAGGAGAAGCTTCTGGGTGCGCGCGTGTCTGTGTCACAGACACAAACGAGGTCAAGGTCTCAGGTGCAGCCGCGGGGAGCCTCCGCTTTGTGGGTCACGCGGGCCGGATCTCGGCAGTCTGCACAGGCTCAGCCTCGATCCGCGCGGGGACGGTGGAGACGCGGCCCCAGGGACGCCCGCGCCCGCGGCCTCCGCCTCGCGGTCTCCCCCCGGCCTTGGCCTTGCGCCCACGGTGACCCCCGGTTCCCACAGGGCGCCCCCCCAGCACCCGGGTTCCGCGCTGGGAGGCCGGGGCTGGGCAGGCGGGGAGGGGCCGGGGTCCGGGGAAGGGGCGACGCCTCAGTCCCCCGCACCCCGGACAGCCCCGCCCCGGCCCCGCCCTCTGCGCAGAGCCGGGGAGACCTTGCGCTCCCAGCCCGGGCGGGGTGGGGGGACTGACTGGCGGGGGGTCTGCGGTCCGAGAGCCCCTTCTCCAGCCCCGCAGCCCGCCCCCCATGTGCACAGCCCCCCGCCCCCGGGCTCTGCAGAAAGGCCGGCAGAGCCCCGCCCGCCTGGAGGCCACACAAAGGCGCGCCCCACCCAGCCGCGCCAGACCACAGAGGTGACCCCCGCCCAAGGGTGCGGGGAGGCTTCTCTCACCTCGCAGCCTGGCCCAGCCTAAGCCCGGTCCTCCCGGGAGGGAGACGCCCCGGGTGGTCTCCCTGGAGGGGGCCCTGGCTCTGGCGGGCACCCCCCTTCCCAGCCCGTGGGGGCGCACGTGGCGGGGTGCGGGGTGCGGCGCGCCAGCCCTGCAGGGCCGGGGAGACGGGCTTCTGCGCAGTGTCCTGAGCCACCCCACGGCCCGCAGTTCGCGGCTCCCCCGCCGGTCCAGAAGGTTCTGAGAACCGAGGGTGGGGCGGCCCAGCCCCGGGCTCTGCTGCCCGGGCGTGGGGGGCTACAGACTCATCTCTATCATCATCATCGGCGTTTTATTATCTCAGACCGTTATTATCATGGCTATTTCATGCCTCCGTGGCCTCATTTGTTGAAAAGGTTTGAACGATTGTATTTGGTCAAGGACTGACCCTGTTTCACGCTTCTTCCTTCTACTCCCCCCCAACCCCCGCCCCCCAAAAATGAATTCTGTCCCTGATTGCTCGTTTTACGTTATAAAGCAAATATATTTTAGGTTTTGTCCAGATTGTGCATGATCATGTGGGTCGGATATATGTGCAGGTGCTCGCTTAGGGCAGGGCTTGTGTGCTAAAGACTGCTGGAAAATTCTCTGCAGAGAACTGTGGCTGCCATGGGTGAAAATATACACCTATGATTGAGATACTATGATCTTCAGCGTGTATTCCACAAGGTTATAGCTATAAATACATAAATATAGGTTATGCACAATATTTTAACTCCCCCCCCAAAAAAAAAAATTGTTCCAATTACCGGTTCTTGATACAGTCTCAATTCTACACAGAAACATGGTTGGTGAAATGGTAGCCACCATGCCAGTAACAAAAGTCCCACCCCAAATAGGACAACTGCAAGGGTCCTTTCTGCCATAAGTAAGCTGCATTTGCAAATCATGAAAAGCAGCACAACCTCTGCAATGTTAAAATAATGGATTTTGAAATCATTCCAGTTGTGAAGCAAAATCAATTAATCACCAAGGCGGGTGCTTTTTCCTGATTCATTAAACAATTATTGTATTCAACATTATTGCATGAGAACATTCCCCATTACCTTCTCTAATGAAGGAGGCACATTCTAAATGGATGAATAACTAGAAGTGAGAAAATCAAGCTTTCTTTGGTTAGGACTTCAGGATATAGCTGAAAGAAACAGCAGTAGCTTGTCGATTAATCACATACATATTTTCATGTCAGATGGGTAAGCTGAACGTGCAATAAGCATTATGTGACCCAGTGTGGCCAGATCGATAGTGTGATGGTATAAAGTAATACACTGGTGGTGTTTGTCCACGCATGTTAAAATGCTCTGTAAAAAGTACAGTATATTTTTAAATAATGATTAAGATCGGATGGTTTGCAGTTTTAAAATCTAGAATTTTGTCAAGTCAAAATTCACAGTGGTTTTGTGATGCGATTTACAGGTTTGCAGGGAATTATTCTAGTATGTAGGGGAGAGGAGTATTTTCCTTGTCAGGGCAACTGCTTCTGCTGTTAGTCATTATCATTTTTAGCAGGGTTTTGTCTGTTGCATTAAAAACGCTTTTACTTACTTTTGTTTGTTTGTTTGTTTTAATTACTAATGGATCGATTGTAGAATAAGCATTTGATCGTTTGGCACAATATGTCTTCCATCTGATGGCTCATTCTCGGAGATGAAATGCTGCAGGAGGCTACATTTCAATCAGATTTAAGAAATGCCTTCTCGGAATGCCATAGAGCCGAGTCACACAATAAAGTAGTTTATCTCTCCATAATGTATATCCTAATAGCTACTTAATACTGCGACTATCTAGGAGTTGCTATCAGTCAGGATTTTAAGTTAAATCTGTACAATTAAAAATAAATGGAAGATGGATCAATTCCATATTTAACTAAAAGGCTACTTCTCATTGATGAAACCTGGCCATCTTAAGAAAAATTCCTGGTTTATCAATCACTATTGTTTTCCACTCCAGTAGAAGAAGACTATGTGCCCCTCTTCACCCCACTAGCTCCATGCCCACCTGGTTGGATGCTGCTGGCTTCCCAGCAGGTGGCTACCTGCTTTGGGCGTGGCCACCCCGGCTGCTGATAGCCAACTCTAGCTAAGGCCAGTTTCCTCTTCTTTTGGAAAAATACACATTATTCTGTGGTCACAGGATCTGTGACATGAGAAAGTGGCAGACTCTTGCCAGACAAGGAGAAAATACAAATTAGCTGGTGACCCAGATGTTCCCAGAACCAAGGCGGGTCCCCTTCCCAGTTCTCTGAACTGGAAACCTTGGAGTCTGTGTTAACTTTTTCCCCCACTAGAGGGCAATCAGGTTCTCTAAAGAGGTAGATGATTAATTTAAACAGTTTCAAATACGAGATTTTTTAAAAATCTTTTTTATCTGCTTATTCCGTTTATCAGATCGGTTAATGCCATGCTGTGGCACGGTTGAGAAGGACTGATAATCAGTCCTGCTAGGTTACTGTGACAAACAATGTGCAGAACAAAGAGTCCAACTCAGGACCTTTCAGCTGAGAGAGAATATGCAAAAATCTGTAACCTCATCTACCATACAGCTAATTCAATGCAAATACTCCGCATACTGAAGAAATTAAAGCAGAGGATTGAACAGCACTTAAGCTGCCTGTCAATATATCCCACACTTACCAAGTTTTTCAACCAGAATATCCTCCTGTATACTATGAGGAAATTACTAATAATTTATTGCGTGTGGCTATATATCTGAAAATGGGTTATGTGTATGTTTTCTGTTAACTTGACCTAGTAAACTTTCCATTTTTGTGATACTTTCTAAGAAAGTCAACTAAGAGGGGGGAAAATGGGTCTTTGAGGAATATCAGCAGATATGTAAGTCCTCCCAGGCCATGGGGGGCTGACCATGCAAACAGTACCACGTTTCGGTAAATGCTGTCCCGCAAAACTGGCACTACACATGAAAGATCTCAAATCAAACATACATTTTCCAAATGAGGCCCTAAAATCGTAGTCCCAAATAAAACTGGCCACACAGCTAGTGAGACATGCTGTGTGTTTGAGACCTTCAGTCCTCGCAGTCTGCTGTGGCTGTATGTATAACTTGTTTGGAGATGACAAAAGCACTATCTTGGGGACCTTGAAGACTGAGCAAAAAATTTCTTGCCTGATCCTTTAATCAACGATTGTCCTGTGACATTGCTTTCTTTCAAGAATAATTTTTCTGGCATAGACACAAATTCAGAATGTCTGTAAGAAGTGACCTAACCCTCATGTTACGTGGGAGGCACGAAGCCCTTTACAGATAAATATCAGCTGTGTCAATCATCTGATAAGCCTAAAAAGGAGGTGCTACTATAGATGAGGAAACTGAGAAGTGAAGGGACTTGCCCAAGGTCACACAGTTACTCAGATCCACAATTTGGGCCCAGGCCGCCTGACTCCAGAATCTGCGCCTTTAACCAGGACCAGTCACTCTCACGCCTGTTCCATGTGGGGTGTCCCCACCGTGGGTACCATGCTTGCAACACCACCATTTTGTCAACAGACCTGAGATGGTCTCATCCTTTCTGAGCACAGACTCGCCTTGAAGAGGAAATACCTTCAGACTGATGACGAGTTGGAACAGCTCACCTGGGACTTATTAAAACCATCGCCATGATTTAGGCTTTGGGGAAAGAGGGCTCTAAGACCCTGGGTGTCGCGACGTGTGGAGCACACGGCTCAGCTGAGAATGCAGTGGGGACTTGCGGTGTGGACATGCTCTGAGGACCAGTTTCAACAGGGGGAGGTATAACTCATCAGGTTCACCATGTTTAACACATTTCAAAATGGATCCTGAATGCCTTTCATAGACCCTAGATATTTGACTTTAATATTTTATCAACTGAATCTAAAACTAAAAAAAAATAGACGTCCCAGGCATCCACATTTCATAAACAGACTGTCCTCATCTTACGGGAGCAGGCAGGCAGGAGAGATCTCTGGGAAGGCTCTGACCCCCCGGGAAACCTTTTTAATTGTCTTTTAATAAAGGAATCGCAGCCTGTCGTTCGTCAAGGAGACATTGGCAGTAGTAAAACCTGTGTTTATCTAACCCATTTTTATTAGCCATGATTAAAGATAACATTCTCTGTGCATTCGTTCTCACAAAACACTTTTATGTGAATGTAAAGGTTAATTAATGCATCTCGGCAATCATTTTGCTAGTCGTCTGGAAATGTAGCTTCTCCGGGAACTGTACTTAAGAAGCCACACGTTATATTAAAAAACCGTAACAGACATTTTAAGATTTTTCTCATTTGTAATCTTGTTGACCTTCAGGTGAAAATATTTAATACTTCTAAAAATTACAAGATATAATTAATAATCACAGTTCTTGTATAGAACATAAAAAATAGTATTATGTGGGACTGATTTTTTTTAACCAAAATCACTGCAAAAGCAATGCCCGTAAGAGTGTTCATTTAGCAGTTATTCCGCAACAATTATACTTTTGATGTCGGAACCTGTACACCATCTATTAGTACAGGTGCTTAGTGTGACAGCAGATTACCAGTGGCATGTACATGCCAGTCCTAGTTGTATGTCTTCACATCAGGATTAAAAGAAACGGATGAAATGCATCTAAACCCACTCCTGCACATACTTGTATAAGAGAGCATTTTAAAGTTTAAATTTTAGTTAGCCTTCCGTTCCTCCGGAAGCTTTTTTCCCCTATGACCTGCAGCCATAAAGGGTAATTTCCATTCATCCAGTTAGCATCCTTCTCATTGTCATTGTTCAAACACAAAAATTTACCAGTTCTAGTCTTTTGATGCACAGATTACGTGATCCAAGACTCCTGTCACTTTAAAAAAAAATCTTTTCATTTTACTTTCACACCTATTTTTTCCTTTTATCATTAAGAAAAGAGCAGAAGATTGGAAAATGTTCAGAAGAAAAATTAGATATACCTATATTGGACCTTCTAGTTCTTAGAATATATTCACCTGTTGCACCTTTTTTAATCTTCACATAATCCCTGAGATGGGCACAGCATACATGTTACTCTGTCTTAAAATGAAACAATGTGACAGTGATTCGTATCTGTCAAGCACTCTATAAATGCAAGGACTTGCATTTTTAAATATTGTTAGAATGATTGGATATACTATTCAGGAGAAAAACAAAGCATATGCACTTAGAATGAGTAATAGGGAGCAAGGAGCACAATCAGAAACTGAGTCCTTAGCTTTTTAGAGAAACACTTCCTAAATCATAAAAACTGAAACAAAAGTTGAGTGAAATAGCTCCAGCGAGAGAATCTGATATTTTAAAGGGCTTGTGCTTGGGTCCAACTTAATATTCTCCTTTAAAATTCTCCTTTTCCTTAACACCGGCCGAGAAGAAGCAACTAACTCACCTGAAGTTTTATTGCAGTACCCACCGATTTTTCCCCAACCCGGCCTGCCTTCAGGGAAGGTGACACATGGTGGCCCAAGATGCCAGCCACCAAGCTGAGAGAATTGCCAGAGAAAGCGGGGTGCCTCGGAGAACAGAAGCAGAAAATGTGAGCAGGTCCACAAGCCAGACGTGACGTCGGTGCAGATTTTTCTCCTGGCTCCGTCTCCCCCTCGCCAGCACCTCCTCGATTTTCTCTCTCCTCTAACCCTGCACCCCAGGGCAACTGCCCAAGCCCTCCTCAGCCAAAGCAACCCAGGACCGAATGATCAGACGCACTGAGAGGCTGGGATAAAGCTGCCACCAGAAGTTAAAAAAGAAAAGTTCTGTGCAACAAGAAAAAGCAACTTGGCGTGGAGCTCAAAGAGTGCCAAATCCCAGGAAAAACACTAAAAGCAGTACTGTAGGTTCCCCCAAAACACGCTCAGCCAGGAAGTGTTACTGTCACCGGTCACCAACAAAGCAAAGCGTTTCTGGACCAGTTTTCTCCTTAGGAAGTGAGGAAGGCCGCCTTCGTCCCAGGGCTGTTGAGAGGATTACGCAAGTGACTGAACGTTAAGCACTTTGGAATCAGAAACATTAATCCTATTCCCAGCCTCCCTAGGTGAATAATGAAAACACTAAGTGAAAATATTAATTTAAACATCTAAATCACTTTTGTATTGAGATGTAGTTGACATATAACGGTTTTAGGCATACCACACAAGGATTCGACATCTGCGTAGGGTGTAAGAAATTCTTACGTTTTGTGGATTTCTACATGTCACAACGCAGCCCCTAGAAATGACTTGGAATTCAAAAAGTGATCACTGCTGACTAATTTTCTGTGCTGGAGGGAGGGCTGCTAACGTATCTATGACGCAGCTGCCGGTCTGGTGTACCTCAAAGACAAATGCATTCTGGGTGATGCCAGAATTAAAAGTACATTTCTCTTGCATTTATTTCTCAACTTATGTTTTTCTCATAGTTCATATCTCACCCTACTTCACGTACACATATAACTTGAATAAAATGAACCCTCCTTGCTTACCCAGTAAGGCTCATCAACACAAAACACATCGCACTCTGTAGAAATAAAAATGATTCCAGAAGCATTCAAATGTAGACATCTCTGACAAGGTCTCTCAAAGAGCAGGAAAGGGGGAAATATATATAGATAAACCCAGCCTGTAGGGCACTATTGAGTAAATGTTCCATACTGTGCATTCTACAACGTTTCACTGAATGAGCCTAGAAATTTAGATTTGGGGAAACAAAATGCAGGCTCTCTACATGAGGCTCTTGTGGGCCTGGCCTAAAATAGTCATCATTATTTATTTCCAAAGAAAGCTTTTAGGGAGACTGCTGTAAGTCTGAGATAAGAGGCTCACCCAGGTGAGGATTGTATGCAACAGGATGGACGAGAATGGAATGGACTTAGCGTTGTTGTGTGGCGCAAACACCGAACTCAAAGGCCGCTTTTATTCACATCGGAAGCTAGTGCTATTTAAGTCATGAGGATGTCGAAAGACACACTCAGAACTAAGACAATGATATGGGTCTCTTCTAATGCGAAGAAACTTCACCACTCCCAGGAGGAGAGGTTTATATGCAAAGAAATAGGCTTTGAATTTCTAGCAGATTGACAGAGGAATCGAAGGAGGCTATAACTGATAGGGCTCGTCACACACATTGTTGCATAATTCCTGCTCAATGCTCTCTATAAATTAGCATATCCTATTATCCGAAGACAGGTAACCCTATCTCCTGATGTCTATAGGATTCCTGTGGAATTCATCATCAGGACTTAAACCACTGGGCCCTTCAAGGAAACCATCAACAGGCCCATTTACTGAAACGGAGTCATCTGAATCTCCTATTACAATTCTTCTATTTTGCACTTGGAATAAATGTCTGGCATCTTCCATTTCTGAAAGCTCCTGCTTTTACTGGAAACATAATAGGTCATGCCCCATGTACGGAGTCGGATACACCTCATTCTACACAAATAAATAAATACAAAGTCACGGTCAGACTTAATTCTAAAATCCATGTGAGGTGGAAGCTAGGGGTTATTTTCTGGAGAAAGTCCACACATTAACACAAAGAGGGCGAGGAAACCGACACCCTCGTCACTGGTGACCAAAACACTTCTGGCTCTGGCTCATTCACATCCCAACCCGTTTAGCTGTCATCTCAGGCCCGTTACTACTACCTCGGAATGTTGGGACTTAGGCAAACGTTATTCCTTCAGCACCCAGAGATGGGCTTGGTGATAACATCTTAAAATCTAGACAGAATAAAGTGCTTCCATGGCTTCTGTGAACCGCAGTGTAGTTAGGTCTCCATGGGGGACTTTCTTTTTGGGAGAAAGAAAGAAGGACGAGACTCTGCCTGATACAGTGGAATTCTCATTAAACTCAGAGGAGATGTAACAGGCACCAAGAGTAAGATGAGGTCCCAGGTTGGTACAGTTTCCTGTTCTGACTATAATTTTGATCACGAGGACTGATTTGTGCCATCCAATTCCTTTTCCTCGTCACCATGGCTTTGCCAGGAATCATCCAATTGAAATATAAGAGCCTCGTGTGTTTCTGTAAAACCAAGTGATGGGTTGCCGTGTGGCTTTGACCTTGAAGGTCCCTTACTTTGATGTGGCATCTCACCTACAGAAAACGTATGCTGCTTCAGCTGATCAAGCATGAACCTCCCCGGTCATTGCAGCTTAAGACACCACCATTAGGCGGGGAAGGTGTGACTAGAACGAACGTGAACTGAATCCATATTTGTACCGAACCAATGAACATGACATCATCGTAGCAGAAATATCTAGAACATTATCTCATATCAGCGATTTCCTAAGATGTTAAAACGTGTCTTCAAAGATCTGAGATGTTCCGTTTAAATGTTGAATCTTCAATTCCATATTCATCAAAGTTTTTTAGGGCCCCAATTCAAGCCAACCTAGTAGTATGCAAGCATTTTAAATAAAATCATTTTATTCTATTTTATCTTTCAAGAAGAAAATCACCGTGGTGGAGCTCCCCAGAGTAGTTCTAACTGAGATGGAAGATTGGACTTTTCGAAAATAATCTGACCTCAGACTCTAGGACCCCTCCCCCTAGCAATCAAACTACCAGACACATTACTTACACACATTCACACACCAGGTGGTCAAAATCAGGTTAAAATGAGTGCTGGGAACTTAATTTATGACACCAAAACAGAGCTAAGAGGTCACTGATCCGCCATCTATGTTAAGGCTCGGATAATGGGCCTGGGGGCAGGGAGAGTGAAGGGTACCGTTAGGAGGGTGAGATTAAATGTGGGTTCGTGGTTTAATAATCGTGGGTGTGAGTCTCTGGTCCTTAGAACCGGGTCGCAGAGGACCCCATTTCTCCCATTCCCTGCTGGTTTTTAAACCCTGGTAGCAGCAACGAAGACTGCCAGCAAAGTCCACGATTTGCCAGGTCCTAAAGACACCCCCACCTGGGAATGACAGATTTTCCCCTAGGAGGTGCCTCTCGTTGATGTTTACATAAATTAGTGTCGCATACAGACACTTTTTTGATGAAATCTCAGTAACCAAAGCAAATCTAAGCGTTAGAAAGCCAAGTGTAAGGCATCTATACCCTGCATGCTACGGATCCTCTGATTTGATCCTATTTCTGCCCAGAGACTTTCAAAAGAACTTTAGGTTGAATCCAAATTGAGAATTGAAGCCAGGGAAAGTGAGGGAAAGGAAAGGAGGAGCGGGGACGTGCTCACGGGCCCTGGGTGATTTTCGGCAGAGCCGTCCGAGACAAGTCCACGGTCAGCTGTCAGGCCCCTGAGTGTCTGTTCTCACGGTCGAATACAGACCATACAGAGTCCACACAGACACGAGGAAGCATTTTCTCCCAAAGCAGCCCATTCCTTACCATCCTTACACGTCAGCGGGAAGTCTAACGCACATTACACACAGCGTTAGAGGAGTCAAGTGAGATTCTGCCCAGAAGGAACAAACAGAAGGTATCCTATGATACTGCTGATCTCAGATGACAACGAAATGGTAAGTATGAGAACTCAACTCGTTCTCACACGGGCCAAGTGACGTAGAAAACGGAAATTTTTAGGCTGCTTATTCTTATTTATTTGGCCTTTTGAAAATAATGGGCTATATCGTCATGAATAATATCCATTATTTTCTTGCTGAAACGATATGTATACAATTAAGGTATATTTGGAAGTTTGAGCAAAGGGCTTAGAGTCTATGAGATACATATATTTAGAAGAAAGGGGGAAATTATGTGTGTGTTTAGTCATATTTTATCAAATAAAGAAAACCTCTCTGCTATTTTAATCTATCCCAAGATCTAATCTATTATTAAATCTCTAGTATAGATTTTTATTTCCTCTTCAATCCCTCTTTATTCCTTAAAGGGAACAAAAACACTGCCTGAATTTACACACAGACAGGAAAAAAAATAGGGAAAATTCAGGTAATTGCCTGCCAAAATTTATCATTCTTAAATATCCAAATAACTGATACAAGTGTTTTTCCTAAAATATCTAGATAATTACCACTTTCTCTATTTATCTCATTAGCTGCGATATGTGAGGATACATTTATTCATATAATAAGAGTCTATGCATTCAGCACCTTTTCAGAAACTCCCAAGTTTTCTAGCCATTTTACTGCACCAAGTAAAATCCACAAATCCAAAAAAAGTTTATTTGCATAAACTTCTATTCTTACCTACAGCCACGTAGTCAATAGCTCACGTGTGCGAATTAATTACACAACAAATACCCAAGAAAAATGGGAAGAGAAAAAGTCTTGGGTTCTTCACTGTAAAAATCGGTGACAGCACACATTGTTTTTGCCTTAGAAAGAGCACGGGGACGGTGTGGTGCGTGACCCATCTGAGCAGGTTGTTGGAGGAAGTGGGTGGCCTGAAGGGCCAGGCAGACAGACCTGCGTTCAAACCGAACCCCGCACGTTAGGGTCCGTCGCACGCTGGGCAAGCCACCCCACTTCGGAGTCTTTATTGTGAACGGGGACTAAGGAGGGCCCCTCTGCCCCAGCGCTGTGGAGGAGATTAAACGAGATGACGCATGCAGGCGGCTTAGCACGTGCCCTGTGCCCCGTACGTCCGTCGCTCATGCTCAACAAACAGCCGCCGTTGCCATCATTCGTAGCTCGTTGCAGGTGGCCATTCGAAGAGTGGGAAACCCATCAGTGCCATACGTCACTAAGTGGCTGTTGCTATAGAATATACATCGTGTGGGTTGAATTTTAAGTAAATTCATTAGAGAAATACACTCGCAAACATTAATAGTCAATAGCAAAGGCAATCCACTATGAGCAAGATTATATGGGATAAGCCGTCACCTCCCACACCCTTACAGACATGCACACGACTCTGCTCGGTGTTGGGACGTTGTGAAGAGATTAGTAAGACACGCTGACTTCCAAACCCCAGGGGAGAGAGTGACTGTCAGTTCATCGTATGGAAATGTCAGTCGTGAAACCTTACAGCCGCTGCACTTGCTTGAGATTGTTTTTTACTGTTAATATGAAAGTTTATCCAAATTATATGAATTTCAGTACCTCAGGCTATGCCCTCCTTTCTGTGAGGCCTACTCGTCCTGTGGGACTCGGTCTTGGCTGCGCCTCCTCCAGGAAGCCTCCCTTGACCACCCATCCGCCAGGATCTCCCTCGCCCCCCTCCCTCCGGCCTGGCCCACATTCAGCCATCGTTTCCTACCAATGCTTCTTTCACAGAGCCTCTTGCATTCCCTGTTTCCTTTGCACCACCATTTCCCAGAGCTGGACCCCGTAACCGTCCGAACTTCATTCAGTTGTCGAAGTGCGTCTCCTGGTTACAGGTTTTTCCTGCTTAAAATGGCCAAATATGTCTAAGACGAGGCTTTCGTCGGGTAAGCCCGCCCCCACTGGAGACGCCCAGTGGCTCCCTATTGCCACGACGACCGTAGTGGCCGAACTTCCCACGGTGCAAGGGGATGTTGATAATGACTCAAGCCCGAACGGCGCAGGCCACCCGGGGCTGGCAGCCAAGCAGCCCACGGCCACCACCGTGCTGCTCACACTCTCCCGAAAGTATTCCTGAGGGTCGACTCAGAACTAAACTTTCAAGGTCGAATTATTTTAAGTTTACCTGGTTAAAATTCATGATATTCTGACATTCTTAGATAAAACATATATCCATGTTGGGTTTCTTGTAAATGTAACGTTTTGTCACAACCCTTTGACGTGAGCACAATTTCCAAACGTCTTTCCCAAAATCTTGGAGCAGAGTCGACTGACCAACAGGAAGACCTGCTCTCGGGACCTAAGTCCTGAAAAGCCCACTGCAGCACGCACGGCCTCTGGCCACGCTGCGGCGCGCAGGGCAGACCGTGCCATTCACAGAGACCAGGGAGTGAACGACGCCCCGTGGGGCTGTCACCCTCATGCACGCGCTGCCCTACCCGTTAGTGGCGTCCACGGGAACCGCATTCCCGTGTCAATAACACGACCTTGCCCACTGTGGGCCACGTTCGTTTGCAAAATGGGTGCTGGCTTGGTGGACGGTGACAGAATGACCTCTTAGGACCCTCCCAACCTAACGCTCTGTAGCTCTGAGGCCTCTGGGTTTTGAGTCCGTTTCTCGCTGGCCAACACGATGCACCTGTCCGTGACGCACAATCCAGTCTCCTGAGAGTGTGCCCCTTCCCGAGTCGGCATCCTCGCTCCCCCTTGGGCGATGGAAACGATCAGAAGGCTCCGCCAAGAGGCAGACGTTACTGTGAGGGTGGAATGTTACTCCACCACCGTCTGTCTGTACTGTCCCACACGTCACTGCCATCATACCTGTCGATTTTCTTTGTTTTTCTTAATTTCTTAATCGCACTAATTAGAGCATCCAGGAAAGTGAGAGGATCCCGGCTCCCTACCCCCACCGTCCTGGTGACAACCAGCAGTGGTAAAACGTCCTTCAAGGTCACCTCTTGAAGGAGGAAGGGAAACGGGGAGGCAGGATGGCGCCATCTGAGCTCCCGAGCTGCTTGGCACAGTGGGCGCCCAAACGGGGTCACGGGGGGCAGGAGAGCCTGGGCGGATCTCAGAGCCAGGCCCTGGCGTGTGCGGAAAGAGGCAGATGGAAGAAAGCGACCCTGGGTGTGAAGAGAAAGCAGCACAGCAGGTCCCTGGAGGGTGGCTCTGCTGAACAGCCATGCCGACGAGTTTTCTGCCCGGCCCCGATGGGCACGTGCCCATCCGCACCGAACCAGCAAGGGCACCGCTGAACCTCACCTGTACGCAAAACACCTGCCGTCCGGGGGCTGCTGCTTCCAGACCTTTCCCTGTCTCTCCCTGGGATCTGGATCTCAGTCCCCCCCACTCCTCTGTCTTCCCCCAACGCCCCCTCTCCCGCTCCCTACCTTACCCGCTATAATGGGTGACATTCGTCCTCGGTTTGGGGAACGTGCCCTTCGAGTTCTGTTTCGGCCTTTCGTCCGTTGACATCCTGTGAAGTGGGGTGTCCACTGTGCAGGAGGCTCCAGTCCCTCCTCAAATCCAGAGACGCGTTAGAGGGAAATTGAGAAAATGAAAGATGCTAATCTCGAGTCCTCTGTTGCAGCCTACAAGGAGAAAATGAAGGAGCTGTCCATGCTGTCGCTCATCTGCTCCTGCTTCTACCCGGAGCCTCGCAACGGGGGCATCTACACCTACGACGGTGAGTTCGCAGCCCACGCGCCTGCCCGGTGCTCGCGGGGAAAGCCTGGGCCGCTGCTCGTGCCCCCTCACAGCCCCTGGCACAACCGAATCGGTGTTCAGACCTCCCTACCCGACTTGCTGCGTCTGCTTACCAGCTCTTATCGGTCGCCTGTTGCTCAAAACAGTTCGAGTTCGGTGCTGATAACGGCACGTGAACTGAGGCTGGTTGTCACCGCAGCCACGTCTCACCCAGCGACGCCCACAGGACGTCCAAGGCTTCTCTTTGGAAATCATATAACACGTGAGCTCTATTTAGAGCAGGCGATTGGCAATGAAATGCTTTTTTCCACTTAGGAAACGCAGAAGAGAAAATCGACGACCACGCCCGTTTTTGCTCACGATATAGTCCTTGTAAGGTCCCCACGTGTGCATTATGCGTGTCCGCAGCCTAACAAGTCCCAGTAAGGAAAACGACTTGCGGCCGAGGCCCCAGGTAAAGAGGGCTTACAAAGAAGAGGCCACAGAGCCGGCCCGGCTCTGCGCTGTCCTGCCGCAGAGCCCTCTCGCGTGCCTGAGCCCGACTCGTCCCAGCTGGTTTCTTGCTGGCTCGGTCACGACCTGCTCCGTCTCTGGCACGCCCCTTAGATTCCCTGAGCCTTATTTAATCCTAGTATCTTGCTCCCAGGGGTGCTGTGGGGTGAAAACAGTTCGATGCAAGTCAAATAGCCCCAAGCCTGAGCCCTTGGAAAAGCCCCCAAAAATGATGGTTATCGTTAGCAACAATACCGTCCTCCCTTAACGTGGCCAGTGTAATCGAAATGTTTGATAGTTATGCGTGTAGGGGACAGAGCTGGAGCACGTTTCCCTAGCTGCCTGGTCCTAAGTATTTTTTCCCCACGTGTGTGTAGAAATACATTGCAGAGATGGTGAAGGGGTCTGTGGCAGTCAACGCCTTGTGTGCCTTTGAGTCAATGCCAGGCCTCAGGCGTTTTCCTGCCCAAATGATTCCGTGTTCCTCACGTAGGAGATGTGAAGTCTCTTCTCTGCCCTAATCAGAACCCGCCTGGGACCTGGCCGGCTCGGCTGCCACCCTGATAAAGGGACCCTGGTGATTAAAGAGCCTTCCGGGGTTAGGGAGCCCTGCGGTGGTCAAGCCCTGGACGCAGTGTCGCTGTAGGGCGCTGAGGATGTTTCGACCTGCAGGGGGAAAAACTTGAAGTGGAAAATCGCAACTCTTTTCGAATCCCTGAAAAATGGCTTTATACAAAGGAGGACAGCCTGACTAAGGGGTCGTCGGGTGTGAGTCGTGTGGCTGGAAACGTCCTAGCAGGTGCTGCCGCTCCATTTCATAGTACAAGTTGCATCCTTCCATGTTATAAATCCTATTGTGCAGCATTAAAGCCTGAGGGTCTGATAATCTGCTCAGAAAAAGAAAAATCAGCGAACCATTTTCCAGTTCTTAGACATTTCTGAAGTGCACAGAGCGTGTGACCTAGATAAGCAGCCGTGCCCCATCCCCTCCCGGGCCACAGCCCCCAGCGACCCCGAGGAGGATGTTCTAAGGAGCAAAGATGCTGCCGTGGGACCTGGTCTCGCTGTCCCCAGCGGACCCGCTGTACGTGCCCTGCAGACGGGGACCCCATCGCAGCGTCCCCCCGGAGTGGCCAGCAAGGCTACACACGAGACCCGGGGACACGGTCCTTTCCCTCATCGTTTGGCCTGTAAATGCCTCCAGCCACAGTCATTCTCTCTCTCTCTCTCTCTCTCTCTCTCTCTCTCTCTCTCTCTCTCACACACACACACACACACACACACACACACGTCTGAGCTACTTTTATGTGACACTCTTAGTTATTCAAACAGAAAATAAAGTTTAGCTTAGAATCATTTCAGCCTATTTTCTCCTCAGCACGCCTACCATTCTTCAGCTCCCCATGGGCCCTGTTGAATCCCCCAGCATCGTAAATATTTATTCTGTTAAAATAGAACCATAATTAACCTACAGCAAGAGGTCTTGTGTGTTCAAAACGAGGCGGAGCGGATGCTCGCGCGCAGCCCCGCATCCCTCCCTGACGCTGACAGTGCCGCCACCTCCGGAATTCAGATGACGAGAACGAACCCAGGCTTCAGGCTCGGATGCTGACCATTCTCGAATGCTCCTTTCCCAGACATGGAGGTGAAGCAAATCAACAAGCGTGCCTCCGGCCAGGCCTTCGAGCTGATCCTGAAGCCGCCGTCCCCCATCTCAGAAGCCCCGCGAACCCTGGCGTCCCCGAAGAAGAAAGACCTGTCCCTGGAGGAGATCCAGAAAAAGCTGGAGGCCGCGGAGGAGAGGAGAAAGGTAACGTTCCCTGGGTCGTGTTAAGTTGTTTTTAATTACCGTCGACATGCATCATCCTTGTTTCGGGCGCATAACACAGTGATGCGACATTTACGTACCCTACGCAGTGCCCATCTGTCCCTGTATAGTTTTGACACCTTCTCCTCCCTCTCTCTCTCCCCACCCGCCACCCCACACACACCCTCGCACGCCCCAGCAGAAGTGCCAGAGGACAGTGACACCTAAGCGCACGTGGGCCCTCAGCAGACACAGGCGCCACCCGGTTCCAGCAAACGCGGCTGCGTTTAGGCCGCAGGTCTCAGACACGTGACAGCCCCAGTGTCCTGGTCCTTCATGCATAAACGGGAAAGCACAGCCTTAGGGGTTGCAGGATGGTGACCCTGCCCTCTCAAGGGTCTGCATCACCCCAGCATGAGGGCCAGGGGCCCTCCTCACGGCCTCGCCGCCTGCCCTTGAAGTTGCTCCCTGCTAGGCCAGGACCCCCTCTGGATCCATGAGCATCTGCCTGTGCCCGCGTCTAAGCCTCGAGGGCATTGTTTCCTCCCTTTTTCCCTCGGTCCCTGTGTGTATTCGAGAGCTATTCTTCTGCCACATCTTTAATTGTCCACAACCAGATGGCTGAGACCAGCGAAGGGCAGTAAACGTGAAGGGCGCTCAGAAATCCCAGGACCTTGTACCGAGCGACGAAAGTTAGGTGATGACGGGAGTCCGTCCCATCGAGATACCCTTAGTCGGCCCAGGTGGAATTTTCTAGCTCATTCATTTCTGCACCGTAGTTTCCACTGACCTTTGGAGGGTACAGTTCCGGAACCACGCAGTCGCTAAGAACGTGCTCCCCGCGTGTCCTGATGCTCTGAATGGAAACTCTGCATTAACAACTGTTGATTTTGTTAAGATGTGAATACAAGGTTAGCCAGCACATTCTACGCTTCTGTGTCGGACAGTTACGAAGAGGAGGAAGGGAGTCCTTCCCCCAAAGACCGAATGCTCTAACGGGGGGGGGTGCAGGACAAACCCAACGCGTGTGCGCACTCGTGCACGTACGTACGCGTGTGGATGCGTGCGCGCCTGCCTACACACGGACGTGCACACAGACACGTACGTACACGTGTAGCATCAGAGAACATCCAAAGGTCCGAAGTCCTCAAATTAACTGTGTTGAACCGGAAAATAATTTCTGTGTTCGCATTCGTGGTAGAAAGATCTTCCCGTCACGTAACGTATCGATCAGACTCAGATTCCACTGCGGCGAGGTGCTCCAGGTGTCGAACAAGTATCTTTTTCCATATGTGTTTATTGTATTGGACCGATTACTACTGTTAGAGGTGAGGATTTTAAAAGGAGGAAACTGAGCTACTAATCCAAGTATAAGCTTTCCTCTCCTAGTAAAGCTAAATTAACAGAAATCCAGTTTTTATCTGCAAATGTTTAGCATTATTATGTATTCAGTGTTGCAGTCCATTAAGACTTTGCTGCCGACAGATGTAAATAACTAACTACGACGTAGAGAGCGTGTTGCACCCAAGGAAGTTTAGCTCCGCACCCAAGAATGGGCATCTTATAGGGGGCATGGGTATAGATCATAGGTCGACGTATGGGGAGACGCTGTGACTTGATTCGGATGCAAACTCAGTGGCTGAGCTGCAATTGAAACATGAAAATTCAGCATCACGGTTCAGGATTTTGCTGGTGTTTCTAGGTAATATGTTTAATTTGAAGGAAATTATTTAAAAAAAAGAAAAAAGAAAAAAGAACACCACCACGGAGGTGATCGAAATCGACTGGGCATTTTCATGAACCCCCTGAGTCGACCACTCACTGGTTCTGGTGAAATTCCTGCCCCCTGACAACAGTAAGTGATCGGCAAGTCTACATTTATGCGATCGAACTAGAAATTGGCGGGATAAGGACGAGAATGACAAAGGCGATGGTGTACGGGCTGAACCGTCACTCTAAGGGCTACAGTAACCGAACACCTGCAGGTAGGAATCGCGATTCCCCGAATCCTGCCTGGCTGAGATGCGTTTCCCCTCCTCTGGCTAAGAACACGTGGACTCCCTTTTGGGCCATTCCTCCCCACCCCGCTCGCCCCAGGTGTCTCACCACCCCCTCGGCAGGTCAGGGGTGATCATGTGAGCCAGGCCGGCCAGGCCAAGGGCTGCCTCCCTCCGCCACAAGGACTGGCTCGGGATTGGGCACGGGATCCGGCCCAGGCCACTGAGACTCAGGGCCAACGGGGCTCTCGTGGGAGGAGAGAGAAGCTCCCTTTCTGCTGGATTTGCTGATTTGTGAGCAAAAGAATTTGAGTTGACCGTTTGAAATGAAACTTTCTTAGTACTGAAACCAATTAGATGCAGGAAGAGATAATGGATATAAAAGAAGGTTTCCTGACGGTATTGCTTGATCTCCTGAATCCGGCTGTCTTTGAAGCTGCAACCCACACTTTTTAGCCACGTCCCCCTTTTTGGTTTGGGCTTGGACACGTGCACACCCTCACTGAGATGATCACTGAGATGCTCGCTCTTCCCAAAGGCCCTTTATGAGCACGAACAGTTCTCCGAATGAGGCCTAATGAAGTCGGGACAGCCCAATAGAATAAAACCAATTAATGATGTTTTAAGTTGGCACTTTCTGTTAATTAATTTACATTTTCTTCTAATTAGAACCGTTTTACTGCTCGATGTGGACGGCAGCATCTTGTCAGAGAAACGTCTGCCTGAAAAGCTGGGTGGCTAGAAAAATAGCACTAGGTGAAGAGCGAAGGCATGGAGGTGTGCCAGGCTCAGAGAACACCCCGGAACTGGGTGTGCCGCCCCGAGTGAGAATGCAGAGCGTGCCCCCCTGTAGGCCTGAGCCCCCTTGGGTTAGGGTTTGGGCAGTCTCCCCAGGCCCTCACTCCATATGCCGCACTACTGCCACGCTGACCATCTGGTCACTGTGTGGGACAGTCCTCCCTGAGGCTCCTTTGCACAGCTAGCGGACGTTTATTATTCAAAAAATACAACCTTTTCCTGCTTTTTCTCCCTTCTTCGGTTATATCTGAGAATCAGTGTTCCTCTCCATGAAACCGTATTATTACATGCTGTCAGCTCGAAGCTCATGGTTTGAAACTGAAGTTTCCATATTGTAACCGAGCTGCATGGGTGAGATGATGCCAACTCCTCAGAATCCATCCCTCCCTCCATCCATCCATCGCGTTTATTTAGCGAGCAGCA
Organism: Cynopterus sphinx; assembly: GCA_030015415.1. Taxonomy (NCBI): domain Eukaryota; kingdom Metazoa; phylum Chordata; class Mammalia; order Chiroptera; family Pteropodidae; genus Cynopterus; species Cynopterus sphinx. Next base: position 50,181,493 of record CM057389.1, on the reverse strand, counting down.
GAAGAGCTAAGCTACACGTACATCCCAGTGGCCCCGGGGGGCCCCAGCTTACTCCTGCTGCTCTCATATTATTATTATTTCCATCTTATAAGGGTCCCGGTTGAGCAGTAACTACGTGGGCAGTCCAAGCGGAGCACAGCGTTTCAGAGCATGTTTTAAAGCTCAGTGGCTAAGGATACACAGTTAAGAGAACGTCCGTTATCTAAGCCTGGTTCCGCCACTTAATAGCTGTGTGGCCTTGAGCAAGTCGCTGACCTACCCGTCTGTAAAACGAGACTGATAAGAGGGTCTATGTCGGGGAGTTAGTGCAAGAATGTGGAGAGTCACTCACTCCTCTACGTCGCTCACTCTGCAAAGGCCCGTAAAGGGCACCACGAAGGCACTAGGAGTTGTTGTTGCATGAAAGCCCACGCGGTTCCTGACCTCACAGATAGGACCATCTGGCAAACTCGTAATTGTAAAGAAGTTTCTCGTTAACGCAGATGTCAAAAGGGTGCTTACCGTACGATAAATTTCATAAATATTTTTAAATGTTAAGAGTATTATGTGTCTAATCACGAAGGAGAATTGTTTGATAGGTGCCAATATAGAAAGAGGTCCTAAAGGCCTCTGAATTCCACGACTTTAAGTTCCTTATCGTGATTCTGATGCTTCAGCACAAGCGAACGGTACCCCCTTTGTTCACAGTTGTACCCCACTGTCACGTTGCAGCAAGACGTTGCCCGTGACTTGAACTAGGCTGATGTTTTTCCCGCTGTGAACCGTGAAACCAATCATTAGAGACATCATCTCACCTGCCACAAGAGCACGGAGATGCGCCGAGATCGAGAAGGTTCTCGACGGCGAATAATACACCCAGATGGTGAGAAGAGACGAAAGCACAAAGGGGCAGAAAAACGTGTTTCCTCCAGACATAAATGGAAACCAGCACCATCTGAAACGTAGTCTTAAATCTCATTTGCGCACCTCCCGTGAGCTTTATACACCTCTTGACTCAAATTTACCTTCCATCTAATTCGTATGGTAATTAAACGCGATCCGAGAAGAAGCGATCGTGAGCCTCTTCGGAAAACGCTGACGCGTTCCTCCTCAATGTGTCATAACTCTCCCCCCGCCTCGTTGTGTCTCCCTCCGCCCGCCTCCGGGTACCGACGTCAGTGATACTGGGTCTGGTGTCAGGGGGTCACGCCTCGCACAGGTGTTCGGCACAAGTTATCTATCACCACGGGAGACGGAGAAGCTGCCTTATCTCCAGGGCCTCAGGCTCTCGTCTCTGGGGTCCCCGCTTTGCCTTGACGTTTGCATCCCATCAGCTCATCCTTACCTCGCCCTGCTTTCCCACTTCCATCTTCCCTCGACCTTCTCTGTGAGGTACGTGTATTCAGAAATGTCCCTCCACGGCCAGATGCTTTTCCCCTGAACAATACAACAAGGTCCAGCCAACCCCACCTGTCCACCCTCCCCGTCAGTGCGACCACGGTGGCCTCCTGCCGGTCGACCGAAGCAAAGAACAACATGCTAAAACGAAGGCGGGTGCTCGCACCTCTCCATGCGCCCACTTCTTACTCTGCATCCCACACTCATTTCCTGTCATGCCTTTGGACACTTTTTCTGGCTCGTGTGCTTATTTTCTCACGGAGAGAAATAACCGGAATCAGAACCAGCTCTGTTCCGTGCAGCTGTGGCTGGGAGGTTTAAGCTAAACCCGTGAGAGAACCAGCTTCTGCCAGGAACAGTTAGAGACGTCCTGGGCGGCGGGATCTGGATGCCAGGCTGTGGCAGAGCGAAGAAGGACGACTTGCTGCCACCACGGGGTGAGTGGACCTCAGCAGCCGCAGAGGGGCCCTCGTGGCCGCCGGCTCCGTGGAAGTGAAGGCAGAGCACCATGAGGAGGGACCAAAAGAGGGAGCCGCAGACACTTTCTCCGTGAGGAATTCACTTCGTGATCAGCTTCTCACCCAGCAGATTCTGTCAGGGACTCGAGCTTCAAATACTCGAAACATAGATAACCGTGCAGCCCTGGCCGATGCGTTAGCTGGGACAACGGTGGCTGTGACGGTCCCTCACGGGGGGTAGGACAAGGCACCCCAGTGGTGAGCAGGCCCGAGGGTGTCGGGTCCTTGTCATGCAGCAGTGGCCTCCCCGGGACCACTCTGGACGGCCTTCCGTTTGCATTTCACCCAGTAACTGTGCTAATGCAACGCACTTGACACCTTGGCTGGGTGCTCTCATTTAGCCCCAGAAGTGCCAACGCCGTGAACTGGGGCATTTCACACTGAGCCAAATGCAGCTCCAAGAAGTGCGACAGCTCCTGATGACAGGGCCTGCGGGAGCGTTTGTCCTCACAGACCTGTGCGCCCCACCCAGGCGAGCGGCTTGAAAAGGCACGTGTTGCTGCTGCTGCTGCTGCTGCTGCTCGTCAGCCGTTCAGGGCCAAGGCCAAGGGCTGCCCTTCTCCAGCCTGTTCCTCTGCCATCGGTGGGAGGGGACTGTCTTTGGCTTTTGCAAAGGTAATTGAGAATGCAAGTATAAACATGAAGTTGCAACCTAATTTACCAAAGTACCGGAGTCAATTCGAGCATCTGAAAATTAAGAATCACGCAGCTGCCGTGTGACAACGCCCACGGTAACTCTCCCCGTGAGTGGAAATGGCCGGGAACAGCCCGGCGGCGGGTGTCAGGGCCAGGGGGCGCTGAGCAGGGAGAGAGGCCCCCACACCCCCTGCCTGTAGCGGCTGTGGCTGGCGGGCAGGTGTCTGCAGAGAGGACAGTCGCGGAGGGCACTGCTGCGGAGAACTTTGAACAGGCATGTGTTGTGTTGCTTCGTGCCACACGGTTTCCAGCCGGTTACAAGAGACACCGGGGCTCCAGTCTCGCCTCTCGTCCCTGGATGCATGCATGGCACCCTCGTTTTTGTGGCAGCCCTGACTTCTCTCCCTCTGGAAAGGTTTCTGGGCCGGTCACGCAGAAGGAGATCAATTTTCCTAAATGAGAGACGGTTCAGCCCCCTCGGCGAGCCACTCAGGCAGGGCCGACGGTCACCAGCACGGGCCCCCGAAGCCGAGAACTGTCAACGATCAAAGGACTCTGAAGACCTGGCCTGCACTCGTGGGGTGGCCACAGTGTCACAGTGAGTTCACCCGTACCTACAGCAGGTATAACTGCCGTCACCTCCAGGGGACAGGTGTTTCGAGTTTCAGCTGCGATAATCAGGGCCCCCGTTTTCTCAGCGCTGAGCTCCTCCTGTTGGACACTGCTCGGGACCCTGCATTTCAGTCGTCCCGGCAAAATCGACAAAGGACGCTTGCCAGAGGTCCCCCCAGAGGTGGCAGGAGGAACCAGCCCCTTCTGGCGGAAAGGCTCCTTCGTGCCACTCCTTTCGTGCCGACATTTCCCCGTTGTCCTTCACACCGGTGTCGGGCTGGCTTCAACAGGGCAAGAACGAGACGGGTCCTCGGCGGACAGATGTCAGTGGAAGCGTCACGGGGTCAAGGCTGGAAGTGGGGCCGGCTCCCAGGATTCATCTGGTCTCCAGCGAGTCACACTCCTGGCAGACCCGGAGGGAATCAGGCCCGGACGCCCCTCACGCCTGCGTGTTCTCACGCTTTATGCGGGGCGAGCCTCCTGCCGCAGAAGGACACCGAGGCCGTCCGATTGCACCATCCCTGCAGGATTTTGTCTGAAGACAAGTTTCTTCCTCTGTCAAGCTTCACGTTGCTCACATATAGGGTGCCACGACCGCCGCCATCCGTGGAGATGCTTTCCTGTGAATAGTGTTCGTGGTGATCAGCACGTAACGTCCGTGGAGCAGATTTTTTCTTTCAAATCCTCACATTTGCCCCATCGCAGAGGACCAGCAGGTCCCAAGGAATCACCCAGAAACAACGGGTGGCAAAAATGTGTCTCAGACCTGGATGGCTCACGATCGGTAGGACTTCTCCGAGCAGTGTGATTGTGAAGGCAAAAACGAACTTAACACAGCCGGGGTCACGAACACAGCTAGGACCTGACCCCGAAGCCCCCGCCAGCGTGTTTTGTAAGAGGCGGCCTGCGCGTCGCCTGCATTCTCAACGCGGGGATGCTTAGAAGAGGTGCATCCCTGGGTCCCCTCAAGGAGCCATAGGACCAGAAGCCCCAGAGGTGGGCACCAGCCCCTGCGTCGTTACCCAGTGCCTGGGGACCGTCACATGCCTGTGCAAAACCACACGAAGCGCCTCCTTCTGGTGCAGGAGACTCGCCGTGCACAAAATGGGGTGTGTGGGGGTCAACGTGGGAGTGAGGGGCATCCGGCTCCGACGTTTCCGCTTTAATTGCTGAGCAGCCACGGGGCGTCACAGATGACCCAGGCGACCTCGGAATACTGAAGAAAGGGCTTTCTGTTGTCTGTGGCCGTGTGGACATTAAGTGTGCAAAGCTGTAGGCAAAGCTCCAAAGAGAACCTGGCACAGGGAAAAAGGTGGGGGGGAGGTGGATGTGGGATAAAACGAGAATGTGAACTCGGTCATTTGGCAAAAGCCGAGAAGCTCATTGCAGAACCCGACAGCAGCTGATCAGAAAACACGGAGGCAGGGGAAAGACCAGAACTTGCCCAATCTTCCCATTTTCCTGGCTTCCATGGCTGTTGCTACCCCGTGGTTCGTGCCATACAGCACGCCCTGTTGCCTGATACGTGCTCAGCAGCAACTTGTTAAAACCAGAAACAAAAGCTCCTCGGTGAGGGTTACAGGTTTCTTCCTCTAAGAGAGCCTGTCCGGAAACACTCACGGCCAAAACCCGACTAACCGCCTTCCCCAGCCACCCCATGGAGCCCCAGGGGCGAGTGCACACTGGGGCACACGGTGCCCGAGACCAGACTCATGTGCTGTCCACGCGCCAGGGCGGGTCTGCGGCCTTGGTGGGCCATGCCCCCCCCATGTGCACCTGCCCACCCCCGTGTGCACCTGGCGATTCTGAGCCGCCTCTGTCCCTCCCCCAGTGCCAGGAGGCGCAGGTGCTGCGGCAGCTGGCCGAGAAGCGGGAGCACGAGCGCGAGGTCCTGCAGAAGGCCCTGGAAGAGAACAACAACTTCAGCAAGATGGCAGAGGAGAAGCTGATCCTGAAAATGGAACAGATCAAGGAGAACCGTGAGGCCAATCTCGCCGCCATCATCGAGCGCCTGCAGGAAAAGGTAACCGCGGCAGGGCCCGGGCAGAGGCGTTGGGGACCCCCGGGGCAGGGGTGAAGGCGGCCTCAGAGGTCAGGGTCCCCGGGCAGGAAGTGGGACTGCGACAGGGGACAGGGGGTCTGTCGGAGTGGGGTCTGGGAGGCGGATCCGTGCTTCTCGGAGGCATCAGGCGGCTGTGGGACCGTCAGAACCAGTACCCCGTGAATACGAAATCAGAAAAGGTAACTGCTTCGTCCGTGTGTGGATGGCGTGTGACCTTTGACAGACACGTCACACCACATCCGGCCGTGAAGCTGGGAAAGCACAGTCATCACGAGAGGCCAGAGTGTGTATGAACGGAGGGAGGCCGCGACTCCACGTGGGACCCGCTGGAGGACATCGCGGGGAACCAAAAACGGGGGCGACTGGGCCTCACCCCTCCCCCCGGTGCCCCGCACCTTCCTCCCCACATCCTGCACTCAACTCCCCCCCACAGTCAGGGTTGCCGTGCCGGACCAGCCGAAAACACCCGTGGCTCTAAGCACCCCATCCGCCACCCACTGGGTGCTGTTCGTGTCAGGCCCTGGAGGTACGGGGAGGTAGGGACCGATGGTCACGCACGCTCCGAGGGGCTGGACAAGGCCGCTTCCTGCGTCACGCCATCTGTCAGGCCTGGCTCGTCGCATCTGAGGATCAGGCAGGCTTAGCCGGACGCCTCCTTGTGGTCACCTCCATCCTCTGCTACAAATGTCGGCCAGGACCAAAGGAGATCGGACAGAAAACCTGAAAGAACATACGCCGATTTCGTGAGGCTTTCGTGGAGGTGACCTGGGCGTCGAGGAATGCTGCCACGCTCTGCCGGGACGGGCGGCTGGGCTCGGACGCAGGACGGCGAGGCTCCCAGACGTGTGCACGGGACCCAGAACAGCCAAGGAGCGCCCTGGTCACACCCTTGAAGCCGCGACTTGACTCGCTCACTCAGGCTGGTGCGTCCAGACCCTCAGGACTGTCGTCGTGCTTCACCTAAGTGGCTCAGGTCAGGGTTTGGAAGAAGCACAGAACCGGCCCCCGGCAGATGCCATATGGCGGCGCCACAGCGAGTGCCTGGCCGATGCAGGGCGGCAGAGCTCCACGGGCGGATGCTGACACCCCCGACCGAGAACCGGTCGTCCTTTGTGCATCTTCAGTTCCCGCGTCCCCACAGCCAAGGAGGCCCCGCAGACAGGGCCGGTACCGGGGACAGCAGCGGGGCCCGCTGCGGGTTCTGCTCAGGACGCCCGTGACCTGAATCTCACCTCACACGGCCTTGCTGGGCACGGGGCACGGTGGCCTCCGGCAGGATTCTCCACGAGACCTGAATGTCCGGTGCCAGCCTCCATCTCTCGCAGTTCAGGGGCGTTAGTGGTTCTGAAACCACCCACACACGAACCGACCGCACGGCCCTCTTGCTTTTAATGGTAACATACTCCACGGAATTCGCGTGTTTTAACCAGTATTTCTCCAGGATTTTAATGGGCAACTTATGTTCTCTGTGTATGTGTCGTCACCCAGCCCCGGCCGGCTCCCTTGTGCACCCTTCCCCCCGCACCCAGATGCTCCTTCCTCCCGCACACAGGCACGCACGCGTACTTGCCGTTTGTCCGGGAAATCACCAGCCTAGAGAGCGTCTGACGTTCCTGACGTCGGCCGCAGGATCCCCAGGGCTAGACCCAGCATCCGTATTTTTTTAAAACTCTCTAGATGGTTCCGGGACTCAGCCGGGCACTCTCCCTGGCACTCCACGGCCTCCAGATGCACAGCGGTGGCTTGGTGCGGGCTGTCAAGGCAAACTCCCGGACTCCCAGCTCTGCCACTTAGCCACGCGATCTCAGGCTAATTCCTTAACCTTCCTGTGCCTTGGTGTCTTCGTCTGTAAAAAGGGAACGATAATAGAGCCTCTGCCATAGGGTTGTTGTGAAGATCAAGGAAATTACAGGTAAAATCTGTATCGGTGCAGACCTGGTACATAGTAAGTGCCTAATAAATGCTCAGTTTTATAAAGAACGCTGTAAGCAGAGGATCCTTAAGAGTAATAGAATTTAATACGATTCACCTTGTAGCTGGTCAAGGTCGTTGCCCCTAAACCGAAGGACTCTGTGGAACCAGAAGAAGTTTCTGGAGCCACAGAGGGAGCAATGTTCTACACAGGAAAATAAAGACGAATGATAATGAACGTTTGAAATGTTCAGTTTAACAGACGTTTCTTTAGCACCTGTGATGTGAAGATAACGTGTTTCTAATCGTCCAGTGAAGAATGGTGTCCTGGGAACGACTGGCCCCTCGGGAAGTCAGTGCCCACGCCGAGCCCGGAGCCTCGGTCCCCTGGAAGCGAGCATCCGCCGGGGCCGGGACACGCCACGTGCAGACACCGCCGCGCCCTGCAAGCGACGACGGCGGAGGCACAGTGCTGGCCCCCGGGGATCTCGGACACGAGCTGCAGACGGGACAGGACGGAAATGCCCCCAGTGCGAGGCTGAACGACATCACTGCCACCCGACAGGAAAGGTGGACACGGGTGATGGCACGGAGAGCGAGACGACTTCAGTTTGCCGCCTCGTGAACATCCCCGTGGAGAAAGGGCCCGCTGCCACCGGGACTAAAGAGGAAGATGCGACGAAGACCGAAGATGGGGAATCCCCGGCACTGAAGACGGCAGGAGGACACTATTCCCTGAAACCGACGCCTCGGGCATGCACAAGGGGCAGTGGTGGGACCGGGAAGGTCATTGGGACTCAGTTTCGCGGGCTTTGACTCACAGGTTAAGCGTTGAGGAAGCGCGCTGGGTGCCAGGTGGGATGGGGGAATCACCTGGAAAATCACATAAACGTCTAACCCCTGTGCCGTACACCTGCAACTAACGTGTCACTGGCTGTCAAATGAAATCGAAAAATAAAGTAACATTTAAATTAATTTTAATAAAATAAAAATATGTAAATTTTAAAAAATTTTTTTAATTAAAAATGGAAGTTTAGGGAGCTTATGGTGAGTCTTCATCCTGCATCGAATGCTCCCAAAGTGACCGCCGGCAGCTATAACGCCCTCGAAATATTAGGGAAAAGGAAACACATTAAAAACGGGAGGGAAAACAATAATATGTTTTTTGCTAGTCTCTGATTTATACAGTGGTCACGATACTCAAAATTGTCTTCATCATATGACCTGATCATAGCTTCGATCGAACACATTTTTTTGTTTAAGATAGGATTAGGCCTGTAAGGCCTCTGTAACATGCCCCTGACTGGGTCCCACATTTCCCTGTCTCGGGAAATGAGAAAACGTCCTCAAGGTGGGTGTCAGAGGGCTCCTTCTGTCCGGGCATCGTCCGCGGAGCCGTGGGCGTCCCTGCTGGTTCCCGGGTGGCGGGGCGCTGTGACCGCTCTGTCCCCGTGTTTTTCAGGAGAGGCACGCGGCGGAGGTGCGCAGGAACAAGGAGCTGCAGGTGGAGCTGTCGGGCTGAGGCCGCCGGCGCGGCGCGCCCCGCCGGCCCGATCCCCGCCTGTGTTACGACGGATCACGCGGTATCAGTATGGGAAATGTATGACACGGTCTAAAAAGAACTCACTATTTAAAAAAAAAATTAAAACAAAAACAGAAACCAGAATCAAAAATAAAAAAAAAAAAATCAATGCGGTCTCTTTGCAGAATGTTTTGCTTGATGTTTAAAAAGTACCTTGGATCTTATTTTGTAAATACTTACATTTTTGTTAAAAAATACAAGTATTGCATTATGCAAGTTATTTCATAATCTTACCTGTCCTGTACCAGGCTTCCGACGTCCTGTCTCTCCGCCCGAATGAGTTGGCTAGGTCTGTTCCTCCCTGAGCTCCCCACGTCTGACCTGCCCTGCCCTGTCATCCCATCAGAAAACGAGGTCAGTAGACAGTCTCTGGTGCTAGAAACCCACCATGGCCTGATGACCTAGACGGCTCTGTTGCCTCTGAACCTGACTAGGACCATCCCTAGATCACAGGTGTTAGGACTCACCCCAACCTCCACATCTGCTCGCCCGCCGTCCGCCTGCTGCCGAGGAGGGACGCAACGGGGCGACGGAAAGCCGCCCACCACAGCAGTGGCTCCTGCGTCTCCTGGGTCACGTGCCACAAATGTGCCTGGCTGCAGACAGGGATGGGCGAGGGCAGACGGGCGGTCAGTCTGGGTGGAAGCAAAAACCGAACCTTTTCAAGTGCTACCTTGGACACGGCCCGAGCGGCCGTGGGAACGCGTTGTGAAGTGAGCTTAACTCTAGTTTCTGTTGATGGAATGAATTAACTCGTGTGTCAGGTGGCTTCTTCGTGGGTGCCATGGTCGATGATGTTCATTTTAAGCTCTTACCTGTAGTGCAAGTACATGATGCTACTGAACCCTTCTTCACTTGGAAACTGTGAGCTGGTTGTCGCATTCTCACACACACATGCACGCACACACAACCCGAAGCTCCGCGGACTGGGCTCTCGAGCCGGCCTCCCTTCCCCAGGGTGAGGCAGTCCTGCCTACTGAAAAAAAAAAAATCGCCCCCCTGCGCAGGCTGACGCGGGCAGGGGGGAAGGCAGGGCACTCGTGCCAAGCAAGAGCAGCCCAGACCCCTCCGCGCGTACCTATCGCAGTTTTGAAGTCGTTTCTCCCCCAACTCCCCACTCCTGAGGGTCGCTGCCTGCATATTTACTCCTCATTAGCGCTATTTTCCTGTATGTCATTGTGAGCAAGCTGTGATCAATAAAGGATTGGAGTTCTGTGAACTGCTAAAGGTTTCGTCTCTTCTCTTGCCCCCTCGCGCGTGGCTGGCCTTGCAGTTCGGAGGCTGAAACGGCCGGGGGGTGAAGGGTCCCGTGGGCGAGGAGACAACGGCAGCATTTGAGGTCTTGCTCCCCGGCAGAGGCTGAAATAAACTCATAAAAAATTCTAACAAACAGATAAACAGGCAAATAGATAGATCCCTAGATAGAAAGAAAGCCAGGCCCTGTCCGTGACCCAGGTGGACCCTACAGGCCCGAAGGAACCACGTCCGGTTTTTGCAGAAAGTCGTGAATAATGACCCCACCCAGATGCATGCATCAGTCTACGGGGTCATGAAGCCCAGGGGCGCCCACAGCCATGCTGAGGCCACCTGGGCGCTATGGCGAGCGTCCTTGGTGTGGGGGAAAGGGACACTGCCACGGAGGATGCGTAGGCCTAAGTAACCTTCCCGGTGGGAGGTCAGCCGGGGCCTCTGCCTGTTTGCACACTGGGTTTTACGTAACTTAGTTAGGAGAACGTTCCTTCCGGGAGGCCGTGAGACGCTCGCACCCGAGTTGCTTATTTCAACCCAGGACCAGCACCTGGGATACTCTGGCCGGTCCCTGTGCACAGTGAGGGGACGCGCATCGTGTCTGTGAAGCGATATCCTGCAATATCAGAAATGGCTGACGACGACTCCGCGCCACGCTGTGGGCGGCATTTCTCGTACAGGCTGCGGTCCCGACACTGGCCTGCTGACCGGTCCCACTGCCGAACCTCGAAGGCGATGGCACCGCGGCCCAGAGAGGGAGGGGGCCCTTGCTCCGTGCCCAGCACCCACTTCCCGCCACCCCTCTCCGGCATCCGGCCACCCTGGTGGGGGCGGGTCACGTCTGAGATCACCCTCGTGTGGTCGCCCTTGAGTTCCCAGCCTCAGATGAAACAGTCATCCTCGACTCTCACCAGAGAACCTGCTGAAAAAGGGCTAAGGAAAAGGCAGAGCCCACAGCAAAACCCAGGCCCCCGAAGCACCCCTCTGCTGTCTCGGATTCCTCGCTGGCCCACCGCCCGCCTCCAAGTGACCGAGTGGCATCCGTTTGTCCTCCCGGCCACCCCTCGGTCCTCGCTTCTCTCTGCTCCCGTAACCACTGCTCTGGCCTGGGTCCTGCCAACCAACAAGTGTCCTGGGCCCACGCTCTGACTCCCTCCTCTGCCTCCCCACCTCCCCCTTATCACAGGGCAAACTGCTCGGAAGTGCCCCGCTGCCGGCCGGCCTGGGACAGAAGTGGCGCACAGCACAGATCCCGCGATTGTCAAACACGAACACACGTCCCGCATGACGACGTGTCCGCTTCGCTGTTTCATTCGACCACGGGCTCCTCAAACACAGTCTCTGGTTTACCGTGGCATCTCCAGGATGAGCGGTGTTCGGGACACACGTGCGGGCACACACACGCACACACGGAGGAACGAATGCCCAGAATGGATTGGTGAATTTGCGCAAGAAAACCAGAGTGTGGGCTGGGCACACGCAGGTGCTTAGAGGTATGGGTTCCCCTCTCCTTCCCCTCTAGTCCGCTTGGGTCCACATTATTTGAGCCCGAAGTGAAGCGTTATGTCACACGAAGGTCCATTCTAGGTGACGGGTAAAACGGACTCCTGTGAAAACTGGAAAACCTGCTAAGGCTCATCCCCGGAGAAAAACAGAACAAAATCTCTTGGGGCAACTTGCTGCGGGGCCACAACGCCACTGATCCCCACAGGTCCCCGCGGGGCTGCGAGTCCATGCAGGTCGGGAAGCCCCCTCAGCCTCTCGGGAACTGGCCTCCGGCCGACAGCCCCACGTCCAGGAATGGGGAAGCACGAGGTGACCCCCAGCACCAGTCCTGAGCTCCACCCCGCACTGGCTCCCCAAAACCCCCGTCAATAGTGCCTTGCCCATCGGGGGCCCCTCCCCAGGACACTGCTCCCCTCGGGCTTCCCAGTGTCCCCCTCATGCTTGGGGCCCCTTCTGGACCATCCCACTCCTCCCGAGACACCCGCTCCTGAATCTCCTGTCGCCAGACTATCCGACCTCTTCTCCTTGGTGCCTGATGCCACCCCCCGAATGTGCCCCCTCGCCCCCCGACAACTCTCGGGTCCTGATCACCGTGGCTCTCCTCGGTGCACTTCTGTCCCAGGGCCTGGCCACTTTAAAGGCCACACGGACGGTGCTTCCACGTCCTGCCCTGTATCCCCGACCTCCGCTCCTCTCCTTTCTCTGCCACTCGACCTCACGGCCTTCCCTAGACCTCATCACCATTGCGGTCACGGCCCCTCCCTGTCCCCATGCCCGGCAGGCCACTCCCAGACCACCCTCCCAGAAAGCCCCTCTGGGACCTGCACGGTCCTTCAGCCACACCGGGACCCGGTCCCTGGAGAACACCCCTTCACAGCCCATCGCCCCGCAGTCATCACCCCCCTCCGGTCCAGCTACTGCCCGGTGTCTCTGTGACGCGTCCCCACGCCTCCCTCCTAGTCCATCATTTTGTCCTCCAATGTCAGCATAAAAAACATGCTAGCATTTCTTTTATCTTAAAACATGCGATTCCGTTTTTTTCCCCGTCAGCTACAGACGTATTTCCCCGCTCCACTGTGCAGCAAAGCTCCCGACACGTGGCCTCCACCCCCTGTCATTGCTCTTCTCCTCCCGTGACCCCCTGCAATAAGACCCCCCCACCCCACCCTGCGGCAGCCACCCCCGTCAGGTCACCAGTGACCTCCACGCCCTAGATCCAGTGGGGAATCCTGGGCCTCGTCTCACTTGACCTCTTATCTGACATAACTGACGACCCCTTCCTCCGCGACATCTGCACTGGCTTTTACCGCCTCGAACTTCATCATTGTCTACGTGCTGACAGTCCCCAAACTTCTCTCTCCGGATCTGTCGCCTGAACTTCAGTCGCACGGGGCCACCTGAGTCTCACCACCTCCATTTGCGTGTTTGGTAGCGACACCACGACTGAACACATCACTGACACAACTCCCGACACCCCCTCCAGTCCTGCTCCCTGACGCTCTTGCATTTCCATCCTTCCAGCTGCTCAGCCAAAACCTTAATCATCTTCAGTCGCCCCCTTTCTCCACAGACAAAGGCCCTGTTCTCAAAATCTATCTATCTACAACCCTTAAATGCCCAGAAATAAACCCCACACACACGGTTGATTCATTTATGGTGAAGAAACCGAGAATGTCAGATGAGGAAAGCACAGTCTCTCTCTGCAGTAAGTAGTCCCGGGGAAACTCTGCCCTACACAGCACTGGGAGAGCCACGGCCACCCCAAAGGGATTAAAGACAGCACATGAGACCAAAAGCCTCCTAGAAGAGAGCCCAGGAGGTAAGCTCCTTGACGTCGACCTTGGCTTGTTTATCTGAAACGTTTTTCTTACTGGAGACGCCGATCCCGCACACCTCTCTTTTAAAATGTTCTTGCTACGTTCCACGAGGTTAGTTACGTTGTGTCTCCATTTTCACTGGCTTCAAGATAATTCGTTTTGCCTCCACGTCCCTAACGATCATCGCACCGACTGCTCCGGTCTGGATGCAAAGGCCGCGCGCCGCCAAGGCTCTCCGAAATCTGCCCGGGGGAGCGAGTCGACGGGCCTATGTGCACGGCCGGCCTAAAGGGCGGGTCCGACCGTCGTCCCACAGTCCCTGTCTGCGGTGGCAGCGGACGCCTGGCACACAGCACGTGCCCAGTCAAGGCCCCCTTACCCGTCACACTGAACGAGCCCACACGGAATCACAAACGTGCACGCGGTAGCTGTGACGGTGCAAACAGCACGCGGAGTGGGGAAGGCTGCAGGGAACAAAGGTGTCTGCGTGTGTGTGTGTGTGAGAGAGAGAGAGAGAGAGAGAGAGACACACACACACACATGCAGGCACCCAGCCGGGGACACGCTCCCGGAGCCTGGCGCTCTCCTCTCTGGAGATGTGGGATCACGCTGGGCCACGGGGGGGCAGTGTCTGATCACGCGCGACAGCCACTCTTCCGACCTTCATCCCTGCGCGGGAGGCGCTCCTGTCTGTCCACGGGGGACCCGGACGTCAATGCCATTCGTTCCTCCTACGTGACAACACACAGTACACGACACTCAGGGAGGACAAGTCCTGCGCCTGGGTTAAAGCGCATTAAAACGGAAGGAAAAAAGGTGTTTCCTATTCATAAAGCCAGAATTATCCGTATCCCACGGAACACGTCTCCACTGGCGAAGCTTTTACACGTTTCAGCGCTCAGCTCCAGGTCGCAGCAGGGCCTAACATCGGGTGAGGCGGGGGTTTCCGGCTTCGACCCCGCGTTAGGCCACTCAGGCTCTTCCTCCCCTGCTCCCTTCCACTGAACGGGCCTGTTCCGCCTGCTCGTCACTCACTGAGATACACGCGAGGCAGCTCCCAGCTTCTGCCTGGCACAGCAGGGGACGTGGAGCGCTCGTACGGGCTGGGGCAGAGCTGGAAAGGGCCGCCCGCCTGACAGGTCACAGCCAGCCCAACGGACGGGTCCCAGAGCGCTGCCGCTTCCTGGCAAACGTCCAAGACCAGGTGCTTTCGAGAGTGTGTCACGTGAGACGCCCAGCGAGGTCCCTCCTGGCAGAGCACCTCAGGGCCTGTAGGGAGGAGAGCTTAGAGCCCTCGCTTGGCCCAAAGGAGGTTGTTCCCAGAAGCCTCGGCCACGTCTTCGCTAAGAACCACTGATGGGAGAGCCCAGTAGAGCCCAGGAAATAATAAAAAGCCATAAAAGTCGAAGGAAAGAGCCCAGGCTTTGCTGCCCGGGTATTCAGTCAGCGGGCACTGCTCCTTAAACAGCTCTGCAGGAGTCACCGTGGGGACAGCAAAGTGTGAAATATTGTCCTGACCCTGGAGGAACTGAAATCTAGTTATGAGAGCCTGGCACGCACCCGTGGAACGTTTGTGAATAATAAAATAAAACAGACTCTACTTCTGCGCAGCCGGGTTCACCAGGGATCGTCGGTAAATATTTGTCGATCGCATATTAAGTTCCAAATATGAGCGCGGTGTGAGAGAGTGTACAAACGGCTTCTTTCCTCTTGCAGAATTTTCGCTCCAGTTGTAAAGAGTTGGACTTATATTCTGTTTGTTCATTTATTCCATGAAGATTAAGGGACCAACTATAACATGTGGAGTTTCATGCTAAACAACAGTGATACGAATGACCCACAATCCCTCCCAGGAGGAGAAACTCAGTCTGGTAGGGGACGAAGACCCGTAAACACATCATTTACTTTCAATGTAGTGGGGTGTGTGTGTGAATATATATATATTTACTAATTATTAATATATATATAATTACTTTGAAGATTAAATGATAGAGATAGACAATGCTCAAGATGAGCACGCGAATGAGCACAAACGTCACAAAAAGGTGACCACGGAGGAGAGTCCAGACGGCATTTTACAAGTGGACCCATGGGTGAAGGGTCTTCCAGACAGGAGCATGCAGAGGCGCAGCGTCAGGAAACGGCACGATGGTTCACTAATGACCGAACTTCAGAGCAAGAGTCGAGCAGTGTTGGGAGGCGAGAAAGACAGAGAGGGAGAGGCCAGCGGGCACAGGCAAGGGGACTTGACACAAGAGAAAGCCTTTAAACCACCACGAGGCGAGGCGAACTTCACCCGTGTATTTGTACGGTTACTTAACTGCTGCGTGGAGGATGACTTGGAGTAGAACAGGAGGAGAGCCAAGGACAGAGGAGTTTATTTCCGTAGTCGAGGCGAAAGCTGATGAACGAGATGGAACGAGGCACGATCTAGGATGCAGGACCAAGACAAGCTGTGAACCGACTGACCCTGGAGATAAGGGAGGAGAAGAGTCGGTGATGTGTTTCTCCCGGGCATTCTTAATTTCCACGGGGTCACGGTCGGGTGTCCTCGACTCACCCCTGGCCGGTGGCAGCAGGAGAGGAGCTGTAAGAAAGTGAGTGGGAGGAACAGAGGAGACAGAGCTGAAATACAAGCACGTGGAGCTGGAGGTACACGCGACACATCTCGTGGGGATCCACAAAGAGTGGAAAGCTGAGGGAGGGCCGGCCTGCCTTCGGGGGAACATCCGCATCGCTCTGGTCTGGAAGGACGGGTGATGCTCATGGGGTGGAGCGGGAGGGGATGGAGAGGGCTGGGAACGGAGGACATTCCAGGGAAGGGAATGTTCTTAATGAAGCCAAAGAGGTAGGAACGTGAGCAGCCGATGAGACCAGCCCGAACGAGGCAGAGGTAAGAGCAGAGGTGACGTGGCGCAGACAGGCTGTGTCCGAGGTCACGGGGGAAAGCGGGTTCTGAGGAGGGTGTTCTGCTGTGAAGATGCAACCTACGCCTTAGGGCCTAGAAGGTCTAGATCCGAGTGGCAAGGGGTCGGGGGGAGGCTAGTAAATGTCTCAGGGCATCACGGATACGAGATGACGTCATTTCCCTTAACACAGTAAAAGGCAGAACCTCCAGAGTTCGGTACCCGAAGCAGTTCCGTGGTGCAAAGGAGAAGTTGATATCACATGTATCGTGCGTGAGGCCGCGTTTGAGGCTACTTACGTACGTATGTCAACGGATTTGATCTCCCTGGCCTGTGGGGGGAGCATCGTTACTACTGGTCATTCGTGGGTGAGGAAACTGAGGCACGGACGTGTCCAGTAACTTGCTATCGGTCACAGGGCTGGCCGCGCAGACTCTCCTCCGATCGCCGGGCCACGCCGCCCCCCAGGCTCCGCGGCTGCTGTGACTCGGTGGCCTCCTGAGCCCATCCGCCACCCCCACGCTGCTTCCAGGGGAGGCCCGCTCTGCCCTCTCGCACCGACACAAGCCCAAACTTGTAAAAAGCCTTGAGTCGGTCGTAAAGGAGAATAAAGGGGAAACTCAGGAAGAGGGCTCGGAAAACTAATCTGACTAATAAAACGCCAGTCTCTGATGCTTTTATGGCGAGCCTGCCCTGTTCTTTATGACTTCCTCTGGACAGGACACTCACCCCCATGGCTGCTCTCCCTCCTTGCCTCAGGCTCTCACCTTCTAGCCTGTTCCGTGTGTTAAAACCATCTTTGAAACAGGTGATATGAGCAACTACCTCGACATCTAACTGAAAGAACATCTTTGTTAGTGGAACTCCTTCCCTCCCCTGTTCCCCAGGTGACTGACGTCACACATGAGGTCACCCTCCCAGGAAGCTTTCCCGGCCGGACCCCCATGCCCACGACCTTGGCCCTGACCTGTGCCTTCAGTCCTCCAAGCACACGAGCATCCCTAACAGGCTACACCAAACACTGCGTCCCCCTGGGCGGAATCACACACCTGGAATGGGAACACGTCCTCCTCAGATCGCAGGTGTCGGCCGGGGAGGCAGCACTGGGCTCAGACAGGAAACGACTGGACTTGACAAACCTGACCACGGGCCTTGCAGTAAGAGGCCGAGGTGAACTCAAGTGGCAACACCCTCCCGCGAGCAACGCCAGAAGCCACCTCACAGAAGCGACTGCTCCCGCCAGACAACGAGCACCCAATGGACCGCGTCCGACAGCAAACGGGAGACCCAACGGAGGAGCTGGGGAGCCCAGGGAGGCCCCCGGGTGCTGGGGGGACTCTCTGGGGTGAAGGAGACGGCGGCACCCCTGTTCAGGTTTCCATCACCTTGACAGGATGGCGGGAACCCTCCCTGGGGCGCTGGCCTACCTGCAGGATCACCCCGGTACGGTTCCAGCGACGCTGTCTGGAGCCTCGGCCCCCAGCACGGCGGCCAGTGGGGTGGGGGTTCGGAGGGCACAGCCAGCAGGGCCCCCACCAGCCTCCCGGCGCCCTGAGTGCTTGCTTGCTGCTCGCTTAGGGCCTGCGCACAGGGTTCGGCTGGGCGGGACCACTTTGGGTCCAAAGAACCAGGGGGAGGATGTCAAGAGAGGGCTGGGCTGCCAGGGAGCTCTCGGGAACTGCAGGGTCCTCAGAGCGGAGGGGCTGGCGAGCATCACTGCTTAGTCCCCATCCACACCATGCGGTCTCTCTCCAGGTGCTCTGGCCTACCTGCAAGGTTGATGCTCCCAGACGCATTACCCAAGCCCATTTGGGCCCAAGCAAAGGGAGCAATCAGCATCAACAGGGCCTTGCCCCACGCACCTGCCTCCCAACCTGGAGCTGCTCCCTCTCGGGAGGCCAGTGCCCCAAACACCTCAGTCACCAACTTTGGCTCCTAACAGCCCTGAAAGCCCGGTCTACACAGAGCCCGCTTCTTCATGAAGCCACTTTTCCAAGACTGGAAGAAGGAGCCATTTTGTCTCATTCATATAAACAAACATAGAAAGTTAAACGAAATGAAAAGACAGAAGAATATCTCCCAAATCGAGGAACAAGAAAAATCCCTGGGGGTGGGGAGTAGGTGGGGAACAAAACTGAAAGAAAAGGAAGTAATTTACCTGATAAAGAATTGAAAGAAATAGCCCTAAAGATGCTCACCATACTCGAGAGTACAAGAGGGAACCTGAGGGGTAGCTTCTGCGAAGAGTTATAAAATACAAGACAGACCCCAGCAGACCTGAAGAATCCAGCAACTGAAATGGAAAACACATCACAAGGAATCAACAGCCGACTAGCTAGCACGGGAGCATAGAGCAGAGACCCCGGGGAGAGGCTCGTGGAAATCAGCCAATCGGAACGGCAGAAAAAAAACAGAATTTTGAAAAATAAGAATGGCTTAAGGGACCTCTGGGAAAACATTGAGCTCTCAAACGTTCGCACTGAAGAGATCCGGAAAGGAGAAGAAACAGAGGAAAGAACAGAAACTTTATCTAGAGAAGTCAGGGCCGAAAACCTTCCTAACCCGGTGAAGAAACAGACATCAGGTCCAGGAAGCCCGGAGAGTGCCAAACAAGATGAACCCAAGGAGACCCACACCGAGACACATTTTAGTTAAAATGCCAAAAGATAAAGAGACAATCTCCAAGGAAGCAAGAGAAAAGGGCGTTACCTACAAAGGAAGCCTGACTTATCAGTCACTGCACAGGCCCGAGGCAGGGACAGGATGTCTTTTACATGCTAACAGAACAAAACCTGCAACTTAGAATAATTTACCCAGCAAGGTGACCCTTCAGAATTGAAGGAGAAATAAAGAGTTTCCCAGACAAGCAGAAGCCATAGGACTTCATCACCATTAAACCCGCTTGACAAGAAATGTTAAAGGGTCTTCTTTAGTAGAAAAGGAAAGGCCATGATCAAAAATAAGAAAATATGCAAAAGTGAAAAACCTCACAGATAAAACCAAATATTCAATAAATGCAGCAAATCAGACATTTAGAAAGCTACTACAAAAGCTTAGAAGAAAAAAGTACCCAACTCACCTCAAACTATAATAGGTAGTTCGGAGATACAGGTCACAAAGAAATCTAAAACATTACATCAATAACATAAAGGAGGGGGAAGTAAAAATGCAGTCTTTATGATGTGTATTCTGATTTTAACGCCTATCAGCTTAAAATAGGCTGCTATAGATAAAGAAAAGATATACATAACCTCATGGTAGCCACAACCAAAAACCTTCAAAATACACATGACTAACAAGAGAAAGGAACCTACATAAAACACTAAACGAAAACAGCAAACCATAAGGGAAGAAATCAAGAGTAGAAACAGCAGGAAGAACTATAAAAACAACCAAAAACAATAAGAAAATGACAGCAAATACATATTTATCAGTAATTACTTGAAATGTAAATGGATTAAATGCTCCAATAAAAGGACATGGGGTGGGTGAATGGATTTAAAGACCTGACCCATCTATGCTGCTCACAAGAAATTTACTTTGGATCAAAAGACACTTACAAATTGAAAGTGAAGGGAGAGAAAAATGCAAATGGAAATGAAAAATAAAGTTGGAGTCGCAATACTTATATCAGACAAAATAGACTTTAAAACAAAATAAAAAGAACATTACATAACTATAAATATAGGGGTCAATCTAAGAGGAGGATGTAACAATTATAAATATCTACACACCCAACATAGGAGCACCTAAATATGTAAAGTAATTAATTATTAATGGCCACAAAGGGAGAAATCTACAGTAATACAGTAATAGGGGATTTAAATGCCCCAGTCATATCGATAAATAAATCATCCAGAAAGTTAATAATGAAATAATGGCCTTAAATGTCACGTTAGAAGAGATCAGCTTGACAGACATTTTTAGAACATTTTATCCAAAATCTGCAGAATACATTTTTTTTAAGTGAACATGGAATATTCTCCAGGATAGATCACATGTTAGGCCACAAAATAAGCCTCAATAAATTCAAGAAGACTGAAATCATATCAGGGGAACCTGCTGCAATCACAGTCGGCCTTCCTGTCCCCAAGCTGCGACCGAGACAGCAGCCTGCCGCGGCCTTCGCTCCCCCGTCTGTGCAAGCTCCCGGGGTCACCCCTGCGACTTGCTGTCCCTCCCTATAAATAGGATGCCCTCCCTGCCGCCAAGGCAGAGGCATGCCAAGGTGGACCGGGCTTTGTCCGCAGTGGCCCTGAAGTTGCGGGCAGAAAGGACGACGCAGGTGGCCATGCTCCCTCTTACAGGTGGCTCCCTGAGAACGGGTCCAGGAAGATGGATGATAGCGTGGCCGTTCCACCGTCGCTCACGTCGTGGTGAGAAAAAGCCTGCTCTGAGTGCCAGGGGCTGTCAGGGACCCCGAGGGCTTTGGCGCTCACTGCTGTGTGAAAGAATGGGGCGGTGCAAGCTCTCAGGCTGTGCAGCCCGGCCCCTGACTCGGCTGTGACTTTCTGGAGGAAACCATGTCCTCAAAAGCAAACAAACAACAACAAAACCCCAAAATGGACACTTTACGTCCCACACGCCGGATGTGATGTGCCGTAATAATTAACCTGCGGCACGTAGTTTGCGCTCAACGAGGGATGAGAGAGTTGATTTTTAAGTGTGTAAGCAGCTCCTGGACCGCATTGGAGATAGATATTCTCTCCCTCCCTCTCTCCCTCCCTCTCTCCCTCCCTCCCTCCCTCTCATCTATCCATCCATCCATCCATCCATCCATCCATCTATCTATCTATCATCTATCATCATCGTCATCGTCCTCATCATCAATCTTCTCTACGAACAGAGCCGCAGAGAGTCTTGCCTGAGCATTTATTCTGCTATTTTTAAAAAAAGGAAGAAAAGGACATCGAGAGAGTCACCGCATGGGCTACACCCATCGAAACGTTCCGAGCCCGCCTAAGAGTTGAGTTGTAACCCCACGTTTTAGAGTTCACTGGCTGAGGCTTATTGACTTCTCTCCGCGGAATGCTCCAGAAATCCTTCAGCCGTGAACCGCTGGCGTGCGGCCATCGGCATGGGGCGCGGGGCCCTTGGGCCGAGGCCGCGGGGCGCCGTGAGCGGGGCGGGGAGGGCGGACGCACATGGACGATCGCGGGCTGGGCTTCTGGCCACAGGAACCTGGCGTGTTGCTGGGTGAACAGAAAACCCTCGTCACCCCGCCATCCCCTCACAGCTGCACTCTTAGCTCCTCGCAGACCCCAAGGAAGCTGTTACGAGGCTGTTGGGTTTTGCTTTCGGGAAGCAACGACATGTGAACTGTTGTTCCAAACTGAACTGGTGATCTCCGGTTCCGGCCACACAGCTGTCTCTCTCTCTCTCTCTCTCTCTCTCTCTCTCTCTCTCTCTCTCACACACACACACACACACACACACACACACACACACACACACACAGACTTTCACATGAAAAAAATTTAAAAAAAGACAGCATTTTTAAAATCTTTAATTCCGTTTACATCGTTGTTGCATTAGGCCTGGATGACTCACAGCAAAACCGAACCCCATATGAGGGGTCCTGCAGCAGGGTGGGCTTCGGGAACGGCCCGATCTAGTCGTGCCAGGTACACCCCCCTGCAGTCCTCCACGAGGGGGACTCCTTCCCCGATGGAGTGTAGTGGCCCGGACCTGACACCCGCACGTGACAAAAACCTAAAGGGAGTTGGGGGGAAGCCGCTTCCAGAAACGTTCTCAAAAGGGAGAAGACACTTCCTAGTGTTCCATTTTTACAAGGAGAAGGCACTCGAGGATCGCCACGTAATTAAAGAATCACTCCTGAGAAGAGAGGGAGCGCAGGTTAGAACGGGGCTGGCCCTGAAGGCCGACTTGTCCCTCTCCCCAGGTTTACTCCCAAGGCCATCATGTGTGTTTCTGCTCAGCTAGACGGGACCAGGCCAAGCCCTTCTGCTCCCAGCACCCCAGGGCGACCGAAGCGACTAATGTGAATAAACGCAGGACACGGAGGACTCTTAGGAGCGCCACCTCATCCACACGGGTCGTCTCTGTGACCGCTCAGGTCCGTGACCGCTCAGGTTCGGCTGCTGTGAGGCGACCGGGAAGGCAGGGCTTTTGTTGCAGCAAAAACTTAAGGGCTCTGGGAAGAGGCGGGCGTGACCGCTCATCGAGGGGACACAGGACAGAACACCCACGTGTGCCCTTTCCCCCTCCCACGTGTTAAGCGCTCACCCCAGCCTCGTGCAGCCGGGAGGGCGCCTGCCTAGGAGCTGGGCCCTGGGATGTGCCCCGGGGGAAACAGCAGCAGAAATAGGGGGCTGACACTTGGTCTCTGCGCACATCCATCGTTAACTCACGTGATGCCTTCCACAAGGCCCGTCGTCCACCCCAGCAAAGCTGCTGAAGGCACACACAGGGACAGCCTGGAAGCCAAACCGTGGCGTCCAACTGGATTAGGTGTTTAATGTGTCGCTTTGGGAAACAATAAACCGCCTGACACATTTACCAGACCGGGAACTGCAGAAAGACTTCAGGTTTTGCTCTTCGGCCACCGAGACTAGCAGGGGTCTTGGTTTTCCACTGGGGGATGACGGAACGGCATATTTAAGGTAACGAGGGGTTATTATAAACCCGGTCAACCAACGCTGTCTGGCCAGCTTTTCTGCGATACTCAGGGCGGAGTGGTTATGCCCAAGAAGCTTCTGGAGGCGACGGGGGGCTTTGCACCTGCTGGTCTCTGTGGTGACCCAGCATGTCACACGCATCGCTCTTCGAACCAACAGCATTGCCATTTCCTCTTCGTTCTCCTCTGCACGTTACTTAGAACAGAACAAAATAAACCTTTCAACGAGAAGGCGTTTGTGTTTTCCATTTTAAGTGCCCTTCATCCATCATCGGTCTGGGTTTTATAAATAAACGCCAAGCTTCCCAGTAAATCCCCACAAAACAAAACATAGCACACGCGAACACGCGAACGCATTCTACCAGCGGGTACGCCAGGGATCGTAGAAGGCGACGGTGGAAACTTAAACATTCAGGGTGTGGGTCCAGGGGCTCTTAAATTCAAAACACAAGAGGGTTTTCGGGGCTGGGGGTCCCTTTTGGTTTATGGGTGCCACTATGATCTCTTACGTGCTGCGGCTATTTAAATATTTAAATATTTACTAGGCAGTGCCCAGCGTACATGGGGAATACAACAAAGCATGAATCCAGAATCCATGACTTCCTAAGCCAGGTAAGGTCCGCTGGGCAATGCTTACAGACATTTTCGCTTCACTGTCCTGGGCTGCTGGGGTCGCCCCCTGTAGTTCTGCCTCCTCTTCCTCAGACGGGTTTCTAACTCACAGGTTGTCGTGCCTTTTCCCGGGTGACCCCACCTCACCACAGCTGGGCGAGCCAGGTCTGAGAACCAGTGGCCGGTGCAAAGCTGGGCCCAGAGAGGCGCATCTTCAGGAGGAGGCGTGCCCAGCCCTCTGAGCTGCTCTACGCCGGGGATTTTAACCCGAACCACACAACGGGCACGTGCAGGCCATAAAGGCGTGAAGTTCTAGGAAGAAAAGCAAGTTGTAAAATGTTTGATGGGGTAGAAGGAACTCTCTACGCACCTTTTCCTTAAGTGGGTCACTAGATTCATTAAAATGGGCGCCAGTCCAGTCCTATTTTCGTGTCAATATTTATAAAATACCAGTAACTAAATCTTTGGCAGCTACCTAGGACTGTGATGAAAATATTAAACTTTTATGTTTAAATGTCCAGAATCCAGTTAGGGAATACCCGCAAGCCAGGATCTTCACGGCAGGAAGAGGATTCACTGCACCACGGAGAAGCCAGTGAGCAGGACACCCGTCAAGGGCACACTGCCCGGAGAAGTCAGTACACGTGACCTTTACGGGGTGCGAGAAGGTCACAGTTAGCAAAGCTTCAAGAGGTGAGGAGGAGAAGAAGGGCAGAACGGCATCGGGACCTCGCCATGCACGGACGTCTCGGTGTGGGGTTCCTGGGAGCCCATCGGCTTGCATCCCTCACCCATGCTTTCCCGTGAATGAGTGTCCTCATGTAAGGTTTCCTGGCCTTTCATCATCAACCTATTAACATAAGAAGTTTTTCCCTGGGTGCTGCAATTATTGTCTCACTGTTGTCTCAAAAGTCGGCTTATTTTTTTAAAGTTCCAAATTCACACTAAGGAACTGTATCTCGGAAATAACACAACTGATGTGCTAATCATAAACAGCCCAACTACACTCGTTCTGCACGCCCACTGTTGACACCACCAGGACGCGTCACTCTGACCGATGTTCCAAAAACCGGGACGACTGATGTTCCAAAAGTGGGTGGACACACCCGTCTCGTTCCTCAGGAGGGAGCTGGGGCTGTTCACCCACTCGAAGGAGTAAAGTCTGACTCGGGCTCACAGATGTGTTTGGTTAAAAGAGATCCCCGACGGTGACCGAGACGGTCATTTTTTCTCTCTCAACAAAGAGAAAAGACTACATTGTTCACCAGCTTCTCACAATGTGCTTCCTTGGCTACTTGGCCGAGGCAAACGGCCTGTAATGAAACAGCTGGACCTCTCATCACCCAAGTCCCCAGAATAAGGAGCAGAAAAAGCCCTCAAACGGTTCTTTAGCAACAATTGAGTTTGCATCCGTCAAGTAAAAAAAAAAAAATTATTTGCATTTGTCAAAACGTCTAGCAGTAGTGTTAGGCTTCTACGACTCCAAAGGGGTGGGGAGGACGAGGAGGAAAAAAAGAAGAAATGGGAAACGGTAGATACGCTGGGTTTTATGACTCCGTGAAAACTCAGCAGCGAGTATTGGGTTTCGATGGCTATTATTATTTCCATAGGTATTTCCTTCCCCTCTGCTATTACACCCCCTAATGATCATTCAAAGTTCTTTTAGGTGGAATACATATATATATATATATATATATATATATATATATATATATATATATATATATATATATATATATATATATATTTACTTATAGAAATAAGTAAATGCATCTTGGAAACAGAGACATAAGGGTAGTGAAAATTTTTAAAAAGATGATTTCATCCAATACACTTCTCGCCCTCATCGGACTCTGTGCACTCCCTGGAAATAGCCTGTGAACCTGGTTTAGCCACCCGCAGCTGACACAGAGGAAACCTGATCCCAGACCCCTTGGAGGGCCTTGCAGGTGCGTCTGACTGACAGCGCTCGCCAGATCTGGGGCCTTGGGGGCAAGTCGTTGACCCTTCTAAGCCTCGGTTTCCTCCCCTTTACAGTGGGAATGATGGTCCGTCCCTGCCTTTTAGAGATGCGGCCTACGCGAGCCAAGTGTCCAGGGGAACGCCTGGCACTCGGCAAACGCTGCATACGAGTAATCAGTTACCCCGCTCGTGCGATCCACAGAATAAAAAATGAAACCAGCGGCTCGGGGCCAGCTAGCGAGCGGCTAACTCTCTGACAGCAGGAGAACGTCCATGGAAGCCAGATAAAGAGAGGGTAGAGATCCCACCCAATTACTTGAGCAACATTTGAGTTCGGATTCGGTCATTGTAAAAAGTAAGACGACGCACACATGGCCAGACGTCGGGCGCTGGTTTCAGGCGTCAGGAGGAGGCCTTCGGGTCTGGTTGCGCGTGTGTGTGTGCGTGTGTGTGTGTGTGCGCGCGCGTGCGTGTGCGTGTTAGGCTACGGCTCCGGTTTAGTAGTCCCTTGACTAAAAGCCATTCATCCCTTCACAGATCTGCACAGGTGGCTGCCACACGAACCTTCTGTTTTCTATTTTCTCCGGGTCTAAGCTGGACCCCCTGGCTGTGCTGTCCTCTCCTGCACGCATGGCTGGAGACCGTGCCCTCTCTCCGGCTGGGCTGCAGGTGAGGCCAGGGGGACCAGGCCAACACCGTTCCCGTGGGTCGGCCAGTGACGGGTGCCGGACTCACTGGCTAGGTGGCCGACTTCCCACCCAGTCTCCCAGGGGGACCGGAGATGTCACGCTCTCCCGCGCCCGCCTTGGTTCCAGGCTGGGCATCCCAGTCAGCAGCCCCTCGTGTCTCATTCCACCTCTGACGGCCCCCACTGCTGAGCTGTGACGCTGTCCCCACAGCTGCCCGGGTGTAGCCCACAAAGCCAAAGTGCATGAAACCTTTCGAGCTCATTGACACGGCCATGCGCCTGGCGTCTGCCACCTCTCCCGCACCCCACTGCCCCCCAAAACACACGACCCTAGTAGGTCCCTTATGGAGACGAGCCTCCCTGTCCCTGGTGGTTGAGAAACAATAAGGCCACATCTAAGGTGCACTCGCACCTGGTTTCATCACCAGTAGAGCTGCCACCCACACCAGTGTCCCTCGGAGGCCATGAAGACGTGACCAGAGGCCACTCACACTTCCCCACAGAAACCAAAATCGCCTTTTTTTTTTTTCTCGGAAAGCTGTGTATCTTTATCCAGAACTGATCTGAAATGCTCCAAAACAGAAATGTTTAATGATCAGAAAAGTAGAAGTGAAAACCCCAGGTGTCCTTTACCTCATAACTTAGGACCGCTTGGGAAAGGCACATCTGGTGGGAAAAGAATCCTGGGCCTCAGAAGACAGCGGCATGAAAGGAGCACACCTTGACCATCGGCGACTTCGGAACCAGCGGCGGTGACAGGCACGGCGCTCGGCCACCAGGCTCCAGCACCTGCCGAGCGCTGCCCTCGACCTGACGGCCAAACGCCACCGGCTGGAGAGCTCGGGTTTGAGGATCGGGCAGACCCGGGGACTTTTTTCCAGGTTCTTCCTGCGGGTTGTTTACTTGGCTCCCCCACACTCTGGCCGCGTGACTTGGGGGGAATCGTTTAATAACCGAAACCCTGGTGTCTCCTCTGTAGGTGGGGCTGACTCTGTCTCTCCCAGAGGGCTGCGTGAGTTTAAGGGACGCCCTAGTGTCACGTGTAGACCAGGCCAGGGCGGCACACGTGTACAAGTGCCCACCCCCAGGGAGCACGTGGTCTAGTGAAGACTAGGGCAGACGTCCGGTGACCATATGCCGCCCTGCATGCCCTAACTGAGGCTGGCGGACTGCCCCGGGGGGCACGGAGCCAGGGCCGTGTCCTGGTGGCCGCGGGATGAGGACGCGGCGTCCAACCTGGGCCTCTGCTCCCCATCACATGTCCCTGCGTGAGGACGTGACATGACCACCGACCGGTGTGGCTGCCAGCCCTGCATCCGACGAGGGGAGAGTCCAGACGCAGCCGGCCTCTCCGTGTGGTCCGCCGGATCCCCTGAACCCAGCCAGGTCCGCATCCCTTTCGACACCTGGTAGACAATCACGAGACAGGCCTCCCTCAAAGGACCGCGGCCACTTCATTTATCTTCCTGAGGACTTCCGAGTCCACCCCACACCTCCTCGGCGTTCAGGTGGACGGAAAGCCTTCTATCGGGGTCACCCCATGAGGATGGAGAGGCCGAAATGGATTTCCCAGAGAAGAGACAGAAGTGGTTTTTTTTTCCCCAAAAAATATTTGCCTTGACAGCACAATTGATGAGAGTAAATCGGCCGGCTGCAGGGGCGAGGTCGGGCTGGGCTCCGGCGTAGGGGAACAGTCAGGCTGCCCAGGTCCCCCTGTCCCCCCACTGCAGAGCGGGAGGCTCGCTGCGCTCGGAATTCCCTGGGGTCACCGCTCTAATGTCCCAAACAGAACGGGCTCAGGAAGCAGGACGCACGGCGGGGATGGGACCGAGCTGCCAAAGTCACCGCGCGTGCCCCGTGCCCGCAGTCAGGAGGCAGGGGACAGGGAGGCCTTGCCCTGGCCCCCGGAAAGGTCAGCAGAGGGACACGCATCCTCGGGCAGCGGGACAGTGGGGACAGACGTCGGAGGCGAGGGCCTGGCGAGGCGGAGGGTGCCGGGGTCCGCTCAATTGTTTCCTGAAGGAGCAGGCCCGGCCGCAGGTGGGAGGTCTGTGTGGCCAGCTGTGACCGGGCCGGGAGGCTGAGTCAGGGGAAACGCACGGGAGGTGGGGTGAGGGTGGGAAGCCGGTGCCAGAATGGATTCCTGAATGTTCTAGGGAAGGAGACGGGTCACTGGACGGGGGAAGGAACTTCCTCCCCGCTTTCTTTCTTCTCCTTCCTCTCTCTTCCCTCGCAGGCGACCAGCCAGAGGCAGGATGAGCCGTCTCAAGGAAGAAGAATCAAAAAGGGCTTTTACATGACTGGAGGTCACGTCCTGTTCGAGACCACAGAGAGCAGAGGGCCCCCTCCCCCTGAGAGGCCACCCTGCCATGTGCCCAGGCGAAGGGGTTACGGGAGCACCTTGGTCCCGTCTTCACAGCCTGGGGGGGCGGCGTGAACCCACACACCTCCCTTCCTCGCTCCATTACAGACACCACATCGGCCACTGAGGCACGCATCCCTGTGGCCGCAGGCATTTCTGCAGGGTCTTCCCCTGAGAGCTGAGACAGGCCGCAACGACCCCAGAGGCCCCGTCGGGGGATCTTTTATCCCCAGCCGAGCAGAGAGAGGGTACCCCCGGAGACAGCAAGACAGCCAGGGGGTGAGCGGCGGGATCATAGCTCCCCCCTCTCCAACCCCAGTAGTTTAGGATGAACTAATAACCTAAGAAATAGTCCCCACTCTTTAATTTTCCGATGAGACCTCACAGTCTTCGGAGTGACAATCCTCTGAGGCCGGCCCTTCCGCCCTCCAGTCTCCGATCTGGTGGCAAATATTCATTAAAACTGCCCCCGGGAGGCGGGGGCCTGGGGCGTCATCCTTAGAGGCAGGAGCAAGCCACCCCCAAGACAAAGAGGTGAGTGAGGTGGATGGACCTCGGGACATGGAAGGTGAAGTCATACCTGGGAAGGGCCCAGCGACCTCGCAGTCAGACCCGCTCTCCGATGGTGTCAGTCATCTGCGGGGCTGGTCGACCAGCAGGAGGACTGCGGCACATCAGGGAGGGGGCGACCTGCCCTGAGCGCTGGCTCCCGGGGCCCAGGGACGTGCAAAGCCCCTTGGGACAGGTGCACCAGGCAGACTGAAGTCCGAGCCACATCCCCTACAGCTCCCTTAGCTCAGCAAGCTCCTCCCAGATGGCCGGAGCCTCCCGCTGGCCTGGGGCACCCCCCGCCCAGGCCCCTCGGCAGTTCCGGCTCCTGTGAACTGACCTGGTAACCTAATGCCCAAGGCACCTGGCATCCCGTTTCTGCACGTCTGCGCTGGACAGGTCGAGCCTGCTGCAAAGCTCCTGCCTGCGGTAAGCTCAGGAGACGGCTACTGAGTGAGCGAGCGAGGGAAATCGTGCACCTGTGAGGCTGAAGGTTTGCCCTGGGCCCATGGGACCTCCCTGCAGAGGAGGGGTCCCTGTCAGCAGCGGGAGAGACGGCCCGCGGGTCCTTCCCCCAGGGACACTGAACCCCCCCCCCGTCACCGTCGCTCCTCCCATCTAACATGCAACCGACGTGTTTCCAACACAGACCAACACGGATGGAGCCCGCTCTTGACCGAGTGAAGACTTTCATGCCTCAGGGAATGATGCAAAGCAAAGCTCCTGAGCAGCGTGGCGGGATGGCTGGGGAGGGCCTGGCAAAAGGGCCGGGCTTGCATTGGCTTCCAGGTCTGCACGGATGGAGGACCCGCTCCCAGCACCCAGCGGGGACGGAGATGTGAGGCCTCCAGGGAAGTGGGAACACCGAGAGGGGGAGGGTTAGGGTAGACGGGAGGACTAACCACACCTCGTGGGGCCTCAAAGGCCAGGCTGCAGGGCCGTGACGCGGGGACAGTCCTCAGGAGCCTGGCCCCGTAAGAGTGCAGAGGAGGGACACACAGGAGACGGACAGCCTGGACCTGAGGGGACGGCCAGCATGCCGAGCAGGGCCACCGACTCTGTCCCTGGTACTTTGTCTCGCCTTTCACCGCTCTAAAGTTGTCCTCCTATGCTCTAGGCTAGCAAAAGCCAGAAAATAAAACACAGTAGACTTGGCTGAGTTGCTTCGTTCAGCTATCCGAACAAACGCGAGGTGTTTACTCTTTTCCCCAGTTTTTAGGTGAAGAGCACAGACGTAGGTCACTTGCAAGTTAAGTAACTCGCCCGAGGTCATGCCGCTGACCAGCAGAGAGCTGACCAGAGAGAGGCGCAGCCCTGAACTTCCACTCAGGTCTGCCTGGGCCGAAGGCCAGCAACCCCGCACGCGTGCACGTGTGCGCGGTCGGTTTTCGTTCTATCTGAGGAAATCGGAGAATGTGATTTCCTAGCAGGGGCTTTAAAAGTCAAGTTCTAGATTTGGCATCCAGGTTTTTTATTTTTTCTTTTTAATGCTTTTATGTCGATGTCGCATTCAGTGCAGAAAGCATTGGGTCCCAACCAGCGTTAATGAAACATTAGGTAAGTAAAACTCACCGATATTTTCAATTCTCAGTCATACGAGCAGGGTCAGCATTAGCTACCAGAGTCAAGTGAATGGGGTCAGTGGCGTACACAGATAGGAGTCTACAGCTCCCTCACAGGAACGGCATCTGCGGTGGCAACAGTGCCACCACAGGATCAACGGCCTGTCTCAGGCTCCACCATCCTTAGCACATGGGAGCGTCCATCTTCGAGGCCACCTCAAGGTCCGATATGGCGCTGCAGCTCCAGCCATCAGGTCCACGATCCAGGCCGGCATCTGAGCATCTGAGGAGCGAGGATGGGTGAGGACACATGATGCCCTTGTCAGGTGCACGTTCCACAGAGGTCCCTTCTGGCAAATTCCCCTTGGAACTAGGCCACTCCAAGCCACAAGGCGGGCTGGAAATGCGTGCTATGCTCGGCAGCAACGTGCTCGGCCGAAAACCTGTCCCTGGAAGCAAGCAAGCAGAGATCCCGAGTAGGCGACTAGCAGGCTGTGCCACGCAGATAACCCGAGTCAGCAGCGAGGAAGCAGCAGTTCATTTAAATTCAGACAGTCTCTAGGGTCCATCTGCATGGGAATAACGGGAATCGGAGCCCCCACAGACAGCACTTCTCCGCAGGCCAAGAAGGAAAAGGTTCGAAAACATACCTGCGGGTCTTTAGGAATTTGTTTTTAATTTTTTAAAACGGTCCTTGGGCATTTTAATGAAAGAGGTGTGCTCCTGTCGAGTCAGCGTACTGTCCTGAGACCTGTCAAATGTTCCTTTCACTCAGTTTCCAACGAAAGGGCTTAGACTAACGAGGGCGACGTGGGAAGTGGGAGCCAGACAGTTGGGACGAGATGCAGGTGCCCGCGCCCCCTTCTCGTGGGACCTGCATGCCCCACGGCCACCCCGTTGCTGGGAGCGCTTGGCCAGGAGAGGCGGAGAAGCATCTCAGGGCGGCCGGCCCGGGAGCATCGCATCGGGCATCGCTCATTAACTGCTGATCGGCTCCATGAACCGGGGGACAGACGGGATTTGGAGGTCAGACTGTGCTCAGCAGCAGCTCCTTGCCCACGGGTAACCATCAGCGACTTCCAGAAGCAGAGACGCCAGGCTGTCGTCAGTTCCCACCCCGGGGCCTTCCAAGTTATCCCTCCCATCCATCCCCTGGCCGAGCAAACCGCCTGGCGGACGGTCCCAGGCATCTCTCCAGGTCCCCCAGCGTGGAGACAGGTCAGAAAGCGGCAAGCGCGTGTGACCACGGGCTCTTTCCAGAGTAATTTTAGCATTTATTAGTCATTGTGTGCTCCAGAAGACGCGGTGTCTCCACGGGCCCCCGCTTCCTGCGGCGATCGGTTACCCCCCGCCCCACCTGGGCGAGGTTCGTGCGGCGGAGAAGAATGTCCTCTGACCCAACAATTGACTATATCTTCGGCACAATAAGTCGATCTTTAAGAAAACAAAAAAAAAAATGGGGCTGAAAGTCAAACCTTGTAAAATAATTCAGACGTTTAGTGTTGTTCTGATTACATTCAATCCCCACCAGAAGGGAAGTCCCTTTAAAATAAGGACCATTCAATACTAGTCCAGGATTTCCTCTTGTTGTTGATAATTTCCTCCTCGGAGAAGACACTACACGGTCCAGACCAGACTCGGAGGGGCTGGCCAGGGACGGCGGGCATCTGCGTCCGCGGGGAGCATTGTTCCGTCTAATTGATGTTTTCCTCGCAAGGCAGGAGAGTGGGAGGGACTATTTTTATCCAGAACAGACTCGGTTCCCCTAACCTTAGGATTCTGCCGCCCCCGAATGGCTTTCTATAGTCAGAATCACAGCGTGTACCTTCCCAGAGTTCACGTGTCCATGAAATAAGCGAGCAAAAATAGGCCATTTTAAATGCCAAACTACGTCCTCCATCGCGAGCCATACAGGCCTGGCCTGTGGAAACTCGGGCTGGACCCTGACATTGTCCGCGGTGTCTGTCCTCTCAGCAGGTGCGGTGCCTAGCAGAGGGGCCTCGGCCTTCACCAAGCGAAACTCCTTCCTCTTCGCTGCAACAATGACCCTCATCTACCCCGCGGTGTAGTCACCTGCAGGGCCCATGGCGGCAGTCACGTGTGGCACGTGTCGGGCAGACCGCAGGCCTTGTGTCCACGGTGGCAGGAGAACGGCCAGTGCCTTTTGGCAGAACATTCTTCCAATTTCCTCCCTGCAGTCGGAGAGGCAGAACCCAACCTTCACCATCGGGCCGGACTTTCTGGAAACAAACTCAAAGGTTAGTTAGCCTTTTGTCCAATCACGTAGACGCACCGACGGGAGAGCAATTGCGACTTCAGGTTGAATTACACGAAAGCTGCGATCATGGAATACGAAACTGCCCAGAAGGGGGGAAGGTAACGAAAGAAGACGGAGAAACCTGGAAGAGGCCACATCGGTACACGGACTCGTTAGAATTCTAACCTGAGAACGTCATGAAGTGGAAGCAAAACCCGGAGCCCGCCAGGCTGCAAAAGGAGCTCAGGGACCCGAGCCTCAGCGGCCCCCACCTCCGCTCCCTGCGGTCCTCGCTGCCCACTGCGCCACGGGCCTCACAGCGACAGCGACGCAGACACAGACGCTCAACGTCGGGGGACGGTTGTAAAGCTACAGGCGGCCCTATACGTATTGGGGTGGAAAAGGGTCCCTTGTTCGCCATCAGCTCCGGTGGTGGTGGGGCGTCAGGCCACCATCACACCCGACGACCACGACGTCCCTGCATCGCCAACCCTGCTTTGGCCCAGTGTCCCTAAGCATCTGACACATGTCCTTGTGTGTGTGCGTTGTGAGTCCCTTCCCTTGCTGTGGTGTGTGTGAGAATCCATCCCTTCTACCTCGGGGCATGGAATAGCCCAGGGCCCCCGCCCCAGACGGGAGGAGCGAGCATTGTTTTGTTCTGTTTGGTTCCTAAACTCCACAAATAATAGAAGAAATGATATTGTTTGTCGTGGGCGCACCTGCTTCCCCAGGCCAGGGCGAGGTGTTTTGTTTCTTGATCCCTCCCACCCCCACTCTCCTTTTATCTCGGCTGAGCGTGCTTTGTTGTTCGGTGGGAATGTAAGCGGCTCCTGCTTTCTTAGGGAACTTCCTCTCCCAGGGAATTCAGAGATTCTCCCCAGGGGCCCCCACAGACCGCATTGTTTTAGCGCCCCCGCCCCCCCCCCACGTCCCATAAACACGCACCCAGACACACAAGATGCTCTCAAAAGAGCCAAAGAAATGCAGCGCTGAGGTTGCCTGCAGTATGGGCGCCGCATGTGTGTGCGTGTGTGTGTGTTTACACACACGTGCACGTCACAGAAAGAGAAAATGAAAGTCTGCATGATTTTCTGCGTGCATTCTCCTTCGTCTTGAATATTATCATTTCTTCTCTTGCTTCCTTGGTTTTTCTCCAAGTTACAAGAATTGCAGGTGATCGACAGCTTGACCCCCACCCCACCGCACCCCAACACACACACATGCACACGTACGTGCACACACATGCGCGCACACATGCTCTCTCTCTCTGTTTCTCCCCGCCCTCACTGCCCATGCCCTTTTTACCCCAGGGTCAGTCTCAGCCCCTGGTTTGGGGTCACTGGACAGTGACCACCACAAAGCGCACCCCGAGATGGCCGGGTGCACGGTGTGGGGAGAAGGACCCGAGGACCCGTGCATTTCACTGCGTGAGTCTCGGGGTGGCCAGATGCCCCAGATCCCGGCAGAGGCCTCACAGGTGGGGCATGCTCAGAACTGCTTTATGATCTAACGTGGTGGTTTGGGGCCAGTCACTTCGCCATCTGCTTCTGATTCTCTTTATGATGGAAAAGACAGGTGATTTCTGGATTTTTTTCCCTTCCAATATTATAATGCTCTTTGTCTAAAATAGATCAGATTTACCACAGAAAAAGCTGCACTCTAAATCCTACCATAGTCTACAGCTGTGCCACCCTGAACAAGCCGGATCCTGTTTGATCTCGGAAGCTCAGCAGGGTCGGGCCTGGTTAGTACTTGGATGGGAGACCACCTAGGAAGACCAGGTGCCACAGGCGTAAAAAAAATAAAATAAAATAAGGGACTGACAAGGTCCCTGCAGTCTGTGAGGTCAATCAAGGGTTGCCTCGCCTAAAAAAATATAAAAAAAAAAATAATGATAATAAAAAATCCTACCACAAACCAATTGCCGCCTGATGGCTGGAATCAAGGCCAAGAAGGAAGGTGCCCTCCCTGTCACAGCCCTACGTCGTCTCTGCCCTCTGAAGATGCAGGTCTGGGATCCTGGCCTCCATTTTCAGACCTTCTCCTTCTCTCTATGTGCTCAAAACAACAATTTCCTTTCTAGTCCTTCAGCCTCCCACTGATCCTGGGTGATGATGTCTTGGTTCCTTTAACCTGGGCACATTTCATCTGAATACTTACCTGCACCACAGTCCTGGGATGTAGTCGGCTCCCATAATAGAACTTCTGTTCTCTCCATTTCTATGTGGGCAGACAACGTGCTACCTCATCTCTGCCCCAAAGGGTTGGACTAAAATATAACGAGATCAAAACCTCTCACACCCCTTAACCAGGGACTAAAATATAGCGAGATCAAAACCCCTGACACCCCTTAACCAGAGAGAAGGTGGAGGAGAAGGCGAATCAAGAACTTACTGTCAGGAGAAGATATTCACCAATGATACATCCGATAAGGGGTTAATATCTGAAATATATAAAAAACTCAAACAATTTGACACCAAAAAAAAAAAAATCTGATTGAAAAATGGGCAGAGGACCTGAATCAAAGAGTGACAGGTGCTGGCGAGGACGTGGAGAGAAGGGACCCCCGAGCACTGCTGGTGGGGTCGTAAATTGGCGCAGCCAGGATGGAAAACAGTAGGGAGGTTCCCCAAAAAATTAAAAATAGAACTGCTTTATGATCTAAGAATTCCATTTCCGGGTATGTATCTGACGAAATTCAAAACACTAATTTGAAAAGACATCATCCCTATGTTCGTGCAGCATCATCTCCAACAGCCAAGACACGGAAGCAACCGAAGTGTCCACTGATAGACAATTGGATAAAGAAGATTTGGTTCATGTACAGTGGAATATTACTCAGCCATAAAAAAGATGAATGAACCTAGAGGAGATTATGTTAAGTGAAATAAGTCGGATAAAGACAAATGCCATTTGATTTCACTTGTGTGTAGAATCTCAAATACAGACAAACAGAAACAAACTCACAGAAACAGAGACCACTTTGATGGTTGCTAGATGGGACGGGCTTGGGGGGTGGGAGAAATAGGGGAAGGGATTTTTTTAAAAATCGAATGTCTTTGTGCACAATATGTATCGGGGACCAAGGTCCCTCCATCCCCACTAAGCACTCTCAAAAATGGAGATAGACTTGAAGAATCATGTTTGAATAAGATTTGTTTTTTAATGCAGAATTTTATAATGGCAAAAAGAAAATACTGAAGTGAAACATGAGCTTACCTATCCTGGTCATTTGTAAAATAAAATATCAGGGGAGGGGGGCAGATCGAGACATATCTGTTTGGATCTGTTTTGCTTCTCTGTGGTAATAAAGGGGTGGACTGGATTTATTAATTCATTCAACGAAAGTTTACTGGGTGCTTCCTATGTGTCGGCTGCCATTTACGTGACAGATCTATAGAAGTGACCAAACGGGGCAGGACAGACAGCAAACAGTCATCAGTGGGATATATATTCTGTCAGACAATGCTAAGGACTGTGAAGAGAAGCAGAAGGGGCGGGAGGTCGGGAGTGGCAGTCAACGAGAGCGGTTGACAGGTTCACACAGGGTCACTAGGCAAGGCCACAGGGGAAGGTGACTTTGGAGCAGAGCACCAAGTAGACCACAGGTTACAGCAGGTTTGCGAGTAGCCGGGGGAAGAGCATCGCAGGTGGAAGGAAGAGCCGGTGGTGAGGTCTGGAGGTGACAGCAGACGGAGCAGCAGAAAGGGTAAGTGTGGGCGACGGCCAGCCGGGCGGTTGGAAATGAGGTCACGAAGGACGCGTACGGGCTCAGATACATTGTTCTTTAATGTTATGATTCAACTCCACATTTATAGAACATCCCTGCATACCGGAAATAGAATCATGCCCCGGGGGAGACATTAAAATAAAATAAAAAGTAAAATATAAAATATTTTTAAAAACCAATAAAAATAAAATAAAATAAAATAAAATAAAATAAAACCTTAGCAATAACTGCAGAAAGTTTTCAGTGATCAACTCTCAGGAGTAACGGCCAATCTCTCTCCACCTCATCTGACGTTTTCTCGTGCCTTCTGCCAAACCCGGCCACAGGCCACCTCACGGCCATCTATGAAGGGTGGTTTTCGTATGTATATGGTTTTTTGACTTGAGAACATGTCCAGGCCCATCACACAGCACTCAATGAAACCTGCTAACATCGGAGTAAATATGGTGGGAGGTTTCACTGGGTAACTGAAGGAGCATGGCATCTCGGCCTGGTACCCTGAAATCGGAAGTCTGCCCGCGCCCCCAGACCCATCATCACTCCCGCAGCTGTTCACCTCCGTTCTCCCAGACCCGAGGGCCTGGGGAAGCAGCCCAGCCCGCTGCAGATCTGCACCCACACCTGCCGACTCCCAGAGAGAGAGGCCCAGTCCTTTCATCATCCTTCCTTCTCCCCTCTCCCCACCCCCACCCCAGAGCGGAACACGGCAGCCAGGGCCGGCAGGCACTCCACGTTCAGGTTCAAAGGGCTTGCTCTTTGCTGGCACGTCTGCTTCCCGCTCGGGGACGGCGCCCGGTGGGACGTCAGCGTGCTGAGTCACCAGCTCGCTGCACACTGGCTCTTTTATTTCAGGCCACCAGGCTGAGACCCCCGCTTCCTCCCGGGTAGAGTGGACACGGGAGGAGCACGTCGCGAACACCTTCAGAAGAGGCTCCTGTGACGTGTCCAGACTTAGAAAAAAAAGGACGATTTCGGTTTCTCTCTCCTTGAGACTCAGCAACTGGGAAATAATTACAAAAGCCGCCGCCTGTTAACTTTACAGGGAGCTCTGTGGCTGCCACCTACAGCTGCCTAATTACTCGGCTGTTTACTTTCTGTTAGGCACATGTTTATCCATTGAGCATATTCATGGCCATGCATGACAAGGATTTAGAAAATTCTAGCCCTTGGGGAGCCACTGGAATGGCAGGCCTAGGGGCTGAGAGAGGCCTGCTGCCCGAGGTCTGGGCGAGTTAGTTACCAACCTATACAAAGTGGACAGTTCCACACAGACATCTAAAATGGGAGATGCTCTTGAAAATGTGAAAGATCTGGCAAGACTGGGCCAAAATTCCTTCATCGAAGCAATCGGCCATCACACAGAAGGTGCTAGAACGTATGTTCCGTGGGTCAGCGCCCGCAGCCCGGCCCCCGTCCAGGCCGATCGCTTTTACCCCACAGATGAGGATTTCAAATGATGCCCCGAGGTCCCAGCCAACCAGGAACCAGAATCCAGAACCTCTTCCCATGCACCCCCATTCCTCAGAGCTCCAGCTGTGGGAGAAATTAGGGCACATTTGAAGCAGCGTCTTGGATGATATTAGCTCTGAAGTTCTTTTCACTATAAACCATCACTGGGAACTAATGAAGGTTTCAAAGCTGTGATACCAGTACAGACCAGAAGGCTAGGGGAAAGCGTAACTTGATATATTTCCTGAAGGATTTTAAATATAAGCAACCTCTATTTAAAACATCATGATTTTTAGTGAGTAACAGAGTGGGGCAAAGCAAGCCCGAATCAAAATCACATCCTAATTTAACTATAAATTAGAAATGATATTTCTTGGATTTACCTTTCAGAGGTGTTTTTAAATGCCCTCCTACCTTTCATTTCATTACATCATGTGGATAATTACTGAGGCCATGCAAAAAGGTTTCCGGAGAAGTGTTACGAGCATACAGATGGTTTATTTTAAAGTATACGAGCACCAATGACCCTGACATTAATTTTTTTCTTCATGCATCGACTCAGAATAAAAATGAGAGTTTTTTTCCCATTCATTCTGCTGCACATCGCTGGCTTCTCACCATCCTGTTTCCTCAGAAACACCAACTCCACCTGCAGCATCTCCAAAAACCCAGCACCTCGAAAGGACTTCAAAAAGAAACCAAAATATTTCTTGGCAAAACTAAGTGATCTTAAAAATGATCCCCCAGATCCCTTCCTAAAAAAAGAAAGAGACCAGCTAGATCGTGATAGAGAAATCGCTCTGCTCCTGTATCACCTCCTCAGCAGCCATCTAAACCTGGGCCCCAGGAACAGAGCCCAGGGCTGTAAGCATCGTGCTGCGATGCCATTTGAAATCGCGGTCGCTAAAATTAAACTGGTGCTTGGCAGGGATCATCATGACACTTCGCATCACAGCACTGTGACGCACGAAACGAGCGTCTGCACACACGGCACTCAGAGCAGAGCTACGCATCGCATCCCAGGAGGGGCCCGCGTCCGAGGCCCCACGATGTCCGAGTGCACTGAGCATCTCAAACCCACAGGCATGGAAATGTCACAGTCTCCACCCCTTCCCAGGGACCCAGAAGTCGACACTCAAGTTCAAAACGAAAGGAGGGGAGCTCAGAGGCTGGGCGAGGAAAGTGAAGGTTCTTGGTCAACTGCCAGAGTGGGTTTCATCCGCCTCCTCCCACCATCCTCAGGATCAAGGCAAACTCCTCTTGGGCCAAGAAAAGACACTCACCGTGAGAGGATGACTGGGACACTCACTGTGGGACAATGACTTTTGAGGCAAGGGGAAAGTGCTCCTCCCCCCAGGCCTAGATGACCACCTCGGTTCAGGCAGTGTTCTGTTCCAAACTGAAGCACATGTCAGCATCCTCACTACACAGCTCAGGAGCCAAAAGTAACCGAAGGGTTAAACACACTCACCGGAAAAAGACGCGTTGCTGTGCAGGTGCAGACTGCAGCCTGTCATGGCGCATCACACCCCAGACGCCCAAGTTTCAGAGAGCAACGCTTTCGTGACTTAATTTATCATTTTTAACAAAAGATTTTTCTGTTCTCTCAGTACAGACCTGAGCACATGGGAGATGCTCTCAGAAAATATCCGTGAATCCTGAAACTCCCAGCCTGATCCTGAGGAATCTAGTCCATAGATGGCCAGTCTAGGGCCAGATCGTCCAACACAACAGCCAAGGGGCTATGTCCTCTCGTGGGAGTCAGGCCAGAGCTCTCCCCTGGAGTGAAGTCACCTGATTGAATAGTATATATTCTCCCAGTTTAGAATTCTGCAAATAATGAAATTGTTAAACATGAGAAAATTGATGATCAGACAAAATGAAAATGAGAGAAAATGTATCTTTTCTTAGCCAACAGAAGAAAAAGAATAAAAGGCCCAGGTGTGGAAGAGTTACGGCAGGAGAGTTTATTCCTTCTTTTTTATTTAGTCACGACACATCAGTACAACAGAGGTCAAGCCCACTTCGGTGGAGGTCATTCAAGCTACGCCTGCTAAAGGAATAAAGCTATAAAATGATGTCTTCGTAGCCCAAATCAAATGAAATAAACCAGAAAAAAGGCAGCAAAGCCCTTTAAAACATCTCAACAGCCATATTTCCATGCACTTAAAAGGAAAAAACACAACGTAAAAAATTTCCAGTGAAAGGAAAACGCGGCAGTGCCTGGAAGAACTCAGTTATGCTTTTAACAGGCTCCACTGGCCTATCCAGCTGACCACTTGCCCGCCCTGACCATTCACTTATCCTTGTTAACGTTTGTGAATCTTGAGATCTGTGACATTGAAAAGGCATTGCATCGTTTGGGCTGGTAAATGCAGGCATGTGCTCTACAAACATCTCCAGTCTCCTCCTGGCCAGCTCCAAATGGGGACCGAAGGTACAAGTGGCTCTCTCCTCACTGAGCCAGATCTGTGAGTCCTGGCAGGTGACAGCAGTTGGTCACATGGACTCTGGGGCCCTGACGACGTGTACATTCACTGCAGTGCTGTAGGAGGCTGGGAATTAAGTAGTGTTCTTTCTTGGCTGAAGCTGATCATCTGATTTGTCAACGCTTTGTTCAGAAATATAAAATTCAATATAGCCCCCCCCAAAGAATATTATTTATACAACACCTCAATTGACAAAATATTAACAAACAGCGTCATGTTAACGTCGAGCATAGTGGTTTGGAAAATAAATCCTAAAAACAGACTGCAACTATACAAGGAGAAAAACTGCCCCAAAACACTTAATGTTAGGCTTCCCCAAACTTTTGAGGCAAAAAAAAAAAAGGCATCATTTTTAGACAGATAGGTTTACGAAGTGAATTAGGCACAGTGCAAACCTATCACGGAATGTCTGCTTATACTCGGCATCTCAATTTAATAGAGTAACAGAATGTAACAGCTAGTTTCAAAAAACTGCTAATTGGTGACATAAAAAAACGTTAAAAAAGAAACAGTAAACCATCGAACCTTCCTTCGGTCTCTCAACACAACTGATCTGAAATTGTACCTTTTTTCCTCTTTTACGGGACCGACGACTCGCAGCTGATGCTGGCGACGGCCCAGCTCAGCTGGGGCTCAGCGCTCACCCCGCCCCGCCCCGGCCCGGCCCACCCCGGCGGCAGGGTCCGTCCTTCAAAACGCGCCGATCTCCGTCCCCCACGGTCTGTAGGGCCGGCCGAGGCTCGCCGCCTGCGTGGGCGCCGCGGGGCTCAGGGCGCCGGGGGCGAGCAGGTGGAAGGAGCCGAAGGAGAGGGGGAAGGCGGGCAGCGCGGCCACCGAGGGCAGCAGCGGCGGCGGCGACAGTTTGGACGCGGCGGGCAGCCCGGGGCGCCCTGGGCGCGGCGGGTCCGTGGGCGCGGCGGCCGGGCCGGGGCTGCCGGGGCCGTTCTGGGGGGGCAGCAGCAGGGGGTGCGCCGCGTGCGCGGGGTGCGGCCCGAAGGCGCCGCCCCAGGGCACGGGTCCGGGGCCCGCGCGCGCGCCGCCCGCCGCCTCCCGCTGCGACGCGTAGCTGCTGAGATGCGAGACGAGCCGGACCCGCAGCGGGTCGGAGGCGTCCAGGCCCTCGATGATGCTCAGGTACCGGGCCACCTCCGCCAGGCACTCGCGGAACCCCAGGCTCCGGTAGTCCATGGCCAGGGCGTGCGCGTCCAGGTAGCCTGGGGCGAGGAACAAAGGGGGGTCACCGCCGGGCGCCCCGCGCGCCTCTGCTAGCCCAGAGGCGGCCCTCCCCGCCAACGCCGCCCATCCCCACGAGACGGCACTCCTGGGCCCTCCCGAGAGGCCGGGATCTCTGGGTCGCCCCAAGTCGGCACGTTGATCGACATGAGAAGTGATGCGTTCGCTAATGCAAGTTCAAAGCCCCACGAGAAGCCGCCGAGCAGAAACTGGAATTAGACCCCAGCAGCGGATGCAACCATGCGCCCCGCTTTAATGTCTTGCCCCAGCGACAACAGAAAAACACATCAAGGGCAGAGAAACCACAGAGCAGTGAAATTCATTAGACACACAGATGTAAGTCATCATCGCGGGGCTTTCAGGCACTGGGTCCTGAGGACAGCATTTTCCGGCTGGAGACAGACACACAGACTTTGGTCCCCCCTCCCCCCCCCACCCAGCTTGCCAGCTTTTCTCTGCTTAACCACACAGGTTTCTCTCCTCCAGTCATGTGGCAGCTCACTTAAAAAAAAACCTGCATATGAAATTAAGACCGTCTAGTTTTTTTTTTTTTTTTTTAAAAAGCTTTATCCTCAAAACGACAATCCACAAAGGTGGTGAGAGCTACCTGCTTTCATCAGGGCTGTCACCGCTTTAGGGCACCTTGCACTTAATAGGTAGCTCCCCAAGAGGGTGCATCAGCTCAGTTCGCAGAGGGCTGGGGGGATGAATTCGCTGGAGGAAAAACCTACGTGCACTTGAAAATGCACTGCCAGGGGACAGCTCACACCCCAGACCGGTGTCTCCCCACCCCCAAAGCACACAGCATAAAGGAGGCGGGTGACCACATGACCGCTGGCTTGTGCAAGAGACTCCCTCTGCCCCACCACTCGGGGCCCCCAGGCGGGAGGCTAGGGAGAGGTACCTTTCCCTCCCGCAGTGTGCAGCATTTTCAGGTGATCCACTGTCATCTGCAGGATCTCGGCTTTCTCCAGCTTGGCAGATCCCTGGAGAGGGGAACAGGTCGATTAGGCACCGGCTGCCCCTGGAGAACGACTCAAGATCTACAGGCAGATTAGTGCTTTGCGCCCGAGCACAGTGAAGACTCGGGCAGAACGAGTCGTCTTCGCAAAGCGTGCTGGAATCCGTGCATGGATCCGTCTGCTCGGCACAAGAAACACGGTTATTTTCCAAGACGCGAGGGGGTCAGATGACCGCGGGGAAGGACTCAAACGGTGTGGACAGCTACCCTAGGCGCTCTACCTGCTTCCTCCATTACCTGCTTCTCGAAAGCGCTAGGGACCAGCCTCCTCAGCTCCGACAAACTGTTATTGATCCGGTCTCGGCGACGCTTCTCGATGATCTGCAGGAAGCAGGCAACACAAAGGAGGGCATTTCCATTACACTGTTACATCCCAAAGTGAAAAAAGGCGACGTCGTCCATTAATTCAAAATTTAAATAATAAATAATAATAATAAATAATAATAATAAAAATAGGCACTGCAGAAAGACTCACTCCTCTCCGTCTTTTCCTGGCCAAGATCTGTGACGATGTCGTTGGGGACATGGAACCTAGAGTCGAACTCAAGTTTCTGGATGATTGAAGGGAAAAAAAAAAAAACGGAATGGTCGTTAAGCGACGGAAGGTGGTCGGGGAGGGGGGGACCCCCACGCTCTCCCCGCACTCGAGATCGGTTTGGCGACTTGGACTTGAGGGCGCCCCGGGGGGTCCCCCGCCCCGAGCGGCGGCGGGGGGCCGGGGGTGTGCGGGGGTCAGCGCAGGGGTCAGGCGGGGCTCGGGGCCCCCGCCGCCGCGCCCCGCCGACTCACCCATGCTCGTCGGCACTGTCCTTCTCCACCTCCACCGCCTCGTCCAGCTCGCTGTCGGAGGAGCTGGAGTCGGGGTGCGCGCGCTTCATGCCGGCTGCGGGGGGCCCGGGGCGGGCGGGGAGGGCGTCGGCGGCGGCGCCTCTGCGCGCGGCGCACACACTGAGCCGGCGCCCGCGCCGCCCCCGGTTAAAGCGGAGCCGCCGCTTTCCCACGCTGCGCCCCTTCCCGGGGCCCGGGCGGGGGCGGAGGCGGGGCGGGGGCGGGGCGGCGGCTCCCGGGCAACCGCCTGCCTTCTGCCAATCCGGCGTCTCGTCGCACTGATTGGCAGGCCGACCGGGCGCCTCGCCGCGCTGATTGGCAGGCCGACGCGGCGCCTCGGCACGCTGATTGGCCGGCGCGGGGGGCGGGGCGGGGCCGCGCGCCAGGGCCCGCCCCCGCCCGGCGGCGGTGTGTCTGCGCGGAGGGGCCCCGCGGCCGCCGGGGGTGTGCGGGGGCGACGGGGCGGGGGCGGGGGCGGGGGCGGCGCGGGCGGTGGAGCCGGGACCCCGAGCGCCGTGGCCCCGCCCCCGCGCCCCGAGCGGCCTGGCCGCGCGCCAGAGCCGCGCCCGCAGCGCCGCACGCGCCGTGCGCCGTGGGAAAGCGGCGGCGCCGCGGCCGCCGGCCAAGCGGGCGTCCGGCTGGCGGCGGCGGGCGGCGGGCGGCGGCCGCGCGGGCGGGAGAGGGGGGCCCGTGCGCACCCGACACCGGGGCCGGGGCCAGGGCGCGCGGCGCGGATGCGCCTTTCGGCTTCCGAGGCCCGTCCCCCCGCCCCCGTACTGCGGGGACCGCCGGCCTCCTGGGTGGCGGGGGCCGCCCGGGGGCGTGGGGCGGTCGAGGGGGCCCTGGGGACACGCGTCTGTGTGTTTGTTTGCCGCGTTTTGTCCGGCGTCGGCCAGTCCCCTCCGCGGGCGACAGGGCGGCGGGGCGCGGCGCCTGTGGGCGCCGTCGCCGGGGGATGCACGTCCCCCCAGAGGCACGTCCCCCCCCATGCAAATCCCCCCAGATGCACGTCTCCTTCGATGCACGTCCCCCCAGAGGCACGTGCCCCCCCATGCAAATCCCCCCAGATGCGCGTCCCCACGGATGCGCATCTCCCCGACGCACGTCTCCCCCGATGCACGTCCCCCCGATGCACGTCCTCCCAGATGCACGTCCCCCCATGCATGTCCCCCCATGCACGTCCCCCCAGAGGCACGTCCCCCTGGATGCACGTCCCCCCGGATGCGCGTCTACCCGGATGCGCGTCCCCCCGGATGCGCGTCTCCCCGGATGCGCGTCCCTTCAGATGCACGTCTCCCGGGATGCTCGTCTCCCCCGATGCATGTCCCCCCAGATGCACGTTCCCCAGATGCATGTCTCCCCAGATGCACATC
This sequence comes from Cynopterus sphinx, assembly GCA_030015415.1. Taxonomy (NCBI): domain Eukaryota; kingdom Metazoa; phylum Chordata; class Mammalia; order Chiroptera; family Pteropodidae; genus Cynopterus; species Cynopterus sphinx. The sequence continues at coordinate 50,136,566 of CM057389.1, read as the reverse complement.
TCCCCATGTACGTCTCCCCTGATGCACGTCGTCTCCCCCAGAGGTGCGCACCTCACAGCCTCGGCCTGGGCAGTGCAAGGCAGGAATGAGGCGCTAGGTGAACCCCCAAAAATACTTTTTTAAAAAAATTTTTGTAAGGCAGCTGTAGATCTTGGCCCAAATCCCGGTCCAGGGACCGCAGCCACAGCCGCGCTGTGGGAGTCCGGGCTTCACTGTCCCTTGCGGAGCGGGGCGATGCGCCCACCTGTGACCGCTGACCTTGGGGTCGTCAGTGAGGAGACAGACGCTCAGTACATGTGGTGGAGGATGACACGGCTTTTCTCACCTCTGCCCATAGCTTCTCGGATAGTTTCGGTCCTTCCTCTATTACTGACCTCAGTGCCACCGTGTGTAGTTTCTGAGGCCCTGCTATGTCACCTGGCTCCCATCGAACCTCAGCCCACCTCACCCCCACCTCCAGCCCCTCTGCCCTTCCTCTGGCCTCTTTGGCCCCCCTGTCTAGGCAGTCCTCTGAGATCTGTTCTTGCTGGCACATCTGACACACCACCACATGCCACTTGTCTGTTGTCCACCCAAGATCAAGAAGTCCCTCTGACCGGCCACCATGCTGCAGAAATCAGTGCATCTGCCACCCCACTGTGGTTCTGTAAATTCTCCCAGCCCCTGGACTCTGCCGTGAGCCAGGCTTTACTGCTGTGGCCCATTTCTGCTGCCCTGCAGAGCCCAGGACCTGTGCGGGTAGATGGGCGAGAGGAAGGACCACAGCGTGGAGTCGAGGATGCCCGACGCCACTCTGGTACCTGAACAAAACATTTCTCCCACATTCGTCATTGCTCTTCTGTCAAAAACTAGCTCTACGTTAAAATGTTGCATTTCTCCTTATCAGCTCTGGTTCTTATCCATCCATCCAACAGATTCTTTTCCAATGTCACTGGTTAAATACGATCAATTACATAAAGCATTTCACGTGGTGCTCGCCCATTGGTATAACACTACACAGCAGCTGTCATGATCAGCTATTAATATTCCTGATTGGCCAGTGAGTACTCTGTTCCACATCTGACGAGGTTCAAAGGAGAACTCACTAACTACCTAGCAATTGGGCATATTAAAAACTGTCTCTAGAAAGTGATACCCTTTTAAGAGGACGAGAAAGGACCCGTGCTTGCTAAGAGCAGTAGACTTTTTGGAGCAGAGCTAGAACATAAGCATCTGCTCTCCATTATTGATGAAACTGGTGCTTTTTGAGTTTTTTATTAGGGACCCTCCCCTGAGCAGGCCGTGCTGTAAATACGTGTATAAATAAGGAACATGCTACCAAGCTCAGAGAAGGTGCTTCTGTGGGAACACGCCAAGGCAGAAGCCACGAGGCAGCGTTGCCCCAAACTGTCACGCCAGAGTTTTGATCGAGTGCCAGCTTCCCCCTGTCCCTCTCGCTTGCTGCTTTCTCTAGATGCTCCCTCCAGTGCCAGATTGCCTGTGGCCTCCCATGCCACACTCCTAATTGAGGTCAGATGTAAGACGCCTGGGTGTTCGCCCTGAAGGAACCGTTTAATTGGAAGCCCAACAGGCCACAGCATGGTGCAGTGGGAGGAAAAGAGGATTCCAAGTCGCCCGCGTGGGTTTGTCACCCTTTCCTGGCAGTGGCACCTGACGCCTACGACCTCTTCTTCTCTGAGCCTCAGTTTCCTCATCTGTACCATGAGAACAATCCCTCGCATTTGCATTGTCTTTTGAAGGTAGAAGAGAAAAGCACTGCTTCGTTGTGGGCTTGGCCGGGCCACCTAAGAGGATGCTTTTGTGGGTTTTCTTCCTCCTTCCAGTGAATTTCTTTTCTGTGAACCAAAGGAGATTGAAAATGCTAGCGTGCATTTCACAGAGCATTCATCTCTCAAGAGTCTCTGTAAACAGAAGAATCTATGTTCTAATAATACATTCGGGGAGCGTGGAGATCTCGGGGCACGTGAGAGCTTGAATAGCTCTGAGAAGTCACATGCCGCAGGGTGGATCACTCTGCACCCTCTGCCCACCCCTGCATGCATACTTATCACCAAAGGGTGCCCTGAGGGTCCAGGGAAAGGCACCAGGAGAGATGGGGGGCTTGGCAAGGCAACAGTCTCAAGGGGGCCCTGGCAGTGGTGACCGAGGTGCTGAACCTCAGGGAAGCACTGCCCAGGGGGCTGAGAACTTGGGGAGGGACCAAGGTGCCGCAGGCAGGAAGGGTTCAGTCACTGCAATTTGGGCATTTGATGTGACCTTGTATTCAAAGGCCCCTGGGGCCAGGAAATATTCCAGTTACATATAAGAGGAAGGAAATGCAGAAAGGTGTTTGGGGATCGTTCTCCTCCAAACACATACGTTAAAGCCCCAGCCCCCAGGGTGACAGCATTTGGAGGTGGAGACCTCATGACGGGGTCGGTGCCCTTTACAAAGAGACACGGGAGAGTGGGGACACAGTGAGGAGGGGTCTGTAACCCAGCCCCCAGAGCTGCGAGGAGGTACAGCTGTGTGTTTACCCCTCCCGGGCTGTCGTACTTCGTTACGGCAGCCTGAGTAGGCCACGACAATTTCTATTTCCAAACTTACAGAATGTTCATAGGTCTTCGTAAGGAGGCATTTCTGGTATAGATGTGTTCTGTTCTAGACCTTTTAAATGTATTTTACTTGTAAGTAATTGAAAGAGCTAGAGCCTTTTGCACACTTTCCCACTTAAGAGGCCCCATTTATGCAACATCAAAGATATTTTTGTTTTTCAATAACTTTGTAAAGTCCCTTATCAGTTACAAGTTATTAAAAATGGGACAGATTTCTTTCCAAATAACTGGCAAAGGGCTTGGGATTCGTGGTTAGTGTTGCCACTTAACAGGAGCATGGGGTTTCAGTCTGGAGGCTTTCTTCCTGTCCCCCTCCTTTATGAGCCACTCGTCAAGTGACAACAGAATGAAGAGACGGTTGATCCCTGCCGCAGACCCCCACTGTAGAGAACTGGCCTCCTGACCCCCCACCTACCGTACATGAGACAAAGGAACCGAACCCGGGACACCTCTCGTTTGGCCTCTACCGCATCTGCCCATTGGGCCCAATCCCCAGAACTCAGTCACCGAGGTGTCCCTGAGCCGGCCTTGCAGCCGCGAGCAAGCTTCCCAGGTGCCAGGCGCATCGCCCGCCCTCCCTGAGGCCTGCTCTGGGGGACGCCGAGTCCTTCCTCAGATCTCAACTGGCCGTATTTGAAAAGAGAAGTTCTGTTACCAATTCTTTGGATTTTATCATCATTGTGAACTTAGATCCCCTTAAAACACACACATGCGCACGCGCACACACCTTGCTTTAAAGTTAAGCATTAAGATTTTTCTAGACAAAGCGCCATATTATAGACTTTAAATAGCCTCCTTCTGGAACTGGACACCCTCAGGCCCACAGCACTAAATCGAGTGGACGCACCAAGGAGCTTAGGGGAGGCTGAACAAGAACCCGTCACGTGTCGCGTCTACCAGCATTCTCTGTCCGATTTTCCTTTGCAACAAGACCAACAGGTGAGGGAGATGCAAGGCAGTCGGGTTGTTCTCTAGGAGGAATGCTCACCTCACTTCCTCCATGGGTTTCTTCATGGAACCCACATTTTTTTTTAGGCACAAGCCAGAGAGTAAGCATTGGTGGATGCCGAGTGAGGAAGGACGTAGGCAGGATTAGACACTTCCATGCGATGTGTCAGGAGCAACCGCTGCCTTTATTCACTCTGCTGGTATGTGTGGCATTCGTGGAGGTAGGAGAGGAAACGGGACAGGGCATGGAGGCCACTGCTGTGGCTGGGAGCAAATCCCCGAGGATGAGGGAACCGGGCAGGAGGGGGATGGTCCAGGGGAAATGCGGGGACTGCCAAACAGAAGACAACCTCGTTGGGTTCAGAACAAAAGAGGGAGATTGTGAATGCCGCCACGTATACCTGAGGGGGTACAAAAATGGTAGGAGAGAAGTCCTAGAGGTTACTGGGAATCTGCCAGGAGTGAACCTGGAATAGGGCTGTGGTTCGGGGAGGGAAAGAGAAAGGGCCAGGGATTCTGGAAGAACCTCAAGCAGTACCTGACACGGCATCAGAGGGAGATACTACGGCCCGGCCAGGTAGAGTGGAGAATCATCCCCAGGTTGCTTCACTTGCCCTACAACCATGGTTCTCAGATTTTAGCACACATCAGAGTTACCTGCAGGGCCAGGTCCGAAGACCACACCTTGAGAACCCCTGTCTTAGAAGACCACTTGTCTTCGCTCTAACGGAGGACAGGTGAGAAGAAGACAAGGTGCTTGGTTGGCTTCGAGTCTATCAAAAGATTGTGATGAGATACAGCCAGGATCTTTCAAATGATAAGGACTCAGTACTCTTCTCATTAACTCAGGATCTATGTCAGATTCCTTACTTGGGCCATTTGAATCTGGGGATGGTTTTGGTGTGGGTGGTGATGGTTCCATACTTGTGTTAAGCAAGGCTCTGCCTACTTGAGAAGGCTGGACTCTCAGAATGAGTTTCCCATGGGAAGGGTGTACCACGCAGGAGAAAGGGAGCCATTGTTTGGTCGGTGTCAAATGAAATGTCCAGGCCTCTGAAACCTGAATAAATGAGCAAATAAAAGATAAAAGCATAAGACCATCCGTCAAGGCTACAAAGGCAAAATAATTAAACACTAGGTGAACGCCGAGGTGGTAATAAGAGAACTTAATAATACTCGTTAGTTATATGAACAACCTGTGTTCCTCCGGGGCCTCCCCCAAGGTTTTGTATTGAACTATGATTCATCCAAAAATATGTACGTATTCCAACCCCAGACCCTAGAACTTCACTGTTTGGAGACCTCGCTCAGACTTCAGGGAGCATCAGAATCGCAGACGGCATAAGAACCACAAGGGCTCTTGGGGCCCCCTGCAGGGTCTGGCTCCATAGACTTCGACTGGCCTCAGGAGTCTGTGTATCAATCCAGCTCCCAGGAAACACAGCTGCTGGTTTGGGACCAGACATTACGAATCTCTGGTTTAGACCTAGAGTTCGCAGCTTGGCCACGTATTAGAGTAGTCTGGGGAGCTTTTTCCTTTAAATCCCAATTCCGTTAGCACACCTCAAAATGATGAAAATCATCATCTCTGGGACTAGAACCCAGGCATCGAGGTGTTGGTGAGTCTAACATGTAGCCAAGGTGGAGAATTTCCAGTGAGATGTGTGGCTGTCGCACACGAGCACGCATCAGAGTCCGCTGAGGAGTTTCTGACATAGGCCGGGCCCAAAAACCAGCATTTCGATCCACTCCCGGGGGGTGATGCTGTCAGTCCTGGAATAACCCTCTGAGAACCATGGGTGAGCCTGGCTCAAACCCCAGCCGAACTTGGAATCTACTGGCGAATCTGGTATAAAATCCTGAAATTAGCCTCCCCCGTCCCACAAAGTCCCAACAAAAACTGGGCCCTCAGATTGAAACCGTCTGAGATGGCGTGTAGCCTAAGTAGAATCCCCAGGCGATTCTAACGTGTAGCCAAGCCTGAGAATGACTGCCACACCGGCCGAGGTGGCCGCGTGACGAAGGCCTCACCTCTCACGTTTGCTGCCCACCTGCGTGAATGTGGCCTCCTGAAGCCACAGTATATCCCTGCTTTCCTCATGATTGCAACACATATCTTTGCTTAAGTAAAATACCACACTGGCATAAACGGAAGGGCATGATAGTCATTTCTGAATTTGAGAAATAACTAGGTTAAGCCAAGAGGGGATTCTCCCCGCTCCTTCATTGCTATAAATACCACTTACTGTCTGAATTTTTAAAAAATGGAGCGTGGTAACCCAGCCCTTTGGCGATCTGCAGCTAGTCATGTAAACAGAAACATTATACCTGTTATTACAAAAGCAGTTTCCTATAAATGAGAATTTATGCTTCTATCTGGATAAACTTGAAACCTGATTAAACACCCTGGCTCCAGGAAAATAACTTTGGGTTTGGACAACACAAACCAGTGTAATGTTTTCCTGCCAGTTGAAGTTTCTGAATATACAGGGTCATTGTTAATCACATAGTAAGGGAATAACTCGTCTGTTACAGACAGCAGAAGCGGAGATTTAGGGGTGGGGTGGGGTGTGGATGGGGGAAGCAGCAGATGGAGTCAGCTCCGAACTGGAGCTTTCTTCGCCAGCTCCATGTATCAGTCAGATACATGTTTGTAAATAATTACTTTCCACTTCAGTTTTCACTGGAAATAGTAATAATATTGTGTTTTAGCAGCTGATTTAGTAAGCTGCCATTCACAACCTTTCTGGAATATTCTATGCAGGGTCCAGTTCGCACACTCATAAAGGCTTTAGAAATTTAGCCCTGGAAACGCCGAGAAACCGCTTCACACCCACCGCAGCGGCAGTGACGAAAAAGACAAACCGTAGCTAGGGTTGGCAAGGATCGGCCCCAACTGAACCCCCGGTGCGCGGCCGCTGGGACTGTAGGCCCAGTTGAGGGGGTGTGTCGGTTCCCCTGCAAGGTAAACATGCATGGACCACACAACCAGCACCTCTGCTCCCAGGTGGTTCCCAAAGAGAAATGAAAACAGGTCCACACCGACACCTGCGCGGGAATGTGGGCAGCAGCATGATTCGTAATGGCCAAAAGGGTGGAAATGGCCTCAAAAGTCCATCGGCTGATGCATGAAGCCCCAAATGTGTTTATATTCATGGCTCAGGTGCGGGCATGTGATTCAGCAACAAGAGGGAGGTACTGACTTACCGTGATGAACCTCGAAAGTAAGCTGAAAGTAAGCTAAATGGGTGAAGGCGGTCACAGCAGGTGACAGCATCGGATTCGTGGGTAGCGGGTGTCTGTTGGGGCGAGGCTCTAGGGGACAGAACATAGGGTAGTGATGGAGAGCCGGGGGCCGAGGAGGGAGGGATGCGGGGGGCGGGGAGTGAAACCCAAAGTCTGCAGGACTGGGAGGCCGGAAATGCTCTAAAGTCGCCCCTGGGGATGGTGGCCTTTACCTGCGAATACACTACACACCAGGGAACCGGCCCCTTTGCGGGGGACCCGCAGGGCGCATGGACCACATCGCGGGGCGGTTCTGGGGTGTGGGGCGGGCGGCCCTTCCGTCCCTCTGCCTCAGCACGACATCGCCCTGGGGGGACGCCGGGCACGGGCGCGGGGAGCTGCCCGCACCCAGGGCGGGGACGGGGTGCGGGAGGGGGGACTCCTGGCCCCCCTTAGCTGTCCCCGACCGCAGCCTCAGCCCAGGGTGACCTGGCGGGGCCCACGTCCCCAAGCGCGTTTCCCACATCGTGTGAGGGCACGCGCGCGGGGGGGCCGGGGACGAGGATGGGGGGGGCCCCGGCGCCCCGGACCCGCCGGCCCCTCCCCGGGAGGGGGTAGAGGGGAGGGGTGCCCCGGACCGCGGCGCAGCCCCGGTTCCCACGCTCCTATTGTTGGCGACTTTGTTTCCAATTCCCATCCCGTGTGCCAATTGGGGGGGGGCCGGCCCCCAGGAGGAAGATGCTTCCCGGAGGGCGCGACGGGGGGAGGGGGCCGGGGCTCCTTCCTCTCTCCCTCCCCCCTCACGCCCATCCTCCGCCCCCCACCCCCACCCCCGCGCCTCCTTCTCCGCCTCCCAGGGGGTGGGGGTGGGAAGGGAAGGAGAAGAAATGCCATAGACTTGCAATAGCCACCCAAAGGCGGGGTGGGGGAGGGGGAGGAGGACAGTCAGCGTGGGGGGAGGGGAAGGAACAGGATTAAAGGGGAAACTCTTACCACTCCAACGTCAGAAAGGCTTGTTGAAGCTCCTTGCCTCCTCCCAGAAAGGCACTGGGCCTGCAGGTGACATGACACAAGCCTGGGCGACAAGAACGGGGAAGGAAGCGCATTGTGGGCACTGGTGACTCCAGGGTCAGGGCCTTGTCTGTGATCTTTGGGTGCTGAGCCTCTGGAAGGGGCGCGCAGAGGCGTGAGACACCGTGGGCCGGCTGGACAGAAATACTTGGCTCCGTGAAAAGACAACGTGCGTTCTATGTTTCTGGGCTTCCTTACAAGACACAATAGTATCTGATTCGTAGATCAGTAAGAGGAAAACCGGCTCCTAAAGGACTCTCCGCATTGCCTCATGTGTCATATGGCAACAGAGAAGCGTCTTCCCTGTCCTTGGAAAAGGGCAGAGCCTGGAGGAAGGAGATCCGCACTCATCCAGCCAGGTGGTTCGAGCATCCCCCAAGTGCCAGGCACCCACCCGTGGCCAGAGATGGAGAGATGAGATGCCCTGTCTCTAGCTTGCAAGTCTAGTTGAGGAGACAGGCAAATCTGTAAACCAATAATTAAGGATGACTCAGAAGCATCCTACTGCTTGGGGACTTTGAGGGCCAGACGAGGGGGACCAGAGCCAGGCAAGGGAATCTGGGAAGGCTTCTTGGAGAAGGGACGATTCATCTGGCAATTAAATGACAAGTAACAAATAGCCAAGAGGAAGGAGAAAGGACATTCGAAAAGAGGTCCGGGGTGTTCAAAAGGCCCTCGGCCCTTGGCGGAGTGTGGGGTGTGCCCCCACCGTGGCATGGGACCGGGTGGGGGGGCTCACGAAGTCTTGTTAAGAGCTTTAGACTGTACCCTAAACTCCGTGAGAGAGTTTAAGAAAAGGAGTGAGCTCATCAGATTCGTCCTTTAGAAAGACGACCTGGGTTGTAGTTTGCGGGACGAATTGAAGGGCTACAGGTGGGGAGAGGAGCTTGGAGACCAACCTGATGAGAGACTGGTGAAGACTGGGATGGTGGGCAGGCAAGGGCCAGGTTCCAGAAGTATTTAGAAGGCGAAGCTGACAGACCGTGAGGACCAAAATTCCGCTGGCAATAAGCGACTAGGAGAAGTGTGGGACAACTTCGGGTTTCTGTCTTGTACACCTGGACGAAGGATGGTGGGATTCATGGGGTGGGGACCTTGCAGGACAAGGAACAGGCTTGAATGGGGTGTGAGGATGCGTTCGACCTGGGCTGCATGTGTGAGAAGTGACTATGGGGCGGATGAACATAGGAATACGGAGCTTCAGGGAGGCAGGGTCGGGCGGGGCGGGGAGATGGAGCAATCAAGACAGGGAATCAGCATGGTCTGCCTCTTGTCCACCGAGGTCACTCAGTGTGACTGCCCTTCTGCAAGCAGCTTCTAGATGTGCTGCTCCAAAAGGGACTCAGGAGAGAAGACCGCATGATCCCACTCGTGTGAGGTAATGAAAGCAGTCAAGTTCATAGAAATCTAGACTGGATGATAGTTGCCAGAGGTTGAGGGGAGGGAGAAAGGGGAATCATGTCCTAATAGGTACAGTGTCATGTCTACAAGATGAAAAGGTTTTAGTGACTCATTTCACAACAATATCAATATACTTAGCACTACTGAATACTTAAAAATGGGTAAGACAGTAGGTCTTATTATGGTTTTTCTTTTTAAATGACAATAATAAAGATTTTTTAAAAGACTCGAGGAGGGGGCTTGGGAGAGAAGATAACCCCACCAGCTTCCTCTGGCCAGAGCTAGGATGAGTTCCCTGCTTTCTTTCTGCTGACTCACTTTTTCCTGTTCTCGGAGGGCAGGGTAAGTCGGAACGGATATTTCGGATTAGACGGTGTGAATCAGGAGCCTTAAAAAAATGTGTATACCCTTTGACCTACATCTTCACCACCTGACATCCAGAATAAGAAACCAAAACCACTGGGGGAAACGATGATGGAAAATTTTAGATGTATTTTTAAACTCAGTGTTCAATAAGAGAAAAGTGAATGATTAAACATACTCAAATACCATGAAACTGTTATAAGTTTTTACAAATAATTTACAGCAACATGAGAAGTACTTATGAAGCTAAGCAAAACAAAATTCAGGAAACAAAATTGTATTTATACTTTGATCACGACTGTGTCAAACACAATCTATACACAGAATAAAAGCCTGGAGGAAAAAATGCTAAAATGTTTATAATAGATATTTTGAGGCCATAAGTCTTTTCCCATTTATTTTCTACATTTTCCAAATTCCATTTTAAGCATATATCATTTTACAGCGGGAAAAGTAACATACAAATTCTTTCTCCTTATTTTTGATATAAAATTTTCTGTGATTCTCTTGACTTAAAGAGCGGTGATTTGCATTTAGCTCAAAGCTGCAACAGATGATTTCAAAAGTGTTTATACATGTGTCGAAAGCCAAAGGGAAGGAGAAACCACGTTTCCGCAAAAGCTGGAAAGACCGAAAATGCCTCAGACGTTGCAACGGGTCTGTTTCTCTCTGCGGCACTTGTGGGGGAATCAGGGAGGGATGGCGAGCGTTTTAGCCGATGGTCAGTGCCACGAAGGCAAATTAAGACCTTCCCTTTAATTGGATGTAACGGGTTAAATGAGGTCATCGGCCACCCGGGTCCTAAGGAGCCCCCGAGACCACAGCTTTGGCGTTGAGCATCCCTACGGTCAGCTGGGATGGGCTTTTGTTTCCGTATCAGGTTACATGGGCTCTGCCACAAAGACACATCCAGTCAGACCTGAGTGTCCCATCTGGTTTGCAATGTGTCGATGAAAGGAAGGAAGGTAGAGACGTTTTCAAGGAATTTATTCCTTTAAAGATCATCAACAGCCGAGCGAGTAAAGAGCACTCCCTAGGTGCCAGGGACTCTCCTAAGCTAACGGGCCGCAAGGTAGATGCAATTGGTGTCATCGTACTCAGCCCCACTTCACAGATGAGGAAACTGAGGCACGGAGCGAGATCGAGTCCAGGTCACAGAGCTGCTCGTGGCAGAGCTGGGCTTGGACCAGACAGGTTGACTGCTCCACACCCCCGGCTGGAGCTCGCGCGTGGGCCCAGTGTCTGCGGTCCGCTCCCACCTCTGTGTGGCCGCATCGTGACCGCAGAGGCCGCATTTGGGAGGGTCGGATGAGCAAACCTAAAATTGCCCAGAGACGGCAAATGTCACCAACGCTTTGCTCGTGCACCATTGCATTTGGGCTCTGGGCCTGACGTGAGGTGACTTCGCGAGGGGCATTCAAGGAGTCTCCGCTTGGAAGCAGAAAACTGTCCTTGACGTGGTTTTGCCCCCATGAGGCAGGAGGGTCTTTACCACAGCTGGATGGCACCGCGGTTGGCAGGCTCCTAAGCGCACGGGTGGCTTCCTGGGTCCATACACGTCTTAGCTACGGAGGTGTCCTCAACAGTTCGTAAGCTTTGAATGGCGAGCGGATCTGCGCAGCGTGGTAAAATGTCACTGCCCCCTGCTCCAGCCGCCTGACACGCGCCTCGTCCCCTCTTTGTTTAGTGTCTGTGCGCCGTGGCCGCCTCCCGCCCGTCAGGCACTGCACAGCCCGGCCGTCGTGGCGTCACACTGCGGGCGTTCAGGCCACCCTCGTCTTACCTCCCAACGCCACGTTCACGTAACTTGTATCACGGTGTAGTATTGTCGCTTCTATTTGTCATTAGTTACCGTTGTTGACCTCTTCCAGGGCCTCCTTCATACATGGAACTTCGTCACAGGTACACAGGCAGGAAAACGCACGGCACATCCATGAGGTTCGGTCCTGGTACGTATCCCAGCACATAAGGACGACCGGCCCTTAAGTCGCAGCCGACCTCCCACACATGCGGCAGGTGGCGTGCTTTAACCAACGGAAAGAGCTAAACACATTACGGTTTTAAATAAAGTCGATTTTCTGAAAGCATAGCCAGCATTTTAGGGGGAAAAAACAAACTCCAGGAGCGGAAATGCTAGAAAAGAAATTCAGAGAGCCATGTCTTCAGACAATGGGTGGGCGGGCGCCTGAAGACACTCACAGCTGGCGACGGGAAGGAAAACCAGCCGAAACCCGCAGCGCCGAGAGCAGACGTCTTCGGGGTTTCTCCCAAGCCTCACCGTTCTCAAGCCCCGGTGTGGCGGCGCCCCTCTTTCCAGGGGTGCGTCTGCCCAGCGCTGTGCTGTCGGGGGCTGGGTCCTGCTGCAGCCTGTCGTCTGTGCTGCAGGTGGAGGCCCCCAGAGGGCCGCACGCCAGACCCGCAGCGGCGCCCCTCCCCGGCCACCACGCTGTCGGGCGCCACAGCTGCCGCCCGGCGTGGGACACACACGCAGCTCGTTGCTGAGGGGCTGGCGCCGTCGCCGGGGAGAATCCGCGTAGGAGGACAGAGAGGAGTCCTGGCTCTCGTCACTGCCCTTGAACCGTACAAAGGAAAAGCTGAAGGCGCAGGCCTCTCGGGAAAGGGCTCACCCGACACGTCCCCTGTCGTCTATCTGTCCCACTCTCCTTTTTTAAAGTGCCCACAACACGTAGGTGAATAAAAAGGCCTCGTCCTGCCCGGGGCCCAGAGCCAGGGCGAGGTGGACCGTTCCACTGAGGTCCCAGCTCCCTCGCCAGCCAGCGAGGACCGAGGCCTCCGTTTCCTCCCCGGCCAGCCCGCAGAGCATCTCTTCCTCGGCAGCACTGACACTGACCGTGAGGAAGCTGTGGGACTGCCTACCCACAACGGAACCTTCTTCCTATTAGCAGAGCCCCAGGCCCGGGGGCCCGAGGCCAAGCTTGGCCTCCCTAAATAACCCAGCAAATGGCACTCCAGTTACAGTCTTCGGATCCGGATTATCTGCCTGACGGAAGCGGCTGCGGGTAGGGGTTTGCCTAGGATGTTATCTTCCCCACGCCCCAGCTCTACTCCTGTGTTTGAAGGACGTAGAAAGATCCCGCCATCTTCTCTGGGGAGGACCCCACAACGTCACTCGACCACATTTACACGTCTCAGGCAAACACTGGCATCGACCCCTAACGACATGACAGCAGCAAAGCCCATCCATCGCAGAGGCTGAATCAAGGAGCGTCTGCAATGGCCACTCAGAGAGGCGGAGGGACTTGCAGAGGCCACTGCTGCTCCGTGTCCGACCCCTCGCCTGGCGTGGCTTGGGAGCCCAGGGTTCAGAGGCTCCACCTGCCCGGAGCAGCTCGCAGATAGGGCACCCACGTCTGCGGCAGACGCCGGGCACTGGGGCGCCCCAGCTCCCCCGTCACGGGGTGCGGTTGTGACCACAGTTCAACGGGTGACACTGTCTGCTGCCGCCTGCAGCGGGGCTTTCAGAACTGCGGTCCCAGCACATTCGGTTCCACGGGTCACGACCAGCATTTGTGAAAGAGGAACAGAACCGAGTAGAAAGCACCGGAGAGCGCTGCGCAGGGTAAAGGTAGGCGGCCTGGCGAACCTCGGTTTCAGGGAGGCGGGTAAATCGAAGATGCGCTGTCGCTGTCGCCGCGGGCTGTCCCAGTGCGTCCTACTGAGCAGTGCGGCCCAGCGCGGGCCACGCGCTCTTCCCAGCGGGGCTTGGGCCTCCCTTTCCCCACTCGCTATCTGTCCACCCTGCTCTGCAGCACGCCTCACGCCTCCTGCCCTCCATGCGGAGTCCCCGCAGCTGCGGGTCCCCAGCCAGGATCCCGCCCACCTGAGAGGGTCATGGCAAGACGTGTGTGGCTTTTTGGGATGAGAGCAGCCTGGGTGGACAAGGGTCACTCGCAAAAACTCCAAACAGGTTGCAGGACTTAGACTGGTTACACGCGTGCACACACGTGCACAGACAACACACACACACGCACATGCATGCACCCACGCAATGCACACACATGCGCGCACACACGTACACATGCACACGTGTACATGCACATGTGTGCACATGAGCACGCACACACATGCACGCACGTTTTCTGGTCAAGGTAGCAAAAGGTAGAGCATTTTCGGGATTGGCCTAAGACTCACCGGAATACCCCCCGCACCACGGCGCCCTCCACTTTTAGGCTCCTAAAGCCCCGCGTACCCACAAAGGCCCTCCGTGGTCGGTGGCCTGGCCTGACCCCACGGCCCCCCGGCCTGTGCGGTGGCTGAAACGGACTCGCTGCCAGCGACTTGGCTGCAGCCAACGGGTTAATCCTCCCCCAGCCGAAGCCAGACACGATGGGACCACCACCTCCCCCTCGCAGCTGCCGCAGCACTTCACGAGCCTGACAAGAAGCCTCCCTGTCTGCCCTGGACCTCACCTGCTGCGGCGGGACCTTGCCCCGTTCCCCCCGTCAGACAGTCAGGGGGTGATCTCGAGCCTCTGCACTGGGCTCCCCACTGCGCCAGGCTCTGCAGCCTGGGATGCAGGGCGGGCACGCACAGCTCAGCCAGGCCATGCACGGCAACGCTCACTGGTGTGACGAAGGCACCAGGGAGGGGACAGAAAGGGCGGCCTCAGGAGGTGTGCTCCGGCTCACATGGCAGGGCTGGCATGGCCTGAAGCTGTGGACGTGGAGATGAAGGATGGTTGCTGTCTTCCTCCTAAGAGTGTCTGCCCCTAAACCTCTTCTTTTTTGAGTCTCAGTTCTGTATTCGAAATCAATCAGGCAGGCTGTGGGGACGCTCCATGACACCAACAAGGCCTCGATGCCCCCCGGACCAGGCCTGATGCAGGGAAGATGCCATGTGTGTGACTGGCTCCTGACGCTGACGCTTTGGGTGTTGCCAACAACACTGGGACCGTCTACACCGAGTCCAGATGGCTAATTCCAAATATAAAACTTTTTTGCTGAAAAAAAAAAAAGGTGACGTCCAGTGGGCCCGAAGCCTCATGAACAAGGGGGTGTCGTGGCCATGCTGGAGGTCCTGGGGGCCATGGGGAGTCTTGTAAGCCAGGTCAGAAACTCTGATTTTATTTTAATCCGAAGGGGAGACTTGAGAGACAGATTTGGGGATACGTTTGGGGGGTAAAGCCTGCACAGGACTTGTAGATGGATTGACTGGAAGATAAAGGAAGGTGAGGAGTTTGGGATGACTCAGATTTTTTATCCCGATCGACTGAGGGAGCCATTACATGCGTGGGGAAGGTCTGGGTGGGACGGGGAAGGGAACGCAGGACTGGGAATCGACGCCCATTAGAAGGGCAAGCGGCGCTGCCATATGGGAAGCTGGGTACTGGCCCTGAAACCAGGGAGAAGCCAGGGCCAGAGACAGAAAGTGGGAACCGCCCGCACACTTGGCGGCCGAGCCATGGCCTGCAGGCGACTTCCTGGCCAGAAGGCGTGGATCCAGGCATTGAGGCCTAGGACGCGTCAGCACATTCAGGTGCAGGTCGGAGGGGTGGGGAGCACCACAGGGGACGACGGCATGTCCGGGGAAGTGACATCAGACCAGGAGCTCGGAGAAGAAGAGTCTTAAGAAGGGGAGTCATTCCCTCTGCCGAAGGATTCTAAGAGGCTGAGGAAAACGAGACGCAGAAGAGGTTGCTGGACTTCGATCTTCAGATACGTTGGGTGACCCGGCCGAGGGCGGCTTCGGAAGGGCCGGGGACAGAAGCCGGTTGCGGTGGGTTCAAGGCCATGGGCGATGAGAAACGGAGGCGAGACGTCCCCTGAGCACCGAGCAGCCCAGCCGTGGAGGGGGCAGACACAGGCGCGGTGGCCGTAGGGTTAAGGGGTGATTTGGGTGTTTTTAGCCGGAGGGGTCCCGTAGCCCTTGTCCGCACAGCAAGGACGGAGGTGGCAGAGCCGATATTTATTGAGCTCTACTACACATGAGGTGCTTTACAAATTCCCATTTAGTCCCCCCGCCAGGCGGGCCCCGTGGGAGCGTTTTCGTCCTCTTTACAGACACGCGGTCGCCACGCCGGCTGGCGCGGCAGCATCGGGGCCGCGCACCTGTTAGCCGCGTGGCCTTGACCGTGCGGGCGCTTCTCTCTCCGAGCATCGGTGTCCTCATCCGAAAAACGAACTCGTTAAACTCCATGTGAAAAAACCAATTTACTTGATTCGATTTAAGTAGTTAAAGGCGGTGCTCACCCCAAGCGAGTGGCGTGAAGGTGCAAGCGAACGAAGGCGCGTGAAGCGCGTGCACCGGAGTGAGCGCTCAGGGTCCGCTCTTCCCCGAGGGGAGGGAGGGGGGCCGCGGGGGCTCAGCACCTCCACTTATTGAGCAAATATGCTGGGCCGCCGTGCGGTGCCAGCGAGCACAGATGAAACGGGCTCTGCAGTGTCCCTGTCCCCATAAAGCTTCGAGTCGCTGACGGCGACGGGAGTGAGGGTAACAGCGAGAACAATGAGGACGACGACAAGACGACACCAAGGACGGCCCTGCGGCTTCCCGGCAGCGAGGAACAAAAGCGGAATCTGTCCGGCTCCACTTCTCTATTATGTCATCCTTCCCCAGGGGATCGTTTTGCGAGAAGAAGGAAACCCGACTCCCATGAAGTAATCCTGCTGTGTGAGGACACGTCACCGAGAGGAAAACCTCAGAAGCGGTGACTAACCCTCCTCGCTTCCTCCCGATTTCCCAAAGAGCCCGTCGGGACCGGGTGAAGGATTGTTTCTCTCCGCATCCGGCCCCACTTCCCCCTCCCCGCTTTCTTCCCGAGGCAGTTCACCAACCAGCGACACACACAGGACAGGAGCCGTGCTGGATCCCGGGGGTCCCTGGGACAGATGTCACACGCTGAACTGTGGCCCCCTCCCAGACTTGCGGGTGGACGCCTAACCCCCCGCACCTCAGAGTGGGGCTGGGGTAGGAGGCGATTAGATGAAAACACGGTCGCACGGGTGTCTCTAATCTGGCACAGTAGTGTCCCTGTCAGAGGAGATCAGCACACGGGCGTGACGAAGGGACACGTGCGTGCGGGGACACAGCATCGGCTGGCCCAGGAGGGACGGCCTGGAAGAGGCCACCCGCTCACACCTGACCTGGCCTCCAGGTCTGTGAGGAAGAGAAGTTCTGCGAGTCGTCCGAGCCGCCGGCCTGTGGGCTTTGCTGTCGGCCCTCGTGGCCTGGGCACGGTGCCGGCGGCCGCAAGGACAGGCGGGGTCGTAGAGGACCCGGGTGGCTCCTGACTCACCGCCAGGCGGGAACCGCGTGACAAGCCCTGAGGCCGAAGTGCCGGCACCAAGGGGACGGACGGTGGCCGTTCGGGTCACCGAAGTGGCCGGTCAAGGGCCGATCCCAGGACGAGGCGGATGGTGAACTGGGACCAGAAGCCTCCTGGGGCCTCCCTGGGCGTCGGGCGGGAGGACTTTCCGTGACCCTCCTCCGGACAGAAGCCTTCTTCTTCCTTGGAAGAACCGAAGCTGCCTCTGTCATTTGTTCATAGCACGGTCGTGTGTTCGTGTCACATCTGCCTTGTCACTGAGGATGGAGGTGATTGTTCTAAACGCCTCTTAAGACACAAAACAGGAAGGAGCTAATTCAGCACGCCTCGGGGTGTGCGTGTAGAACGGGTTCATTCTCCTCGACACTTACGAGTCTGGGCTTCGGTAATCCAGTCACACGGGAGGTCACCCTCGCGTTTCAGAGACTTGGTGAGGCTTGGGGTGCGTGTGGGGGGAGGGGGCAGGGTCTGTGTAAGGTCCGCGCTGCAAGCAGGGGCTTCAGTTTGTCTGGCCTCACAAGTGGTCTCAGAGACCTGCCCGTGAAGCAACGGGGACCTGCAGGAAACCGAGCCACGAGGAAACCAGGCGACACGATGTCCCATGGGTCAGGAAGCAAGGAGCCTCACCCCGGGGCAAGGAAGGCCGGACGCGGGGGCCTAATTGTTGCCGCAGCTGGTGTGAGCCCACACCATTGCCCGAGCTAATGGCAACCTGATGCCGCCCCCCCTACCCCCCGCTTCCCGAGACCCTCCAGTCCTAACTTTAAACACGCGGGCAGCTCGTCCCCCAGGCCCCGGCCGGCTGCAGTCGCAGGCTGCCTTCCCCTCCCACGGCGGGCACCTCGCCACCCCACTCCCACCCCGTGGGCTAGAATAGGCCTCGCAGGCACCCCGGCAGGGCTCCGGGGCGGCCCCCGCAAAGTCCTCCAGACTCGTCTCAGTGGTCCCCAAGCGCCCTGGCTCCAGCCTGGTGACAGAAAGCTCCAGGGCACCGTCCAGCTGGGAGGGCAGCCAGGCCTGCACATGCGTCGTGACCTCAGGCCCTGAGGACCCTTGCCGACAGGGATAGGCAGTGCCAGGAAGGGGTGCCCCGGCGGGCCTGTCCTTGAGGCCGGCCTGCACCTCCCAGCAGCCTCGTGCTTACGTGACTGGGAGAGTGTTTTCGGGCCTGGTGTTTGGGATCAGCCCAAAGCCCCGGGCAGGCCAGCCTCCCGTCCTGGGGAGAGGGGTGTCCTGGAACGTAAGCTTCCCAGGATGGACCGTCTGCCTTCGGTTCCCACCGGCAGCCTCAGCGTGTCCCTTTGCTGAGATTTCCAAAGTTCCCTTTTTTACCTCCTGCATCGACACAGGAGGGTGACAAGGTGGGTGTTTAAGACGGACGACAGCAGCTGGGACAAACCTCCTCGTAAAGCCTCTCTTTCTCTCTCTCTCTCTCCCTCTCTCCGTGAAATGCATCTCTTTATGTGGGGGGCGTCTGCAGGCAGGACAGGGATGAAACTCGAGAAGATTCTGCGCAGCCTGTCAAGAGCGAATGTCTCTAATGACATGAAGATGCGCTCCCAGATAGCTCCCCCCACCACCCTCTTCTGCCCTGCGTCTCCCGTCGTAAATCTTCATCCCGACTCGGGTTTTCTGTAAATTTTTTTGAGGATCGAGCTCATTTCCCTGGAGAGACAGGGCTACGGAAAGATCTAGAATTCCCCCAGTTTAAAAAAAAAAAAGCGAATCCACCTGATACGAGAGACACTCCCGCCCCCACGACCTGCCGATTTATAATCGGGAGGAAGTTCACCTCTGCTCGTGGGACTTGGGGTTGAAGATCTCAGACGTCCACGTACATGCAGGTGACGTGCGGCCAGGCCTTCGTGGGACGCGGCGGCTTTGTTGTTCATCGACCCCCCAAATGAGAAAAGAATCCCAGAGAGGTCCATCCTCTCATCCTCTCACTGACCGGGCTGCATTCGGGTGGCCTGCGGGGATCCCCGACCAGAAGATGAAACGCAACTTCCCCAGAGCAAAGCCCCGGGGCTCCTCACTTCCCAAACGCGGGCTGAGCGGGCGGGGGGAGGGGGGGTGAGGCGGTGTCATGCCTGAAGGTCACGCAGGCCAGAGCGCTTCCGGGAAAAGCACTCACGGCAGGTCTGGTCCCCAATGGGGCGGGTTTTGTGCTCAGCGGTAGAAGTTCCGACCAGCGAGAGCATTTCATTGCCCTCATCTGCACAGGAACAATTAAACGTCAGAATGACCAAGTACAGTTCTCTGAGACCTTACGTCTCTCCCACCTCCCTGGGCGTCTGCAGAGGAACCGCCTGTGGGTGAGTGACGAGCTCTGCCCTCATCTTCACGTCTGGAGCCCGAGGGGACCCCATTTTAAGGAGTCAGCAGTCTGGTGGCTGTCCTTGGAGTCAGTTCGCGCTCGTCCCTGCTCACCTGTTCGGGAGTCAGGGGCCTAGGCCCTCTGTCCTCTTGCTGGGGAGGTTTCCGCGAGCTTGTGGTCTCCTGGCGGGAGGGGATCTGCACGTGTGGACCCAGCGTTCATTGATGAACGTATTTAAAAAATACATCCACACACACACACACACACACACATCCAAGACTACATTTGTTAAAATTTTTAGATAAAACAGTAGTTCTTGAGTCTGGGGACGTCCTGGACTCTTGAAAGTCTGTCGAGCCCGTAAGAGCTCTCTCTCTGGGGCCGGGGCAACAGCTGACTTTTGCACAGGCCTCCCTTTGGGAGGCCACGGGGTCGGGGCCTGGAGCCAGCCGCTGTGCGAGGTCATTTTCTCGCGGGCTCAGAACTGACGTGCAGAGCAGAGGATTCCAGGAGCCGGCATGGCCGAGGGCTGTTTTCCGCCTGGTTCAAGGCAAGCGGGTAGGAGTGTTTGCCTCCAGCCTCTTGCTGAGTGACAGGGAAAGATAAAAGGGATCATTTGAAGGCTGTGGGATTCGGATGGCCTGGCTGTTGGCGTGCGCAGAGCGCCAGGCCTCGCCCCCCGCCCGGAGAAAGCCACCCTGGTGCCAGCCGAGGGACAAGCGTGTCCCGCTGTCGTGGGCAGGCATCCCGCACCCTGGCTGAGGCCGTGGCCTGCAAAGCCGCCGGCGACTTGCCCTTTTTAACAGGGCTGAAAGCGTTCCCGCTCTGATTCTAGAACATTCTGCCCATGCCTCACTCCTCTGGTGCCTCCTGGAGAAAGGCTGACATGCTGGGTGGCTGCCATGGCGCCAGGTGACAATGTGAGAGGACCAGCGGAGAGCAGTGCACCGTGGTGGCCCCGAGAGCTCGTGGCGTGTGTTAAGGGACGCTGTGGAGCATCCACCCCAGAGGCACAAGGGAGCGCTGCCCGAGCCCCTCCAGGGGGTGCCACTAAAGCCCCTCCAGGGAGTGCCATCTGACCCCCTCTTGCCGCGGCCCTGCGCAGCCCGGTCTGGCCTCAGGGACCCAGACTTGGCCCCCCTTCACGCACACTGGGCGGCGCCCTGGGGTGGCCTGTGCACTGTTGGGCGTCACTGATGAGTTTCCCACAGCTCGGCCCTCAGTCGGCTGAAACCTGATCCCCGTGAGAGCGACGTCGCCGGCCCATCCCGCCGCCTGCGCCCTCCTGCAGGTGGGGGCCGAGCCACCCCATTCCGGGACACACTCACCCATCTGCATCAGATGTAGGCGACGTCTGTGGACCTTCCATGCCCGGGTGGTTGTGGCCCCTTTCGGCCTCGAGCACGGCCTGAGCTGAGCCTGTTTATAGCGGGGGAAACCAGCCTGGCCGTCCCACAGAAACCCGCCAGGTGACCCGGGGCTTCTTTGTCCTCCCTCTCTTATGCTGCGACCTTGACCTCTGCATTTGATGGGACCGATGGGTCCATCACCTCTGCCTCAGGCCGCCCGGAACAGCCTGGGGCGGGTGCGCATCTCTGTCCTGAACAAGAAAACGATGATGAACTGATGAACGGCTGTCAGAAGGGTGGGCCTGCCAGGGGCCGGCCCTGCCCGGTGATGCAGGGAGCGGACCGGGCCCTTTGTGCCCCCCTAATTGTCCTGTAATCATGTCACGCTGGGTCCGGCGCCCTTGCTTTTGGCAGAGAAAGCTTTGAACTTTGTTCTGCCCTTCCTGCGAGAAGAGCTTCACCCCGGGGCAGGGAGGCGCAGGAAGGCAGGGGATTGCCGGAGCTTTTTATAAGCCCTGGGAAGCACAGGGAAGGGGTTCGCAAGGCCTGGTAATTAGGGGCGATGCGTCGAGGCAAGCCGGCCTCTCTGGAACCGGACCCTGCTGCCACCCCAGCCACTCCCAAAGCCGCCGTCCCACCTCCCATTCATTCCGCTGCGGAGTGGGAACCGTGGGGGTGGGGCCAGGTTGCGCATTTATTCTTGCTGTTATTTTTTTTAAGAGCAATGCAGCCGGCATGAAGAGATTCCTTCTGGCGAATACCCAGCTCGCTTATCTTGATGGAGGGATAAAGGAGCTGCAGAGTGTTTCCCCCACCTCCTCCAGGCCTCCCAGAGGTGGGGGTTGGGGGGGTCCAGGTCGTGCCCTTGCCCCCCCCCCCGCCGGGGCACCCATCCTGCCCTCACAGGGAAGAGAAACCCCCATCTCTCCCAGTCTCACAGGGTTCACGGACAGCTGAAAAGCTCCAGGGCCCAGAAGGAAGAAATCTTGAGCACTTAAAAAAAAAGGTTTTTTTTTAACCGATTCGGGTCACAGTCAGGCTGTGACCTGGAGGGAGGTGTCATGGACTAGGAGACCAGGTTTGCGGGGAGGAGTCCCCCCAGTCCTGAGAAAGCGCCCCCGACGTTCACGCATCGAGCTTGAGGAAACGAGCCTGGCTCCTGCCGACTTAATTTCATATAATTATTTCAGAGTTTGAGTCTTTACAAGACAGAGGGAGTGGAGGAGACGACGGGAAGATTGCCGGGGATGCACCGGAGAGGAACGAAACCGTCTTTGCCGTTGGCTCCGCAGCTCTGCCCAGTGCCTGGGGCTGCGACCGTGTTTTGTATTTTACGCGGAGTCGCTCAGAAGGCCCCGGTTCCAGCTGGGGCCTGCTTTCCAGGGACACTTGTGTCTTGGGTCCTAGGACACCAAATGTGCGATGAAGTGAGGCTGCCAGACCCGCCTCCGGCTCCTGGCTACCAAGCGTCAGTGTCATCACGTCACGGGGTCCCCAAATCCATCTCCTAAATGGTGGTAGTAACACCCCCCCCACCCTCCTCAGAGGGTCAGGCAGAGGAAAACACCCTGACAGGTCACAACGAAAGGCCTCATTCTTACGAGAATGAAGCCTGATGATGACTAGTAATCTGTGAGTCAATAAGCTTAACTTGTCTCGTAGTCAGGGGTCGGGTGCATCGCCTTTGGTAAGTCATCAAAAACTGAGCCTTCATCCAGCTGATTTAAAACGAACGACAAAGCCCCGTCCTCCAGGCATTTCGGAGCAGGCGGTACAGGGTCGGGCCTGGGACTCTATGTGAAACAGACGCCTTTGGGAGGCGGAGGAGGGGGCGGCAGGCCAGCCTGGAGAAGCGCTTCGTGTGGAAGAAGGAGGACGTCCCCTCCTCCCCAGCCCGGACCATGCCCACGTTCCCATCTGGCCGCCTGGGGCATGAGGCCTGAGGCCATTACTCTCATTCGTATTTCGGGATCCACGACACGCAGGACGCCGGGAAAGAAACAGAGGGCGGGGGGTTACGCACATGGGTTTGGTCTCCCTTGAATGATGGGAAAGAGGCACGTCTGCTCCGAGCGGATGGGGACTCGATGCGGAAAATGGTGCACGAGGGTTCTTTGCTCAGCTTCGGGGTCAAGGTCAACAGTATAAGAGGAAACAAACCTTGCTGAGTCGGGAAGGACTTACATGCTGAAGGCGTGGCACAATGGGGCCAGCGTGGGGGACACGCTGTCCGATGGCCCCGTTCAGTCGTTCAGCTTTCCACGGAGCTTTGCCGAAGAGGACAATGAGGGGGGGAGAGAGGAGGAGAGAGGGAGAGAGAGAGAGAGAGAGAGAGAGAGAGAGAGAGAGAGAGGGAGGGAGAGAGGGAGTTTGCTTTTGCACCTGTGGGTTGTCTTTCAGTGACAGCGGTTTGAGGACACCGTGATGATGTCTTTAAAGCGAGTCAGGGAAAGAGTTCGCCTGGGAAGTTGGGAACATGACAGGCAGCACCTCTCTTAAAAGGAATGAAACCTTTTCGCTCGCCGCTGCCTGCTCGGAGTTAAGTGAAAAGCAAAGACTGACACCGAGGAAGACGTTTCCAGAAAGACAGGTGACTCCTAGGAATCTGGGAGTCACTTTCCACCGAAGTCAAACTCGCTGCTTGTCTTGTGGACTTTCGATTTGCTAAAACGCTCATCTGCTCAAATGGGCGAAAACGGTAACTAAAACGGCCTCCGGGAAATCAAAGACGGGACACAGGGCTTCCTCGGAGACTCAGAAAACGCACAGGTCCTTCAGGATCCTTCACGGTGCTCGTGTGCACGTGCGTGTGTACGTCTTCTACGGCCACGGCAAACAATGAAAATTCAAAAGTTAGGGCAGAGGGGTTCCTGAAGACATGGATAGCCAGAAGTGAGTGGGTAAGGCCGATTAAAAGCGGGGAGACAGGGAGTCAGTCTTTTTAAGGGTTTCCAGAGTAACTTCAGAATCACAGAAATCGAGGACCCCCCCATCCCTCTCCTCCCCGAGGCCCTCAGGGCCCTACGGCTACAGCCAGAGTAAGACCTGGCTCCCTGTAAGGGTCCCCAGATGTCAGGACAGAGTTAAATCACGTCCGTTTCCTCCGTGTAAGAAGGTTCTAAGCAGTGCACTGTGGAAGGATTTCCATAAAATGGTGAACATTAGAGAAGGTTCGTCCTGAAAGCGGCCAGTCCTCATCTTTCCAGAATTCTCACTGATTCAAAAACACTCCCCTCCCCGTCTCTGGGTAATCAAGCTTTGTCCAAGGAGGAAAGATTGGGGCTGGGGCCGGGGGAGGGACAGCTGTTTCGAGTTACACCAGCAGCACGGCCCTGGCAGATAGCGCCCGAGTCAGAGGAGGCTGGGGGTCAGCCCACGGGTCAGAGAGAGGGTGCGCCGAGTGGCTGGGCGCGGCGATTCGGGGTCTGCGATAAGGGGCCCGAGGGGGGAGGTTCGCGGGACAGCACTGACAAATGAGGTCCCGGAGGCATAAACCCGTCCTCGCCCAGGCCGGCCCGCGGCTGGGGCGCAGGCACACGCGGGGCGAGCGGGTGCTGAAAGGGCGCAGCCTGACTCGCCAGCGCCCGGGCTTTGCAGAGAGTGTTTCCTGAGCGAGGCGATAAGCTTTCGGCTCGATATTAACGATAAACACAGAATGCCCCGGTGACTAGGAAAGTTCCAGGCCCCGGAGACGTTGAGAAGAGAAGCCAGAGAGTCATCGCATCTTCACGGTGGTTCCCACGGGGTCAGCGGGTGGTGGCAGAAGCAGCCGGTTAACTCTCTCCGTGGGACGCCTCAGGTAGCTCAGCGTCTTCTTCGCAAGGAGCCCCTGAGCTTGCAGGTGCCGCCTGGGAAGGCCTGGGTGCAGGGAGCACCCCCTGCACGAACCCTCCTGAGGAGAGCACAGACTGGCACCAGCCCGCACCCCACATCCACCCTCCTTTCCTTTCAGCCCCGCACCGACACCCCACAGACCCCGAGCAGTCCCCCAAATGTCCTACTGACCCGGGAACGCTGTCTCAAGGGACACGAGACTGTGAACGAACTGTCCCCGTTCTACAGGTGAGGACAGGTGCGGGGAACACGGCCAGGCTCAGACGTCACTCCCGCTGGGCCGCGGACACGCGGTGCCGCCCTCGCCCTCTCCCAAGACGCCCGGCCGGAAGCAGTGGCCACAGTTAGGACGTTGCAACACAGAAATCCTTCAGAAACATTTTCGAGTTCTGGGTCACATCCTCTAATGTATGTTGTAGATCCTAGGAAATACAAACACGCTAATTTATTATTATTATTATTATTATTATTATTATTATTATTATTATTATTTATTAAAGCAGCAAGGTCACAGTCATCCACCTGTATGTAAATAACTCCAAACCCAGCCCTCTCCTCAGCCGATTACCTACCGGACATCTCAGCCTTCAGTCCCTGGACTTGCTTTCCTCCCTCCTCTTCCTGGTAGGTTCTGGAGATAAAGTAAGGCTAACAGGGTGGCCGAGCACGACCCATGACACATGACACATGGCCGAGCACGACCCATGCCCCGCCACACCTCAGACACACCGGCACTGGCCCGATCGCCAGGATGGTGACGGGGTTCAGAGCTCGGGCGGCGGTGCAGACCACGGTCCCACACTCCCCGGCCTCACTGCTGAGTCGTGGGCACCTGCCGGCCGCAGAGGAAAACCCTGAAGCGACTCCCCGCCCGCCCCACGGCGCCGTCTGCAGGGCGCGGCATCACAGGGTTCATCCCGTCCCCCGGCTTTCCCCCGACACGCGCAGCCGTCTGCATCGTTTCCCCCACGGAAAGTTCCGAGGACACGGCCTCACACGCACGGGCACGCTCTCTGAGAGGCCTGCGCGGCCTCCACGTGGATTCTGCATGCCAGCTAACGGGCCCCGGCCCGCGCCAATCAGACACCTTCCTGAGCATTTAGAACGGGGACCCCACGATGACCTGGTGTCGGGCCCCGGGGCTGGGAGGTCACACTGACCCAGTGTCCTCTTTATGCCCTGAACATCCAAAATGAGAGCAAGCCAGCGCAGGGAGGAAAAGAGAGGGATGAAGCGAGGTCATCTAACAGGAGAGAGCAGCGAGAGATAAGTCAACAAAACACCTTTCTGACCAAAATGGAATTAAATTACAAATCAATAACAAAAAGCTGTAGAAAAGCCACCGAACACATAGAAATTAAGCAGCATTCTTCTAAGGTAAATCACGGGTCAGAGAAAAACAATCTTAAAGCAAATGGTGAAGGAAAAACACGGCCAGTGTTGACGACGGGTCTGAACTGCCTGTGACCATGAGGGAGGATTAGGAAGCCGACGTCTGTGCTGGGGTGAACCCCTTACCCCTTAACTGTGGCCTCTGCACATAGTTAGAGGTTAAAGAGGTCCTGAGTGGGTTTCTGCAGAAATCAGAAGTGCACGCACTGCTTCCGAGGGCGCGCCGATTGCTCTCAGCGCCTCGTGTTCTTGTTTCATCTCTGGAAAAAGCCAAGAACAGGGAACCCGCTTCCCGCCCTCACCCCGCCGAGCCCCGGCTCCATAGGCAGCACTGAAACGACGACACCGAGGTCTTGGAGAGTCCCACCTCTGAGAGTGAGATCCCCCCACCACCTCGCCCCCACAGCCCCAAGCCTGCACGGTGTGTCCGGTGTCAGCCAAGAGCGGGGTTGGCAGCGCTCCCTGTAAACACCACCCGCAGGAGGCCTCGGACTGAATCCAGATCGTTTCCTCCTGCAGGGTTTGCTGGTGGTTCAGGCCCCTCGGGAAGCAAGCGAGTTCGCAGTGTTCCCCGTGGGGGCGAGAGGAGACGGGGGCAGGGGTAAGGGCACGTGGGGGTGAGCTGACACCACCCCCAGGGGGGCCTGGAAGAGGTGACGCTCGGGCTCCCCCGTGACACTTGGCCCCCTCGGTTCTCTCCTGAAGGACCTGGTGGCTCGGGGTCCCGAGAGGCCCACTGGCCGCCTGCAGGCAGGGCGACCGGTTCCGAGGACCAGCCTGCGGCCCTCCGCACCAGCTGCTCGGTGGCTCCTCCCGCGCTGTCTGGGGAGCGCTTGGCTCGCTGGTGGCTGAGCATCCAGCTGGTGTCTGTTGCCGACATCCTGCCCGTGATGAACTCGCAGCCTATTCCCCGTCCGCCCAGCCGGGGAGGCGCCCGCCCTGCCGACTCGGCCTCCCCTCGACTTTGACTTTCGCTGGCCGCCAGCCCCTCTGAGTTTCTGCCCATCCTCCGTCTGGTCTGCAAGTGCCGGGGTCCCCGGCCCTGCCCTGCCTTTGCGGCGAGGCCACCCCGCTCTCCCGCAGCAGGCCCCGTGAGGACTCGCTGACGCCCAATGTCCACGTCGCCTGCAAGCCCAGTGGCTCCAGGTGCCGAGCTGACCCTCCCGCCCTCCATCAAACCACCATGCTCTACTAGCTGACATGCTTACCCACAGAGCGGGGCCCCAGGACAGTGCCATACTCCCGAGTCCCAAAGGAGGGGCAGAGAGAGGGGTCCCCGACCCACGTGGGCCCCAACTTTAACCATCATGCCCATCCCTGTCAGTGCTGAGACCCAGAGGGGGCAGGCAGGGGCACCTGTCTCGGCTTCCTATCTCCCTCTCTCTTCCTGTCCCCCCACCCCCCTCAAGTCCACAGGCACGAAAGAGGCAACTCGTCCCTGAATTTAACACTTCGGTCTTTCAGACAGGACTTTATAGCACGGGGCGAACCCTGTGATCTGATGGGCCAAGCTCCCTCTCAGGGCACTAATGAGGAGCCAGAGAGCTGTGGTGCTTCATCTTATGGGTCGACCTGGCTAGGCCACGGGGTGCCAGGGCAGTTGGTCAGTGTTATTCTGGGTCTTTCTGTGAGGGTGTTCTGGATGACAGAAACGCTTAAACTGGTGGACTGAGGTAGGCAGATTGCCCTCCCTGAGATGGGTGAGCCTCATCTAATCAGGCGAAGGCCCGAGCAGAACAAAGAGCCCAGCCCTCCCCGGAGTCAGGGAGATTCCCTTTTGCCTGCCTGAGACAGCAACATTTTTCCTGCTTCTGAACGTGAACTAAAACCCTGGCTCTTCCCGGGTCTCGAGCTTATTGGCCTTCAGACGGGGACAGCAACGGCTCTCCTGGTTCTGTCCTTCGGGTTCGGACCAGAACTAAACCGTCGGCTGTCCCGGGGCTCCACGTGCCAACTCACCCTCTCACCCTCCCGATCCTGAACTTGCCGAGCTCTGTAACTGTGGGAGTGAATTCCTTATAACAAATCTCTATACATCACACATAGAACATGTCTGTATTTTATATAATTTATATTTTTATGTTTTATATATTTTATATATTTAATATTTTTCTTTATGTGTACATAACATAGACAACATACATTAGATGCATGTATATGTATATATCATGTAACAAATAACAGAAATGAGTAGATATACATGTTTATATATAGGTATGTACACATATAACATGTATCTGTACATCCTGCCTGTCTCTGACTGACATGCACCCACGACAACCCTCCTTCCTCTTGGTTGTTCACATCGTTGGCAAATGGAATTTGACATATTATCGAATACGCATTCTTTGCTTTTGAATGGTCAGTAGTACTGTTGAAACAGCGCTGGAGTGTTCGTTTGAATGAACCTGAGTAATAAAAAGACCACAGGCAGAAGAAAACTATATAACGCGCAGTTTTCCAGCATTTGAGTAACTGTCCTTGCTCAAAATTTCCTTGCTAAAGGCATGAATAGCAGCAGGTAATTAAGAGCAAAATATATAGATGTTGTTATTATCGCTTAGAAAAAAAAAACTTTGGGGGCAGGGTGGGGCGGTTTTTCGAAATGCAGTCCCCAAACGCGTCCCAGGTCCCCTAAAACCCTGATACTCTGGAAGCGACCATAGCCTCCAGGTAGCAGCAGCTCAGGTCCCATCACGAACCGTATGTGCCGACCCCCACCGAGCCAACACAACACTAAGAACAACCTTAATAATCAAACATTTTTAATTAAAAACTGCATGGATAACGTCCACCCGCTGCCGTGAGCGGGAGACGATGCTGAGCCGTCTTCGTTTGTGTTTTTCCTCCTGAGCTGGGGCCATCAACACGCTGGCTGTGGCTCTTCCCGCGTCCGTGCTCCCCAGCGAGGCGCTGGGACCAACCAGCAGTCAGTCCCCGCAGCCACCGAACCGGAAGGGAGCAGCGGGGCGAGGGCAGGGGCGACGTCCCCTCCGTGCCCAAGCCCATCGGGGACGTGAGGGCCGGCAGCGACAGGCACCGAGCGCAGCCCGCTCCCCTGCCCCCGGCCCCTCATCTGGGCACAGTCAGGCCAGCTGTCTGGGCGGCGGGAGCGGCACCCCGTTCCCAAGGCCGGGCCTGTGGGAAAATCTCCACTGGCCAGTAATTGATTCCACCCCGCCAGCTCCATTACTCCAGGCTCCAGTCAAACTGGCAGCAAGCT
The DNA here is from genome assembly GCA_030015415.1 of Cynopterus sphinx. Taxonomy (NCBI): domain Eukaryota; kingdom Metazoa; phylum Chordata; class Mammalia; order Chiroptera; family Pteropodidae; genus Cynopterus; species Cynopterus sphinx. The sequence goes on along the minus strand of CM057389.1, from coordinate 50,107,564 downwards.
GGGCAGAGGGGCCCGCCGAGGGGCGAGGGGGCGGGAGCAAAGGCCACTGGGGGGCCCCGCAATTAACACTAATCTGAAAATTGGCCTCTGACAGCAGAGCCCAGCACCTGACAGCTAATTACTTATGTCAGGCTGATGTGCACTTCACAGAGAAAGGTTATTTAGCGGAGACCAGGGCTTCCTCCCCACCCCATCCCCCCCTCCTCCTCCCGTTCTTCTGTTTGTTTTACTTGGACAGTGCGGAATTGTTCCTGGTTGCTTGGACCCCAGAAACTCTGGAAGTCCTCCTACCTCACTGAGCTGAGAGGCTCCCAGACGTCCCCACGAAGCCCCAGCGCATGTGTCGTGCCGCTCACCTGGGCTGGGGGCCAGAGAGGGAGACCTGGGTACCCCAGCAGGTGGGCCCATTTCCGTTTATAAACGGAGCCAAAGCCACGAGATGCGGGGAATCCAAAAAGTCACATCAATGCCATAAGGGACCCAGAAAGCAAGTTCCCTCACCTCCCTTTCGGGCAGCCAGTGCGTGGCGGGGGAGGTGGGCCAGTGGCTGATTTTGCAGGTAAAATCAGACGCTTTCTGTGTTAAGTGACTGTAAAACGCGTTCCCGGTCCTCACGTATCTGCAGCGAGTGTCCGGGCACGCGGTCTTGGAGTCGGTGATTCCATCGGCCTCGCCAAGTGGAGGCGGCGTCAGCAGAGGATGGGGGAGTCGCGGGGACCCCACCTCCTTGCTTTGTGCTTTCTGTCGACAGATGTTTCCGAGCTCCCGCTTTCCATGAGGCGCGGTGCTGGGCGCTGGGCACATGCAGACACGGTTCTTGGGGAACGACACGGGTCAGTAAGGAAATTCCATGCGGCATCTTGCGCTTCGCCAACGGTGAAACACGAGGTCTGTGAGCACCTGACACGAGGCGCAGGGGAAGCGGCCTCTGAGCCGAGAGCCGAGCGCACAGGAGTCAGGCGGGCAGAGGACGAACGACAGGGTGGCCCTGGGGGAAAGGAGACGTAAGGGAAATGCCAGGTACACAAAGTCTGACGCGAGAGGCGTTAGCAGCGTCGAGGCCTTGGGGCACGTGGCCCGGGAGAGGCTGATATTTAAGGCTCGCGGGTAATTCGTCCCAAGGCCGTCCAAGCAGAGGTTGTGAGGCTTCCGACGTGACGAACGTTTTGCCGTCCACCCTGCTGGCTACCCACATCCCCTAGCCTGGCCTCGCCTCTGGTCACCACATGCTGGACAAGGCCAGGCCACGGGAGCCCCAGTCCGACTGAAGCTCAATAAGGGTCGTCGGGTCAATGCTGGGGCTGGAATCAGGGGACCCAGGACAGTGGCACCGGGCACCTGTCCTTCCCGTGGGGACCCCTCGCCCCATCACGTGGGAGTCTGGGTTTTCAGTTTATTCACCCAGCAAGCGCCGACTGTGTCTTCTGTGCCCGGAGACGAAGGCTCCAGGATGCTGGAGTGACCGGGGTGGGCACGGCGCCTCGGGACCGTCCCGAGGAGAAGACAGATGTGAAGCAACCGTAACAAACTAAACCCATGACCCACGCGGTGAGCGCTGGAAACTAAGAAGCATCTTCTCAGAAGTCATCCTGTTTTGAAAACGGCGTGTAACATCGAAAATGAAGGAGAAGCTCATCACGATGTCTGACGTGAAGTCAGATGGGGAGAAGAACGCTCGTGAGCTGAGGTCTCGCTCTGCGTCTGGTACTGGGCCAGGCCTTGCATGTCCTGGTTCACTGCTTCCTCGTCAGGAACCCACGAGGGGCTAATATTTCCCAAGAAGTTAAGAGTCAAGGAACTTGCCCACGGTCAGCAAAGTGGGAAACGGTAAGGCCTGGGCCAAGCCGGTTGGCACCCCCTTACCCCCGCACCAAGAACGCCACCCGTCAGCCCCTCGGCGGGCTTAGCTGTTCACACCCAACGTGTTGCCACGTTGAGTGACCAGAGCAAACCTAACCAGGACACTCGGTGGCTCCCACGGGACACCTTCCCCCTCCCTCAGTACACGTGATCGGCCCATATCGCCCTGGGAAAAATACTTATCCGAGCGCAGGCACGAGCCCCTTTTCATAAGTCCTGGTGGACATTGCAACACGATCTCATTTCTGGCCCAATCTCCCCCCGCACTCACCGCCGGGCCCTTTAGGAAGTGCGATATTGAAAACAGAAACACTCATCAAATATACGGAGTCTGCGAGGTAGAGAAGTCCCCATCAAAGCCGAAAACCGGGGCTGGTCATTGTTCTGGAAACAGGAAACCGGAGGGACATCCCCCAAAGGAAGGAGCTTGCACGCAGATGCCCGGCACAGGTGGGCGATGTCCGGCGGGCCCCCGGGGAACCCCCTCAACCAAATGCCGGGCAGGTGGGTGCAGAATTAGGACGGGCCCGTCATCATTGCCGGTCATGATTCAGGGGGCGCTGCGGTTTCCACAGTCACGGCCAAGTGCCTGGGCACCCGCACAAATAATCCCGCTCCAAGTACGCAGTGACCAGCGAGGCACTCGTCCCGCTTGGACGCGACACCCGGGAGGGGTGGGGGAGCAAGCGAGCTCCCAGGCCGCCGCACGCCCAGCCGCCCGGCTCCGAGGCCGTCCCAGGAGACAGCCGAAGCCATGGCTGCCGCCGAGTGACCCCGGAGCTGGGGCCCTTGTCAAGGCAATGTCAGCAGCGGCAGCTTCTGGAAACCGCGGCCTCTGTGATCTTGTCCGTAACAGGTCATTACGCCCGGGCTTCTCGACGGCCACCTTGGGGCACAGGGTGAGCAGAGCGACCAGGCTGCGGCCAGCGCTCGGCCTCCGGCTCCTGCTCGGAGGCCACCTCCCCACACAGGCTGCTTTTAGCCGCCCCAGGGGGAAGGGCAGGCCCTGGGCCCCACGCGAGGCCTGCGTCCCACAGCCCCTGCTCTCTGTCCAGAAACCCACCCACGGGTGCGACGACGCCCACATCCACTTGGGGTTCCTAAATGCTGCTTCGGTCGGCGTAGAAAACGCTGAGACCTCACAGTCCTATCCGTGCTTCATCTGCCTTTCAAAGTAGCTTCTTTTTCCTTTTTCTTCTTCTTCTTCTTTTTTTTTTTTAAGTAAAACAGAACAAAATAGAATACCTCTGGTATCGAGAATGACCACGCTTTTTTTTTCCTTTTTGGTTTGGTTTTTGGTTTGTGTCTGTGAACTCATCTTATGCCAATTTGCTTCTAAATTGTGAGATTGTGTGATTTCTGATTAAAGAGTCTATACCATCTGTTTCACATTAAGGACTCATGTTTTGGTCTTCTCAGAAGCACTTTTTTTTTCTTTTTTTCCAGGACACGGTGCCTGGCACTCGCTTCGCGCCAAGCGCGGTGTTCCTCGTGAGCCAGCCCATGGAACGGCCAGCGGCACACGTGCCAGGGTGCCCGCCCGGTCCCCCCCCCAGCACCACCAGCGATTTCCAGCCCTTTCCACTTAGCGCGGATCGCAAAACCATATGTGCGCCCGGGACCCCAAGGTGTTTCTGCATGAGGGGATCCCCACACGGCCCACTGCACCGCTGGACCTCAGCCATCCCTCTCGAAGCTTCCGAGGTCCCCGGACGCCCCCGAGTGCCCCTCCGAGCCGAGTGACACCTGCTCGCCGCCCGTCTGGATGGGGAAGCCTGCTGCGAGATCCCTGGCACGGTGGCGGACCCCCGGGGAAGCCCCTCAACCAAATGCCGGGCAGGTGGGTGCCAAGGCGGCTGCTCCCGGGGCCAACTGGGAACACACACTCAGAACCACCCTCGTCTAAAAAAAACAAACAAAAAAACCCGAAACAGGAGTTTGGCAGCCCAAAATGTGAACGCTCATCAAGTCTAATTGAGAATTATTATGGAGACAGGCTTGACTTCGCTCCCGATTCTGATCTCTCTGGGGCTCGTTTGGCACCCGCGGACAATGTCCCTGTTGTTTCACCTGGAGCCGCCTTTCTCAACCCGGATTAATGCCCCAAGAAGCTACTTTACAGATCAATACCTTCCTCGCATGAAGGTGATTTTAAAAATTAATAATAATAAAATAATAATAATAACAACAACAGCAACAGCTCTTCCGGCTGTTCGGTGCCCATTTTGGCGGAGAGAAACCCGCCCCCCCGCGATCGTCTGGCACCCGGCACCGTGCACACCCACCCCTCGCCGGGTGCCGAGCGCGGCGTGCCGCGCAGCTGTGAGTCATCAGGCGTTAATGTGGATTTAATGTGAGCGGGTGCTGGAGGTGGCGGGCACAGCTCGAATGAGACATGTGGCGGGCGTTTCACCGCGGTGTCGCCGAGTCCCGGTCTGACATCTGACAGCCCTTAATAATTAACCGCGTGGACATGGTCAAACCTCCCCCCCGGCTGGACCCGACCCCAGCCCCACCGGCCGCCGCATTGTAATCGTCAGTCGAGCTTGAGACAGTCGCAGGCAGGCGATCAGGCGGCTTCGGGAGCCCGCGTTCGCCGACGTGGCCGTCTTCTAATTGGGCTGGGAGGGCCCCCGGCAGCTCCCATATGCTGCCTCCTTAGGAAGATCGAATATTCTCTCGGCTGAGGGGAAACCAATAGGGCTTTGAGGCTTAACTGAGGGCTCTGGGAAGAGGCCCTCGCGTGGGGCTTGCAGGGTTCGGGGCGGCCTGAGGCCCAGACCCACCCGTGACGTGTCTTCTGAATCCTCCTCCTTGTCGACTCCTCCTCCTCCTCCTTCTGGGAGGCCTCACGCAGATTCGGGCCCCCCAGCCACAGGGCAAACTTCTTTGGGGTCTTCCACCCCACGGAGGGTGGAGCCCTCCAAAAAGCAGAAGGAAACAGTCCGAGGCATCAAACCCAGGTCACAAACCCCCCCGCCTCTCGAACAAGGAATATCAAAGTCAGACATGGAAGCCCCCAAGGAAACCTTCCACTGCTTCCCCTCAGGCCGGCTGCGGTCCCCCTGGGCCGCGTCTGCCTTGGTGGACAACGGGAAGACCCGGCTGATACTCAGGAGACTCCCACGGTCCCCACAAAGGTCATGGTGCCTGTGAGCAAAGGCAACCGAGACCGGTGCGTGCGGCACACGAACACGACCGGTAACAACTCCATTTCGATCGAATGGTCCATGAGGCGGATGGAAAGAGCAATGCATCTGCTTTCGTGTTGTGGTTGAAAAGGATCCGCTAAGCCAACGGACGATGTAAAACTGACCTCGGAGCTTGTAAAGCAAGTGGAAGCATGCATTGCTGCGACAGGACGTTTAAGCACAACGGACAGGCTGATTACGGAGTCCGTTCACTTTTTCATAAATGAGAACCCCGAAGGACCCCCAATCACACTTTTTTTTTTAATTTAAGATTCTACGATTGGAGTCGAGACTGGATGTGCCCACGGAACGCGGCAGCGGACAGGGTTCCTGTGGCGCGGAGGGCGCACCGCTGGGACGTGTCGTGGGAAGCCTGCCGTCCTGCGCTAGGGAGTAAGTACGGGAACCATGAGGTGGCTGTCAGCCTGCACGGTGTCCTCACCCATCCTCGCCCCTGGCTGAACAAGCAGGCCCGAGAAGCTGCGCGGTTAGAACCCGGTGGAATGAAGGTGGGGGAGTGAGAAAACAAAGACGCATTAAGGAAAAGGAGAGAATAAAGACAGAAATGTCCCTGAAAGGCCATCACGTGTATTTGTGTACGGAGGGCGCGAAGCGCACACTAGGGGTGAGAGCCCTTGGGACTTAACCTAGGGCTGTGTCCTGGTCACGTCTCTTTCAGAGAAGAAGAACCAGCCCTTCCCGAGCAGGGTCTGACGGAAGGGCTGAGCCCACAGGGCAGCCTCGGAGCAGCCAGGAGATTACAGGCCAAGGCTCTTCCACTTCCCGCCTCCCCAATCCGCTTGGAGGGGGAAGGGGTGGGGGCCCTGCCCGGATCAGCAGCGGTTCGGGGCCGTGCTGGAAGGCCTGGGGCCAGGAGTACGCGCTGTCACCCCAGCTCTGCCCCGTGACCTGGACAAGTGCATGCGTGTCCCTGCTGGGGAGGCGAGCCTCCTGGCCGTGTCCCCGTGGGGCTGCCCTGCCCGGACACTCTGAGGCCCAGGCCAGGCTTTCTGGCTGAGGGGGACACTGCCCGGCGTCTGGGCCCGCCGCGGCCAGTTCTGCAATCCTGACGGCGGCACGGCCAAGGGCACCTCCGACCCTGGCGTGTTCTCTGACTCCTCCCTGGTCCCCCGGGTCAGCCTTAACTGCGGGTTTCTCAGCGCTGCCCGGTCCTGCCAGCCCCTGGGTCTGGCTCTCCCTCGATCCCTTCCTGGCCTCACCCCGCGGTCCTCAGTCCTGGCCTCAGCCGTCTGCCATCGTTCGGGTTCGTGGCCTGGCCACGGTGCTTTACCCAGAAACCCGAAGTATTTTGGAAAACGCCCACGAGCCGACGTGAGAGGGCAGAGCCACTTCCCCAAACAGCCCTGCCGACCGAGGGCCCCGGTCCCCTGCTGGGTGAGGAAACGTGAGGGAAACTTTGCAGAAATTTTCAAAAGCGCCCCAGCTTCCCGTCCCCCCAAAGCCGAGTGTGCTTATTTGTCAGGCTCACATCCGTGTGCACGGCTGAGCAGCTTATGACACGGAGAATCCGGTTAACACTTAGGCTGAAAAAGTGAAGTATCTGTAAACACCTGGTGGTGCCCTCAAATGCTCGCCACATCGCAAAAAGCAGGTGGTTATCTAACGCACTCAAATCTACGCCAGAGGAACTGCCCCCGTCTCTTTAGTGAACAGATATGGGTAAGTTACAAAGGGAAAATACCTTCAGCATTGAGGGGATGCTCTTCTAGGGTCACCTCACGTCGACACAGAGCTACCAGCACGTGTTTTCCTTTCGAGGGATAATTCATGGTTCCGACATCCCGACCGATCCGGCCTTCCTCCATCCGCCAACGCAGCGCCGTTCGAGGCGACGATGTCATCTCTAGCCGCGGTTTCTCCGAGAAGAGAGGAAAACAGCTGGGATGCCGACGCAGAGATTATACGTGCCCGTCGGGCAGCCTTTCGCTCGAGCCTGCTCATTAAGTGCCGCCTGAGTTATGAATGGACGGACGGAAGGCAGGACGGACGGGTGGGGGGGCGAACGAGTGACTGGAAACCCGGCTGTCCCGACTGCCGCTGACGACATTCGAAACCAGTACCTGGTCTGGTTTTTATTATTTTCTCAAATCTGGGAGCTCAGAAGCCCTCCCTTCGCCTGAGACGGCGTTCGGACGACAGAAGTATATTCAGAAGGAAAAGACGCTCACGATTCAGGCTCCTTCAAAAAGTCCAACAAGCTTGACCGGGGAGGACTTTCCCTCCGTGCCCTTGACCCCCGGCCTCCTTGGCCACTGGAACCGCTCGACCGAGGGGCGCGAGCGGTTCCACCCCAACCACTTGCCGGTTGTTCTCAGCGACGAACCCCAGGACTTACAAGGAAGGCAAAGAGGAAGCTTCGGGCCGTAAACCTTTCAGGAGCTACGGAGGCTCCTCTCGAAGCGTCTTTGCTGCTCTGTTTGGGCGTTCTGCTCGTCTGGTGGTTTTTCCTAAAACTTGAGAGTCAGGGACTCCGAGCAGAGAGGACGAAGTGCCCCCCTCACCTCACTGGTGCCATTCCTGAACCCATGGAAGTCCGGGGGGGCCCGGAGCACAGGCCCGTGGTGCTGACACGCTGAACCCCGACGGCTGGCCTGGCGTGGTAGAAAGGGAGCCTGAGCCAGGGAGCGTAAGGACGCTCGCCGCGGCCCAGCCGTCCACAGCCACCGGCCGGAGGAGTGACACACATGGCACACGGGTCATCACCAGCGCTCATCTGCCGCACACGTGGCGGTGCTGCCCACCAACTCGCTCTCCACCCGCGGACGATGGGCACGAGGGCGCAGCGCCTGCTGAAGGGGTGACTGTGGGTTTTTACCTGGATCGGCGCACTTTCTAAACGGTCTACGGGGAGCACGTTTTCCCTTAGAGTAGAGGACACCACCCACGGCACCCCAGCCGGGGAGACTCTCAGGACCGTCAGAGCTTCTGGGATCCAGCTCCAGGGTGGCCCTGTGGCGCCTCCGTTCCTCCATCGACAGACTAGAGATAAAACCTGTGTAAAAGGGTTCGTGAGGGTTAATGGGAAAAAAATACGTGTAGGCGGGGCAGGCCCAGCACTAGCATCCAATAGGCTCTTCACAACCACGAACTCTACAGCCTCAAGGACCAGGAACGCCGTCACACACACACTCAAGGCTCTGGAAGGTGTCACGCCCACAGAAATGTAAGATATAATATGACGACCAGGCCCTCGCGTTCGGGGGCCGGCACGTGAGAAGGTCGTCCTCCCGAATTCAAAAGCAAACACGCGAGCGATGGCCCAGGGATGGATAAAAAGACGGAGCACACAGACCCGGGAGTCCAGAAACGATCCGCAGGCGCACGGGCCACTGATTCCAAGCCAGGGTGCCGGCTTAGGCTGGCGGGGAGACGGACGTCTGGCGAACACGTGTGGTCGGAACGGCTGAATCTTCCTGTGGGAACAACCCCGGCTCGTTTCATTCCACACACAAAGACTGATGTGAGCTGGATCCTAGGCCTAAACACGAAGCCCAGAACCATGAAGCTTCTAGAAGAAAGAATGGACGACCGCAGTGAGGCAGGCGGAGACGCCTTAGGCTACGCATCAAAAGCACGAACTGTAAAAGACAAGATAAATGGGACCACGTTGAAATGAAAATTTCCGCACCATTAGGAAAGTTAACAGACAAGCCACGGGATGGCAAAGGCAAGGACACATGCACACGCACGCACACGCGCACGCACCCCTGACAGAAGACGGGACGAGGACGCGTCGCTCCCACGATTACCGGTGAAAGGGCTTTAAGACACTTCATTAAACTACTGTGAAAAGGGGCGAAAGGCTCGGAAGACACTTTGCGAAATCCGAAGTAGGGGTGCCCAACGAGCACGTGGACAGACGCACGACGTCGGGGAAACGCCGAGGAAAGCCCCGCGAGGTGCCGTTCCGTACCCGCCCGGAAGCGGACACGAGAGGCCGACGCCACACGTGCTGAGGATGCCGGCGCCGAAACTCCTGAGCAGTGCAGTGGGGGCATCGAAAGGCCACGGACGCTTCGGAGAACCGTGCGGGGGTTCTTCTGGGGCTAGACGTACACGGAGCCTGCGAAACAGCCATTTATTTCATTCCTGGGTGTTGACCCGAGGAAATAAAAACTGACGTTCACGAAAAGAGCCTTATTCACAGTCGGTATGTCAATCAACCCCAAAGTCCGGGACAGGAGAACGGGTCTGTCGTGACGCCGTCACGCGAAGGAATGCCACCCCCGGAGGACAAACTGCGGGTCCACCCACGACGTGGGGAAGCCGGCACGGAGGGCTGCCTGCGTCCAAGTTTGCAGCCGGGTGGAGGACGCCCGGTACGCCCCGTCTAGACGCCCAGAGAACCTGGGACACACCGATGAAGGATGTGCAGAGCCCAGTCACCCATGCCGCACGGGACGCGACGCCGTCACAAGCACGATGTGGACCAGGCCTCTGCCCCCCGCCGTCCGGCAGGCGGCTGAAAGGCCTTGGCAGGGGGCCGTTCTCCTTCAGCAAAACAGCCCTCGGCTACGACCGGGTCCCTCCTCCGGCCCACATCCTCCACTGGGCTCGGGCCTCGCTCGGCGCATGGCCGCGTGTCCGCGGCAGATCCCAGGGTGGCCGGGCACAGAGAGACCCACACAACGGCCCCCCTCACGCTCTCGTCCTGGGCCCGGAAAGCGAGCGTCCTCTCAGTGATGCTGTCAGGCGGGCTGCCCGTGTGTGTCCCTGCGGCCACCCTGTTCTGGTTGGTGGTGGCATCGGCGCTCGGCACGGACCACGCCTGGCCCGCGGGTCACTGGGTGGAACCCTCCGAGCGGGCGGGAAGGGAGAAGCCCAGAGCCAATCCTCTATTCCGGGCCTTGTTCCAGCTTCTGCACCATTCGGTCCAGCGTCCCCCTCTCACTCACAAGTGGAATGTTGTTCCCTCTCTCTCTGCCAAGAGACCCGAAGCAGGGAGAAGAGGGAAGGCCTAAGAAATGAAGCGGGGAAAGGGCCTACGAGGTGTTCATTTAACGAGCAAAACGCGTGGACAAGGGGACGAGAATGACGATCCGTGTCCCTTTGTCCCTTAGTGCAGATTCAATGGCACCGAGCAGGTGGGGACAGGTCCCAGGGAAGAGCGCGCCCTTGGGGCTCCCCATTCATCGTTGAATCGACCCATTCGCAGGTCCCGAGGGGCCTTGGGTCCCGTGTGGCTCTCCACTGCGGCAGGGAGGCCAGAAACGACACTGCCATGAGGACTGGAGCAGCAGGTGCAGCGAGAGTGGCCGTGAGAGGTGTGGACAACTCTTTTGAGAAATGTGATTATTTAAAAAAAAAGAGAGAGATAGAAGAGGACATGGAGGCGGGGAAGGGGATCGTGACAGAGCAAAGGCTGGCGGGGTTTGGAGAACGGAGCGTGCGTGTCGGCACACGGGGACCAGGTGAGAGGGACACTGAAGCTGAGAGAGGAATCGCAGCGAAGAGCTCAAAGGCTGGAGAAAGGCGGGAAGAGGGGGACTAAAAGCCCGCCCGGAGGGAAAACCCTGGAGGAGAGTCAAACGCCACTTATTCTGAGAGGGGAAGGAGCAGAACGAAAGGGAAGACAGAAGAGACATCGGCGAGCGCGGTCGCCTGGAGCAGGTCACTGGGACGCCCGTTCCCACGGCGGCTCCTGCTGGGGGGAGAGTCAGGTGGTCCTGGAGGGGCCGTGGGGCAGGGACAGAGTCTGCAGTCGCCCAGTTCTCCCTGCAGCGCCTTCACAGGCGCGCGCCCCTAAAACACTCCCCCAGCCCCTCTGAACTACGCAAACACAGATAGGGAGCTCGGCGGGCAGGACGGGCACATCGGGGACCTGGAGCCGGAACAAAGAAAAGGTCACCAGCGGGTGGCACTCACTCGGCCGGATCTCCCCAAACACGAGCAGACCCCCCTCCCCCAGGAGAACGTTCCGGGGCCGGACGTCCGACTCGGTCACCTGGCAACACCACACGTGCCGCGGGAACGTCACCCCACCGGCCCAGCCCAGCTAAGGGGCCCTCGGCCCACGGGAGCATGTGGGCCGGCGGAGCGCAGAGGGCGACTCTGTGTTCACTCAGCGGGGTCTGCCCGCGACCACGTGCCAAGGGGCTCGTCCTGGGGGACCGAGACGGTCCACGCCCTCCCCTGGGTACGAACTGTCTCCGAGAGGGGACAGAGGGGGAGCTCAGAGCTCCCGACTGCTTCTTCAGAAACGTCCCGGGTGCTACAGAGACGCTGCGTGGCCACGAGAAGACGACGACCACGGGCTCAGAGCGCACGCGACAGCCAGGGCCAGGGCTGGAGCAATCCTTCTCGGAAACCGAAGGGTGTAAAGGGGCAAACTAACCAGGTGCAGGAGGGTAGAGAGACGTGAGGGGTGTGGGCTGGAGGCTCCGAGGCGGTGAAAGTGGGGCATCTGGGCAGACGAGGGGCGCCAGGGTGGCCGACCCGCCTACACCCGGGGACAGCACAGCAGGCTGGGGATGGGGACGCTGAGGGAGGGGACGGAGAGGGCAGCAGGGACTGCCCCGATGGAGGCCTCGGCGGCCGCATTCAGGGGGTTGGGCTTCGTCTTGGGAGCGGTGGGAAGCCACCGCAGATGGGATGCCTGAAACTGAAGCCACCGCGGACGCCTGAAGCCGCACGTGTGACGGGCACCGCCTGCGGACGGGGAGGGGGCACAGGAGGCCGAGAGAAGCCGCGAGTGCTGACAGCACCCGACCACGGACGGGGCCTGCGAGGGGAGGACGAAGCAGAGTGGAGGACAGGCCGGGGGTGAGCCGGACACCATTAGCTAAGACAGAAGCAGGAGGGTGGGCGGCGTGACTCTGCGGGTCCCCGGACGGCCCTGTGCAGCACAGCGGGGACACCGCGCCCCGGGATGGGACGGACAGCGAGTGGGGACGGGAAGGCCAGCAGGCCCGGCTGCCCACGCACGGCCCTCGCACGGCCTGACCGGTGGCGGCCTCCCTCCCTCCCTCCCTTCTCCCCCTGGCTGAGGCCTCCGCGGTGGCGACAGCCGGGACAAACAGAGCTCTGTGATGCGATTTTTTTCTTGAACCTCCAGTGGCCTCTTTACATAACCTTCCACAATAGCCGGCCTCTGGGAGTCTGGCACAGGCTGTGCTCTGCGCCGCCGCCGGGCGACACTTTTATCTCCCAGCCTCGGATGAGGAGATAAGCGTGTGGGCTGTCGGCGGAGGACGCGGGGCGGTGTCCCTTCCGCTTCTGCGTCCGGCCACCGAGGGCGCCTGAGGCTTGGCGTGGGCCGTGTCCACCCCCCGCACCGCTGTGGCCGTTTCCTTGGGGCGGCGGTGTGCTTGACACCTGGCATAGCCGGAGCAGGCCCACGGCCTCAGGTCTTCTCTCTTTAGAAGGAAAAGGCAGGGATCCCAAAGCCGAAAGGGGAGCAGGTCAGGTTCCGGTCCCAAGGGGCAGGAAGCCAGAGCAGTGACAGGGGAGGGGAACGGGGGTGCGGACAGGCCGGATTTTAAGTGGGTGCGACTGCAGCGGGACCCCGAGAGGTTACCATCTGAGCGGGGGAGGGGACAGGACTTAGGATGCAAAGCTAGGGGGGCAGGGGTGGGGGAGGCTCAGAAACCATTCCAGACCTCCCAGTGCAAAGGCCCCAGGGCAGTGACCTTGGAGCATTTAAGGATGAAGGGCCGATGTGGTGGAGTGGGGTGGGAGGTGGCGGTGGGGCACGGGGCAGGCCGGGCCTGGCCCCCTCGAAGGCCGCTCTAGGGACCGAGTGTTCACTCTGAGGTGGCGCGTTCTCAGCAGAGAGATGCCACGACCCCCCTGGCTTTGGAACGACCACTCTGGCTTCTACGGGGAAAAAACTGTGATGGAGCCACGGCAGAGGCGGGTGGTCCACCCGGGAACCTCCCGCGTGGTTCAGGAGACTCAGGACTGGGAATGGAAAGCCACCGGCGTCCGGACTCCACGTGCAGAGTCACGTCTCAGGGAGACATGGCCGCGATCGGGCCAGGGTGGCGGTCAGAAGGCGCCGGATGCTGGCGCCAAAGGGGTCATCGTAAAATCAGAAAAGGGAGGGGCACGAAAGAGAAGGGTCAAGGGTGCCTCCCGGCCCCGCGACCTGAGCCGGTGGCCAAGTGAAGGGCGGACAGACAGACAGTGTAGGGGGCTGGAGGCGAGGGGCCCAGAGGTGGGCTTTAGGAGATACGACGGTGTGCGATGCCGCCCGGACAGCGAACTGGAGCAAACTGTTGAGTGACCGGCTGTTTGTGGGAGCCCGGAGTTCGGGAGGCGTCCAGGCCGCAGGTCCACGTGTGGGGGTGAGACCTGTGAGACCGCGTCGCCTGGGGAACGAGCGCGGTGAGAAGGCAGCAGGCGTGAGGACGTGAGCTGGCGGGCCCAAGGTTCCAACGCCTCTCTCCCTCCTGCTCTCGAAGGGACCGTGGGAGGGAGGGAGAGGGCCTCACTCACTCGGTCCCCTCCACTCACTCGGTCCCCTCCACTTACTCGGTCCCCTCGGTACGATTTCCCGGTCAGAGCCCTTCCAGAAAGCTCCGCCGCGAGGGGCCTGCTGGAAGGTCACATATGAAAGTGACCTCGCCCCGCTGATCAAGACCCTGTCCGCCGTCAGGTAGAAACATGGAAACGGGACTGAAGTCCTCGGCGGGGTCCGCACAGAACCCCGGAGACCGCGCGCCCCGAACCGGACCGAACCGGAAATCCTCGCACTCCAGAGCCGGCCTGTCACCATGCGTTTTCCCACATGTGTTTCACGCCCGACTCCTGAGGTCTTAACCGTGTGAATTTTCAAACACGTGAACATTATATTGAATCAAACGTTTAAGCTACTTGTTGCTTGTCCTCTCCGTCCCACCACACACCGGGGGAGAGAGAGGGGAGGCGAGGCCGGCAATCCTATTTACGTTTGACTTAAAATATTAGCTCGCCGAGGAACAGACGCTGTTCTCTGGAACTAAATCATAGGAAAGGTACATTTAAAAAAAAAAAAGAACATTCGATACCACGGATTAAGTGTTTCCTAATTCTCTTTTGCACGAACCTTCGCTTTTAGTTACTCCCTTGCTGGACCCCTGGGAATGTCTTCCACGTCTAAACACGGGAGCAGAAATGACGCCCCCGGGACAGGCCCCGCGTCCTTCCAGGGCAGGGCGCGTCCCCTCCTGGGCGGGCAGAACGAGCACTTCCCTTTATCCCGCAACTCCGATGGCATTGAAGCCACTTGGCCACGAGAAGGGAGACGCAGACACCTGATTCAGGGTCTCGTTTGGTTCTTCACGCTGAAGAGTTCGACTCTTTGTTGAAAGAAGGGGGAAGGGAATTCCAGGTGTAGGGGAAGGCCCTGTGGGATGGCTGGGGGTCAGCAATGCGGTGTCCCTAACTGGCAACGCAGGGGGACGGGCTCGGCTGCAGAAAGGAGAGGGGCCGAGTGTGCTGTGGAACAGACGTCGTCTGCCATGGGGGACGCACACGATGGTCCTCCACGCGCTTTCCTAAGGCAAGGAGACCCGGGCCCCGCCACGCCGTTCTCGCAGCTCCGCGTGGCTGGCCCGGGGCAGGCGTGCGCTTCCTTCCTCTCCCTTTCCGAACAGACAGCAGGTGAGCATGTCCCCAAGTTCAAGCGCTAGAGCCCGCTGTGGACACTGCCATCAGGTGCCCAAGCGAAACCCTGGCCTCCGGCTTCCACTTCTGAGGCTGGATTTCCACGCCCGCGGCTTCTCCTCCTCCCTGTCCGGCTCGGGAATGGCCATGCCCTGCTCCCCGTTCCCTACTTCTGTGTTCTCTAGAGAGACCGCGATGTCCTTTTTCCAGGTGTGGAGGCCCGTGGCCGAGAGGGGTGCGACGTGCTCCGGGCACCTCTCAGGTGACTTTCCGCCTCGTGCCTGCGGCCGGTTCTTACTCTGCGTTTCCCAGCCATTTTCTGTCGTTTTGTCAAGCTGCCTCCCAACCCTCAGAGACTCCCACAGACAACGTGGTGACCCACACTGGACGTGCCCACAGCTCACGGTCCGGGTGGGGACCTCACCACCTGAGCAGGGCCAGGCCCCGGCTCTCCTCGGACGGAAAACCAGGGGAAAAGAGGACGGGAGCCGAGCTGCTGAGCGGATGATCATCCTCCCTGCCGTGGGCACCGAACCCTCCACGCCCCGCCGTGTGTGTGAGGCTTAGCTGGAGGGCGCCCCTTGGAACACGACGTGAACTAAGGTGCGATCCGTTCCTCCTGTCACAAAGCTTCGTTTGTCTAAAATTCTGGAAGAATGAAGAATTCTACTTAGAGATTTCGCAGCCGACTGAAGCTTATTCCCCCAAGTGCAAAAACATTCTATTTTAGGTCGAAATCGTCATACAATTTCCTATCTCGCGTCCCTGCCTTTTTAAAGAGTGCAGTGTGCCCCGCACCATCTCGTTTTAACGATTTCTAAGTTCGTCACCATTGCCCTTTGTGCTGGTCCACGTCGAGGACCGCCGCGTCCTCTGTGCCGAATAGAAACTTGGGCTCACTCACACCCACAGAGGCCCTGGGCGACGGTCGGCTTTCTAAACGCGCTGTCACTCCTGTCTGGGGCCTTACGTTTTCCGTCGGGTTTCCGTCACAGTCAGCGCGTGAGGGGACGCCGACACCTTAGAATCGTGCCTCTCGGAGAAGCCAAGAGGCTGTGCGTGGGAGCCCGGACGAATCTCCTCAGACAAAGACAGACCACCCTTCTCGCGTGGCGTCTTTTTTAAGAAATATTCCTAGTTTGCTGGCTGCCTGTCTGAGAGGTAAGGCTGGAATCACGGGTTGAACGAGGTGCTACTCCACCAGGGAATTTATTTATGAAGGAACCCAAAGCATCTGGTCCTCGTCCTCTGAGGCCGTTTTTGGGCGGACTCTGCTCTCTTGCCTTTGTTGGTGGGAACAGAGCAGTGGTGGGGCAGGGGCAGAACCAGGGCAGACACTGCAGTTTTTAACATTTCCGATGAATTCGGTAAACTCGTGATAATTTCGTGCTTACCTGAAGGTTCGATTGTATATTTTTCTTTTTTTTTCCTTTTTTGTAGATAAATGCTATGTGGACAAAGTGGTCCCGTTCAGGACAATACTATATTTAGTGACTTTCCTAGTGATTAGTTTTCGTAAAGGGAACTGCAGAGGGAGGCCTGACAGAAGGAGAGAATGAAGCTTTGTCATTCAAGCTCGATGGTGCCTTTCTCTGCCGCTGGGGACGCAGGCATCGGAACCCGCTTTAGGCTTTTTAAAAATAAGTCAGTGCCAATCACTGGCCCCTCGAGGATACGCAGTAAAGCGAGAGGAGGTGTTTCTTGTCAGGTGTCTATGATTCCACCTGATACGCAGAAGGCGTTATAAGCCAGTTTATTTGATTTTGAGGAAAGTGAAATCCTGTACACAGACGGACAGCCCCTCAGCCTACGTCTCCAGGACGCACAGTTTCTGCTGGAGTGAAGCAGCGTCTGTTACTAACGGATTGATCAGACTGCAGCACCGGCTACCGAGGCCACGGCGGGAAAACATACTAAATGCATCGTCAGCCCAGGAGTTTCTGCCTTGCCACCTGCTATTCTGATGGGGGAGCGTTGGGGCGGGGCGGGGAGGACACCGGCCCCCGCTGGACCGTAAACCTGCAGCGACAGTCAGAGGGAACAGGCGACGTGCGGTCTGGGGGAATGAGGGAACTGACAGCTTCTCTTGGTGCAGTCCTTTCCCTGTACGGCCTCTACGAAAATCAGCATGGAGGTTCCCCCCAAAATTTAGGACGGAGCTACAGTATGACCCGGCAGTCCCTCTTCTGGGTATCTATCTACCCGATGAATTTAAAACGTATTCGTAAAGATACACGCACCCCTATACTCACTGCAGCGTTATTCACAATAGCCAAGACGTGGAAACAACCGGAATGTCCTACAGTCAGGGGTGGGATGAAGAGGATGGGGTACGTAATAGATACGACGGAATACGACCCCACCATAGGGAAGATGAGACACCGCCGTTGGCGACCGCGTCGATGGTTCCTGAGAGCATCGTGCGAAGTGAAACTTGGGCTCAGACAGAAAAGGGCAAGAACCAAATGGTTTTGGTCACACGTGGGACGTCAAACAAAAAGCGACAAATGCACAAGCGAAACAAGCGAACGAACTCACGGACGTGGACATAGAAGCAACCCCAGCGATGCCTTTACAAAGCGGGACGCGTTTCTTTCACCGACTGGTTTTGGTTCGGCCCAGTGAGCCAGGGGAAGGCCACGTGGGTACCGTTCTCATTTACGTGACGAGTCCAGGAAGGCCAGCTGGATCGGGGACCTGACGACCTGTCTCCACAGGCGAAAAAGAGCAATCCTCCCGAGAAGGCTCATCTCGGCCCTGCATACGGACAACAGAAGCACCGTGTCCCGCTCGCTGCCCAGGGGCACTTCTGGAAGGCTGGTGCCCCGCGGGGAGAGGCAGCCCTACCTCGCTAAGGCGGCCCGCTGTAAAACGCGCCTGCCTCCGAATGGGCTGAGGCCCGGTGCCGAAGTCAGCCCCGCAACTCCACCGTCGCCACGAGGAGCCTGCCTGCCATGGCAACGCGCGCCGAAGGATGCGACGCTCGTTAGGACGCGACGCTCGTTAGGACGCGGGCGCCCCGTTCCATTCGCTAAGGAAGCCGTTGCTTTACTTTAGGTCCCGCCTCTGCTCTCCAGGCATCATGCCTGTGCCCTTGGCGCCTGCCTCGCACGCACTTTCTCTCCCAAGCTCTTCAAAGAGCTCCCTGACCTGACTCTTAACCCGAGGCTTCGGCGCCTCCGCGGCCCTAATCCCCGGCGGGGTGGCCTTCCCACTCTGGTCAGAAGGGTCAGCCCTCAGCGGGGCTCGGCTCAGGGGCAGGTCCAGGCAGCCCTGTCTCCCCCGCCCGCAGGAGGAACTAGGAAAGGTGGGGTCGTGATGAAACCCTGAATGAGAAGGAGGAAGGGCAAGTCCTAGGAAACAGGGGTTTTGTGTCTCGAGGGAAAACAGCTGCATTGGAATCGGGGTCCTTGCGCCACTGTATGCCCTTAGTGTGGTGGAGACGACATTCGTTGGGCACTTTCCATCCACAAAGCTGTCAATGACGTTGTCTCATGAAGGTGCTTTACCAGGGAAGAGGAGCTCGAATCGGAACGACGCACCGGTTGGCGTTACCGAGCGAATGCACGACTGCTCCACCAAGGGTCCTTGTCTGCAAATATCCCACTGGGAAATGTTCGGAAATGACACCAACCGCCAACCCCGTTTTTCTCAAAAACAAAGCCCTATTATTTCGCGCAGGGCTGAGCTCCCGGAGGACGGGGTCTGCGCCTTCGTCATCTTCCCGACTGCAGCAAGCACAGTGCCGGGCCCTAGGGGCACCCCATCCGTGCTGAACAAATGGCCTATGTGAATGGTTCCTGTCGTTCCAGTGTCCGCCGTCCTCGCTGTCTCAGTCCCACCCGATGTCCCCTCGCTCTGTAATTCTCATGTTGCAGCTCAAATCCACAGTAAAATTTTGCCCATGGCCAGGCGGCCTGTAGCTCTGACCTTCAACTTGCGAGGAGGGGTGGGGGGAGCTATGGAAAGTGAACGGCTGCTCCGGAAGACTGGGTCCCGGTCCATAGCGGATGGACTCGTGCGACCCCAGGCCCAGCCCCAGCTCGCCGTCTCTCATGCGTCAGGAACTCGGTAAAGATGGAGTCGCAGCCGCGGGAGCCCAGAACCCGGCCCACGTAACTGCCTTACGTTCTGAAGTCGAAGGGCTTTCCAGAAATCACGGTCGACACGAGCCGGTTCACCCCCGGGAACTCCTTGGTTAAGAAAGAGAAATCCCAAGGAGACCGATGGACTGAAACACCTACCGAGAGACCGACCCTGTCACCCACCTCGGAACTCTGCGGGCGGCGTGAGGTGGAAAGGACTCAGCTAGTGTCACTCGAATAAAATCCATGCCACGTCCCAAATGACTGTGCGTGGGTGAGGGACTCAGCGGTGCCTGGACTTGGCAATCGTGCCCCCGAGAACCAGCTTTCCCTTTGAGGATGGAGGAATGCAATACGCACGATTTACCTTTTTTCCTCACGAGCTACGTTACTCCTCATTCATGCCAAGATCAAGGGCTTGTAGGGCCCTGGACCTATAAACGTCTAATTACGGAACTTTCAAGCTGACATCTAAAATGCTCACTTAAAAAAAAAGGAGGAGAAAAAGAAAAAGAAACATTATAAGGCTAAAGATGTCCCCCGATAAAACGAGTCTCTTATCTGCAAGCCCCATTCCGGCCAGGCTAAGCCTGCTGCTCCCGTCGTTAAGTCCGAGGGTCCCACTCTCACCTGGAAGGGTCCTGGGGACACTGTCTTGGCCTGAGTTTCCCCAAAGAGCCCGTCATGAGGCGTGTGCACAGACGGACGGACGGGTCCTGTGGGGGTGATCCCGGGAGGAGGAGAGATGAAGGGGACTCGGACAGCGAGGGAGAGAGACGCACTGCCGGGGAGACAGGCCCCCTGGGGAGCCCACTTAGTGCCTGCCTGAACTGTCCCTGTGAATGACCCGTGGACCCATCCGCTCCCATCCCGCTGGTCAAAGGTCATCCTCAGTGTTGACTCCTGGTCTACGCGCGTGCTTGGGCCGAGCCGACACCCGTCAGTGCCACAGTGCCCAGGGCAGGAGCACAGCTGCGTGCTACGCTGTCCATCGCTGCAGACGGACAACCCCCAACGTGGTGGCTCAGACCACGGAGGAATCATGTCGCAGAGTCTGTGGGTCAGGGACACGGAGCAGCTGGATCATTCTAGCTCAGGGTTGTGCGTGGGGCGGCGGCCAGACACCGACCCGGCGTCCAGCATCTGCAGCTCGCCCCGGGCTGGAGGTCCTGCTTCCGAGGTCGCAGTGGGCAGTGGCTTTATCTACTCATCACACGGGCCTCTCAGAGGGTTCCCTGGGTGCCCTTACAGCAGCGGTCCCCAACCCTCGTGGCACCGGGGACCGGCGCTCCTGTGAGACTCTGACGCCTGACGATCCAGGCTGGAGCTGAGGGGGGACGCTGGCGCTGGGGGCAGCTGCAGACACAGATGGGGTGTTGCTCCCCGGCAGCCACTCACCTCCTGCTGTGCGACCCGGTTCCTAACAGGCCACTAAGAGGACCAGTCCGCGGCCCGGGCGCTGGGGACCCCTGCCTCACAGCAGGGCAGCTGGCTTTGCCCCAGAATGAGTGATCTGAGAGAGGAGAGAGAGAAAGAACAAGGCAGAAGCCACAGTGTCCTTAACGACGCAGTCACAGTATTCCCGTAGGAGGGCCGCCCGCCCCTGGGCCGCGTGGGAAGGGCCTCCCCAAGAATGGGAGTCCAGAGGGCGAGGGGACAGGGGCCACACAGGCTCCTGGTTCCACGGACCCGGAAAATGTCAACTCTACCAGGCAGGATGCCCGGACTGCACGCTGCTCACTGAAATGGTCGAGCTTCTCCACTTGTGTCTGGTTTTTGACTACGTCGCATCGAGAGAGCAGGAACGCGCCCAGGCACGCACCCGGCCACACACACACGCGCGCGCACACACACACATGCACTGCAGTCCAGGCGAGCTGCCCACTTGTCAAGCCACAGATAAGGTTTCCAGGGGGACAGGCCGGGCACTAACCCCGCCACGTCGCCCGAAACGGGGAAAATACTAACCGTCGAGACGGAGCCGAGAACCTCCTAATGCTTTCTTCTCTCTCTCTCTCTCTCTCTCTCTCTCTCTCTCTCTCCTAGGGGCTGCATTTGGAGGGGTAAATACAGGCTGGAGAGTGTCCGTTTGCGCTCTGGGCGCGGGCAGGCACCGGGAGAGCCCCGGGCTGCGGGCCACTCCGCCCCCAGGTACAGGGTCCGTTCGTTTGGACGTGCCAGGGCTGCCTGGCTTTCCCGAAAGGCGCCCTCCCCTCCTGGCCCTGCTCAGAGGCAGGCAGGCAGGGGCTCCCGAGAAGCCGTTCTGAGGCCATTCCAACATGTGCGAACCCGAATGAAAGACCAGCAAACACGGAGAGGAATCCGACGAGTCACGAGAAAATTCCAGACTGCGATGCCTGCCTGGAAGACAGCCGGCCGTCTGCCGCAACGGGAAATGCCCATCCGCCAGTCCTGACGACCGGGAAGGGGCGGCTGGCCCCGACCCGGGGGGCCTGAGTGACACCGAGGCCGGAAAGCGCGCGAGGCGGGCAGGGGAGGGGGAGCCGGCCCGAAGCTGCATCCAGGCCCAGGCTGCGTTGCATCCTGCGGGCCGGGCGGGCTCGGCACCAGCCGAGACCAGGGATCTGGGACACGGGGCTTTTTAACCCCAAGTTCAAAGGGAACGGGTAGAAAGATCCCCACCGAATGAATAAATCCTTCTCAGCGGTGACTCGGTCCAAGGCAGTGCTTCTCTAGGTTCCTTCATTTTCTACTGGAATCAGGATATAAATGCTCGAAAAAATTTAAATGACTGAATACAATTAATTTAAAAGTGGGGTACATGAGGAAGGACGCGAACCAACTTAGCGACCCTTTAGTGACTATCGGGGGCGGCGAGGCACCCGCTCGAGGAGGGTGAAACTTCTCACGCCTGTGCGTTCTGGTGCTAATGTCCCCTCAGCACGCGAAAACAGCCTTTTTTCACCAATGACGCTCTTTGAGGCAGGACTTTTGAACGGTCACCACCACCGAGGTCGCCCACCGTCAAGAATGGAGCAGGGAAACGTCGGAAACACGGAGCTAACGAGCCGAGGCAGAGAACGGACGCCTGCGTGCTGTCGGCGCCGCAGTGCCGGGGCGCTGAGCTTGGACCCAGCAAGAAGGCGTCTTCGGACTTTATCCCCCTGGAGAAGAACGTTTAAATCCCTGACGGGGCCAGAATATCTGTCCCTCGGGAAGCCACGCTCTTACACCTAAAGTCCCTTCCAAGTCCACAGAGATAGGGAACACAGGTGTCCCCTCTCTCTCGCCTGCTCCCTGGGACTCGGACTCGTGGCCTGGACCCCAGGACGGGACACGGGCGGCCTCGGAGGGCGGCGGCGCCACCAGAGCGCGCAGGGTCGCTTAGAAACACTCTCTATTGCTGTTTTGTCTTAACTACGACTGGGAAGGGACACAGCGGGGAGCGGTCCTACTCGTCCGTTTGGAAGTCCTAACAGGGACATGGATGGAGGAACCCCTCGGACGCGCCCCCGAAGGCACATGGAGGAAGGATGCTCACGCCAGGAGCTGGGGTCCGGCTGGGCCTCTCTCCGAGCTTCCGCGGCTCGTGCTTCGTCTTTGGATGAACGGTTGACACGTCTCACCCGCTGTGTCACGGTCCTGTCTGTCTGCGGGGCTCGGGCCAGAAGGGGAACCGAAGGACGGCGAGTCTGCGTGGCAAGGCGAGCGCGCATCACTGGCTCCGAGGGCGGGGGCGTGGGAGAGCAGCGACGATCCGACGATCTAGGAGGATGGACCGGCCGGAGGGGCGCCTCGTCCACCTCCTGTGGTGCCGGACAGGCCGCCGATGGCATCGCTCCAAGGTCTGCCTCCTTCCTGGGGGGCAGAGCTGCCCAGCCTCTACCGTCCGCTGTCGGCAGAGGCTCCCAGACAAGGACGGACGGCCACCGGACCGACCCGACCGCACTCGACGGAGGGAGATGGACGTTGTCCGTGGGTGGGACACGGCGCTGGGCACAGAAGACGCAAAAGCGAGTAAAGCTCGGTCCGATCTTGGAGGTGTTTACAGGGTCCTAAGAAAACACGAGTGGTGCCCTAAGGGAATGTCCACAAAGCGCTAACTGGCTTCAAAGCAGAGGTAACTGACCCGACCCTCCTCCCACCCACTCGTCCACTTAGACGCTTCAGGCCTACACCAGGACGCTCCGAGCACGGACTTCAAAAACAGTCAAGTGTTTTCAAGTTTTCCATTTTTTCCTAAAATCTCAACTTTAGATAAATTGATCGCAACGTTCAAAATCCAAACGAAGCTGTGGTTCAGGAGAGGACGGGGGCGACGCTTTGAAATGGGAAAGGCGCCTCGGAGTTCAGGCGCAGCTCTACGACTCCACGCGGTTTTCTCAGCCCCTCCCCGACTACCTGCCCCCTCCCTCCCGGACTATCTGCCCCCTCCCGGACCGCCGCAGAGCGAGCTCATGAATCAGAAAAGCAGCTGACACCCAGGAAGGTGACAGCCGGCGGCACGGAGAGGGGGTGGCCACCAGAGGGACGAAGTGAGGAGGGGCAGTCACCGGGTCGGTCAGGATACAGCCGCCGTGACGCTCCTGCAGGGACACTAAGCCGGCACAGGGGTCACTCCCTGGAGGGAGCAGGGACGCTGAGCAGGCGGAGGCGTCAGGTCAGCGGGGGGAGGGCCAGGGCGGTGAGAGGCGACGAGTCAGCGAGACCCCAGGAGGGCAGCGGCCCTGGGCTCCGCCCGCCGGGTCCCTGGGCAATCGCATCCCCGTGGGACCGTTCCCCACAATGGTGGCCCTGAGGCGCCAGGGGAAACGTTAAGTCGATCCTGCTCGGCGCTCTCTTACGCTAAAACGCAGGGAACGTCGGGGCCGGGCGACCGCGGGAGTCACTTGGGAGTTTCACGGCGAGGCGTGTGCAGCCATCTCCCTGCTCCTTGGCCACCGACACCTTTCTGATCCTTCAGGGTCTACAGCGTTTTTGGTCGACCGGCTTTCGAAAGAATTTTCTCCACGACACACCAGCCATGCTCGCACGTCGCTAGGAAGGGCCAGTCGGACAACGAGATCACCTTTTCCACACAGCCCCCAAATCATTATTTTTAATAGTGATAATTCCTGAAATCGGCTTTAAACGCTACCCCTGGCCTTTGGTGGGGAAAGAAAGCACTGTGTGCGCAGTTTATAGAGTCGGGGGGACGACAGCGAGAAAGCCGACAGCCGTGGCAACAGCGTGAAGACGTGGCGACGTGGCGGGCGGCTCCCGTGAACTTGAACTGACCGCACAGGGCGCCCCGGGGGAGGCCGCGGGGGTTGGAGGGCATAGAATAGTGACCCCATGCCTCTGGACTTCCCGAAGATGACCGTGTTTCGCCCCAATATGCGAATCCTGCCCAGGCCTGGGGGAAGGGCCGCCTGCCTCTCACGGGAGGAAGGTGGCCCTGGGACAGGACGTAAACTGACTGACAGGCCCAAGCGCAGGGCAGAGAGGACGCCCAGCCCGCTCGGGGCCTCCTTCCTGGGCCCTGACGTGCGGCTAACTAGGGTGTCACTTGAGGAAACACCCTGGTGAAGGCAGAACCCGGTCTGCTTTGGGACAGGAGGGCGGGGACAGAGCCAAACACCCTCGTGTCCACCGAGCCCGTCTTACAGCTGAGTTCTGGGCCCGTCTCCCTGACACCCACGGAAGCTTTGCAGAACCTTCCATGCACGTCACGGCATCCAGGCCGCACCCTCCACACCCAGGACAGGCCACTTCCCGCCCCGCCCCGCCCGGGCAGGCTTAGAGAATCATCCGGAAGGCAGCCACCGTCGTCGGGTGAGCTCACCGCGCGCAAGTACGACTTTAATTCCTGGTTCACCAGGGGACCCGACCTCATCGTCACTGTCTAGTTCTCTGTGGAATAGTTTTTCTGGTTTTCCTAGTTCTCGGGCCACGCCCACCAAGTCTCGTTTAGGGTAGGTGACATGGGGCTGGCGACAGCCCCTCGGTGAGTTGTCCAGGGCTTTCCTGGTCCAAACACCTGCTCCGGGGGCTGAGGGAGGAGAGGGAAAAGCAAGGATTGAGGTGACTAACGGGCCCGAACGTTTTAAAAACACAATCACGGGCGCAGGATTGAGTTGCCATCGTTTTGTGGTTTGTTTGGGAAATGGGCTGGCCCCTCGGTGTCGCTGAACCTGAAAGGTAGTCCCACAGCAGCGTGACAGACACCCGCCCACGAGCCCGCAGTGTCCGCCCCCAGTCCCGCCTCGGCTCCCGCCCCGGGGGGATTCCCACGCTGCTAGTGCGGTTTCTGAGCCGGACACCGCGGTTCCCTGCCGGCTTCTGTGGCATTCGCGCATCCTAAGTGAAAGACTCCGCGGTTACCTCTGCCCGGACGAAGCCCGGCGTCGTGCTTGCTTCGATCCATTCATTTGAAGTGATTGTTGCTGTCACCGCCTCACGTGCCTCTTCCCCAACCATAAAGATCTGAGACTGACAGGGCATGGTCAGAGACGGCACCGCCTTTTCACGCGGGCGACTTCGTGAAGCCCGTGGTGGGAATCTGAGCCGTTTTCCTGGTTTCTGGAGGTTTCGTCTGTCCGCAGGATGGTTTCGGGGTCCATGCACCTTCTTACCCGGAGGCTAAGGCCCTGTTCAGACCCCCGTTCTCCGTTTTCCTCCGAGAGCGCGGGTGCGGGTGTGGACAGGGGGACACACTTTCACGGATTCCTACATCCTTGGGCTCAGCACGTCTGCGTTCTTTGTGATGAGCTGAAAACAACCATGGGGAAAGGTCGGAGTCTGTTCAGATAAACTCCGTGTTTCCCTTAGGAATTCACACCAGGATGCGTGTTTATTTTTAAAAACCAAATGGTATGAACATAAGTAACGCGATACTGGGGCGGCCTGACGGCCCACCCAGCCTGGGGTTGCAGAGGCCCGTGGTGTTCCATCCGCACTGGCCTCAGAAACGGGGGATTCGTTTCAAACGCCCCAGCTTCCTTCAGTCTGGAGTCCCCACTCACAGACTCAGCTACACGTTCCTGCCCTCGCTGACACCTCTAGCTTGTAGCCATCACAGACCCGGGTTCAATGGCAGAGGCCCCACCCCCAGCCCTCACGTCCCTCCTCACGGACTCACACCCTCTGACCCTCCCCCGCACCCCGGCTCATGCAGCCCCGGTGCCCGCAGACGCCTGGGACCGGGTGTCCCGAGTCAGAGACCTGTCAGCGGAGCAGAGAGTCATCTGCCTCCCACACCTCCACGGTGGCGGCTCCCAAGACGACCTCGTGGTCCCTGCCTCTTGGCATCTGTGGCCTGTGCTACCCTCTCCCCTTGACTGACTTGCTCCTAAGCCACGGAACACGGCCCGGTGGAGGCGATGTCACCTTTGTGATGAGGCCACACGCAGGAGGGACCTGGATCCTGCTGGAAGTGTTTCTTAGGAAAAAAAAACCCTTAAAACGGGGAGGGGGGCGAGAGGAAGCTTGGGGAGGTGACGGAAATGGCTGTGGCGGTGGCGGTGGCGGGTTTCCCGGCTGCGCCCTCAGGTTCCAGCTCCCGGGGCTGTGCACAGCTTTCCACGTGCCAGCCATAGCTCGCTGACACGGCTGAGAAGGAGACGGGGTGGCTGACTGGAGGCGGCGGCTCGCAGACAGCCTTGAGCGGCCGTGCCTCCGGGATCCAGCACCACGTGTGGGCGGAGGCGACGCCCTCTGGGTGACGGAGCTGGCTGGACGAGCCGCGACGGCCCACTCCCGGCAACGGGGGCTGGATGGGCGGCCTCTGCTGAGGGGCCCTTGACCTACGTCGTCCGTGCGGCACGATGAACGATTCTGGGGGCTGCCGGTCCACCTCACACCGAAACTTTAGTCTGTCACTCCCATCCCTTATAGCTCCATCCCCTACACCATCCTTTTCGTTTCGGGTTCGTAACGTGACAATCTGCTATCTGTGTTATTGAGGAATGACCATCGCCAGTCACACAAAGTTTATTCCTGTAGCGAGAACTTTTCAGATCTACTTTCTTAGCAACTTGCACATACACAATTCGGCAAAGCTGACTGGAGTCCCCGTGCCGTCCGTCGCATCCCTGGGACTTACTGTGCAGCTGGAAATTTGTACCGTTTAACCCGTTCCGTCCCCTTTGTCCTCCCCTCCCCAGTTAACCTGTCCTCTACACCCACCATGTTGCTGCTGCTGTGGCTGCTGCTGTCAGGTCCCACGTGTGAGGTCGAACACACGTACCCGTCTCTGACTAATTTCACTTAGCATTGTGCTCCCGAGGCCCACCGGGCTGTCACGAACGGCGAGATTTTCTCTGGTTGTGGCTGAGTCATTCTCCACTGCGCACGCGCAGCTCACACCTCTTCACCCGTCTTCCCGTCCCTTCGACGGCCTCCACATCCTATCGCACACGCTGCTGCGATGCACACGGGGCGCATTTAGCTTCTGAGTGTTTTCGTTTTCTTCGGGTAACAACCCAGAAGCAGGATGGCTGAGTCACGTGGTGGTTCTGTTTTTAATTTTCGAGGCACTTCCACGCTGTTTTCCAGTGACTGCACCGACTGGCATGCCCAGCAACAACGCCCGAGGGCTCCCTCCCTCCGCATCTCGCCAGCACTGGCTGTTTCCGTCTTTTGGTGACAGCCATTCTGACAGGTGGGACAGGTGTGAGGTGGTACCTCTCTGAGATTGGACTTGAATTTCTCTGATGCTGAGCACCATTTTGTGCACCCCTGGCCACCTACGTGTCATCCTCTTTGGGAAAACGTCTTTCGGATCCTGCTTTATCTTCGTCCTCTGCACACATCACTATCGACAGACTACATATTTTACGTGTTTATTGTGTTTCCCCCGCCCGAAGGTAAGCTCCACGAGGCAAGCAATTTTGTCTAACTGGTTTACTGCTGTTTCTTGGTGCTTAGGACAGTGCTGCGCACAGAGAGCACCCGACACACGTTTACTGACAGAATCTCTCAGTGGTTTACACGTTCCAGTCAAAGGAAAATGGGTACAAAAGGGGGAAGGGGAGATACAGCTAAAGAACATTCTGACAGCAGGAGCTGTGATTGTGGATTTCATTTAATATGTCTTCTTTCAACTACTTATGCACAATTTTCCAGCTGCGCTCTTCACGACTCTCTGGGTTCGACAAAGGAGTGGGCGCACTACACCAAGCTCAGTTATCCTCACGACGTTCCTGTTTGGACCTGGAGTCTTTAGTCTCCTGAAGTCCCAGCAGCACGGCGTCCGCCTCGAGGATGGTCGTGTCTGCCGTCGCTCCCAGGAACCTAGACGTAAGTTCAAGGTCTAACAGCCGCAGCCGGACTCTGGTTCCGACCTGGTACTTCCTAAACAACAACAACAACAACAAAATTAAATTAGTTAATTTTAATGGCACAGGCCTTCCTCTGTTAAAGTACACCAGGACATGACGGTCCACAAAAACGAAAACCACTTCTTTCGAAAGGAATGCTGAATTTCCTTCGAGGATGTGAGGCCAAATGGCACCGAACAAAAGCAAGTCAAGTTCAGAAAACCGCGCGCTTAGTAGGCCGCGTCTCCCAGCCTTAGCTACAGCGTCACTGGGAACGAGAAAGAAGCACAAACTGTCGCACGAGGGCAGCGCTTGGACTGGCCATTCTCTTCGCCAGAGGCTCCGGGGGGGACAGGGGCAGGGAGCGCGGCCCAACCACCTCACCCATCTCTCTCCTGGCCCTTTAACTCGTGGTCGCGTCAGCCTTTCGTGAATCTCCTTTGTTTCCAGAGAACACCATTTCTTGGAAAGGGAAGGTGGTAATTACTACAGGTTCATTATTTGTTCTTCCAAAAGCATTTTTTAAGCTTTTTAAATTGACCGTCTCGATACTACACCTACCTTCTAGCTAACTAACCGACCATCTCCTTCCTGACTGTAAACACCTGACTCTCTCTCCCCTGTATCTTCTTTCTATAGTGGGGCCTGTCATTCTTCTATTTAACTAGCTTTTTCTCATTCCTTCGATGATAGCAATGGACACTATAAACAAAATGGACACATGTCCATAAACATAATTTTGCCACAATTCCAAAGGATTACCTGAAGGTCTTCTACGGGTCTCTAAGATTAAGAAGTCCCCCTCTACGTTTCTCTTTTCTTCTTCTTTTTAGGTGAGGCAGCCCTTGGTTGACCTCACAGACTGCAAGGACCTTGTCAGCTTACAATCCCTTATTTTTTATTTTTTATGCCCACAGCACCTGGTCTTCCTAGGTGGTCTCCCATCCAAGTTCGAGGCCGAACCTGCCTGCACTCTAGGTTTTAAGTCTGTTTATCTTTCTTGAGGTAAAAGAAAAGGGTCCCCATCTCATCTATACAACATCATGGCCTCATGTTATTATTTCTGTTGTTTCGTTTCCAATGTGCTGCTTAAGGAAACCCAGAACTTCACTGAACAAGCTCACTGGGCCAATGCTCACAGCCACACAGCTAGAAATTAATTTAAACTTATTTTAAAAGAAGGCATAAAGAAGAAGTCCATGATATATAGAAGAAATTTTTCTTTCATTATTCCTGGTCACCTAATAATTAAGTGTAAGCCTAACAGGAATGAACAAGGACAGGTGTTAGAAGAACTGGATCCACAGCAGCATTATGTTTTCGGTTTAAAAATATGGAAAAAGACAAATGAAGAAAATGTACCCAACAAAGAAACAGGCTTAAGATCACTGTCTTAAGAGGCTGGATGGGCCGCCACCCTGCATGCTTACCCCATAATGGGCTGGAACTGTTGAGGGTGAGCTCGGTTGTCATGGTTTCGGGCTGACATTTGGGGGGGGTGGGGTGCAGACAGCCTGTAAGGCACAGATCTGCTTTGTACAGCGGAGCTGCCCTGCTTCTGAACTAGACGATGTGGGTGAAAAATCTGTTTATAATTATCTAAGCCTGGAACTATGTCTACCAAAGATAAAAAGTTTGTGCTTTAACAAGTTTGCGTATATACTAAATTTCCAAGAAAGCAACGGCTGTGTTACCTGAGCAGACTGACTTGGTTGAGAACCTTAGCAGGTGTCAGGCATTGGTAGAGCGTCACATCACCACAGGCAATACCATATCCCACTTCTGTGTTTTGCTGTGTGTCCAAGATGCCTGCCTCGCAGTCTGCCCTTGACTTGACCTTTGCGTTGGTAGGAGATCAGTCTCCTCTGTAGCTGCCATCCAAAAACATGGCTGATGTCCTTGCCTTTCAATGAAATGCTTTGAAACCTAATCAAAATATCAATAATCCCAAAACACTGCTGCCCAACAAAAATTTCTGTGATAAAATACTCTATATAATGTGGTTATTGAGCACTGGAACTGTGGCTCCTGTGACTGAGGAATTGAATTTTTAAATTATTTTTAATTTAAATAAATTTAAATAACCAAGTGAGTACATTCCTAGATTATTTTATTTTATTATTTATTTATTTACTTATTTTACACCTACAGCACCTGGTCTTCCTAGGTGGCCTCCCATCCAAGTAACAGGCCCGACCCTGCTTAGCTTCTGAGATCAGACAGGATCGGGCTTGTTCAGGGTGGCGTGGCTATGGATTCTAGATAACTTTAAATTGACAATAAAAACAGTAAGAATCCCTGTCCCACAACATATCAATATACGTTGTGCCAGAAAGGCTATTTTTACAGAAAAAATAGCACTGAAATAATTTGTTATAATAAATAATTACTACTAATTAGAAATAGCGATAATGCACAATTAGATCCATTTTTTTTTTTGCCATTACTAACCTCTCAAACATTTCTTGTTGTTGTTTTGCATTCTTCCTCAAATCTGTGTGACACTGTACTAGACACACAGCAACTGAACTGTCTTATTGGACATTTAGAGGTTAAAATTAAATTCTCCACAAGGATAGCTCTCCCAATGTCTGACACATGGAAGTCAAGTCACTTGCTTGCTGCCACAAAGCAGTATGAGATGACTCAGACTTTTTCCTCTTCTTAAGTTCTCAATTACCTGTGACTTCTCGCAAAAACTGTAAACTTAATCCCGTGGGGGGGGGGGGTTAAAATTTATCACTCACATAGTCTAGTAATGTCTTCCCTTTGAAATAAAATGGGAGCCATGCTGCTGCCACTCAGCTCATTAATTGTTCCCCATTAGAAAAATGAATTAAATGATGAGAAACAAATCTCCACGGCCTCATGCAATGTTGTCTATTATTTTCACATCATTTTTTTTAAATAGAAAAAGTCTCAGATATTAATTTTTCAGAAATCTTGTATTTCAAATTAAAGTCATTAAATACTTTAATTTTAAATTAAATACTTTAATTTGATTTGAAAGGCAAACAGCCTTGTTTGTACAGCTCGGTGTGGTCCTTTAACTTCAGGTGCGGGCCGCTGGCTGGCGCCTGTGAACTCAGGCCTTGGTGGCTCAGCCTTGACCATGACTCCAACCCCCACGCCCAACCCCCGCCCCCGTCCACTGGACTTTGCAGACCAGATGCTGCAGTTACTGAGCCTGCCTGTCTGAGCTGTTTAGGAAAAGGGCAATTAAATCCGGTTCTGCATTTCTGCATTAAGGACACGGTTTAAAGACTTTCCTTTGGAGTGGTTTTTGACATTCCTTCCACAGACATTCTTGAACATCTGTCAGTGCGTGCTGCTGGTGGTTCTCAGACTTAAAATAGAGGCTCTCTCTGACT
Organism: Cynopterus sphinx; assembly: GCA_030015415.1. Classification (NCBI taxonomy): domain Eukaryota; kingdom Metazoa; phylum Chordata; class Mammalia; order Chiroptera; family Pteropodidae; genus Cynopterus; species Cynopterus sphinx. Next base: position 50,076,191 of record CM057389.1, on the reverse strand, counting down.
AGTTCTTTGACACAAATACATTAAAACCAAGCTAACAATTACAAGGCTTGGACTGAACCTCCGTATCCAAAGAGAATACTGTGAGAATTCCGACTTTGCGAGTCCATTTACCTGTCTTGCCATAATCATAATCCTCAGAGGTTTTGAAAACAGTTATTTTGAAATCACTAACCATCTATGTTTTCATCTCAATAAGTTAAAATAGTTTAGAACGTTTTCTGGTTTTCTTACAATTCCTTAAAGTTTTAAGACTTTAAAAGTAAGTTTTTCTCTTTTTTTTTTGAAGAGGAAAAAAAATAGCTCTAACGGTTTCGTTAACACCAGTTTGTTTTTTCTAGTTTGTATGAATGCTCACAGTGATGTTGATCTATATGTAAAGCCAACAGTGTGTGGGGGAAGGAGAGAGAAAGAGGGAGAGAGGGAGGGAATTAAGGGGAGAGAAAGAGAGAGAAGGAGGAAGAGAGAGAGAGAGAGAAAGGGAGAAAGAGAGGGAGGGAGAGAAAAAGAGAAAGAGGGAGGGAGGAAAGGAGAGAGACAGAGGCCTTTGTTTTTTAATAAACTATCTAGGCATTCTTCATTAAAAAGCCGTGTTAGAATAGACTTAAGGTCTTCTGCAGTTCTATAATTTTATTCTTCTTTTACACAATTTTAAGTGTTTGAAAAATGATATAGTATAGAGTAGTATTAATTGGAAAATTGATAAATGTACATAAAATGCAAAAATTTAAGACTTTTATTAGCTATATAAAATTCATACAGCCTTAAATATTTAATTCACAAGGGAACCTTTAAATGCAGACTACCTGGTATACTCTGGATTCGCCTCACTTTCTCAACACAGCACCTGCCACGTTTCCTTCCTTGGCCCACCAGGCCCAGGGCTTCCTTCTGGTCACCCTGTAAGACGCCTATGGAGATGCTCTCACGGCCTTACTCCCCACACCGCACGTGGAGCACCCACCACGGCCACGGTCAGCAACATAAAGGTGGAGGGCACTCGTGAAGTTCCACAGCTCTCCAATACCTCCAGTCTCGAAAAGTTAAAACACAGCACAAATCTTAAGTCCCGATTTATTATCCCAGGCAGTCAGAAGATGTAACTGAGAAAAATTATTATAGTCATCACTTCTATCTGAATTGTTACCAAAAGCCCTTTGAAAAAACTACTGATTATCCCTTTAAAAATACTATATAGCGTGTGCCTATCAATGAAGCCAAAATAATTCTGTCAACTGGCAACTGGAAACCTACATGCTGTCGGGCACTAAGCACAGGGCACTGTTCATAACACCACGCTGCATGTCCTCGACTGCAATAGTCCTGGGTAAGAATTTTAATCGTTTGTTTCAAAGCATCTACTTATGATTTAAAATTGTAGCTAAGAGTTTATTTTATTTGCTTTTATTTTTATTTAGGAGGCTGTGGCCATTCTCTTGGGATTAGGTAATATTGTTTTAAAGCTTTTACTACCCAGAAAACAACATTCAAAAAAAATCAAAATTCCGAAAGAACCATCTTAGGTTGGCATTTTGGCTAATACAAGTATCTCTGAATTAATTCGTATGTTTTCAAAGGAAAGCAAAACAAGGCAGAAGAAGTGATTTAAGATTGTTTCTTCACTACTCAAAAGGGATTAGGGGTCCCTAATAAGGAACTCTTAGTCTGACGAGCATTCATGTCCCCTCTTGAATTCTCCTGAATTGCGGTGGCCTGCATCTGGCTGTCCCTGCCCATGTAAACGGACTTCCCGAATCAGTGCCTGAAAAGGGGTGGAGGGGGAAATCTCAGGATCCTAAGAGCTTTTCCACTTGCCAAGAAAATGTGGGTGAACAGCAGATTCTGTTCAGAGAGCATATGTCTTGTATCGACAGCTAAAGAAAGCCACAGTCTATTGGTAGTGGTTAGAGATAACTACATTTTTGATTTCAAAAAATGGACAGTGTTTAAGAACAATTCCACTCCCTAATGCACTCATTGCACGTGAAGAGCTCTATCGTCATTCTGTCCCCTTGGGCAAGGCTGTCTTTACAGTGAAATGGGGCCCCCTAGGCTTCAATTCCTTTGAAACATATATTTGTTACCATCACGTGCCAAGCAGACACTCAGGGCATGAAGTATGAGGGCTATGATCTTCAGGGTCCAGAGTCCAGTCGGGGAGATAAGCAACTAGAGCGCGATGTGGAATGCCACACCAGGCACAGGGGACCGCGAAGAATTCCTTAGGAAGACAGGTCAAGGCACGTGCAGAAGAGCTGGCATTTATGTTAGTTTTAGAGGGAATGGGAATTCAGCAGTGGGGCAGACAGGAACATCGAGACCTACCTCGAAACCCAACCTCCATGAGCAAGGCCCTCCTCCCACCACCCTAGCCCAAAGGTGTACGTTTACTGAACGTCCAGTTTGCCAGGCCGCTGGGCCATTCGCGTGGCGGGGCTGGCACAGGGCTTCTACTGCGGTCTTGAACCACGATTTTAACCTCTCATCACCAACAACTCTGAACGAGCACACGCCTCGCTCTCTAACTTGAGTGTAGGCCTCTTGGAGGTAAGGATTATACCTGACAGTCCTCCACGGAGAAAGGGCAAGTTAATGCTGCTTTGATGTTCAGACAAAAGGAGGCAGACGGGAGTGAGCTTGTGTGTGAGAACCAGGAGCTATGCGATCAGGTCCTGCCTCCTCCTCCTGGTTAATCTCTTTGGGTCTCACCTCTTTCTAGCGCAAGACAGTTGGCCAGATACCCCTGGTTCTCACAAGCTCCAAACCACCATGCACGTACGAGTTCAATTTCTCATTCAACATCCCATCTAATTAGGGGTCATCTGACAGTTTCCAGTCTCTGCTACCTTTTATAGTCTCCTTTCCCTTCTTGTTCAGATTTTATGTAAGCAATTAAAAGGCCATAAACTTATTCATTCAATACTATATTTAACATAAAAGGGGGGAAGAGAGGGACAAGTAAAAAAAATTCAATTAACATCCGTGTTAACAGCCAATACAGCATAGCTAATTGTTCTCCTTCAAGTGAACTATGCAGAAGACCAGAACAGACAACACTGGCAGGCAAATTACAGAATACTCACCTTTGCTCTCTAATTAGTAAATTTAAACATTTCACAATACAGTCTTTATATTTAAACCAAAAACATCCCAGGTACACACGGAGAGAGTGCAAAAACGTAAAACGTGTGTATCACGCACCTCCCGTTTTGTAAGAAAACCTCATCCTAAAGGAACAAGCGGGTTTAGAAGAGACTACTCGATTAAAAAGATATTTTCTTCAACAATTCTGAAATAGATGAGCAATTATCAAAAACAACAAAATAACAAAGGAACAGTTTCATCTGAAAAGCGGCTACAGTTCTGACTTCGCAGTCACCGGCCCTTTTGTTGGCTGACATTAAACAAATGAGCTGTTAGAAACCCGCGCCTGCAAAGTCATTCCGAAGCCCGAGCCTGGGACAGGCTCCCGACCACAAAGCTCTGCCAGCTCTACCTTTTACAGGGAGTTTGCCAAGACGAGTGTGTTATTAGCCAGGCTTGGCTGAAACGACCCGCGGCCCACAAAGCTACTTTAATGTACTGTCTCTATTGAGAAGCACAGCCACCCAACAATGCACGACGATACTTTCCCATCCTTGCAGCCATTCCCACCACAGGCCACACTTTGTCCCCAACAAAGAAGCCTCACATTCCACGTCTGCGAAAACTCCAGCCCTGCCTCAAACTGTGTGGCTGCCAAGAGGAGCATCTGTGTGCTCCGCAGCACACAAAACGGGCTCTCTTCTTGCTTCTTTCTTCCTCCCCTTTCTGTTTTCTCCTTCTTTATTTCCTAGACAATACACTGGGTGATTGCCTGGTAAGGAAAGAAGTCTTTCACTCCCTTCCTCTTCCCTTTTGTTTGTTTGTTTGTTTAATATGACGAACAGCGACATCTGCCATCTCCGGTGAAGTCCGAATCCTGACAGCGGTACAGTTTATTTTCTGATTTCATAGGAGCCCAGACGGTGGTCATCCGAAGTGCCGACTTGAAGATGAAGGTCCCTGACAGTATGTTAATAAAGAGGAGAGACCCAATTCTGAGAACAGTCTAGAACGTTGTTTCCATTTACAGAACGATGATAAAGTCAAATAAAATAGTAAAAACTGGTAGTCTACCCTTAAAGAAAAACTTGTACACAACATGTTTCCTGTAGAAAATTCACAATATGAGCCACTATTTCCATAGGAACAGAACATTTTGTTTTTTTATACCAAGAAAGATTTCTGTTATGTCAGCCTTCACCTCAAATCGACGCTTAGGCCGAGAGAAGTAAAAGAAATGAGGGCACGCCATGGGACGAGTGGACGAGAGCTGTACTCGGTCAAACACTACCAGGTGAGCACACGCATTTAAAAACCACCTCTGGGAAGGTGGTGAAGTCCCCTGGCTTGTGATTGGATTTCTTCTCGTGGTACCCAGAGTTCGTGTTGTATCTAAAGTAGCATCATTCTAGAAGCCGATGAGTCCACCTGTTTTTGCGTTCACTGGTCTACAAGCAAATCGTGTTCACGATAAAACTAGATATGTGAAGACCTGTGGGCAAATAACACGACGTCCAGAGGGTGTGTCCATTCCTTCTGATTTAATTCCTGAATAAGCATGTTTTGGGGAACGTCTATCAAGTGGAACACGAATGCCATGTTACCAAGACACCGGGGGGGAGGCCACAGAGACATACGCCTTCAGCAAACGCCGACTCTTTTTAATGGGGTTTATTCCACTCCTACTATTTGCCACGCATGTGCTGAGCTGGCTGAGGGAGGGGGGAGCTTGGTGCGGTGGCTCTGGTGACCGTGCCACCAGTTTCTGTCGCTACGGAGCAGCAACGACAGCTTCAGAGGCACTTACTGGAAGATTAGGGCGGACTTTACAAATTCCTTAGGACTGGATTCAGTCCCCTCACCTGGCTGTCACGTAAGGCCTGGCCTTTTCCTTCAAAATGAGCGCACCCATGCTGAAAAAAAAAATATATCTTTTGCGGTCGCCTACCTTCCCACACGTTTGAGAGCAGGACGTCGCCCCTTTGACGATCCCTCACTTGCTGAGGGACACGGTGATTCCTTAGGACTTGTCGTGACACAGTCACACACTTGCTGTGTCATCGAGGGGGGCATTTGGTTTTAACAGTTCACAAGGCGGTTTTAGAGGAGGAAGGTCCCCAGCTTAGGCGACACACATGCTCCCTCACCCTCTCAGGCCTCTGTGAACACAGCTGCATTTTTGCACAGACAGTAAATTATTATTTTTTGTAATAAAAAAGCAGACCGATGAGCCAGGTGGCCGTCTCGTGAAGGAAGCCTGTGATTAGGTCCCCACAGGATGGTGCCTTTTGGTGCTCTGGCCGCTTCCCACGATGTTGGCGTCACCCTTCCTGTCACCCGGGGACTGGCCTCCACTTCCTGTACGGTTTTTAGAAGCGATCCATGTCTAATCTGCTCTCAGCTGGGAAACAGATCATTTTATTCAGAAATTTATGCCGGCGAGGGCTGGAGGCTCCCTCTGGGGCTCTGGCTCTCAGCAGGGCCGAGGGGCTGGGGGCTGTGCTGGGGCTGATCTGGGGGTCTCATCGCCCCATATTGATTCTTTACATTTGGGTCAGACTGACGGATCACACACTGAGCGGGACATCTGGTCAGAAGGCCCCTGGTTTTGTGGCCACTGTTTTCAGAACCTTTTCTGCAGGTCCCCTGCTCTGTTCTGGGAGGCTGTCGTCACGGGAGTCTTATTCCTATTATTCCTAATTCTCTTATAAATTCTGCTTTGACATCAGCCTTGCAGGATGGGGCAGAGACTACGAATTCGGGGAGAACATGAGACAAGCGATTAAGAAGCCCTGCCCTGACTCCGCAGCAGGAGAACCTGAACAGCAGGACCTTTCTCTCCTCGCTGTGTCCGAGGAAGGCGGGTGGTTTTCCCACAGGATCAGGTTGCTGGCCTAGGCGCACACACAGCCTAGGTGACAATTCACTGAGATTTAAACTGCTTTTTCAAAGCCACTTTTCCAAACAATACATCATCTACATTTTAAACGCTAGGTGAAATTCTATGCCCTTCTCAAGAAAAGGGACAAGGGGCTGTATTGTGCTGGACAAAAGGAACAGAGAGAAGCAGTGAGGCCCGGGCGGTCCCCACGGGGTGGGGAGAATTGGTGACAGTTTTCTCACAGGTGAAAACGCGAGGAAGTGCGCAGCACTGATGGTATTGCATCATATTTTGGACCTAGGGATTCAAATAACTGAAAAGAAGCCACCATTTGTAAATGTGCACAATCCCCTTTTCCTCACTGACAGACAAACCAGCGATATAAACCTAAGTTTAAATTTAAAATTAAAAATTTAGATCAGATTAGCAGAAGGCTAGCCCCAAACTAAAAAAGGATGTGTCTTTAAGAAAAAGCGAGACACAGAATCTTCAGTAGTTACTTTATAAATTTAATCACGTGAGTAAATATATGAAAATCTTCAAATCCTCCAGCCCCTTCCTCAGTCCCGAGTGTGACAGTTTAACTTCTGGACCCATCGCTCCCTGGTCGGGTGGTAAGGAAACAGGTAAGTGTGTGCTGAGGTGGCAGGACACCCGAGCACAGGTTAAATGAAAACCTTTCTGAATGGCCTTAGGTTCAGCGGCTGCATTTCTTCCCACAGGAGAGTGGGCAAGTCGATGGCACGAGGACCGTGCTGACTCCCCGGCCCATCCGAGCTGGACTCAGCAGTAACGCATTTGGACGCGTTTGGATTCACAAACTATCACTGCCACAAACAACGCTTCATCACTACCTCGGAACGTCTCAGTTTCAACAACCGACTCTGCTGAAAGTAGAGGCATGACATCTCTGGGAAGAACCTCAAAATCCCAGAATTATCCCCCAATTTCTGGCTTGATGACCGGTTCCAGGCGATGTCTGCATCCATCTGGCTCTGCAAACACTAGCTTCTTTCATGGAATTCCTGTAACCAGAGCAGAGGGGACAGTCCCAGGAGGCCGGAGGCAGAGGTGTTGGGGTCAGTGTGAATCCACCCCAGTTCCCAGGGACACCCCGTTATCACCGACTCCGCCAGAACTGGCCTCTGGGCACCCCGCACCAGTGTTTGCGCACTTTTATCATTCCGAGTTAATAAAATTGCTGTGGAGTTTGCTTTTAAAATACTAAAACAGTTAATAAATATTTTGAAATTTTCTAACAAGCCATCATAACTATGGCTAGTGCAAGAACTAACTTCACATGCTAGCTACGGATAGAAGCGATTTTGAAAATGTGGCCCACTTTTGAATCAAACAAACCAAAACCCCCAGGTGTATGTCCCTGTCCTAGACCCCTCAAGGAGGAGAGATTCTGGGAAAAACAGTGGGGTGAAGGGGACGGGGGCTAGCAGGAAACTCAGTTAAACCAACTTCAGTATCCTTCTATCAACTATGTTTCAGTAGAAATCAACGGCGCTATGTCATCCAAACTGGGCAAAACCTCAGACTAGAAGACTTGCTGTGCCCAGCGTCTTGTCTCGTTCGGACTTCTGTTAAATTCTGCTGCTAATAATACCAAGTGCCCTCCCCCAGCTGTGAAGCAGGGCTAGCAGCCGCCTCCGCAAACCACGCCCGGCTGCGCCAGAGCCTGATGACGGCGCCTTCCCCGTCCCTACAGATGAAAGAAGCGAGCTGAGGGCCTGGAGGGCTCTCTGGTCCTGGCGGAGGCCGCGAGGGCAGCTGCTTGTCCGTCTGAGTGACCACGGATGCAAGAGATGAAGGGAAGAAGGAATACGACTAATTTCTTCGGATAACACGTTACATTTCCAAAGTTTTCTTCACAGAGTTCTACGTCGTTTTGATCATTTAGATTTTAGATTCCTCAGCATTCTATGCACAGAAGCAAAACCTCACTATTATATAAATATTCCTGATTTCCACCTTCATTGTAATTAAACTAAGCAATGAAGAATTTCAACGTTTGTGTCCAAAATGTAAGAGTTACAAACAACAACAGATTTTTCTGACATGAGTGCTGTTATAGAGCTTCCAAATCATCTGAGAATCACACCAGGATACATACAACTGGATTTGAGGCTGACGGTTTGACAGGAACTATATGTGCAAGTGTTTCCGTTTCGTTACAATGGCCCTCTGTGTACATTCAGTGTGGACGAAGAGTTTAGAGTTTACAACCAGAACGGATATTTCTGTTTTAGGAAACATTTCTACTTTAACAAAAAATACTGACTATACTTGATTATGTCTGCAATTTACTTTGAAATGTTTAAAATATATAGACTTCAAGGGATGGTCAACCATAGTCACAATAAAAATCCGTATTTTAGAGGTGACTACTGTAGGTGCCTCTATGACCTGTATTTCGGTGGACAACTTGACCTTTTGCTAACCAGCATATTGAATGTCAGAAGATTTCACTGGTGAAACAGTGGGCTACAACCAGAGTGGCTATTAAAAACGGGGTCCCGTTTGTGAACTAGAAAGCATTTAAGAAAACGGGCTGATCGACAGCGCTCTGACGACTCGCCTTGTGCACGCGCGGAGCTCAGGAGCCGCTGGGCACGGACACCTGTCCCCTTCGTGTGACACCGTCCTTCAAACTGAACACTCCTCCACGCCGCCCGCAGTGCAGGGGCCACCCAATTCCCCCCTAATGACCCCTTTCCTGCAAGGCGTCCGTCGGAGCCTCTCTGAGGACTGAGCCGGGGCTTCCCCAAGTTCAAGAACCGCCTTGCACCTGTGTGTAAACCGAGTCCAGACACCTCTGTGCGGCTGTGTTTGTGCAGCGGAACTGGTCTGAGGTTCGCTGTCACTGTGACTCGATGACGAGGCTCTAAGCAGCTAGTCCTTGGCTACTCCACATTGCTTTGGAGGCCATCACCTACCAGAGGGATGCACCCCGAGCAGGGTCTGCCCGCACTGGCTCTGGCAGTGTGGAACCGAACCGCGGTGAGTCTGTGCTTAAGAAGAATCTCGTTTAAGCTATAGTCTTGTCAAGTGGACGGGTGCGGGGCGGGGGGGGGGGGAGCTATTCCACACCCACCCATCGCGCACAGAGGGGCCCTGGCACTGGCGCAGGTGGGATGTGCACTGAGGAGTCTCAGCGCCAGGGGAGGAGGTGGCCACTCCTGTTCCCAGCTGGAGGTGCCACGGCACAGTCTGAGGGTGAACTGGCAGGAGCCTCTCCCTGCCCACAGTCCAGGGACCTTTGTGCCCCTGACACACAGGTGGCCCCCCCCTGCAACAGGGGGCTGTGGGCCTGTGGGAAGGTGAAGTTCGCTACCCCTGGCGCGGGCACCCCATTTTCAGCTCGCATGGACCCTGCACATTTTGCAGCCAGGCCCTGCAGATCTTGACAAGTGCAAATCAGTCACAGTTGTCTCCCCCCAGCCCTCCCCATCCCCCCATGTCCATGACCACCTCAGAGCCCGGCATGGGATGGAGTCCTGGTCAGTGACAGACAGATGGAGGGGGACTTGCAGGGGCTCCAGGGAAAGCTTCCTCACGCTTAAAAGGGGCACGAGAAAGCCACGCCCCTTTGCCGCACCTGCCAGTTGTCGGCTCTGGACCTGGTACCTGGCACTGCTGCCATCATCTTGCAGCCAGAAAGGGATCTAGCCTGAGCACAGCCCACACACACGGAGGGGAGGCCAGTGGGAACGAGAGGATTACACAGGCGGCCCTTCCCACATCACAGCTGGATCACAACCGCCCCGCCTCTGGGTCCCTGTCACGTTCATTATTTAAGCAAGATTTCCTTACCCTTTACGACAGTTAAGGTGGGCTTTCTGTCAGCTGCAGCTGAAAGCACTCTAACTGCCGATGGCATCTTGGTGCACATGGCACTGCGCCTTCGCTAAGGACACAGATCTCACAGAAGCCGCTTTAACGACTTTGGACTTTTACTGCCCGTTCCTCTGAGACGTCCCTAACCTGCCTTTCCCCAAGTGGATTCTATGTTATCACCAAGGCCACATTTTAAAGCAAAGCATTCAAAAACACCCTCTCCCAAAACCTGTTAGAAAATCTGTGTGATCTCTACAGTCGCAGATGGAGGGAGAGACCCAGTGTTGTTCTCATGGACTGAGATGGATTATCATGATGGACTTAACATGGGATCCTGGAAGGCAAAGGGAGTTTCTTCCTCTTTCTACCCAGCCTGCCAAACTCGAGCTCATCCTCAATGAGCTGCAAACCACACACACACAGAATAGGAACCAACCCACAGCACTGGGAGAGAAATTTCGCCACATCATACGTGGCAGGAGAAAGGCACGAAAGGTCTTCGTGGTGGGGCAGGACTGTGATTCTAGGCAGCGCTGCGGCACCCAGATCCGAACACCCAGGACCCTCATCTCCACGCGGCAGGAGCCGCAGCGGGCAGCGTGCCAGCAGGTGGCCCCGCTCTGCCCAGTCCCGCTCGCCCACACCCTGCGCCAGGCTCCTGGCACAGTGTGGGGCCCTGCACTTCCCGCAGCTGCTTTCTCTACCACAGGAGCCAGCTGTTCGACAGGACGATGGCGCCTCCCGAGAGCTGCCTAGTTCTGCAAAGCCAACGGGCTGCTCCAAGGGAAGACTGAACAGCAACACCTGCGCAGGGGTACTGGATAAACGGGCCCTAGGTGAAATGCCCCAGAGCAGGCTAGGAACAAAAAGGTTGTCTAATTTGGGGAAAAACTGTAATCTCTTAAAAAAAACAAACCCAGCGACGACACATGATCACAGCTTCCTGAGAGATAACTCGGGGCAGTGGGAGAACTGATGAGACATTCTTCAGAAGCCACGGAGCTGAAGTCAGAGCCCCGACTAAGGGAGCAGCTGCCAGCGCAGAGCGGGTTCCTGTCCTAATCCCATTCTGGCCTCAGACTCGAGCCTGAGAACCTGTCAGAAAGGTGCTCTCACAGTGGAGACGTCGGGCGGCAGCTGCCGGTGCTGCGGGCGGCAGCCGTCTTCTCCTGGTGAACGTGACAGTGCCACTCTGCATGCTCCTGACATGTGGAGCGCGCAGGTTCTCGCTGCTGCAGAGACAGCGGGTTTCAGTCCCCTTAGCACGCTGACGTCACGAGCAGGGGTCTCGACGCGGCGCTGCATCTGCGTGGGTGCATGCCCGTGAGCGTGGACACATGACAGGATACAGTTAGTGACACATCTATGCTCTTTCCAGGCAGTTGAAAATTCGCAGTCACGGATCTCATATATAGAAACTGAAATAAAAATGACTTAAAACTGCTTTTAGAACCAGAGTACCAAAATCAGTAAAACACAGAGTAAAGGTCAGGCGAGAGAAGGCCAATCACACGCACAGAGCCCGGCTGATGGACACATGCAGCGATGAAGACAGAGATGCAGACCATCAACTCGGAGGAGCGGGGAAAGAGCCGTGCCAGTGCTGCTTCATCCCCGTCACTGTCCTGAGTGCAGTACCGTCCTGGTGCATGCTCCCCAGCGGCGACATCCCTAAGAGCTTCTCTCTGATTCTTGACACTTGTATTTGGGGGAATAACGGAACGGGTGTGCTCGTCAATTCCTCCTGATACAACTGCACAAACCCCAACAACGCCCGGCCTGGAGCGGCCGCTCCACGGGCCTCTCGCCTGCATTTGGCTCCCCACAAGTGGTCAGGACACCACTGAAAACGACTCTCGGTGGCTCTGCTGCTTCCACACTGATTGATGTCACATATGGTGTGATGGCTGGTTTTGTGTGTCAACCTGGTCCGACTGCAGGCCCCAGTTACTGAACCCCGTGCTGACCTAGGTGTCGCCGTGACAGCATCTGTGAACTGGCCAACACCCAGCATGTGCCATCATCCCCGGCGCTGTGCCCGGCCTCAGTAAGACAGTCAAAGACCTACGAGCAGTGACTGAGGTTTCCTGGAGAAGCCGCTCTGCCGTGGGACGGCAGCAGCCACTCCTGCCTGGCCACCGGCCTGCCAGCCTGCTCCACACATGTCACCCGTGCCTGGCCCCACACCACATGGGCCAGTCCCCTAAAATCAGTTGCCTAGAGCCACTGCATCTGTGTCTGCTGTTGAGTCTACTTCTCGGGAGAACCCTGACTGACACAGATGGAGGAGACACCACCGTTTCGTTTTGAGAGTGGAACCCCTAACCCTTCCAGTCTGTGCGGGTTTCTGGCAGGGCTGATTCCAGGCCCGGTAACGGACTCAGGGGCACGAAGACTGCCCGTCTCCCGGGACCAAGTTCACACCCGCCGCTCTGCTCATGGGTAGAATATTTCGAGTCTGACTGACAGCTTTCCTCACTATCTGTCCTCCGCTGGATTTCTCCCAGCCACAGATCTGCAGAGAAGGAGGACCTTCCCCTTGCTCCACTTTCTTGGCTATATTTGATTCAATTATATAATATGTAAGAAATATGTATAGTTAAAACTATACATGTATATATATTTCTAACTATATATTTTTAACTATACAGTAAACACATAGTTATATATAAAACATAATTAATTATATACTTATATATAACAACATATGCAATTTATATTATATTTATATTACAGTATAATTTATAGCGGAACTCCAATTGTATAACTTATAAGTTATAAATATAATTAGAAATTATAAACAAATAAGTTACAAAAATAAACATTTATAATTATATTCTAATTTTCATAATTTATAAACATATATTAAATATATAACATAAACTAATTATAGTTATAAATATATTTACACTCTCTATATACAAATAGTGTGCATATTTCTTTCTTAAAAATGCAGTAGGATGATACATATAGAAAACCTTGATATATCAAAACCTTGGAGGAGGGGGCCTTCTGGTTAACTGAATTTCTCAGGCTGTTGGAAATGTCTCATTTCTTTGTTGAGCATATTTAAAAATAGGAAAGGGGGACAGCTAACTGTAAGCTGTTAAGCAAAAATAACAGTAATACATGAAATGTAAAAGGTCTAAATATTCTAATTAAACGTTAAGGACTGGCCACCTGAATAGATTAACAAAGCCCAACTAAACGCTGCTCACGAGAGTCACACTTTTAATTAAGGTGACACAGAAAGGTTGAAAATAAAAGCATAAGACCTACCATACAAACACCAACTAAAACAGAGCAGGTGTAGCCATGTGAGAGACCAAGCAGAAGGCATGAAGCATCAGCAGAGATCAACAGAAACATCTCATAATGACACATGTAACTCCATCAGAAAGATAAAATCATTCCAAGTTTTTAGGAACCTCATAAAATAGCCTCAAAACATGCACGACACTGCCTTGAGCACAGATACGGAGTCACCAGCCAGTTCTGGAGAGTTCGGAAACCCCACGAGCCTGTCTGTGAATGAACACCAACACGTGCCACGGGCGGTGACGGCGGCTCGCCACCAACAGCTGTGACCGCACGGCAGATTTTAAAATGAAATTCTTCTCTGTTATCACCTGTGAGGTTAAAGAACATTGAAGTACCGTGGAATGTGTTATTTTAACTGCAGCAGAGACTACGAACTAGTGATATTCTACTGTTAAGGTGACTTTACTTGTGGCAGTGAGTCAGCTCCCGGCCAAGGGCTGGAGACGTCCCACGAAGAGTACAAAACATGGGGAAGAACAGAAAGCTATTCCCAAGGAGGTAGGTGTTCTACCTACTTTCAAGAGTTACAGAAAATTGGCTTTTCTATGAAGACACAACGAAGCTTTTTCTAAGGACTACAAGGTTTAAAGTTATATTTTTGTTTTATGTGCGTAGTTTTTTAAAAGTTGGATTTCATCCTGGAAGATTAAATAGCACAACACGAAATAAATGGGACAAAAGGAGGTTTCCTTTTATTGGAAATGGAAATGCTTTCCGTTATCTAAAATAACTGTACCCAAAATTTTTTCAGCAGATAGGAATTCAAACATATTATAATATGGATTTCCGGTATTAAAGAGAGATTACTATAGATGATTTACTCCTAAAAACTTAATTGATGATCCACCAAACAGCAAATCAATTCATTTTAGCTAACAGACAAGTAGAAATTATTGAATTGTAATCTTTGTACAAACCTATGTTAGATTTGTACATGTCACAAAATTAGTGTCAATGTTTAAAAACTACATTCGTGATAATGTTTCATTTCAAAGGCTCATAAATATTGTGACCAATGCTAATTCTATCAACGACGACAATAAAACTACTTTCCTGGAAAAGCACCAACGCTAAGCACTGGCTGGCTGGAACTTCTCGGCACTGCCGAACCTCCCCGGGGACCCTTCCCAAGCCTCAAATCCTGACGACATCCTGTTTCACGGGGACACTCCGCACACGTGCAGGCTCAGAGAGACAGGGCTCTCCTCTGATCTGTTCCCTGGATGGAGTGGGGCACCAGGCAGAGGTCGCGTGTGATGACAGGCACTCTCGCCTGCTTTTGAAGAAGTGCACAGAGCAGGCGAGCTGGCCCGGAGAATCCTGCTGTTCTGTCCCGTATCTGGACAGGTGTCCCCTTTCCCACACAGGTAGGCACAAGCACAGACTGCTGCCGAATGCCTTGGCCGTGCCAAGATGCTGAGACCCCCTGGTTTTAGCGGCTGTCCCATTTTCTGCTGATCCTGGCTCTGAGCCAGAGCCCAATTAAGCCACTGAAAGGGCCCAACGGTTAACCCCCTCTGCACTGCACCCACCACAATCATCTGTGAAGAAAGTGCTTCGATGTGTTTTTGCTTTTCCTGATGATAAAGATACGCATGTACCAGACGGTGCCAATGAACCACACGGTGAGTGCGGGCGGGTGTGCACAGTCCCCATTATCCAGAACCTGTGACCAGCACCCACCGTAAAGGAGGACAGCGCAGTAGCTAAGGCCAGGGTGCAGGAAACCACCCCGAGACACATGTGGAGCTTGGTCTTCTTTTAGGGTTTGGGGAAAACTATGAAAAAATTCTACATTTTAGTCATGTTTGATCTTAGGGAAAGAACTTCGCATTAAGAAAAAGAAAACAAGTATTGGGATTGCAACATCAGCTGTGAATCTTTTTGACCACATGAACAAAACATTACAAAGCTTTTGAAACTCCCAGAGCCTCCACTGTTCATTAAAAAAAGAAAGCACCCTTTTAAGGTTTAGGTGCTTTATCTTTTACAAAACGAAAAGATCAAACATAAAACCTATTTATAAGCAAACCAATAGTGTCTGTGGGTCTGTCGCTAAGATCAACAGCAATGAGGATGAATGAGGGGAAGCAGAGACAATGGCCGAAATGGGTGAAAGGAAGCCCTCTGCTGAGGCCAGCCTTCCCTGATGCCATCTTTAGACCCAAGGCCCATGACTCTGCTTAACTACCATATCCTGAGTGAAAAGTTAATTCTGCTCTAATGAGAAGTGAAGCTGCATGGTGAGAGCCTAATTGAGCCCAAATAATCTGATATCGAAGACCATATTGAAGGCAATTTAAGAATATCTAAATTGAATTCAGGAGAAATGCAGGAAATCGATGTGTCAGGCTAATTATTTTCTCTTTTCGACAAAGGGGTATCCCACTTTCCACAACACAAAATAAGCTGATTTCTCATTCCAAATCCCCCAGCAACACACACCTGCTGCAGAGGTTCCTGCCAACAAGGAAGCAGCTCCCAGTGGCCCCAGGTGACAGGGGTCACGGCGCAGCTAGCCACCCAGTGCCAAGTGCACGTGCCTATTTTATCCCGAAGTCTCCCCCATTCCTCCTGTGCTGCGATCACTTCCACTCGCAATTCCTATTACCTGGTAGGAAGGTCACACCTAAAGCTGGCTGCCTTCCCTAACAACGAGGGTGCATTCACGCGACACTCCTCCCTGGTGAAGATGGAACACCTCGCACCTATGTGCCACCGCAGTGCGGCCCAACGACAGTGGCTTAATTAGCCGCTGGCCGAGAGCCACGTTCCCTCCAAATCCAGGCTCCCACCGGACGGCATATGGCTTGTTGTTTCTTACAGATATGAAAAGCCTTTTGAAGTGATTCCACCAGGTACCTGCCGAAATAATTCTGTATGCAAAACTTAAAAAATGAAAA
Source organism: Cynopterus sphinx (assembly GCA_030015415.1). Lineage (NCBI taxonomy): Eukaryota > Metazoa > Chordata > Mammalia > Chiroptera > Pteropodidae > Cynopterus > Cynopterus sphinx. Next base: position 50,060,159 of record CM057389.1, on the reverse strand, counting down.
AAAAATGTATTATTTGCAAATAAATTTTCACTATTAAGAATTTGAAAATAGTTTTCGTTTCTGAGAGTTCAGATAGTGAGTGGTGTGCATTTTCAGTAGTGTTCCAGATACATGAGGCCATCTCTACTCAGAGACAATAAGGGGAAATGTTATTTTTGAAGTGGAAGGAATATTTCTTCATTATTGGCTCACATGTGCAAACATGTAGAACATATTTGATCTTGGATTTTAAAAAATATTTATTCTATTTAAATTGTATCACTATGCCATTTTTTCAAAAGTGTGCTGGTGGTGAGGATGGTTAAAAAGGGCAGCAGCCACTTAACCTGAGTTCCCTGAGGGTCGGTTTCATGTTACTGGCCGTCACACCTGGCAGCTAGGATGCAGGACGTGATGGATGGCCGTCCTCTGAGTTGCCGCCACGAGCGCAGAGCCCAGTGCAGCCCGACCAGCCGGCTCCGCGACGCACGGCGTGGGAAGGCCCCATTCACAGGACTCTGGCTCCAAAGGCGGCGACATCCAGGCACCGGGGCGTCCTGAGCGCCTTCTTGTCTAGGTCCCAGTGAAAACTTTAGAAGCTCTAAGATCGTAGCCTCTGCTCCAACACCTCCTGCGTCAGCTCCCCTCCCGGACCAGCAGGCAGCGTGTGCACAGAGCACGCCGGGGCTGACTGTCACAGCTGCTGGGGACCATTTCTAACCCCCCCCTGCTCCTACTGGCATAAAAGCAACTCTTCTCCAGGGAGGATTCAGTCGTAACTTTTGCTCTTTAGAATATTGAAAAAAAAAAAAAACTAGAAAAAAATGGACTTTCTTAACATAATTAATAGCCACCAGCCTCAATTCACTCGCCATGACGGGTGTGGACCTCCTGGAGGTACCAGCCACCCCCCGCCCCCCGGGGAGAGCAGCACACTGAAACAATGGGTAAAACCACAGGCGACGAGCAAAACGAAGTCACCGAGGCAGACCTCTCAAGGTGACTGAGAGTCAGGAAGGGATCCAGGGTGGAAGCACAGAAATCGCCTTTCCCTCACACGCCTTAAGACTGAAAACTGAACCAAGACGACGCGATCTGAGTCACAGGAAACCCTGTCATCAAAGGGAAACGCAGGCAGAAGCCACTGAAAGGCGTCCACCTTGCTGGTCTTTAGCTCTCCTAATCCCTGATCTATTTTCTGTTAAAAACCATTAAGGTCCAGTCTGTGAGACTCTTGACACAGGACAAAAACCACGTATTTTCCCTCGACGGGGGCGGTGACCACATGTCAATAGCTGCAGCTGTGACCATATAATTACCTGTTTGCACTGACGGAGAGCGCAGTGGAGATCTACCAGGTCAGATGACAATGCAGCAGAATGCATCTGGCCTCCGGTTACCCCTTTGCAAACATTCTCTCACTCGCAACTCCGACCCTGGGAACAGAGCAGGCACAGACGCAGGTCAATGAGAAACACCGGCCGGCACAATGGGCCTCGCCTCAAACGGCGCTGTTGACAGACACCAGCACAAAGGCGGTGAATAGGGGCCCCCTCCGTTCTCACACAGCGCGAAGAATGACTCAGTGTGCTGCCGCTCCGGCGTGTTTGCACAGTGTACACAGCTTTTGTCCTCGGCCGCTGCACGCGGCGCAGTGGGGGCCGCGGGCCGAGGAAGTGACGGCGGAAGGCGGCCGCTGCCGTGGCCACGGGCACATGACAGGCCGAGCGAGAACTGCAAGTCACTAGATCCGAGTCCTACCCCAGCTCACCCGAGGAAAGCGAGTTTTTGGTTAGAATGCCAAGAAGGCATTATTTAGAGTGCCCAGAAAAGTCACCCCACAGCATGATTTGAGTTAGTCTGGCATCTTAAAATTTTCCACCTCAGAAGGTATATGTTTTGATTCTCTGACTCCGATGTACATAATCTTCTTTAAAAAACTGCTAACAATCACATACCTGCCTTTCAAAGCCATCTGGATTCCTGAATGCTGCAGGCTGAAGGTCTGTGCCCCCCGCTCCCTCAGATTTCACCAGTTAAATCCTAACCCCCAAGGTGATGGTCCTCGGGAGGTGACTAGACCGCAAGGGCAGAGCCCACGTGAAGGGGACTCGTGCCCTTACACAAGAGGCCCCAGGAAGAGCCCCCTCGCCCTCCTGCCCTGTGAGAACACAGCGTGGACGACATGTCTATGACCGAGGAAGTGGATCCCTCACAGTGACCCTGCCAGCGCCTAGGCCATGGGACTGCCCAGCCCCCAGAACCGTGAGAAACAAATGTTTGCTGTCGAAGGCACCTCATATGTGGTACTTCTGTCATTGCAGCCCAAATGGACTAAGACACTGTATAAGTTCCATTTTCTCTACATCTATAAACTGGCTACAGAACCTGGCAAGAATGAAGGAATCATTCGAAAAAAGGAAGGAGAAGAACAGTAAAAACCAGAACCCTGAATTAACTGTGTAGAGATCTACTGAATATGTACTTGGATGTAAAAATTCGTGTTGGAACACATCCCACTGTGTGTCCCACAAGAAATGAGAATCTGGCAACGCTCGATCCAGCGCCTAAGCTGGAACAGGCATACGAAGCCGACCTGTATCCGAGCCACGGAATCCCAGCACGCCATCCACAGGCTGGACACTTTCCAAACCGGGGTGCCTGGGCGCCTGAGAGCACACCCATCCTGGTGGCACATCTTTTGACGACAGCCGAGAAAGAAAATCAGCAGGAAGCGCCAGTGTGTGGGCACTGGCTCCGGCTCCCAGAAATAGAAGCTAACTTTAACTAACTTAAGGGGAGAGGGAGACAGACAGAGAGACAGGCGGACAGAGAGAGAGACAGGGAGGGAAGGAAGAGAGAGAGGAATGGAAAGGGACAGAGATGGAGAGGCAGAGACGGGCAGAGAGAATGAATTTACTGCAAGGAGACACGGGCGCCTGAAGGAGCCCGGAGCGCATCTGCGGAGGGCCCAGCAGCCATGGGTGGGCGGTGATCTCTCCCTCATCTTCCTCCCTCCACGCTTCACTCTACATGTCTGAACCAGCTTCCCCCGTCCTTCATATCTGGCGCTCAAAGCCCTTGAATTTACAAGTGAAAACCCCAGACAGGTGAAGAGACTGATTTTCTTTCTCTTATTCCCGATTCCAAAATCCAAGGGATGAAAATTGGATTGGGTCCAGCCTGATTCAGGTGGCCACTGTGGTCTGATCAGGTGATAAAGGCCACACAGTTTCAGCAAGGTTGTGCACGGACCACAGCTGGGGGCGGGGGCAGGTGGCCGCAGGTGCTGCTGTGTGCTGGACATGGCAGAAGGCACTCGGCACAGATGCGAGCGCGCCGCTCGAGTGACCTGCCGGAGCTGCACAGTGCCCGTGTCCCATGGCAGGGCTCTGGCGGGCTCACCGAGGCTGATGGCACTGCCTGAGGCCGTGGGTGGCAGACGTCACGCCATCTGGCTTTCAGCAAAGAGGGGGAGGGCAGATGTCCTCAAGCAGCAGAAGAGTGTGCAGCAAAGAGCTGAGTGGCCAGGCTGCCCCAAGAAGCCGACGGGTCACAGTGGCCAGGTCTCCACCTTCTCTGCACGCGGCTAAACAGAAAGATCCTGCAACAGAACCGCCAGGCCCCTCCTCCCTGCAGCCTTAACTGTCTTGAGTTTTTGTGTCCTTTGCTAACCGTTCTGCCCAGCCTTGAGCCTGCGGTCTGGCAGATGCTATTCATGTTAAGTTGCCTGCGCAGACTTAACTAAGTAAAAGTTAGTACAGCAAAATGATTGTGCTCGTCACTCAGGTAAAGCATGACTATCTACCCATCTGCTCAGCCTATAAACCCTAAAAAACCCTTGCTCTCCTCTCCAACTCCTTCCTGCTTGTTTACCTATTGACGCTTACTCTAAACTATCTTTTTACTCAGTCCCTCCATTCCAGCACCAATGCCATGGTCTTAATTCGAGATCTTATTATCCCTTTAACAGTTTTTAGGATAGCCTCGTAATTGATCTTACTGCCTCCGAATGGCCAACACATCTTGTAATAGCTTCAATAATTTCTATTTTAAAGCAAAATACTGTTCTTGTCACACCCTTGCTTATAAACCTCCATCCGCTGCTCACAGCGGACGTCCCAAACATGCCATTAACACCCAGCAGCAGCAGCACCTAGACTCCTGGCCTTCATCCTGGACTTTCTGAACTGAATATTCCTAGAGTGGGACTTAGGACTTGCCTTTTTAACAAACTCCCCCTTGATTCTGAAGCAACGGGCCCAGCAGTAGTCTTCGGTTTTGTGCCATGGGAATGCTCTATGATAGGAAGTCCAGACCCCTGAAGGGAGCACAAGTCAGTGCACGATCTGACTCGAGCCTCTTTCCTCTGGTCTCTCCTCCTCTGACGTTCCCTTCCCAGCCTTCTTCCATGGCGCATCCTGTTCACACTGCTGGGTACCCACGCATCTGCCGTCTGCCCCTCTCCACTTGGGGAACTCCTACTCGCTCTTCAGCAATCAGCTCAAATGCCACCTCCGCAGTGAAGCCTTCCTTGACTGCCTCCAGCATGAGTTTAAGAGGCGGCTCGGTGTGCTGGTTAACAGCACCGGTTCTGCAACCCGACTGTGAATGTTTGAATCCAGGCTCTGCTAATCACTGAGAAACATGTGGCCGTGAACAAGTTACTTAACATTCTGTGCCCTTAGCTGCCTTCTTTGTCAAACAGGAAGAATAACAGTGTGAGCCCAATGCAACTGTGGTGTGGGTTAGTGAGTCGATGCAGGGAGAGCATGTGCCTGGATCACAGCGATTAGTCATTACAGATCAGCTTCCGATCAATTTAAGAATTCCCTTTCTTAGCTGTGGTACAAAACCAAAAAAAAAAAAAAAAGTAATTTAACAATACAACTTCTTTTCATTTGCTTCTCAAAAGGTGACTGAGGATGATGTATTATACCTATTTGAGAAAAAATAAGTCATTTGTACAGAAAGGACTTAGATTGTCTTTGAAGTCATTCATAGGACAGTTAGATACTTGGAAATCTTAGCTCTCTATTTGATTTTCAGAGAAGAAAGGAAATATTGGGCCTAGCTATGGCCACCATTTTTCAAAGGAAGAGAGAAAGAACTGAAAAATCTAGAATGAAATTTCACAGAGCAAAATTTCCATTACTTATAAAACCAAAATTTTAGCCAACAAGTATTTTCAAGAAATTGTGTAGGTTTTCAAAATAACTAGAAACAGTACAAATACTGTGTATGAATCTTGCCCCTTCTCTAAGTACTAAAGCAACATGTGAAATGGAAAAGGACAAAATGGCTGGTGCTAGAATGTGACAAAAGTTTGGTTTTCTGTGTACCAGCCAGAACAACAAAAGAAGTTAATAAGAGCTTGATATATATTAACAATTATCATTATGAGGAGGGGAGCAGTAGGAGTCCTGATCTGGTCCAAAACAAATTACAAATAGTTTAAAATAAATTGACTAAAATATAAAATTATAAAATACTAGATGGAAAGATATGCCAATATACCCATGAAGGCAATGGTCTTTCTAAGTATGACAATCAAACTAGAAACTACGAAAGAAAAAATATAAAATCAATTATATAATAACAAGCAATTATATATAAAAATTCTGCATGGCAAAAATAACTGACAATAAAACTGAGAGTAAATAGTTTTAACAGTTATGTCAAAGAATATAAATTAATAATAAACTGATAAATCCAAAAGGTGAATGAGCAACTGAAATAGACCAATGAAACTAGAATACAAAATTCATTTCAGAATGAATGACAAGATGTTCACCACTGCTAGTCATCAAAAACGCAAATTGAAACATAGTATTTTTGTCTATTAGATTGGTGAACACGAAAAATAACACCTAGTGTTAGAAACAACTACTTTGTGACAAATTGGAAATATGTATAAATTTTTAAAGAATGTATATCCTTTCCAGTTATCCCATTGCAAGAATTTATTCCAAATAACCAAGCATATTTTTGTAATAAGCAAAAGAATATATAAAAGTGAGAAAGAATACTTGCATAAAATCAAGTTTATGCATTTCCAGTAAGACATAAAATTTCAATGTAAAAGAGCACAGCATTTGATGATATTTACAATGACAGATGTATACGCGCTTCTTTTTCTACTTTCCCTTTTCTCATAAAAATGCCACTAGACATACTTTGTTTGGTTAACTATGCTATTCAAAAAAATGAACCTGAAACTAGAGCAAAATACACAGAGAAATGTAGACAGACCACACTGCAATGCCATCAGTTAAAAAGAGCTTCTCTGAAATTAAGATGAGAAAGATCGATCGATGTGGGAACAGTCCACCCTCTTGTTAGTCACTGGCAGTTTATGACTGGCAGCGCCGGGGCTGAATTTAGCTTAACTTAGATAAAATCACTTGATGACATCTCTGGTAAAGTGATTTGGTAAAACAAATCAAAAACTGTGGCCTAAGCTAAAACTACAGCTCGAACTTAATAATGTTTCTTAATTATTTTACAAAGGGCTACTGCAAAAAAGCTGCTGAAATGTAAAAGGTGATCCCTGGAAGTGTGTTTTAATAGACCACAGTTCAAATGTTTTAAGAGAAGCAGAAAGTTCTGTCCTCAGTGGACAGATGGAGGGGGGCCTGGCTGCTGGTGTGTGACTCCCCGACTTTGCCAGGCCTCCGTCTCTCTGCCCTCAGAACGGAACACTGTTGTCCAGCCCCAAACGTCACTGCATCTTACCCTTTTTTCTCTATAAAATTTAATGTAATTTACCTCGAATATAAAAAGACAGAATAAAAGAAAGAGTAAGCTACAGTTATGTATTTGAGGACCGAATAAAGAATTTGAATTATGACCTAATTTCACCCACTCTTCACTACACCCCCATCCCATCTCTGAAAAAAAACAAAACAAAAAAATAAATAAATAAGCAGTTTCCAAGAATTGTGACATAATTCTATTTTCCAGAAAATGAAATCAGTGGATAACCACCCCTTAGGAAATGAACAAAGAACAAACTCATTTACCATGAGTTAAAACATAATAATTAGAACGGAAAGAGGCAAAAAGTCATTACTTTAATTATGTATTATGTTTTCCTTACTATAGAAAAGTTGAAAAATGTTATCAGAAATCCCCTGTAACAAACATATCTTAGTAGTCATTTCTAATAAAAACAGTATTCAGTCACTGATTTTTGTTTTACTTTCTATTTTATTTGATGATAGGGAGGGATACATAACTTTTATCTTTAAAATTCAGCCATCCTAAAAGGTAAATAATTTTTATTATGAAAAAATACAAACTTTCAGGAAGAAAAACTGTACTAGGTGGATGTTAGGTGATGTTTATTCAAAATGTTTGTAGAGCCTTCTGTGCAGCTGGGGAGCGGCCACCTTACACAGGTCTAACCAAGGAAAGGTGGGCTGACGTCTAAAAGAGGTTCCTAAAAAGCTTCTGCTTTGCAGGCAAGAAGGACAGACAAGGTGACCATCCCCCGCCTTCCTCTATGGGGCAGAGGTGTGCTGCTCACAAGGCAAGATGAATAAAGGCCGGCACCTGAGCTGTCAGGCTGCCAAAGCAAATAGAAGCCGCCAACATACAGAACGCTTATGTGAGAAAAACAGGTCTCTCCATGTTTGAGCCACGAGTCGTCAAGTTTTCTGCGATGTGCAACTTACACGAGTCTCAGTGAGTTCTCTGAGCCTCACTTTCCACATCTGTAAATCAGGCATAAAGATATCCCTTCACCCATTTTTAAAGAAAAAAACTGAGGCTCCATGAAGTTAAAATCAACTTGCCCAAGATCACATGATCAGTAAGTGGCAGAGCCGGGATTCGAATTCAGAAATTCTTATTTCAGGACCAATGATGCTAAGAAAAGTGACTATATGTAGTAAGAGCTAACCGGAAAAGCTGATATCAAACTGGATCAGAAAAGGAAGAGGCGCTCAGGCCTGACCGCATTTGCTGGATGCTGGAGCGCCCCAAGAGCTTCGGAAGGCCAGTTGGCTGCAAACACTAGGGCAAAGAAAGCCTTTGACTGCCGACCACTCAATCGTGAAAAGCTGTGGTTGCTCTGAAGGAAATGGGCGTGCCCAGTGCTTGACCGTCCTGACGCCTGGCCTGTGACGTGTACAGGAAGCCAGCGTAAGGACAGAATATGGACAATCAGAATGGTTTCCTATACACAAAGGTGTCAGACAAGGTGCATTTTATCGCCCCACGTGTTCAAATTGTATGCACAATATATACGAAAAGCTGGGCTAACGGCAGAGGAAGGAGTGACAGCTGGCAGAGGACACATCGATAACTTAAGATGTGCAGAAGACACTTTACCGCAGAAAGCAGCGAAGTGACTTCTGATGAAAGCAAAAGAAGAAAGTGCCACAGCGGGACGGCTTTTGAACATCAAGACAAAGATCACGAATACAGAAGAAATCTAAAACTTTAAGACAGAAGAGGAAGACACTGAAACTGTTGAAGATTTTGCTCACCCTGGTTCAGTAGTCAATGCAAGTGGAGTCTCAGCCAAGAAATCACGACAGGGCTGAGACTCTGCAGGGCAGCACTGGAGGAATTGGGAAAGATCACCAAGAGCAAAGATGTCGTTAGAGACCAAGGCTGAGATGGTCCACACCCTCGCACCCCCAGTTCCCACGCTGGGGCACGGACGCTGGACAGTGAAGTAGGAAAACGACTGATTCACCTGAAATGTGGTATTGGGAAGAGCTCTGTGGACACCCTGGACTGCCAGGAAGATGGACGAGAGGGTCCCAGAGCAAATTAAGCCAGGAACGTTGCAGGAGGCAAAGCCCTGAAGCTGTCCTCCTTTGGGTTCGTCGTGAGAAGACAATAACGCTGGGGAGAAGGGAAGGCAGCAGGAGATCACGACCAAATACGAGACGGTGGCCCCACGAGGATGCCACAGGCCTGAGTCTCCAGCAGCTGCGCAGGGCTGCTGAGGACAGGACATCGCGGATGCCGCTCACTCACAGGGTCACCAGAGGTCAGACGATTAACAGCTTGTGGCACACATAATAGTTACGATACTATCAGACAATTATGAAGAAAAAAACAGATATTGCCTCATTTTCAATTCTGGAAAATAATATACTTTCATTGAATTCAATGTTAATTTTATTTTTCTTCTTCAAATTGAGAGAGCTCTCATTTCTTTGTTGGAAGAGGAATACTCAACTCTCTTCGATGAAGGTGACTGTACGCCTTTACAACATCAATGGAAAACTAGGAACTGTACATCTCAGCCAGTGACCACGACCCCCACTGTCAGCTGAAAACCTGGGTGACCCCGTCTAGCCAGAAAGCAAGCAATGAATATTTATGGTGAATTTATAATCTGCAAGGCACTATGCCAAACATTTTTAAACCATTTTTGCCAAAAGATACCATATGTTTATTTTCTTAAAGTGACTTAAGATCCCTTTGGAGGGAAAATTTCATAACAGTCCTAAAAATTAGGAAGTGGCTGCTGCGGCTATCAGCCATCATCATCACCACCCCCGCCGTCACCGCTGCATACAGAACCCGTATCACCCATTACCATATGCTGAGCTTTATTCTTGGAACCTGCTCCTTTAAACTTCAGACGTTTCCTTCAGTGAAATAAATGAAACAAAGAACTTAAAAATTTACGCTAATGGCACAGTATTTGAAAAACAAGCTAAATTCAGAATTAAAGTTTCTAAACAAATTACATTCAGGAAACAGGCAGGCTAAAATATTTGTAGTTGCAATTAGAAAAAGCTATTTAGTTTCTGGAATAGATTTTGAGATTTAAAGAGTTCCTGTTTGGCTGTTAACTTTCAAAAATAGTTTGGCATATATCTTTCTAGCAGATAAAAAAAACGAAGGTAGTGTAAAGGCCAAAACAAAAAGGGTAGTGAGTAAAATAAAACTTCCGAGTCAAGTCAAAATGCTGACTCTCAAAATATGTATATTCACGGCGACGTATTTTGGAAGCCAAATAATTCCAAATCACAAATTCCACACTGAAAGAGATACAGCTCTCTCCATTAAACATCATAGCAAACAGTTGGTAACCCCATTTTCAAAAAAAGTACTGTATATAACAGAAAATGCTTTCAAGGAAAACACATCAAGGAAAGACTCATTTACTTAATAAATTAAAAAATGACACAGGCAATAGCATAAAATCCACATGAACATTATAATATGCTCAATCAGTACTAATTAAGTATCTAATTATACCTATTTAATAGCTAATTTGCATTTTAAAAAGGAACACAAAGCATTCTATATTAGGTTCAAATTAAGGTTCTGAATTCAAACTTTAAAAGAAACCTAATTATAGTATATTTATGAAAAAATCATTTCTTAAAGATTAATACAAGCTAAAAACAAGTAACACATTGTCAAGCATAAGACTCTACTGAACGTGAGCGATTCCTAATTTACCAGAGAAAAAGGGATACATTTATATAAACGGAGACATTTATAAATGTAATTTATAGGCATACAAAGTGTTTTCAATTATTAGAATGCCGTGGTTTTTAAAAACAATTCTCTTGGTCCAGTCAGCCTAGGTTTAGACTTGGGTGAAATGAACCTTCATGGTTCACCCCAGCTGATGCACGTGCCCTGCTCGGCTGCCCCACACATGCCAAAAACTCCCGTCTCCTCCCTACCATTTTTATCCCCTAAAATTCTGTCAAGCATTCTTAGAGGAATGCGAAAAACAGGGAAGAAGGAAAACCAAGTAAATGAAGGTGTATGACAATTTCAGAAAAGGGAACGGCCAGCGAGTAGGGCTGGCTACTACAGAGCTTGAGCCAAATGGCCAGGAAGGCGACCGGACGGTGACTGGTGACTTTCAGAGGTGCCTTCCGTTAGGACAATGGCAAGGGCAGAGCCAGGGGGCTGGACTGAGGAAGAAATGGGAATCTGGGCGATGTGGGGACAAGAATTTGAAGAAGAAACAAGGCAATGTTTCAAATTTTATCAAATTCTTTAGAAAAGATAAACAGAAAATTTAAAGGATAGAAATCCAGGGAGTATAAGGTTGAATCTTAAGAAATTTTAGATATTCAACTGTTTTTAACTTTAAAAAAACACAGTCATTTCATAAGGATTAAACGAATGATGGACTTGATTTCAACAGAGGAGACAAGGGTATCTGCTAAGGGGATGGGAGAGAGGAACAATGGGCCTAGGAGTACAAAAGGCAAAGCGATAAGAAATCTACTCGAAATGAATGAACTCAGAGAACTCTGGGAGGGAACACATACTGAATAAGCTTGGCAAGGTCCCAAGGCTTCTCCAAATGGACCCCATCTGCATCTCACTTTTAGGAAAACATGCAACACAGTATTATCAGCTATAGTCACCATGCTGCACCTCACATCCCAATGACCTATTTATTTTATCACTGGAAATCTGTCCATTTTTACCCCCTACCCCCGCCCCCTGCCTCTGGCTACTACTGGCCTGTCATCTGTATCTATGAATCCAGCCTCTTCTGTCTTTTTAGTCCAATGCTATTTAAAGTCGGAATTACATGTTTCATGAGCTCAGAACATTTCTGAGATCGTATTTTATAATTTATACTGAAAGGGTAAATATAACAGATGCTCTTTTATTCTAAAAAAAAAATAAGAGATTTGTAAGGAAAATTTACTAGAATAATTTTCAATCACCAATCTACTAAAAAACATGCACTTTTTATTTGTGTACCAAGTCTGCTGGAATTAAAAAAGCCACTTAATTCACATTCCTATTTTTCTCCTCCCCCAACAAATACACCTTGACAACTTCAGTTTTGAAACATTCAATATCTATCCCACTTTTTATTTGCCCCTATATATCACACAACCTGAAATAGAAACAAAGACTGGGAAATTAGCTTGTTTATTCCACCTTAGTGTCAAACAAAAGTACGAATAATATTCAGTGCATGTGCTAGTTACCTTAGAACTGCCAATCATGGTTGTTTTGAAACTCTTTGATTTTTCAGAGCTGTCAATCATGTGTGTTATGCTAAAAATGCTAGTGTAGAAATAATGCTTCTTAAAAGATGTAATCTTCATTAACAAGTTAATAAATAAATAGACTTTACTTATAAAACTGGACTTCAGGAATGTATATCATTCTTTAAAAATCAAAATTAAAATATAACTTAATGAAATGAAAAGATTTAGAGAATTTAGCTCTTTAACCATAATGATAAGCGTGGTTTAACCAAAAGATTTTATATTTCAGTAAAAAGAGGAATGTTCCTTACCTGGTACTAATCAGAAGAATTATGATCATGAGTGGGAATGAGACAATCAAACTGACTGAAATCTGGGCACTTTAATTTTTGAAACAGGCAAAAATATCGACATAAGACATTCTCCTTCTCCACCTCCCCAATACAACCCAACTTACTATCAACACAGCCATTTGTGTCCCAAATTAAACATCACTTGAAACTTCTCCCTCTACGTCACAAACCACAATTACTTAGTCACCAAGAACTGTTTCTCCTGTCTCCTCAACTGCTAATGAAAGTCTGCTTCCCTGCCATTCAGACTTGGCCCACGTCCTCATCACTTCTTTCCGGAAGCTTCCCTACTGGCCCAACTCCAGCTGTACTCTTCCAGTCTGTGCTCCGCACCACTGCCAGAATGATCTCACTGCGACACAGATCTGGTCCACGTTCCCTGTTAGCATATTTTAGTGGCTCTTTACCCCTTTCAGAGTGAAGCCCCGGTGTTTTAGAACAGCACACAAGTCCCTTGCAGACCTGGCCCCCGCCCATCTCCTCACTCTGCCATCACTCCTAAAACTAGGCCAGCGAAGCCACTTGAGCTTCCAGAAGAGCCAGGCTCCCGCTCACAGACAGTTTGCTGTGTGACTCCCTCCCGTTCCCCTCACTGCCCACCCCCTGCCCGCCCCTCACAGCCTGGCACACGCCGATGGAGTCATCAACCCCTTCTCATCCACTTTCACAAAATATAGGAAATAGAGCAGATGTGGTGTGACATCTGCTTACTTCTCTGTACCTGTGACTGAACCATCAACCCCTTGAAAACAGGGGTCATCTTTACTCGGGACATCACCAGCTTTTAGAAACAGAGGTGGCACGTAACAGCACCTCATGAAATATCTGCTGACTCAGTGAAAACCTGTATTGCAACCCAGTTTATTTAAAAATTAAATTAATAAAATCAGCAGCTTCATTCTTGAGACTGATAAAACATATTATATGTACTTTCCAAGCTAACCAAACTAATGAATACCATAAAGCAATTATTTTGGGTTTAACAATGTTTTAAAGAAATTTGCTGATTTACTTACAAATTCACTGTAAGAACTGGCACCATCTCAAACAGTACTTGAGATCCAATAACCCCATTTTATTTTCACTACTGTTCCAGCTGGAGGTGTTAAGGTCTCAACAACGATAACTGCTCATGTCCAAGACACTCAGCACCTCTCCTGGCTCAACAAACACTGTTCCGATACATGACAGGCCCTATCAAGGGCATCAGTGAACAGGCGGTCTGCAGAGGCCAGACCCTAACCCAGTTACACCTCGGTCACCAGGAAGCTGGTTATCTGGTGACATCGAGTCTCCACAGAACACACTGAGACTTAAGTGGAGGCGTCGGGAGCTGTCAAAACACATGCTGAAGGCCATGTGCTAAAGTACGGACACTTACTGACGAGAGGCTGCTAGGTCCTTACTCAAACACTAGCTGTTCTTATTTTTAAGCCCAACAAATCTGGTGGCCAATTTTCCAGGCATCTGCATGTTAGAAGAAGAAATTAAGAGGTTTAAAAGGCTGAAACTCCAGAGACAAGCACAACAGCAGAACGAGAAAGATGACACCCAAGGATAAAACAAAAAAAACAACATAACAGGGAGATTATGTAGTTAAGGAACATTGTTTATAATTATCAAATTATAAATTAACCTTCATCATCAAAGGAAAACAACAATAAAAAACCCAGCTTAAACGACTTTAGGCCTAAACAAATAGATTACTTACTAACAAGAATATGACTAGGTTTTGGAACAAACACAATTGGTTTTCGCTAAACATATACCTCAACTAGGGAACCGAAAGTGCCCAGGTCTAGGCGGAGACTACTGATTTCCAGTTTTCCACAGTTTTTGGAAGAGAAAAGAGTGCTGATTAATTCAGCAAATCAGCTAATTCAACGATAATCGCCAAAGATGTTAATGTCAGAGTCATTCTTATTTGTTTCAGTGTGATTTCAGATTTCAACTCACAGCTGATGTGAAAGAAAAACATATAACGGTTAAAACTTTTGAGGTAGGTATTTTAAGAATTCAGTCTCATCCACACCTCTAAATATCCCATTTTGCAATTCCCTTGAAGTAGATTACAATATTACCGATCAAGCTTAAATATTATACTTTATACTCTGAATGTTACCATGTGTCTAAAACTTTTCTAAAACTTTCTAAAATTTTTCTTTTGAAACTCATTTTCAAACACTTTTTTACAGTAGGAATACTCACCCCATTCTCCACATAACACTTTACGCAAAATGTTCCCAGAACCATAATACATAAAATAATGAATGCAGGGCTGCTCTGAAAATAGTGCCTAACTTCTCTCCACCCCCAGAAATCCCTGAAGCCTTTCTGCACAACTCAAGCGCTTCTTGGGACAAAGGATGAAAACTATTTCTTTAAACTACAATCAAAACTAATATTAAATTAAAAAGTTAAGAAACTTATTAAAAGGGCAAGACTTAGCTAATTAGGATATTTAGTTAATCAAAATGATTTCTGATTCTTATCAATTATTCTAAGTTTGAGATGCCACCAAATATACTAAAAGCAATAATGAAACAATTAAAACATTTTGCCAAACTGGGTATTTTACTAAATTTGAATTATTTTTCATTGCATTTAATTAATCCTGAAATTGTCCTAAAGTAGAATCAATTCAACCACACATAAGTCTTTAAGAAGAAATAAAAATGGTTCTCAAAAAGGATTTAAAAAAGGAGGTTAGGCTGATGAATGATAAAAAAATGAACAAATTATGTAAATACTTATACCTTATTTATAGTCACCTAAACAAATGTATCAGAGCAAGAAGACCTGCCACTGCTGAGACTTAGCCTTCCAGATCTGCTCAGTCAGAGGCCTGACATGAAGGCACAGAGCAATCGCTGTCCAGCCCCACAGGCTGTTCTGTCTGGTCAGGCCACTTAAATTGTGCTGGGAAAGGAGAAGCCCAGAGGCCCAGCTGGGTCTCATTCCTTTCCTCTTTGGTGTTATCATCATTCCACCAGCGATAAAGACCAGAGGCATTCTTTTCACGATAAATTAAAAACTGAACACGGAATTTTCTAAGTTAGAAGAAGTTTCTCCCGCAAAACCAGTGTATGCAGATAAGAGCTGTAGCTGTTATCTACGTAGCCATTGGGTGTGCAGACACAGGAAGGGAGGGAAAAGAAATAACTGAACCATTCGGGTTAAGTCTTGGTTGAAGTGAACCACCCCCAAAAACTATTCTCACTGCTCTGAGAAGACATGATTCTGGTGTAACCCGACTGACTGGCATTACAAAGAGAAATCGGCATACTCTTTCAAAAATCACCAGAGAAAGCCCAAAAACACTTTTGAGGCATCTCAACTTGAATGAACACCCTTAAAGCACCTGTACTTACTCTCCATCCACTTCTGGCCTTCTACACACACAGTGAAACTTGCCGCCAAAATCTATGTACAGATCATTCTCCACAACGTGAAAGATTCGTCCGATGACCAGTTTATCCTTGGCAGGGCCCATCTGTGTGAGAGGAGACTGTCTCAGCATGGACGCGAAGGATTCCTCACTTTTCAGAGAGCCCTAAACATAAAAAGAGATATTTATTTACGTGCATACAATTCAGCACAAAGGTATAATGTGGTAGGTATAACAAAACCTTACAGGGAAAGTTTTTAAAGGTCAATTCACTGTATGTTTACATTTGGCAGCAATAATGAGATATTTACATGGGATTTGCTTTAAAAAGCCAGGGATACTCTTTGACTTCCTCCTCCCGTTCCTTCGTGAAGAGTCACAGGGTTGCAGAGGGGAGCAGGCGTCTGCCCCTGGGAGGTGGGGGGACAGCACAGATGTGGTGGCCTAGACAGGAACCTGGTAAGCAGGACCATGAGCAACGGCCTGGGACAGGGGGTTCTGAGCCCCTGATCAGGGCACCCAACCCAAGAAGGTGATGAATTTTATTACTGACCGTCTAAAAAAAAATGCCTTGAGTTCAGGTTTGATGAGAGAAACTATTCTTTTAATACAAATTTAACTAAAAACGATGAAGAGTCCTTCAGAGACTGGGCTGAGCTCAAGTTCTTGTTACACAACATTTTAAATACTCTGATTTTGTTATAATTTTCTCTTTTTCCCTAAAGTAAAATTTCAGAGGAGAAATTGCTGGCTACTTTGTTCTGTGATGCTCACTTTCTAGGAGACTTTCTATATACGAATTTACCTGAAGTATGACTGAATGACTAATGCAGGCCGATGACTTTTTAACTTACAGCATTTAGTTTTGCTTCTGCTGCTTTGCTTTTGGAGTCAGATTCAAAAACCCGTCGCCCACAGTGACGCCCAGGGGCTCGCCAGCAGCTTCCTCGTGGGAGTGATATGGTTTCAGGTCCTACGTCCAGTCCTTAATCCATTCTGAGTTAATTTTTTTATGGTGGAAGACTGCGGTCTAGCTTCGTTCTTTTGCATGTGGCTCTTCAGTTTTCCAAACACCATTTATTGAAAAGACTGCCCTTTCCCCTTGGCTCCTTTGACATAAATTAATTGACCTTATAGTGCGGATTTATTTCTGGGCTCTCTACTCCACTGAGCCCTGGATTAATACCTGACTTTGCTTTTCAATTGTACACTCACTGTATTTTTTGGATACTCTATCGAATGATTAGACAAAGCTCTCCTTCAAAGATCACAGTCTAGAACCATCTCCGGATTCCTCTTTTACTTGTCAAATGGCTTCTAAGTACAGGAGCAACTCCTTCAATTCACGTTAACAACCAGCATTTAGCTCCTGTCCTACCAATGCAGACACAGAGACCACAGGCACACTGCCACCTGCAAGATGCACTGTTGACCTCAGGGTCCAACCTGCTTATGCAATGGCTGTAAAGCTCATTCGCAGAGCTGTCGGAGGCAATGCAGGTGCTGTAGAGTCGGCCGCTTCCTTTAGGAGTTGGTCACAGAGCTCTGATTTCCTAGGTATTCCTGTTATGTCCTGTGCTGTTTTTCCCCTTTGAAGCCTGAGAGCTGAATAGGAATCTCCAGGTAGAATGGGGGAAGGTAAAGGGATAACAGGTGCAAGGAACAGCACCACCTTCCTTCACATCCATCCAGCAAATATGTGTTGGACACTGAGTGCCTGTCATGCACCAATCTCTGTTCTTGCCTTGACGTGAAAATACATGAAACGGGAGGAGACAGAGTTCAAACAACGTGACAACAGAGATCAGGGCCAAAGAGTTGCTGAAAACAGGGGCTACCCTCACTTAGGCTGTTAACGGTCCTGTACCCCAGGCTCGAGGGTCAGACATTATCCTCTAAGCAGTAGGGAATCCAGAGAGGTTTCTCGTTAACAGTGTGACAGCACTTGTTCCTCGTTTTAGAAAGAAAACTTGCAGCAATACACAAGATGCACCAGAGAAAGGGAGAGAAAACGAAGAGGTAAACTGTCGCAAAGCTCCTGGGCTTAGCCAGGATGGAGAGAGTGACGGGCCTACACCCAGCGGTGGCCCTCGCACTACAGAAGGGAGACGGAGCCTTTTACCAAAAGCACTGCAAGGTCTGGATCCCCAGCTGGCTGCAGAGGGCTCGGAAAACCGGGAGCCCAGGACAAGGCAGAGAGCAGTGCTGCGGAAGCCAAAGAGAAGTGAGTTCTGCACGTGCTGGGCCGCGAAGCCCAGAAATCCCAGGGCGCGCTGGCCGTCCGGCAGGTCGTTAAACACAACATGCACACACTCAGGTCCGCGCTCCCATAAATGTCCACGTTTACAGCGACAGGATAGAAATTCCTCAAAAGGATCAAATGCTAACGGTAATAATTTCTGTAGAGAACTATTTTTCTTTGCGTTATTTACTGTAGAAAACCTAGGACACAAAAAATAGAAATCGCTTTAAAATTCTTAATATGTGTTAAGCATAGATGTCATAACCAGGCACAGGAGGGCAAAATACACAATCAGAGGCTATTACTGATAAAGGACACATGCAGAATCAGCTATCTCCCTGCCTCACTGTCCACCTGGGACCAGGCCTGACACTCAAAGCGACATGAAATGCTGAACAGTCAGTCTTAAATTGTACACATTGCCTCAGAAGACCAAAAATAGAAACATTATTTAAACACTTAAAAGGAAGCCTACAGTATAGCAGAATGACAGATACTTAGGAAACTTAAATCCTCTGACCAATTCAGCCATTAAACAGTTAAAAAGTCTTGAATAAGTCATTTCATCTCTCTCTGGATCTGTCTTCCCATTTGTAAATAAAAGGATTAGACACCTATGAATTTCAGTACTAGGGATTCTTAAATATTCTAAAATATAAAAAGGATTTCCTAAAGTAACAAACATTAAAAATAGAAGACAAATCCTACACGCTTCCTCTCTTAATACAAACAATAAAAATATCTATCGAAACGGTGTAAGCATTTTACTTCATATTAGTCAGCAAGGAAAAAATTTCAACATGTACCTTTTCTGGCAAGTACTTTCAAAATGCTGCTGTTCTACTAAATGTGCTGCAACAACTTCTGTTCCCTCAACCCGAACCAATAAATGTCATGCTCATGACAATGTTCTTTTATTAAAATAAATGGATTTGTGGTTCGAGATGGCAGAGTCCATACTTCTCTCCCTCTTGAAATGCCACTAAATGATGGTAAAGAATGAATGAAAAAAAAATCACAAATCCTCATACTTAAGAGAAAAGAAAGGAGACAAAAAGCATATCAGAGATGTCCACAGCACTTTGTGGACGAAAGCATGTGGGAGATGGCAACTGATGACGCAGGGGGAAGGGGACGGCAGCTAAAAATACATGTGGAAGGACGAAGCTGTTAAAGTCAATCTATCGTGAAGAATCCATTAAGGTGGGGGATCAGTCCTGCCAGGAATTACAGAACCTGGAATGCGAAGAATGGCTGAAAACAATGGAATAATCAAAAGAATATAGGTGGGGAGGTCAACATTCTGTCAAGCCCAAAACACCTGGCAGTACGGCCAAGTGCAAATACGTTGCAGTAAGGTATTTATTACTCTGGCAAAATAAAGACAATATAATACTTTTTCTCTTCTCTAAAAATAATTGAAGAAACTGGAGAAAAATGAAGCTCAGGATGACTGGTCACAGAGTGGTGGGTGACTTCTCCAGGTGGTAAAGGAAAGAACCAAAATGGCAGGCGCTGGGAAGTTACGAGCCACGGTCAGAACCGGAGCAGGCGGGCTCCCCAAGGAGGACTCTGCAGAGTGACCGCAGGGTCCCAGTCCCCTCCTGACTGCTTACCAGCTCAAGGGCGGGGACAGGGCACTGCGACCCTCTGGGCTGTGTTTACTCACCTACAAAGTGGCTGAACAGTTATACATGTTGACAGGGCTGCTGTGAGGACTAAATAAATACAAAACCCTCAAACAGTGTCTAAAAACGTATTTTTGAAAAATTAATCATTTTTTATAGAGATGGTGACACCAAGTGTTATTGAGAAACCTAGCAGTTTTCCACCAGGATGACTGGCAACCCGCCCCGCCGGACATACGGCCACGTCTGAATACGTGTTTGGTCGTCACGACGGGGGGTGCCACTGGAATCCGAAGCAGAGGCCAAAGGATGCTGCTAAACACCCTACAACACACAGAACAGCCCACCACGAAGAACTAAGCATCCAGGCCACAACGACACTCGTGACAAGGGTGACGAATGGTGGCCTAGCCACACTCAGCAGCCCGCAGCAGGCCAGCTATCAGAGCCCCGTGGGCAACCGCAGGGTGGCGGGGACGGCAGGCTGAGCAAGGATGAATGGAGCAAGATTCCAGGATTCGGAATGGCCACCGAGTGGTTCCAAGCTGACAGGCTGGCAGGTAAAGGCATGACTGGGACTGCAGAACATGTCAGGGGGGGACTCCGGTCCGAGGAAGGCTGAGGAGGTAGAGAGCTTGGAGACAGGATCGTTCCACGTGGCAATGACACAGACACTCCGGTAAAGCCGCATGTGAAGGAGACTGGGAAAGGAGGTCTTAGAACGTGACACTGAAAACTGTGCTGTCACAATGCTGGGAAAGCCACCAGCGTGGTGCTGCGAAGACGGTGGCAGGAACGAAGAGGAAAGAGAAAAGCTGGGAGCCACACGCTCAGGAAAGAAACTGAGGAAACTGAGCAGCGCACTGTCCTTTCCTGAACATTCTCCCCCCGATCTGGGGAGCGAGGCACACAAGTAAACAAGCAGATCGAAGGCAACTGCGTCCCTGGAGGCACTGCAGCAGCCGACCCCACGACTGCCAGGCTCTGCGGGGGCAGGGTGGCGACCCCCACCACCTCCCCCCTCGACTTGCCCACACGGCCCTGCAGAAAACAGACGTGCTTAGAGAATGACAATTGAGTGCCATACACTAAATCGAGGGGTAACTCCAACTGCAGCTGTTGTTCCAGATGTGATTTCACGGCTCGAGCAAATCGAACATCCGCCAGCACCTGGTATGCAAAAACTGATCTAACAAACGCTTTTCCTCCAGACCTGCTGGTAAAGGCTATGTATGTACTGCGAGGTTACATCACTTCTGGTCCGTGACACATACTCGCTGGACCTGGAGGCAGAAAGCTGCTAATACTCTACACACGTGGTAAGACACGTGTGTGCCAGAGGGTGAGAAATAAACCCACAAAAATGCTGGGCCTTGGCGAAATTCCCAGGAACCAGAGGTGTGGGCCACATCAAGATGCCTTTCCTTGCCGCCGAGAAAGCAGCTCAGTGCCTAGGGAGTGGGTCTCTGAATTTTGGAGGCAACAAATAACATACTTCAATATGCTTTTCTAACTTTTTTACTGAATAACCCAAAAAGCTGCCAGTTCTGAGTGGGCCCCAGATGGGATAAGGCTCCGTGACAGGCCCAGGGCACCAGGCAGGCTATTCCACCCTTGGCCTGTACGACCGGCAGATGGGGCGGTGCCTGGAAGCATCCGCGCCAGACACAGATGCAGAATGGGGACTGTGACAGGCCTCTCTGGGTGACTCCGGAGAGAGCAGAGTAGCCCTGAAGGCCAGTGGAAAAGGAACAGCCTTGCAGTGGGCAGAACTGAGCATTAGGCATGAATGATCATCTCGTCTGGACAAAAACACGGCCTAAGGGATGGATTTTTGTTAATTTGTGTGAAATCACTAATGATTTTGCTGGTTGATCAGGGACTTAGAGGGAACATGATTGGAAAACAGATGACAAGAAGGTCAGGGAGAGACATGCAGACCTCTCTGAACAGACACAGAGTGAGAAAAGTCACATGTGAATGATTTGCTAGGAAGAGAAGAATCTTAACAATCAGGGGACAAGACAACCAGTCCTGCAGACGTCAGCCAACCTCTCCCTCCAGCCACTCCTGCCTCCTGCAAATGGGTTCAAGAATGAAGTGGCCATGGCCACAGGGATGTGCTTCTGTCTCAGGGGTAGGATGGGTATACCAACGTGTCCCAGACCACTGGCCTAATAGCAATTTCACCAAGGCAGCAGTCTCCTGAACTTTTGTGGGATGGTGGTTATGTATGAATTCAGGAACTTCTATCCACCCAGGCTGATCTGATTACAAACTGCTAAAGGACCAACTGTCAACAGCAGAGGCCAATACTAAGCTTCCAATGTAGCATCATCCCCTGGGAGGCTCGGCTGGCCACCTGGTGGCAGGTTGATTACACAGGACCCTTCTAAATGGAAACTTTACCACTGGGGAAGACACTCTGCATGTGGACTGGCCTTCCTTGCCCACAAAGCTTCTACCAAAACCACTGTCCATAAACTGACAAAACCTCATATTCGTTGTTATGGTGTTCCACACAGCATTGCTTCTAACCAAAGAAATCATTTTACAGAAAATGATGTGGGATAATCGTCTCGGGCTAATGGAATTCACCGGTCTGACCAGTGCTGGGCCTAACAGACTAGTGAAGTGATTTTTTAGAATTAAGCTTTGTATTTTGAGATCACTGTAAACATACATGTAACTGTAAGAAATAATACGTGGAGATAACGCCTGGACCCCTTTATCCAGTTCTCTCAATGGGAACATCTTGTAAGTCCACAGTGTAATAATACAAGGAAATGGACGCTGAGACAACCCACCCATAGTGTTCAGATGTCACCAGATTTATATGTAATCCCCAGGGGTGTATGTAGTTCTATACACTTTCATCATATGTGCAGACGCATACACTCACCACCACAGCCCAGTAACATGACAGTTCCATCACAAGGATCCCTCGTGTTGTCCCTTTATAAGTCTCCGTCTCCTTTTGCCCCACCCCCATCCCGCTTAGCAACCACGGATCTGTTCCCTCTCTGTAATTTTGCCATTTCGGAATGTCACTAACGTGTAACCACACAGCATGTGACCTCTGGGCCTGGCTCTTTGCATCAGTGTACTTCCCCTAGATTTGTTCCAGTTGATGTGTGCATCAGTGGCGTGTTCCTTTTCATCGCTAAGCAATTCACGTAGAGATGTACCAGTTTAACCACAGACCCACTGGAGGACAGCTGGGCTGTCTCCAGTTTGAACTATCATCACAAGCTGCTGTGCAGATCTGTGTACCAGTGTTTGTAGGAATGAAGCTGTCGTTTCTCGGGGGTAAGTACTCTGCCCAGTGTGCACTGATCTCCTTTGGGAGAAAACAACGTCTCGGCCAGGCCAGGGGACCTGCTGAGTCGCCTACTCCCAGACTGGGCGTCGTCCAGTCACTGTTTGCCAGCTGCTAACAGCAGAGTGCCCAAAGCTTTAAAATGAGGCCAAATCCAAACTGAATCAACACCGGTGGATTTTATTCCCAAACCTTCAAACCAGGGTCCACTCAAATATGAGCGGGCTGTAACCACGTTACAAAATTTAATGTAATTAAAAGACAAAAATTTAATAGACCCTTTAAGAGAAAATACAAAGTAAAACCAAACCCAAACACATTAAAAGGAGTGAGAATTCTGAGCAAAAAGGAGTTAAGATACAAACAGTGAAAGCTAATGCTGACTTGAGAAGTCCTAAGAGTCCGATTGCTATGATCACAGCAGTGACCACTCACAAAACACACGCAGAATATATCCATCTGCTTTTAGGAAATGTATAGTCTTATTTATAAGCATATCAGTGGCACTGATAAAAACCTACTTTCCTTACAGATTTCTATCTAGCTCAACACACTCTTTCATTGTTTTTATATCAACTGGTCATTTCCTCTAAACATGCTTTGAAAATGTTATAGACTCCACTGTGAAACTAAACATTTCAGAGGGTTTTTTTTTTTTATTATTACTAATGCAAAGATAACTCCCTTAGAACTCTATAATGTAAAAACCAGGGGGCACCTTGGTTAAAACCAGAAATATTTTTACAGCTATCCCTATAAAACTAGTGAGAAAACAAAGGGTAAAATAAAACTATATAATATTGCTACTATATTAATTCAGTTGACTTAAAACATCCTATATTTTGGATTTTTTCCTATATCCTGAAAAAGCAATATATCTGCTTTAACTATTAAATCTTCTGGAATATTCCAGCATTTTAAAATTAAAAATACCCATAAGAAATATTCATGAAAAAATAAAAAATAACATTTAAAAAATATCTACAGGAAACCTAATATATCACTAAAATGAAACTATAAACTAACACCAGCATTCTACAGAAATAAGCTAAAATAGTAAAATATTATTGTCCATCTTAAAACAACAACACGTTCTACTATGTGGCCCTGAAAACCTTCCAAACCATTTTTTCAAAGTGCTAAATATGCCACCCTCTAGCATTTAGAAAAGTAATATTCACAAAGCACAAAACCAATTCTTTGTTCAATTACTGCCATCTGGTGGCTATAAGCTGGGTGATCTGCTAGCACAGCTCCCGCTCAGCTTCTACAAATGAACCTTCTACAAATGATTGACGTAAAAGGATTAAAGGTACTTAAATTTTTTTAAAAGAAAAAAGATATCTGACTTTAAAAAATATATTTTACTAGGTCCCCTATACATAAGTTATGTGTTATGTTGATTACAAAAATGAAAAAGACTTGGTCTCTACTCTCAAAAAAAAACTAGTTGAAGCAACAGCGTACATATTTTAAAATCCAGTAACAGGCCACCTGAGATGCTATTTCTCATGTGTAATTATTTAACCATTGAACTGTGTAAGTTTAATTCCAATTCAAATCAACAAATATATATTCAGTCCCTACTTGTGTCTAAGGCATCATACAAGGAATGAAAGGGTGAATTAAAAAATGACCCCTGACCTTCACGAACTACAACCCAGAACACAGGGTAAAGCGAATTCACAGATGACTCATATAACTTGAGAGTTGTGTGTGTACATAAAGGCAGTATTAAAAAAAGCTCCTGGACATTCAAAAGGAGTTTTAGCTGGTCCTTGAGCTGACAAAGGCCTAATAGAAGAAAGAGGTGGCTTTCAGTGGAATTTGCAGGCTGGGGTGCTAATTCCAAGGGAAAAAGCAAAGGTCAAGTATGGATTTGTTGAGGGAGCAGCCAACTATCTTCCAAAAGCATATATTTAAGCACAAACCATGTTACAGATGAAATCTTACGGAGAACCCTAATATGTGTAACATAAATGCAGCATTTGGTTGGCATAGTGTATTTTGAGTTCAAATTGATAGTATTTACTTACTAAATCAAAAAATGTGAACATGCAGTTTTGATAAAAACCACAAACTGATTATCAGGGGTGAGGGACAGCAACCACAACCCCCACTTTCTGTATTTGTTTTGACTGCCCAACATCAAGAAACTCCACTCACAATACCCCACACAGATAAGGGGGTGAGGAAGCAGGCACCACCATGCACTGTAAGTGGGAATGCAGTGTAAACATGCTGTATCTATCAAAACGCAATTGTGTGTATACTTTGAGCCAGCGTATATTTCTTAAATATGCCAAAAAAGTGTACACTGTAACACCCTCTGTATTAAAATAAAAAACAAAAAACAAAAACAACCTAGAAGCTCATCAGTAAAGGTCTGGTTAAATAAACAATGCTATATTCCTATCACGAAATATCAAGCAAATATTTTTTCAGTGACGTATATACATACTACACATATGCAATGAGAAGGAAAATATTCAGTTATACTTGAGCAAAAATAGTAATTTTCATCATCAGCAACTAAGATGCATTGAGTGCTTATTATCAGGCACTTAAGTGTTTCGATAATGACTTTATTTAATTCCCAAATCATCTCATGACATAAGGTTTCCTTTTATAATAAAAAAAATACACAGACATTAATTTTCTAAGGAAACGCGGCTAGCAAATGATAGAAACAGGACTCAAACCAAGACTGTTGGAATTCAGAGCTTATGCTCTGCAATAGTAATACTTCAAAACCGTACCAATTTGTGTTTTTATGTATATATGTATATTTAGTTTTATTTTACATATGCATATATAAAACCTCTAGAGGTATGCATTAAAAAAATACACCCTTTGGGCTTGAGAAGTAGAAAAAAAAAGGTTTTTTTTTACACTCCCCATAATAACATTCAGTGCTATTTAAATTCCCATTTTAATGTGAGCAAATATTACTTCATAAAATTAACTTTTTTTCAAGAATCCTGATGACACAATAAAAACGAACTTGATTCATCGTGTCATCTCAGGACATTGTCCAATTACATAGCTCCACAAACTTCAATAAGTGAAACTTTTCCCCAAGCTGAATGTCTATGGACACCTAACGACTGCTCACGTTCCTCATCACCAACGGAAGTCGGAGAAGCACCGAAACTTCCGCCGACCATTAAAATTAGACACGCGAGGTACTTTCGGCGATCGTACAACAGTTTCTGCTCCATTCCTCCTCTGGGTGGAGGAGCGGCTGTAACCGGCACGCCCCAGCCTGGGCGCTGTTAGCACGGGGGCCACGGTTTTGGGGGCGGCCCGGGCACGGGTGCGGTTCAGACGTGCGCGATGTCCCCCCGGGAGTGCAGCCAGGAGCCAGGCCGCTTTCTCTAGCCCGGGACGGGCCCGGACCGGTCAGCCTGTGACCTGCGGGGAACCGGTCCCCGAGGAGGCAGGTCCGGACACTGAGTGGTGTGTCCCCGCGTGCCCGACACGCCGGACACCCACGTGCACGTCCCTCCCTGCCGGGCCACCGCCCGAGGCGGGCGTGCTCTGCAGAGGCGCCGCTCGGACGGCGCGGCTTGTCTAAGCCGGTCACAGGGGAGGGGGCGCCGACGCGAGTCCGCAGGGACGACGATGCCCTCACTGCCCCGGCGCCTCTAGGGAGAAGCCTGGACGCCGGACCCCGGCCCCGCGCCGTGAGCCCCGCTCGGTGGACCCCACGGCCCAGCACGCGGCGCCCCTCGGGGCTGCACCGAGGGCGGAGAGGAGGCCGCCCCGCGCCCCACCCTCCCTCCCGGCGGCCCCGCCCAGGCTCCCGGCCCCGCCCCCCACGCCGCCGGCGCGGCCCCCGCGCCTCACCTCCGGCCGGCCGCGCCCCGCCTGCCGCTGCAGCGCCGAGTGCCGCTCCAGGGCGCTGGCGAAGCCGCCCGGGCGCGCAGCGGGCTCCGCGGGCTCCGGACTCTCGCGCCCGGAGCCGCTGTCCGTGCCCGCGCCTCGATCGGGCCGGGCGACGAGGAGCGGGCGCAGGAAACGACCCTCGGCGGCCGCGGCACGCGTCCGACACAGCGCCGCCATGACGGCTCCTGACCTCTGACACTTAACCCCGACGCAAGCGCGCGGGTCACGGGCGGGGCAGCGGAGGCGCCGAGGCGGGGGGCGTGGCCCGGGCGGTGCATGCGCGCGGCGTGCCGGGGCCCTAGGCCGCCCGGGTGCCCCGAGCAGGTGGCGGCCGGTCCCCAGCGGACAGCGGCCCCCGGCGTCGCGTGGAAAAGCATCGCTCGCCCCGGGGATGGCGCCCTCCCAGGCCTCCCTTGGGCCTCGTCCTGCTGTTAATTGCTGGCCCCGCCGCCTGCGCCCCGGACGGCCGCAGAGCTCGTCCCCCCATCGCTGTGCTTAGATAAGAGGTTCCCCCGATCGCCTGAAACGGCGTAGGAGCCCCAAATGCACACGGTCCTGCTCCCCGGCTTCCTCTCTCCCGTTCAGCGCGCCTTAACATGCCATCTTGCTTGTCTGCGTAGTCACCCTGAGCTCCCCCGGGCGTTGAACAGGAATCTGGCCGTTGGGTCTCTGACCCCGCGCACCGTAGGCCCCAAACATTAGTGCAATCCCCGATCCCAGTTGGTGTGTCTCTGCCTCTTCTGCAGTCAGGCCCCCCACGCTACAGACAGTAATCTCTTCGAGACGTTTTTTGTCCCCTCTAGGTAAGCATTTTTTTTTAAAAATACACCCTCCAGTGTCTTCCAGGGAACTGAAGAAATTTTGGAAGGCGCCGGCACATGCACCACCAGCGCCCCCCACCCTCACTCATGATTTTCTATCCCCTGCTGGCCCCAGTGTCTTCTCAGAATGTGCCCACACGCTTCAGAACTGAGCCTAACACCGAGGGGGTGGGAGGTGGAGGCGGCCTGCACCCTTTCCAATTCACGTGCAGGTACTTCACGGGAGGAATCTTTGGTTAGGACCACAGCCCCTCATAATTGATGCCTTTGATTGGATTTTGAATCTTGCGGATGTTCTCGTTCATTGGTTAGACAAGATACAGAACCCTGGGAATGCACTAACCGTGGAATGGTGCATAACTGCGAATCACATACATACGGAGACTTTACTCCTAGCCAACTGCAAGGCTATCCTTTCAAATTCAGTAAGGGGCCTACAATAACTTCTACTCCAGGTGAGTGAGTTCTCCCCTCTTGGCACTAAACCATTTACTTCCCCTACCCATTCATGAAGTCCCGTTCCTGCTTTACTTCCCCGCAGGGAACAGTGTGGTAAATTATAATGAGCGTTGGCCAGTCGCCCTAAGAACCTTTAGTTCTAGTCCTGACTCTTCATCCTGACCTCAGGCAAGCCAGTTTAATTTTAATTTGGTCTCCTCAGTGGTAAAACCAAGTTTATTAGACCTTGTGTTAAATTTAAGGAAGTGCTGGGTAAACTTTATCAGTATCTACAGGACAAATGAGGTTACTAACATCCCAGCTCTTAAATGCAATAGAGTATTATGCTCATGACCTACCTCAGCCAGACGATAAACTCCTTCAGGATTGTGACATTTTGGGACAAATCCTCAAGTTTTTAAACGTGTGACTTTAGAGCACCCAACTTCAAGTTGTGCTTGCTTAGTTCTCTGCCTTTGGGAGAGCATCAGAAGCATCAGGTGAGAGGAAGCGTGAAGGACTGGGCATATCAACAAGATGTCTGCACATTTTGTTACTTGTCTATACAGCACCAACTTCGCATCAGCTCTAATGGCAGTGCTTTAACACCTTCATGGCACCTTAGGGATTCTTCTGGCCCTGCTCTGCTCCTTGAACCGCCCCTTCCTCCTCCTTTATTATACAGCTCTCTTTTTTCTCCCCGATAGCTTGCAAATTGTTAGGGTGCTCTGTAAAAACATTAGTAATGGTGGATGGCAAGGAAAGTGAAAATAGTTCCAAGTCGTGGCTCCCTGTCTCTTGGCTGTGACCTCAACTATAAAATAGTGGCACTGCCACTTCCTTGAGTAAAACGTTAAAGGAAATGAATGCTCAATGTCCAGCACTTATAGGAAGCTCAATAAATAGCGGCCATTAGTGGCTAGACGGAGGTGACCAGGACCTGATTAAAAATTCAGGCCTCTTAAGCATGCATGAAAAACTGGGGGAAAGGACAGGGCTAGCCATACACTGGGGAATTAGAATCACTCGAAAGACAGTCTTTTCAGCCATAGCGATGACTACGATTATGTGGGTGATGAGTGGGAACAGGCAATGACATTTAAGGAATTGGAAGAATGGAATACCAGAAAAAGAGTCAAACTGGAAAGGAAATCAGAACAGAGAATCCTAGAAACCAAGGGGGGAACTTGAAAGCACACTGACATGCTGTTACCATGAAAGATATTACCCACTTAAAAATATTCCAACAACAAAACTCTGTTTTTTTACGGTGTGCTGGGGAAACCACCACATTAAAAACTCACACTACCGGCCAACCTCTCCCTGAGTAACCTCAAAATTACATTTGAGAGTTGGCAAGAATTTCAGTCACCAAATAGCATGTACTTAGGAAATCCTGGCAAGCAATAGGCACATGCAGACCCTGCCCTCTGGTGGCTTACAAACTAAAGAGTGAAGGTGTTTTGGCTTATTTTGATTTTGGTTCAGAACAATGAGAAAATGGTGAAATCTAAGGTTTGCAGGTGTACGTAAAAGTGATAATGCTTTAGATTAACTGCAACTCAACGTGGTCTCTAAGTAACCCAAGTGCAATGGGACAGTCACTAATGAATGGCCAAATGCCTCCTCCCTAAGGGTGAAAATCTGATTTTTCATGGGAGTCTCAGGAGCTATAAAGTGACACACGTGATCCCGACACGGTCTCACGCAGCATCTCCAGCACATGTACAACCAGGAGTCACTCTCAAGTGCCTCTGGGTAGTCATCACGAGGCCTTCTCAGTTTTGTTAGATACACCGATCCCATACAGCCGCCTATGGGTTTTCCCTGTCCAGGATATGAGGGCTTTGGAGGGAAGTTGTCACACCTTTCCTCAAGGGACAGGCGACACATACAAAAGGACCCATACCCAAATTACAGCATTTTTATTGTTTTCATATACTATACAAAAGAAAAATAGTGTGCCTTTCTTGATTAACAGATCCAGAAACAGTGATTCCAACTTAAACGTGCTTTTTCTCTATTTCAGTAGTTTCTTCCAGTTACTAAACTGATAAGCCAGTTACTTTGTCCTCACAAACATAAGAATTGTTGCTTTATTTCCCACAAACTCCGTCAACGTAAACGAAGGCCATTTCTTTGAAGAAGGGGACAATTTCAGGGGTTATTGTCTTCTCTGACACTTCTTGAATCCTTGAGTATCTGAGAATTTGCTCTCAGGTGCTGTTATCGTTCAGTGTCAAACAGAAAACTAGGTAGAGTGTGAGTCTACAACACCGAATCTTCCAGAGACCATTCTGAATAATATTTCTAAATCACGTTTGTTTTTCTAAATTCATCCTCCCTCTACTTTTGATTGCTACTTTAAGAAGCAGAGTAGTACTTTGCGATAGCTTAAATCATTTTTAGATAAAGTGTAGTGATTCTCCGATTTCCTTCACAGCCATCACCAATACCCACATACACCCATCCCATTTTCCACCCCAATTTCTATCATTTCTCCCGATAAACTAATAAAGGGATTTAAGGATATTTCACTCAACTAAAATAACTGCCATTTTGCCTTCTCAAAAAGATAGTAACAGGCAGGACGTTCAAGAAACAATGTGATGAGAAGATACTGTACTGTGATAAAAAAACTGAAAGACTCAATAATTGGTAGAAAAATATAACTTAACAGTTATGCTGAGTAACCACAATATTTGTATTTTTAAAAATAATTTTCTACAGATCCACTCTGGGACAGTGCTTCAACGACCTTTGCCTTAAATCCTCTATGAGGAATAATTTATAATGTTAGTCTGATACCACTAAGTAGTGATTTAAAGCAGATGGCAAAAAAAATGCCTTTTTTCAAACATAGACACCAGTTGATCAGTTATGACAAGCTGTCTCCAGGCCATAATGAATATCGAGACCTTTGCTACAGACATACAGAGCCTATTAAGCTTTTCCCATGTCACGGAGCAGAGTTTCAAACACATCTCAAGTCCTAACCAAAGCTCTAAGAATCAAGGATGGCAGCATGTTATTTTATAACCAACACGTGTGGCTTCCCAAATTTGGTTTTTGTAAGATACTGTATCCTGACGTACATCTAGTCACGCTTTTGTAAAATGCTTTAGGGTCAGTCCAAGCTTGGCAATGAACATTTGGCATAAACAATAATAAAACAATCACGACTTGATAAACAACAAGTACGACATTGTAGGCCATAATCGTACGCAGCATCAGGAACAGGTGTTGGTGATGGGGGAGTGGACATTAGAACTAACCCAGCACCGTGGCTCTGCGCAGATGCTTGCAGAGGCTGTGGTGCATTCGGCCCTGACGATTTCTGAAGTAGGGGGCAATGTCTCCGGAATCGTTTAATAATTTCTAAAACACTGAAAACATCTCAATAGAAAATCACGAGTTGGTTTTTATGAATGCAGTAAATCTTCCGGAGTCACCGCCAATCCCTTAGTATAATTTTTTTCAAGTTACATTAGTCATACACTGTGTGTGCTTGTCTTGAATGGCGCCAAATGAATGAAATGCAGACAGCAAACCCTAGTGGGATTGACTTTACATTTTTACAGCCACCTAGGTCTAAAAATCTTTCGGGCTTTTGAACTGAACACTTGATAAGAGTGTTCATATATCAACCCAAGGATAGTAAAATGTGCTTGGTTTAGAATGTTACTTTGCAATTTATTCTGAAACTCACATTTAATCTGGTGAAAAACAAGCTGATGGAAGTGACAATAAGAACCAATACACTGAAACGATTACTGTCACCAGTGGTGACAAACAGTGATGTAAGGTTTCCACTCTGACGTCACCTAGGAGTTTGAATTACCATACAGATAATCATTTACAAAACCATAACGGGTGGGATGTAGAGCCCATTTATTGAGTCCGGTGTCTTCAGACACCCAAGATTAGACACCTTATACCAAAACAATGTCTTTTCAAAAATATTTAGTATAGGTGGCAGTTCTTTCCTTGGTCGCAAGAAAAATCATGCCAGAACATATAAAAATCAGGATTCGGAAAAATTTAAAGAACAATTTTAGTGAAGAATCAAATACACAGAGAGTTGAAGAGAAAAAAAAGAAAATCACATAGAAGACAAAGATCAAACTGGCGTAAAACAGGAAATCCATTACGACAACCTGCACCTTCTCAGATCTTTTTTTTTTTTGGGGGGGGGCGTCCCAGGGACTACACGTTTTTATAATGGTGCCTCCTAAGTAAAGGGAACTTCAACGCACATTAGAGGGTGTTGCCCAGGAAGAGAGCAGTGAAGATATATTCATTTTGCTCAACCCACAGACTGTTTGGTCAAAGGAATACGTAAAGCTAAATAACAGCACACGGGGTGGAAATTCACAGCAATGAACGTGGACAGATGTGCTTGGGTCCCGCTTGCAGCGTCGGGCAGTGGGTGGCCAGACAGGGGCAGGCCCCTCACGGCCTCTCCTGGGTCTGGTCTGGAAGTGGCTCTGTGGAGGTGGCACTGGCGTTGGCCGTCGAATTCAAGACTTCGCCAAAATCACCGCCGGCAGGCTTGGTCCCCCCTACTTTCGACTTTAAATCAAGTCCAGAAAGGAAAAGAGGTCATGAAACACAAACTCAGCTGACTCCACATAAAGCAAGTCAAATTGTACTTCAGATAAATTAGAAACCCGATGTTCAGTGCGGTTTAATAGAAAAACGTGAGATTGTCTGCTGAGTGAGTCCACATTGGTCGATGCTGCCCCTCCTCCTTTTTTCCCTATCTGCTCATTGTCCTTTATAGGCCTGTTATTCTAAAACATCTACTGCATTCTCTTTAGACAACACTATGTAGTCCATCAAATTGTGCATCAGCCACACATTCAGCAAAGGAAAGAAACGTGTATCTTTCCCAGGGACAGTGTCAGCTTTCTCACCCGTTGCCACTTAGAGTGTGGTGCGAGGACCTACAGATGAGTCGTCACCTGGGGGCGTGTGAGACCATGCGGAGTCTCAGGCCGGCCTCCCACCTCCGTCCGCAGCACTGAAATCTATACACTAGCAGGATCTCCAGCTGCTTCCCACACACCGACTTATCTGGCCTGAACCTTTGTCAACACACGTGTGTCCGAATGAGTGTGTCCGCCTGACACTTGTACGACATTTTATGCTTTCGAGCCCTCACACGGTACTTCGTCAACACTGATGCTCTCCCTCTGTCGTAGCTCGGATTACTGACCGAACAGGACAGACAGGTGACTAACATTAAGGGACCAGGCAATGACCCAGGATGCAACTCACAGTGTGGTTAACTTGACCTTGCTCTTTGCTCAAACTTAACTGACCGGCCAGAGACTCATTCACAGCTGGAATCTAGTTGAAATTTTCCTCTCTTGTTCTTTTGGTTTCCCATCCAAAACCTTGGAATGGTTTGAAAAATGTGCATAAGTTGTATCCAGTGTATATGTATTAAAATTTTTAAAACACATTCCCAAGTTTAATAAAATGTTAAAACTCCTTGCAATTCAACGTGTCTAAAACTGAACTCCCTACGCCTGGGCCCTTTTCCATTCTTTCCTAAGACTTTGAATGGCAGTGGCACGGCCTAGCTGTCCCCGTCGGGCACCTGGGAGCTGCCCGTCATCGGTCGCCCTCTTGTTCCACATCAGTCAATCACTAACTTTTTGTCTGTCATTTCTTAATTCTAAACATCTCTCGACTTTGACCTTCCTTCACTCCACCGTCCTCACTGGCCTGGATTGCAATTCCTAACAGCGTTTGTTTTCCTTCCCATAAGCGTGCACCCTGCTTCTCTAATTATAAAACGATGCACTCAGAAACAAGTGGCTCAGTTACCAGTATTAAGGGTAAATCTGCATTTTTAAGTTGACTCATAGGAAACATTTAAGATAGTAGTTTCAACCCAAATGTCCGCTGTAGTTATCAGAACTGGTTTAGGCAGAAATGCACACGTGGGCACTGCGGGAACTCTGCGGAGAAGGATGGGCAGTGAATGGGCCTAAACAGCCTTTCTGGTGACTCGAGATCCTGAGAGTGGATGATTTTATGGTGTCGAATATAATCTTGAAGATAATACAATTTACAAGGTTGTAAATCTAATCGTCATGGAAAATGTCCGCCTTCACTGGAATCGAAGCGATCAAAAGACATGACAGTGACTCATCAATGATCATCACTGTGGCATCATCATCACCATAAAAACGTCCAATAATTGGGGACTGGGTAACGATGTGCATTATAAGGTATAAGCACACAGCCATTAAACAAAACATGGGAGAACAATACGTGGGAAAATGTTTATGATGAGTGGCTAACCTTTAAATCGCACTCGCGTGGTCACCCCACACAGAGATCACTGTCTCTGGGTGGCGAGACCAATTTCTCTTGTGTGGTTTTGTGCTCTTCTATATCTTTAACTTCATACAATAACATTTGTCTTAAATTTTGTCCAATCATAAAGTATGTGAAATAAATAATACAAAAAGCAGCACGAACTTCCAATTTACTATTTTTTTTAAAATTATTATACATTTCAGGACTTAGAATGCTGCCAGGTGACAACATCCACTCAAAACAACTGACCATGAGCACGTATCAGCTTAAATATGCATTAATTGTGCAAAGAATAAAGTTATTAAAGTTCTTGAAATGTTTTTAGAATGATTTACCCACACCAAAGAAAGTGAAGGCCCCAAGAAGGATAACACAAAGAGCCTGTTCACCTCTCTACTTGCCTTTAAGTTTTCGACCTTTTCTTCAAACGATTTGAAAGTTGGGGAGTTTCTGTGGGGAGAGAAAAAAATAATAGTAAAATCGCAAAACCCATCAATTTGGAAAACATTGTTCGTTGACTACATTCCTGCTGACCATTACTCTCAATGAGCCAAAGAACAGAAGTGCTCCTCCGCCCCAGGGGGGTGCCGGCATACACACCGACGTGTCCTGCCATCTCTGTTCTAAGGTTTCGACAGCGAGGCCTGTGACTCCACGAACGGGGCCGGGCTTAGACCCGGAGATATAGATACAGCAGGCAACAAGCCAGGGCGAACACCACTTCTGTCACTGTGTCAGACTGCGAGCAGACGCCACCGTTAGATCGGCGGGACTTGTGTCCCCAGCCACGCGCTGCCTGGCACGGTCCCTGCTTGAACCCACATCTCCGAGCAGGACTGGAGGAGCTTCCATGACAGGGACCCTGGGGGCAGTGTGATGCATGGAAAAGGAGAGACTGAAGGAAGTGGGGAGCACGAAACCAGGGCTCGGCCTCCTCACAAAGCTGCCCCAGCTGACGGAAGCCCTGAGCCCACAGAGAGGCCCTCCCATGGCTTCAGGTTCAGCCGCATCGATCAGGGAGGCGGGTCACAGCACCTGTGTTGCTCACGCCTGGGGCTCTGAGGCCTTGTATTATCTGCTCGACCTCACTCTTCCTACTACACCACGATGAAAAAGGGGGAGATGGGGACAGGGCTTCCTCGTTCCCACGGTGGCAATGGGCAGCCATTCCCCATGTGGCCCCTGGACCAGCAGCAAGCTGTATCCATGGCTCTTGCAAAGCCATTAGCAATGCAGGTTGTCAGGTCCCACCCTCAGCTGACAAAGCCAGAAACTCCGGGGAAGGGGGGGCCAGCAGGCGGCTTGTAACAGCCCTCCAGGCCGTCCTGACATAAATAAGCGGAGTTTCAGCCAGGCACTGCTGGTTGGAGCCTCTGCCTCGCTAGAGAGGAAGGTGAGGTCATGACATGAGCCAAGGGCTTCCTGACGAGAGGGGACAAGAGTTAAGTCACAGCTGGCTCCCCACGTCAGAGCGGGATGGGAGCAGTGACCACGGGAGCAGGGAGAGCAGTGGGGTCGACGGGGACAGGGCTGGTGAGGCGCCCGCATCCGTCGAAATGTAAGACTTATCAGATGAACCGTGTTTGCTCTCTCCACCAAACAGACTGCAGGTGTGAGACAATCGATTTACAAAGGGAAATAGAAAATAATCCTTTTTTGCTGTTACATCGCAGACGTTTACTGGGTCTCCTGCAACCACCTGACAGGATCACAGTGTTAGACACGTCGCTTGTTTACGGCAGAACCCGAGTCCCCCAGTTCCAGGTCAACACCCCGATAACGAATAGGAAAGCGTGAGACCAACGGTGCATTCTGGAAGCATACTTTACCTCATCGCTGGCATGCTAATTGAATGCTGAATGGAGCGTATGCTGAGAGGCAGCAGTAAAAAGAGACAGAAATGAAGTTAGTACAGTGGCGATCAGACATCATAAAAGCAACCAAAACTTAGCTTTCCGGGAGCTTGTTCTTAGGGCGCCATGAAGAATTACCTACTTGCTGGGGTGGAGGGGAATCCCAGTTATTCCAACACAATTCACTCCTGCTCCCAGCCAACCCCGTAGGCGACGGAGACGACAATGCAACCTCGTGCCGTTAGAGCAGGGGAACCGGAAGGCGTCGAGCCTTCCGAGGATTTACTCTCAGTCACGGGCAGGATCAAGGATCAGGAACTTGAACTTCAGGACTCCCGATTCGTCACCTCCCCTCAAAAACGAGGCACACGGGCGTGCACGGACACGGGCGTGCACGGACACAGGCGCGCGCGCGCGCACACACACACACACACACACACACACACACGCCAGGCCGGGGAAGGCGCGTCGGCCGTCTGGCTCCCACATGCTTCTTACTGGAACAGGAGGGTTTCAGAGAAAATCACCTGCCTGGCGACTTTGAGCAGCTGTAGTGTCGCCCTTCTGAGAAGAGACATCTCTACTGCATCCCAACTACGCAGAAGGTCCTTAGTGACCATCTGAGGCTCCTAGGGCCATCTCCTTCCTCGAGGCCAAAGCAGTTCACCGACCACTCACTGTCTCCCG
This sequence comes from Cynopterus sphinx, assembly GCA_030015415.1. Taxonomy (NCBI): domain Eukaryota; kingdom Metazoa; phylum Chordata; class Mammalia; order Chiroptera; family Pteropodidae; genus Cynopterus; species Cynopterus sphinx. The sequence continues at coordinate 50,023,285 of CM057389.1, read as the reverse complement.
TGGAGGTCACCCCACGACGAACGTACCTCATCCTCGGGCTCCCAAAGTCCCCCTGTCCTGCTGACACTGCGACCGTGCTATGACACTCTGATTGCTAACACGGCATCTGGCACATGATCTTTCCTTTGGGTAAGCAGGACAGTGCGAGGTGGTCTCGGTTCTACTCAAACGTTGTGTGCTTACGATCTAGTTTCCTCGGAGACTCCGTGGTCATCGATGGCCACGTGTTTCAAGTGCAGCTCCCCAAATCGATCTGCACTGCCACGGAACAACACAGGGCACGATCTTGATACAAATCAAAACACGCTGGCGTGGGTGCAGCCCAGACAACCCGTGAAGGACGTGGACATCGTCACGCTTAACGTCATACGTGACCCAGGAAACGACCCCCCGAGCTCAGCTGGCTCTCCATCCCGCCTATTCTGGGAGGCATTTGCTCGCTCTTTTTCTGTTTGAGCCGTTGGATCCATATTGGAAGGATGGAGATTTTAAAAAACAAAAATAAGCAAATAAAACAAACAAACCAAACCATCCTGCCTAGTTTACGGTGCCGGAACTCCACACGGCCTGTCCTTCCTGAGACCCCTCTAAAGAAGCTGTCTACACAGCCCCGGCCAGCATCTCAGTAGGCTTCCCACCCCGGCACGGCTCCGCCCCCACCGCCCACCTCCTGCTGGTCTACACGTCCACCATCTGGACCGAATGAAAAAAACAAGTTAACCCCAACCGTTAAGAGTCTCCTACTGAGGCCCTGGTCGGCCAGAGGCAGGCGCCGGGCTTGGATGTCGAGGAGGACATTTCGGGGGCCCAGGTACCAGCTTCGGAAATGTAGAGGATGCCAGTGCCCGAAGAAAAGACAGGATCTGAGCACAGAGGGAGGGAGAGAGGGCCGTACAGGGAAGGGGCTGGGTGGGAGAGGGTCAGCGGTTTCCTGGGCTTCTAGAAGCTGCCTTGGTTTCTGCTCAGCAGGGCTGGCCTGGGATGGGCCGGGGCTGGGTTCCTTCCCTCTCCGTGGACTCCGGAGACTTCCTTTCCATGCTGCGCTTCTCCTGTTCAGGTAAGCGATCTTACATAACCTTCTGTGCTCTGGAACCGAAAGACTGGCGAGAGCATGTGTTTTGGCAGAAATTACCAAATTCTGGCAAAAGAAGGTGAGCAAGAGCCAAACGTGTGATAAGTTGCTCATCCATGGGACGCCCACACCGAATTCAACAGAATGAGGAGGAGGGTGAATAAGGTGAGTGCAGACTCCAGAGCCACAGCCAGTCCCGTCGCGTCCCACACGGAGGCTCGTTCCCGCCCCCGGCGGCTCCTGCAGCCCGGGACTCGGCCCACGAGCTGCTCATGAGGGCACAGGTCTCAACCAAGCGGAAGGCACGATCAAAGGGAGCGCTGCAGGTTCAGCCTCCGGGGCCCACGTCAGTTCAGGGTCACCCTGCGTCAGAAACCAGTGCCGAGGTCGCAGAAGCTGAAAGACCGAATGTAAACGTCACCTGGAAGGATCGGGACAGAATGAAAAGACCGTGGGGGGTGCCGAGGAGCCTTGTCGTGATCAGGTAGGTGGAGCCAAAGAGGAACGTAGGTCTGAGCTTCTCAACACGCTGGGGGGAAATCAGAGGGCAACCTGACCCTCACTCTGATCCTCACTATGCGCTTCTCGGACCATAGATGTTCGCCATCACCAGCCCCGCGGGTGACCTCAAGGGAAACGCACGCCGACATTTACTTCACGTTCGATTATCGTCTTTAAGGCTTTCGAATTTCACCCAGCTGTTACTTCGAGGGGTGACTCCGGCCCCACAGTCTAGCACGGAGCCTGGAAGACAGCTGCATTCGGCAAACACTTCGGAGGAAAGAACGGATGAACAGACAGTTGCGGGAAGCGAAACTGGGAAGCATGGGCACGAAAGGGAGAAAAGTTCATCGAAGCTTTTCACAGTCTAATCAAAAGGCCCTCTCTTTCTGACATGGGGGGGATCCTTTCTTTTCCCATTAAGCGGTGACAATATTCAGCAAAACGGAACTGTTGGGATAACTTCGATGAGCCCCGAACGAATAAAAACGTCTAGGGCTTTACAGGAGGAAACACACATGCGAAAAGGAAGAACGGCCTCTGGAAGCAAAGGCAACGTCGGTCAGCACCTCCTCTTCAGCACGTACAAACGTGCCCGGCTCACGAGGCCGCCGGACGATCAGTGTGCCACTCCTACGCTAAGACCGCCCAGTGGCACGAGAAGGTAGAGCACGAGGCGGCGCTGGCCACACGCGCGCAGAGTAAGCAGCAGGATCGGGGGGACATGGGGGACGCTGGCTGTCCCCCGACGGCCTCCAGCGTAACTCCCGCCTCTCTGTCCCACACCGGCCCCCGGCCTGGCCGGCTGTGGCCGACCCGCATGCCAAGGGCACCAAACCCAGGCGCCCCTGCTGTCCTCCTCCTCACACACCAAATGCCAAGCGCTGACTGCTCACCTGGCAACGCGGAACGAAACCAAAACCCGAGTCTAACAGTTCAGGTCAGCGAGACGGCCGCGGCTCCCAGCGGAGAGTGACACCATCGCCACGCGTGGTCACAGAGCGCAGGGGGGTCGACGGGATGGGGGGGGCCTCCCGCACCTGGGCAGGGAGGAGAGCGCCCGCGGGAGGAGGACACGCAGGGTCTACTGTCCCGGCCCCTCCCCCGCAGCTCTCGGGGACACGTGTCCCTGGGACGCGCCAGCCTAAACGACGTGGGTTTCTTTACGCAGGTTTTCTCTTTTATACGTTTTCACATATTTTCCATTTTATGTGAACGCCCTGAACAATGTGAATGCCCTCGGAAATTTTTGGCCTAGAAGTTGTTTTTTAAGTGACTTTCCTGAACTTTCAATGTAAGATTAGAATTAATTATAAAACTCAGCTTGCAAAAGGTCGTCTACCTCTCACTCCCAAGTTTTAACCAAAGGCCTCACTTGAACTCCCACACATCGGCGTGCAACGTGTCATTCGTTAAAAACGGGGCTGGGAACGGTGCAGGGTGGACTCTCAGTTACACGTCTCAAACGAAATGGAAACGTGGCCACACAAGGGCCCACAAAAGAGCAGAGAAACTCACGCCTTTTCCATCGAATCAACAAGACGCACGCACGGCGCCACCTCGTGTCCCTCTGTTAATCTTTTTGACGGGACAGAGAGGGGACAGAGAAGGGACAGTGGTACACGGTGGCCCGTCATCCCTCAAGGACGCCTGCACATCCTCGCATTTTTGCTTCCGTCGCAGCTCAGCGGTGTCAGCGGCTCCTGCACTCCTAGCTCACTGCCACTGCCCACTTCCTCCCCCCTCCACCAGGGCGACTGCGAACGACGTCCCTCGGCCCGGCCCTCGGCTTAGCCGTCTAGAGCACTTAGGCCCTTTCTAATCAAGCACCGAAGGGACAGACCGACCTCCTGTCGCCAACTTCTTGATTTTCTAAGCACGATTTTGGCGTTAAGCAGTTCCACCGTTAGAGCTTATTTACCCTGTGACCTTCCCTGACCTCCAGGGTAATGAGCATCCCTTAGAGGAAGAGCCTCAGCTGTGAGCACCTGCCTGCTTCCCTAAGGGGGCAAACGGCTAGACCACGCGCAGGACCGTTCAAGAAGACAATGAGCATGACGGGACAGAGACGGCGACTTCTGCACTGTCCCTCCTGCTGACGTTCTGAAGACCCGTCCCCCTTCGTCCTCCCTGACTGCTCGCTGGGTGACGGTCATCTGGTGGAGAGGAGGTGTTGGCCCCCATAGACTCTCCTAGGAGGCATGGTCTGCGCTGACATCTCCACGTGCTTTCTAATTGGCCTGATAGACGTTGCTTTTCCTTCTGCAGCCACGAAATTTCCTAGTTCAAGAGCATAACTAGTGTGAAGAAATAATAAACAGTGAAATCTGTGAGCCAGTAAACAGGCCCTGAAAAGGGCAGCGTGATAGCCTATTTCTTCTCACATGTATTTTCTCCCCAGAAAACCTGTGTGAGACGGAAAACTACGAGTGGAGGCAGCACACACGCAGAACGCTGCACCTGCATCACGGGACCCAGGTGAAGAGCCCGTCCTCGCAAAAGCACAGAAGCAACGAGAACGCCAAACGCACACCAGGTCAGACACGCAAAGGGAGGGATCCTGCATGCCATGGGGCTGCTTCTTTTAAACAAACAAATAAATAAGTTTTTAAAAAGAAAACAGTCGAAATCATTTCCACATCCCTTTGAACCCCAGTGTCGAATGCTTCTTCTCTGAATTTACCCATCACTCATGGTATACGAGAAACTCTCCCTTAAAAAAAAATAAAACAGGACCAGCGTCAGAGAAAGAATATTCCAGACGCAAGGACGTTACGGAGGGGACACACGGGGCCATCCACGGCGGCATCACGATCAGGGAGGCACACGCGCCTGAGACAAGTGCAATGCTGCGGCGACGGCTCAGACGCTCCTTACCTAAAGGAGGGCGACAGCCCGTGCAGTCTGCGGGAGGCCGGGTCAGCGTTAAAACAGAAGGGAAGCGCCGGTGAAGCCACGGATGCAATCGCCTACTTCTCACCGCTTGTGCGAGGTTCTCACGGGGCTCTGAGGGGCTACCCCATCAGGTCAGCTTTGATGGAAACGACAGCACCCGGGGGGGGGGAATGTCATCATCCACGGGGTCCGAGGAGGCTACGTTCAGGACACCATGCGCAGAACGATGCCAGCCCGACCGCAAGTTGTCTGGAGTCCAGGCTACACAGCATAACCCACGGATCGCCAAACGCGTTCAACCCACGAAATTCTGGTTGTAAAATCCACTTCCCCCACAGACGAAAGACACAAAGTCATGCAATCGGAGGGTTGTGTGTTCCGAGCACAAATCTTTCATGCCACAGAGAAGCACAGCAAAGTCACAGGACGCCTGTCGTTCTCGGCACGGTCCCAGTCCACAGCTGGGGCGGGAGGCACACAGGGGCACGGGGACGCAGTTCTACCAGAGTGGCCAGGACAGATTGTGCAGACTCATCCCAACCATGAACGCCAAGCAAAAGGCAACGGCTCAAAACCCAAGATTCGGGCCTAAGCGGGAAGGGAGGCATGAGAGCAAACGAGCGCCAGTCAGTGCCCACGTGAGCACGGTGAAGTCACGATGTGGTGTCAACACCCCGCACGGGGGCAGGCAGGCCTCGGGCCTGGCGCGCCCTTCGGCACCCCCGAACTGGTCCCCAGGGGGACACAAGGCTCGGCCACGACCACAGACTCGCAATCACGACAGACACACACTTACCCTGCAGATCAGGAAGGACTCAGAGGACAGAGGTTCACAACCAGAATTTCCCAACCATCTTAATTAAACTATTCACGAAACGACCCTTTTGAATACTACGCCTGACAGTCAGACAGCTATGCCAGGGAGCGCTGTGGCGACACTTCAGTCCCGGTCGGAAGGAACAGAGCCCAGCGTCACCTAGAACCACAGCCAGGACTCAAAGGCGGCCGCGGCACATGGCAGTCCGCCTCGGCTACTTATCTGCAGAGGAAAAGTGCGGACGTACTTCACGTCTTCCAGCTTTTTGGTGATGACTGATCCCACAGTCGCAAAGGCAGCGGAAGCCTTCTGTCCAGCCTGAGACAAGGTTTCAGACGTCTTCTTGTATCTACATTAAATTGTGAAAACAGAGAGAAGAAAAGTAAGCTCACTGTGTTTTGTTTTTCTAGAACGTTCTAAAACACTTCGCAACCGTCAGCTCAGCATCTCATCATCTTATCCTTAACCATCACCTCGGACACAGTCTTCCATGGTGCTGGGACAGATGGAAAGAGAGCGGCCACGAAGGCAGGGCCAGATAACTCAAGGGAAGGCCTGCAAGTGGACAGGGAGCAAAGGAAAACGGACCAGAGGCTGAAAGAAATTACACCTCGTCTCCCTGCCTTCTCCACCCGAGCCAAACTAAACAAAAACAAAAACAAAAACAAATTTCTCGCAGGCCTGCCACGAGCTCATCTCCTACAGAGGGGCCAGAGCAAGAAAGGAGTGCTCGGGCACCTTTACTCATTCTTTCAAGTTCGCTATTGAAAACGAATACAGTTTACAGTGGTCCGGTCCGAGAACCAGTTCCCGCACGTGTCCCCACTGCCTACTCACATGGACCGCTCCCCAGCACTGGCTAGGAGGTCACAGACAGAGGGAGGCAGACCCACTTGAGAACCGGGGCGGGGAGTCCCCTGTGTCGCAGAGGTGTCCTCGTCCTCTTCCCATCCCATTCCCCTCCCTAGGGAGAAAGAGCCCGAGCATCCTGTACACTCCAGAGGGCTGTCCGAGCGAGGGCACGTACGCAGGCGTCGCGGTCACGTCCTGCCAGCCTCTGGCGAGGTTCTGCCTCAGTTCCTGCAGTGAGTTGATGCCCAGTTTGCGCTTGATCTCTGCTAGGTGCTTCTCTTTAGCTGCCAACACCTGCGAGAGAGTCTGGATCTCTTCTTCTACCTGCGAGGGAGAGGACGGGGTAAGGACACAGCAAGGGCGCCCAGTCATTAAAAAACACTTGTATCCCTTCACCTGTCTCTTTAAAAAGGATATGTCTATGTTGTTAAGAAAACTGCTTACATGCTGATGTCTTCCCTTTCCTCTCCCGTGTATTTCCGTCTTGAGCTGTCCTCGGCCTTCCCTCCTGTCCCTACACCTCCTTACACAGCTATCTCATGGGGACGTACGGCTGGAAACTACACAGACAATACTCACATCACCCTAACATGCCCTCTCCTGACCTCTGGTTCTCACTCTCAGCTGGATGTTTATACCTGAAAGCTCGGGAAAAAACTCATACTTGTGTTCCAGATCAAACTAATCTCCATCCCCCACCAAACGTGCACGAAATCTGACCTTGCTGCGTGTGTCACATGAGTTTACACTGGAAATGTCAGCCTCAGTGCCCGCCCAGGCCATGGCCGTAAATAAGTCAGACCGTCCCCCCCCAGGGGGCGTGCAGATGTCCCATGTGGACCCCGATGCCGATGGGTCAGGATGCCTGGAAGTGGGCCCCACCCGCGCTGAGTGGTCACGAGGGATGTGCCTGGTGTGGAAAGAGACTCTTGACGGATCGGAGTCTTTTCCACACGAAGAGCTGGCAAGGTTTGGGAAGCACTGCTCTCTCAGGCGCTGTGGGAATCTCCTGGGTAGCTTTCGGCCTCGCTAGTGTCCATGGGACGCCTTAAAAACCACTGGATAGGGATACTGCTGCTACGAATGTCTCCAAAAGAGCTAATTAAAGAAGCGCATAAAAAATTACATGCAAGCATTACCATCAAAATACTGTTCACGAAGCAAAACATGGAAGCAATCTAAGTGTTTGCAAGCGATATGTTCGTTAATTAAAAATGAGCTTGCAGCAATTAAAAATGAGCTATGCAGCAATTAAAAGTGAGGGTGCAAGGGATTATTTATTGGCATAACAATGTTTTTGACATTCAGTATTAAGTGGGGAAAATTATAAATGTGCATTCTAATGTTTTCTTAAAATATAGGAATATTTATAGGAATACAGACATTGAAAAAGCCTATAAATGTATATTATGTTTTGAAACAATGTTACCTACCCCCAATAAATATAATATAAAAATAAAGTGAGGGTTTAGCTGAAAAAGAAATATTTTATTTTAATTTTAAAATATTTTATTTTAATGAGTTATGTAATTGCATTATTATTTTTTTAAAGTCTAGAAACTGATCATCTAAAACTTTCACACTATAGGGATTTTTAATTTTCTTCAGTATATTTTATGTTTCTGTAATAAACATATAACCTGTAGAAAAAAATTTATTTCTCTCAGGTGTGCATTAAATATTCTGTATTTTTAATTCTTATTCTCGTTATAGAGTTTATCACCAATCTGCCTTATCTAACACATCCCACCTTCTTTATAAAGCCTTATGTAAAGAAGTGGAGAAACAAACAGATAAAAAGTCAATAAGGAAACAGAAGACCAGAACCAGCTAGATCTAACAGACAGATACAGAACACTTCACCCTAAAAAAGCAGAATACACGTTCTTCTCTAACGTACATGGAGCATTCTCCAGAATCAAGCACATTCCAGGCCAAAAAAAAATCAAGTTTTGATCAATTTAAAATCATATACAGTATCTTCTCCAACCGCAGTGGAAGAAAACTAGAAATCAGAAACAAAAGGAAAAATGGGAAATTAAAAATATATGAAAATTCAACAACGTATCCTTAAGCTACCAATGGTTAAGAAAGAAATGACAAAGGAAATTTAAAAATACTTTGAGACAAATGAAAAGGAAAACACAACATGTTAAGATGTATAAAATGCAGTGAACGTGGTGCTCGGAGGGAAGTTTACAGCTGCAAATGCCCACATTTTAAGAAAGAAAGATCTCAAATCAATAACCTAATATTACACCTTAAGGAACTAGAAAAAAGAAGCACACTAAACTCAAAACTAACAGAAGAAAGGGTATAATAAAGAGCAGAGTGAATAATAAAAAAAAATAGAGAATAGAAAATCAATAGAGAAATCAAGGAAACCAAAATCTTTAAAAATATCAATGAAACTGACAAATCTTTAGCTAGACAGAAAAAAAGAAGAGAGAAGATGCAAATAGCAAAAATCAGAAAAGAAAGTGGCAGAATACTACTGACCTCACAGGCGTAGAAGGATTACGAGAGAATACTATGAACAATTTGCCAACACTGTAGATAACCTAGAGAAAACGAAGAAATTCCTAGAAACACACAAATTATCAAAACTGACTCAAGAACAAGTAGAAAATCTGAACAGACCTACATGTGAAGAGATTAAATTAATAATTGCAAATCTCTCAAGAAAGAAAAGTCTAAGACCAGATGGCTTCAGTGGTGAATTTTACCAAACATTTAAAAAAAGTTAATGCCGATCCTTCTTGGACTCTCCAACAGGAGGAGACGAAATTCTTCTAACTCATCCTAAAAGGCCAGTCATTACCTTGATTCAAAAATTAGACAAAGATAAGCCAAGGAAAAGAAACTGCAGGCTGATTTCTCTCATGAATATGGATGCAAAAATACTCAAGAAGATACACACAAACGGAATCCAGCAGATGGTAAAAGGATTACAGAGGCGCACCTCAGAGAGACTGTGGGTTTGGTGCCCGACCATCACGATAAAGTGAGCATCGCAATAACGCGAGTCCTGCCTGATATTTTCGCTGGCACAGAGTCATGCCTTCAATTTGTGAAATAATGCAACATCTGTGAGCGTACGTATAAATTAAAAAACACGAAGCGGGATAAAACGAGGTGCCCCTGCATAGCACGACCAGGTGGGGTTCGTCCTAAGAGGCAAAGGCGATTCGATCTATGAAAATCAACCCACATAGTACGCCACATCGATTCAGTACAGGGAAGAGCACGTGGTATTATCTTTACACCACAGGAAAGCGTTTTACAAAATCCAACACTCTTTTATGATAAAAAAAACTGAACACATTTGGGCTAGAAGGAAACTTCCTCTTTCTGAATAAGTGCATTTATGAAAAGCTGACAGTGCACGTTGTACTCAGTGGCGAGAGACAGAGAGCTTTTCCCCTGATTCGGAAAAGAGTGGATGCCCGCCCTCACCACTGCTATTTGACACAATCTTAGAGGTTTTAGCCAGAGCAATAGGCAAGAAAACGAAATAAAAGACATCTAAAGTGAAAAGGAAGAGTAAAATTATCTTTAACTGCAGATGACAAGTTTTCATACATAAAAAATTCTAAATAATCCACAATCTATTAGAGCTAATAAATTCAGCAAAACTGCAGGACAGAAGACTAAGATGCAAACGTAGCTGTATTTCTGTATTTACCAATAAAAAAATCTAAAAAGTAAATTAAGAAGATTCCATTTAAATCACAGCAGAGTGAATAAGATACTTAGGAATAAATGTAACTAAGGAAGCATAAGACATACACTAAAAACTCAAAATGTTGCGAGAAGAAATTAAAGAAGACCTTAATCAATGGAAAGACATTCTATGCTCACAGACTGGCAGACTGAACATGGTTAAGATGGCAAGACTCCCCCAAATCAACCCACAGACCCAAGAAAAGCCTATCAAAATCCCGAAGGCATTTTTGTGGGGGGGGGTGAAAAAGAAGACTAAAATTCATATGGAACTCCGGGGACCCTAAATAACAATTTTGAAAAATAAGAAAAAGGAGAAGAACGCAAACTTCCCAATCTCAAAAACTTACTGCAAAGCTGTAGCAACGAAGACAGTCATTGCGCTCTCACGAGGACAGACACACAGGTGACCGAAACAGAACCGAGAGTCCAGAAACTAGCCCTTACATCCACGGCCAGCTGACTTTTGACAAGGATCGTCTCTTCAACAAGTGGTGCTGGGAAAACTACATATTCATATGCAAAAGAGAGAAGTCGAACCCCTACCACAAAGCATATAAAAAATTAACTCAAAAATGGGTCCAAGACTTAAATCTAAGAGAGAGAAGTCTTAGAAGAAAACATGAGGTAAGTCTACGACGTGGGTTTTGGAAATGGGTTCTAGATATCACACCAAGAGCACAAACAACCAAAGAAAAGGTAAACTGGAGTGCATCAAAATGTAAAAATGTTACGCACTGAGGCACCATGAAGGAAGTGAAAAGGCGTGTGGAATGGAAAAAACATCTGCAAACCTTACACTTGCAGATCACATAGAGAGCTCTTATGTCTCAACTATAGATAAACCAAAAAAAATCCAAAAAACCAAAAAAAAAAAAAAATGAACAATTTTAAAGAAACCAGGCAAAGGACTTGAACGGATATTTCTCCAGAGAAGGTACACAAATGGCTAATACGCACGTGGAAAGATGCTCAATAGCATCGGTCATAGGGAAATACGAATCAAAACCACAGGAGGTTTCATTTCACACGCACTGGGACAGTTATAATCAAAAAGACAGAAATACTGGCGAGCATGTGGGGAAACTGCTGACGGGAGTGGAAATGGTGCCCCTGCCGTGGAAACGGCTTGCTGGCTCCCCAAAAGGTTACACATGGAGTGACCACACGACGACACAGCAATCCCACTGCTGGGGACAGAGGGGCTGACGAGCGGTACCGAAACAAGCACTTTTACACAAACGCCCCTCGGTGTCCGCAGCAGTCCAGAGGCAGCAACGAGGCGAATGTCCACGGACGACGAGAGGCGGGGGAAACGTGACAGACGCGCACAGCAGACTCGCCGTCGAGAGCGGTGAGTGCCCACACGAGCCACAGGCCTCGGAGACGTGACGCGAAACGTAGGCAGCAGACACGAAAGGTCACGTGCTGTGAGATCCCAGTTATGACATGTCCAGAGCGGGAGAACCCGCAGCGACAGAAGGCAGAGAGCTGTGGGCCCCGGGGGCCCAGGGAGAGGCGGGTGCCGGGGGACGCCGGCTTAACGAGCTCGGGCCTCCGCGGGGGGTGCTGGAGATGTTTCGGGACGAGGTGACACTTACACGACATTACGAACGTGCTAAATGCCACTCGCTGAGCTGTACACTTTGAGATGGTCGATTCTGAGAGAAAGGGGGTGTGTGTTCAAAGGTGACCACACGAAGCACAGAGGATAACGTATTTTAAGTGCAAAACAGGAAATTCCAGAAACAATGCTCCTTTACCTTCGCAAGTTCCCTCCTTAGCTCCTCCTGCTCCTCCTCTGACAGGGTCTCGGTGGCACCAATCGTGGCAGCGACATCCTCTCCTGCCTCGGGCACTGGGTCTGTTCCCAGCAGACCTTGTAGGAATTAAAAAAAAAAAGAAAGAAAGAAAGTCTATGTTATAAAAACTCGGTTAAACCCGCCACTGCCCCAGCCAGCGTCAAGCCAGTGAGGTCGGATCCCTGCATCATCCTTCTGCACCTTCCGGGGACCTGGGTCCCCGTAAAGGACCACGGCAAAGCCCGAGCTAACCACTAAAACCCACCAGCTCGGCTTCTGCCAAAATCCAGATTTAGAAAATACCACATTCTCTCGGCTTCCTCACGTCCTCGGTCACTGCAAAGCAGGAGAGGTAAGAGTCTGACAGTGGGACCTGGGCAAGGCCCTAAATGCTGAGCCAGGCAATCCATCAGCACAGGCCGCAGTTCACTTGGGGTGGGGGGATGGGGGATGTGTCTTCAGCTCCCCCGGTCCCTGGGCATCACGGCCTCCTTGTGGGAGAGCCGCTGAGCAAATGCAAGGCCTAAAGGAAGTTTGTTGTTTCTTTCCTTCAGTTAATAGATGCAGGAGACACCTCCTCCCCCCACCTGGCTTCCTAAATCCACAGATATGTCTCACCCAGGTACCCTCAAAACACCCCAGCACCCACATACAGGTTTTCCACGCTACAGGGGGCTGACCCCGCCTCCCCCCCACGCCATTTCCTGGCCATTCCTGGCCACCCAGGCGCGCGAGGGGCCGGGGCGAGGCCAGAGAGGCCCCACACCCCGGGTGCACGACTTCAGGGGCCACCCAAAATCTCAATGTGAATTCTTCTTCTACTATTTAACACAGCCGTTTGTCAAAATCAAAGTTAATTCGAAGGGTCCGTCGTGACCAGAAAACCAGCATTTTAGCATTTTAACCGGGCAGGCTCACACTGCTGCTCTGTCCTTTGGCCGCCGGCTCCAAAAGGGCTTTGCACGGCCTGTCCCTGACCTTGCCTTTATTTAATATGTTCATCTTCTGCTCATCATGGATTTTCTCACACGGCTTCTCATTTTCAAAAATTACATCAGCGTATTTTTATCTCGATCCCCGAGCTTCTGGGTACCCCCCTCCCCAAATCCTACACCTGAGGCAAGAGCTCCTGGGCCTGGTCACGGTGCTGCCACCCATCGCACGTCACAGGTCTGTGTCCGCCCAGTCTCTGGTAGTGGCAGATGCTTTTACATAGGGGACCAGGGGGAGGTGCCAGCAGGCATGACGGCCACCGCGGCTGTTCCCCACCCCACCCCGCCCGCTGCCCCCACGGCCGTTTCTGAGAAACGCTGGTCCCGCCACAGCAGCTATGTGCCACCTGCCCAAAGCAAGGTGCCAGGCGGCAGACGACAGACTAGCACCCAGGCAGAGAGGAAGAAGGAAGAATAACCACGTTGTTCAGCGAGCAGCCGGCGTGCGAGGCCCAGAGACGGCCGCCACGCGGTCTGTTATACGTCAACTGCCTGGTGGCAATCCAGACTTATAACAACAGCAATCCCTAGCCTGACAGCACGGAAACAGTGCCTGCCTGGAAGGTGTCTGCGAAGCGTGAAAGGCACGGAAATAACACACACAGCACGGGATGAACCCACAAGCTGGAGT